>OY482673.1:5924778-7233112 GCA_960531455.1 Urophora cardui
AGAGAAATCAAATACGCACCGCGCTAAACAAGTCTGAGATACTTGTCATATTTCCACTCGTTGTTATTCAGTGATACGCAAATTGTGTAAGTCCAAAAAGCGAAGAAAATTGTGTAAGTCCAAAATATTTATATGAACAAAAAATTTTTTTTCATTTCGAATTTTTTTTTTCTTTTTTGTGTTTTGTCTCCTACAAAGATTTAAAAAAGTACTTACACAATTTGCATTCTAAACTAGCGATTTTTATCATTTGTAAAAAAAATTGTAGTTTTTTTGGTAATTTTAATTTTGGTAAATTTTTTACATTGGCTGTGACCCCCCCGAAAAACTCTCTTACTACGCCACTGATCAGGACATTGACAATTTAAACACATTCCATTATGAAAGAACAACTAAAATTTTAATTCAACATTTTATTGGTCGATGCAAAGTAGCTATCGTAGTTATTTCAAAGTGAAGATTATTTGAAACAACATAAAAATGTCAATTTGAAATTGTTCTGATGTTAGGTAAAAGCACTTTTATTGAAGGGTTAACAATGATACGTTGATGTAACGTAGCTATCGTAGTTATTTTAAAGTGAAGATTCTTTGAAACAAAATTGAATTGTCAATTTGAAATTGTTGTGATGTTAAGTAAAAGCGCTTTTATTGTTGGGTTAACAATGATACGTTGATGTAACGTAGCTATCGTAGTTATTTTAAAGTGAAGATTCTTTGAAACAAAATTGAATTGTCAATTTGAAATTGTTATAATGTTAGGTGAAAGCTCTTTTATTGATGGGTTAACAAACGGCATTGTTGGCTAGGTTAATATGAAATATAAATCTATTTTCAATTTAAAAACGCAGAGTGTTTGTTGTAGAATTCATTGCTTTTTTTATTTAGAGAAACACAAATGTAACGTACATATTTGTTATTTTAATAGATTACACAGTCAACATATTTACAAAAATTTCACTCAACACGAACAAACCGATAGTAATACATAATAGTTTGGCTCAGATTTCAATCTGCTTACCAAAAGGGTCGGCTTTACATTAACCCTTTCAGTACCTGATGCATCAATTGTGCGGGTTAATTTATATTGTCCTATTTTCGTTTATATTTAACGTACGCAGTTGAAACCCACATGAATCAATTGTCCATTTCATTGGCTTTATTGTTTCTTTACATTGTTTTTTCTGTTAAAGTATCGTTATTTCGTAAATCGCATAGTTGTGATGGTGACTTTGTCAATTGTGAAAATGAGCCACTAATGTAAGTTATAATTTTTTTTTTAATTAATAAGTGCTGATATAAAAGTAAATTATGCTTCAATTAGTTAACCTAATATTAAATTTTATTAAGAAATAAAGATTCTTTAATTTATTCAGAAAAATAGTTAAGTTTGGAACAGTTTTTTATGAAGTGCATCAATTGTGCGCAATGGGTCTTATGTCATTGAAAATATATGACCCTTTTAGAAACATTGACAGAGGAAGATCTTCTAGAATCGTTACAGGATAGCGATTTTGAACATTCTGGTAGTGATGACGAAGTTCTGGACCAACATTATTTGCCATTTGAATGCCCAGACCACGAAACGCCCGAACCAGATTATGAACATCCAAGCACAGTTCTCGGAAGTCGGCGAAAATAACATAACAGGAGAGGAAGCAATTGGACCAGTTATTCTAGTTGAGCTCCACTGAGATAAAAAACTAACTTTCAATTTAAACATTTACAGTCTTCCCGTCGACTTACATATGCATATGCAAACAGGGGAGAGAACTTTCGAAACAGGATACGTCGTAGTTTTAAACCTTAAAACATTACAATTTTACAGGATGTCACGGATAAAACTTCACTTCAATATTTTACGAGATATTTCGATGATGCATTTTTTGAAAATGCTGCTTTCTGTACAAATACATAGATAAACTGTCTTAAAAACTGTCGGATGCATATTGCATAGGATTCACGCGTTTTCCCAGAATACTGGCACAAAAAATAAGCTTTCCAATAGCTCCGAACGCCACAAGTCGCAGTCGTTTTGTTAAATTGGGGAACTCATTAAACGTTTTCTTCGACAACGATATCATATAGCCGCAGAAAACCTAACGTCTATTGAAGAGTGCACCCAATTTTTGATGCTGTGAGTAGTGCTTGCCTCCATTAAGTTGAAAATGTAGCCATGCCAAATTGGAAATGTTGATGTTGTAATGAAATTGCTTAAGCTGATGCCAGATAGAACTTTGTATTCCGTTACCTGACACTTTCTGCGTGACAGCTGGGATAAAATACATGTATCTATATGAGGTTTCTCACATAACAAAAAGTAACGCAACGCCGAAGTTACGTAAAGCACAAAGTTGCCCAAATCTCAACTTTTGGGCGCGTTGAAATTATTTTTCAGTTTCCCTTTACTTAAAATGTAAATAAACAAATTTAAATTTCGAACAATTAGAAAATAATTTAATAGATTTTTATTTTCTTATTTATTTTCTTTGTAAATAAAACGGAGAATGACAAATTTTTCAGAAAATAAATATTTTTTGAGTGATGTTACAACGTTCATTGTGGCATAGTTTTTCAGTTTTGCGTTTTTTGATATAGAAAGCGGCGTAACGCAAAGCGAAAAAAGTTTTAATCTGATTCCACATAAAACTTCTTTCGCTTTGCGTTACGTCGCTTTCTATGTCAAACAACGCAAAACTGAAAAACTATGCCACAATGAACGTTGTAACATCACTCAAAAAATATTTATTTTCTGAAAAATTTGTCATTCTCCGTTTTATTTAAAAAAAAAATATATAAGAAAATAAAAATCTATTAAACTATTTTCTAATTTTTTGAAATTTAAATTTGTTTGTTTACATTTTATGTAAAGGGAAACTGAAAAAAAAATTCAACGCGCCCAAAAGTTGAGATTTGGTCAACTTTGTGCTTTACGTAACTTCGGCGTTGCGTTACTTTTTGTTATGTGAGAAACCTCATATAGATACATGTATTTTATCCCAGCTGTCACGCAGAAAGTGTCAGGTAGCGCAATACGAAGTTCTATCTGGCATCAGCTTTATGTGGAATCAGCTTTATATTGTTAGATTATTTTTAACTACGAATTATTGCTAAATTGACTATTTTACGTTTAAACTAACAGAAAAATATTTACTTTAACTATAAAAAAAGTGTGATTCAACAAGAAATTAGTCGACATAGAAAAATGTTTGTCACCGTTGGCAGTTATTTTTACAATTGCCTTTTTCCCTCAGTGTAGGTCCACCTAATTAGTAGGAAAAACAAAAGGAGCACACCTCGAATTGGGAGAAAAGCTCGGCCATAAAACTTGTCAGAGTTATAATAGCGCCAGTGTATTACTTATTATTAGGGCAACCAAAAAATTGCTCTAAAAAATGCTTTTTTGGCGCCAAAAAATTGCCGTTAAACTTAAAGAATTGGCACTTTTTAGCTTTAAAAATTTTTTATTTCAATTCATTTTCTTTAAACGTAAAAAATATAATATTAAAATGTATGTAAACCTTAGGTATATGTTTTAAAAGAAATTAATTCAAATTGTCGTTAAACTTAAAGAATTAGCCTTAAAAATTATTTTATTTCAGTTCATTTTCTTAAAACATAAAACAAAGTAAAGTAAACTAAAATAAAATAAAGTAACAAAATGTAAACTCTTGGGTACATGTTTCAAAAGAGAAAGACAATATGCCGGAATCGTAATTTGGCGTTAGGTCGGTCGTGCGTTGATCGTACCTCAAAGCCGCTTCACACTGACATTCGATATTAGATGTTGGATTGTAAACGTATTCACTGCCACTAATATATTTTGTTGAATTGTTTCATAAATTTCATAATTTTTCATCAAAAAAAAAAACAATTTTAATTTACTTAATGTCAAACGTCCGACTTAGTAGAGAAATGTTCAACTCAGTCGTTATACAGGGTTGCAATGAACATACGATATTACAAAAAATTTACGATCAAACGCTTGAGGTCACAATGCCATTTGCTTCATATATTTCCATACATTTCTACTCACCTGTCAAAAGCGCGGCCGACCGAACGCCAAATTTGGATTCCGGTATAAAAAATCTAATTCATATTGCCACATACGGCATCCCCGATCAACACAACAAAAAAATGGGAGCGAGAGCGGAGCTCGCAGCAAAAAAAAAATTGGGAGTTAGGAGCAGAGCCAAGAAAAAAAATGTTTGAGAATGGAGCAGGAACGTAGCTAAAGAAAAACAAAACTTTTGCTCCGATGCCCTGGTTGTGAAGATTAAACGAAATATATATGGGGGGTTAGATGTGCAATAAAATTTTGTTGAAATTACCCGACGTCTATACATACCATATCTGGAGCAATTCAATTGACAAATTGAAGCGATTAGCCAATCAGAGAGCAGAAAATCCGTAACATATTTTTTCCGATTTTTTTTGTAATTTTCATTTAATAGTGAAATTAGCATTTATTATGAATTTGGCAATTTTTAGCTCTATCAAAAGTAGGTCAGAATGTATAATTTTTCTTAAAAACTACCCTAAATTAAGCATTATGTGATAGCTACCAGAGAAAAAAACTTGCTTGTGCCAATTTTTGGTTGCCCTACTTATTATTATTATTATAAGAGAGAGCGATAGAGAAAGGGATAGGGAAAGCAAGAGGAAGGTTACGAAAATTAAAGATAAAAGGAGAGCGAAATGTAAAGGGATGTGGTATAGAAAGAGAAGGGAAGGAAAGGAAACCACAGGAAGGAAAGGGAGGGAAGGGAATATTTTGTATGAGGGCTTATCATTCAGAAATAAAAGGACCTATTTTTTGCTCAGCTTTGGACACCGTATACGCGGCTAAACGAAAAGGAACTCAAATAATTTTATGTGAGCTTTTTTGCAATGTTATGTATACTCGTATCTGTCGATTGCTGTTAAAAATTATTTTGCTAATATGTATGTATGTACTTTCATTTGGATTTTATTTTTCACCGCGATCATCCACTGTGCGACGCACTATGGCGCCTGTGCGGAAAAAGCGTGGCAAAAATCAAATTTCATGAAAGTGTTCCATAATAATAATAGAGAATTTAATTAGGTACACAGTAAAAAATTATAGTTTATTTCTAATATCATTTGGTACTTAATTTAATCATTCTTGGAATTAAATTTGAATTTTAATGCCAAAAAGTCTTATTTTTAAACTATGAGAAGTTTTACAATTTTATTTATTCCAAAATAGTTTCAAAATAAAGTATTGAAAAGTATTAAAATCCTCTCTAAAGAAGTTTAATCATTTATGGTTTAAAAACAAATCCTGAAAAGTATAAAAAACTTTCTCTTTCTCAATTACTATATTACCATCAAAGTATTTTTGGTTTGAAATCAAAACCAAAAAAAAATAGTCCGAGATACGGCAGAACAAATATATCCCCTCATCTGTTATTTACCAATGGACAGTGGTAACTGACAGTTCCTAAGCATATTAACACATCGCACATGGGTTGCCTAGCTAAAACGCGTACGAAAGGTACTAAATATTTAAAACAAAAACTAAAATTTTTAGGTATACTCCCCTTTTCTGTTATTTAAAAGAACGATACACCAGAAGAAAGACGGCAATTAGGAGAGTTCAAAAAACATGGGTTGCCTATCGAAATCTGGGGAAAACTGGAGGGTTGCCAGCTTTGAAAAGTGCAAAAAAATAGGTTATCTCCCCTTTTATGTTATTTAAAAAAACGATACACCGGACGAAAGAGGGCAATGAGGAGAGTCCAAAAAACATGGGTTGCCTATCAAAATCTGGGGCAAACTGGAGGGTTGCCAGCTTTGAAAAGTGCAAAAAAATAGGTTATCTCCCCTTTTATGTTATTTAAAAAAACAATACACCAGATGAAAGAGGGCAATTAGGAGAGCTCAAAAAACATGGGTTACCTATCAAAATCTGGGGCAAACAGGAGGGTTGCCAGCTTTGAAAAGTGCAAAAAAATAGGTTTTCTCCCCTTTTATATTATTTAAAAAAACGATACACCGGACGAAAGAGGGCAATGAGGAGAGTCCAAAAAACATGGGTTGCCTATCAAAATCTGGGGAAAACTGGAGGGTTGCCAGCTTTGAAAAGTGCAAAAAAATAGGTTATCTCCCCTTTTATGTTATTTAAAAAAACAATACACCAGATGAAAGAGGGCAATTAGGAGAGCACAAAAAACATGGGTTGCCTATCAAAATCTGGGGCAAACAGGAGGGTTGCCAGCTTTGAAAAGTGCAAAAAAATAGGTTTTCTCCCCTTTTATGTTATTTAAAAAAACGATACACCAGATGAAAGAGGGCAATTAGGAGAGTTCAAAAAACATGGGTTGCCTATCAAAATGCGGGGCAAACTGGAGGGTTTCCAGCTTTGAGAAGTGCCTGAGTGATTTCTAAATAAAGGAAAAAAAGGGTTAAATACATATCGTATAGAAATATGTTGTTAGGAAACATATAGTAAAATTTCACGAACTTTAATTTAGTGGAATACGTTAACCCGCTAACACCTCTGCGAAAGGGTCGTTTTGACCCCCCCCCCGTTTTTTAAAGTCCGAAAAAAATACTATTTTGAAGGTCGATAGAGGGTTGAAATATTCTAGAAAATTATTGGCCATAAAATTTCACTAGGGGTCTCCTCAGACAAAATCTTTGTATAAACAACCCACAAGACCACAGAAAGCAAAAAACATTCCTTTGTATTATTTCAGGTAAAAACAAAGGAATATGTTTTTTGCTTTCTGTGGTCTTGTGGGTTATTTATACAAAGTGAAATTTTATGGCCAATAATTTTCTAGAATATTTCAACCCTCTATCGACCTTCAAAATAGTATTTTTTGTCGGACTTTAAAAAAAGGGGGGTCAAAACGACCCTTTCGTAGAGGTGTTAGCGGGTTAACGTATTCCACGAAATTAAAGTTCGTGAAATTTTACTATATGTTTCCTAACAACATATTTCTATACGATATGTATTTAACCCTTTTTTTCCTTTATTTAGAAATCACTCAGGCACTTTTCAAAGCTGGCAACCCACCAGTTTGCCCCGGATTTTGATAGGCAACCCATGTTTTTTGAGCTCTCCTAATTGCCCTCTTTCATCTGGTGTATTGTTTTTTTAAATAACATAAAAGGGGAGATAACCTATTTTTTTGCACTTTTCAAAGCTGGCAACCCTCCAGTTTTCCCCAGATTTTGATAGGCAACCCATGTTTTTTGGACTCTCCTCATTGCCCTCTTTCGTCCGGTGTATCGTTTTTTTAAATAACATAAAAGGGGAGAAAACCTATTTTTTTGCACTTTTCAAAGCTGGCAACCCTCCTGTTTGCCCCAGATTTTGATAGGCAACCCATGTTTTTTGAGCTCTCCTAATTGCCCTCTTTCATCTGGTGTATTGTTATTTTAAATAACATAAAAGGGGAGATAACCTATTTTTTTGCACTTTTCAAAGCTGGCAACCCTCCAGTTTGCCCCAGATTTTGATACGCAACCCATGTTTTTTGAGCTCTCCTAATTGCCCTCTTTCATCTGGTGTATTGTTTTTTTAAATAACATAAAAGGGGAGATAACCTATTTTTTTGCACTTTTCAAAGCTGGCAACCCTCCAGTTTGCCCCAGATTTTGATAGGCAACCCATGTTTTTTGGACTCTCCTCATTGCCCTCTTTCGTCCGGTGTATCGTTTTTTTAAATAACATAAAAGGGGAGAAAACCTATTTTTTTGCACTTTTCAAAGCTGGCTACCCTCCAGTTTGCCCCAGATTTCGATAGGCAACCCATGTTTTTTGAACTCTCCTAATTGCCATCTTTCGTCTGGTGTATCGTTCTTTTAAATAACAGAAAAGGGGAGTATACCTAAAAATTTTAGTTTTTGTTTTAAATATTTAGTACTCTGAAAAAAAAAACGTTGTAAATCTAAAGACTTTCGCTGTTAAATCAACTACTTTCCGCAGTTGAAATTTGCCCAACAACGCTCCGTTGTTGTTTCAAAGGTGCGAGCGTTGTTGACTTAAGTCAATAACGGAGATTGTTGGAAAAAATGTTCACCTAAAAATAAATTTTTGTTTGCATTTTACTCTTCATCTTCTCTCCACCTGGGCCCCAACTGCAAATATGTAGCCTCCGCTTGTTCTCCTATTCTTCTCTCCTTCCTATCATTCACTGGTTGCTATCTTTATTTCTTATTCTGCTTTTTCTTCTTTATTTTATATTCTCCTCCGGATTCGAACCATGACATCAACCTGAAATTCTATCCAATCATCACATAGTGGAACATTCAACATTATATTGAATTGTAGTAACCTATTTATACTTCCATTTCCTAAAAAGGAATCCATGAATTATTTGAATGATTGTAAAAACAAAATTTAAAAAAAATTGTTCTCATTAGTTTTGTTTACAACGGAAACTATTGGATCAAATACTTTTGCCTTTAAATCAACAACGGGGAGAAAATTGTTGCTAAAAATAAACTTTTGTTAGGATTTTTCTCTTCATATTCTCTGCATCATTATCTTTTTTTTGTTCGTTTTCTCACAAAAAATATTTTCTCACAAACAATTTTTTAAAAGCAAGCAAGTTTTTGAAACAACAACGGCCGTTTTTGAATAAATTGTTGGATCAAAAACTTTGCTGTAAAAACAAATAATTTTGCTGTTGAATCAAAGACGGAGATTCAACAGCCGATAGTTGTTGGTTTAACTACGGGTATTTTTTTCAGAGTACCTTTCGTACGCGTTTTAGCTAGGCAACCCATGTGCGATGTGTTAATGCTTAGGAACTGTCAGTTACCACTGTCCATTGGTAAATAACAGATGAGGGGATATATTTGTTCTGTCGTATCTTAGACTAAAATATTAAAAAAAATTATCAGAAAAAAGTAAAAAAAAAATCAAACAAAATTTTTCTAAAACTGCAATCCGGAGGAGTAATCAAATATACTCAAATAAATGGCCCGAATCGAATTATTGTATCAAGTAAGTAATGCAGGAGATTAATTAAATATCGTGAGGGTAAATTTTGCTTTATTTTTTCAGTCATAAGGCAGTTTCAGTCATAAGGCAGAATCACTGCAAGAACCGCGACGGTGCCGAAATTTCCCTGGACATCTCCAAAATATTAGTATAAAAGTGACAATATGTATATATATCGAGCCCTAACCGCCATAAAAGTGTATCCAACAAAATTATCGATTTCAGCTTATTTATGGAAATCAACAATTTACTATCACATGCATCAACTCCCAAAATTTCATAACTGTGAAATGTGCAGTTTCGACTAAATAAGTTTCAAGGCTGCATACAAACTGTATGCAAAACAAATTAAAAAAACTGTGTCCTGTAAAATTTACTTTTTAGTGGATACACTTTTATGAGGATTAGGGCTCGATATATAAGGTACTTTAGTGTTTGCTACTACTGTTTTGGATTTTTATGTAAATAAACAATGTTAACGTTATTCAATTTCTCATTAATCTTTGCGATAATGGGTTATTTGCAGTATATCCACTGGAAATTTTATGGGGATTTATTTTTAAATCCAAAAAAGTATACAATTTATTCCAATTTTCGGATAGATTTAATACCATTTAAACTATTTTTATTACCAAAAATATTATAAAAATAATCAAAATTTGGTTTTGATTTAATTCCATAAAAGTATAGAATTTATTCCAATTTTGGATTGATCTTATACCATTTCAATTATTTTTAATACAAGAAATATTCTAAAAATAATGAAAATTTGGTTTTGATTTAATTCCAAGAGAGTATTAATTTGACACCAAGAATAATTTCTGTCTCTAAATATTCTCTTCTTTTTTTTCAAACCAGAATGGTTTTAATTTTATGCTTTTTGGCATTGTTATATATAAATACCGAAATGGTATTAAAATTAAACTAAAATTTTTACTGTGTAATTCAATTGTGTTTAAAGAAAAAACAAATTTCTTGTTCTCTGGTAAAAGTTGTCGGATATACCTGTTTTTCGAAAAGCCTATTTTTAGGCCCTATTCAAACATTGATGGAAAATAAAAAAAAGTAGTTATTTGCTGAATATGACTTTACCAGAATTCATAAAGTCTACCTGCGTTCACCTGCGATTTTACTTTTTACATCAAATAAAGTGAAACAACCTTGGGTACAAATACGCGTCTGGGCAGGTACAGATATGGATATATCAGTCACTAATATAGCCCGAATGATGAAATTTCATCCACTTAATGAGATCGGGCCGTTATAAAGAAATATTCTAAAATTTTTGAAAATGGGCGGCACCACGCCCACTTATTAAAGGACAAAATTTGAAAATTTTATAAGTCATAACTTAGAATCTATAACAGATCGCCAAAATCGGTTGACGACTACACCCACTTTTATAAATGGGTATTATAAAGGGGTGTAACTAAAACATTTTAACCGATATCTTTATCAAATATAAAGATAATTCATTGAAATTTTGTACCATGAGTCCAACTATAGGCATAAAACTAAAAACACAAAAAAAAATTGTGGAAAATGGGCGTGGCACCGCCCCTTTTTGGACAAGGGAATCTAAGAGATTTCGGAGCCCATAACTCGAAAAATAATTGGAGTATTATGGCGAAACTTAGTGTTTACACTCTTATTACTTGTGCTAATATACGTTAAAAAATTAAGCGAAATCGGTTTATAACCACGCCTACTTTTTTACAAAAACATTTCTAAAACGGCCTGTGAAAGTTGGGACGTGACATCTTTGTAACTAAAAGTCATAAAGGAATGAAATCTTACACTAACAGTAATATTTATACGCTTAGTCGGATAATTGATAAAACTTAGAAAATGGGCGTGGCTATGCCCACTTTAAGCGGTATGCGCTTTATATAAAATACACTGTGTTTCCGTCAAGCGTAAAAAGAACAATGAGAGCATCCCTGTGCGAAAATAGTTGACTTATCAGGTCTAGCGCTCAAATGAAACTTTATTAACAAAATTTCATTATTTTTCCATGAAGTTTTTACTTACAAATTCTTTTTTTTTGCATTTTTTTTAAAAAAATTTAAACTTTGAGGAATTATTTTGAGGCACCCTGTTCTTGTGGGCGGGGTGTAATCAGGCCTTTTGAAATAAGGCCTTTAAGGCCTTATATCGCAACCAAAGTGAGATAAAGCCTTTATTTTGTAATTTTCAAAAAAAAGGTCTTATTTCACATTTAAAACGCAATTAGGCCTTTTTTGAAATGTGCAATAACCCCTTTATTTATTTACGCGAGAACTTATGAGAATTCCAATGAGCTAATAACTGTTATATAAATAACAGAAGGACATCACCGTGGCGGTAGCCACGGCTGTGACACACGACCGGACTTGGATAGCGTAGCCCAGAGTTATTTTTTATAAGCGCGGCCGAAGGCCGCCCACGCTGAAGGGTGTACTACGCAGAAGGATATCACCGTGGCGGTAGCCACGGTTAGGGCACTCGTCCGGACGGATGGAGTAGCCCAGGGTTATTTTTTATAAGCGCGGCCGGAGGCCCCCAACGCAAAAGCTGTTCTCCGCAAAAGTTTTTTCTTTATCTTCTCTATCCGGAGTAATATCTATGGCCCGGTCCACAATGCTATTGCGCAGAACATTTTTCTGCATTGGCGGCCTTCGGCCGCGCTTATAAAAAATAACCCTGGGCTACGCCATCCGTCCGGACGTGTGCCCTAACCGTGGCTACCGCCACGGTGATGTCCTTCTGCGTAGTACACCCTTCAGCGTAGGCGGGGTCTGGTACGATATGTCGAAATTTTTAATGTCGATCCCGCGTAGGAGGGCTTCGGCCGCGCTTTTAAAAAATAACCCTCAGCCGATAGAATTCTCTTTTCGGAGTAATATCTATGGCCCGGTCTACAGTACTTTTGTGGCCATTTCAACTCGCAAAGTGAAATAAGACCTTTAGAACCTTATTTCACATTTCAAGTGAAATAAGACCTTATTCTTAATAAAGGCTTTATTTCTCAATGGCCGCTGTGGTGCAGTGGGTAGAGTGCTCGCCTGCCATACCGGAGGTCTCGGGTTCAAACCACGGTCCGAGCAAAACACCAAAAATTTTTTCTAATTAGTAAAAATCCAATTATTGGGGTTTTTAAGAGCAGCGGTCACCTCTCGGCTGTGGACGGCATACCCTCCGAGTGTATTTCTGCCATGAAAAAGCTTCTCACAAAAAATGCATTCGCCGTTCGGAGCCGGCATAAAACTGTAGGTCCACCCAATTAGTAGGAAAAACAAAAAGGAGCACACCTCGAATTGGGAGAGAAGCTCGGCCATAAAACTCGTCAGAGTTATAATAGCGCTATTGTATTATATTCTTTATTTCTCAATCGATAGCGATATAAGGCCTTAAAGGCCTTATTTCAAAAGGCCTTATTACACCCCGCCGTTCTTGTGGGCATATGAAATTTCTACCACGAAAATAATTCAAATAATTACCTTTCAGATGCAGTTCAAATCTTTGAAATATCTCTATTGGTTCAAAAGTTATGATTTTTACAACGAAAAAAGCCAAAAGGCGCCATAGTGCGACGGTGCAAAAAGGCCTCGATTTATAAATTGCAATTGTTATATGTAGGTACTTTTATTCTTTACTTACCTTTGTGTGTCTTCAAATGCGTGCGTAGGTTTCCTATCGTGCTATAGCTTCGATTGCAATTCTCATAATTGCAATTATAACGACCCAACGTATCATCTGAGTTCTGCTACGTTTCGAAATAATAAAAGAAATAGTAAAAATACATAATAATAAAGTGTGCTTATCTTATTAACTTCGAATTATAAAGACAAGATAAAACCTTATCTGCCCGCACATATGTATACTATGGAGCAAAATTGATTACAAAATTATTAGTCAGACACAAAATAATAAATTTCAGTGTAATTATTACTTCTTTCAATAAAACCGTTATTACTTTTTTGGAGTTAGTGTTCTTACAAGTGAGTAACGAATGTATACCAATCGTTGTCTAAAAGCCTGACGTGACATATTGTTTATCTTTAATTATTAATTATATTTCTTAATTCTGTTGTATTTATTATTATTTATCTAGCAAGTTTTGTAATTTAAATTAATTTTTCTATTTTTTGTGTATCTTTTTCAATTGAAATTTTCACGCACGAAACAAATTAAAATATTTTGGCACTCTGCACGAAATCGTTCAGATATCTATAAGATTTGTCCGATGGGAAAAAAGTAAATTTCCCCAGATATATCTGATAAAAAATCCATAAGATATGTCTACATAGTCAACTTTGTACTCAGATTTTTTTCAGAATTGTCTGAATCAGAAATTGTCTGGTAAAATTGTTAGCGGGGGTTATAATAATTTTGTGATCACTTTTACTCCATAGTGTATGTACATTAGACCGGCCCTTAAAAATACAATTGAAACCGCCGAGCTTAGAATGTTAGTGGCTGCGCATACCCGCGAAATATAAGAATACTTAAAATATATTTATTTAATAGCTTGTTTTTGTTTGGTTGTGCATGGCCACAAAATCTTATCCGATCTTCACCAAATTTTATATTTTAAGCATTTAGGTAGAAAGGAAACTTTCTA
This sequence comes from Urophora cardui, assembly GCA_960531455.1. Taxonomy (NCBI): domain Eukaryota; kingdom Metazoa; phylum Arthropoda; class Insecta; order Diptera; family Tephritidae; genus Urophora; species Urophora cardui. The sequence continues at coordinate 5,938,361 of OY482673.1, forward strand.
AGCCCGGCGGTTTAAAATCGGAAAATATTTGATAAAATAAGGACCGGTCTTATAAACATATGTACATTAGGGTGGTCCAAATTTGTATTAAGAAAATAAAGTTCTCCGGAACAACCCGCATTTCACGCGACTGTACTACGGAAATCTATACCGAAAATTTTACTTTAATATATTAAAGTTTAGATGTCGCGCAAATGCCTCCAAATTTCCTCCTACTTTTACATCAGTGAAGTTACATAATATTTTACAAAGTACTTAATGAACAAGAAAAAGGGAACATACAAATATAGTTTTTGAAATAACCCAATAAACACAGAAGCGGGGATGATATCGCGGCGAATTCGCGAAAGCAGATTTTTGCGAATGTAATTTCGCAGATAGGCATCGAGTTCGAGAAAGTCAATTAAAAATTCTCGAATCGCTAATGATAAAAAATTCGAATCGTCAGCGATCCGGGAACGTACAAATTTTCGAATCGCGAACGATCAGAAAAATTAAAAATTCTCGAATCGCTAATAATACAAAATTCAAATTGCCAACAATACGGGAATGAACAAATTCTCGAATCGCTAGTGATAGGCAAGGCTGCTCAACGAAATGAACAAAATAATTTTGTTTCAAAAATTATCAATAAAAATTATCCAAAAATTATTTTGTTTTGCTAATTATCAAAAACAAAATTTTTTCGTTTCAAAAATTATAATTATCAATAAACCTTTAATCAATATAAATTTTGTTTCGTTGATATCAAAAAAATTAACAAAAATTGTATTTGTTTTTAAACGGTTTTATTTAGCTCACCGCGTTTGTTTTATTTATTCTTGGGTCAAATTTAGTAATTCAAATTTCACCCTCTTCCTGTCAACCGATTAATCTGAAATTTTGTACGCATGTATAACCCCGATGACAATGCAATATTATGAAAAAAAAAATTCCGATAGGTGGCGCGTGGGTCGCTATATTTACAAAAATCGCATTTATGGTCCGATTTGGCTGAAATTCGGAACATGTATTACTACCTTGAAAAGAAATATTTTCTTTAAAAAAAAAATTCCGCTAGGTGGCGCGTGGGTCGCTATATTTACGAAAATCGCATTTATGGTCCGATTTGGCTGAAATTCGGAACATGTATTACTACCTTGAAAAGAAATATTTTCTTAAAAAAAAAAATTCCGCTAGGTGGCGCGTGGGTCGCTATATTTACAAAAATCGCATTTATGGTCCGATTTGGCTGAAATTCGGAACATGTATTACTACCTTGAAAGGAAATATTTTCCTAAAAAAACTTCCGATAGGTGGCGCGTGGGTCGCTATATTTACAAAAATCGCATTTATGGTCCGATTTGGCTGAAATTCGGAACATGTATTACTACCTTGAAAAGAAATGTTTTCTTAAAAAAAAATTCCGCTAGGTGGAGCAACAGATGTACCTTCCGTCCGAATTGATTTCGCAAGAGACGGAGTACATCTTATACACCCGAAAGCCATACAGTTTCCAGCTAAGTACAATTACGGGACGGCTGAAAGAAGAATATTGCCTTTAATACTATCATGGGCTTCTACAATACATAAAATGCAGGGCAGCACTGTGGATCACGCGGTCGTATACTTAGATGCGAAACTGTTTGAAGAAGGTCAAGCCTACGTGGCTCTTAGTAGAGTAAGAACTTTGCAGGGACTACGTATAGAGGCGTTGGACTGCAATAAACTAACGGGCAAGAAACCTTGCAATAATGAAGCACTAAATGAATTAAACAGAATGTGAAATAAAAACTAAAAACTAGAAAATAAAAATAGGTAAAAAAAACTTTTTAAGTTAAACGGTTTTATGTTATACATACATTGCAATGTTTAAGATAAATGTACTAAAAACCAAAAAATAATAAAATAGATACAGTCGTGGGAATTATAAACATTTGCATAGACTAGACTAAAATAAAACCGTGGGGCACGTCAATTGTCTACAATCGTTGATTAAAATGTTTGTTTTGTAATGTTACACTATAATTAGGCAGTTGTTCAACCGACAACGATGGACGTGTGATAAGTAGGGCTAGAATGTGGAAAAAAGCTAGCAAGCTCGATTATAAGCGAGTTTTAGGGTTTCATAGTGGTGAGCGAGTAGTACCTTTATCATCAAGACAAACTACGAGCAGTGAAACGATTCCTCGTGTGAACGTCCAACGATAAACTAGTTGAAACATCTCTTTTATTAACATGGAGTGTATAACTATTGGAATTTCCATGAGCAAGAAAATAGTAAGTAATTTCCTCACCGTCTGCGGGCCAACTGCCTAACGACGAATTAAACGATTCTTCTATCGCACATTAAGTCGATAATTTGTAGACAATTGACGTGCCCCCCGGTTTTATTTTAGTCTAGTCTATGCAAATGTTTATAATTCCCACGACTGTATCTCTTTTATTATTTTTTGGATTTTAGTACATTTATCTTAAACATTGCAATGTATGTATAACATAAAACCGTTTAACTTAAAAAGTTTTTTTACCTATTTTTATTATTCATGTACGCACACTCAGAAAAAAAATCATCAACACGATTCATGTAAAATTAACACGATCGATCTTTACACATAAAACAGCAACAATTTTTTCAAATTACACGATGTGTGAAACATGATTTTGGCTTTGTAACTGTCATCTGAAAATTTGGTAAATTCAACCAAATTTTATTGTTGATACAACATGAAGAAATTTAAAATATACAAGATGATTCAAATATAAAATTTTATTCCTAAATGTCATTTGGAATTTGGTTTATTTAACATGATGATAGTGTCAATATAAACCAAAAAAATGTTAGAAAAATGACGTCCCAATTTTAGTGTTAATACAACATGAAAACAAATGTTAAAACAACAAGAACCACAATTAACAATAACAGTTGGTTGATATAACACGAAACAATGTTCAAACATAAACGTCATTTGGAATTTTGGTTTATTCAACACGATGATAGTGTCAATATAATCTAAAAAAGTGTTAAAAAGAACGTCAAAACTATTTTTAAACATACAAAATTTTTTCAACATTTGAAGTTCTGCTGTTCGTGCAAAACACAGACTAATATTATTTTTTTTAACAAAAAGAAAGTTTTGTGCCGTGGCAATGATGGGAGTTTAGCATTTATATTTCCATTTATATTTTTAGTTCGCAGGTAAGTTAAAAGTGGATTGCATTTTTGTTTCTAAAAGGTTTTAATGTTCAATATTTTCTTTTTCCTCTTCATAGTTTGCAATTTTTACCACGAAGAGATGTTTAGCGAATGGAGTCTTTCACGCAGCACGCGGTGCATATACCGTTGCATTAGGGGCCAAACATTACTCGGTGCCAGTGCACTGCAGTGATAGTAAGTACTATCGCCCATGTATACACTATTCGTATGAGAAGGACGCTTTCAATTTGGTCGGTTGTGCGGGTGATGTACTCGCATATGCTTTATTGATCTGATGATTATATATTTTATGTTTTATATGTTTTTTTATTTATTATATATTAAATTTAAGGTAAAATCAAAAAGATGTTATTGTTAATTCAACAGGACCATTTCGTGTTAATTTAACCAGCTTAAATTGTAACATTAACTAGTTGAAATTGTAAAATCAACAGGAAGACTCAATACTTTTTAGTGTTAATTCTACAGTTGTCATCCTGTTAAACTAACACTTGACAGTAGTGTTAAATTTACACGATTACATGATGGCATACATTAAGCATCGTGTTGAAAAAAATTAACCACAAAATTTGTTGATTTTTGGTTGATTTTACACTATTTTTTTCTGGTTGCATGGTAGAAAAATACAAGGTAAAATCACTTATTGACGTAGGCAACCATCTTAGCCATTTGACTTTTATTGAATTTATGACATTTCATTGAAATCATGCTACCAGAGTAAACAGCAGCAAATGTTTTTTTGGGCCGAAATTTGAAGTTTGTGAAAATAAATAAATTCACTTTCATACGCGTAATTTGTGAAAAAGATTTGAAAAATTAGCTGCCTCTTCAGGGGATGCGAAAATACCGTGCACTTTTGCAAAAGCTCAGCGGTGGAGTTTTTTAGGTTTCCAGCAATTCCGTTTATAAGGAATCAATGGCTTCAAATAGAGGAAGTTGATCTTCCAAAGAACCAGTTGATGTGCTCAGTGCATTTCGGTGCTAGCGATATTAGTAGCACAAACAATAAAACGTTATTATCGAAATGTGCAGTGCCAAGTTATAATGCAAAAACTAAGTATGGACGCAATAATTAAAATATACCTTCTTGTTTCATTTAATCTGAATTCTGCATTTCTTTTCCATCAAATTTTTGCTTGTACTATTGTACTCATTCTCTTCCCTTTCTGTAAGATAGAAGTGAAAAAGAACGCAAAATGTAAACAAAAAATTTGTTCGGACATAACGATGACTCCAGCCTTACTTCTTTGTTAAATGCTCTGTCTGTTGTATTGCTGTACCCTTACAGCCAGACGACGCAAGAAAGTACTTTCAGAAAGTGAAAAATTCAAATGTTTGTACTTGTTGTTTTTAAAAAAACAAATACAAACATTTGAATTTTTCACTTTCTGAAAGTACTTTCTTGCGTCGTCTGGCTCTACCCTAAGGCTTTGTATTAAATATTCGAGCCAAATACTTCCCACTTTTCATATCCCTTTTAATAATATATAACTTCCTTTGATAGCTTTCTTCTGAGCTTTCTTCAACTAAAACTAAAATTACCAAAATTTCCTTAAAAAATCTCCATTTTTATATTTGTTCAATATGGCAGCCTCACTCATAATGTTTACAAAAAAGATACTTCAGAAAAATTCAATAGCCGTCAAAAAGTTTGAAGTGAAATTACCTTCTGAATTTTTATACCATATGTAAAATTTTGTTTCTTCATAGAAAACGAAATTATTAAAGTCAATTTTTTTGTTTAAATTTGAAACTATACCTGTGTTCAATAACAAAAAATTGTTACGAATTTTTCTTAAAAAGTGTAGGGTGGAGGAGGCGTTAGGGACGGCGCTCGCAGGGAGGCTTTGATTTCTAAAATGGCGGGCTATGATTTTGACAGAAGCATCACAGAATACACAAACAATGTGATGCTTATGTCAAACTTATGTCAATTTGATTTCTAAAATGGCGGGCTATGATTTTGACAGAAGCATCACAGAATACACAAACAAACAATGTGATGCTTATGTCAAACTTATGTCAATTTGATTTCTAAAATGGCGGGCTATGATTTTGACAGAAGCATCACATTATACACAAACAAACAATGTGATGCTTATGTCAAACTTATGTCAATTTTGATCTTGACGCAATATGGACAATTTTGATCTTGACGTTTGATGATTTCTAAAATGGCGGGCTATGATTTTGACAGAAGCATCACAGAATACACAAACAAACAATGTGATGCTTATGTCAAACTTATGTCAATTTGATTTCTAAAATGGCGGGCTATGATTTTGACAGAAGCATCACAGAATACACAAACAAACAATGTGATGCTTATGTCAAACTTATGTCAATTTGATTTCTAAAATGGCGGGCTATGATTTTGACAGAAGCATCACAGAATACACAAACAAACAATGTGATGCTTATGTCAAACTTATGTCAATTTTTATCTTGACGCAATATGGTCAATATGGAGATCTGTCAGTTTTTACGAAAAATTCGTAAAAATTTTTTGTTATTGAACAGAGCTTATATTTTTTTGAAATAATTGTTTTGATAATTATCAAAACAAAAAAAAAATTTTGATAATTTTTTTTGATAACAGTTGAAACGAAATGGATTTTGTTATGCTTTTTACGTTTATAAAATCGAATATTTCAACAGAAACAAAATTTTTTTTTTTTGTTTATTGTTAAAAATAACGTTATTTTGCAGCCTTGGTGATAGGTGACATGCCTGAGAATTCGGATTCGCCGGTCTATCGCCGCGAATTCGAGGCGAATCCGTTGTGTTTATTGGGAATATAACAAAAATAGCCTTGTTCCGCAATGATTGCAAAAATAAAAATGCTTTGCGCGACTTAATTCTTTCGACCACCTTACTGTACATATACAAGACTTTGTTCTTAGTTATGCAATTATTTAATGAATAAATGAAATGAAAATAAAATTGGGTACGTTCACCCTCCAAATCCGAACGACGAATGTATTTCTTTCGAGAACCTTTTTTATGGCAGAAATACATTCTGAGGGTATGCGGCCCACTGTTGAGGTGTGACCGCTATTATTGAAAAACCCAAAATATGATCTTTTAATAAATAAATTAGATAATTAATTAGTTTTAATTTTGCCATGGGCACCGACACTATTCCATGCAAACAAAATATATGTATGTAGAAAAATATAAAAAACAAGTAAGGAAGCCTAAGTTCGAGTGGAATCGAACATTACATACTCAGCTGTATGCTTTCATTGTGTGTTTGCATTTGATCGAAACACGGTGTACTTTATATAAAGCGAGTGCTGCATAAAGTGGGCGTAGCCACGCCCATTTTTAAAATTTTTATCAGTCATCTAACTAAGCATATGAATATTATTCTTTGTGCAAAAATTCATTCCTTTATGACTTCTACTTACAAAGATGTCACGTTACAAATTCCCAAAGGGTGTTCCAAAAATATCTTTGTTAAAAAGTAGGTGTGGTCATAAACCGATTTCAATAAGTTTCTGCGTGTCTATTAACACAAGTTATAAAAGTGTATAAACCAAGTTTCGTCATAATATCTCAATTACTTGTCGAGTTATAGGCTAAGAAATCTCGTATATTCCTTTGTCTAAAAAGAGGCGGTGCCACGCCCATTTTCCAAAATGTTTCTATTTTTTGTTTCCGGTCTATTGTGGAACTCATGCCACAAAATTTCAATGAATTATCTTTATACTTGACAAAGATATCGCTTAAAATGTTTTTATTAGGTCACTTTATAGTTCCCATATATAAAAGTGGGCGTGGTCGTCAACCGATTTCGCTAAAATAATATTAATATTAATATGTATTACCACAAGTAATAAAAGTGCATAAACCAAGTTTCGTCATTATATCTCAATTATTTGTCGAGTTATGGGCTAAGAAATCTCGTATATTCCTGCTTCTAAAAAGAGGCGGTGCGACGCCCATTTTCCAAAATTTTTGTGTTTTTCGTTTTATGTCCGCAGTTGGACACCTGCCACAAAATTTCAATGAATTATCTTTATATTTGACAGAGATATCGCTTAAAATGTTTTTATCAGGTCACTTTATAATACCCATATATAAAAGTGGGCGTGGTCGTCAACCGATTTTGGCAATTTTTAGTCCAAACATTTGCCTAAGTAAGTATATCACGCATACCAAATTTCATCGATATATATTCAACGGTTTCTGAGTTATGACATAATAAAACTTTCCATATTTGACCCTTAATAAGTGGGCGTGGCACCGCCCATTTTCCAAAATTTTTATGTTTTCTGTTTTATGTCCATAGTTGAACTCATTCGACAAAATTTCAGTAATATATCTTTATATTTGACAGAGATATCGCTTAAAATGTTTTTATCAGGTCACTTTATAATACCCATATATAAAAGTGGACGTGGCCGTCAACCGATTTTAACAATTTTCCATCCAAATGTTTGCCTAAGTAAGTAAATAACGCATACCAAATTTCATCGATATATCTTCAATGGTTTCTGAGTTATGACATATAAAACTTTCCATATTTGACCCTTAATAAGTGGGCGTGGCACCGCCCATTTTCCAAAATTTCATCAAATTTCTTCATAGGGGCCTGAGCTCAACACGTGGGTAAAATTTCATCGCTGCAGCTATATTCGTGACTGAGATACCAAATTTCCGATTTTTTATATATAGGAAAAGTGGGCGTGGTCATGGTCCGATTTCTCCCATTTTCAATACCAACCGTCCCACACTGGGGCCGAGCCTGCTCAAAATTCAGTTTTTAAATAATGACTTTTTCAAAAAAATAAAAACGCAGTATTGTTCCCTATAAAATTCTACACTTCTGGCCCAATTTTCAGCTTTCTATCGTTTTTCAGTTGGGAGTTATCGATACACAAACATGGCAAATTTTCCAAAAAATAATTTTTTTTCAAAGTGAGAAATTTTAATGTGTATTTGAAATAGTTGGTGTAAGAGAAGGATATAAAATTTTATTATTCTGCTTTTTCCATAGCATTAAGTGAAGCTTATATAATCGATTAGTGTTTTTTTTTGGAACTAGACGTTTTAAAAAATTAATTTTTAGTATAAAACTAAACGCACCTCTTTTTTTGTAATATTTTTTTTCAAAATGGATTTTTTTTAATTTGCGCAAAAACGTAGCAAATGTAAAAATGCAGCAGTAAAATATGGTCCTTTGTGACAAAGAATCCGAGTTCAGAACCAAAAGCAAAGTGCGCATTTTAAAAAAAAAGTGAGTTTAAAAATTGCATTCCAATTTTAGTTAAAAAAAAAAAACACTTATATCTGGTTGAATTTGATTCTGTTCTATCTTAAATTTGGTTGATCCATTATTTACTGGTTACTTTAATTACAAATTGTGGTTAAGGTTACTTGTCAAGCCAGGTTTCTTTAATTTAGACTTCAAGCACAAGTTGTGTTACTCCAATTTTGTGTTTTTTATGTTAGGCATGAAAATGTGTGGGGAAATATGTAATAATAATATAATACTATGGCGCTATTCTAACTCTGACGAGTTTTATGGCCGAGCTTCTCTCCCAATTCGAGGTGTGCTCCTTTTTGTTTTTCCTACTAATTGGGTGGACCTACAGTTTTACGCCGGCTCCGAACGGCGAATGCATTTTTTGTGAGAAGCTTTTTCATGGCAGAAATACACTCGGAGGGTATGCCGCCCACTGCCACTGCTGCTCTTAAAAAACCCAATAATTGGATTTTTGCTAATTAAAAAAAAAATTTTTTTGATGTTTGCTCGGACTGTGGTTTGAACCCGAGACCTCTGGTATAGCAGGCGAGCACTCTACCCACTGCACCACAGCGGCCACATGGGGGGGAAATATGTGTTCTGCTTAAAACGCTAACGGTGAAGGAATTACGGAAGGCTATGTTTTAGAAAATAAACCCTTATCCATTAATTAAAACTGAATATATGTATGTATGTATAATTTAATATTTATTTAACTGAATTTGTGTGCCCTAGAAGGAAAGCTGTAACAAAAAACTGCATTGTTACTCTTAGCAATTTACTACGTTTTATCACTGTTAACTTAGTTCTTAGTAAAGATTTCAGAATAAAGAGAAACAATTTCACCAACGAGTTAAAACGTAGTTTTTTATTAGTTACGATGCAGCACATTTATGTACTATTTCATTATAGATATGTATGGCGATTCTGATGCAAATAAATTGATTTCAGATTTAAAAAAGTTTTCATTGCGTTATGGCCGTGAATGAGGTAAAGTGCTACTCATCTACAAATCATGTATAGGCATAACGATTCTTATTCAAATAAGTTGATTCCAGAATTTAAAGAAAAACACATATGCCATCAATGAGTTAATGGGTTAATATAATACACATTGGCTATTTTTGTACAGACATACTAATTGTGATTTAAATAATTTGGTTACAGATCTTAAAAAAAAAAATTGGTCACCAATGGGTTAATTCATGACCGTTAATGGGTTAAAATTCCAAAGATTACTCGTTTTAGTGTAGAGACAATTAATATGATGTAAATATTTTGATCTAAGAATTAAGTGAAAAAATTTGGGTCAAAAATGTGTTAATACGTGGTCGTTAAGGGGTTAAGATTCTTGGGATTTACTATCTTAGTATCGATATACCGATTCTGATTCAAGAAAATTAAACTCGAAACTAAAAACAAAACCTTGGTCACCAACGGGTTAACTCATGACCGTTAATGGGTTAAGATGCTATAGATTAACTGCTTTAGTGCAGATAAAACGATTCTGATGTAAAAAAGTTGATTTCAGAATTTTGAGCGTCCCCATATATATAAGTGGCCCCAGTGTGCGTCCCAGTCTCGATACCAACTTGCATTTCAAATTTCATCAAAATATTTAAATTTTTGCGCGAGTTAGTGTTTACAGACGGACGGACGGAGGGACGGACATGGCTCAATCGATTTCTCTTTTCACCCTGATCATTTTGATATATATAAGTCTATATCTATCTCGATTATTTCATTCTGTTACAATCCACCGTTATGTGATTAAAACTATAATACTCTGTGTACTAGTACAGCTGAGTTTAATAAGAGTTATGGCCGGGTCACAATTAACTTTCGCATGTGGTTTATTTAACACAATCTAATGCATGACAGGAACAGCCAGAGCCGTAGCGAGGGTGAGGCAACCGAGGCATTTGCCTCGAGCGCCAATAGAGTAGGGTCGCTGAATTTCGGTAATATTAAACAAAATTTCGCAGAAGTATTTTGAAAAAATATAATGAAATAATAGGCGTTCGTTTGCCAGGAACCCGCAAGGTTCTCACTTGATCATCAGATTTGTAAAATTTTTTCAAAAGTAATATGTATATGGGCGCCCTTTATTTTTGATGTAGTGAAATTGAATGAATATTTAAATTAGAATGCTTATGATAGTCGATTAATCATACATTTTTTTGAAAGTTGTGATACGTACATTTGCAAAAACTGGCAAAGTAATGTAATAAGAGCAAGAAATCTCGATAAATAGACCATTTCTTATAACATTAATGTAGGATAATATTAGGGAGTCGACTTTATATGCATATAGCGGCGAAACCTGTTTGTCAACAACCAGCTACTTACGTCCGAATAATTACATCGCTGATTGGTCGATTGTGCAACTCTTTCACGTCGCTACGAATGCAACCAGTGTTTAAAAACTGCACGCATTTTCATTCTCTTGATTTTGATTATGCTTTTGTTTCTAAACATCTCAGCAGTCGCAGCGAAATCAAGTGAAAAAACTGAGCAGCGACAAATGACTGGAGGTATAAAAAGATAATGGATGTGGTCAATGATTTCGGAGGTGCAGTGAAATAACGCCCGTGGAATTAACGCCCGCGGGCGTTATTTCCCAAAAAAAAATGAAATAACGCCCGCGGGTGTTTTTTCCTTTCTTGAAAAAGAAATAATTCCCGCGGGCGTTATTTCGTTTGATCCATGGGCTTCATTTCTCTTTCGGAAGGGCAATAAAGCCCTTGTTATTGGAAAAAGCGCCGCAGGCGAAAAATTGGAATAAAAAAACGCGCGATTTTTAATTCCAATTTTTCGTTTTTTTTTTTTAATATGGTGTATTGTTATTGGAAAAAGCGCCGCAGGCGAAAAATTGGAATAAAAAATCGCGCGATTTTTAATTCCAATTTTTCGTTTTTTTTTCAAATACGGTGTATTATTATTGGAAAAAACGCCGCAGGCGAAAAATTGGGATTAAAAACGCGCGATTTTTAATTCCAATTTTTCGATTCTTTAAATTTTTTTAAAATCTCCTTCTAAATATTCAAATACTCAATCAAAATAAAAAAAGCTTCAGTAAATTTCTATAATCATTTATTAGTAACAATTTTCAAGGTCTGTAAGTAAGTAAATATTTAAATACTCAATCAAAATAAACAAAACTTCATTACATACATATTGGCGATTTCAGACCATAATCTAAACAAATACTCTTATAGAGTTTTCAACAATTCCGGGCACAAAATATTTCTATTGCCATTTACAATTGCAACCTTACTGTGCTGTCCAAAGCAATCCGCACACAATTTAAAGTGATTGCATGGGCTTAAGAGAACATCGCGTGGCTTGGTAAAACAAATAACACACAACATGTTTTGACTCTCGCAAAATTTGTCCGCCGTCATCAATGTATTCTGTGTCACATGTCTTATTTTCGGGATTACTCATTTGATTCAGGAAATCGCTTAGTTGAATTCTTTTTATTAATAAAATTAACAGTTGCTTTTTCAATTAATGCGATTTTTTATTCCAATTTTTCGCTGCGGCGCTTTTTCCAATAATAATACACCATATTAAAAAAAAAAAAAACGAAAAATTGGAATTAAAAATCGCGCGATTTTTTATTCCAATTTTTCTCCTGCGGCGCTTTTCCCACTAATACACCATATTTAAAAAAAAAACCCCGTCTGCGGGCTTAATTGCCCCTTCGAAAGCGAAATAAAGCCCGCATCGCCGAATAGGGTGCGCGGGCGTTCTTTCCCTTTCTGCGTAGCACGGAAGTGAAAAAAGCAGCGATGGACGGCAATCAAATACGAAAAAGACATCAATGGCGCAGAATTTATTGAGGAAATTTCAGATTTCAAGCACGCAGCTTTCTCAATCATCCCTGATCGTCTCGAATCCACGACTGTTATAGAACTACTCCAAATTATTCAAGATTATGGTTTAAAAACATCATACCCAAACGTTGAAACTGCTTTCAGAATTTTTTTGACGATTCCTGTAACAATCGCTACGTGTGAACGTAGCTTTAGCAAACTCAAACGTTAAGAATTATTTGAGATCAACAATGGGCCAAGAAAGATTGTCTAACTTGGCTATTTTATCGATAGAAAACGAAATTGCCAGTAAAATTGATTTCGACGATATTATTGACGAATTCGCTTCTATTAAGTCAAGAAAAATTCACTTGTAAATATTAGTAGAACATTTTTTTAACACAGTATTGTATGATGAATACTACAGTATTAATAAATACATATATATATGCATGAATAATTTGTTCAAAAAAATTTGCCATTTATTTTTATATCAGGGCTGCTCAACGCTCTCGTATTGAAAGTACAAAACTCAATACATCTACAAATTTTGTATATGCACTGAAAAATTTTTTTGCTCATTTAAATTTTTTTATGAATTCCAATAAAATATTATTTTAGAATTTATTTTCAAATGGTAGTATCACATACATAAAAATTTTTTTTATTTTTTATATGAAAATTTTTTGAATACTAATTTTTTACAGTGCTTTCATTTTTTGAATATTTTTTTCATTACATATTTGTTATTGTAAATTTCGATTTCTTACGGCAGTGCTCGAGCTCCTATACAAGGTGCCTTTGCTCTGCACATTCAATATGAATCATAGGCACATACATATAAAATTTTTTCTATATCTGAGTGCTTATGGGAGTGCAAAGAAAATTTTATTTTCATATTTGAAGTGAAAATATGTATCTGTGCCTATGATTCGGTACAAAACAAAAACAATTGTGCTTTGAGTGCCTATGAGGTGAGCAGCCCTGATATATAGGAATGGAGCATATTTATGTTCAAATTAAATGGTATGCTACGTTTTTTGTGAAAACTTATATTAGATACAGCCGTTACAAAGGGTCAAAGGTCGGGTCTCCAAAAAATGTAGACTTATATTTCAAAAGCTAATGAACCGATTTAAGAAAATGGGACTCCTGAAAAGGTGATTAAATTTCCTTTATTACGATGTGCATATTTACATATATACTCCATATATAAAAAAAAAAAAAATCAAACTTAAAAAACAGTATTTTTTATATAAAAAGAAATTTTAACAGAAAGAGTAGCAACCTATAATACAAGTTATTGGTCTTAAGCAGGGATTGCAAATAATCGTTATTTTTTAAATTTTGACTAAAAAAATCATACTAAAATGTTAAACGCAAAAGAAGTACACAGATGTAATCACCGTAACGCAGACTACCTCTAGGTGCATTAACTTTTATTTTTTCGATTTTTATAAAAAAATTGATTTTTAAGCATTATTTTCTGTTCAGAAAATAAAGTTTATTTTTTGAGTTTTATTTTTTCTTCATAAAATAAAAGCTATTTTTTTAGTTTTATTTTTCGATCAGAAAATAAGAGTTATTTTGTGATGTTTATTTTTCCCTCAGAAAATAAAAGTTATTTTTTTAGCTTTATCTTCTTGCTCAGGGAATAAAAGTTTTTTCAGTTTAAATTTAGCTACAGCTGTCGATTTTGCCACATTAATACGTAGGTAAAGTTTATAAATAAAAAAATTTAAAATTTATTTATATACTTTACCTATTTATATGGCGAAATCTACAATTGCAGCCAAAATTAAACTGAAAAAGAAATAAAATCAAAAGTATTCGCAAATAATTTCAGCTATTGAAAATTTTACTAGCTGAAATTTGGAGCTGTCATTGGCTCTCTTCTGCTATTTTTTCGACTCAAGAAACGATTTGCAAGCCGAAACTTGGCTAACTATTCATAACTAGCTAATAAGAAACGAACCTAATATTTGCGTATTGGATTGGCCGGCTTGCTCACAAAATGGGAACCTAATAAATTGAACTTGTTTAAAAAAACACACATCTTTTAGCTTATTATATAAATGGTCTATAGTTATGAAGTAATAAGTTAAGCCTAACGGTCCCTTTTGCTTTCTTTTAACAGTAACTTTAATAGAAAAGAAAAATTGAAAAGTATTGTTGTTAAAAAGGGGGAAAATAAGGATCTGTACTTTTCCATAATTTTATTTTAGTTGTAAAAAGGGCCACAATAATTTATCAGCAGTTATTTTTGTATAGCTATGAGAAACACATATGTACATATATAAGCTGGCTTTTTCATTAGGCGACCGTGAAAAGAACGCTAAACTTGCTAGAAATTAATTAAAAGCACTCCACATTAGAGGGCTTCGGACGGATTCGAATTTTTGCCATTTATCAGCAGAGTTCGGTTGTGTTGAGGTAGTTACCGGTGATTACCGGTAGAGTCCGCTTTGTGTAGCCTCTGTATAAAAGAATACGATTTGTTGATATTTATGCTATTGGTTGATGTTTATGCTACAAGAATATATGAGTCGATACATATCAAAGTCGCCTAAGTCCATCAAAAACTATTTCGAAAAAATTGAGTTCCTTTTTAATTTTTTCCATATAGAAAATAGATGCATTTAAATGCGCTTTACTAAGGAGATTAACGTTTCTTAGGCGTACCGACTTGCTTAAACTATTAAAGCGTTTGGCCTAAGTGCATTACGTGAAAAATCAGAAAAAAACCGGTTCGTGGACTTAGGCGACTTTGATATGTATCGACTCATATGTTCCAAAAACATAGTTTCCAAAAATGCCATGTTACAATTCGTTCTTTTACAGAGCAACACTGCTGTTGCAGGTTGACAAAAGCTAAGCGATTTCAGTTCGACGCGGTTAACATAGCCAGCTGACTTGTTTTTTGTTTTTGCTTTCCATGTTATTTGCTAATCCGGCTCGCCTTCAATTAGTCAACTACACCTTTTCCAGTTTATATTCAGAAAGTTGCAATTTATATTCAGAAAAATACAATTCATTTCCAGAATTTCCAGTTCATATTCAGAAAGTTGCAATTCATATTCAGAAAACTACAATTCATATTCAGAAAATTACAATTCAAATTCAGAAACATGGAACATAAGTTTCTATGTAAATTTTTCAGGTAAAAAATTACATTGTTTTTCCAAAAATTTGTCTGAAGGGCAGAGTTCGTCCTTTATTCAAGAGATCGACCCAGTCCGAACAACATCGAAAATTGGTTTTATTTGAAATTAAGGAATTAATGTAGCGTAACCCCTCACATTCGGTCGGCAACCCTCCGAGTGTATTTCTGCTATAAAAAATCTGCTCATGCAAAATTTACATTCCTCGGCGGATGTTCAGAGTCGGCATAAAACTGCAGGTCTATCGAATTCGTATAAAAAAATGAAGGAGCACTATGCGAATCGGGAGAGAAACCCGGCCTAAAACTCATGAATACAAATAGACATACTGAAATTTATTTAAAAAAAATTACATTTTAAACCGATGGCTTCTATGTTTGCAAAAAAGAAAATTCAAAAGCGTAAAGTAAAATTTTCTGAATATGATTTGTAGCTTTCTGAATATGAATTGTAATTTTCTGAAAATGAAATGCAACTTTCTGAATATGAATTGTAATCTTTTAAACATGGAATGTAACTTTCTGAATTTGAAATGAAATTTCTGAATATGAATTGCAACTTCCTGAATATGAATTGTAGGTTTCTGAATAAAAAATGGAAATTCTGAATATGAATTGTAATTTTCTGAATATAAATTGCAGTTTTCTGAATATAAATTGCAACTGTCTGAATATAAACTGGAAAAGGTGTAGTATTTTCATAGGACTTGCTCAGACAAAGGGCAATGGGTCATATTAATAAAAGCCAAGCATTTGCTTTTGACCAAGATATCAGACCTTTTACTCAAATTTTGAAATTTGGTGTTTATCCATATAAAGCGCTCTTAAGCTTATTTTTATTTTGCTGTTAGCTTGGAAACGAACCAAAATAAACATAAAAGTTATTATATATTTATAATGTTTATTTAAATGTATTATGTATGTATACCTCGAAAGTAGTAACTGTCGCAAGAGTTGGCTCTCCTTTCTGTTTGTGCAAGGCACCGGGGCGTATACATACTGAAAGCTCATCAGGCTGATTATTAACTTCCACGTAACTATAGAAAACAACCACCGCCATTCGGAAAAAATGCAAATTGCGAGAAATAATAATATCGTACAGTTTAATTCAAAATTGTATTTATTAATTTTTTAATTTGGTTTATTGCAAACGTAACGTTGCCTAGTTTCGCTTATTTATTTGATCGCTTTAAGCTGCAGCGGCACTGTCAGTAAGGAAAGCAGATTCGGCGGTGTAAGATTGTTCACTTAATTTACATATTTTATTATAAAGCCTTTACACATAGGACGTACATACATACATATAGTAGTTTAGCATAAAATGCCAGCAGGAAAATCTTGTAGAACGTCAAATAGTGTCAAAAATAGCTTTGCTTTTAATTTTTATCTGGAAACGATAGACAAAATTTGATTAAAGGAGTCCAGCAAGCGTTAGCTAATGCAGCTGGTTTTGCTATCGAAACGAGCATTTGAATATTATTAGTGATGCGCAATTATTTGGCAGCCGCTACGGCATAAAGAATTGGGTGCTCGCCTGCATGCAAGAGGTTCCTGGCCTTGGTAAACGACACCATACTTATTTTATACCATTTCTTCACATAACGTGTTTCGCTCTTTTTATCTGCATTCGCTCTCTCAATCTTCGTTCGACCTCGAAACCAGTGCCGAAACTTGCTAATTTCCATACAAATTTCTGATAGCGAATGAAACACTTGATTCGTTCTCAATCCTCTTGCCAACCCCGATAATATGCATTCATTCTCTAATTTTGTATCGAAAATCTATCGAAATCTGACACAGACCAAAACAAAAACGCAAAAATAAGCAAACATACAAACATTTAAGAAGAACAAGAATGAGAAATGTCAAACTGAATAACGATCAACTACGTGGAGACGAGTTATTTCGCTAGATGTTTCGCTACATGTTTCGTTGGCGAATCAAGTTATGTGGAGACGGGCTTTTATATGTATTATAAAACAAGGCGCTTATTTCCAGCGGTCTATAAATCGAACAGTGTTAAACAAAAAAAATTAATTTACGATTGAAAATATATGTACATACATACATCTAGCAAAGCATTAGTACGTTTGATAGATAAGATAATGAGTAATTGTTCTATTTATTCGGTTTTGTCTCCGCATTGGTTTTATATTGATCAAAGCATTGATTTATTCATCCGCATACATACATATGTATATTGGAACATTCCATTTATTGCAGACACCAAAAAAAAAAAAAATAATAACAACTATCCCAACATCCAAAAGTAAGAAAATCACCTGAAGTGAGTTTCTGTAACAAAATCGCGAAAATTGTCGATCAAATTGACGTCAAATTAATACGTTCCACACTTTGTCACCATCTAAAAGGCAGGTGACAATCTATCGATTGACGTCATTATGACGTCACTCAGTCGAAAAGATTGATATAGTTCAGTTACAGAAACTCAGTGCTGATTTGAAGATGGATATTCACTCAATCATTCCATTATAATATTTATTAGGGATTAATGTATACATATTCTTCAGATTTTTTTTGTTATATTTTTTTTGTTTGTGGTTCTTGTTTTTGTTGGGACTGTCTCTAGACGAAATATCGGAAATGATTTTGTTTTCTTAGAAGCATGGAAATATAAACAATTCCACACATTAAATAAATTAAAAAATACTTGCCGTAAACGTAAACAAAATTTGGAGACATCAGAACATGAAAATGTAAACAATTCAAATTATAACGCAAAAGTAAACAAACATCACAGTATCGATATACTGTAAGAAAGGAAAACAAAAGGTTTGTTTCTTATTAAACTAGCAGCTAGCTGTCAAGTGAACAAAACGGAAAGAATTGCGCTCATAAAGAGCGAAACGAACAGAAAATGAAGAAACGGAATAATAGTAAAAATTAGAGATTAGTAATTTGAATGCTATTTTTGACTGTTAATGGTTATTTTTTCTAAAGAAAAACATTTAATTTTCTTTATTTCTATTTCAAAAATTCAGAAAATTTCAAAAGTAATAAAATCAAAAGTATTCGTTTGTTTATTTTTTCAAAAGCTGTTTCTTACTTTGGCAGCAAATAATTTCAGCTAGGGAAAATTTTACTAGCTGAAATATGGAGCTGTCAATGGCTCTCTTATGCTATTTTTTTGACTCAAGAAACAATTTTCCAGCCGAAACTTGGCTAACTATTCATAACTAGCTAATAATAAACGGACCTAAAATTTCATGGGCGCCGTTAAACTTTTGTTTTCAAAAACAAGGGGGACTATAGAAAAATTTTGATACTATTAAATATTTTATTTAACAAAGATATTTACATTTTGCTTGAAATTGGAATTCCACAATTGAGCATTACGAAAATATTAATTAACTGCCTTATTTTTAGCATGTACATATGCACATATGTACATACATATGTATATGTATAAATACATGTGTACAATTTGAGTTCGAAAGATTGGCATTCCATTGTTTAAACTACTGCTTTGTGTTTTTATAACCATCATGAAACTTTTATATGAAGGAAAGAACGACCCCTTTTGAAAAGGCCCTTCCGGTTTATTTTTTGTAACGCTACTACAATTTACAAATGTGTGTGTATCATGATATTCACATACATATATTAACACATACAAGAACGCGCATGCGCACAAATTACATTTAATCTCGAAACCGAGTTTGTGATTGGAGAAACTGAAACACATTGAACAGACAGGTTGCTAGCAATATAGGAGTGTTATACGTATGTTCCAAAGTTTTTGTTCCATACAAATATAGCAATTTTTGTACGAAAAAATTTCACAGTAGAAATTGAATAAAATAGAATATCCTAGGAACGCCTACGCGGATATGAAAAAGGAGATTGTATCGAAATAATTTTATATATATACTGGTTAACAAATTATCCGAGAAAACCGTTATTAAAGATGAAAAAATTAAGAAAAAAATTAATTTCGATATTATTTTTATAGTTTCTCTGACATTTATCAAGATACATTAATACATACTTAATTCGTATACTGTTACAAGCGGCGAAATATTTTCATACACATCAAAATGATGTTGATGGGACAAACGGAGAAAAAGTTATGGTACAATATTTGACCTAACCTATGAGAAAGGGGTTTTCGGCCCCTAACTCCAGATTTTGGGGGTGTATTGGAAATTCTAGGTATGGCGTATAACATATGTTAGCCTCGAAAAAAGTACTTTCAATTTTTTTCATTTTGTCACACAGTGTAATTGTTATCTGGAGTATGTAGAATAAAAATTAGTTTATTTTATTATGAAGTTGAAAACTACAACTATGTATTTATTATCGATCGATTGGTTATGATTTCCATATCTTTCTACATGTGAGCATATTTGTACTAAATTTTCTTTACATGTTCAGAGAAGTGCAGCGCACATTGGTCCCAATTCCATTTTTTTGGTATAAATTCAACTAATACAGCTACGCAGTTGAAAGTTGACTAATCCTACAGCAATGGCATATGGAAGAAAAATAGCAAATATCTGATCAATCAGACCACGCCCACCGTGACTGCCAGTAGGGTGGCCCTTCCAGGTATGAGAAAAATTTCCTTTTGAGATACTATATCGCAAAAGGTGTCAAAATTAGCGTAATTGAATACAGACTTCTATATATTTATGTATTTTAAGGTAAATTTCAAATAAATAAGCGAATTTAAATTTCGAAAAAATTAGCCACTAATAGGGTGTGTCGAAATACTTTTTGAGGGGTTTCTTAACGCAAGACCCGTTAAAATTTGCGTGTTTCATAGCAGATTACGAAATAGTATAATTTTATTTATTTAAAATATATTACATTTCAAGAAGATATGGTTACTGATAAACCTTACAACTAGATTATTATGTATGTATTGTGTAAAAGATAATTTGTGTTAATTAGAATAAATGAGGTTAAAGGAAAAAAAATATAACTAGGAATATTTTGAGAAGTTAGAAAAAAACCTTTGTACATTACAATATTCAATGGTGATTGAAAATAGATGCTAGTCAATACATAGCTGACTATATGTTTGATTTGTATGGCTATTCATATAAACTACTAATTAATGGATTTGTCGATATTTCACAAAGCCGCTTAAATTTATTAGTGATATTATCAATACGGCTCGAAAGAAGAGCCATTTGATTTTGACTATGCAGATCTGCAGTTGAAAAATGCCAGGGCAAATCAAGCATCATTTTTAATAATTTATTCTGTCGAATCTGTAATTTCATAATATGAGTTTTGGCACAAGTACCCCAGACAGGACTTCCATATAATATTATGGATTGAAATATGACTTTTGCAATTGTAATTTTATTATCATTACTGAGTTTAGATTTCCTGTTTATTAGTGGATACAGTAGTTTAAGAGCTATGTTAAATTTGGTGATTATTTGGTGAATGTGATCTCTGAAAAGTAACTTCGGGTCAAGTACGATCCCCAGATATTTAATATTGGTGGACCCTTGGACTATACTGTTGCAGATACGTAAACTAGAATTAGGATAAAAGCAAGAGTTTCTTTTTCTTGTGAAAAAGAGAGCTTGCGTTTTCCCTACGTTTACTTTGATTTTCCATTTGTGAAAATATTCAATGATCAAATTTAAAGCAGACTGTAAATACGTAACAGATAGTTGCACGAACTCATGTGAATTGAAAATGGCAATATCGTCAGCGTACATAGCATAATTGCAATCATTAGATTTAGGTATATCTGCACAGTAGATGATATAAAGCAAAGGACCAATGACTGAACCCTGCAGTAAACGGCAATAATATTTTTGCATGGCTTTATTAAATACACTTTAATTAATAATATAGCGTCTTTATTTTTGTGAAGAATTGTGTAGTTATATAACTTTTTGTCTACGAAACACAAAAATTATAAATTTTTTTTAACATAATATACCTTTCGCAAAGCACTTCAAAGCTACCCTAATACACTTAGAAACATGGAAAAACTTGGTAAGAGTAAATTCTACTTACTTTTTCCTACGTTATCCATAAAAGTGTGCACTTGTTTTCAATCAAGCTTAATTTTCCAATATTAAAAAGTTCACAGCAAAAAAAATACGAAAAAAACTTTAATATTAGTTGTATTCGCGTACAGCAATTTGTTGCAATTTATTACAATTTTGCAACAAATATCCGCTTTTTCCATTTTTTTACGCAAAAAAATTGCAGAAGTGATGGAAATGAGAGAGCAAAGTGACGTTTATTTTTGTGAGAGGCTGCAAAATTCTGCAGGACAAATTTTTTCCATCACATTTGTCCAGCAGCAAAACAGCTGATGAAAAAACATATGTTTGTAATTTGCGAAAATTGCAAAATTGAAATTCAAAATTAAAAAAGTTAAATATGGACGAATTAATTATGAAATATGTAAATAAATAACATTTGATTATGTCTGCATCTGTACTTGAGCTAAATGTCGGATGATAACAGCAGCATTGTATGTTTGTTGCTTAATGTAGGAAGTCCGCCGGTTACCCTCTGCTAACTTATATGTATGTATGTATGTATGTCAATATGCAATGCCAGCAGGCAGCCGCAGCTCCGCATTTATATACATACATACATGTTTCTTTATTAGTAAAATACAATGCAGGCATAATCTACAGCTGAAACTAAGCTAAAGTAATACAAATTTCGTATAAATTTTTGTAAATATAGGATTTGTATATATTTTGTTAATTCCCATAATTTTAATTTGATCAGCTGTTCATCTTTCCTGCAAGATTTGAATAGATTTGCATTTTTTTACTTTTTTGGATATTTTTCTCTTGTGAGAGGAAGAATGATATTTGGCGAGATAGAGAGTGATAGAGGCAAACAGAGAAAAGCTGCTGGAAAAAGTACGCGAGTACACCTATTATTGTGGCGAAAGAGCTGACTTTGATGGCTTGTCAGAAACTAATGGTAGCCAGATGTATTGAATTAAACTGGTTTTTAGGTGCAATAGTATATGTACTATTGGGAAATGCATGCCTTTTTTTAACACTTAAAAGTTTAAAAATTGGGTTTATGCCAAAAATTTTGGATTTGGGACCAATGTGCAGCGTAGGAATTCAGATTTTTAAAAATACATTTTACTGCTGTAATTTACAAATGCATAAGCATACATACATACATATATGTATATGTATGTATGTTTGTATATACATTTAGTGTAAAAATTTTATAAGCGCTATTATTAAATAGAAAGTTTCAAATATTTTTAATTGGCTATTTATAGCCTTCGGCCAAGGCGGCATCACTCCACCGGCCTCATCTTAACACCGCACACAGTGTGCCTTGCCTCTCCCAGTCAAACGACATCCCAACAAACACTGAGGTTAGATATCGATTTCAGAATGACTCGAGAACTAGCCTCATTCTCAAACCTCTAACGTTAAAGGACGACTGGAAAATCTATCGAGAATCATAGCGTTCTCAAACAAAAGGGGACATAATTCTCAAATCGAGAAAATTATAATTCTCGAATCGAATTCTAATGTAGTTCTCTAATGAGATTCTAATCAGGATTTGCAAATACTTCCAATTGAAATGAAGAACAAAGCTTTGTCTCCTTTTACATGATTTTTTCATTGTTTAGATTTTATTAGCGCAATATGTACCCAAATTGCATATGATTATATATATTCACATGTATGTATATGTTTATCAGATTTATAAGAACTGAAATTTAAACTAAATTCAGTCTTATTATTTAAATTAAAGGTACTTCTTGTACTTTTTAATGGATAACATTGTACTACGGTAATATTAACTACAAATTTTTAGTATCTAATTTCAATATGTGTGTGTATATTCAATATATCACAGAAATATATTGAGAATTGATACAAGGCGTGAGATTTGGCTCCCTCTCTAATCACTCGCTAATCGAATTCTAGTGTAGTTTTCAACCCTAATTATCGATTTGAGAATATGTAGAGAATTAAACTAGTTATCTAAGGTAATCTCGACAAAATTTCTAACGTTAGAGACTGTGTTTGCTGGGATAATTCGGCAATGTTTTTATACTCAGCTGTACTAGTACACAGAGTATTATAGTTTTGACTGCATAACGGTGGATTGTAACACAATTAAATAATCGAGATAGATATGGACTTACATATATATATCAAAATGATCAGGGTAAAAAAGAGAAATCGATTGAGGCATGTCCGTCCGTCCGTCCGTACGCACTCTAACTCGCGCAAAAATTGAGATATTTTGATGAAATTT
Organism: Urophora cardui; assembly: GCA_960531455.1. NCBI lineage: Eukaryota > Metazoa > Arthropoda > Insecta > Diptera > Tephritidae > Urophora > Urophora cardui. The sequence goes on from OY482673.1 coordinate 5,962,033, forward strand.
GGAATGCAGGTATCGAGACTGGGACGGTTGGTATTGAAAATGGGCGAAATCGGACCATGACCCGGCCCACTTTTCCTATATAGAAAAAATCGAAAATTTGGTATCTCAGCCACTAATATAGCTGGAGCGATGAAATTTCACCCAAGTATTGAGCTCAGGCCCTTATGAAGAAATTTGATGAAATTTTGGAAAATGGGCGGTGCCACGCCACTTATTAAGGGTCAAACATTGAAAGTTTTATATGTCATAACTCAGAAACCGTTGAAGATATATCGATGAAATTTGGTATGCGTGATTTGCTTATTTAGGCAAATGTTTTGACGGAAAATTGTCAAAATCGGTTGACGGCCACGCCCACTTTTATATATGGGTATTATAAAGTGACCTAATAAAAACCTTTTAAGCGATATCTCTGTCAAATATAAAGATAATTCATTGAAATTTCGTGACATGAGTTCCACAATAGACCGGAAACAAAAAATAAAAAAATTTTGGAAAATGGGCGTGGCACCGCCTCTTTTTAGACAAAGGAATCTACGAGATTTCGGAGCCCATAACTCGACAAATAATTGAGATATTATGACGAAACTTGGTTTATACACTTTTATAACTTGTGTTAATAGACACGCAAAAATTTATTGAAATAGGTTTATGACCACGCCTAATTTTTAACAAAGATATTTCTGGAACACCCTTTTGGAATTTGTAACGTGACGTCTTTGTAACTAAAAGTCATAGAGGGATGCATTTTTGCACTAACAATAATATTTATATGCTTAGTTGGATGATTGATACAAATTTTGAAAATGGGCGTGGCTGCGCCCACTTTATGCGGCACCCGCTTTATATAAAATACACCCTATATCGAACAATCGCAAACAAACAATGAAAGCATACAGCTGAGTATCTAATGTTCGATTCCACTCGAACTTAGGCTTCCTTACTTGTTCTGGTTATTATTTGTTTGTAAATTTAATGCTATAAACAAAAACACAACGCTGCTAATTTTTTGTCGGCGGCCTTTTACTCAAAATTTCGATCAATACAAATTTGGCATAATGGGTGTGTCCTATACATTTCTCTTCATTATGAATGTTCATAGATTAGAACGTACTATATGAGCAATTAAATTTCTATGTTATTTTCCAAAGATTTGATTCCATTTATAGGTATGTATGTACGTTGAAGAATGTGTTTTCTATATGTATCAGATTTTTCGAATAATAATTATTTTTCAATTTTTGGCTAAAAAAACTCATACTGAAAGAGAAATAATCGCTGTAACATAACCTCTAAGTGCATTAATTTACATTTTTTCAATTTATATATAAAAACTTACGTATTTCCCGCTTGGATAATAAAAATTATTCCTTAAATCTTATTCTTTAGCTCAGTAAATAGTTCGGACTGCAATTGTTGATACATACGTAATAAATACGTAAATTATATAGATCAACTATCTGTACCCGGCCAAGCTTTGATCTAGCTCACTTCCTATCATAGGCGTTACAAGCGAAAAAAGGCACACTTAAAACAAATGGAAGTTTCTGGGTGGCCGAGCTTTTCTCGGGCTGCATGCCTCAGCAAAAGTCAAATAATTAAAAAAAAAATGTAAGGGAAATATTGATCATTTCAAAATTTCGCCACTCTTCATGTCCTTGTCAATTTCTTCTTCGTATTAGTCTTCCACTCTCTTTCCCTCTACTATTCCCTTTATTTTTCCCTTTAAATTCCGTTTTCGTTTCTACCGTTCTCCCTTACCTATACTCTTCTGTCCTTCTCCCTTTTATTTCATTTGATACAAATATCACTTAGACACAGGAGTTAGAAATCGGACCATGATTACGCCCACTTTCCCTATATAGTATACATATGTATATCGAAAATATGATATCTCAGTAACTAATATGGTCCACGTAAAAAAAAACTTCATCCATGTAAGGAGCTATGGCCCTTATAAGAGAAATATGATGACATTTTCGAAAATGGGCATTGCCACGCCCACTTATTAAAGGGCAAACATTGAAAGTTTTATATGTCATATCTCAGAAACCGTAGCAGATACTATATATGTATATGAAATTTGGTAAGCGTGGTGTACTTACTTAGGCAAATGTTTGGACGAAAAATTGCCAAAATCGGTTGACGGCCATGCCCACTTTTATATATGGGTAATATAAAGAGGCGTCATAAAAACATTTTAAGCGATATCTTTGTCAAATATAAATATACTAGTAAACGCGGCCACGCGATGCTGTGGCTTTCAATTACACTGTGCGACAATTTGAGGGTGGAAGACCACTTATTGCCACATTTAAAAATTTTTTGATATACCTTCATAGCTACTGGTTATTTTTATTTTCTGTGGACCTATACAAAGATTTTGACCAAGGAGCCCCATAGTGCAGTTTTGTGCCGAATATTTTTCTAGACTATTGTAACCTTAAAGCGACCTCCAAAAGGCCATTTGGCGCGCTCCTCCTTTTCTTTCTAGTTCTCTTTCTCTTCCCCTTTCCCCTTTATTTGCGCTTTCTTTTCCCTTTATCCATTTTATTTTTCATATTTCCTCTTTCGCTTCCTGTCCTTCGCCATATCCTTCCCTTTCATTTTCCTCTTCCCTTTCCTTTTATTACCCATCTTCAGTGCTAGGCCTTGCATGACACTTCAAATTTAAAAATGAGATAAACTGTAGCGTAAAAATGGATTATTGAACGGTGGCACCCTTTTTGTAAAAATTTTAATAAATTACTCATTTCCATGCCAAGTCCTTTCATATGACACCTCAAATTTAAAAATCAAACAAACTATAGCGTAAAACTGAATTTTTGAACAGGTGGCAACCCTTTTTGTAAAATTTTTTATTAAATTACTCAATATCAGGTCAAGCCCTTTCATATGGTACCAAAAATTTTAAAATCAAAAAAACTATACAGTAAAATTAAATTTTCAAACATCTGGCAACCCTTTTCAAAAAAATTAAACCTTCCTGCACATCTACAGGTCAAGCCCTTTCATTTGACACCACACTTTCGAAAATCGGTATAACGGTTCAAATGTTATGGTGCGTACAAAAAATCGCTTAGCGTAATATATATAAAGATAAGATAAACTGTAGGGTAAAAATGGATTTTTGAACAGGTGGCACCCTTTTTGTAAAAATTTTAATAAATTACTCATTTCCATGCCAAGTCCTTTCATATGACACCTCAAATTTAAAAATCAAACAAACTATAGCGTAAAACTGAATTTTTGAACAGGTGGCAACCCTTTTTGAAATTTTTTTATTAAATTACTCAATATCAGGTCAAGCCCTTTCATATGGTACAAAAAATTTTAACGGTGTAAGAGTTATGGTGCTTACAAAAAATAGCTTAGCGTAATATATATAAAGACATCATTGAAATTTTCTTGCATGAGTAAGCAAGAATATACGAAATTTCTGAGCTCATATACTCAACTTTTCCACATACAAACTAGGACTAGCGGTGTATTGTGTACAGATTACATACGCTCTTACAAAAAAGTGTTGTATAAAAAGAGCTATGTATGTGCATTAAAAAATCTTTATCACGTCGCAATGGGTAAAAAAAATTATTTATTTTTTCATAAATCAATGACAATGATATATGTATGTAATACCATCTTTTCTAAATTTTGCTAATGGACGTCAGGAATCAGTTTTTTTGCTCTCCTGAAAAGTTATTGAAAGGACATAGCTCTTTTTTTATTCGCAGGGATGATATGTATGTATGTACATTAGATGCGTTTTTTTTAGATATTCCCTCCGGCACCGGAATATGAAAATAGTATGTTTTAGAGTAAGTAAACTGAAAAAAAAAGTTGACTTTTCCAAAAACTGGAAGGAGCTACACCGAAAACCGCGAAAATTCCCAGAATTTCAAGGTATGTTTAGATTTATGTATGAAAAAAGTTAGGATTTTGCACGACAAAAAAAATTGATATCCACCCATACGTAGAATTAACCGCTAAAGCGAATGGCGTATTCCGTTTTTTGGTACACTCCCCAGGGAAGGCAATATCGCGGTCTAAAGTGATCATTTTCTTTTTTTTTTCTCATGAATCTTCAAATTCTTGCCCTATACTCTTCCCGAAATCGGAAATTATTTTTTAACTAAATCACACGGTAGGCTGCGTTATTTAATGTGCTTTCCAGAAATGTATAGCTATTAAAAATCGAATAATATTTAGATGAGTTAATCAAGTTTAAATGAAGTACAGTCGGGTATAAAAGGGTAACATACCTTAAAATTTCTTAAATTTTTTAACAATTTTGCTTTTGAAGGCGGTTTTTTGGGTTATTCGTGATTTTTTTATGTGGGTGGATAACTCTACAAATGCAAAAAAAATACAAAGGCCGAGACCGTGGATAACGGACAAAATGTGGAGCCGGATAGCGCCAAAACATTTTTGGGCAATATGGGTATCAAAATAAAGATTTTACCTAGGACTTCAATGTAAAGCCAATCCATTTGGCTGTGTCCACCGTTTCAACACATATAAGTCAAAAATTAGACTCAAATGTCGTCGATATCCTCTAAAATATTCTTTTACATTTGTGGAGTTATCCAACCAAATAAAACAATCACTAATAACCCAAAAAACCGCCTTCAAGAGCAAGATTGTTAAAAAATTTAAGAAATTTTAAGGTATGTTACCCTTTTATACCCGACTGTACTTCATTTAAACTTGATTAACTCATCTAAATATTATTCGATTTTTAATAGCTATACATTTCTGGAAAGCGCATTAAATAACGCAGCCTACCGTGTGATTTAGTTAAAAAATAATTTCCGATTTCGGGAAGAGTATAGGGCAAGAATGAATCACTGATGTAATTCACCTATGACGAGGAGGCATCAGTGAATACTTTCATATACAGACTGATGAATTTTTCATATAAATGGTTTGCTTTCCTCAGAAAAAAAAAACAAAAACAAATAAAAATATACTGAGTTATGACGACAGTGATGAATATTCAACAAAGAATCATCACTGATCCTTCAGCAGTGAAACAAATTTACTGCAGGGGAAGCAGTATACCATCCTACAGATAAAAAAAATATTAACTTCATTTTTGAGCTCTCACACGGTGGGCAGGAAGCGACGATAGGTTGCATGAAAATGTCGACAAAAAAGGAAAGTGGGGTGTGTTATGTGATGTTTATAGATGAAACATCCGTTGAAATTAAAATCCGAGCTGCTCCTTTTTCAAGGATATCCACATTTTTTGTTTTTTTTTTTGAAAGGATCAAATATTGACGAAATCGAAAATTCGCCAAAGTCCAAATTTTCCCGATTTCAGTACATTATCTGGTAGCTAAAGGACACAAAAAAAAGGTATTAAAAAGGAAACAGGACACCTGTAGTGGAAAAATCCAATGTGAACAGGACCTAAAGGATAACCACTGAAATATAAAATAACCAGGGTTCGGAAATTCTCACTCACATTCATTCACGTTCGCGAGCGAGAATATTTTAAATTATTTTTTTCGTTCATTTATCACGAGTGAGAAATGCAAAAAAAAATTATGCTTCTCACTCGCGATAAGTGAACAAAAAAAAAAAAATTTCCATATTTTTCACTCACGAGCGAAAAATAAAAAACCAAAATTTCTCACTCACATGTGATAAAACCGAACTAAGCCGGCTTCGGCTGTTCACATATGAGAAAAGCAATGCGAGAAATACTGATCGCGAGCAGTATTTTAGCGTTCACGAAAAGATTTTCTCATGGACGTTTTTCAGCTGCGTTGTATGGAAGGAAATGCAAGCAGATTTTCGCAGTTGCCTTAGCCAAGCATTTGTGCGTACATATGTATCTAGCTATTTATGTATGGTTGGGTGTATGCATACAAGGGAATGGTTTGCATACCCTGTAGGGAAAATCTCTAGATCAGAACTAGGTCGCTTCTAGTGCATTTTTCGCCACTACTAGTGCGAACTAAATCTCTTTTGCATGTTATCAACTGGCGAATTTAACATGGCGATGTCCTACGCGGTGTCAATTGTCACTCTCTGCACTACATTTTCGATAGTTCCGAACTAGTACTAAATTCTACAGTTTACACTAGTTCGTTTATTGGCACAATTTCGACAGTTCTGAACTAGCTACAAGTACCTACAAATTCTACAGTTTTACATCTACCGCTTAAGTGCAGCCTTTGTCACACTTCATGCAAGTGGCGCGATGGCCGACTGGCTAACGCATGTGCCTTTCAATCTGAGGGGCGCGGGTTCGAATCCTGTCGGTGTCAAGGTGGATGGTAATTTTTTTTAATTTTTTTTTTTAATTAATATTTTTTATCTATTTATTTAATAAAAATTTACAATAATATTTAAAAAGTAATAAAAAAAAAATTAAAAATAAGCCTGAGGGGAACATTTCATTTCATACAAGAAGCAAATTGAAAACTCTTTATATAAAATGCTTCACTAAACATCTGAGAATTGCAGAAATGTACAAAGCCGACGGCAATTGAACGAACGAAAAATTTTCATAGAATTTTTGTCACTTCGAAATTGCATACAAATCAAAGTGTGTCTAATAATGGTCACTCAATTTACTCCTTCTGAACTGGTGAGGGTCTAACTACAATTGATCTAGTTCCCTTTTGACACCTTTTCGCTAGTTCGGAACTAGAAATTTTGCTCACTAGTTATTGAGTTCCCTGCAGGGTATGAACATATGTATGTATATACATACATATTATTTATGTATACGTATTCAATATTATCTCGGATTGCCTGCGATCTTTAGTAGAAGGCGGGTAACTAAATTTTCCTTGTTTATTATAATTACATTATTGAGTCTTTTTTTATAATTTTTGTTTTTTTTTTTTGCAAATACATACATACATATGTGACGAGTTCTTAATAGCCATTTTTAACACGCTTTTATTAGCTTCACCTGTATGTATGTATGTATGTATGTATGTATGTATGTATGTATGTAACTTCATCCCATCCTAAAAGTTGAAACATTTAACTAAATTATTATATCTTTCAAACATTCACTTTTTTGTGTTCTCTCTATTATTTCTATTCTCCTCCGGATTCAAAACATGACATCAACAGCCCAACGGCATCATATAGTAGGACATTCAACATTATATTTTATGCTTCATTGCGGCTTTTATGTTACCTTTCTTCAAAATAGCCTCTATGAATTTCAATTCACTCCCGTATACAAGCCAATAAGTAACAAGCTTGCAGGGTACGGAAAAACTCACTCACGAACGCTCAAAAATACATTTTTCTCAAATCACAAACAAATGTTCAAAGAAAAACGTATAACCACTCAAATAGCGAGCGAACTAACGCACAACAGACAACGATCGCTCATAGCGATAAACTCAATGCATAAATTCACTCAAAAATAAAGCTTGAAGCTTTCTGTTTTGGGTTTGTTTTATTTGCAATAACATCAACCGCATGTACAATGTACATACATACGTATGCAGAGCAAGAACTGGTTTTGTGTAACAAGCTTTCTGTTTTGTCGTTGTTGTGTTTGCAATAAAAACAATCGCATGTACATACATATGTATGCAAAGCAAGAACTGGTTTTGTTTGTAATTCATTTAATAGTAAGTGCTGAATCAACGAAAAGGAACCCTAATTACATTTTTATGCAATGTTTTGTAAACGTGAGGTGAAAAAAATTTCTCTAAAAATAAAAAAATAAAAAAAATAAAAAAAAAATGCGCCACTCGGGACTCGAACCTGAGCTCCTTGGTCCGTAGGCAGCATACCTCACCATTACGCTACAAACGTATTCGGAGATTTATTGTCTAAATTCGAATTTATTCAATCAGGTTTCTTTTTTTTTGTTCTTTTCAAATGCTTCACCTCAACTTCTCTTCACTTTCTGATTGTAAAATATAACAAAACGTTTGGGAAATTTTGTATTTCCAAACTAGTTTGGAAAACCTTGAATAAAAGGGTTTGGAAAATATTGCATAATAAGCTAGTTTACTTCACTGCATGTTGGGATTTTTGGTAGGTTATAAATACATATGTATGTATGTAGATCTATTTCGGAGAAAACCACATCCCATCAGACTTCTTTTTACTTTTATTCTAGCATCCGCATAAAACATCATTTAATGAAAAATTTCACTAAAAAGTCAAAAATAAATAATAGCTTAAAAAACTAAAAAACACGCTTTAATCTTAAAAATCGTACTAAAAATTGAGAAATAATTTAATTAGAAACAAAATGATGAACGAAAATATAAGTATTTAAGGAAAAGCGTGGGGGTGCTCAATAATATTTGAACATGAAAATATTCGATTCGTACAACTAGTACAAAAATATACCTAGTTGCGAAATTAAAGAGTACGATATATGAAATCTCAAAAAAGTCAAAATAAAATTATTAGTAAAAAAACACCGATTTTAAATATTTTTTGACATACTGAGCACCCCACGCTTTTCCTTAAATACTTATATTTTCGTTCATCATTTTGTTTCTAATTAAATTATTTCTCAATTTTTAGTACGATTTTTAAGATTAAAGCGTGTTTTTTAGTTTTTTAAGCTATTATTTATTACTATAGCAAATGTAGGTATGTAGATGCTAGCTCCTTTTTTATACCTATTTAAGAAGGTTTTTGAACGTGGAATGATATACATACATTCCTAAATATGTATGTATATACATAAGTATATATGTATGTACATATGTGCATACATATGTACATATGGATGTATCAATGAAATTACTTAGGTAGCCCTTTTTATACTCAGCTGTACTAGTACACAGAGTATTATAGTTTTAATCACATAACGGTGGATTGTAACAGAACGAAATAATCGAGATAGATATAGACTTATATATATCAAAATGATCAGGGTGAAAAGAGAAATCGATTGAGCTATGTCCGTCCGTCTGTCCGTCCGTCCGTCCGTCCGTCTGTCCGTCCGTCCGCCTGTAAACACTCTAACTCGCGCAAAAATTGAGATATTTTGATGAAATTTGGAATGCAAGTTGGTATCGACACTGGGACGGTTGGTATTGAAAATGGGCGAAATCGGACCTTGACCACGCCCACTTTTCCTATATAGAAAAAATCGGAAATGTGGTATCTCAGTCACTAATATAGCTGGAGCGATGAAATTTAACCCATGTGTTGAGCTCAGGCCCCTATGAAGAAATTTGATGAAATTTTGGAAAATGGGCGGTGCCACGCCCACTTATTAAGGGGCAAACATTGAATGTTTTATAAGCCATAACTCAGAAACCGTAACAGATATATCGATGAAATTGGGTATGCGTGATTTACTTACTTAGGCAAACATTCTGACGGAAAATTGTCAAAATCGGTTGACGGCCACGCCCACTTTTATATATGTGAATTATAAAGTGACCTAATAAAAACATTTTAAGCTATATCTCTGTCAAATATAAAGATATATCACTGAAATTTAGTCGAATGAGTTCTACTATGGACATAAAACAGAAACACACAAAAATTTTGGAAATTGGGCGGTGCCACGCCCACTTATTAAGGGGCAAACATTGAAAGTTTTATGAGTCATATCTCAGAAACCATTGAAGATATAGCGATGAAATATGGTATGCGTGATATACTTACTTAGGCAAATGTTTGGACTAAAAATTGCCAAAGTCGGTTGACGACCACGCCCACTTTTATATATGGGTATTATAAAGTGGCCTAATAAAAACATTTTAAGTGATATCTTTGTCAAATATAAAGATAATTCATTGAAATTTTGTGGCATGAGTTCCACAGTAGACCGGAAACAAAAAATAGAAAAATTTTGGAAAATGGGCGTGGCACCGCCCCTTTTTAGACAAAGGAATATACGAGATTTCTTAGCCTATAACTCGACAAATAGTTGAGATATTATGACGAAACTTTGTTTATACACTTTTATAACTTGTGTTAATAGACACGCAAAAATTTATTCAAATCGGTTTATAACCACGCCTACTTTTTAACAAAGATATTTCTGGAACACCCTTTGGAAATTTGTAACGTGACATCCTTGTAACTAGAAGTCATAAAGGAATGAAATGTTGCACAAAGAATAATATTCATATGCTTGGTTGTATGACTGATAAAAATGTTGAAAATGGGCGTGGCTACGCCCACTTTATGCAGCACTCGCTTTATATAAAATACACCGTGTTTCCATCAAACGCAAACAAACAATGAAAGCATACAGCTGAGTATCTAATGTTCGATTCCACTCGAACTTAGGCTTCCTTACTTGTTTTAATTAAAAAGCTGCTAATATTAACTCGTAGTAAAATCGGATGCGTGGCCGCTGTGGTGCAGTGGGTAGAGTGCTCGCCTGCTATGCCAGAGGTCTCGGGTTCAAACCACGGTCCGAGCCAAACAAAATTTTCTAATTAGTAAAAATCCAATTATTGGGTTTTTTAAGAGCAGCGGTCACCTCTCGGCAGTGGGCGGCATACCCTCCGAGAGTATTTCTGCCATGAAAAAAGCTTCTCACAAAAAATGCATTCGCCGTTCGGAGCCGGCATAAAACTGTAGGTCCACCCAATTAGTAGGAAAAACAAAAAGGAGCACACCTCGAATTGGGAGAGAAGCTCGGCCATAAAACTCGTCAGAGTTATAATAGCGCCATTGTATTATTATTATATAAAATCGGATGCGATTGATTTAATACTAAATATCCTTGTCCGCATTTACACACTTTAAAATCACGGCACACTTGAGTACCCGCGCTTTTATTTATGTTGATACATATACAGAAATGCTTTGAAGAAATACGTTAAATGTATGCTTAGATTGAAATTAAGATCCAAATGAACTAAGGACTAATATAAATCTTGTTCAAAAATATTAAAAATTTATTTTTTTCCTTTTTAGTAAATTTTTATACCTCAGTGAAATAGTTATATGTGCATGGAATAATATTTTATAAAAATTATAAAAAATTAAATTTATATTTTTTTAAATATTATTTTTTACATATATGACTAGATATGAACTAATACAATAGCAAATGAATTTGTCTTTATTTACTGGTGATTTTAGTTTAATTTTCATTTAATTTTCCCTTAGGAAAAAATTATATGTGCGTCAAAGGATTTGTAACATGTATGAGGCTAGTAGACATATACGCCGCCGATTGACGCCGCCGCCGCCGCGCCGATTACCTTCATAATCGGCCGCCGCCGCCATAATCCGTGAAATCGGCGTATCGGCGCGGCGACGTGCGCTGGCGCGCCATACCCGTATGGAGCGAGATGTGTACATATTTTCCTAGTTTTGCTAACTGCTAAAGTTCTTCAAAATTAAAAAAAAGGAACCAATCGACGTGAAATGTTTTACTTTTTGCGGTTAAAAGTTATTAACAAAACCTTTGGCTGTTCCCTACTTTACTAGCCTCAGTCCTAAAGAATTTAAGCTACTGGAAGATTTCAGTTCGTTGGCTTACATAATTTTTTCTCAGATACGGAACTTTTCTGGGATCTCTTCCATTTAGTCCTACTTCTCGAGGTCTGTTGCTATTGTTCTACTCAAAACTGCACCATTTCAACCCTCCTTGATATCATTAGATGCCGAAAATGATCCCAAAAATGCCTCCAGAATCGAAAACTCATAGTTTGAACGTAACGTAAAGAAGACGATGGGGGATCAAAAATGAAAAAATAAGCAAGAGTTATGGAAAAAAAAATAAAAAAGCTTGGTACTTAATACCAGTTGCAAATTGCGCTGATTTGGTCAACCCTATGCCACGAAGAAGTAAGGAAGTTATAAAAAATAAAGGAGCTTCAACTAAACATTAGTTTAAATCTAGCTGCAGCAGTAATATTGTAGTTTATTTGAAAAAACAATCGAATTTAAAGTTTGTCCCTATTATTATTTCCAACTTAAATTATACATTTCATTATTTTTATTATACTCAGCTGTACTAGTACACAGAGTATTATAGTTTTAATCACATAACGGTGGATTGTAACACTATAAAATAATCGAGATAGATATTGACTTATATATATCAAATTGATCAGGGTGAAAAAAGAAATCGATTGAGCCATGTCCGTCCGTCTGTCCGTCTGTCTGTCTGTACGCACGATAACTCGCGCAAAAATTTAAATATTTTGATGAAATTTGGAATGCAAGTTGGTATCAAGACTGGAACGGATGGTATTGAAAATGGGCGAAATCGGACCATGACCACGCCCACTTCCCCTATATAGTAAAAATCGGAAATTTTGTATCTCAGTCACTAATAGAGCTAGAGTGATAAAATTTCACCCACGTGTGGAGCTCAGGCCCTAATGAAGAAATTTGGTGAGATTTTGAAAAATGGGCGGTGCCACGCCCACTTATTAAGGGCCAAACATTGAAAGTTTTATATGTCATAACTCAGAAACCGTTGAACATATATCGATGAAATTTGGTAGGCGTGATATACTTACTTAGGCAAATGTTTAGACGAAAAATTGCCAAAATCGGTTAACGACCACTCCCACTTTTATATATGGGTATTATAAAGTGGCCTAATAAAAACATTTTAAGCGATATCTCTGTCAAATATAAAGGTATATCATTGAAATTTTATGGCAGGAGTCCAACTGCGGATATAAAACGAAAAGCACAAAAATTTTGGAAAATGGGCGTGGCACCGCCTCTTTTTAGAAGCAGGAATATACGAGATTTCTGAGCCCATAACTCGACAAATAATTTAAATATAATGACGAAACTTGGTGTGTACACTTTTATTAGTTGTGGTAATACATGTTTAAAATTTTAGCGAAATCGGTTGGCGACCACGCCCACTTTTATATATGGGAACTATAAAGGGGCCTAATAAAAATATTTTAAGCGATATCTTTGTCAAATATAAAGATAATTCATTCAAATTTTGTGAAATGAGTTCCACAATAGACCGGAAACAAAAAATAGAAAAATGTGGAAAATGGGCGTGGCACCGCCTCTTTTTAGACAAAGGAATATACGAAATTTCGGAGCCCATAACTCGACAAATAATTGAGATATTATGATGAAACTTGGTTTATACACTTCTATAACTTGTGTTAATAGACACGCAAAAATTAATTCAAATCGGTTTATGACTACGCCTACTTTTTAACAAAGATATTTCTGGAACATCCTTTGGGAATTTGTATCGTGACATCTTTGTAATTAGAAATCATAAAGGAATGAAATTTTGCACAAAGAATAATATTCATATGCTTAGTTGGATGTTTGATAAAAATGTTGAAAATGGGCGTGGCTACGCCCACTTTATGCAGCACTCGCTTTATATAAAATACACCGTGTTTTCATCAAACGCAAACAAACAATGAAAGAATACAGCTGAGTATCTAATGTTCGATTCCACTCGAACTTAGGCTTCCTTACTTGTTCATAAAAATTAAATTATTATACAAAAACCACCCGAGTCATTGAAGCATGTCCTCTCCGTGTAAGCATCAATATATGGTAATTATTATTTGGTCTTAAAATGAAATAAATGGAGAATTGCAAAATTTTGTCCCTATTATTTTTTCCAACACTGTATATACATATACTATATTTTTTAAAATGTCTTATATATATATAAATATGTACATATGTAAATATATGTATGCATGTTTATTATCATACAAAATAAGCAAATGAATTTAAATTTACGCTTACATATGGATTTGTGTATATTCTTTAATATTTACTAGTATCGCCGGTGGTCGAAATTCGACCAAGCAATTTATTTTTTCAACTTTGTATTGGTACAAAAATTATTCCTTTTCGTGGAGATAAGCAACACTTTCCAAATTCCAGTTGTACCGCAACACTGATTTGCCCTTTTGATCACGGTCCGACGCGAAATCATGGTCAAAATCAAGGCAGATCTAGGAAGGTAGGCCCGGTGGTGAGCGCTTTTAAATTAAAGCGACTCTTCAACTGTGTTTACGATATTTGTAAACACGTTTACGATATCTATTTATCTTAACTAAAAATTTTATTTATTAATTATAAAGAAATTAAATAATTTATAGAAAAAATTATATGCCTGTGCACTGCTCCTGACTCATACGAACACATCCATATCAATTTTATGTGGATATGAGTATGTTAAATGTGCTAAACAGCCTGGCAATTGTTTGTATGGGAAAAATGTTAGCCTATTAATATATAGATAATGGGCACATTGCCAACGAAGCAAAAACGAAGTAAATCAAAAATGGTACAAAACTAAAAACTTTATTTATTAATTATAAAGAAATTAAATAATTTATAGAAAAAATTATATGCCTATGCACTGCTCCTCACTCATACGAACACATCCATATCAATTTTATGTGGATATGAGTATGTTAAATGTGCTAAACAGCCTGGCAATTGTTTGTATGGGAAAAATGTTAGCCTATTAATATATAGATTTTCTTTATTTTATATTTTAGTTTATGTAACAATTGTTTTTTGCTGTTAATAAAAAAGTTTCAACAATTTAAGGTGGAAATTAGTTTATTTATTCCATTCAGCCAGCGATATTAAGGTAACTAAATAAAATTAATATTTGAATAAGGATTGTGATTTGTAGATTTGGGGCTGGTGCGCCGGCGTGAAATGTTTTTGGAATAGCGCCGCCGCCGCCGGAATCACTGTCGGCGTATATGTCTAGTGGCTAGATAACAATATTTTATAAGTTCTAATAATTTATATGCTTCCCTTTCTTCAACTGAACCTGGGTCAATCTCCTTGGCATGGACTCTACCAATTTTTGTAAGGTTTGGATGCTTATTTCGTCCCATTCCTTTACCAACGTTTCTTTAAGCTGCTTCATGGTCTGAAACTGTCTACCATTCTTATAAACCTTAGCCGAGAGTATTCCCCACAGGTCCTCAATGGGGTTGAGGTCAGGACTGATGGCTGGCCAAACCAACAAAGGGATGTTTCTGGACGATAAAAAATATTTAGTTGTACGAGCGGTGTGGATTGGGGCGTTGTCCTGTTGAAATATCCACTCATTTCCATAAACTTCTTCAGCAAATTTAATAAGGACATTGTCCAATAACTCAATGTACATTTGGGAATTGGTTTTGCATGGGATGAAACAGAGTGGAGATTTTCCAGCATACCTAAAAGCCCCCCAAACCATTAACGAGCCGCCACCATGGTTTCGCTTAAGACGATTCTGCCTCGGGTGTCTTAAGTCGCGCCAATATTTTTGACAGCCATCGGGACCATCCAAGTTAAACTTTTTCTCATCGCTGAATATAACTTTTTGGAACTCTGTATCCCAGAACTTATATTTATCGGCGAAGGCCAAACGGGATGTCATATGTCTTTTTAAAAGCATAGGTTGAGATACTCGCGCAGTATATGTGACATTTTTGTTTTGGGATAATATTTGGTGGACTCGTCTCCTTGTTACATTAAGATTAAGATGGGCTTGAATTTCACTGCAACTCATACCTTTTTCAACAGCTAGACGCCGAATTGTTCGCTTACAACGTTCATCAATCTCTGATTTTCTGCCACTGCGTTTGGTAGTCCCATATTTTTCCGGGTTTTTTAGGAAATTAGTAAGCGTATTTCTATGGCGTCCCAATTTCGTTGCAATTTCGACCAATGGCACACCACCATCCCTTTGTCCAATTATAAAACCGCGCTCTGTTTCTGTCAAGGTGGATCCGCGTGGCATTTTTTCTAAAAGTTGGAAATCACTCAATATCCGTTTGCAAAAAAATTTATATTTGCTTCACTTGCGATTTGTATGAATAAAGTTATTTTATCTTACTTGTTGACATTTGAAGCAGGGAAAATGCGTTTTGCACATATAAATTTTTCCTAAGAAAGGTGGCATATACCACAAGTTTTTATATACCGTATACATTATCAGCGGATTAAAACTAATCATTATATATAAACGAATTACCAAATATGTAATATAATATTTACATGCCCAAAGATAACTAAATAGAGTCTTAAATTAGAGATAAATTGAATTAATGAAGTGCACATATAAATATTTCACTGAGGTATTAATATTAAATAAAAGCTTTTTAAAAATTTTTTTTACTTTATTTTATTTTTGCCTTTTTAGTTTTACAATGCATATTACATCTAATATTTGTCAACACTCCCACTATCTACATAGTCTAACAGTTTTTAATATGAAGTGCACTATGTTTAACATTTTGATAGTTTCTGCTCAGCCAGTTTTTTTATTATCCAATTCCTGTGGTTTCTTTTAAGTGGTTTTACTATACTCTTTTGTGAATAGATTACTTCGTGCAATCTTACCTACATATGTATGTTGGCGTTGTTTCAGAATCTCTCTTGTTAGTTTTTTTACTTTCTCAGATTAATCTTAATCAATATACCGGCCTTATAACTTTGTTTATTGCTAACGCTTCCAATGTTTCAAGATTGTCGGCATTTTTCCGTGTTTATAGTTTTTTCTGCTACTGTTCCGTTATTCATAAAACTTGCATCAATATGTCGACACCTGCGTCATTATCGGCAAAATTTTATTACGGATTTTCTCTATTTTTTTTGTAGGTAATACGTGTTTAAAATAGGAACAAAATTGGTTCATAAACACTAATTTTCTAAATATCTTGACACTAGCGCCAGCTAGCGGCGATTTATTTCCCCGGATATATTTACTTTCTCATAGGCAATATATATACCGAACATGAATAAATTCGGTCGGTAAATACGAATTTTACAAATAACTTGACACCAGCGCCACCTAGCGCCGATTTTTTTTCACGGATGTATTTACTTTCCTATAGGCAATATACATACCGAACATGAACAAATTCGGTCGGTAAATACGAATTTTACAAATATCTTGACACCAGCGCCACCTAGCGGGGATTTTTTTCCACGGATGTATTTACTTTCTCATAGGCAACATATACCGAATATGAACAAATTCGGTCGGTAAATACGAATTTTACAAATATCTCGACACCGGCGCCATCTATCGGATTTTTTTTTATTTCACATTGCATTGTCTTCGGGTCCTGAACTATGTTCCAAGTTTCAAGTACCTAGCTCAACTAGAAGTATCTTAAATATTCGTTGCAAAATTCCACGACATACATACATACAAAAAGTGAAGTTAAATAAAAGCTTGTAAAAATCGAGCTGTAGCCCACACTAATTTTTTTCGTAAAATGTGGATTTTGCATGTATAAAAATCAGAGTTGTAATTATTACTAGTATCGCCGGTGGTCGAAATTCGACCATGCAATTTATTTTTTCAACTTTGTATTGGTACAAAAATTATTCCTTTTCGCGGAGATAAGCAACACTTTCCAAATTCCAGTTGTACCGCAACACTGATTTGCCCTTTTGATCACGGTCCGACGCGAAATCATGGTCAAAATCAAGGCAGATCTAGGAAGGTAGGCCCGGTGGTGAGCGCTTTTAAATTAAAGCGACTCTTCAACTGTGTTTACGATATTTGTAAACACGTTTACGATATCTATTTATCTTAACTAAAAATTTTATTTATTAATTATAAAGAAAGTAAATAATTTATAGAAAAAATTATATGCCTATGCACTGCTCCTGACTCATACGAACACATCCATATCAATTTTATGTGGATATGAGTATGTTAAATGTGCAAAACAGCCTGGCAATTGTTTGTATGGGAAAAATGTTAGCCTATTAAAATATAGATAGTGGGCACATTTGCCAACGAAGCAAACGAAGTAAATCAAAAATGGTGCAAAACTAAAAAATTTATTTATTAATTATAAAGAAATTAAATAATTTATAGAAAAAAATATATGCCTATGCACTGCTCCTCACTCATACGAACACATCCATATCAATTTTATGTGGATATGATATGTTAAATGTGCTAAACCGCCTGGCAATTGTTTGTATGGGAAAAATGTTAGCCTATTATTATATAGATAATGGGCACATTGCCAACGAAGCAAAAACGAAGTAAATCAAAAATGGTACATACTAAAAACTTTATTTATTAATTATAAAGAAATTAAATAATTTATAGAAAAAATTATATGCCTATGCACTGCTCCTCACTCATACGAACACATCCATATCAATTTTATGTGGATATGAGTATGTTAAATGTGCAAAACAGCCTGGCAATTGTTTGTATGGAAAAAATGTTAGCCTATTAATATATAGATAATGGGCACATTGCCAACGAAGCAAAAACGAAGTAAATCAAAAATGGTACAAAACTAAAAACTTTATTTATTAATTATAAAGAAATTAAATAATTTATAGAAAAAATTATATGCCTATGCACTGCTCCTCACTCATACGAACACATCCATATCAATTTTATGTGGATATGATATGTTAAATGTGCTAAACAGCCTGGCAATTGTTTGTATGGGAAAAATGTTAGCCTATTAATATATAGATAATGGGCACATTGCCAACGAAGCAAAAACGAAGTAAATCAAAAATGGTACAAAACTAAAAACTTTATTTATTAATTATAAAGAAATTAAATAATTTATAGAAAAAATTATATGCCTATGCACTGCTCCTCACTCATACGAACACATCCATATCAATTTTATGTGGATATGATATGTTAAATGTGCTAAACAGCCTGGCAATTGTTTGTATGGAAAAAATGTTAGCCTATTAATATATAGATAAGAAAAAAAATAAAAATCAAAAAATAATTATTATTGAAAGAAACATACATACATATGTATTTTAAAAGTCTTTCCATAATAGTTATTTCTGAGATATTTTTTTTAAGTCTTTTTGTAATTATTATGAATGAGAAATTTTTTTTATATCGTTGTACCATACGAAAACTAACATATCGTCGCTGCGCCAACAAATTCAGTTATACATATGTTTTTTTTTCGATTTTTTTTATTACATATTTAATTAGCGCTATCCGCTAGCCACATTTCTGCATTTCCCGTTTTCTGATATCCTTCTTTGGTTAGAAGTTATCAAACACAGCTATATGCTCTCAGTAGTAGAAATGCTCTGTAAAATCAGTTATACATCTATTTTCGTATAATTGTTTTTTGATTTCAGGTTATTTTTGTGTAAAAAAATTATTTAAAAAAAGCGTATGTGACCAATTTTCAAAATAGGAGGGGCACTGGTCAATTAAATAATGCATTTTCAAGCTATCGCTAATTGCATCGGACCCTAGCGAAGAATTGTATACACATCTTTCACGATTTCTTACCCCCACTAGCAAATTTAAACAATTTGTAAAAAGAGCTATGTGCTGTAAAACGACGCAAATGCTTCATGCGAAGTGGTTGGTCGCAAAAAGTAAAAAAAAATTGCACAAGTCTATTACATATGTGTAGTATCCAGGGATGGGCATTATTCAAAATTTGAATAATTCAATAACGAAAAAATAAAAATAAATTTTTATTCTTCATTCTCATATCCTTGAATAAAGAATAAATTTTTATTCTTCATTCCGGCGCGCTTGAATAAAGAATAATTTTTTATTCCTTATTCTGATACCCTTGAATAAAGAATAAAAATTTATTCTTCATTCTGATACCCTTGAATAAAAAATAAATTTTTATTCTTCATTTTGGTGCCCTTGAATAAAGAATAATTTTTTATTCTTCATTTTGATACCCTTGAATAAAGAATAAAAATTTATTCTTCATTCTGATACCCTTGAATAAAAAATAAATTTTTATTCTTCATTCTGATGCCCTTGAATAAAGAATAATTTTTTATTCTTCATCCGAAATTGGTTGAATAAAAAATAAAATTTTATTTTTCATTCAGATAATTTTGAATAAAGAATAAATTTTTATTCACGTTATTCAAATTATTCTTGCAGGTCACACAAGTAAATGATTTTGCGAATATTTTTCTGAATACGAACCAAGTATTTTCCCGAGCCCCAACCGAATATTTTTCCGAATACTTTCCCGAATCCGAACCCAAATACTCAACCGAATATTTTTCTGAATCCGAACCGAATATTTTACCGAATACTTTCCCGAATCCGAACCGAATATTCTCCCAAATCCGAATCCGAATACTTTCCCGATTCCGAACCGAATACTTTCCCGAGTCTGAACCGAATACTTTTCCGGTTTCGAACCGAATACTTTTTCCGGGTTCGAACCGAATACTTTTCAGGGTTCGAACCGAATACTTTTCCAGGTTCGAACCGAATACCTTTCTGAGTTCGAACCGAATACTTTTCCGGGTCCGAACCGAATACTTTTCCGAGTTCGAACCGAATACTTTTATGAGTCAAACCGCCCATCCCTGGTAGTATCATTAGTTAACAATTGAAACTAGAAAAAATATTCTCTAGGATCACCAGAAAACGGTTTTTTTGCTCTCCTGAAAAGTTGCTGAAAAACGTATAGCTCTTTTTGTTGGCGCAGCGACGATATTTAAAATTTCTGGCGAAAGCTATCAATAAAAAAATGCTGTACGAAAAGTAGAACATTTGACTTTTGGCCGACGAAAAATAATAAAATCTACTTTTGGCTGACGAAAAGTAATAAAATCGACTTTTGGCTGACGAAAAGTATCAGTAATTATATACTCTTTTTACATTAAAATTGTTGTTTAAACGAAATTAATAGTTTTCGTCAGCCAAAAGTCGATTTTATTACTTTTCGTCAGCCAAAACTCGATTTTATTACTCTTCGTCGGCCAAAAGTTGAACTTTTTACTTTTCGTCAGCCACAAAAAATCTGATGTTAGTTTTCGTATGGTGCGACGATATCTTCAAAGACTTTTATATTGAGACAAATTTGAAAAAAGTCTGAGTAATTATTATCCGTAACAAATTGTTTTTTAAGTCTTCAAAGACTTTTTCATTGAGACGAATTTCAAAAATATCTTTAAGTAATTATTTTGAGTAACAAATTTATTTTTTATATCTTCGATAAAAATCTTTCATATAATTTCAAATTGGAAATTTGCTTGAATTTTCAAGTACTTATATGAAAGTTATTCTTATTTTATACCAAGGCTGCACAACGATATCAACAAAAATATTTTGTTTTGTTGAATATCAAATAAAAATTAGCAAAAAAATTTTGTTTTGTTGAATATCAAATAAAAATTATTGAAATTATTTCGTTTCGTTGATTACACTGCTCTACAGCCAAAAAATACTCTGAACGCGACCATCCTATTTATATGTAAAATCGGTCGCTGATTCCGAAAATCGGGCTCATTTTTAATTCTATGTGAAGGTTTTTGAGATATCGGCAATTTACCGTTATTTGGCCAATGGCTCCACTTAATCCTGTATACCTCTTTAACGCAGTGAGCTATCTTCCTTGGAGTGACACTCAACGAAAGAAAATTAAATTTCCTTTTCATCCCTGCTACAACATTTTTCTGTAACTCTTATAGTTTCTGAAATATTGACGATTCAATTTGAATTTTTTCGATTTTTTACGATTTTTTGAAGAAAAAATTGACTTTGTCAGGCAATATCTTTTAAACCAATGTCTTCACCTTCGGTTTTGCTCCTTTACGTGAAGCTCCATTCTATTGGGAAAAAGATAAGCTATCAACGAAGAAAATCCATGGTAAAATAGAAAAGTTATAGGCGATCAAGTAAATACATCCAAGTCGCGCAATGCCTCTGCACGGGTATATTCTATGCATGTTATACCAATACCTACACATCTGCAGTAGCAGCACATTGGCAGCGCAGTAGATAAAAGCCCATTTACGGGTATAACATGCATAGAATATACCCGTGCAGAGGCATTGCGCGAGTTGGATGTATTTACTTGATCGCCTATAACTTTTCCATTTTACCATGGATTTTCTTCGTTGATAGCTTATATTTTTCCCAATAGAATGGAGCTTCATGTAAAGGAGTAAAACCGAAGGTGAAGACATTGGTTTAAAAGATATTGCCTGACAAATTCAATTTTTTCTTCAAAAAATCGTAAAAAATCGAAAAAATTCAAATTGAATCGTCAATATTTCAGAAACTATAAGAGTTACAGAAAAATGTTATAGCAGCGATGAAAAGGAAATTTAATTTTCTTTCGTCGAGTGTCACTCCAAGGAAGATAGCTCACTGCGTTAAAAAGGTATACAGGATTAAGTGGAGCCAGTGGCCAAATAACGGTAAATTGCCGATATCTCAAAAACCTTCCCATAGAATTAAAAATGAGCCCGATTTTCGGAATCAGCGACCGATTTTACATATAGATAGGATGGTCACGTCCAAAGTACAGACAAAAAATTTCATTTTGTGATCCAGTGTTATCAAAAAAAAATTATCAAAATTTTTTTGTTTCGTTGATCATCAAAAACAAAATAATAATAAAAAAAAAAATGTTTCGGGCTTACGGCTTCATTTTACTTTGAATTTTTATTAACGTTATTTTTTTTGATAATTTTTTTTGTTGGCTACCGAAACAAAATTTTTTCAATATTTGTTTTTTGATAATCAACAAAACGAAATTTTTTTTCATAATTTTTTTTCATAATTATCAAAACAGTATTTTTTTTATTCAGCACTTAACGTTAAAAATTTTCAAAGCTGAATTGAAAACAAAATATTTTTTCGGTTATTGATAAAAAATAACGTTAATGTGCAGCCCTGTTTTATACTTATATGAAAGTTATTGAAAATTTTCTGAGACTTTTTTGAACTTTGCCTCAATGAAAAATTCTTTGATGATATAAAAAACAATTTGTTACTGATAATAATTACGCAGACTTTTTTGAAATTTGTCTTAATGAAAAAGTCTTTGAAGACTTAAAAAAAATATATTTGAAATAACTATTATGGAAAGATTTTTAAAATATAAGTTTCTGAATAATAATTATAGAAGATTTTTATCATTTTCATCGGGAAAAAATTATTATCAAAAAACTTTTATGATTCTGAAGAAAATTTGTAAGACTTTTTTTTAATTTCAAAATTAAATAATAATTATTCTACATCTCTGATAAAGATAATTCATTGAAAGTTTGTGGCATCTGTCCAACCAGTGATGTCATTTTCACTTCGATCGAAGTATTTCACTTCACTTTTATGCCCATCACTTCGACACTTCCTCTTTCCCCAAATCACTTCGATTTTGACCAATCAGAATTAACTTACTTTTATAATTTATTCTTACAAATTCTAATAAAAGTTGCATATGCAAGTATGCAAGAGTTAAATGTTTATGCCATGTTAAATGCTTCTCTTATCTCTAGATTTTTATCGAAACAAAAAATAAAATTGGTAAATAATAGCCCGTGCACAATTCACTTTAAAGCAAAGCGAAATTCCAGATGCTTGGTACAATTAACACTTTGACAATTTCCACTTCACTTTTTTGCTTTGATTTATAACACTGATTTTTTTTTTTTTTTTGCTTATTTCAAATATTATTTTTTACTCTTTATTGTTCATTTTACGTAGTTGCGCGAAATCGCTAAAATAAATGTAGATAAACAAAGAATGCACACACACATATGAATTAATGTATATCATTTTATTTCTTTTGAATTTTCAAAATAGAAATAATGAATATGAAATATTTTGTTTTTTTTTTTTTTTAAAAAAAAGAATAACCATTAACAGCCAAAAATAGTATTCAAATAATTATTTGCTAATTTTTACTATTTTTCAGTTTCTTGATTTCCTGTTCGTTTTGCGTAATTCATTTTTTTCTTTCCCTTTCACTTGGAACAAGCCTAAAATTTTGAACCTAAATGTTGTGCTGAACAAGTTTTGAAAGTTTCTTTCTTTAACATTAACTTTGTCATCCTCAAGCTATCCGAAAAGGTATACCAATCGAAAAAATTCGAACTGTGGCGGATATTAGATTCCGTCAAAACATGAAATATATAAAAGCGCGGTTTTCTCAAACAGTTACCATTGGGCGATTTTGGGATTGACCAGTGGCGGATCCACGGGGGGTTTTGGGGGTTCAAACCCCCCCCCCTTGTGGTTTATCATAGATCCCAAATTAATGCCTTTATAGATTCTGCGCCCAAATTTCCCAAACTGATCAAGGAAAACTCTATCATTCCAAAAAAAATCTCGACATTTATTTTCATTTATTTTCAGATTATATTTTACTAGCTGACCCGGCAAACTTCGTTCTGCCCAAAATAGATTTTTTTATTAATTTCATTTCAAAAATTGTTATTACTCCGGTATTATTTTTAATAGAAAATTAACGATTTTTCACTACTTCATTGTGTATACAAGTTCAAAAATATATAATTTTAGTATTCAGTTTAAGGCTGCACGATACAAAAAATTTTTAGTTTTCTGTTCCGGATATTTATTTTCACTGAGTAAGTAAGAGGATTGATATAGTATACCTCCATAATGGTTTTCAGGCCCCTCCTCCAAACCTTTTAGATATATTCAGCCTCAAAAGTTTAGTAGGTATGGGAGGTGCAATGCCCCATTTTTCGACAAATCTTTTTTTTTTGGGTGAACATGTTATTGATATCGTATATCTGCATAGTGATTTCTATGTACATGCCATGAAAGCTTTTAAGGATATTTAGCCTTAAAAATTAAGAGCGCATGGGAGGTGCCACGCCCCCTTTTCCCAAAACTACTGTTTTTTTCATAAGCAAGCTATTGATATCGTTAATCTCCTGATCAATTTTCAGGTCCCAACCTTAAACGCTTTTATAGATATCCAGCTTGAAAAATTAAGGTTGTATGGGATGTGCCACGCCCCCTTTTCCGATAACCTACACTTTTATGCGCAAAAATTGTTTTGATATCATATAGCTCTGTACCAATTTCCAGGTCCCTGACTTAAACCCTTTTAAAGATATTCAGCTTAAAAAATTAAGTGTTGTTGGGAAGTGCCACGCCCCCTTTTCGTATAACTCCTATTATTTTGCGTTAATATGGAATTGTTATCGTTTATCTCCACACCAATTTTCAAGCCCCTAGCGTAAACAATTTTAGAGATATTCAGCATGAAAAACTAAGTTTGTATGGGAGGTGCACGCCCCTTTTTCCGATAACCCCCACTGTTATGCGTGGGAATGGTTTTGATATGATTTAGCTCTATACCAATTTTCAGCTCCCTACCTTGAACTGTTTTAGAGATAATCAGCTTTAAAAATTAAGGTTGTATGGGAGGTGCCACGCCCCCTTTTCTGATAACCCCCACTTTTCTGAGTGAGAAGGGTTTCGATATCACCTACCTCTATACCAATTTTCAGCTCCCTACCTTGAACTGTTTTAGAGATAATCAGCTTTAAAAATTAAGGTTGTATGAGAGGTGCCACGCCCCTCTAACATTTTTTCATTTTTTCTTCGACTAAACCTTGGCGGGGTAACAACAAACAAACCCCCCTAAGGAAGTATTTGATTTGGTTCAGCCGTTTTCAAGTTTTAGCGTTACAATTAAATACCAAATCATTTATATATATATAGAAGAAGATATGCACATATCCACAAGGTGAAACAGGTACAATTGAATCAGTTCATTAAAATAGTTGTCCTTCTAGGCAATAATAATATACAATTACCACTTATAGTTAAATAGAAAATACCCGAAATTTAGAGGAATTAAATCTAATACAATAAGCGCGTACTATATTGTCGATTCTGTCAAACTTTCAATCATGTTTCAATTTTCGAGGCTTTTTGAAAAATTCTTGAAGGACAAGAACTTCAATAAAGTAAAAATTCTATTAAAAATATAAATATAACCAAAAAGTACTACATACATACATATATTCTTATTTATTTTGGCTTTAAATGCAAGGGTAAGTGAAATTGATGATCAATTTGCCACCAATACCATACGATACTCATTCACACGTACCAATGCAAAAATATACATACATAGGTATGTATAAGCACAATCCAATCGACCACCAAAAACAAGAATTAAAACGAGTACGAAGTTAAAATACTACAAGCGATTCATTCAAAAAATTGAAATGTTTCAACAAAGGATAAAAAAAGTTTCAACAGAGATTTTCATCAGATCAAGGTTTTCATAAAATTCTAAAATTTGCAGCCCGGCTCATTTTCTATCATCTTTGCAGTGGCGGTAGAGTATAAATAGAAATCTTTATACATATATATTACACTAAGCGATTTTTTGTACGCACCATAACTTTTACACCGTTATACCGATTTTCGAAAATGGGGTGTCATATGAAAGGGCTTGGCCTGTAGATGTGCAGGAATGTTTAATATTTCTGAAAAGGGTTGCCACGTCTTTAAAAATTTAATTCTCCTGTATAGTTTGGTCGCTTTTTAAATTTCAGGTACCATATGAAAGGGCTTGGGCAGAAAATGAGTAAATTATTAAAAATTTTACACAAAGGGTTGCCACCTGTTCAAAAATTCAGTTTTACGGTATAGTTTGTTTGATTTTTAAATTTGAGTGTCATATGAAGGGTCTTTACGTTAAAATGAGTAATTTATTAACAAATTTACAAAAAGGGTTGCCAGCTGTTCAAAAATTCAATGTTACACTATAGTTTGTTTGATTTTTAAATTTGAGCTGTCATATGAAAGGGATTTGTGTGAAAATAAGTAATTTATTATAACCTCTTCAAAATTTCATTTTTACGATATAGTTTGTTTGATTTTATAATTTCAGGTACCATATGAAAGGGCTTGGACTGAAAATGAGTAATTTATTAAAATTTTTACAAAAAGGATTGCCACCTTTTTAAAAATTCAGTTTTAAGTATAAAAAATCTAGGCCCACAGAAAATAAAAATAACCAGTAACTATCTAGGTATATGCTTCATTTTATATTTTATTAATAAGATTCTATGGGCTTACATCCCATTCATATTCTGCAAATTTTAAGGGGAAGTCAAATTTAAGATGACAATAAAAAAAATTGCAAATGAGGTCTTGCACCCTCAAATTATCTCACAGTGTAATCGAAAGCCACAGCATCGCGTGGCAGGGTTTACTAGTAATAACTAAATGTCAAGCAAAAGAAATGTCAAAATGAATTTATTTTTCGCCGCGAAAAAACAAAGAATTCGAGCTTGAAGAATGATGGGAGGCAACTCGCGAAGTCATCATCTTTTTTTGACTAAACGATTTCCACCTCACTCGTCCAAAATACCGAATTTTCCCTTCTTATACAATATACGTTCTTTGGTTGCATGTTTGAAAATTTAGAACACGCAGTAGCGACCTCGCGCTTCAAATTATATCATATAATAACTGCTATATCATATAATAACTGCTAAATACATGTACGTTATACATGTTATTTAGAACTTCAATTGAAATCTCCTGCACTTTATATAATTGTTATATTGTTAATTTGGAGGGTTTTGTGTTTGGTGTTTTTAAGGTGCGGGAAATGGCGCAACTAGTATATAGAATAATAATAGTAGGTGGTATTAGTCCTTGTTTTCACCAGCGTCTGCCCTTAAAAAACATCTTCCAAAAAAAGACATTTTCAAAACCCCCCCTTGCCGAAATCCTGGATCCGCGCCTGGAATTGACAGATACTTGTTAGTGAAGCATTGAACTTTGATATTCTGCAATGGTCTGCCCTTCGTATTAAATTTGTTCTACCCTACCGTGTGGTATTTTAAGTATAAGCGATCCAAATTTTCTTGACCTCGCGGGAAACGTATGAAAAACCATTTAGCCGCGCTTCACTTCGATTTACTTCGAATCACTTCGATTTTTCAGCCGCTTCACTTCACTTTAAAATTTGGCGGTGACAACACTGTGTCCAACTACCGACATACAACAAAAAACACAAAAATTTTAGAAAATGGGCGTGGCATCGTGAATCTAAGAGATTACGACGAAACTTGGTGTAGGTACATACTTTTATTAATTTTAGCAAAATCGGTTTGTAACCACGCCTACTTAAAAAAAAAAATTCTAAAACTCCCTTTGGAAACTTGTAACGTAGCATTTTTGTAACTAATGGCGTTTTCGATTCTGGCAAAAATGTCGCACTTATTCTTCATTTTTATGGGGCTGTAAATTTTTTTTGTTCTATTCCACAAAGATTCCACACATTTTTTCAATGAGTGTCAAGTTACCGAGGCACCCCTGGCATATCGGATCCGGAGGGGGTGCATAATTAGTCCCTAATTAATCCCGCAAAAATTAATTTTTTCCCTCAACTGCTTCCCTCAACTGCTTCCTGCTTGCGGTGCCTCGCTAACTTGATATCAAGTTAGCGAGGCACCCTGTAAAAACGTCTTAGACATGAGATATCGAAATCGGACTTGTGGCTAATTTAATCCCTAAACAATGACGCAAAAATTAATTTTTTCCCTGAAATTTTTTTGGTATGTCCGTGTCAAGTTAGCGAGGAACCCTAATAAAATTTTGAGATATCGAAATCGGACTTGTGGCAAAATTAGTCACTAATTAATCCCGTAAAAATTAATTTTTTTCCTCAAATATTTTTTGGATTTTTTGAGCCCAAGTATATCCATGTCACCTTAGCGAAACACCCTAATGAAATTTTGTGATATCTAAATCGGTCTTGTGGCATAATTTGTTCCTAATTAATGACACAAAAATTTATGACATGTCAAGTTAGCGGGGCACCCCAAAATTCCGAGAAGCAGTTGAGGAAAAAAAAGTTAGCGAGGCACCCCAAAATTCCGGGAAGCAGTTGAGGGAAAAAATTAATTTTTACGGGATTAATTAGGGACTAATTATGCACCCCCTCCGGATCCGATCGGCCAGGGGTGCCTCGCTAACTTGGCACTCATATTTTTTCAGGGTTGATTGTTCGATTGCATTATTTTTGTTTCATACATTACATGAAAAATGCAACATTTTCTTAGAGCCAGGGTTGCGTGATTTTGATTTGACTGAATCACTAATCAAAAATATTTTCTGATTCTTGATTTAAAATATTTTCAAATCAAAGATAATTTTTATTTGTGATTCGTTTCAAAAAAAAATCAGAAATACCCTTTGATTCGTGATTCAAACTATTTTCAAATCAAAGATAAATTTTATTTGTGATTCGTTTCACAAAAGAATCAGAAATACCCTTTGATTCGTGATTCAAACTATTTTCAAATCAAAGATAAAATTGATTTGTGATTCATTTCTCAAAAGAATCAAAAATCTTTTTTGATTCTTGATTCAAACTTGATTTCGAATCAAGATTCTTAATAAATTTTTGATTCGAATCAAATTTTTGATTCGAATAAAATTTTTGATTCGAATAAAATTTTTAATTCGAATAAACTTTTTGATTCGAATCAAACTTTTGATTCGAATCAAAAAATTATTTTGAATCAAAACTTTATTTCATATAAAAAATACTTTAGTACGTGATCCCACCACCCCCGCGAGTTGAAATGCAAAAAAATCTAAAATTTCAACAAACGTCTGCGTTGTATGGGAGGAAATGCAAGCAGATTTTCGCAGTTGCTTTAGCCAAGCTCTTGCGCATACATATGTATGTATATACTTACATACATATATATAACGAATAAATGAATGAAAGGATGAATGAATTATGGTTGGGTGTATGCATACAAAAGAATCCCTGCAAAAAAGCCGAGTACTCCATGTACGCGTGTATAGAGTACTCGCTATGGACCAACCGAGTACTCCTCAACTTGCCACATTTCATATAAAAAATATGGTCCATTTAACATGGCATTATTTATTATCTAGGCCTTAATTCGCATGGCGGATAAGCATTAGGAATAAGGTGTGCTCTCAGAGAGAGTAATGAGTAATCTTAAATGAGAATATCCGAACCATGGTTTAATGTTGAAAGTGTATCTGTAGTGCGCGCATCGTAAATCGCTAATATTAACTATTTCGTTTTGCCAGTATTTGTATTACTTTAACAATCTTTAAAATGTCTTATACATATCCACACATATGTACTTACTTATGTACTTATAATTTATATATTTTACATACATTGAATGAACCCAATAAAAGAATAAAATAACAGAATTTAAAAATAAATAATAATAATGCATTTACCCAAAATGATCTCGTACTAAAAGTATCTTTTATTTGAAATATATTTAGGATTCATTATAGGTACATATGTACATACATATGTATATTTTAAACCCGTTCAAATTAAACGAAAGTGGTTTGTTGTATTGCTTTACGAACAGCAATTCAATCAGGGAATTTATTGGTAAAATTGATTCTTATTTACCTATACACAAAATTTCTTATGTACATACTACTTATTTACTATAATACATGTATATTTACTCTAATTCTTACTTCTATGTAGATATGTACATATATATGTTCGGCTAACTACGAACCGATGCAGATACACGAATCGGTCGCTTGGGCTATGTTAGTGGTCACTTTGAAAGTACTCCAACTTACCACAAATGGAGCATATAATTCAATGATTTTTGCAGGGCATATGTACATATAATACATATGTATGTATGCATACCCTGCAAAAATTCCGAGTACTCCATTCGCTAATCCATGGAGTGCTCGCTATGGACCAACCGATTACTCCATAACTTGCCACATTTCATACAAAAATATGGTCCATTTAACATTGCATGTCATTGCAATGGAGTATATACTCCAGTCCCGCATAACAATCATATTAATCCGTGGAGTACCTACATTGGATTAATTGATGGAGTACCTAACAGTTAGCCGAACATAACAACAAAAACCAAATGTTTATCGCGACGACGACGAATGACGTGTATACATTCAAACATATGTATGTATGTAGTTATACATTTTTTTGAATCAAGAATCAAAAATGATTTTTGATTCTTTTGAGAAATGAATCACAAATCAAATTTATCTTTGATTTGAAAATGGTTTGAATCACGAATCAAAGGGTATTTTTGATTCTTTTGAGAAAAGAATCACAAATCAAATTTATCTTTGATTTGAAAACAGTTTGAATCACCAATCAGAGGGTATTTTTGATTCTTTTGAGAAATGAATCACAAATAAAAATTATCTTTGATTTGAAAATAGTTTGAATCACGAATCAAGTTGATTCTTTATTTGAAAGTTGATTTTAAATCAAAATTGATTCGAATCACGCAACGCTGCTTAGAGCACAGGGCGCATGTTATTAATGTTGCCTTGTAATAATGCAACATTTTCGTTCAGAATCGAAAACGCTATAAGTCATAAATGGATAAAATTTTGCACTAACAAGAATAATTTGGGCTTGATCTGATGAGATAAAACTGTGGATAATGGGTGTGGCCACGCCCACATTATGCTGCTCTTTATATTAAATATGTGCACCGTGTCTCGATCAAATACAATTATAATAAAAAAAAAAGAAGTACCGCAAACTTGTTTGCACATCAAATTGGTGGGAAAGCTTGCCACTCCCGCAAATTATTAACGTTTACAGTCCCAGGCCATGCTTATTAAAGCAATATAGTAATAATTGTATATCATTCTACAAAAAAAATTGAAAAACCCCATATAATTTCTTATTTTCTCGTGAACTTAGCACGTAGATTTTGAAAAAAAAAAAAAAAAAAAATTTTGTATGGACTTAGCACATTTGCATAACATTGCATTAAACCATGAAAAACAGACATCATGGTAACTTCTTTTTGGAGGACGATGTATTTTTAGTTGTACCATCTTACTGCATTAAAATCTCAGTTTTGATAAAAATTGGACTTGGCACATTTGCTCACGAAGCCGACGATATGCATTTGCCTAAGCCAATTAGCTTAAAATAAGATAGAAGTTATAAGAAAAATTCAAAAATTAATTTTAAAAAAAGAACCTAATTTTGTTTAGCAAGAAAAAACAACCTAATTAGCAGAGCTGTAAAAAGCTGCAATCAATCGTCCCAGCAATCATTCATTGTTCTACCAGTTTTATTGCAATGAAAATTTATTGCAGTTTTTTGATTGTAAAAATTGCAATTTGAAATAATTTGTGTTCCATAGATTGCAATAAACAATTGTAAAAAATTTTTGATTGTAAAATCACTACAATCAGCAATAATTTACCTTCCATTTATTGCAATAAACGTTTATTGAAATCTTAAGGGATCAAGTTCATTGCAATAAAATTTATTGAAATTTTTTGATTGTACAAATTTTCAATACAATAATTTACAAAAATTTCATTGCAATAAACATTTCTCATAAATCATTTTCATTGTAAAAATTACAATAGCAATAATTGTATTGTAATAAATAGGGCAACCAAAAATTGGCACAAGCAAGTTTTTTTCTATGGTAGCTATCACATAATGCTTAATTTAGGGTCGTTTTTAAGAAAAATTATACATTCTGACCTACTTTTGATAGAGCTAAAAATTGCCAAATTCATAATAAATGCTAATTTATGCTAATTTCACTATTAAATGAAAAAATTATAAAAAAAAATCGGAAAAAATAAGTTTACGGTTTTTCTGCTCTCTGATTGGCTAATCGCTTCAATTTGTCAATTGAATTGCTCCAGATATGGCATGTATAGACGTCGGGTAATTTCAACAAAATTTTATTGCACATCTAACCCTCCATATATATTTCGTTTAATCTTCACAACCATGGCATCGGAGCAAAAGTTTGGTTTTTCTCTAGCTACGTTCCTGTTCCATTCTAAAACATTTTTTTTCCCTGGCTCTGCTCCTAACCCCCAATTTTTTTTGCTGCGAGCTCCGCCCTCGCTCCCATTTTTATGTTGTGTTGATCGGGGATGACGTATGTGGCAATATGAATTAGATTTTTTATACCGGAATCCAAATTTGGCGTTCAGTCGACCGCGCTTTTGACAGGTGAGTAGAAATGTATGGAAATATATGTAGCAAATCGCATTGTGACCTCAATCGTTTGATCGTAAATTTTTTGTAATATGAGTTGAACATTTCTCTACTAAGTCGGGCGTTTGACATTAAGTAAATTAAAATTGTTTTTTTTTTTTCGATGAAAAATTATGAAATTTATGAAAAAATTCAACAAAATATATTAGTGGCAGTGAACACGTTTACAATCCAACATCTAATATCGAATGTCAGAGCGGATTTGAGGTACGATCAACGCGCGACCGACCTAACGCCAAATTATGATTCCGTCATATTGTCTTTCTCTTTTGAAACATGTACCTAAGAGTTTACATTTTGATATTTTATTTTATTTTATTTTATTTTAGTTTACTTTACTTTGTTTTATGTTTTAAGAAAATGAACTGAAACAAAATAATTTTTAAGGCTAATTCTTTAAGTTTAACGACAATTTGAATTAATTTGTTTTAAAACATGTACCTAAGGTTTACATACATTTTAATATTATATTTTTTACGTTTAAAGAAAATGAATTGATATAAAAAAATTTTAAAGCTAAAAAGTGCCAATTCTTTAAGTTTAACGGCAATTTTTTGGCGCCAAAAAAGCATTTTTTAGAGCAATTTTTTGGTTGCCCTAGTAATAAATTTTCATCGTAAATCAAATTTGATTGAAAAATGTTTGATTGCAAGGCTTGCAATAGCAATCATTTTCCTCATAACTTTATACGAATGTATTGGGACTGAGGAAAGGCAAGCGCCTGGGTAATTCGAGTAATACCCGGCATTCATATGACACGGTTTGCCGCGTAATAACCCATTTCCCGGGTACATATGTATGTATGTACGTTAGGGTGTCCTTAAAATTAGATTAGCGATTTTCTTCGATCTCACCCCCTACATCGTTAACAGCATGATCAAAGATACCATAAAAAAATGTTGGTCCCGATCGGGGACGGTTAAGGGATGTCGCAAACATGTCAAAGTTTAGATAACCATATGGGACCACGGGCGACACCCTTTAACCGTCTCCGATCAGGACCAAAATTTATATTTGGTATCCTTGAGTACAAGACTATCGACTTTGGCCATTAGATAAAAAAAATTAATTAAATTCTTTGGTCTTTATATGGTAGTCTGAACTTTGACCCCTCTGCGACAACCCTTAACCACCTCCGATCGAGACCAAAATTTGCATTTAGTATTTTTATGTACAGGACAATCGATTTGTGCATTAGATATGCAAAAAATTAAACTTAAATTTTTGAGCCTCCATAGAGTTTTCTGGACTTGGGCATCTGTGCGACACCCCTTAACGGTTTTCGATCGGGACAAAAATTTATATGTGGTATCTTGGACTATATTAGCATTGACCTAGAGGGTGAGGTTGAGAAAATATTCTATATAACCTAATGTACATATTGGCACACGGTACTGGTAATATTCGCAGTCGTCAATTTGTATAAAGTATGGATGATAAGATGATGAGAAAGAGGATGAGGGTGCGGATGGGGATAAGTATATATATATTTATGTTAAACAACCATACATATGTATGACAGTAATGAGATATCCGGTAGTAAATGAAAAAGCAAATGGTACAAAAATAAATATATATTAGATAGGGTCGAAAAAAAAAGTTGTGAAAGTCCGCCCCTAAATTTGAAGCTTATGTTGAGAGGGTTAAGGGACACAAAAAAAATTTTGTTTGATCCCGCGAAATACCGCCGAAATAGTTTTTTTCCTGTAACTTTGTTATTTATCATCCGTTTTTTAAAATTGATACGTTATTATTTTCGTATTTTGAAGCTCTACACTTCCTTCTAATGTCCTTTTCAGCTCTGAAGTCGTTTTCACATAGTTGGGTCAGCTAACTTATTTGAATGTCCATGATAAGTTTTGCCAAATGAAAGTGCTTCAAAATTCATGACAATGTTACCTTGATACGGTTTTACTAAATTCATAAACAAAGAAGTTACGTCACGACGAATATTTAACGTAGCTATTATTTAACTAATTTTTTTAAGCAATTCAGTATATGTAAAGCTGTAAAAGTCCGACCCTAAATTTGAAGCTTATATTGAGAAGATTAAAGGCAAAATTTGTATTTTCTTCTGATCCCGCGAAATACCGCCGAAATAGTTTTTTTATTGTAACTTTGTTATTTGACTTCAGAGTTCAAAAGGACATTAGAAAGAAGTCTAGAGCTTCGAAATACGAAAATAATGACGTATCAATTTTAAAAATCGGATGATAAATAACAAAGTTACAAGAAAAAAACAATTTCGGCGGTATTTCGCGGGATCAAAAAAAATTTTGTTTTTGTCCCTTAACCCTCTCAACATAAGCTTCAAATTTAGGGGCGGACTTTTACAACTTTTTTATTTCGTATGGGGACCAACCCAGTCTAATATATATCCTTATCCCCATCCGCACCCTCATCCTCTTTCTCATCATCCTATCATCCAGACTTTATACAAATTGAAGACTGCAAATATTACCAGTACCGTGTGCCCGGCACCATCCAATATGTACACAACTACATACATTTGTATGTACCCGGGACATGGGTTATTACGCGGCTAAGCGTGTGATATAAATGCCCGAATTACCCAGGCGCTTGCCTTTCATCAGACCCAATGCATACGTATAAAGTTATGAGGAAAATGATTGCTATTGCAAGCCTTGCAATCAAACATTTTTCAATCAAATTTGATTTACGATGAAAATTTATTACAATACAATTATTGCTATTGTAATTTTTACAATGAAAATGATTTACGTTTGAACTTTATTGCAATGAAAAATTTTGTAAATTATTGTAATGAAATGATTTACGAGAAAAGTGTATTGCAATGAAATTTTCTTAAATTATTGTAATTGTAATTTTTACAATTAAAATGATTTACGGTGAAAGCTGATTGCAATGAAACTTTTGTAAATTATTGCAATTCTAATTTCTGAAATCAAAATGATTCATGGTGAAGGTCGATTGCAATAACATACTTCTAAATTTTTTAAATTTTTATTTTTGCACTCAAAAAATTTGCTAGCAATATGATTTACAATCAATGGTGCTTGCAATAATATACACTTTTTATGATTGCAATACAATCTGATTGCAGCTTTTTACAGCTCTGCTAATTAGTTACCAACTTAAGTCGATTTTCATATTACAGTTTGACAAATGAACTAGTCGGCCTAAGTATCTACATATTTGCGAAATGCTTTCAAAGTCGGCTAAAAGAAAATTAAATTTTAATAAAAACAAGTAAGGAAGCCTAAGTTCGAGTGGAATCGAACATTAGATACTCAGCTGTATGCTTTCATTGTTTGTTTGCGTTTGATGGAAACACGGTGTACTTTATATAAAGCGAGTGCTGCAACTAAGCTTATGAATATTATTCTTTGTGCAAAATTTCATCCCTTTATAAGTTACAAAGATGTCACGTTACAAATTCCCAAAGGGTGTTCCAGAAATATCTTTGTTAAAAAGTAGGCGTGGTCATAAACCGATTTCAATAAATTTTTGCGTGTCTATTAACACAAGTTATAAAAGTGTATAAACCAAGTTTCGTCTTAATATCTCAATTATTTGTCGAGTTATGGGCTCCGAAATCTCGTTGATTTCTTTGTCTGAAAAGAGGCGGTGCCACGCCCATTTTACGATCTATTGTAGAACTCATGCCACAAAATTTCAATGAATTATCTTTATATTTGACAAAGATATCGCTTAAAATGTTTTTATTAGGCCACTTTATGATACCCATATATAAAAGCGGGCGTGGTCGTCAACCGATTTCGCTAAAATTTTGAATATGTATTACTACGAGTAGTGAAAGTGTATACACCAAGTTTCGTCATAATATATCGATTATTTGTCGAGTTATGGGCTCAGAAATCTCGTATATTCCTGCTTCTAAAAGGACACGCCCATTTTCCAAAATTTTTGTATTTTTTGTTTTATGTCCATAGTTGGACACCTTCCATAAAATTTCAATGATATATCTTTATATTTGACAGAGATATCGCTTAAAATGTTTTTATTAGTTCACTTTATAATACCCATATATAAAAGTGGGCGTGGTCGTCAACCGATTTTGGCAATTTTTCGTCCAAACATTTGCCTAAGTAAGTATATCACGCCTACCAAATTTCATCGATATATCTTCAACAGTTTCTGAGTTAT
The DNA here is from genome assembly GCA_960531455.1 of Urophora cardui. Taxonomy (NCBI): domain Eukaryota; kingdom Metazoa; phylum Arthropoda; class Insecta; order Diptera; family Tephritidae; genus Urophora; species Urophora cardui. Next base: position 5,998,902 of record OY482673.1, read on the forward strand.
GACTCATAAAACTTTCAATGTTTGCCCCTTAATAAGTGGGCGTGGCACCGCCCATTTTCCAAAATTTCACCATATTTCTTCATAAGGGCCTGAGCTCAATACGTGTGTGAAATTTTATCACTCTAGCTCTATTAGTGACTGAGATACAAAATTTGCGATTTTTACTATATAGGGGAGGTGGGCGTGGTCATGGTCCGATTTCGCCCATTTTCAATACCATCCGTTCCTGTCTTGATACCAACTTACATTTCAAATTTTATCAAAATATCTCAATTTTTGCGCGAGTTATCGTGCTCACAGACGGACAGACGGACAGACGGACGGACATGGCTCAATCGATTTCTCTTTTCACCCTGATCATTTTGATATATATAAGTCTATATCTATCTCGATTATTTCATTCTGTTACAATCCACCGTTAGGAAATCAAAACTATAATACTCTGTGTACTAGTACAGCTGAGTATAAGAACAATAGTGAATAGTTGGATTATTGATATCTGTATACGAAAATCCCAAAATTATAGCATATTTAACAAAGCTGCATCATGCAATATATGAACGGCCCGTTAAGCTAGACAAAAAAAATTGAACAATTTACATACTTAGATATGTATATACATACATATGTACATATATGTATGTAAATATGCACAATTTACCCTGCGAAAAGGCAAAAGCAAATTATTAAAGCAAACTAAAGAATTGCAAGGCTGGAGCTCGTATGGAAATTTTTATTCGTTATACAAAAACTACCTTTCTTTTATGTTATTGCCTGAAGAGATATGTCGCTGACAATCATCTAACAGAAAATTTTCAGAAGCAATCAATGTCGATGACGATGACGAACCCGATGGCGAATGGTTAGACATAAATGCAAAATTTTCTATATCCATTTCATTGACATTCATATCATGCATACAATCTGTGTTAGGTATACAATCGTCATAGCACATTAAGTGTGTCGAGAGCACTGGCGCTGGAACATTTATTGCTACCACTGTTGGTGGTTGTACTTGCACGAGCTGCTGATTCTGGAACTTGTATTCCAATCGTAGGCAAAAATCATCTTGGTTACCATTATCCCCAACACAAATATTACTATTACTATTCCAGGTACTGCCATTATCATTTGTAGCAGTTGCACAAAATATGGAATCAGCTGGAATCGATTTTATGAAATCACAATCTCTCTCGATCTGAGTTACGGGTGACAGTTTGGTATTGGGGTTTTTATCTTGCAGAGCAAAATCCGTTGAATTTTGGATATCATGTTGTTGTAACTCAAGTACTTCTTTCGATAGAGATGATGTTGCCGATGATGACAGAAGGGACGAGTGTTGGAGAGGAGGAAGTAGTATTTTTGCCGTTGGATTTGAAATTGGCGCACATAATTCAAATTGCGGTGAGGAATGGCAAGTGTTGGATCCCTGAACTTCGGTACATTGTATATTCGATGTATCATCACTCAAATAGCGCATTATTAAATTATCGTGTTCATAGTTATAGTTGTTGCTGCTGTGATCATCACCACTGTTATCGTCGTCGTCGTCGACAAGATTGCTAACAACATTTGTGACAACTGACGGAGAGTTAGAAACGAATTGTTCCACTGATAAATCACCATAATCTAGATATTCATTATTACTATTTTGCATACTTCCATTATAATCATTTTCATGCGCCACTATAGCATGACATAAGGGATAAATTAAATCGACAGTGTCTTCTAGAGCTAAGCTTAATCCTAAATGTTGTAGCACCTGTTGATGTAGCTCATCGTCGTATGTATCGATATTCGGGCCCATCGTCATCGTCGGCTGAGATGAATCGCTAGTTGACGAAGTAATGTGCGGCTGAGAAAGTTTTGTAGAATGCGAAAAACTTTCCTCCTGCAATTTCGTTGATGTTGATCCAGTAAGAGAAACATAACCAGTAGGGAAGTCGTCAAAGCTATCTAATAATTCGAATTGGATTGGTAGCGTTGAGCTCATTTCCGATTTAGTATATGTTGAACTAACGGAACTATATGAGGATTGCTCATCGCGAGTGGGTGGTTGCGATGGTAATTCACAATAATTTTTGGCGACGGTTCCGGTTGGGATGCTATCAATATATACGCTCCCAGTTTTCCCCATTGTTATTGTTGCTTTTTTATTAAGTATCACTTTTTCTTCTGTATTTATTGCTGAAGGTACGAGACTCATTGCGTCACAAGAACATTTAGAACACATTCGCACTTAAATTTGTAGGAATATTTTTTATATAAAAATATAATACAGCTGCTATAACTACATAGCAATTTTTTTATAGTAATCAATATAACAGCAAAAAAAAAACATTTGATTCTTTATACTACACCCTCGATCTTGGTAATTATCTTGATAAAAGGAAGTATGATCGCATCAGTCCAGATCAGTCGAAAATTATGTGTGCTAGTGCTGGAAAACCATCGATTGAACTATCGATACTATCGATGGGGCCGATGCAATAACGATTATCGATGGTTTTTTTAACCATCGATAGTATTTTACTTGGTACATAACTACAACGCCTGTTAAAAAAATTAATCAAAAAAACTGAGATTTATAATTTTTAATGCACTTGATTGGAATATTTGGGCTGTAAATATATAAATAAAAGATTAGTGAATAATTTTATGTAAAACACTTGCAAATAAAACAGTTTTTTTATTGAGAATTGAGCAGTTTAGGTTTTGATTTCGCCTCTCCTATTTTGTGGACAACTGTATATTTACAAATGTGTGTATGTAGTATTCTTACTTTGAGTAGTTATTGATTTATTTTTTGTATTGAACTTTTTACATAATCTTTGGTTTTTTATTAATTTTATATGTTTGGCTGTGTGCCAAGACCGCCGCGAGGGGCGCAATCATTGTGAATGGATACAAGTGAAATGACTCTGAGATGTGTTTAAAACAGGGCCCTCACTCTGTAGTTCGATTCGAAAGAAAATTCGTTCGTTTTCGAATTCTATTCCATATATTCTATACAGTACGAATGTACTTTCGAATCGAATTTCGCTTTCGAATCGAACTACAGAGTGAGGGCCCTGGTCAAACAGCTGTGCTCAGCTGATTTTAAGAGTTGCTTATTTGGTATCAAGGGTCCCAATTTCTGGCTGAGTTGCATTCGATAGTGTCACAAAATTTAGAATTAAATAGTATCATTAACAAAAAAAAAGTATAAAAAATACCTTTTCATTGACTATTATTAAATAAAACCATATTTCTAGTAATAAGAGTTTGTTTTGTGTACAGGTTTATATTTATTTTGCGAAAATTTTGTAAACAAAATAATAGTTTTAAAAGTTTCTAAAAAGTACATCGAAATGCAACCATGTGCTAAAATATGCAACCATGCAAGCATCCTCGGGTTTTATTACGCAGCCATTTTTTATGATGGTCAGCAACATATTAATAGGTCTGTATGTTGAGATTTTGGGTAGAATGCTATTTTATGTCAAACTCAAAATAATAGGAAAAGTTCAACAAACGCATTTGGGCGAAATGCTATTTAGTGTCAAAAATGACGCTTAGGAACAGTGTTGCCACAACCTCAAAAATTTTGGTACCAATAATTGATGCCTTTATGGTTTTTTTCTCGTGGTCACGCTTTCCTTTACCGATCCAGGGGGGCGTAAAACCGTTTATAAAAGGGGCGCTGCACCGTCCTCCGATCCTATATCTGAAGTCGAAATAGTCCGGAGGCCGATTGTTTTCGAAATATAAATATTTGTATTTTCAAAATACCTTTATTTTAGTGCATAACTGGTTGAAAAGACCACATAATCCTCTTTCTGGGGCAAAATCTACGTACCCCCCCACAGTAATCCTGCGTGGAACTCCTTCATCGTCTTCATCAGGGAGTACTTAAATTTATCAAGAAAAACAACTAAGCACAATTACATATGAATGATACGTAGATAAATTTTATTTCGGCTTAGAAAAAATTTTATTTTTATCAAACTTTTGGTAGGACCACTGCCCATAGCAGGCATTTTGTCTTAAAGGAGAGCAGCGCGACAAATATTTAAGAACTGATTCTATGACTCCAATTCAATTGCAGAATCAGCTCTAGCAACTAGATCACCCAGCTCGTTTGACCCATTGCATTTTATAGAACTTTTATATTACTCGGTACAGTAACAAGTATTCATATTTATTTTCATGTAAAATTTAAGCATAATCTTTATATTTTTTATATTATTAAAAAAAAAAAACGATATCGTTAAAACCGCGAAAGTAGCTTACTTTATTAATTTTAATTTTTTTCTCAAAAACTTTTCGGTGATACGAAAAAAACATGTAGGTATCAAATTGTGAAACGGGTTAGAACCTAAAAAAGCAGCATATTTTATTAATTTTTATTTTTTTTTGCAAACATTTTTCGGTGATACGAAAAAACGATGAATGTATCAATTTGTGATACCAAATTTTTTGAGGTTGTGGCAACACTGTTTACAATTTATTCCTCTTCTTCAGAGATTTTGACACATTCTAGGAAATTACCCAGACAAATTCTGTGTGCGGATTCCTACAAATAGCTAGTCTTCTTTCTCGCTCACATCCTCTGATCCTCTCGCTCTTTTGTGGTAAAATACCTGCAAATCATACGCTTTCCTACACTCAACAAACGCTATTAATATTACAATTGTAATTGGGCCAATAATTTCCTTTGTGCCAGTAAAATTCATTAAGGGCCGTTTACTCAACCTCTGATTAACCACTTAATCAGGACTTTACCAGAGGTTGGCTAAAATTCGTTTACTCAACATCTGATTATCGACAATTCGATGATTATCTTCTGGTAAAAGTTATCAGAGGATGGACCACTGATTACGTGCTGATTAAAACAAAAGTGACAGCTGAAAGTAATTATCTTATTTTGTGATAAATTGTATTAAAAAAAAGAGTAATATAAATAATGGAAGGAATTGCGCGTCTTTCCTATTTTGCACATCTTTCTGCTTTATCTGGTGAGCGGTTTCTAAAACCCAGAGTATATGGCCAAAGACACAATTACTTTGAAACGTTCGACGAGCAAACATTCATTTATAGGTTTCGGTTGTCCAAAAGCAGTGCATTGTACGTTTTGAATAAAATTAAAAACCAAATTCGGAATCGCACCAAAAGGTTTGTAAAAAATAGACCAACCAACATTTTATTAACTTGTCTCCTTTTATAGAAGTACTGCTTTAAGCCCTGAAGAAATGTTGTGTTTGACGTTTTTACGCATCAGGAAGTTTCTTGGTGACCGTAGGTGACTTTTGTGGAGTTACCACGGCCACTGCAAGCCGGGTTGTACAAAAAGTATCCTTTGCTATTGCACAGCTTTCTAGAGAATTTATTAAGCTGCCAACATCCAGAAGCGAAACTGTGGATACAAGTATGGCATTTTATAGGATAGCAAAGTTTCCTAAAGTTTTAGGATGCATCGACTGTACACATGTAAGAATACAATCGCCTGGTGGGGAGGATGCTGAAATCTTTAGAAACCGAAAGGGATACTTTTCCTTTAACGTGCAAGCAGTTTGTAATGCGGATTTGGAGATTACCGACCTTGTGTGTAGGTGGCCCGGTTCTTCACATGACAGCAACATTTTTCACCACAGTCGCATGAAGTATCGTTTGGAAGAAAACGAGTTCAGGGATCTATTTATATTGGGTGACAGTGGCTATGGTGCCAGTAAATATATGATGACACCACTATTACATCCCAACACTGCTGCTGAACGGCTGTATAATGAGCCGCAGATACGTACTAGGAACTGTATAGAAAGTTGTTTTGGTGTATGGAAGCGTCGCTTTCCAATACTTTCTATTGGAATAAGGGTTTCGAAAGATACCACAATGGCGATCGTTGTTGCTTGTGGTGTTTTACACAATATCGCTAGAATGCATAAAGATTCAGACCCGCCTGTACAAGAAGGTATTAATTTTGATGATCAGACGAACAACTTGCAGGATGAGATTGAATATGCACCTGAAACGCGAGGAAACGATTTTATGAGAGCGAGTCTTATAACTGATTATTTTGCACGGTAAATTTACTATCAAATCCATAAATTCAGAGGTTTTTTTGCAAGCTTTGCAATAATACTACATTATCTTGTTCAGTTTTTATGACTTCCAATTTTATTTAATTATTATTATTTTATTGAATGCACATCTTGATCACAAATTATCTATCTTATTAATTTTTTATTATTTTCAGCCTTTAAACATTGCCACGAAACAATTATAAAGCCGTTTTCTGAGTCCAAAAGCTCTCAATATACATATATACATAGATTGCATTCTGATGACGATTCCCTTAGCCATGAGCCGGAGAAGAAGACATTCCCAAACAAACATAGAAACAATTCCAAAACAAATTCAATAAAATACCAATGTGTTGGCAATCGTGTTAAGGCGGCGGCGCATTATAACGAAGTTCAACGGCATAATTTCAACATTTTAATGTATAAGTATAAGTATGAATAAATTCTTTTGGATATGTAACATTACATTTTATCCCTTTGTTCCATTTTGTCTCATTTTTAATTTGCATATCATATTTGATAGGCTCAGATTTCCATCTGCCTACCACAAGGGTCGGCTTTCCATTAAGGAACCACGGACCGAGAAAAATGACTTTCTTAGGGGTTTAGAGAGCCTCTCACAGATCTCAAAACTGAAACCAAAACTTGCCGGAGGCTTATAGTTTACGAGATATTTGTTGGTAAAATTGGATGGATCCATAGATATCGGGAAAATTTTCCAACAGTCTACCACGCGTTGAAAAAAACGAGTTATTGGGGATTGTAGAGGACGTCCCCCTGATTCCAAATCCAAAAGTCCCGTCGACCGGAAATGTTTGTAAGTTGTAAAATTTACCAAGCAAACCCTCAAAACTGCGTACGAATACCGGGGAAGGCACATAAAAATACGTACATTTGTATATACATATCGACGCTTCCAAACAAAACTGTACTAAGTCTGAAAACTGTGTTTTGCAGGAGAAGCTCTCAAAGTTTAAACTCGATATGAAACTTCGGTTGTATGCTAAGTATATTTTCACTTGTAGCTCCTTTTTGGATTGAACGATCAACACCAAAACTCGACAATATCAAAGTCAGGGTACGCTTTATATAAAACCGTAAGAGGAAATAAAAATTTGCTACGTGGTTTTTCATAGCAAGCTCTCAAAATTTTTATTCTGTAAAAATCTCGAGTTGTATTATATGTACACTTTTGCTTATAACTTTTGATTGGATTGCCCGATTGATACCAAAATTAGACAGCATCTAAATTAAGAAACGCTCTACTTGAAAACGCCTAAACCGGGAAAATGTACTAAGTCGACTTAGTACAGTATTGTTTGGAAGCGTCGATATGTGTGTAGAACCGCGAATTAAAAAAATAACCCTAAGCCGGCAGAATTATCTTTCTGGGGTAATATCTATGGACCCATTCAATTACCAACAAATATCTCTTGGGCTATAAGCCTCCGGCAGGTTTTGATTTCAGTTTTGAGATCCGTGAGAGGCCCTCTACACCCCTAAGAAAGACATTGTTCTCGGACCGTGGTTCCTTAATGTAAAGCTGACAGATGGAAATCTGAGCCTAGATATTATCCAGAAAGAGAGCTCGCGCGGCCGAAGCCCGCTAACGCAAAGAGTTGTTCTACACACACATTACTTTAACAAGGTTTATCTCCTGAACTCTCCAGCTGAGGGCGACAGAAAGCCTCCAAAGCATAATACTAAGCAAAGTACTGTATTATTAAAAATGTTTGTTTATTGGTCATATAATTTTATTTCTTCCAAGTCTATTTTCAACTTTAATAGTTTCATCCTCATTTCACTTTCTTTCATTTCCAACTCGTGCTTTTCCTTGGCACATTTGAGTTCAAAATCGTGCTTTTGGCGTGCCCATTCATGCTTCTCTGCTGCTCTTATATTCTCTTCCTGCCAGAAATTTTGCTGCCCATCTAATTTTTCTTTTCCTTTATTACTTTTTCTGGTATGTAATTTTTCAGATTTCTTCTGCTGCAGAAGGGAGGGGGACTATGAGTTCCATTTGCCAGAAATGTTCTAAGGAAAGATACATATCCGTTTTATTTATTATATATTTTCAGTTCTGTGGGTTATTATCTAAGTTTAATAATGCCATTTCATCTTCATTGATGAGGAATATAACTAGTATTACCTTTTCCGCTGCTTCGGCCGCTTCTGAGCTCAAATTGGCAAAAGTATTCTAAAGAAATGAGTTTATGTTTAAAAAAATTTATAAAGTATATAATATAAATACCATATATATACTATATATCGCTTAGAGGGCAAATTGTGTATGTCCTTTTTTCAAACTTTGTAGGAAAGACAAAAAACAAAAAATTAAAAATTTTCGAAATGAAAAAAAATTTCTGTTCATGTAAATATTTTGGACTTACACAATTTTCTTCGCTTTTTGTACTTACACAATTTGCGTATCACTGAATAACAACGAGTAGAAATATGACAAGTATCACAGACTTGTTTAGCGTGGTGCGTATTTGATTTCTGTAGCGTTCTACATAAAAATACACTTTTTCATAAAAGTGGACTTACACAGTTTGCACTCTAAGCTAGCGATATGTAAATAGTATTAAGTTGACTTTCCAATAAACCCGAAAAACCGACTTTTACTGGATGGTAGGGGAGAGGGAGTAGGTTCCAAATTAGTTAAATTAAACGCCGGTCGTACGTAGTACTTTAGTATATATATATTAATGTATTTATATGTCGAGTTATTAAACTTTAAAGTTTACACACTATCCCTCGGTAAAAGTCTTTTTTTTTTTGGGCGTGTGGCATTATTGGAAAGCCAACCTTATTATTACCTTATCCACTACTTCAGCCGCTTCTGAGCTCCAGTTGGCAGTATTCTACGGAAAGGATTTTATGTTTAAGAAATTTATGAAGGATATAAATAGTAGGTATTACCTTTTCTACAGCTTCAACCGCTTCTGGTACCGGTTCCACAGTAAAACTATTCATTGACTCATCGAGTGCCTCAACGATAGTCTCAACTTCGTATGTGTAGCCTGAAAAACCATAATTTAAATAATAAATAAAATAATAATACTAATATGCAATACCATCACTATCACAGAGGTTGTCAAGCCCAGTTGCTGAATGGCCCATTAAAGCGGCCAGTCTCTCTGTCACTGGGTCGTAACGTTGCTTATATTCTCCGCCACCAGTCTTAAAAACCTCTTTTCTTTCCTCTCCCAAATTTTTCCACGCCTTTCTTTTTAGATTATCGTACTTCTCTTTGAGGTTTTTGATACCCCGCCTTACTCCAATTTGTGCCTCAAATCCTCTATCTATAGACTCCCAAGCTTTTTTCTTGTCCTCCTGGGATACAACATCGCTCCTTTTATTTTCAATAATGGCCGCGTGCTTCTCAACTAATTGTAGGAGTAAATTTCCCTCCGCGCTGGAAAAATTGGGGTGCCTCTTCAATTTTTTTGTCGCCATTTCCACAATCGAACATGTTAACTTTCAGCTAAATTAAAATTGTAAACAAACTCAGCTGTCACTATTTATGCGTTCACAATGCAACGTTTGTGAATTTTTTCCGAAAATCGTTCACAATGACCAAGTTTACCATGATATCTTAACCAGACCTTTGTGTAAACGAAATTGTCATTATCAGCCAACCCATGGTTTGGTTATCATCGGGTAAAGTTTATCATAACCAAATGTTGAGTAAACGGCCCTAAAAGAGAAAAGAACAGTTGAATTTGAACTGCCCATCACTACGGTCGCGAAAATTAAAGCTACGAAAGAAAATTTGTCTAAAACATAATAAAGCAGAAACTTTCATAAAACCAATTAAATTTCATTAAAAAATTTTATCTGTTACACGATTCAAACCAAAATAAAGAAATTAAAATAAAAAGTGAGTAAAAAAATAAAAATGGATGCAGCGGGGGGCCCCGTGCCCATAACCGCAGAGCATTCGCGGAGCCGAAGCTCCTCGATCTCCAAAAGAAAAGACAATCCAAATAAAACTACAAAAAATGAACCAAGAAAATACAACTACAAATACGACGATTCACACAAAGGTCCATACGTGGTCTATGTGGACAAAATAAAAGCACAAAACGAAGGAATTAATGTAATCTCTCTTACAAACACAATAATGAACTTGAACATACCGGACGTAAAAGACATTACAAAAACTGGATTTGCAAGATGCAAGGTGACTCTAAAAAACTACACCGCTGCAAACAATTTACTTGATAACCAAGAAATGATCAATAAAGGTTACCAACCAAAAACATTCGAGCACCTTATATACAAAATTGGAATAATTTTTGACATACCCAAACATATCCAAACAGAGGAATTACGACAAATCATTAAAACACCAATAGATATTGTAAGACTGGAAAGGGTTACAAGAGCGGGACCCGGGGTGGATGACGAAAGAATTCCAACCAACAGAATAAAAATTACCTTTAAAGGCCTAGAGATCCCAGCAGAAATTTCATATGGTGGATATTCAAAAATCCCTGTAAAACATTTTGTATCATTCGCGCAATGCTACAATTGCTTCAGATTCGGACACTATTCCAAACATTGTAAAGACAATAAAGCACGCTGCAGAACATGCTTCCAGCAACATGAAGAACAACCATGCCTGGAAATAAAATGCACCAATTGTAAACAAAAACATGCACCAACTGACAAAAACTGTCCCGCCAGGGTAAAGGCGCACGCGATACAACGTGCAATGGTCATAGAAAACCTATCCAGAAAAGAGGCAACTATAAGATTCAAAAATATATTCGGAAACCGTTTTGAAATATTAAATAATTACGAAGAAGAATTCCCGCCTCTAAAACAAAATTTTACAGTCAATCGAACTTCAACGAATGTATTAAACAATAGTCAAGTATCAGCCAAGTATTTACACTCAGCTGTATCATACTCAAAAGCAACAAAAAGAAAGCAACAACAACAACTAGAATACACCAACACGGATAGGACCATGGACGAATGGCGACAACAAATTCAGCCGCAAAATGAAAATAAAGCAAACAAAAATATAAACAATATCCACAAGACATCAGAAATTCAAAAAACCTTAACTGAGCTAACGCTAACAATCACCAAATTCTTAACAAGCAAAGAAAATATTCCAGAATTAAACATACGACAACTACTGAACCATATAAAAGACAACTTCAACAGAATAAATGCAGAAATTGATGCAGATACAATAAATCAATCAATAAATCAATCAATATGAAAATACTTCAATACAACATACAAAGTCTTAAAAAAAAAGGAAATAAAGAAATACTGGAACTTTTCTTAAACAACAACAAAATTGATATAGCGATACTAAATGAAATATGGATAAAGAACAACTCAACCGCGAACATAGCAAACTATAACTTTACATGTAAGACAAGAGAAGATGGATTCGGTGGAGTTGGAATATACCTAAAAAAATACATAAAATACAATATCATAAACCTTAACACAACATTAGAAGCAATAGCCATAAAAACACTAAACTTAAAAACAAATATAACAATAATTAACATATATAGCCCTCCCAATCATCCAATAAATAATTTTAAAACTGAAATAGAAAAAATTTTCCAACAAATGAGAAACATTTCAACAACCATAATAATAGCTGGCGATCTAAATGCAAAATCTCAGATCTGGGGAAACAACACCACCGATCACAAGGGAAGGATTATAGAAAACTTCATAAACGATTACTATTTTAATTGTATGAACAATGGTTCACCAACCTTTACTACCAGACCAGGTTCACAATCAGCAATAGATATATCCCTAATAAAAACAAATAACACAAGATTCAAATGGGAAACAGTAAGAAATAAATTAACCAACAGTAATCACTTACCAATAATTATCAACCTAATCAGTAATTTTAATACAGTCAACAGAACAAGAAAAATAAATCACAAACAAATAATGAAAGATATCAACAACCTAGAACTAACAAATAAACTTACCGAAACATACTCCAAATTCAAAAATATTATAACGCAAAACACCATAATGATTGACCCCAAAAATAAATACATTCCAAAATACTGGTGGACGGAAGAATCGAAAAAACTATTTAGAATTAGAAATGCAGCTAGACAAAAATATCATAAATATAGAACAATGGAAAATTGTAGACAATATTTAGAAGCGGAAAAGAAGCTGCAAAAACATATAACCGAAGCCAAACACAACAACTTTCAAGATGTTATAAACGAAATATCACTTCCCAACTCAGCCACGGAAATGTGGAACAAAATAAACAGTGTTAAAAAATACAAAATGGAAAAAAAATGCAATAATTCATGGACTACAGACGAAAGCAAAGCATACCTCAACCTTATAACACATCAACAAACTACCTTCAATTATCAAATTCAATACGACATCCAAAATAATTTACAACACTCACAAAAACCATCATTTGAAACCGAAAATTTTCTACACTATTTATCTACCAGAAATTCTCACTCCACAAAAGGGCCAGATGGAATTTCTTATCAAATGCTTAAAAACCTTCAACCAAACGAACAATTAAAAATTTTCAACAACATAAATAATCTCTGGACAACAGGTGCAATTCCAAATGAATGGTTTAAAGTAAAAATAGTACCAATACCAAAAAAAAATAAAAATATTTCAATAATTAACAATTACAGACCTATCAGCTTATTATCAGTTTTTCTAAAATTAACAGAAGGACTGATAAAAATGGAAATTGAAAGAACAATAAACGAGAACAAACTCTATCCCAACCGTACATATGGTTTCAGAACAAAACATTCAACATCACTCTGCATTAACGATCTAATAAACACAATATACTCATACAAAAAACAAAACCTTAAAGTAATGGCAGCATGTATAGACGTGGAAAAAGCATTCGATTCAGTTAATATAGAACTCCTACATGATATCTTATTCAAAATGAAAATTAACCCTCATATAATTAAATGGATATACACTTTATTAAAAAATAGACAATTAATTTTAAATAACCAAACACTAGCGGCAACACAAGGATTAATGCAAGGAAGTAGTCTTAGTCCAGTCCTGTTCAACTTATATACAGCTAGCTTACATACGATAGACGACAGAAATACAATTCTATATCAATTTGCCGACGATTTCTTTCTTATAACATATCATAAAAACAAAGAAAACACCAAACAATCATTACAATCCAAAATAGAGGAATTTAATAACAAATGTAAATCACTAAACCTCAAACTAAATTTTGAAAAAACCAAAATAATTTACTTTAATAACAAACAAGAACCTATTCAAATCAATATAAACAATAATACAATACAACAAGTCAGCGTAATAAAATACCTTGGAAGAACCATATCAATAAATAACTCAAGCACAGCACACATCAACAACATAATCCAAAAAGTAAATGAAAATTGCAATTTTGTTAAAATTTTGAATGGATGTACATTCGGCGTTAAGCCAAACAAAGGCTTATTAATATACAAAACATTCGTTAGATCCAAAATCGAATATGCTGTTTCTTCATTTGCAAATCTATCTAACACAGCAATGTCTAAATTAGAAACTTGTATCAAAACTAACTTAAGAAGAAGTCTCGGACTAATTAGATCCACACCAATTCCAATAATTTATCATCTTGCTGCAGAACTTCCACCCAAATACAGATTTCAACTACAAACGGCAAAAGAAATCGCAAAAATTATTGCTTATGACTTACCCATAAAAAATACACTTCTGAATTCAAACTATAACATTAATACAAGTTATTGCACAATTTTTAAAAAATTTGAACATATTCTTAGAAATATAGAAAATATAAACTTAACAATAGATTTGTCAAACAAAATACATATCCAAACAAACTTTTTCAAAGATACAACAAAAAACAAAAAAAATGCTAATAGTGAAGTGATTGCACAACTATTTAACGAAAAAATCAATCTCCTAATAAAAAACAACTTTGAAATAATATACACCGATGGATCTATCCAAAACACCATTAGCTCGGCAGCATTCTTACACGAAAAAAACAATACATGCAAATCATATTTCATAAAAATAAAAGTTTCATCAATGACAGCAGAATTAATTGCAATTCATCAAGCTTTACAATACGCCATAGAACAAAAATTTACAAAAATAGCCATATTAACAGATAGTTTAAGTGGTATAATATCCATAAATAACAAATACAATAATAACAACATCATTCACAAGATCCATAAATTAATACAATTTAGTAACATAGACATTATTGAAATTCACTATATACCCGGTCACGCTAATATAAAACCAAACGAAAAAGTTGACGCAGCCGCAAAATTAGCCACTAATACCGGCCAAGAAATCCAAATTAAATGGTCTATCAAAGATGCCTGCAATGAAATAAAATCTATTTTAACAAACGAATGGGAAAATGAGTACCAAATTTTAACACAAACCAAAGGAAGAGTTTACGGAGGATTATTCCCACATATTGCGACAAAACCATGGTTCAACAACACTCCATTATCTGCAATAGAAGTAAAGCAAATCAATAGAATTTTATCAAATCACACTTTTTGTAAAGAAACATTGGGAAAAATGAAAATCGTAACAGACAACGTATGCGAAACCTGCAACACCACAGAAAGCACGGAACACATCATTCTTAAATGCCAAAAATACATTCCAACCAGAAATAAATTTACAACTTTAATAAAATATGACACAATTTATGAACTTCTAAAAATGGAACAAACAAAAAGCTATCGAACAATAATCGACTTCCTGCAACAAATCAAATGTAATCTATAAAATACCAACGATACATACAACACATAACTAGAAAAAAAAAAAAAAAAAAAAAAAAAAAAAAAAAAAAAAAAGATATGCACATAATTTGTCATGGCGTTTTAAGTTGATACTGGCCAAATAAGTCTTTAGCCGTCAATAGAAGGCGTCAAAGCAACCTTAAACACAAAAAAAAAAAAAAAAAAATAAAAGAGAAATTTCCTATTTGAAATTATAAGAACATCCAATTTGTTTAAAGTATATGCAATACATAAGCGTCAACACAGAAGTTGCATTGAATTACTGCGGGTATAAAAATAGTATATTAACGTATGTGTGTACGTGTGTAGATTGGCACTGGAATTTGCAATTCAGCTACAAGTTTTAAAATTATTATGTGGGTGAATACTGCAGCATTGGTGTCCATATCTTTGTATACAATGACCAAATCATCTATTGCCTTTTTATTGATATTTTCAATAATACTGCGATTGGAAAAAAGGTACGTATGTACATATACACGTATTATTTAATGAATAATGTAGAAAAATTAAAAGTTCGCTTTTAAATTGCAGAGCTTATTCCTTGTTTTTATTGTGGGTCTAATTGCAATCGGTATATTGATGTTTACCTACGCATCAGCACAGTTTAATGCACTCGGTTTCATATTTGTCCTACTGGCATCGCTCAAACATATTATATTGTGGCAAACAATAATAAACAACCGAAAAGGTTTCGACGCACTCGATTATCAAGAACATGCCGATTATACAATAATACGTTCCACCAATCCCGACTACAAAAAGGCTATAATTCGCATAAACATAACACGTTCCAATCGCTATTCAATACATAGCACACTCCGATACACATTTACTAAATGCGGCCGATTTGTTGGTGATAGACGAAGCGGCTGCTATACCATTACCTTTGGTAAAGAAAATGATGGGTCCGTATTTAATATTTATGGCTTCGACAATAAATGGTTACGAGGGTACGGGACGATCGCTGTTTGAAATTGATGTCGCAGCTGCAGAAAGACAATAATGCTCCACCGCCGGTGTGTACTTTTTTATTTTGTTAAAAAAAACGATTGTTTTTAAATAGTTTCTGATCTATTTGTTATTTTCTTTTAGATAAAACTAGAGGAATCCATACGTTATAGTGAAGGTGATGACATCGAATCTTGGTTAATCAATTTGCTTTGTTTGGATGCCACTACAGTGCCGCATATTAGTTCGGGGTGTCCAACGCCAGATGTTTGCGAACTCTATTATATCGATCGTGATGCTTTATTTTCATACAACAAAGCAGCCGAATCATTTCTGCATCGTTTAGTTTCGATTTACGTCGCCTCACATTACAAAAACAGTCCAAATGATTTGCAAATGATGAGTGATGCGCCGGCACATCATCTCTTCTGTTTGCTGGGACCCATACAACGCAAAGATCAACTACCGGAAATACTTGTCGTTCTACAGGTGGCACTTGAAGGTGAAATTTCTTCAAAAACTATAAGCGAATCACTGGGTCGTGGTAAGAAGGCAAGTGGTGATCTGATACCAAGGAATGTTGCCGAACAATTTGGCGATAAGGAGTTTCCTAAGTTGGCCGGTGTACGAGTGGTTAGAATAGCGACACATCCCAATTATCAAAGGGTAAACTATCAATTTTCGTTATCATTTTTGCCTTTGTTTGTAGCAAATCCTAAGTTTCCCAATCTCCTTTACAGATGGGCTATGGTAAACGTGCTATTAAGCTTCTGCGTGATTAATATCAAGGCAAATTTACAGATCTTAGCGAAAATACTCCAATTGAGGATTGAGATTAAAATAAGCGGATTTTATCGCAGTGATCTGCTCGTATAGCGTATTCATGCGAAGTTGATGAAGCCGTTGAACAAAATCCACATCATAGATGTTCCCTTGAATCATATTCGTCTTGCAAAAGAATCCAAATGCTATCAGGAATGATTCAATATTTTTATAAGTGTTATTGTACTAATTTAATATTAAATGCAATTACATATATGAAACTGCGCCTACATTGTTAATTGAAGCAGTGGCAATAAAAAACGTTATTGTACCTTAGTTGTAAGATTTTATATATAAATATAAATAAATAAATATAAATTGTTACTTTCTAATTAAATATTGGTATGAAATTAAAGGTAAACATGCTGCCATGGAAAGTTGTTGATAACTCGCCCAAAAAATTTAATATTTTGATGAAATTTGGAATGCAAGTTGGTATACAGACTGAGACGGTTGGTATCGCTAATTGGGACCATGACCATGTCCACTTTTCCTATATAGTCATAACTCAGAAGTCGCAGCAGATATCGCACGTTTGGTGGTTATGAAAGCCTCACCTAGGCGATTATAAAGTTTAAACCGATAAGCAAAAATATAATTTTAACTTCACTTTTAATTATTGTTTTGAATGTACATACATACATATGTATATGAAATAATTCTTACCTGGAATCTATCACTGGAGGAAATGGATAGAAAGGTGCTCCCATATCACAGCCACAGATGCATCGCCTCATTATCTGAAAATAAAGATAAAATATTATTTAATAATGTAATTAATAATATATTTATTGGAACAATACTTATCTTTCAAAAATTTTTCACGAACATTTCACGAAGATCTTCACTGAAAAAAAATGCACTCAGGGTTGCATAAAATAGGTTTTTCACACAAAATAATTTAAAGTTGTCCATTTTGCAATCATCAATATAATGGGTTGTAATTATAATGAAATTTATGTCGGTTCGATTGTTATTATTATTAGAAGCACCCTTTTGACACAACTTTAAAAATTTTATACTGATAAATGAGTCGATTGTCAAAACATATTAAAATCACCTAAGTCTACGAGCCGAAATTTTTCAGATTTTTCATATAATGAATTAAACAAGTCAGTGGGCCTAAAGAACATCAATTACGATGTATTGTGGAACGATTTTCCGTCATCCCTTGTCAAAACTAAAAGTTACTAGTCTCAAGCAACGAGGTTTGTGAGAGTAAAGTGATATTTGCTCTCAATGAGAAATGTTAGCAAAAAAGTAAGGATACACGAAGTTATCAAAATTTGCTAGTTTTACATGTTTTGTAATAAACGAGGTTTGTGAGAGTAAAGTGATATTTGCTCTCAATGAGAAATGTTAGCAAAAAAGTAAGGATACACGAAGTAATCAAAATTTGCCAGTTTTCCATGTTTTGTGATAAATTGGCTTACTGCTTCCATTTTCACCTTTTTTTTAAATATAAGCATATTGTTAATTTGATTTGATTTGCGTCAAGGCAAATTCATTATGGTAATGGCAGGGCGAATTCGGCAATATTTTGTTTTTCTTTTTTACTTATGTATGTATGTCAAACCCTTTGTTGGACTTAAAAAATTTTCAGTTACTTGTCAAATTTTTTACTAGCCCTGCCGGGTTGTTAAATTTTATTCACCTCACATCTGTCAAAAATTTCCATTCCAAGGAACTTTGCTACCGATTTACACAGGCCCATAATGTGGAAGCAAACGTATCATATTAATTTTTTATAACTAAAATTTTTATTAAATACAATTAAATCTAATTATATATGTGCAAAAAATTTACTTTTATCTATCGAACTTACAGCTATTGTTTACAAAATAAAATATATTACATAAAATTCATTAGAAAAATAATTTGGTAATAAAAACAGTTTGTATTCAAGCAAAGCTTGAGAAATAAATACTTAGCATGAACAAACTCACTCAAAAATTTTGTTCGATGTTCAAAATTACTATAAACTAAAATAAAGCTTAAAGAGTTGTGGCGTTTTGATATTAAAAGCAACTTTATTTATTTCAATATTTGTTCATATTGTAATACAATAATATGGAAAAAAAAATTTGCGAAAGTTTTGAAACACGGTAACACTTCCTCAGATTTCATCAGGGTTTATGAGGTGCAGAATCTCCACGAAACCCTGAATTAGACAAAAACGAGAGCAGCAACCCTAAATTTTTGAGAAATATATATGTATTTTTACAACAACCACCTCCGGCCGCCATGCTGAACTGCCCTTCAAAAATTGACGCCATGCTGGTCTGCCCTTCAATTGCGATGGCAGATCGACCATATATCGACTTTTTTAATCGATTTTCGATGAGCTAAGTCACTGTACGTTTTACACTATGGGCGCAATCCGCATGACGCACGGATATATATTTTTTAATTTTGCCAAGGTGTTGAGTGGCTGGAGTTTGTTAAACGTCGAGTTCTTATGCTGCTCAGCTACAGAATATAAATTCATCAGCTGATTACACATACTTAAGTTTATATATACACTTAGAAGCAACTACTTAGTTAACAATAAAATACATATTATCCTAAATTAGTAGAAGGAAACTATATCTAGTAGACAAATTGTTATTTGTTAAGAATTGAAAGAAGAGTTTTCCTCATAATGGATAGAGAGTCAGAGATGTCAAAGTAGGTAGAGTATGTGTTAAAACTTTTGCATAGATATCGGAATGGCTCATTTAATTCAAAATTAGTTTTACATTGTTTTAAAAATATGGGCTGGTAATGTCTTGATGGACGGGTAGGAATGTTTAAACTTATTTCAGAAAGAAGAAATGGACTATTTATTGATCCCTTCAGCAGTTTCATTACAAATATTACACCTAGAGTTTCCCTACGACTAGCTAAAGTTGGAAGGTTAATAAGCTTTAAGCGACTAGTGTACGAAGGAAGATTGCAATGAGGGTTCCAATTCAAATTTCTTAATGCAAAAAGTAAAAATTGTTTTTGAATCGATTCAAGTCGATCAGAATGAATTTTGTAACTCGGATTCCAGATTATAGATGCGTATTCTAGTGTCGGTCTTACTAAGGTTGTGAAAAGGGCTTTAGTTACGTAGGGGTCACTAAATTCCTTAGACCAACGTTTTACAAACGCTAGAACACTTTTAGCTTTATTTATCATGACGTTGATGTGAAGGTTGAAATTAAGTTTATAATCGAATCTTACACCTAAGTCGACAAACTCATAAACTCGCTCCAGATCATGATTATTAATGGCGTAAGCTATGGGTTCGACATTACTCCGCGAAAAGCACATAAATTTACATTTATTTAGATTTAGTGGCATAAGATTTATATTGCACCACGTAACCAAACCGTTTAAATCATTTTGAAGGAGCGATCTTTCCTCAGGTGAAGTGTAGGACCTGAAAAGTTTCACATCATCTGCGTACATTAAAACTTTAGAATAATTTATAGCACATGAGATGTCGTTAATGAACCACAAGAACAGAGTCGGTCCGAGATGGCTGCCCTGCGGAACCCCAGATGACACATAAATACTAAATGAATAGGCATTCTTATAAACAACTCTTTGTGTTCTGTTAGAAATGTAAGAAGAAATCCAGTTTAGGAGGATAGGTTGAAAACCCAGTAGTTGAAGCTTGTGGATAAGTAAATTGTGATTAACCTTGTCAAAGGCTTTACTAAAGTCAGTATAAATAACATCCGTTTTAGCATTTTCCCTAAACCCATTAGAAACACTTGTTGTAAATTCCAGAAGGTTAGTGATGGTTGATTTACCCCTACAGAAACCATGCTGAGAGTTCACAATCAATGCTGAAATTTAAGTTATCTTTGGAATAATTAGATTCGAAAAATTGTGCAAAGAGATTGGCAATGCTTTGATTATCACTAGACACACAATCCCGAAAACTCATAGATGAGGGAAATCCGCTCACTCTGCGTTTTGAATTCACAGAACCATAAAACGATTTAGGGTTACGAAAAATGTTCATTTTCATTTTTTTCAGATAATCATTGTAGCACTTTTTGTTCAATGCAAAATATTTATGTCGTAAAGCTGAGTATTGAAGGTAGACTTTCCGCAAGCCTGTCTTCTTATATAATTTAAAAATGCGAGATTTCTTATTTTTTAAGGCTCTCAAGTCTTTAGTTTCCCACAGATGCAGGGGCTCGACATATATGTATTTCTGTTTGGGTACAAATTTATCAAACAGACAGTGGATCGTGTTTATAAAATGCAAAACATTTTGTTCAACGTTGCCATCATAGTTTGGCCAGACTAGTTTAGATAGTTCACTATTAAGTTTTTTATAATTAGCCTTAGCAAAGTTAAAACGAAAACACGAATCAGACGTTTTTGAGCTACAATGATCATCATCGCTTATAATTTCTTGTATTAACTCCAATGAAGGATGGTGTTATGGTTTGCTATCGATATCAATACTGATATCGATCATAAACGGGTTAATTTCGGTTGCTCAATTTTGGCTGTGTGGCAGCACCACTATTTCAGTAGCTTCTTTCTTAGTAGTTTCCAATAACTTCCAATCAATAATGGCCGACGTGCTGACATGGTGAAGAAGAATGGTTGACGCGTGGCCAAACTAAACAGGTCGTCGCATGTGAGGCAGAATATGCGATTGGCGTTAGGCGGCTTATTTCAAATGTCAAAAGCAGGGAAAAAGAAGTGAACACACAACTTAGCAGGGATTGTTTAAAGAAGGATTTCGCGGCAGATAAGCCGATTGCAATTGGGTACGTGTGCAAAAAAGGTGCGAACGTCAGATAGAACCGATTGGGGAAAAATTTTTACTTTGAAAATAATTTCCTCTTTCACGTTGACATTTTTTTTTTTGGAAACGCGCACATCAAAACGTAACTAATATAACCTTCTATGGATAAACCTTGAGCTTAGCATTCTACTTCTACGAACAAGGCCTGCAAAATTGTAAAATCAAGGCAACAGACAATAAGTTGACATATGCCAAGAAGAAGAAGAGCGATTCTCCCTCGCATCGACCTTGTATGTTTGAGCTATGGGCTAGTGTAACAGGTGGCCGCACTGCGAAACGAGGGTGATTTTTGAGGTTGTCTCGATGGCAACAGCTGACAATTTTTTTTTTTGACAAGAGTCATTTCCTTGTACGAGTAAATTTCATTCACCACTGGTGGTGTTCTGGCAATATTTAAAATTTGTATTTTCTTATTCAGTTACTAGATATCTTAAATGTAACCTTTTTTTTTGTATTCAAAATCCTGTAATTAATTCTTTTTCCTCCACTAAGTGTCTAAACAAATTTTAAGTGAGTGGGTTTATCCGAAATTTACATCGATTTTCTTTTTTTCTTCTAGATGGTTATATGGTTATGTGGTTTTGATTCATTCTTAAGATTTCAATCCTTATAGATTGCATGAAATTTTTTTTTATTGTAAATAGGCAAGCTTTCGAGCCAACCTCTACAAATAGGCCTCTCATGGGGAAAGCTTAACAGAAACTTCCCATCTCAACCTTGACAATCGTTCCAATGGCGGGATATGCACATGTATTGGTGATGGAGAAACTGGTTCTCCAGGGTTGCCATGAACACTTCTTATTGTGAAAATACGTAACACGTGGTTATTCGGATACTTAGTACTTTCAAATGCACCTATTATAAGATGTTCTTATGCGCTCCATACAATTTTAAATTTTACATAGTTCACAGAAAATTAAATAATTATTTACCAAATAATTTTACTATGTTTGTTTCTTATTGGCTAGTTATGGATAGTTAGCCAGGTTTGGGCTGGCAGAAGGTTTCTTGATTTTCTGTTCATTTCACTCTTTATGAGCGTAATTCTTTCCGTTTTGCTCTTTTCATTTCATTTGACAGCTAGCTGCTAGTTTAATAAGAAACAAACATACTATTTCATTAATTAGATTTTCCTGTCTCTTACCATTTTTATAATTTGAGCGTAAGACAACAATGTCTATTAATATTTCCAACGTACACTAATAGAATTTTACAGTAGCAAATTTACTAGGGCACGAATATAATCGATTATTTTGAGATAGTTTCATGGGAAAAATGATTGAGGCATTTTATTCCGAAAGTTTTGGTAATTTTTTTTTGTGTAACATGGCAACCGCATTCCATCTCGCTTGTGTCATTGCTAGCGTCATACCATGATATAGACATTCGGGTAACCGTAAAGTCACGCCACTATTATGCACACGTCACTACACCACTACAGGCTATACGAAAAAGAAACGGGACTCTTCCAAAACGAATACAGAAGAAAAGTGGAAGGCACGCGCTAATAAGAATTTTTTTAGTACAGCGGGAGTCAGTTTTCGAGAAGTCAATTGAGTGGTAGAGTCAAAACGAGACGGTTCTTTTTCGTGGTGTAAAACTATTTTTTTTATATTGCATATAAATAACTTCTTAAATAATAAAAATAGATGCGAAAACACAAAATCAGTGTTCAGTATATTTTGCAAAACATGTACATTATGTTAAATTAGTTTAAATGGCTAGTTATACGTAGACACTCGATTGTAAAGTGAAATATATACATACGTGTACGTACACACAGACACCTGTGCACACAAGAATCTGTTTTTTCGTCGTTCAAATTCGTTTGTCATATCGTATTCGTGTCGGTTTGTCGCTGCATTTCCTGATAAACAATAGAATTTCATGAATTAAATGATAACCGCAGTGAACATTTACGCACCAAAAAACATAAATATCGAATAACAACAACAGCAGCAAATAGCGAAAAATTTGGCTCAACAACAACAACAACAAATTGGGCTTGGCACAACAACAACAACAGCGTCTCAGATAGTGACTCAACAACACCGATAGCGGCACAGCCGAAGCAACAACAGCAAACAGCCGAAAAATTTTGCACTAGAACAACAACAAATTGGGTTTGGCACAACAACAACAGCAGCAAATAGCGAAAAATTTGGCTCAACAACAACAACAACAAATTGGGCTTGGCACAACAACAACAACAACAGCGTCTCAGGTAGTGAATCAACAACATCAACAGCCATAAGCAAAAAAAATTCTGTCGCTGCAACAACAGCAACCAGCAGAAACTACAACAACTACAGCAGCAGCAGCACCACCAACACAGCACCAACAATCATAACAACGTCAACACCAGTCGCCGGAGCCTAGGTCGTAAGCTATTTTTGTTATGTTGTATATTTCAATTTTTTTTTCTTTTAAATTTTCATCATTTGAATTGACGCACGTATGTGCATACTTATGTAGATTCCCAGCAGGACGGGGAGTAAGCGAAATGTAATAGGACTTCAGAACAATTGTATATTGTAAGCTTATTGCAATAACACCTTTTATAGTTCATTTATAGGCTTACACAAGGGCCGGTGTTTTGAGTCCCCTACAATTGTTCTTTAGTTTCCTTTCCTTTTGTTTGATGGTTTAATCGAGTATTATCAAGCTTGCCACAATATTGTTATTTAATACTAGTTTGTTAGAAAGGGCGCCCTAATATGCTAAACGCAGAGAAAAAATAGACGTAGGCTATAAGAAAAGGGGAAATGAATTCCAAATAAATTGTCAAAAATTTAAAATGGGAATGCTGATTACCCTTATTTAAAAGGCATAGGATTTTCAGGAACGGGGTCATCGAAATATAGGTGCACCGATGGCCAAGGATGAGGGTGGGCTAGTAAAGCACCAGCGCTGCAACAACACCAGCGGCGTAACACAGGTAAGGGGTCACTGATACCCGGGTGCGACAGTGACCATGGATTAGGGTGGGACAAAACGCACCGGCGCTGCAACAACATCAGCAGTGCCACCCCCTTGTGAGTTCGGCCTTTAATTTTTTTTGATTGTTCATATATTTTAAATTTCAGCTTTTTTATGTATTTTCTGGTGCCCGTTAATAACCGGTCGTTCCGGTTGATTCAAATTTAAAATCAAAGTTAACGATTTTTTTTTCTCTCGCGATATATATATTCAAATTTAAATTAACTGACAGTTTCTTTTGATAATGTTTATTCAACTCTAATGCACATCGACTTCAACGTACGTTCAAATTTAAATTTTTAAATCTTTTCTCTTCCGTCCGCGATTATTTAAATTTAACGCCCGCTTATCTATTTTAAAATTTTTCCGTTGATGTCAGTATTTCCGTCCGGTTTAAATTTTGGTTTAAATTCTTTGCTAACGTCCGTCTGACTTTAACGTACATTTTAGAATTCATATTCAAATTTTAATAACATTTTCCCTCGGTTCGCATTTATTTAAATTTAACTGATGCCTGGCCTCTTGAATTTGGATTTTCGGGTTAATTTGAATTTTCGAATTTTCCAACGGTCCGTCCGTGGCATCCGGCTAAACCGGATGTTGTTTTAGTGTGATTTTACTCGTTTTGGTTTGAAAAGGCATGATATGAATTTTTTCTGTTTATGGCGCAGGACAGCAATGTAGGCAAGAACCCCGCCCAGCCGACAATGACTAGCCACAGTGCAACCCTAGATCATGCCGACCGCCATGCATTGCTGCTCCACTCGATTGTAGATCGTAATCGAGGTCGAAAGCTGTACCATAACAGATGGCGCCCAACGTGGGGCTCGATGGCTTTTGGTCAGCCAGTGACGCCTTACTATCTCGCAAGTCCCAGATGGGCAGGCCCTGCGCCGCCACTGCGTTGCGGCGAGATGGTGGGGCTGATCAGGTTGTCCGAGGAGGTCATCGCTGTTGGTGGCATAGGGCGCCACAAAACGCACTCGATAGTCGAAAGCTGTACCATAACAGATGGCGCCCAACGTGCTGACCCGATGGCTTTTTGGTCAGCCAGTGACGCCTTACTATCTCGCAAGTCCCAGATGGGCAGGCCCTGCGCCGCCACTGCGTTGCGGCGAGATGGTGAGACTGATCAGGTTGTCCAAGGAGTTCATCGCTGTCGGTAACAGAGGGCGCCACAAAACATAGATCGTGGGCGCAACCATAACAGATGGCGCCCAACGTGGTGTCCTGGGGTGCTGGCTTCGGTGGTTTTCTGGTCGTTCAGTGAAGTTTCATTATTCCGCAAGTCCCAGATTGGCAGCCTCAGTAGCCGCCACTGCGTTGCGGCGGAATGACGAGATTGATCGGGATGATTGGAGAGTCATTGGTGTCAGTAGCTCAGGGCTCCACGAGACTTAACGTCATTTTGTCTGTTTTTTTTGCATTTCACCCGGAGAGGCAGTGTTGAACGCACTTATTTTTTTTGTAATATAAATTTGTTTCACTGTCGTCCGAGGGGCATGTCCGCTAGATTCAGTATTTATTTTTTTTATAAATTTCTTTTGCCGAATATGTCTTTTGTGCAGTTTTGTGTATCGGATTTTTTTTTTCTTTTGGGCCTAGCTCATCTCGCGTCTGGGGTAGTGTTTCGAACACCGCCTTCATTGCGATGAGTTGAGCTGGATCCTAAGCTAGCAATCCTTCTTCGCAAGTCTGGGGTAGCGGCTTCAAACCGTGCCTTTCATTGCGGCGGAGCCAAGGATGTTGGTCATAAGGAAAATTCGTCCTTTTAATTTTTTTTGTGTTCGTGATTTTTTTTTGCAATTTAGGCCTCAGCCATTCCGCGGCTGAGTTGGTTGCACCTAGCGCCACTTTCATTGCGATGGGTTGGTCTGAGACCTGAGTTAGTACTTTTCATCTCCGCAAGTCTGGGGAAAGCAGCCTCTAGCTGCTCCTTTCATTGCGGCGGAGATTAGGAGGGTATTTTGCAAATTTCTTTGTTCTGTCTTTTTCTTTTGTTATGCGATGCAGGCCTCAGTCCATCTCATGCCTGAGTTGGGTGCCTTGGAACATTTAGCACCACTTCATGGCGGTGAGCTGAGCTGAGACCGAAGGATGTATCGTCTATCTCCGCAAGTCTGGGGATAGCGGATTGAAACCGTTCCTTTCATTGCGGCGGAGATAGGTTGGTATTTCGCAAAATTTTAATTTTTTTTGTTATTGCTAACTATCTTTTAGTTAGCCAGCCTGTCTCAGGGATTTAGCTTCCGAGCAACCCTGCATTGCGGTTGGTGCGCTGGAGACCAGTTGGCACACACCGTCCTAATTTTTTTTGTGGCTTTATTTTTCAAGGGGTTTATATTTTTTTTTTATTCTGTAACCTGTGCCTTTTATAATGGGAGATGAGCATTCCCATTGAACAACGAACATATATATATGTTTTGCATTGTATATCTTTTTACATTTACATATACACGTATATGAACACGTTTATTTATACAAATATTTTTTTTTATAAGCGAAGTTATTTTGAATCGATATTGTTAGCAAAACTTAAGATAATTTTTACAATCGAAGATAATTGTTACAAACATTTGCTTGATTTTTTTTTCACCAAACGCGACAACGTATTATAATTTTTTGGATATGACATAATTTTTACCGGCATGGAGATTTAAAAAGCAAATATTCGTTATAAATAATTGCTGAAAGTTTCACCAAACACAAAAACCAAAGTTTTGTTATTCTATTTTGGATGCGACATAATTTTTAATCGAGATAGAGATTTAAATTTCGTTAATTGTATAAATATTTGCATTTGGACTTTAACACCAAACGTGATTTTATTTAGGCAGTTAATTGCTTAAGATTTCATACGACCATTCAAGCGTGCCTTGTTTTTTTTTGAAGCGCTCATACGTTCGATTTTGTTTAAATGTCCCAAAACTGTCAGCAGTCGACTGAACGGACGCAAACGAGGAAATCTGTAAAAACTTAGCGCAGGCAAATGATAGAGTCAAGTGACGAGTTCGTGGAAAAGCTGGCAATGCACTGTATGACTTAGAAGACTTAACAGGGAGGTTAATAGGACGATTCCATGCTTCTGATATTCGTCCTCAATAAGACTCCGCTGGGCGTCTTGGCGGTCGGGGACAATTCACCCAGTATCCTCCCCGAGCAGTTATAATTATAGGTGGATCACAAGCGCTCCCATCGGGAACCGTGGATCATCTAGCAGTCCATATTCCAATTGGTCTGCTTATACGGAGTTTTGACGAGTTCTCCCAAATCAAAATGTCTAGTTTTATGGAGTTTTGGCGAGTTCTCCTATATCAAATGCCTAACCTTACGGAGTTTTGACGAGTTCTCCAATATAAAAATGTTTATTCAAACGGAGTTCTGATGATTTTCCTGTTAAAGTTTTTTTTTGTCCAGCTTCGCGAGGTTAGGGACCATAGACCAGCTGATAGGTTGATTTTATTCGGAGTTTAGACGCGTTCTCCTGTAAAAAAAAATGTCTAAGGCCGCGAAGCCTTAAAATAGGAAACAAAATAATTTAATTTTTTTTGTAAAGCCCATTCCGGGGGGCGAGAAACCAGCGGACCAAGGGTCTTTTTCAAGACCGCCTGTCCTGGGTTCAACGTGCGGGGTTGGATCAGCCGGGGGGGACAGGTTGTTAAGACCGACCAAGATCGGCACCTAGGAGGAGGGCTCCTAGGG
This sequence comes from Urophora cardui, assembly GCA_960531455.1. NCBI lineage: Eukaryota > Metazoa > Arthropoda > Insecta > Diptera > Tephritidae > Urophora > Urophora cardui. The sequence goes on from OY482673.1 coordinate 6,027,044, forward strand.
GGGTAGGCTTCTCTGGCCTAAGCCAATAGAGAATCACCGCAACACCGGACTTACGCATTTTGTTTTTTTTCCAAATTAATTTTTTTATTATACCTGACTTTCAATTAATCTCGGATTTACATACATTACCAGATTGGACACGTTCATATAGCATATGGTTTTTTTGATATCACCTGATGGAGCCTCTGCTGCCCGGTTAGCTGTGGAAGAATTTGAGACTCTTATCTAGGGGTGAGTCGTGCCCCACGTAGTTAACAGTTGAGTATTCTCGCGACAACCTTACAGGCAAACCATTTTTCCTGTTCGCTCCCTCGTCAGGTCTTCGAAGCGAAGCAGGCCTGTTATGGTTTGCTATCGATATCAATACTGATATCGATCATAAACGGGTTAATTTCGGTTGCTCAATTTTGGCCGTGTGGCAGCACCACTATTTCAGTAGGTTCTTTCTTAGTAGTTTCCAATAACTTCCAATCAATAATGGCCGACGTGCTGACATGGTGAAGAAGAATGGTTGACGCGTGGCCAAACTAAACAGGTCGTCGCATGTGAGGCAGAATATGCGATTGGCGTTAGGCGGCTTATTTCAAATGTCAAAAGCAGGGAAAAAGAAGTGAACACACAACTTAGCAGGGATTGTTTAAAGAAGGATTTCGCGGCAGATAAGCCGATTGCAATTGGGTACGTGTGCAAAAAAGGTGCGAACGTCAGATAGAACCGATTGGGGAAAAATTTTTACTTTGAAAATAATTTCCTCTTTCACGTTGACATTTTTTTTTTTGGAAACGCGCACATCAAAACGTAACTAATATAACCTTCTATGGATAAACCTTGAGCTTAGCATTCTACTTCTACGAACAAGGCCTGCAAAATTGTAAAATCAAGGCAACAGACAATAAGTTGACATATGCCAAGAAGAAGAAGAGCGATTCTCCCTCGCATCGACCTTGTATGTTTGAGCTATGGGCTAGTGTAACAGGTGGCCGCACTGCGAAACGAGGGTGATTTTTGAGGTTGTCTCGATGGCAACAGCTGACAATTTTTTTTTTTGACAAGAGTCATTTCCTTGTACGAGTAAATTTCATTCACCACTGGTGGTGTTCTGGCAATATTTAAAATTTGTATTTTCTTATTCAGTTACTAGATATCTTAAATGTAACCTTTTTTTTTGTATTCAAAATCCTGTAATTAATTCTTTTTCCTCCACTAAGTGTCTAAACAAATTTTAAGTGAGTGGGTTTATCCGAAATTTACATCGATTTTCTTTTTTTCTTCTAGATGGTTATATGGTTATGTGGTTTTGATTCATTCTTAAGATTTCAATCCTTATAGATTGCATGAAATTTTTTTTTATTGTAAATAGGCAAGCTTTCGAGCCAACCTCTACAAATAGGCCTCTCATGGGGAAAGCTTAACAGAAACTTCCCATCTCAACCTTGACAATCGTTCCAATGGCGGGATATGCACATGTATTGGTGATGGAGAAACTGGTTCTCCAGGGTTGCCATGAACACTTCTTATTGTGAAAATACGTAACACGTGGTTATTCGGATACTTAGTACTTTCAAATGCACCTATTATAAGATGTTCTTATGCGCTCCATACAATTTTAAATTTTACATAGTTCACAGAAAATTAAATAATTATTTACCAAATAATTTTACTATGTTTGTTTCTTATTGGCTAGTTATGGATAGTTAGCCAGGTTTGGGCTGGCAGAAGGTTTCTTGATTTTCTGTTCATTTCACTCTTTATGAGCGTAATTCTTTCCGTTTTGCTCTTTTCATTTCATTTGACAGCTAGCTGCTAGTTTAATAAGAAACAAACATACTATTTCATTAATTAGATTTTCCTGTCTCTTACCATTTTTATAATTTGAGCGTAAGACAACAATGTCTATTAATATTTCCAACGTACACTAATAGAATTTTACAGTAGCAAATTTACTAGGGCACGAATATAATCGATTATTTTGAGATAGTTTCATGGGAAAAATGATTGAGGCATTTTATTCCGAAAGTTTTGGTAATTTTTTTTTGTGTAACATGGCAACCGCATTCCATCTCGCTTGTGTCATTGCTAGCGTCATACCATGATATAGACATTCGGGTAACCGTAAAGTCACGCCACTATTATGCACACGTCACTACACCACTACAGGCTATACGAAAAAGAAACGGGACTCTTCCAAAACGAATACAGAAGAAAAGTGGAAGGCACGCGCTAATAAGAATTTTTTTAGTACAGCGGGAGTCAGTTTTCGAGAAGTCAATTGAGTGGTAGAGTCAAAACGAGACGGTTCTTTTTCGTGGTGTAAAACTATTTTTTTTATATTGCATATAAATAACTTCTTAAATAATAAAAATAGATGCGAAAACACAAAATCAGTGTTCAGTATATTTTGCAAAACATGTACATTATGTTAAATTAGTTTAAATGGCTAGTTATACGTAGACACTCGATTGTAAAGTGAAATATATACATACGTGTACGTACACACAGACACCTGTGCACACAAGAATCTGTTTTTTCGTCGTTCAAATTCGTTTGTCATATCGTATTCGTGTCGGTTTGTCGCTGCATTTCCTGATAAACAATAGAATTTCATGAATTAAATGATAACCGCAGTGAACATTTACGCACCAAAAAACATAAATATCGAATAACAACAACAGCAGCAAATAGCGAAAAATTTGGCTCAACAACAACAACAACAAATTGGGCTTGGCACAACAACAACAACAGCGTCTCAGATAGTGACTCAACAACACCGATAGCGGCACAGCCGAAGCAACAACAGCAAACAGCCGAAAAATTTTGCACTAGAACAACAACAAATTGGGTTTGGCACAACAACAACAGCAGCAAATAGCGAAAAATTTGGCTCAACAACAACAACAACAAATTGGGCTTGGCACAACAACAACAACAACAGCGTCTCAGGTAGTGAATCAACAACATCAACAGCCATAAGCAAAAAAAATTCTGTCGCTGCAACAACAGCAACCAGCAGAAACTACAACAACTACAGCAGCAGCAGCACCACCAACACAGCACCAACAATCATAACAACGTCAACACCAGTCGCCGGAGCCTAGGTCGTAAGCTATTTTTGTTATGTTGTATATTTCAATTTTTTTTTCTTTTAAATTTTCATCATTTGAATTGACGCACGTATGTGCATACTTATGTAGATTCCCAGCAGGACGGGGAGTAAGCGAAATGTAATAGGACTTCAGAACAATTGTATATTGTAAGCTTATTGCAATAACACCTTTTATAGTTCATTTATAGGCTTACACAAGGGCCGGTGTTTTGAGTCCCCTACAATTGTTCTTTAGTTTCCTTTCCTTTTGTTTGATGGTTTAATCGAGTATTATCAAGCTTGCCACAATATTGTTATTTAATACTAGTTTGTTAGAAAGGGCGCCCTAATATGCTAAACGCAGAGAAAAAATAGACGTAGGCTATAAGAAAAGGGGAAATGAATTCCAAATAAATTGTCAAAAATTTAAAATGGGAATGCTGATTACCCTTATTTAAAAGGCATAGGATTTTCAGGAACGGGGTCATCGAAATATAGGTGCACCGATGGCCAAGGATGAGGGTGGGCTAGTAAAGCACCAGCGCTGCAACAACACCAGCGGCGTAACACAGGTAAGGGGTCACTGATACCCGGGTGCGACAGTGACCATGGATTAGGGTGGGACAAAACGCACCGGCGCTGCAACAACATCAGCAGTGCCACCCCCTTGTGAGTTCGGCCTTTAATTTTTTTTGATTGTTCATATATTTTAAATTTCAGCTTTTTTATGTATTTTCAGGTGCCCGTTAATAACCGGTCGTTCCGGTTGATTCAAATTTAAAATCAAAGTTAACGATTTTTTTTTCTCTCGCGATATATATATTCAAATTTAAATTAACTGACAGTTTCTTTTGATAATGTTTATTCAACTCTAATGCACATCGACTTCAACGTACGTTCAAATTTAAATTTTTAAATCTTTTCTCTTCCGTCCGCGATTATTTAAATTTAACGCCCGCTTATCTATTTTAAAATTTTTCCGTTGATGTCAGTATTTCCGTCCGGTTTAAATTTTGGTTTAAATTCTTTGCTAACGTCCGTCTGACTTTAACGTACATTTTAGAATTCATATTCAAATTTTAATAACATTTTCCCTCGGTTCGCATTTATTTAAATTTAACTGATGCCTGGCCTCTTGAATTTGGATTTTCGGGTTAATTTGAATTTTCGAATTTTCCAACGGTCCGTCCGTGGCATCCGGCTAAACCGGATGTTGTTTTAGTGTGATTTTACTCGTTTTGGTTTGAAAAGGCATGATATGAATTTTTTCTGTTTATGGCGCAGGACAGCAATGTAGGCAAGAACCCCGCCCAGCCGACAATGACTAGCCACAGTGCAACCCTAGATCATGCCGACCGCCATGCATTGCTGCTCCACTCGATTGTAGATCGTAATCGAGGTCGAAAGCTGTACCATAACAATGGTAAGCATCTTCAGGGAAAATAAGGGGGTCAGTTCTATTCACATAGTAATTAGAAACGTCATCTACAAATATCAAATCAAGTACCTTTCCGAATTTGTTTTTAATGACGTTTACCTGATGAAGACAGAGATCCGACATTTCTTCTAAAAATTCAGTACAATTAGCCTTAGATGTAATCGGCATGATTTCATTGTTTTCCTCGCTCCATGAAACGTGCGGAAGATTAAAGTCGCCCAAGACTATAAAAGAATCCAAGGGCGTCTTTTTTGACTCGACACGTTTCAGCAAGGAAACACTTTGAAGGTAAACTGACTGTTCGGAAGAAGGAGGAATGTAAATAACTGCCAGGTAAATATGTCCTTTGCCAGCTTTTATCCGAATGCACAAAAACTCAATGGATTCCCCTGCAGCTACATTAATTTCTTCAGATGGAATTGAGGAATGAACCGCAATTAGTAACCCTCCACCGACCCTGCTCAAGCGATAATTTCTGTACACTTGGTATTCTTTACTAACGATTTCCGAATTAAAAATATGAGGTTTAAGCCATGTTTCGGTAAAAGAAATTATTTGAAAGTTACAATTAAAAGTTTTTAGATAACAGTCTGTTAGTTTAGTATTTAAGCCCCGAACATTTTGATAGTAAATGTTTAGGGCAGATTTATTTATTAGTTTTTTGAGCTATTGCTAGGCAGGACGAGTTTTGGTAAGTTATTATTAACGGATCTAGGCCTTTCTTCAAACGCGGACAAAGGTCCCGGCTGGCCAAAATGTTTTCTTTAAAACAGTGTCATAATCTTTAGGCGAGACGTCAATTTTGAAAGAAGCTACATTTCTTTCATAATTAAAATTGAATTTTTTAACGAAAAGTTTTTCAGGAACAATTTTAGATGATATGAAAGCCTTCAGGTCTTCAACGGTTGTATCTTTATGAAATCTAGATACAAAAACTGATTTATCACGCGGAACGATAATCAATTCTTTGGCCTTCGGAACAGGCTCCTTGGCTTTCGGAACAGGCTCCTTGGCTTTCGGAACAGGTTCCTTGGCTTTTGATGCAAGAGCGATCGAGGGAGTTACGAAATTTTCCCGAGACGTTTGTTCAGCTAAAGCAGTTTTGGAGGAACATGGTTTGTCGATGTAGGGACCAGGTGAAACCAAATCGATCAATTCGACGGAAAGCTCAGACGATTCGACCTGAAGGTTGCTCTGAACCTCTTCATTACGCGGGTTAATGGCTTTGGTTTTCTTTAAAGGTTTTGGCAACGCGAAGGAACTAAACATTTCCTCGTGCCTTTTAAATTTATCATTTAGAGCCGATAACTCCTTTGATAATTCGGAAAAGCCATTTCTTGTGTGTCTAAAAAATTTGAAAAGATCAACATCTGTTGATCTGCATTTTAAACACGACCAGCGCACTTCCTTGTTCTCTTTAATTGCGTCAAGAACCCTACCCGTCAGGCCGGCGCACTTCATATGGGCAAGCCCATCACACAGCCAGCAAGAAACGAACTGTTCGTTATCGCTTTTCAATGAGCAATTCTGATAACTGCACGACATTATAAGGTATAATAGATATTAATAGGAAAAAAGGAAAATATGTCGGTAATAAGTGGAAAAGCAAAAGAGTATATACCACAATCTACACAATTACACTATAAAAGTTTGAAGCGAGCAGTTTAAGTGCCACTGTATGACGTTTAATAAACAACGCAAACAGCTGTGGTAAAAGAAAAGAGAGAACTAGATTGCACTGAAAAAACGAATGCGCGCACAAGAGCAAATGATAAAATAAAATTTAAGCACTCGAATGCAACAATAACACTATGCAAAATGCAAATAAGAAATGCACGCACAAAAGCAAAAGACAAAGAAAAATTAAGCCAATCAAAAATGCACCAACAACACTATACAAATGCCTTGGCAAATAAAATAAAATATAACTTTGTTTAAGTTTTAAAATATTGAAAAAACTGAGGTAAAAATAACACTATTAGACGTAAAAACTTTAGATTAACTTTTATTTTTAACTTTTATTAAAGAATTTTGTTTAAAATTTAAGTTTAAATTACAAAAATCACAGAACAATACAAATTTGGACTGCACAGCTTGACGTTTGCGTTTACCAGTTTGATTTTGGTCTCGGCGTAAACTCGCCGTAAGTTAAAGAGCGCTTTCACTATAGGTGAGTTCCCGTGGCAGTGATCCAGATCCGGATAAAAATTTTGTATGCAAATGCAACAACAATTTTGTGATCCTGATATTTATCTGGATCAATTTCGGATCCGTATAGATTGTAATAGATATTTTTGATCCAGATAAATATCAGGATCACAAAATTGTTGTTGTATTTGACTGCTATTGCGATTGCATGGAGTGTTGTAAAATCATCATTAATCAGAGATTAATTTTGCGTTTTCTGAGCGACATAACCTGTCAACATTTTATGTGGCAAAAATGGTAGCAAAAACAACGTACTCCGCAGTAATTTCGCTGTTTGTCAACATTTTTCAAAGACAATTTTAAATTCAATAATTTTGTTTCTTATATTTCTATATACGTACATATGTGGTCTGCTCAAAAGTGTTAACAAAAAGAAATTTATATTGCTTTTGCGATTGCTACTCAAATAGTGGAACTGCGTATTTATGAATTTTTGAATGTAATAAAAATGGTGCAAAGCCGCGAGATTATTGGCGGTTACGTTGGAGATGATTATAATAATAATTTGTTTATTTAATGTATCAGCTCGTTCAAAAGGCGCAAATTGTATCACTTTCCGATTAGTGATATCCATGGTACAATAATTTAGTGGTAGGCGCATGGGCGAATTCAGAAACTACTTTTTTTATTTCCAAAGGTAGAGTCAAGGCAGATATACCAGGTAGGCGCAGGGGCGAATTCAGAAAATCCCCATGTATTTTGTTATTGTAATTGGTAGAGTGTAATGTCAAAATGATATTTCGCCGTGGTTAAAATCTGAATTCGCTTGGGACTCGCTCATTCTTATTGGCCATGCTTAGAATTCGCTTGGATTTTGACATTACACTCTACCTTTGGAAATCAAAAAAGTAGTTTCTGAATTCGCCCATGCGCCTACCTCTAAATTATGGTACCATGGGTAGAGTGCAAGGCAGATCTATAAAGGTAACAGCACGGCGGCCATGTTGAAAATCTCTCGTCTAAAACGTCAAAAAGCACGTAAGCTGAGCTTATATTACCGGTATAGATCTGCCTTGGTAGAGTGTAATGTCAAAATCCAAGCGACTTCACATCATGGCCAATAGGAATGAGCGAGTCCCAAGCGAATTCAGATTTCAACCACGGCGAAATATAATTTTGACATTTCACTCTACCAATTACAATAACAAAATACATGGGGATTTTCTGAATTCGCCACTGCGCCTACCTGGTATATCTGCCTTGAGTGATATCTACTAGAGCGCTGCAATGAGACATTCGTACAAGTGCAGATTCGTGTAGTTTTTGCCATAGTGTATAGCATACAGTGAAATGGCTCTGGGATGCGTAGTCGAAATTCGATAAAAAAAAAGACGATAAGTCATCGAAAAATATCAAAATCGGGGACAGATTGGTATGGCGGCGACTTCCGGGGGTACAGATTGGTATGGCGGCCGGATGTGGTTGTTGTAAGAAAAGGGACCATAATGACAAGGTCGTAGCAATCAAGACAGAAACGCAATTCCGGAATTGGGAATTGAAAAAACCAATTCATAATTCCGAAAAGAATTTAAGGCTGAGTTCCTAAAACGCAATTCCCGGTGATAGCGTAAACGCCATCTATTCCACGAATAACATGTGCAAGAATGTAAAATCAACAACCTACAAAACAAAAAGAAGAAGAGCAACTTCTATTGCTTTCACCATCGTTATTGGGCCATAACAGCAACCCTGAAATCAGCTGAGCACAGCTGTTCGACCTTTTTAACACACATCCCAGAGTCAAGTCACTTGTATCCATTCACAATGGTTTTTGCTTTCGACTACTGTACTACTCGTATTCATTTCAAATGAGAAGTGGTAGTACAAATACAAGTTTGATTGCTGTTGCTACAGTTCTCTATTCGTTTATTCGTTTATTTACTCATTTCGTACATTTAGCCATTGTCAAAATATACAAGTCCCACAGCTCATCGAAAATCGATAAAAAAAAAAGACGATATGTTATCGGCAAAGGTCAAAATCGGGGACAGATTGGTATGGCGGCGACTTCCGGGGGTACAGATTGGTATGGCGGCCGGATGTGGTTGTTGTAAGAAAAGGGACCATAATGACATGGTCGTAGCAATCAAGACAGAAACGCAATTTCGGAATTGGGAATTGAAAAAACCAATTCATAATTCCGAAAAGAAATTAAGGCTGAGTTCCTAAAACGCAATCCCGGAGAGAGCGTAAGCGCCAGCTATTCGACGAATAACATGTGCAAGAATGTAAAATCAAAAACCTACAAAACAGAAAGAAGAGGAGCAACTTATATTGCATTCACGATCGTCATTGGGCCATAACAACAACTTCAAAATCAGCTGAGCACAGCTGTTCGACCTGTTTGACACACATCCCAGAGTCAAATCGCTGTTCTCCATACACAATGCTTTTAGCTACATACGCACATATGCCTACATACATATGTACACTTTTATTTGTGCATACACGCTTGTTGCTGCTGTTGTTGTACAAGTGTGCAAGCATAGTGTATAGCATACAGTGAAATAGCTCTGGGATGCGTAGTCGGTATTCGATAAAAAAAAAGACGATAAGTCATCGAGAAATATCAAAATCGGGGACAGATTGGTATGGCGGCGACTTCCGGGGGTACAGGAACGTAATTCCGGAATTGGGAATTGAAAAAACCAATTCATAATTCCGAAAAGAATTTAAGGCTGAGTTCCTAAAACGCAATTCCCGGTGATAGCGTAAACGCCAGATATTCCACGAATAACATGTGCAAGAATGTAAAATCAACAACCTACAAAACAGAAAGAAGAAGAGCAACTTCTATTGCTTTCACCATCGTTATTGGGCCATAACAGCAACCCTGAAATCAGCTGAGCACAGCTGTTCGACCTTTTTAACACACATCCCAGAGTCAAGTCACTTGTATCCATTCACAATGTGTGCAAGTGTTAATTTGCTGTGTTTCGTGTACTTCCGAGCAGTACAGCAATGTCTCATGACGATCGGATAGTGTAGGCACACTATTCATTGTGGTTCGTGTACGAGTAGCATAGTTCTCATAATAAAGCGAGTTGTTTTACTTCACTACAAGAAAACCAAATGAATAACTCGTTTGTTCATATGAATGTATTCATGCAGCAGTCTAATATCTACACAACAGTCGTGCTCAACCATGAAGGAGAATGCAGGTGATCAGCTGACTTCTTCTTCAATTTTCATAAACACACGAACACAAGCATTTTGTTTTTGTTGACATATGCCACACACACACGCACCCTAGCATTTCCATAGGGGCCGGTTCTGTCAAATTCTTCTACATTCCGGTTTCCATGACATTTCATCCGAATGCGATAACCTTTATTATTGAATCATGGTGCTCAACCGTTGCGCCTTCTGAACGTACACAATGGTTCCGAATAAAGACCTCTCCGCAGCTCTCAAGAAAACGCTCAAGAAAAAATTTGCATTATTTCTTTTGCGTTGAAATAGTAGCAAGAAAGTCATTATTATTTCAAAAGAAATGTCACATTTGAGTTTATTTACCTCTTCTGTCAAATTTTCTTGAAGAAATAATAGTAAATTCATTCTTTCTTGACAGAACCAGAGTTCAGTTGTGCACTTTTTCTAAAAGATCTTAAAATAATTGTAGTAGAATTTCTTTAGAACTGCGTACCGCCAAAGAAAATATGACAAAAGAAATTTTTCTTGAGCATTTCTTGTACGTCAAATTACATAGATTTTTTGGTTTTCTTGAGAGCTGCGTATAGGCCTTAAGTAGTGAATTGCTATTTTGAAAAAAGTGATCGCAGTTACGATTTGCGATTTTTTATTCACAGTGAAAAAATCACCGTTTGCGATATATCACTCATCACTAGTGAACATGTCCCTTTGAAAAGCACATGCTGAAAGGAACTGTCAAAGCAAAACTCTGAAGCAAAGCGAGGTAGAAGTCAATTGTGCACGGCCTCTGAAGAGGAAGTCAGCTTATCGTAGTGATGGGCGAGTCCGAAATGATTTATTCGATTCTCTCGATTGTTGAAACATCTCGAATGCTCTCGATGGTTTTCATTCGTATTCGAATCAAGTCGTAAATGGCCGTCAGTCGAGACAATCGCTAAAACATCTCGGACTCGCTAACGATTCCTCTCGTTTTCAAAGCAACCCTACAACATCTCGGACTTGCTGCAAAAAATACATAATATTTGTTGTTGCCGCTTGAATATTAAAATTGCTTTACAAAACATACAGAGTGGTACAAATCTATTGCCGTTGTTGCTACTCGTAAAATTCATTTGTTTCATAAGCGTCTCACTTCAGAAAATTTATTAATGTTTAAATAACACAGTCCAACAAATTTAAAAAAATTTTACTCAACACGAACAAACGCTATTAATTATGAAAGAGGATGTCTCCCAGACCAACTTTGCCGAACAGAGTACTCGTCCAGAGGGTCTAAGTTTTTTTTTAGAGGGGGTTAAAGTTTTATGGATTTAGCTGGAGGTGCAATTACTTTATAGAAAAAAAAATGACCTCAAATGAAGTTTTTGAGCTCGGACTTCTTCTACAGAATTTAATAAGGAATTTCTTTGTGGAAGACGTTAACCCTCTAACGCCCACACAAATGGCTGTTATTAACCCTTGTTTGGAAGCACATGTAGAAAATATCAATTTACAATGCAGATAGAGGGTTAAAATATTCTAGAAAATTATTCGCCATAAAATTTCACTAGGGGTCCCCTCAGACAAAATCTTTGTACAAATAACGCAAAACACCACAGGATATAATAATCACAAATTGCGCCATGAAATATGCAACAAATTTTATATGTATACACATTAGATGCATTTTTTTTTCTTTAGAACCTCCCTCCGGCACCGGAATATGAAAATGAGTTGTTGTAGAGTAAGTTAATTGAAAAAAAGTTCACTTTTGCAAAAACTGAATGGGGCTACTACACAAACCGCGCAATTTTCAAGAATTTCAAGGTAAGTTTAGATATATGTATGAAAAAGTTATAATTTTGCACAAGAAACAAAATTTACATCTACCTATACGTAGAGTTAACCGCTAAAGCGAATGTCGTATTCAGTTCTCAAAAACTTTATTTGAGGTCATTTTTTATAAGATATTTTCGATAAAGTAATTGCACCTCCAGCTAAATCCATAAAACTTTAACCCCCTCTAAAAAAAAAACTCAGACCCTCTGGACTAGTACTCTGTTCGGCAAAGTTGGTCTGGGAGACATCCTCTTTCATAATTAATAGCGTTTGTTCGTGTTGAGAAATCACTGTTGGACAGTGTAATTAATTATTATTATTATGCACGACACTGTTTAGTTGTGATTGCAATAATGCAGCGTCTATGTATAGCATATTTTTCAATTTGGTTAATTTATTTATGTATTTGCCTCACTTCCATTAAAAATCCTACTTTCTTTATCAACAAAACTCATTCAGTTTATTTTATCAACTAAAACATATCATCAAAACAACAGCCGGCCCGCCGACTCGGAACAATCGCAAAAACATCTCGCTTGTGTAGTCGAGATGTCATCGAAACAACCTCCGACTCGCCGACTCGGAACAATCGCAAAAACATCTCGATTGTGTAGTCGAGGAGCGAGTCAACTTTTGACTCGATTGTGATTTTGCAACGATGGCGATTCTCTCGATTGTCTAAACATCTCGGACTCGCCCATCACTAGCTTATCGCCTGCATTCCATGAAGGAACTAGGCAGGAGAATGCAGGCGATCAGCTGACTTCTTCTTCAATCTTCATAAACACACGAACACAAGCACTTTGTTTTTGTTAACATATGCCACACACACACACACACGCACCCTAGCGTTTCCATAGGGTCATGATGCAATAATAAAATGGTGGACGCAGCAGAGGACGGCTATTTTGTTTTTGGAATAGTAAGCTGTCAAATTATAGTCTTTTGTTTTGATTTTGCCCTCTTGCACGTGTTATTCGTGGAAATAGCTTGTGTGTTCGCTTGTATGTTTGCTGGCGTTTTTTTCTGTTTTTGACATTCTTATCTCCGGCCGTTCAACGGTAATCGCCTATTCTCTTTTAGCCGCTACGACCATAGTGTATAGCATACAGTGAAATGGCTCTGGGATGCGTAGTCGGAATTCGATAAAAAAAAGACGATAAGTCATCGAAAAATATCAAAATCGGGGACAGATTGGTATGGCGGCGACTTCCGGGGGTACAGATTGGTATGGCGGCCGGTTGTGGTTGTTGTAAGAAAAGGGACCATAATGACAAGGTCGTAGCAATCAAGACAGAAACGCAATTCCGGAATTGGGAATTGAAAAAACCAATTCATAATTCCGAAAAGAATTTAAGGCTGAGTTCCTAAAACGCAATTCCCGGTGATAGCGTAAACGCCAGCTATTCCACGAATAACATGTGCAAGAATGTAAAATCAACAACCTCCAAATAGAAAGAAGAAGAGCAACTTCTATTGCTTTCACCATCGTTATTGGGCCATAACAGCAACCCTGAAATCAGCTGAGCACAGCTGTTCGACCTTTTTAACACACATCCCAGAGTCAAGTCACTTGTATCCATTCACAATGGCTACGACCATATAGAATTATTGGATCATGCATAGGGTGCCGGTTCTGTCAAAGTCTTCTACATTCCTGTTTCCATGACATTTCATCTAGGGGTGAGTAATGACACGATTTTTTGGGAGTTGACACATAAGCACTGACTGACTAAAAAGAGTTGACACACTGAGTTGGCACGATTGTGCTACAACACGATCGTACTACAGCACATATTACTTTCGTGCTATGGCCAACCAAAAAGTGTTACTGTGTGCTATCAGAGACTGTGTCAGTGAAAGAGTCGGTCTTATGATGAATTGATATTTGTACGAGAATGGCTTAATTGCTATGAAGTGCATATACATAAATCAATAATAGAACCTAAGTGATGGGTATGGGTGGGCATGGAAAAATAACTAGTTAATTAATTAATTTAAATAAGAGGCGAAATCAAACGTGCCAGCGGAGTCGAGTGTGTGTTGAAGTTATGTTATAATATAGTTGAATATACTCTTTGTTATTATATACTTGTGTTTTCTATATCAGACAATCTTTGTAACTTTAATTCAAATTTTTCATGTCTGTCATATTTTTTCTTCATTCGAAACATTGGGCCGTATTAATAACAACCAAGCAAATGCTTTTACTCAAGATTTCGAAAATTTGACATTAATTTGTATGAACCAAATTTCAAAATTTGAGTAAAAGGTCTGAAATCTTAAGCAAAAGCAAATGCTTGGCTTTTATTAATATGACCCATTCTATTCAAATAAATACATTGCGTTTTTATAACGTTTTAACCTATTAAAACTACAAAATATAAAAGTGTGCGACTGAGTTAAAGACTCTGCACACGGGCATGATTTAAGGGTGATTTAGGCAAAAATCGTGTTTTCGGCGTAATTACCCTTAAATAACGTTGTTTTGCCATACAAAAATGCCAGCTGAAATTACCCTTGAAATGCGCATTTCAGCGAAAATACGAAATTACTCTAGAATCGGTCTCTTCTCTATATTTTATCGATTATAATCGAAAACATCTTTACCCATCGCTAATATTTCACATTAGCTGAGATTTATTTTAGCGCATATACATCTGCGCTAAAATAAAAACGGCTATTAAATTTGTTCGCGACGGTTTCTTAGATATATTCTCATTGTATATTGCATTAGCGATTCTTTAATTATAAAAAATTTAAAATTATTAATTTAAAAATTAATTTTTATTAATGATATTTTCATTTAAGTTGACCATGTACAAATTTTTATTTGGCGCAGGAACAGCGTAACTGAAACCCGACTAAATGAAATTACCATAGAGCATGGTTCAATTATAGAAGGTTTTTGCAGTAAGATATTCTTACATACATACATACACACTCCATGTAAATTGTTTGTGTATTCTGTGATGCTTCTGTCAAAATCATAGACCGCCATTGTAGAAAACATATTGCGTCATGATCAAAATTGATATAAGTTTGACATAAGCATCACAATATGAATAAAAAAAAATAGAAAAAAGTTTGCAATCAGCTGTTTAGTAGGTTAACCTTCCATAAATTAGCCTTGCCATGGAGCAACAATAAAGGAGAATGCATAAGATCAGCTGACTTCTTCAATCTTCATAAACACACGAACACAAGCATTTTTGATGTGTAAACATCTTTGCTGTAGCTACGAGTGATTTCGAAAAACAGGTAAAGTTTACGCGTAAACGTAAATGACCTTTGTGTTAGTGCACTGCTGCGTCCGTGTGAATCGCTTGGCACTGTCAGTGGTAGGTAGGTAGATAGACATGTACATGATCCAATAATTCTATATGGTCGTAGCGGCTAAAAGAGAATAGGCGATTACCGTTGAACGGCCGGAGATAAGAATGTCAAAAACAGAAAAAAACGCCAGCAAACATACAAGCGAACACACAAGCTATTTCCACGAATAACACGTGCAAGAGGGCAAAAATAAAACAAAATACGATAATTTGACAGCTTACTATTCCAAAAACAAAATAGCCGTCCTCTGCTGCGTCCACCATTTTATTATTGCATCATGGACATGTATTTACAAATGCTTGCATGCATAGCCGTGCAAATGCAAATATCAACAACAACAGCAACGACGCGAAGTGAATTTGTTGTTGTTTTCTGCAACAATGCGACAAATAGGCAAAATAAAAAGGACCAACCAGTTTGAACATGTCTGAAAATGTATGGATATGCATACATATGTACATCTATCTATCTAATTTTCTGAGCAATATTGGTATGAAATGAAGGGTTTTGAGCAGGACTTCGATATGAAGCTCTTTTCATTGTGACCCCTAGGCCGGAGCAAAATTGGTATCAAATGAAGGATCTTGTGCAGGCCTTCTACAGGGAGCTCTATTCTTCATGATTCCTAGGTCGGGTCCGGAGATATGGGTCAATACGAGGACCCGGATGATCTTGCATATTTCTGAGCAATATTGGTATCAAATGAAAGGTTATGAGCAGGGATTCTACACGGAGCTCCACTCTTTATGATTCCTATGTCGGGTCCCAACATATGGGGCAATACGAGGACCTGGATGATCCTTGAATGTTTCTGAGCAATATTGATATCAAACGAAAGGCTTTGAGCAGGGATTCTACAGAGAGCCCTATTCTTTATGATTCCTAGGTCCTGTCCCGAGATATCGGTCAAAACGAGAACCCGGATGATCCTTGAATGTTTCTGATCAATTATGGTATGAAATGAAAGGTGTTGAGCAGGACTTCTACACGCAGCTCTACTCTTTATGATTCCTAGGCCGAGTCTCCAGATATGGGTCAAACGTGGACCCGGATGATCTTGCATGTTTCTGAGCAATACAAAATAAAACAAAATAAAAATTTAAAGTCAAAAACCAAAACAAACAAAACAACAGAATAGTAGCAGTCACAATAGCTTTGTTCAATAACTCAAACTTTTTAATTGCTTTTACAAATAGTTACGAATTTTATGTTCAATAACCCAAAAAATTTGCAAAAGAGAGCTGAATTGGGAGAGTAAGACTTCGAGAGAGTTGAAAATAGTTGCAAGTAAAATTTAAAAAAAATAGAAGCGTCAAAACATATGATCACAAAAATTTCATTTGGAAATTTTCAAACATTTTAATCGCAAATTTTTTAATTGCATACTAAATAAATTAGCGCAAAAAGGAATCTTGACGATGTTGTGGAATAACCAAAGTAGATTTTCGTCTTTCTAATTCAGTTATTTACATTCATTTTCAATTTCAAAGATTTCAATTACAACCTAACCTAAAAATCAAATTGTGAAAACTGCGCATCAGCTGTTTACTTGCAAATGTTTACGATTTTGTGTTCAATAACTTTGGTTGGTAATTTTCCCTTTTTCTGGTGTTTACTCTTAATTTGTCACTGATGCTCTTCTTGCAAGTAAAGTTGTTGAACAAAGCTAATGACAGCAAAAAATTACAAAAACGATAGTCGCCTTTTAATCCATAGAAAACCAGGAAAAAAGGAATAAGGAAAAGGGAATAAATATCCGATTTCGAAACTGTTTACACATCAATATTCATGAATACCCGTTATTCACGCTTTAATTTTTTTGTTGACATATTCCACACACACACGCACCCTAGCATTTCCATAGGGGCCAAATCTGTCAAATTCTTCTACATTCCTCTTTGCATGACACTTCTTGTCCCACTTTGTATGAAGGTATGTCGTCATGCGAAAACCTTTATTGTTGAATCATGGAAATTACTCAAAAACGTGTGTGAATGCGCGTGATTTCGGAAAGTAATTTCAGCTAATCAACGTAATTTCAAATGCCGTGTGCAGTCTTTTAACATGTTATAAACGTGCCAGCGAAGCCAAGTGTGCTACCGAGTTGACGTGTTATAAACGTGCCAACGGAGTCAAGTGTGCTACTGAGTTATCATTTTATCGTGAGGTGAGCTTGAGCGTGCAGCTCACTAATGGGAGTTGACACAGAGTCATAACTCAGTGCTGAGTTATAGGCCATTTACATATACGAGATTATCTACTTTTTTCGAGGTTGACACAAAATCTTCGATTGAAATTCGAGGTTTGCCGTACAAAAATCAGCTACCAAAAATTCGCGATTTAAAATGAATGTCGAGATTATCACGATAGTTTTCTCAATGCAACCCTATGTTCTTCGTGTTATCGATATTTTTTGTGGCGAATTTGGGAGAAACGTCAAAATGAAAAGTAAACAAAATGGACGCCAGTAAGGGTGCCGACAGTCATCAACGAGTCGACCGAACGAATCGAGTACCCGTAAACATAACGAGTTGAACGAATTTCATGCCCGCATGACAACACAAAAATCAGCTGTTTTCTATCTTGAACAGCCGTGTGAGTGTTGCCGTATTTGAAATAATGGGAAGACACAAAAATTTCGCATGAAATACCCAAACTTAGTACCGATATTTATTCTCGATTTAAATTTTTAAATATATTGTTTTCTTTCAGAAAAAAAGACGTAGGCGAAAATTTTTAATAAAAATATGCGCGATTTTGTATTCAAAGTTTTGGTAATAATCTAGTTTAGGTGACATGGTGAAAATTGGTAAATTTTCAAGAACTGGGGTGTCAATCGACGCGTTTTGATCACATGAACACGAATTCGAAGCGGAACTTAATTTTTTAACGCAATAAAAAATTGTTAACAAAAGACGGCGGGGTAAAAACTGTTTTTTGAGTGGTGTGGTCCTGTCCCTCCTCAGAAGTCAGAGTTGCATTTCTGATGCATTTTGTAATTTTCTTGTTGAACAGTGAAAAATAAGTAAAAGAAAATACACTTTTTTGGCAATAAATAAAGGAATAACCATAAGCATTTTTTATTTCGTGCTTACACAAACAATTTTCTAAAAGCTGCCTTCGTCGCAATTTTGTTTGCCTGTGTGGATTTTATGACGGAAAATATCAGTTGTTCACTACTCGCTGGCCCGCTATCCGTTGATCCGTTCAAAAATGGTAAAAGGGATAATTTTGAAATAAAAATTACTTTTATTTATCGTAAATTACTCTTTTCTTTTCATTGCCTAATTTCTCATTTATTTGAAAAATACGCTATGCATTTCCTATGTAGCAAGGATATGAAATAACTATTATTTCATTCAAACATGTACATTTTTCAAATATAACATCATTTATGCAACTTTTTTATTTCATCCTGTGCGAAAAGTTATGATCCGAAAAACATAAAAGTTATAACTGGATAATATCGATTTTAAGTTTATTTGAAACTAAAATAATGACATTAAAAATCGTTACATGTGAATTAATAACATATACAGAAATGATTATTTTCAATAAATGAGCTAAACAATTATCTAATAACTCATATTTCGCTTAAGTAAACTAAAGCGGGTTTTCCTATGAACAAAGATATATTCCATTACATTTTACACTCGCATTGATTTCGTTTAATAATACAATGAAAAATACCGTTCAAATGTTTTAGTGGCTAAAAAAGTTCGTTCGGCAACACCGCGTTGAGCAAAAGCAATCAGCTGACACGTTGTTATGGGAAAAATCAAAACTCGTTTGATTTCTTCGATACGGGCGGCTATGGGCTAGGGTTGGGCGATATATATCGATATATCAATATATCGATATTTTTAAAATAGTACAGCCGATAATATCGACGATATTTTGAATTACCGTGCATCGATAATCGATAATTTTCTGCCATTTCGAGCCAAATTCGATATTTTTCATAAATTTCTGATTCGCTTTGAATTTAACACCAGAACATTTTTTAAGAAGTGGTATAACCATAATGTTCGGGTGCTTGAATTTACATTACTTTCTTCTTCAAGCAATTCTTAATGATTTTTATGTTTATACTTCAGGATTCGTAGAATATCTGTAGACCCATCGAACTTTAACAACAAATATCTAGTAAACTATAAGTCTCCGGCAAGTTTGGATTTCGGTTTTGAGATCTGTGAGAGCACCTCTAACCCCGTGAAGAAGTGGTTTTTAGCGGGACGTGGTTCCTTAATGTAAAGCCGCCCCTTTCGATATATTGATATATCGATGTTTTTACACGGCATAAATCGATGTTTTTTGAAATATCGATATAATATATATCGATATATTTTTCCAATTTGCCCATCCCTACTATGGGCGTTTATGTCAGCGTCGGTGAGATTTCGTTTACATGCAACTCCCATAAGATAGATCGTGTCAGCTGACACGGGTATGTGCGGGCGTTGATGACTGTTGGAACCATAAGTATGGCCCAACAAGAATCGTATCGCAATAGTAAGTCGCTCTTCTTCTTTCTGTTTTATAGGTTATGAAATGATCGTCTTTTTTTTAATTATACTTTCTTTAACGTGTTAATCGTGTAAAAGCTTGTGTTTGCTAGCGTTTTTCAAGTTAAATAAAAACAAAATATCTGCTTTTTACATTCGTGAAAACAGCCGCCGAACGGTAGTTGCCTATTCTCTTTTGACTGCTACGACCATATTATTATTGGGTCATGCAGGTAAGGAAAATTGACAGTTGACAATCCCTCTCCCAGCAAATCTAGATTTCATGTTATATGTAAACGGGTAGATTGGCGAATCGAGATTTACTGATAATCTCGTTATATGTAAACATGGTATTACCCAAGCCTAATAGCCCCGACACATAGCATACGTCAATCCGTCTACGTCGACGTATGTGACTGACAGCTCAGTAAAATGTCGGCATTTAAACGTACGTCGTCACACGTACGACGGATACGTCGCCGCAACGTACCGAAGTTGCCCAAAAGTCAACTTTTGGTATACGTCAATCCGTCGCTATGTCAGCTGATTGCTTTTGATTGTTAACCTTTAGCTACTCTTGAATTTCACTTTTTTTGCAATTTGCTTTTCGAGTTTTTACTCATTTGTATAACATTCCTCCATAAAACAAAATTGTTAAGAATTATCAGGAGATATGAAGTTACTGAAAACTGAATTTCAATAGGGCAACTTAAAAGAGAAATTACAAAATATTCTAAAGAGTTAAGTTTTTGCCACCACCTCTGTAGTTAAAGGTTAATCAAACAGCTGATTTGTGTATATCCGCCAACGTTTCCTATGTGGCGACCTCTCCGTCAAGTACGTGAGCTGTCAGTCACATACGTCGACGTAGACGGATTGACGTATGCTATGTGACGGGCCTATAATTTCAGTGGCATGCGATAACCTTTAGAGCCCGTGCACAATTGGCTTTGTCTGCTCCAACTTTGATAGAAAAAACCTTAGAGCAAAGCGAAATTCCAGATGCTTGCTACAATTAACACTTTGACAATTTCCACTTCACTTCTTTGCTTTAATTTATAAACCTGATTTTTGGTAAAATATTTATATTTTATATATATTATTCGAATGTTATTTTTTACTTTTCTCTGTTCACTTCTCACTAAATTGCGCGAAATCGCTAAAATAAGTATAGATATACAAACATACACACACACACACACAAGGGGAGATGTTTGTCAAAGTGTAAAAAAGTTGAGACATGGCTAACTTTATACTTTGCTTTACTCGCTTCACCTCAATTGTGAACATGTCCCTTTGCAAAGCACATGCTCAACGAAGCTGTCAAAGCAAATCTCTGAAGCAAAGCGAGGTAGAAGTCAATTGTGCACGAGCTCTTATTTTTGAATCATGCTACATTCTCCTTCCTACTTCAGTTTCCAGGACACTTCTGCATAGATAACTAGATACGAAACTCTTCATTTCGTGAGAGCGCTGTCAAAATGCGCATTTTTTATAACATTTTTCATTGGTGCCACTCTGTTCGAAAACTGTAAATGGGTATTTTACATATTATTTCTGGGAGTTTTTCGGCTTCCTTATGTTATTGAAGACTATAGCAATAATAAAATTTTGTTTATACCAAATTAAGATAAGGATATAACCACAAAAGTGATGCACAGGATAGTATGATTTTCCCACATTCCGAATATTCATGTTCGAAACCCAATCTCAGACAAATTAAGAATAACGCACAAAAAGTGGTGAACGATAATACATGTAGTTGGGTGGTATTTGTTAAGAAATATTTTACTCTATTTTGCAATTCTATTAAAATGTGAATATATTAGAATTGAAATATAATAATTTTTAACCGGATATATATATAAATCTACTGAAGAACGCTGCCCGCGTTCCATCTCATTAACATATTTTTTATAATTTTAACTGAAACACAATTTTTTCCACTTAAAACAATAAACTTCACTGAATATTACACACAAGCAATACAATTACCTCTGTATTTTTTATAATTCTTTATTATTTCAACAAAATTGGGCACATAAAACAAAACATTAAAATCCACCGAAAGTGACAATTTATTTTGGCGCGTTTTCCTTTCTGGCACCTGCAATTTGCACAAACAGCTGATCGGCCGGGTTTTATGTTGTGTTGATGCTGGCAACAAAGCCACATTAGACCCGTGGGAAAATCGTAAAAGTGAGAGAGTAAAAAAGAGTTTCGTATCAAGCATGGAGGAACAATAAAGGAGAATTCTTCTTCAATCTTCATAAACACACGAACACAAGCATTTTTTTTTTTGTTGACATATGCCACACACACACGCACCCTAGCATTTCCATAGGGGCCGTATCTGTCAAATTCTTCTACATTCCTCTTTGCATGACACTTATCGCCCCACTATGTATGAAGGTATGTCGTCATTAGTGATGAGCGATATATCGCAAACGGTGATTTTTTCACTGTGAATAAAAAATCACAAATCGCAATTGCGATCACTTTTTCAAAATAGCAGTTCACTACTTATTGGCAACTGCTATCGATGTACCAAGTAAGCAGTTCACCTATGTGAATCGCAAAAGCATTATAAATTTCTTTTTGTTTACACTTTTGAGCAGACCACATACGTACATATATAGAAATATAAGAAAAAAAAATTATTGAATTTACAATTTGTATTTGAAAAATATTTACAAACAGCGATATTACTGCGGAATGCGTTGTTATTTCTATCATTTTGTTAACATAAAATAAAGACAGGTTATATCGCTCAGAAAACGCAAAATTAATCTCTACCGGTAACTGATGATTTTATACCAGTCCATGCAATCGCAATCATTGTGAATGGATACAAGTGACTTGACTCTGGGATGTGTGTTAAAAAGGTCGAACAGCTGTGCTCAGCTGATTTCAGGGTTGCTGTTATGGCCCAATAACGATGGTGAAAGCAATAGAAGTTGCTCTTCTTCTTTCTGTTTTGTAGGTTGTTGATTTTACATTCTTGCACATGTTATTCGTGGAATATCTGGCGTTTACGCTATCACCGGGAATTGCGTTTTAGGAACTCAGCCTTAAATTCTTTTCGGAATTATGAATTGGTTTTTTCAATTCCCAATTCCGGAATTACGTTCCTGTACCCCCGGAAGTCGCCGCCATACCAATCTGTCCCCGATTTTGATATTTCTCGATGACTTATCGTCTTTTTTTTTTTATCGAATACCGACTACGCATCCCAGAGCTATTTCACTGTATGCTATACACTATGCTTGCACACTTGTACAACAACAGCAGCAACAAGCGTGTATGCACAAATAAAAGTGTACATATGTATGTAGGCATATGTGCGTATGTAGCTAAAAGCATTGTGTATGGAGAACAGCGATTTGACTCTGGGATGTGTGTCAAACAGGTCGAACAGCTGTGCTCAGCTGATTTTGAAGTTGTTGTTATGGCCCAATGACGATCGTGAATGCAATATAAGTTGCTCCTCTTCTTTCTGTTTTGTAGGTTTTTGATTTTACATTCTTGCACATGTTATTCGTCGAATAGCTGGCGCTTACGCTCTCTCCGGGATTGCGTTTTAGGAACTCAGCCTTAATTTCTTTTCGGAATTATGAATTGGTTTTTTCAATTCCCAATTCCGAAATTGCGTTTCTGTCTTGATTGCTACGACCATGTCATTATGGTCCCTTTTCTTACAACAACCACATCCGGCCGCCATACCAATCTGTACCCCCGGAAGTCGCCGCCATACCAATCTGTCCCCGATTTTGACCTTTGCCGATAACATATCGTCTTTTTTTTTTATCGATTTTCGATGAGCTGTGGGACTTGTATATTTGACAAAAAATACTCTATTTTGCAATTCTATTAAAATGTGAATATATTAGAATTGAAATATAATAATTTTTAACCGGATATATATATAAATCTACTGAAGAACGCTGCCCGCGTTCCATCTCATTAACATATTTTTTATAATTTTAACTGAAACACAATTTTTTCCACTTAAAACAATAAACTTCACTGAATATTACACACAAGCAATACAATTACCTCTGTATTTTTTATAATTCTTTATTATTTCAACAAAATTGGGCACATAAAACAAAACATTAAAATCCACCGAAAGTGACAATTTTGGCGCGTTTTCCTTTCTGGCACCTGCAATTTGCACAAACAGCTGATCGGCCGGGTTTTATGTTGTGTTGATGCTGGCAACAAAGCCACATTAGACCCGTGGGAAAATCGTAAAAGTGAGAGAGTAAAAAAGAGTTTCGTATCAAGTCATCTTTGACTTCTGTCCCCACTATGTATGAAGGTATGTCGGCATGCGAAAACCTTTATTATTGAATCATGAAAGCAACCCTGTTGCACACAAAACTTAACGAAATGCCAGTCATCGTGATTTCCATCATTTGTCAATTGATCAGCGAAAATATTACTGGGAATTGTAATAATTGCATGTAGAGATAATTATTTTTTTTCTTTAATTACGGATATTTAAATATGAGTGTACGTGTAATTAATGACGATGCCCACTTCCAATCCGAACTCACCTCCGCGGGTATACGCCTAGTGGTTGTAGATTTTACAGCGAACTGGTAAGACTTCAAAAGACAACGCATACCTGTATCCACATATATACCTAAATATTTTCAGGTGTGGACCATGTCAGCGCATAGCACCACTTTTCGAAATGCTGCCTACCAAATATCCAAGGGCTATTTTTCTTAAAGTGGACGTCGATACATGTCAAGATACCGCAGCTAGCCAAGGTGTTTCAGCAATGCCTACATTCATATTCTACCGCAACCGGGTACTATAATACTAACCCAAACGATACAATACTCTGTCTGCAGATTAATTGTGTAATTTTTGTAGGCAAAGATTGATCGCATTCAAGGAGCGGATATAACGGCATTGGAAAGTAAAATTCAAGAGCACATCGGCTCCAGTGGTGGAGATGAGACAGGAGAGGACTATGGACAAGGACTGGTAAGTAATTTAATTCAGCAAAAAAATGAAACAAAATTGTACTTCATAAGTTTCTTTGTAACAAATCCGGAATGAAAATATTAAATCGTCGTACCATACGAAAACTAGCATATTTAAAATTTCTGGCGAAAGCTAGCAATAAAAAAATTCTGTACGAAAAGTAGAACATTTATTTGACTTTTGGCCGACGAAAAATAACAAAATCGACTTTTGGCTGACGAAAAATAACAAGTTCGACTTTTGGCTGACGAAAGGTATCAGTAATTATATACTGTTCTTACATTAAAATTGTTGTTGTTTAAACGAAATTGATAGTTTTCGTCAGCCAAAAGTCGAACTTGATACTTTTCGTCGGCCAAAAGTCGAACTTGTTATTTTTCGTCAGCCATAAGTCGAACTTCTTACTTTTCGTCAGCCAAAAAAAAAAAAACGTATGCTAGTTTTCGTATGGTACGACGAAATGTAGAATGAACATTATGATTTCCAACCATATGATTGACATGGTTTACCTCTTACTACATCGTTGCTTACAGTAATATATGTACACATTTTAACACTAATACGAGGTTTGTGCTAAACATAAAAAACCTGACCCTACCTGCCCGATTCGTACTTTTAATATCATATACGTATAACTATAACATTTGATACCTAAGGCACATATGTATTTGTTTTCAGATGGAACTGAACACATTCATTTCCAAACAGGAATGTGAATGCTTGAACGAAGCCGATGATCATTGCTTAACACATTGTCTTTCATCTGGAGGCGGCTACTTGCAGTCAGATTGCGACGAACAGTTAATTTTGTCAGTAACATTTAATCAGTTAGTGAAAATACACTCTCTGAAGTTTAAATCACCGCCACATTTAGGGCCAAAGGAAATTAAACTTTTTATAAATCAACCACGTACTATCGATTTTGACATGGCAGAGTCTATGACAAGTGTACAGGATTTGACGTAGGAATGTTAAAAATTGTACCCCATTACATACTAAAATTCTTTCATTTTAGTCTGGAACCCAAGGATCTTGAAAGCGGACAACCAGTCAATCTTCGCTACGTTAAATTCCAAAACGTACAGAATATACAAATTTATGTACGCAATAATCAATCGGGAGGGGAAGTAACTCAAATTGATTATATTGGCTTCATCGGTTCACCGATTATGACAACTAAGATGACAGATTTTAAACGAGTTGCGGGCAAAAAAGGTGAAAGTCATTAGTTAAACAAAACAAACGCTAAATTAAGTTTAAACGATGACAAAACGAAACTCCTTAACTGTTTTCTACTGTTTATAAGTTTAGCTGAGAAGTTAATAACATAGGGTACGTTCATGAAAATTTATAATTGCAGCAGTACAGCAACCCCGTTGCTTATTTTGCACTTGCCTGCTGATACTCAGCTGATATATTGCTATAACAGCATTATTAAAAGTATTTTGAATTAATTTGTTATTAAAATTACAAAATTGCATATTCCTTTAAATATATAGCAATTATGCTTACCCTTCTCTTTCCATTTTTTTAAAGCAAAAATTGCAGACACAAATTTTCTGTTGCCAATTATTCAAACAAACTGCACGGTTGATGTGTCAAACGAACGTTTGACTTTTGCAGGTGTTGCCACAAACACGCGAAGAACGTGATACTTGCAACACTGCGGTTCTGATTGCCGCACACTGGGTGATAGCGGCCAAAAATAAAATCGAAATTAAAGTATTAGCAAATCAAATTTTTTTGAAAGTGATTGACAGATATAACAATTTGTAAAAAAAAAGCTTATATACAATTTTTTGAGTCTCGTTTTGTTTAGCCGTACAGGGTGTTAAAAACTGAGCAAAAAATAGGTCCTTTTATTTCTCAACAATTACACCTTATACAAAATGCTGTAACTCATTCAATTATTAACGTATGTAATCGAGTGATACATCATTACATAGATATTAATTTGGCCTTTTAGAAACAATAAGCCTTTTGTAACCAGCGGTAACTCTTAGATTTATATGAACTTTCAAATATTGACAAAAAAAGTCGTAAAAAAAAATTTTGCTCAACTTTAAACAAAAAAATAAAAAAAATAAAAAATATGACCTCCCCAATTTTTTCATATGTTATGAAATGATATATTTTTAATCAAACTGCATTTTAATTCTTGAAATCCACCTGCGCTTTTCGCTTAAATAATCTTTTTCCCATTTGACTAAAAGTGCCTTTTTCAAAACACAATAATTAGGCTACTTTTGACATTATGAAAAATCTTATTCTTAGGCGACTAATCGAATAGTTTGTTCACCGTGTTGTAGGCAATGGTTCACACTTTCAAATTATGAAAGAATTTTTTTTATCAGCGTTATCATTATTTTTTTGCAGCCTTTTTCTTTTCGAACAGAAAAAAAAATTGTGTAAAAATTGGAAAATTTCAACATGAAATAAAAAAAAAATACAAAATATGACCTCTCCAAATTTTTAATATTTGGTGCTAGTGAACGTGCTTTATAAACAGGTGAAGAAATCTTAAAAATTCGTTTGCGCTTTTTTGTTTTATGAACTTTTTTATGGAGTGAGTTTTTCTAAGTTTTCATACATTTTTCCCATACAAAATCCCCAAAAGTATGCTTCAAAAAGTATTAATAATTTTGTATGGGGAAAATTTGCCAAGTTAATGAAACTTAAACAATAATTTCTCCAATTCTAATAAAGATATCTGAAAAATTTAAACGCCATATTCAGGGGGATGGTTTATGCTTTCTAACGGTGTATTTGATTTTGAATAAAAAAATATTACATACAAGATATTAAGCAGGGAATATAGTCAAAAACGTGTTTTTTTGCCTAATTGGACATGAATATCTCAAAAACTAGAACCAATTTGAAAATTCGGACTTCAGATTCAGATTCAGCACACTGAAATCCTTTAGAAAAGTATAGTTTCATTTGTGGTATAAAAATTTTTTTAAATGTGATTTTTTTGAAGGAAAATTTTATGATGAATGCTTATAAAATGCTCAAAAGTGCATATATTTTTAATTTGAAAACCATGGAATACTTTGCGCTTTTTCCAAAATGATTACTGTATATTATTTATATTTAAAAAATGTGTGCTCTTATTAAAATTGAGCATTTTAGCTATAATAGTTAACAAAATATTGAAATTTCAAAAATACCGTTATATGGGAGGGGGGTGTATTTGTGGGCCGATTTTGTTCAAATTTTCACAGTTTACTATCTTCAATCAAGAAAGCTTAAGTTCCGAGTTTAAAGTTTCTAGCTCAATTATTACTATTTTTGGCCGCGTTTGTATGGAGGTGCCCCCACTGTGTGCCGTCGCGAACGTACCCATATATATAAATACAATTCTTTAGACAAAAAAGAATGAAAGAGTATAGTAAATATATATTTTACCAAACCATATAAAAACACGCTAGTAGGGTTGCGTGATTTTGATGTGGCTGAATCACGAATCAAAAATATTTTCTGATTCTTGATTTTAAATATTTTCAAATAAAAGATAATTTTTATTTTGATTAGTTTCAAAAAAGAATTAAAGATACCCTTTGATTCGTGATTCAAACCATTTTCAAATAAAAGATAAATTTATTTGTGATTCGTTTCACAAAAGAATTAGAAATACGCTTTGATTCCTGATTCAAACTATTTTCAAATCAAAGATAAATTAGATTTGTGATTCATTTCTCAAAAGAATCAAAATTTTGTTTTGACTTGATTTCAAATCAAAATTATTTGATTCGAATCAAAAATTTATTTTGATTCAAGGGTATTTTTGATTCTTTTGTGAAATGAATCAGAAATGGAAATTATCTTTTATTTGAAAGTATTTTGAATCACGAATCCAGTTGGTTCTTTATTTGAAATTTGATTTGAAATCAAAATTGATTCGAAATCGCGCAACCCTGCACCCTACCAATAAGTTGAATTGGGGATATAACATGTATTTCTTAAACCATGAAAACCCCTCTAAAACTAGAAAATAATCAATCAGATATATTTATATGTACAGAAGAATCATCTTTATTACGGTTGTCGTCGTCGACGTCGTTGGCACTTTTCAGTCGACATCACGTTGTCTCGACGTCGTTGTCACATCGACACAAAATCGGTATTAGCTAAGCGTATTGAGACGACGTCGACTGTTTATCGGCAAACCGAATGACGAAAGTACCATCCCTATAATTTCTGCACTAGCTGTTTGATTGTACAATCTGTGTGCAATATTTTCCGTATTTTTTATTTGTGGTACTTAGATATTTTAATTCTTTATTATAAATGTATTTTGCATATGATTCATCAAGTTTTAGCGATGAACATAGCAATAAAGTGCTCAAGCAATATAAGAAATAAAAGGAAAATAATTTTATATATGTACATAAATATTTAATTAGTTTTCTTCTCAATATCTCTTAAAGGAGGTGCCAAGGCATTCAATTTAATGGTGATTCCTTCTCAATTCTGTAAAAAATTAGTTGGTGTCGTACCCTGGCTTCGGTATGTGCGCCCACCGAATTTATTTTTAAACTAGTGGAAATTTTTCAATGAAACTACCAGAAAATATTCCGTGGATGTTAGTTCTACTAATTTTCACACCCGCAATAAAATTTTAAAAACAAAAATGCTTACATACTAAATTTTCTTCTTGTCACCATTACACACAGCGTCGACGAAAATGGCAACGAGTGACCGTCGACGTCGACTTAGCTGATACCAAATCTGTGTCGATAGTTGTCACAAGTTATCGACTTTACCATACGTAATACCGATTTTGATAAGTCGTCGCCGACACTGACGAGTGACTGTCGACGACGACAACCGTAATAAGGGTGTATAACTAATCTACTTGATCGTCAAACGTGTTTTAATTTAGCATCCGTGATTCAATATTTATCCAATAATTAATTTAAGTTCATATACATACATATGTGCAAGTATTTTTTGTATCCAACTACATCAAATATGTTTTGCTTTTCGATTTTGTATATCCTCCATTAATATCGCCCAGGCCTTTTCTACTTGCTCTTGTGTAAATTCATCAGACCATTGCGAGCTGAAGACTATATGGGATCTAGATACAACTTCATAATTATCCATTTGGCTAGCTAAACGCTTACGAGCCTGCTCCTCATTCAAGCCATTTCGTTTCATTATGCGTTGTACAGCCAATTCCGGTGGGACTATAGTAGACCAAATTTCGTGGCATTCTTTGTCCCAACCGGCTTTTAATAATACAGCCGCTTCTACTATGACAACATTGCATTTGTGTTGATCATAAAGATAGTGTATACGTCGTTTGACTTCGATCAGAATTTCTGGCCACACCATATTATTTAAAATTTCTAGCGCTTTTGGATCATCAAAGACAATTTCACTAAGTTTTTGGCGATCAATGCGTCCGTCGGAACTCAGAATATTATTGCCGAAATGGTCGACTACTTTTCGGTAGCAAACCTGGTCAGGTTCGTAAATTTCATGGGCAATCATATCACAATCCAGCACCTGGGCACCTTTCTTAAGCAATCGAGTAGAAAGAAAGGTCTTGCCAGAGGCTATACCACCAGTTAAGCCAATTATATATGGCTCATTTGGGAGGTTGGGGCGTGGCTAGCGATGAAAAAAAAAAAATTTATTAATTCATGTAAGCAATTTATTAAAGAGATGCGAAAGAATGTAGCCGTCTTGATAGGTCTATCTATTATATAAAAATAAGTCGCGTTTTCCTCCCTGACGCTATAACTCCAGAACGGCTGGACTGAATTAAATGAAATTTTGCACGTAGTTTTCGTTGAGCCCGACATGGTTTATGGCCAAAAAAAAATATAGGAATCCGGGAAGGTTTTGGAGATATTCAACAAAATGTGGACCAGGGTAACCCTATAACGGGTTCGTACGATATGGGTATCAAATGAAAGGTGTTGACGAGTGCTTGAACATGGTGTAGATATTGGTCCCATATAAGACCCCGTATTCGAGGTATTTCCCGAAATATGAACCAGGTTTGACCCCAGACGGTTTTTTACAAAATGGGTATCAAATAAAAGGTGTTGGTGAGTATTTAAAAAAAGAGTTGATTTTCAAGACCCTATGCGACCCGTTTTCCGAGATATCGACCAAAATGTGGACCAGGGGTGACCCTAGAAGGTGTGGAGGGATAGGATAGGCATAAGGATAGGGCTAGGCATAGGGATATGGATAGGGATTAGGGATAGGTATATGGATAGGGTAGGGATATAATGGTGAGCAACACGGTAGTGGCCGCTGTGGTGCAGTGGGTAGAGTGCTCGCCTGCTATGCCAGAGGTCTCGGGTTCAAACCCCAGTCCGAGCAAAACACCAAAAAAATTTTTTCTAATTAGTAAAAATCCAATTATTGGGTTTTTAAGAGCAGCGGTCACCTCCCGGCAGTGGGCGGCATACCCTCCGAGAGTATTTCTGCCATGAAAAAGCTTCTCACAAAAAATGCATTCGCCGTTTGGAGCCGGCATAAAACTGCAGGTCCACCCAATTAGTAGGAAAAACAAAATGGAGCACACCTCGAATTGGGAGAGAAGCTCGGCCATAAAACTCGTCAGAGTTATAATAGCGCCACTGTATTATTATGTAAATTATATTATATTATATTCTATTATATTATATTATATTATATTATATTATATTATATTATATTATATAACACGGTAATCTAGGACTTTTCCTTTAGGCTTTATAGGAATAAATTTTAGGCAGAACAACGTCTAGCGGGTCAGCTAGTGTGAAATATAAAATGAGTTTCAATCACCGGTGAATCTTTTAACTGTAAAGTCGGGTATTATGGTATGGGCGGCTAATATGGTACACCCACTTTTCTCACAAACTATTAACACTGGAAACGCGTGTTACACCAACAGCTGTTAAATATAGAAAAATAAAAAGACAAAAAGTTTAAGCTGTGGCGGTGTGGTTGCACATGGTCGACTTTATAATATATACTAACAAAAATGGCGGTTATCGCTAGAAAAAAAGATTTATGAACAAAATTCGTTTTAAAATCGATTACCATGTGTTATTTTATTAAAAAAAAAAAAAAAAACAAACGTAATTTTAACAAGTAAGGAAGCCTAAGTTCGAGTAGAATCGAACATTAGATACTCAGCTGTATGCTTTCATTGTTTGTTTGCGTTTGTTCGATATAGGGTGTATTTTATATGACACGAGTGCTGCATAAACAGGGCGCAGCCACGCCCATTTTCAAAATTTGTATCAATCATCCAAATAAGCATATAAATATTATTGTTAGTGCAAAATTGCATCCCTCTATGACTTTTAGTTACCCGAGCTTCTCTCCCAATTCGAGGTGTGCTCCTTTTTGTTTTTTCCTACTAATTGGGTGGACCTACAGTTTTATGCCGGCTCCGAACGGCGAATGCATTTTTTGTGAGAAGCTTTTTCATGGCAGAAATACTCTCGGAGGGTATGCCGCCCACTGCCGAGAGGTGACCGCTGCTCTTAAAAAACCCAATAATTGGATTTTTACTAATTAGAAAAATTTGTTTGGCTCGGACCGTGGTTTG
Organism: Urophora cardui; assembly: GCA_960531455.1. Lineage (NCBI taxonomy): Eukaryota > Metazoa > Arthropoda > Insecta > Diptera > Tephritidae > Urophora > Urophora cardui. The sequence goes on from OY482673.1 coordinate 6,059,146, forward strand.
AACCCGAGACCTCTGGCATAGCAGGCGAGCACTCTACCCACTGCACCACAGCGGCCAACTAACACATGTTATAAAAGTGTATAAACCAAGTTTCGTCATAATATCTCAGTTATTTGTCGAGTAATAGGCACGTAGATTCCTTTGTATAAAAAGAGGCGGTGCCACGCCCATTTTCCAAACTTTTTTATTTTTTGTTTCCGGTCTATTGTAGAACTCATGTCACAAAATTTCAGTGATAGATCTTTATATTTGACAGAGATATCGCTTAAAATGTTTTTATTAGGTCACTTTATAATACCCATATATAAAAGTGGGCGTGGTCGTCAACCGATTTTGGTAATCTTTCGTCCACACATTTGGCTAAGTAAATATATCACGCGTACCAAATTTCATCGATATATCTTTAACGGTTTCTGAGTTATGGCTTATAAAACTTTCAATATTTGCCCCTTAATAAGTGGGCGTGGCACCGCCCATTTTCCAAAATTTTTATAATTTTTGTTTTATTTCCCTAGTTGGTCTCCTGCCACAAAATTTCAGTGATAGATCTTTATATTTGACAGAGATATCGCTTAAAATGTTTTTATTAGGCCCCTTTATAGTTCCCATATATAAAAGTGGGCGTGGCCGTCAACCGATTTTGATAATTTTTCGCCAAAACATTTGTCTAGGTAAGCAAATTACGCATACCAAATTTCATCGATATATCTTCAACGGTTTCTGAGTTATGACATATAAAACTTTCAATGTTTGACCCTTAATAAGTGGGCGTGGCACCGCCCATTTTCCAAAACTTCAACAAATTTCTTCATAAGGGCCTGAGCTCAATACGTGGGTAAAATTTTATCACTCTAGCTATATTAGTGGCTGAGATACCAAATTTCCGATTTTTTCTATATAGGAAAAGTGGGCGTGGTCATGGTCCGATTTCGCCCATTTTCAATACCAACCGTCCCAGTCTCGATACCAACTTGCATTTCAAATTTCATCAAAATATCTCAATTTTTACGCGAGTTATCCTGCGTACGGACGGACGGACGGACGGACGGACGGACGGACGGACATGGCTCAATCGATTTCTCTTTTCACCCTGATCATTTTGATATATATAAGTCCATATCTATCTCGATTATTTCATTATGTTACAATCCACCGTTATGAAATCAAAATTATAATACTCTGTGTACTAGTACAGCTGAGTATAAAAATATATTAGTGGTCTTCATCTAAAATGATAAAATAATAAATTGTTAAAATTTATCAGTTTATCCGCATTTTTACATGAACGCACCTTGGTAAATAATTGTTTAAACTCTCGTCAGCTGTCAGTGTCAACTTGATTAATAAATAAAAAATCCAATAAAACAAAAAAAATGCATATAACATTTTTATAGAAATTATTTTAATAAATCGTGCTAAAATGCGGACGGAAAGCACAATTTCTTCTTTTAAATTGAAAAAGTAAAACTGACAATGTGTCAGACTTCAATTTTACCGAAATTTATAAATTTACGAAAAAAAAATCGTTCGGTAAAGTGATAAACTTTGCTTAAATATATTTTCATACAAATTTTGACAGATAATTTATCACAATTATTATTTTATCACTTCACCCCATTTACCAGCAGTTTACCACTTTAGATGAAGACCCTTATTGATTTGAGTATAAAGATAAAGAAAAATCAGAAAATGGGAGGTTTGGTTTATATGGTACACTTATGAGAGGCCAATTTGTTATAGTGACCATATGTATATCCCGCACATATTTTCAGAGGTTAGGATATTATTTTTGTGGTAGAGTGCCAAAAAGTAGTGTAAGGAGACAATTGGATTTTTATAACATGCGTAAGGCCATTGCAGCTGTAAAAAAAGATACAATGGCAATTGACTAGTGGCGAAAACATTCCACGTCCCACACACCATACTATAGCCTATGTAGCGAAAACCCGTGAGAAGAGCTGCATTCAACAAATCTTGGAAGGTGACCAGTTTTTAGCCAATAAATCGGATGGGGGCTGGCAAAATTTTGTTTAAAGGTCACTGGCATTCCAAATTGGCAAGAAAAATAATATATCCAATAAATTCAATGCTTTGGAGAGATCTATTTTAAATTCTATATACTTATCGTCGTACCATACGAAAACTAAGATATTTAAAATTTCTGGCGAAAGCTATTAATAAAAAAATTCTGTACGAAAAGTAGAACATTTGACTTTTGGACGACGAAAAGTATCAAAATCAACTTTTGGCTGACGAAAAATATCAGTAATTATATACTGTTTTTACATTAAAATTGTTGTTGTTTAAACGAAATTGATAATTTTCGTCAGCCAAAAGTCGAACTTGTTATTTTTCGTCAGCCAAAACTCGATTTTGTTACTTTTCGTCGGCCAAAACTTGAACTTGTTACTTTTCGTCAGACACAAAAAATCGTATGCTAGTTTTCGTATGGTACGACGATATACATTTTCTATTATATTAAAAACTGTTAATATGGTAGGTATATACATATGTATATACCATATTAAACGACAGTGTGTACCATATTACCCGCAGGTTTTTCATAGTGATACTTTTTGACTTTCCAGATTTTTGTTTATACCTTTCTTGCCATATATTTTAGTGAAATTAATGTTAGCCATTAGTATAGCTAATATCTCAGAGATATCGTGTATAAAATTGGAAAGGCTTCTAGTGTTTACTTTTCCAGTTATGGCGCAAAAAAGAGATATGTATTCCATAGAACCCGACTTTACCCTATTAATTAACGTAAGAATTTATGTATATTGACTCGATTGAACTGGCGAATTTAAGTTATTTGCTGAGATTAATAAATTTAAAAGTGTAAGTAAATTCCTGCTTTTTATGTATTGGAAAAATATTCTGAAACGGTTACATTCTTCATTGGTACTTTGGCGGGTTTACCTGAGGTTGCCTAAGCCGTGTTCCCAACAAATCAACTCGTGTATTACTAGAGCTTACTTTCTTTTCCTTCGGGCCTAGACTTTCGCGTTTGGCTTCAACGAGGTCTATGCAATATATTTCAAGTGGTCGCAAATTATTTTTCACCCTTATCTCATTTACTTTATGACCACCCTTTTGAGTTTCAGCGCTGACTACTATCATATCCATATTTGGATCCGTTTGTGTTGGACCAAAGGGATCATCGATCGGTACAACTTCATATTGTAAAGTTTCATCAATTCCTGTCAGAAATTCACGTACTTCTTCGATACGACTCTCAACTGGTAGTATTAACTCGTGCAGTGTTTTAGCTAAAAAAAAAATACATATTTCATACATTTATTACATCCTATATATATTATGTATGGCTCTGTTCAGAAACTCAGTTACTGCCGCTGTTGCGTTTCATGCAGCGTTTCTGAACATAGCTAATGTATGGAATTGCATACAGTCTTTTTTTTTTGGCAATTTTTATTTTTTAACACGCTTTTATTAGCTTCACCTGTATGTATGTATGTATGTATGTATGTATGTAACTTCATCCCATCCTAAAAGTTGCAAACGTTTAACTCAATTATTATTTTTTTGAAACATTCAACTTTTATTGTGTTCTCTCCTCTATTATTTCTATTCACCTCCGGATTCGAAACGTGACATCAACATGTGATTCAACCCAACGACATCATATAATGAGATTCAACATTATACTCTATGCTTCATTGTGGCTTTTATGTTACCTCTCTTCAAAATAGCCTCTATGAATTTCATTCAATTCACTCCCGTATGCAAGCCAATAACAGAGAACGTAGATGAACAGAGAAGTTGCAACCACGAATAATCGTGGAAGCCAGAGACCCAACAAAATTCTGTTAGTGCATCTGGTGAATAAAAAATTTTAATTCAACACAGCTGGCTGTTAATATAACAGAAGTAGAACGAGTTCGTCTGTAGAAAGGAATGTTATATTAAATTTCTGCACATCTGCTGATATGGCTCATTATTCCTCCCATACACCAATTCCATCGATGCACTAATTTCTCAAAACCGCTGGTGTTTTAACTATTTTCTTATCGAATTTGAATTATAAATAAATTAAAAATAAAAAAAAATCAATTAAAATTAATTTCAATTTGACTTTACTGGGACTCGAACCTGCGCATCAATGCATTTTCTGTATTAAAAACCATACAACAATGCACCAGTTTGCTACAACCGGTGAGTATTTTTACAATTTCCACATCGATTTTTTAATTATTTTAAAATTTTCGAAATTTTGAAAATGTAAAAACATTTTGTTGTCCATTTCATCTTGTTGATGGCCAACCCATCAATCTCGTTGATGAGCAACGATCAACCATCTCTATACCTATGCCAATGAAATTTAATTGTCACCCTCTCTGAACAAATAGATGATGCATCAATACATATGTACATACATATGTACATCTATTGAGCAATAATAAATTGGTGGCTCATCAAAACCCTCATCTTGGTGTATCGGGGCACAGCAGTTGCTAGACTCTGATGACTGATCAACGAAAATCCTACTGTCCCCCAAACATATCAAAAAATTGTTGTTTACACAAAAGCATCTATTGAATTATAATTTTTTAATACAGAAAGATATGTACATAGAGGCAGGCAGGTTCGAGTCCCAGAAAAGTCAAATTGAAACTAATTTAAATTGATTTTTTTTAATTCTTAAATTTATTTATAATTGAAATTCGATAAGAAAATTTTAAAATTAATTTGCTGTTTTAGGAATTTGGTGCATTGGTGAAATCGGTGTATGTGAATAAAACTAATGGCGTTTTCTTTTCTGACAAAAAATGTTGCCCTTTAATATCTCAATTATCGAATTACGAAACATGACTTTCTATAAAATTTCTGAATTTGTAGTTAATGGTGCCCTCTTCCTTAGTCAGAGGACAACATTCGTTTAAATCACCACACAAGCTTACAAAATGGCTAAGAAAATCAAACAGGGCAACATTTTTTCGAGAAAAGAAAACGGCATAAGAATATCAGCAGATGTGCACAAAATGTAAAGTAACATTCCATTCTACAGCGCGCTGCTAATTTTTTCAATTTTTCTCTCAAATCTGTAATTCACCATCACTCAACTCTGGTAACGTTAACAAGATGCAATAAGCAAAAGCAGAAAAAATGCAAAGACAACTAATTGCTGGAAGTAAAATGAAATCCCCCAAATCGCGTTGCTTTGATTAACTATACAAGCAAACACGGCTCAGCTGAAAACTGAAGCGAATGAATCGTGTTCTCGTTTTTTACTCGGCTGGCCGAGTTCGCTAATTTACTTTTCGTTAGCAAAAGCAATGCAAAGCAAATGCAGCAAAAGTAGTTAAGCAATTTCAAACCCTGGTTCAAATTCTATTTATAGCACTTATAGCACGGTTGCCGAACTTGGTAATTACCAAAATAGGTTATTTTTCGCTGTTGGTTTCTTGGTAACTTTCACATCTGTTTGGCAATTTTTGTTTTCAAGAAGTTTTGGTATACAAGAAAAATATGGAAGTGATTATAGGACAATGAGAATATTTTGGAGCGCTGACTGTTCATTGTGAATATGCACAGGCAAATAAAGAAGAGCATATCTCCGATTAAAAACTGAAATAGTTTTGCTTCGATACACATAGTACATATTAGTTGATATTTTTTCGTTTAGGCTTCATTTTTGAGCTCTTATGACCAATGTTTTTTTTTTATAATGGCCTGGTTATGCTACCAATCAAGCTGGTCGAGCACCGTGTAATTGTTGTTGTGCACTCCGACGGTGAGAGAATTTTCGGACTCTCACATCCAGCAAACTTGCTGTGTGAAACAGGCAGCCAGCAAACGAGGTTTCAGAGGTAATAATGTGTTATGTTGTGTATGTGCTCAGTAATTATCATGTGTTATGTTGTGTATGTGCGCTCCAATCACCAATGTAAGCATAACCACCTCTCACCAATCACGAAATGTTTCCGATTTTGATTGGCAATCAAGATTGTAACCATAACCATAGCATAAGGAAAAAATGTATGTGAAAAATTAATATTTTTGGTAGAAGTTATAAATACATATGTATATAGATCATCCCTTAATCAGACTACTTTTTACTTTTATTCTTGCGTCCGCATAAAACATACTTTATTGAAAAATTTCACTAAAAAGTTAAAAATAAATAATAGCTTAAAAAAACTAAAAAAACACGCTTCAATCTTAAAAATCGTACTAAAAATTGAGAAATAATTTAATTAGAAACAAAATGAACGAAAATATAAGTATTTAAGGAAAAGCGTGGGGTGCTCAATAATATTTGAACGTGAAAATATTTGATTCGTACAACTAGTACAAAAATATACATACCTAGTTGCGAAATTAAAGAGTACGTTATATGAAATCTCAAAAAAGTCAAAATAAAAATTTTAACTAACAGCGATCTTAAATAGTTTTTGACATACTGAGCACCACCCGACGCTTTTCCTTAAATACTTATATTTTTTAATTAAATTATTTCTCAATTTTTAGTACGATTTTTAAGATTAAAGCGTGTTTTTTAGTTTTTTTAAGCTATTGTTTATTGTTGCAACCCTCGACTTACATTTATTCATGCGGCTCGTAGTTACGCCAACAACCAATCGGCGGCAGCAACGAATTACTGCTTGTGTAAGGAATATCTTATGCCCCACATGTATGCGGTCAAAGGTCCCACCAACAACAACAGTATCAAACATTCTACTGTCATCCTTAAAATTTTGATAACTTCCTATATCATTGAGTAGCGACATATTTCCAAGATGAGTCGGATGACTACTGAATATTTGAAAATATTGAAATATATTTTGATAGAGTTCCGGTGGCGGTGTTGCGATGCTATCAAAAAATAGCATATCGATTGGTTTTTGCTGTATTTTTTTGCTTTCGCCTTGTGGACGCAAAGAGCTCACTATAATATTCATTTGCAGAGACTTATGACAAATTTGGCTATGTTCCATGTATAGTTGTGATATTAGATGACTCCATGTCGGCAGAGGTTGACATTTCTCTTCGGGAATATTTAAATGCACATATATTTTTTCCCCTACACTTTTCTCTATAGTACGTAATGTTTTGCCAAATTGCTTTATATTTGAAACTGCTAACAGACCAGTAGAAATCATATCACTACAAATAATCTAAAGCAATTGATTTAGAATAAAAAAAAATGCAATGCCTAAAAGCCTCTGCACATTGGCATGATTTAAGGGTGATTTAGGCAAAAATCGTGTTTTCGGCGTTAATTACCTTTAAATAACGTTGTTTTGCCATACAAAAATGCCAGCTGAAATTACCCTTGAAATGCGCATTTCGGCGAAAATACGAAATTACTCTAGAATCGGTCTCTTTTCTAAATTTTATCGATTATAATCGAAAACATCTTTACCCATCTCTAATATTTCACATTAGCTGAGTTTTATTTTAGCGCATATACATCTAAAATAAAAACGCCTATTAAATTTGGTCGCGACGGTTTCTTAGATATATTCTCATTGTATATTGCATTAGCGATTCTTTAATTATAAAAAGTTAATTTGGTGGGAGTATTTTATTAATGATATTTTCATTTAAGTTGACCATGTACAAATTTTTATTTGGCGCAGGAACAGCGTAACTGAAACCCGACTAAATGAAATTACTCAAAAACGTGTGTGAATGCGCGTGATTTCGGAAAGTAATTTCGGCTAATCAACGTAATTTCAAATGCCGTGTGCAGAGGCTTTAAAAGCACATCAGACTACATTTTAAATTATGTTGATTAGCCGAAATTACGTGCGTTCACACACGTTTTTGAGTAATTTATTTTAGCTGTGTTATAGCTTAAACAGAACCAATCGCCGGGCGTGTTTTCTCGTGGTGCGGCGATGACATTTGTTTGCGAATATCGCCCAGTAAAACAGAATCAAGGCGAAATTGCCATATGCATATTTTTATAATTACGATGTTTCTTTACTTCTTCCCTTGACTCTTCTCGTTTGTCCATATTTTCAATTTTTTCCACATCAAAAAACGTATATTTTTATTTTATTACGTTTTTATCAAGTTCCAAATAATTTATTTGACAGGCGATAGCGTCCAAATTAGAATTAAGTCTATTCTGACGAATTTTCGCCAGCGTTTTCGTTCTGTTCATTCTCACATACTGCCGTGTATTTTAATCGTTTGACAGAACGCCGCGTCCGACGAAAATTCGTCCGACGCTGATTCTGTTTAAGCTATTACAATTAATGCCGATCCTGTGCCAGATAAAATATTTTACATGCGAATGCAACAACGATTTTAGCTATTTTTTGCTTTATACTTGTGCTTTTTGTGCTATTTACTTCTAGATAATTTAGATAAGTCATCAACAGAAGAATCGAATAGAATTAATAAGCATAAAAAGACATCCATAGCCCATATTTGACAAAAAAAATATCTGTTTTTGCCAGAAAATTTATACATATTTGTAATTCGAACACAAGGATAAATTTAATGAAATTGTTATATTTATATCAATTAAATTATTTTAATATTGCTTTTTATGATGAACAGATTTTCAACTTAAATGAAAATAATATTTATAAAATATTTCCATACATCCCCATGCAAATCAAATGATCAAAGTATTCACACTACAACCAATTAGTCGGCCGACTGAAACAGTTGGATTTGCAGCCCGATTCCATTCCAACTGAAACAGACAAATTTCTTGAGCATTTCTTGTACATCATTTTATATGGAACTTTTGCGTTTCTTGAGAGGTCGATACTAAGCTATAGTGACGAGAGTACCGAGCGATATCAAACCGATGTTTCAATTTATATAGAGTATTCTTTGGTAATTTCGGCTGACGTTTTTGTATGGCGAAACTACGTTATTTAACGCCGAAACCTAAATAATGCTTAAATTACTGTTATGGTTTGCTATCGATATCAATGCTGATATCGATCATAAACGGGTTAATTTCGGTTGCTCAATTCTGTCTGTGTGGCATCACCACTATTTTAGTAGTTTTTCTTAGTACTTTTCCAATGACTTCCATTTCATAATGGCCGACGTGCTGACATGGTGAAGAAGAATGGTTGACGCGTGGCCAAACTAAACAGGTCGTCGCATGTGAGGCAGTTTATGCGATTGACGTTAGGCGGCTTATTTCAAATGTCAAAAGCAGGGAAAAAGAAGTGAACACACAACTTAGCAGGGATTGTTTAAAGAAGGATTTCGCGGCAGATAAGCCGATTGCAATTGGGTACGTGTGCAAAAAAGGTGCGAACGTCAGATAGAACCGATTGGGGAAAAGTTTTTACTTTGAAAATAATTTCTCTCCTCTTTCACGTTGACATTTTTTTTTGGAAACACACACATCAAAACGTAACTAATATAACCTTCTTTGGATAAACCTTGAGCTTAGCATTCTACTTCTACGAACAAGGCCTGCAAAATTGTAAAATCAAGGCAACAGACAATAAGTTGACATATGCCAAGAAGAAGAAGAGCGATTCTCCCTCGCATCGACCTTGTATGTTTGAGCTATGGGCTAGTGTAACAGGTGGCCGCACTGCGAAACGAGGGTGACTTTTGAGGTTGTCTCGATGGCAACAGCTGACAATTTTTTTTTGACAGGAGTCATTTCCCTGTTTGAGTAAATTTCATGCACCACTGGTGGTGTTCTGGCAATAATAACGTTTTGTACTTTCTTATTCAGTCATTAGATATCTCAAATGTAACATTTTTTTTTATTTAAAATCCTGTAGTTAATTCTTTTCTTACTCCACTAAGAGTCTAAACAAAATTTAAATAAGTAATTGCATCCGAGATTTACACCGATTTTTTTTATTCTTCTAAATGGTTATGTGGTTTTGATTCATTCTTCAGATTTCAATCCTTATAGATTGCATGAAAATTTTTTTTTGCAAATAGGCAAGCTATCGAGCCAACCTCTATAAGTAGGCCTTTCATGGGAAAGCTTAACTCAAATTTCCCATCTCAACCTTGACAATCGTTCCAATGGCGAGGTATGCACATGGATTGGTGATGGAGAAACTGGTTCTCCAGGGTTGCCATGAACACTTCTTATTGTGAAAATACGTAACACGTGGTTATTCGGATACTTAGTACTTTCAAATGCACCTATTATAAAATGTTCTTATGCGCTCCATACAATTTTAAATTTTACATAGTTCACAGAAAATTAAATAATTATTTACCAAATAATTTTACTATGTTTGTTTCTTATTGGCTAGTTATGGATAGTTAGCCAGGGTTGGGCTGGCAGAAGGTTTCTTGATTTTCTGTTCATTTCACTCTTTATGAGCGTAATTCTTTCCGTTTTGCTCTTTTCATTTCATTTGACAGCTAGCTGCTAGTTTAATAAGAAACAAACATACTATTTCATTAATCAGATTTTCCTGTCTCTTACCATTTTTATAATTTGAGCGTAAGACAACAATGTCTATTAATATTTCCAACGTACACTAATAGAATTTTACAGTAGCAAATTTACTAGGGCACGAATATAAGCGATTAATTTGAGATAGTTTCATGGGAAAAATGCTTGAGGCATTTTATTCCGAAAGTTTTGGTATTTTTATTTGTGTAACATGGCAATCGCATTCCATCTCGCTTGTGCCATTGCTAGCGTCATACCATGATATAGACATTCGGGTAACCGTAAAGTCACGCCACTATTATGCACACGTCACTACACCACTGCAGGCTATATGGAAAAAGAAACGGGACTCTTCCAAAACGAAGACAGAAGAAAAAGTGGAAGGCACGCGCTAATAAGAATTTTTTTAGTACAGCGGGAGTCAGTTTTTCGAAAAGTCAATTGAGTGGTAGAGTCAAAAACGAGACGGTTCTTTTCGTGGTGTAAAACTATTTTTTTTATATTGCATATAAATAACTTCTTAAATAATAAAAATAGATGCGAAAACGCAAAATCAGTGTTCAGTATATTTTGCAAAATATGTACATTATGTTAAATTAGTTTACATGGCTAGTTCTACGTAGACACTCGATTGTAAAGTGAAATATATACATACGTGTACGTACACACACACACCTGTGCACACAAGAATCTGTTTTTTTCGTCGTTCAAATTCGTTTGTCATATCGTATTCGTGTCGGTTTGTCGCTGCATTTCCTGATAAATAATAGAATTTCATGAATTAAATGATAACCGCAGTGAACATTTACGCACCAAAAAAAACATAAATATCGAATAACAACAACAGCAGCAAATAGCGAAAAATTTGGCTCAATAACAACAACAACAAATTGGGCTTGGCACAACAACAATAACAGCGTCTCAGATAGTGACTCAACAACACCGATAGCGGCACAGCCGAAGCAACAACAGCAAACAGCCGAAAAGTTTTGCACTAGAACAACAACAACAAATTGGGTTTGGCACAACAACAACAGCAGCAAATAGCGAAAAATTTGGCTCAATAACAACAACAACAAATTGGGCTTGGCACAACAACAATAACAGCGTCTCAGATAGTGACTCAACAACACCGATAGCGGCACAGCCGAAGCAACAACAGCAAACAGCCGAAAAGTTTTGCACTAGAACAACAACAACAAATTGGGTTTGGCACAACAACAACAGCAGCAAATAGCGAAAAATTTGGCTCAACAACAACAACAACAAATTGGGCTTGGCACAACAACAACAACAACAGCGTCTCAGGTAGTGAATCAACAACATCAACAGCCATAAGCAAAAAAAAAAAAATTCTGTCGCTGCAACAACAGCAACCAGCAGAAACTACAACAACAACTACAGCAGCAGCAGCACCACCAACACAGCACCAACAACCATAACAACGTCAACAACTACAACTGGAGCCTAGGTCGTAAGCTATTTATATTATTTTCCATATATTTTATATATATATTTTTTTTTAATTTCTCTGAAAAAAAAAAAGAAAAAAAAAAGGGGCGCCCTAGTGTACTAAAATGAAGGAAAAAATAGAGTAAGGATTTAGCTATAGAAAAGGGAAGAATGAATCCCAAATAAATTGTTAAAATTATAATGGGAATGCTGATCCACCTTAATTAAAATGGCATAGGGATCTCAGGTATGGGGTCATCGAAATATAGGTGCACTGATGACCAAGGATGAGGGTGGGTAGATAAGCACCGGCGCTGCAACAACACCAGCGGCGCATAATAATAATGGGGTCATCAAAACATAGGTGCACCGATGGCCATGGATGAGGGTGGGTCGAAAAGCACCAGCGCTGCAACAACACCAGCGGCGCACCACAGGTAAGGGGTTACTGATATTCGGGTGCGACAGTAACCATGGATTAGGGTGGGACAGAAACGCACCGGCGCTGCAACAACATCAGCAACGCCACCCCCTTGTGAGTTCGGCCTTTAACTTTTTTTTGATTGTTCATATATTTTAAATTTCAGCTTCTTTTATGTATTTTCAGATGCCTGGTAATAACCGGTCCTTCCGGTTGATTCAAATTAAATTCAAATTTAACGATTTTTTTTTGCGATATAAGTATTCAAATTTAAATTCACTTTGACAGTTTTTTTTTTTGACAGTTTTTATTCAAATTTAGTGCATATCGATTTCAACGTACATTCAAATTTAAATTTTGGTGCAACGATTATTTTCTCGTCCGTCCGCGGTTATTTAAATTTAACGTGCGCTCATCTATTTTTAAATTTTTCCGTCGATTGTCAGTATTTCCGTCCGATTTAAATTTCGGTTTAGATGTTTTGCTAACGTCCGTCTGACTTTAACGTACATATGTACGTTCGAAATTCATATTCAAATTTTAACGACATTTTCCCTCGGTTTGCATTTATTTAAATTTAACTGATGCCTAGCCTCTTGGATTTGGATTTTTCGGGTTATTTTGAATTTTCGAATTTTTCAACGGTCCGTCCGTGGCATCCGGCCAAACCGGATGTTGTTTTCGTGTGATTTTCTCGTTATTGGTTTGAAAAGGCATGATATGAAATTTTTCTGTTTATGGCGCAGGACAGCAATGTAGGCAAGAACCCCGCCCAGCCGACAATGACTAGCCACAGTGCAACCCTAGATCATGCCGACCGCCATGCATTGCTGCTCCACTCGATTGTAGATCGTAATCGATAGTCGAAAGCTGTACCATAACAGATGGCGCCCAACGTACTGACTCGATGGCTTTTTGGTCAGCCAGTGACGCCTTACTATCTCGCAAGTCCCAGATGGGCAGGCCCTGCGCCGCTACTGCGTTGCGGCGAGATGGTGAGACTGATCAGGTTGTCCAAAGAGATCATCACTGTTGGTGGCATAGGGCGCCACAAAGCGCAGATCGTAATCGAGGTTTAACGCGATCCATAACAGATGGCGCCCAACGTGGTGCCTTGGGTGCTGGCTTCAGTGGTTTTCTGGTCGGTCAGTGAAGTTTCATCTTCACGCAAGTCCCAGATTGGCAGCCTCCGTAGCCGCCACTGCGTTGCGGCGGGATGATGGAATTGATCAGACTGATTGGAGAGTCATTGGTGTTAGTGGCTCAGGGCTCCACGAGACTTAACGTCATTTTGTCTGTTTTTTTTGCATTTCACCCGGAGAGGCAGTGTTTAACGCACTTAATTTTTTTTTGTAGTTTAAATATTAAATTTGTTTTCACTGTCGTCCGAGGGGCATGTCCGCTAGATTCAGTATTTATTTTTATTTCTTTTTGCCGAATATGTCTTTTGTGCAGTTTTGTGTATCGGATTTTTTTTTCTTTTGGGCCTAGCTCATCTCGCGTCTGGGGTAGTGTTTCGAACACCGCCTTCATTGCGATGAGTTGAGCTGGATCCTAAGCTAGCAATCCTTCTTCGCAAGTCTGGGGTAGCGGCTTCAAACCGTGCCTTTCATTGCGGCGGAGCCAAGGATGTTGGTCACAAGGAAAATTCGTCCTTTTAATTTTTTTTTGTTTTCGTGATTCTTTTTTGCAATTTAGGCCTCAGCCATTCCGCGTCTGAGTTGGTTGCACCTAGCGCCACTTTCATTGCGATGGGTTGGTCTGAGACCTGAGTTAGTACTTTTCATCTCCGCAAGTCTGGGGAAAGCAGCCTCTAGCTGTTCCTTTCATTGCGGCGGAGACTAGGAGGGTAGTTTGCAAATTTCTTTTGTTCTGTCTTTTCCTTTTGTTATGCGATGTGCGATGCAGTCCTCAGTTCATCTCATGCCTGAGTTGGGTGACTTGGAACATTTAGCACCACTTCATGGCGATGAGCTGAGCTGAGACCCAAGGATGTATTGTCTATCTCCGCAAGTCTGGGGAAAGCGGATTCAAACCGTTCCTTTCATTGCGGCGGAGATAGGTTAGTATTTCGCAAATTTAAATTTTTTTTTGTTATTGCTAACTATCTTTAGTTAGCCAGCCTGTCTCAGGGATTTAGCTTCCGAGCAACCCTGCATTGCGGTTGGTGCGCTGGAGACCAGTTGGCACACACTGTCTTAATTTTTTTGTTTTTCAAGGGGGTTTATATATATTTTTTTTTATTCTGTAACCTGTGCCTTTTATAATGGGAGGTCAGCATTCCCATTGAATAACGAACATATATATATATATTTTGCATGGTATATCTTTTTACATTTACATATACACGTATATGAACACGTTTATTTATACAAATATTTTTTTTATAAGCGAAGTCCTTTTGAATCGATATTGTTAATTAAAATTTAAGATAATTTTTTTTTGAATCGCAAATAATTAGCACAATTATCGCTTGATTTTTCCACCAAACGCGACAACTAAAGTTTTATTACTTTTTCGGATGTGACATAATTTTGTACCGGTATAGAGATTTAAATAGCAAATAATCATTATTAATATTCGCTGAAAACTTGATCAAACACAAAACCAAAGTTTTGTTAATTTCTTTTCGATGCGATCTAATATTGAATCGAGATAAAGATTTAAATTTCGGTAATTGTACAAATACTTGCATTTGAGCTTTGACACCAAACGTGACTTATTCAAACAGTTAATTGCTGTAGATTTCATACAACCGTTCAAGCGTGCCTTGTTTTCTTTTGAAGCGCTCAGACGTTCGATTTTTTTTTTGAAATGTCGCAGAATAGTCAGCAGTCGGCTGAACGCAGGCAAACGAGGAGTTCGACTAGAGGTAGTGGTTCTAAAACCAGAGGTAGCGGGGTATATTATAGAGGAGGAGGAAGTAGAGGTGCAACTCCGAAACCCCCAGCGAGCCGACCTTTAGTAATGCATTCTCCAATAGTCACCCAGGCAACAGTCGATCCATCCAGGAATGTTCCAAATACTGACCCTTCCGAAAAATATGATAGACCGGCTAGTGCAAATATCCTTGATCTAGACAGTCTTATTAGGAATATGCCGGAGCCGCCTGAGCAAGGCGCGACAAATACAATAGACGAGGCTAGCGCTTTACCACAGGTTCGGTTACAACCAAACGTTTACAATGATAGGGCTTCCAACCAAGAGACCCATCCCGAAGTGTCCCCCTTGAATTCGTGGGTACACGTTCTACACCAATTATTCCAAACGTCACAAGAAGAGCTGCGCCATGAAATGAGAGCTATTAGGGAAAACGTGAATGCCTTGAACGCTGCAGTCGCAGCCTCTCGAACAGCGGCAGATTTTGTTAGGAGTGACGCTAGACATGATATTAGGGATGATGTTAGACAGCAACCGAACCAAGCGCAGACTTTTGTTAACAACTCAATTATTCCCACGCCCAGTAATACGGTTGTGAAACCACAAGATTGGAAGATATCTTATGACGGTACTGGTAGTGTTTCAGATTTTTTGTTTAAATTGGACACTTTGCGTGAGCGCACACAATGTTCAGAGGATCAGATCATGGCCAGTTTTCACCTTTTCTTGTCAGGCCGTGCCGAAGAATGGTATTGGTTATTTACCAAACAAAACCCTAATGCAAACTATCCATTTTTGAGTTACTCCCTAAAGCGGGAATTCGGCACCCTGAAGACGGACCATGAGCTGATGATGGAAATATCAGTGCGCAAACAGAAACCAAATGAGACTTACGACGTTTTCCACACGGACATTCTGGCATTAAACGCGAGACTTAGAGAGCCCATGTCTGAGGCCTTGCTAATTGATATCATCAAACGCAACGTTAATGGTAATTTGAAATTAATGCTGTTTAACGCAAGTGTAAGAGATTTGCACGACCTTCGCGATGTAGCTCGACGAGGCGAGCAGGTACTGAAGGAGAGCAGGAGCCTAGTATCAAATTACCATAGGCCGAGCGTAAACGAAGCGCGTGCCATAGCTCCGGATTGTAGGGTCGGAAGTGAGGATTATATAGCAGATCCACAGATAGAAGCACTGAATTATCGTCGCATGGGTAGGCCAGACTACTCAGGGATTAAATGTTGGAATTGCCAGGCAATGGGCCATTCTTATATTTACTGTGAGGAGCCCATCAAATCTCAGTTTTGTTTCAAATGCGGTCAGAGAGGAGTGTTGACTCCGAAGTGTCCCAACGACCACCGTGGTCAGGGAAACCGTTATCCGAGCGAGAAGAGAGAGGGGGAAACTCGTTCGGGACTATAGCCCCTACTTCAGTCAATACCCAGCAAATCGTCGCGAGTACTGAGCCTAGTCCACTTTCGGCCAGTTCCGGAAGCAGTCAATCAACACCAATAGTAACTTTCCCTGATAGTACGGATAATTCAAATAGTTCAGATTCAGATAGCCCGACTTCGTCGCAAGGTAATTCTCGACCAATTCGTATTTTGAAAGCCTCAGTTAGAAATGTTAGTTGTCAGACCATTTTCCGACCCAGTTTAGAAGAAAGAGAGCAAAACTATCAATTGGTTAGATCAAATATTTTCACAAATGATTCCCAACCATATCCACCCGAAAAAATTTTGCAGTGTAGGAAGAGGTATAGCAAACGTGTCCAGGTGCGAAAGCTTTTGGAAAGCACCACACTCGTCCTTACAGACGATGAAAGACCAATGATTAGGGTGAGGATAGGAAATGGGTCACTAGTGGGATTATTGGATTCAGGAGCCAATGTCTCTATCCTGGGTAAGGACTGTTTGAAATTTTTAGAAGAAAACAATCTTAACTATAAGGAAATGAACGAATGCATATATACGGCAGGCGGCGACAAACGGAAGATAATAGGCTGCAGTTCATTGCCTGTCACTTTTAAAAATACAACAAAATCTATATCCTTTTACCTTGTTCCTTCGCTTCTCCAGGAAGCCTATTTCGGGGTAGATTTTTGGAAAGCATTTGCTTTAGCTCCCGAAATATTTCCAAGTGTATCTTGTCTAGAAGCAAAGGAAGATACAGAAGAAGGTCCGAATTTTCATGATTTGACTCCATCCCAGAAATACGACTTGCAAAAAGTTATTGATATGTTTCCGTCGTTCGAAAAATTAGGCCTAGGGCAAACACAGCTGGTGGAGCACGACATTGACACGGGTGACGCAGTCCCAATTAAAAGCAAACATTTTCCTCTTTCGCCACCAAGACAGGCTGAAGCCTACAGCGAAATCGATAGATTATTGAAAATGGGAGTCATCGAGGAGTCGAATTCGCCATGGTGTAGCCCAGTTGTCTTAGTACGGAAACCTGGTAAGGTTAGACTCTGCATAGATTCTAGGAAGGTAAACGCAGTCACGAAGAAAGATTCATATCCGCTGCCGCATATCAACGGGTTATTGAGTCGTTTAAAGGATACGCACTTTATTAGTGGTATCGACTTAAAAGACGCGTTCTTCCAAATTAAACTGACTGAATCGTCAAAAGAGAAGACAGCGTTTGCGGTGCCAGGTAAACCCTTGTACCATTACAAAGTTATGCCCTTTGGGCTGTGTAACGCGCCGCAAACAATGAGCCGACTCATGGACAAAGCAATTCCCTCGTGTATGCGAGAACATGTGTTTGTTTATTTGGACGACCTGTTGGTATGTAGTGCGGATTTTGACGATCACATCAAACTTTTAGCAGACGTTGCGAGGTGTTTGAAAAGTGCAGGCCTTACAATTAATGTGAGTAAAAGTAAATTTTGCCAGAGAGAAATTCGTTACTTAGGGTATGTTATAGGCAGTGGGTGTTTGAAAGTGAATCCAGAGAAAATTGAGGCAATGCAAAATTTCCCCATTCCCAAATCTCCTCGACAGGTTCGCAGGTTCGTGGGTATGGCAAATTGGTACAGGGCATTTATTACCAATTTCGCGGATTTAGCAGGCCCTTTAACAGATTGTTTACGTAAGTCACCTGGTCCTTTCAAACTCACCCCAGAAGCAAAAGAAGCCTTCGAAAAACTTAAAGTAGCTCTGAGTTCCGCTCCAGTCTTAGCTCAACCTGATTTTTCCAGAGAATTTGTCATTCAATGTGATGCTTCCAAAATAGGAGTAGGAGGCGTGTTATTCCAGGTCGATGACAATGGTGCAGAGCATCCAATAGCTTTCGTTTCAAAAAAATTAAATAATGCTCAACGCAACTATACAGTCACCGAGCTGGAATGCCTCGCCGCAATTGTCAGTGTCAAACGTTTCAGACCCTACGTTGAGGGGCTGCCATTTCGTATAATCACGGACCACTCAAGCCTTAAATGGTTAATGACGCAAAAGGACCTTAGTGGTAGGTTAGCTAGATGGTCACTGCTACTACAGAGATATGATTTCGAAATGCAGCACCGTAAGGGGGCTCTGAATGTAGTACCGGACGCTCTGTCGCGTTTTGACGTTGACGAGTTGACTTCATCTCCCGCGCCTTACGAAATAGACTTAGACTCATCCGAATTTAGAGCCAATGAGTATCTGGATCTTATCAGAACAATTACAGTAAACGGTGAGGCTCTCCCGGATTTGTGTGTCAGAGACGGTTTGATTTTTAAAAGAGTTAAGTTTCGGAAGGGTGTGGAGGGTGAAGAAGGCTCGTTATGGCGGTTGTGGTTGCCCGAAGGACTCAGGGAGGAAGCAATACGAATGGCACATGACGCAGTCAGGAGTTATCACGGAGGTTGGCAAAAGACATTGGAACGGGTTAGGTCGAAGTACTTCTGGCCACGACAAGCTAGGGACGTTAGAGATTATGTGAAGGATTGTGACACTTGCAAGGCTGTAAAAACAACGAATCAGCAGTCAAGACCACCTATAGGAAGCGCTTTTGTTACAGAGAGACCTTTTCAGCGCTTATATTGCGACTTCTTAGGACCTTATCCTAGATCAAAACGCAGGAACCAATTTCTTTTTATTATCTTAGACCATTTTTCAAAGTATGTTTGGCTGAAGCCAATGCAGAGAGCGACAACTATCAATGTAATGAACTACTTCGGTACAGAGATTTTTCCAGCCATAGGGGTCCCAGAATATGTCCACAGCGATAATGGGAAACAATTCATCTCAAAAGAAATGAAAGCGTTCTTTGAAAAGTATGGTGTGACGCATGTTAGAACAGGAGTATATTCCCCACAAGCTAATGCGTCCGAACGCGTGAATAGAGAGATAGTTTCCAAGATAAGAATTTTCCTAAAAGATAAGCAGGATCATACGGACTGGGACAAACATATACCCGAAATTTTAGCAGTTCTAAGAAGCGATTTTCATACATCAATTCAGTGTTCTCCGTACTTTGCATTATATGGTCAGAATATGGTCCAACACGCATCCGCGTATAAGTTATTAGAAAAATTGGATAGCCTTAAAGAAGATTGCGTACCGATAGTGAGTAGGGCTGATAGGTTAACAGGAATCCACGAACAAATCCGTAAAAACTTAGCGCAGGCAAATGATAGAGTCAAGCAGGTTTACAATAAGCGCTCTAGGCTTGTGAATTATAGGGAAGGTCAGGAAGTATTCAGAAGAAATTTTGCTTTGAGTAACTTCAAACAGGGCATAAACGCGAAATTCCTGCCAAAATATATTAAGTGTCGAGTGCGTGGAAAAGTGGGCAATGCACTGTATGACTTAGAAGACTTAACAGGGAGATTAATAGGACGATTCCATGCTTCTGATATTCGTCCTCAATAAGGCTCCGCTGGGCGTCTTGGCGGTCGGGGACAATTCGCCCAGTATTCTCCCCGAGCAGTTATAATAATAGGTGGATCACAAGCGCTCCCATCGGGAACCGTGGACCATCTAGCAGTCCATATTCCAATTGGTCTGCTTATGCGGAGTTTTGACGAGTTCTCCCAAATTAAAATGTCTAGTTTTATGGAGTTTTGGCGAGTTCTCCTATATCAAATGCCTAACCTTACGGAGTTTTGACGAGTTCTCCAATATAAAAATGTCTATTTAAACGGAGTATTGATGATTTTCCTGCTAAAGTTTTTTTTTGTCCAGCTTCGCGAGGTTAGGGACCATAGACCAGCTGATAGGGTGATGGTATTCGGAGTTTAGACGCGTTCTCCTGTAAAAAAATGTCTAAGGCCGCGAAGCCTTAAAATAGGAAACAAAATAATTTAACTTTTTTTGTAAAGCCCATTCCGGGGGGCGAGAAACCAGCGGACCAAGGGTCTTTTTCAAGACCGCCTGTCCTGGGTTCAACGTGCGGGGTTGGATCAGCCGGGGGGGACAGGTTGTTAAGACCGACCAAGATCGGCACCTAGGAGGAGGGCTCCTAGGGGGGAGTAGGCTTCTCTGGCCTAAGCCAATAGAGAAACACCGCAACACCGGACTTACGCATCTTGGTTTCTTTTTACCAAATGAATTTTTTTATCATACCTGACTTTCAATTATTCTCGGATTTTCATACATTACTAGTTTGGACATGTTCATATAGCCATATGTTTTTTTTGGTATCACCTGATGGAGCCTCTGTTGCCCGGTTAGCTGTGGTAGAATTTGAGACTCTTATCTAGGGGTGAGTCGTGCCCCACGTAGTTAACAGTTGAGTATTCTCGCGACAACCTTACAGGCAAACCATTTTTTCCTGTTCGCTCCCTCGTCAGGTCTTCGAAGCGAAGCAGGCCTGTTATGGTTTGCTATCGATATCAATGCTGATATCGATCATAAACGGGTTAATTTCGGTTGCTCAATTCTGTCTGTGTGGCATCACCACTATTTTAGTAGTTTTTCTTAGTACTTTTCCAATGACTTCCATTTCATAATGGCCGACGTGCTGACATGGTGAAGAAGAATGGTTGACGCGTGGCCAAACTAAACAGGTCGTCGCATGTGAGGCAGTTTATGCGATTGACGTTAGGCGGCTTATTTCAAATGTCAAAAGCAGGGAAAAAGAAGTGAACACACAACTTAGCAGGGATTGTTTAAAGAAGGATTTCGCGGCAGATAAGCCGATTGCAATTGGGTACGTGTGCAAAAAAGGTGCGAACGTCAGATAGAACCGATTGGGGAAAAGTTTTTACTTTGAAAATAATTTCTCTCCTCTTTCACGTTGACATTTTTTTTTGGAAACACACACATCAAAACGTAACTAATATAACCTTCTTTGGATAAACCTTGAGCTTAGCATTCTACTTCTACGAACAAGGCCTGCAAAATTGTAAAATCAAGGCAACAGACAATAAGTTGACATATGCCAAGAAGAAGAAGAGCGATTCTCCCTCGCATCGACCTTGTATGTTTGAGCTATGGGCTAGTGTAACAGGTGGCCGCACTGCGAAACGAGGGTGACTTTTGAGGTTGTCTCGATGGCAACAGCTGACAATTTTTTTTTGACAGGAGTCATTTCCCTGTTTGAGTAAATTTCATGCACCACTGGTGGTGTTCTGGCAATAATAACGTTTTGTACTTTCTTATTCAGTCATTAGATATCTCAAATGTAACATTTTTTTTTATTTAAAATCCTGTAGTTAATTCTTTTCTTACTCCACTAAGAGTCTAAACAAAATTTAAATAAGTAATTGCATCCGAGATTTACACCGATTTTTTTTATTCTTCTAAATGGTTATGTGGTTTTGATTCATTCTTCAGATTTCAATCCTTATAGATTGCATGAAAATTTTTTTTTGCAAATAGGCAAGCTATCGAGCCAACCTCTATAAGTAGGCCTTTCATGGGAAAGCTTAACTCAAATTTCCCATCTCAACCTTGACAATCGTTCCAATGGCGAGGTATGCACATGGATTGGTGATGGAGAAACTGGTTCTCCAGGGTTGCCATGAACACTTCTTATTGTGAAAATACGTAACACGTGGTTATTCGGATACTTAGTACTTTCAAATGCACCTATTATAAAATGTTCTTATGCGCTCCATACAATTTTAAATTTTACATAGTTCACAGAAAATTAAATAATTATTTACCAAATAATTTTACTATGTTTGTTTCTTATTGGCTAGTTATGGATAGTTAGCCAGGGTTGGGCTGGCAGAAGGTTTCTTGATTTTCTGTTCATTTCACTCTTTATGAGCGTAATTCTTTCCGTTTTGCTCTTTTCATTTCATTTGACAGCTAGCTGCTAGTTTAATAAGAAACAAACATACTATTTCATTAATCAGATTTTCCTGTCTCTTACCATTTTTATAATTTGAGCGTAAGACAACAATGTCTATTAATATTTCCAACGTACACTAATAGAATTTTACAGTAGCAAATTTACTAGGGCACGAATATAAGCGATTAATTTGAGATAGTTTCATGGGAAAAATGCTTGAGGCATTTTATTCCGAAAGTTTTGGTATTTTTATTTGTGTAACATGGCAATCGCATTCCATCTCGCTTGTGCCATTGCTAGCGTCATACCATGATATAGACATTCGGGTAACCGTAAAGTCACGCCACTATTATGCACACGTCACTACACCACTGCAGGCTATATGGAAAAAGAAACGGGACTCTTCCAAAACGAAGACAGAAGAAAAAGTGGAAGGCACGCGCTAATAAGAATTTTTTTAGTACAGCGGGAGTCAGTTTTTCGAAAAGTCAATTGAGTGGTAGAGTCAAAAACGAGACGGTTCTTTTCGTGGTGTAAAACTATTTTTTTTATATTGCATATAAATAACTTCTTAAATAATAAAAATAGATGCGAAAACGCAAAATCAGTGTTCAGTATATTTTGCAAAATATGTACATTATGTTAAATTAGTTTACATGGCTAGTTCTACGTAGACACTCGATTGTAAAGTGAAATATATACATACGTGTACGTACACACACACACCTGTGCACACAAGAATCTGTTTTTTTCGTCGTTCAAATTCGTTTGTCATATCGTATTCGTGTCGGTTTGTCGCTGCATTTCCTGATAAATAATAGAATTTCATGAATTAAATGATAACCGCAGTGAACATTTACGCACCAAAAAAAACATAAATATCGAATAACAACAACAGCAGCAAATAGCGAAAAATTTGGCTCAATAACAACAACAACAAATTGGGCTTGGCACAACAACAATAACAGCGTCTCAGATAGTGACTCAACAACACCGATAGCGGCACAGCCGAAGCAACAACAGCAAACAGCCGAAAAGTTTTGCACTAGAACAACAACAACAAATTGGGTTTGGCACAACAACAACAGCAGCAAATAGCGAAAAATTTGGCTCAATAACAACAACAACAAATTGGGCTTGGCACAACAACAATAACAGCGTCTCAGATAGTGACTCAACAACACCGATAGCGGCACAGCCGAAGCAACAACAGCAAACAGCCGAAAAGTTTTGCACTAGAACAACAACAACAAATTGGGTTTGGCACAACAACAACAGCAGCAAATAGCGAAAAATTTGGCTCAACAACAACAACAACAAATTGGGCTTGGCACAACAACAACAACAACAGCGTCTCAGGTAGTGAATCAACAACATCAACAGCCATAAGCAAAAAAAAAAAAATTCTGTCGCTGCAACAACAGCAACCAGCAGAAACTACAACAACAACTACAGCAGCAGCAGCACCACCAACACAGCACCAACAACCATAACAACGTCAACAACTACAACTGGAGCCTAGGTCGTAAGCTATTTATATTATTTTCCATATATTTTATATATATATTTTTTTTTAATTTCTCTGAAAAAAAAAAAGAAAAAAAAAAGGGGCGCCCTAGTGTACTAAAATGAAGGAAAAAATAGAGTAAGGATTTAGCTATAGAAAAGGGAAGAATGAATCCCAAATAAATTGTTAAAATTATAATGGGAATGCTGATCCACCTTAATTAAAATGGCATAGGGATCTCAGGTATGGGGTCATCGAAATATAGGTGCACTGATGACCAAGGATGAGGGTGGGTAGATAAGCACCGGCGCTGCAACAACACCAGCGGCGCATAATAATAATGGGGTCATCAAAACATAGGTGCACCGATGGCCATGGATGAGGGTGGGTCGAAAAGCACCAGCGCTGCAACAACACCAGCGGCGCACCACAGGTAAGGGGTTACTGATATTCGGGTGCGACAGTAACCATGGATTAGGGTGGGACAGAAACGCACCGGCGCTGCAACAACATCAGCAACGCCACCCCCTTGTGAGTTCGGCCTTTAACTTTTTTTTGATTGTTCATATATTTTAAATTTCAGCTTCTTTTATGTATTTTCAGATGCCTGGTAATAACCGGTCCTTCCGGTTGATTCAAATTAAATTCAAATTTAACGATTTTTTTTTGCGATATAAGTATTCAAATTTAAATTCACTTTGACAGTTTTTTTTTTTGACAGTTTTTATTCAAATTTAGTGCATATCGATTTCAACGTACATTCAAATTTAAATTTTGGTGCAACGATTATTTTCTCGTCCGTCCGCGGTTATTTAAATTTAACGTGCGCTCATCTATTTTTAAATTTTTCCGTCGATTGTCAGTATTTCCGTCCGATTTAAATTTCGGTTTAGATGTTTTGCTAACGTCCGTCTGACTTTAACGTACATATGTACGTTCGAAATTCATATTCAAATTTTAACGACATTTTCCCTCGGTTTGCATTTATTTAAATTTAACTGATGCCTAGCCTCTTGGATTTGGATTTTTCGGGTTATTTTGAATTTTCGAATTTTTCAACGGTCCGTCCGTGGCATCCGGCCAAACCGGATGTTGTTTTCGTGTGATTTTCTCGTTATTGGTTTGAAAAGGCATGATATGAAATTTTTCTGTTTATGGCGCAGGACAGCAATGTAGGCAAGAACCCCGCCCAGCCGACAATGACTAGCCACAGTGCAACCCTAGATCATGCCGACCGCCATGCATTGCTGCTCCACTCGATTGTAGATCGTAATCGATAGTCGAAAGCTGTACCATAACATTACACTAATCCGAACATGGATTAAATTTTCGTAACAATAGGCGAGTTCCCGTGGCAGTGATCCAGATCCGGATAAGAAGTTTGCATGCAAGTACAACAAGAATTCTGTGATCCTGGCGTTTATCTGTATCAATTTCGGATCCGTATAGATTGTAATAGGTTGTTTTGATCCAGATAAATACCAGGATCACAAAATTTTTGTCGCATTTGCTTGCAAAATTTGTATCCGCATCTGGATCACTGCCACGGGAACTCAGCTAATAGGTCTGTTCGATGAACGCACTAGAGTACTCTAGTGCAGAAAAAAGCGTTCGATGAACATTTTTTTGCACTAAACTGTCAGAACTCATTTTTTTGAGTTAGCACCAACTTACACTTTTCTGCACTAAACTATACCATCTTCATAGCTAGTGTAAGTTTGTGCAGCATATGAAAACAGCTGCTTTTAATAGCTAAGGCGGCAAAATAATAGAAAACCAAAAGTAAATTTAAAAAATATGGGGTTTTCTTCTCTGTATGGCAGATATTCATTGCGTGGTCAAAGTCAAATGGGTAGGCAACCAAACGAAATTGCTCAAAATTTTTTTGAAGAAGCACAAACCACAATTGGGGAAAAGTTTACCAGTGAAAACAAAGCAAAGAATTTGGCAAGTTATCCGGTCGAAAATGGAAAATTTGTGTGAATTGAATAGCTATAAATTTGATAATTGAGAATTGTTTGTTTACATAAATCAGAATGTTTTGTTTCCATAAATCAGCTGGTTTGCACTAAATCACCATTTTCGTTAGTTTTCGTTCGTTGAAGCCTTTGCACTAAATTGCTCTGAGAACTGTCAGATGTTGTTCTGCCGTACACTGTTCTACACTTTCAGTGCACTCACCGAACAGACCTATTGAACCATGGTGGAAGCAAATGAAGTTATGCTTCTTCCTTATTAATCAGCTGATCCGCGTTGCCACTTAAAAAATTTAAATTTACCAAAATATAAAATAAAAGTAACTAAAACTAGAAACAAGTAACCAAAATAAATTAATAATATAGGCATATGTCCCATTAACGTTAGGGCTATTTATTTCGTAGCAAAACAATATACATATACGGTTAACAAAAACTAAAATATATCAATTATTTTACATCTTTAAGCCTTAAACAGATCCAACGTCGAGCGAAATATCGCCCCGTCGTAGCGTTCTATCAACATTTAAAAACACTGCCAGATATGAGAATGGACAGAGCCAAAAAGCTGACGAAAATCGCCCGAAGAAAATTCGTCAGAATAGATTTATTTCTAATATGGTCGCTGGCTCCTGTCAAATAAATTATTTGGACTTAAAAGCTTTTTAGTGCTTAGCACGAAAATTATTTAATTTAATTTTTTATTGTTGGGGGTAAATGGAAAAATTTCAACAACTATTTCCAGCGAAGGTTGAGTAGAGCTATTTCACGAAAAACCATTTTCAATCATTAGCACCCTTTTCGGAAGTGGATGCTCCTCACGAGGATTGAACCCGTGATACATTCCATCTTCAACCGTAATCTGCGAATGCTTTTACACGCTCGACCACTGAGACCCTGTGAAAGCTATTGAATTTTTCCCACTTTTGCTTATTCATTTTTCTGAAACAGCTTTACACTCAACATTCGCTGGAAATAGTTGTTGAATTTTTTCGATTTATCCCCAACAATAAATTATTTGGAATATGATAAAAAAAAATACAACAAAACAATGTGGATAACAAATATTTTATAGTTTGAAAAAATTAAAAGCGTATTCCTAAAAATTGAATGTAACCATGGTGTGCTTAATACATGGACCTTGACGGTAACCAAAATCGGCCGAAAGTAACCACGTAATAGCTTAAACAAAATCAGCGTCAGACGAATTTTCGTCGGACGCGGCGTCCTGTAAAACGATTAAAATACACGGCAGTATGTGAGAATGAACAGAACGAAAACGCTGGCGATAATCGCCCGGCGAAAATTCGTCAGAATAGACTTATTTCTAATTTGGACGCTATCGCCGTCAAATAAATTGTTTGGAGCTTGATAAAAACATGTAATAAAACAAAAATATACGTTTTTTGATGTGGAAAATTTTGAAAATACGGACAGAAGAGAAGAGTCAATGGAAGAAGTAAGGAAACATTGTAATTATAAAAATTCGCATATGGCAATTTTGCCTTGATTCTGTTTTACTGGGCGCTATTCGCAAACAAATGTCATCGCCGCACCACGCGAAAACACGCCCGGCGATTGGTTCTGTTTAAGCTATAAACAAACGAAAAAATTGTAACCAATTTTGGTAAAAAGTAACCAAAGTGGCAACGCTGCAGCTGATGTACAAATGTGCCAAAATTTCAGCCATTAGAGCCCGTGCACAATTGGCTTTGTCTGCTCCAACTTTGATAGAAAAAGCCCAAGGCAGATATACCAGGTAGGCGCAGGGGCGAATTCAGAAAATCCCCATGTATTTTGTTATTGTAATTGGTAGAGTGTAATGTCAAATTATATTTCGCCGTGGTTAAAATCTGAATTCGCTTGGGACTCGCTCATTCCTATTGGCCATGATTATAATTCGCTTGGATTTTGACATTACACTCTACCTTTGGAAATAAAAAAAGTAGTTTCTGAATTCGCCCATGCGCCTACCTCTAAGTTATTGTACCATGGAAAAAGCCTTAAAGCAAAGCGAAATTCCAGATGCTTGCTACAATTAACACTTTGACAATTTCCACTTCACTTCTTTTGCACAATTGACTTCTACCTCGTTTTGCTTCAGAGTTTTGCTTTGACAGTTTCGTTCAGCATGTGCTTTTCAAAGGGACATGTTCACAATTGAGGTGAAGCGAGTAAAGCAAGGTGTTGTTAAACCTTAGTAGATCCCGCTCCCAAATTCTCAAAACGCATGTAATTATGTATGACGTCTGAAATATCTATAAATTCATTTATTCCAATAAATTCATTTTCTTTATATTGATTACAATATTCACTTACTTTAGTATTCTTCGAGATCTATTTGGATTTATACAACTTTCTTTAAAAGGCAAAGGAGAAGCAATTTACAATAATTTTTACGGAAGTAAAAGAAAATTCTAATCGCCCTCGTGTATTTAATGTCAAAGCAAATTTATGTGTATCTGCGTAGGGGAACAAAGAGGAATGTCAAACTCCTATGGTGTTGCCGTATCTTTCGTAACACTCCCCCCGGTATATCCTTGGGATCTACCTCATCCGGCGTTGCCGCCACCGAAAGTACGGCGAGCTTCGTTGCAGGCCTTTCATATGTTCCCGCGTTTGTCTTTACCAAGGCGCTCCTTACTTGTTGATCATCACCTACTTTAACGGAAATTATGCGCCCTTTTGGCCAACAGCTTCTAGGCCCATCTGGATCGACGATGTAGACCACATCTCCCTTCTCAATCGGTTTTACGTCCACGAACCATTTTGTACGGCGCGTTATTTCCGGGAGATACTCGCGCAGCCAACGCTTCCAGAATATGTCTGCTACTTGTTGCGCGTAACGCCATCCTCTTCTAGTTTGATTGGGATCTTCGCTGGGATCCGTTAGCGGCTTCATTCCGTTTGAACTTCCCAGCAGAAAGTGGTTTGGCGTCAGAGCTTCGTCTTCGCAATGATCAATTGGTATGTAGGTCAATGGGCGAGAATTTATGACGAACTCGATCTCCATTAGAGCACCGCGCAGGAATTCGTCGGACGGACGTGTCGACAATAGAACTTTTGTAAGATTCTGCTTCACTGATCATACGAGACGTTCCCAGGCGCCACCCATGTGTGGTGAGGCAGGTGGTATGAATTTCCACTGCATGGAGGAATTCGTAAAGTTGCTCACAAGTTTATCTTTGTCCATTTCTTGAAATGCGGCAATGAGCTCTCGCTGTGTGGCTTTAAAATTAGTAGCGTTGTCGCTCGAGAATTCGCACGGAACACCTCTTCTGGCCATGAGGCTACGAACTGCGACGATGCAAGAGTTGGCTGACAGTGAGTAAGCTACTTCCAAGTGCACGGCTCTCGTGGTGAGACACGTAAAAAGAACTCCGTACCGCTTTTCAGTACTTCGACGCACTCCAACGATCAGAGGACCGAAGTAGTCAACCCCTACGTAGGTAAAGGGACGAACGAAAGCCTGGACTCGTGGCGCGGGCAAGCAGTTCATCTTTGGAGCCTTCGGACACGTATTGAGAAGTTTGCAGACTTGGCAATCTCGACGCAATTTGTTGATAATCGTGCGTAGCCTGGGAATGTAGAACTTCTGGCGTATTTCATTCACAATCGTTTCCGAGTTGCCGTGGAAAAATTTGTTATGATAGTCCATAATGATCAGACGGGTTATATTGTGGTCCTTGGGTAATATTATCGGATCTGGGTAGTTGACTAAATTGACCCTGCCCTTTAATCGTAAAACGGCAAACTTATCAAGGTATGGAGAGAGTTTATATATGGGACTCTTTCGCTTGAGGGTTTTTCCTTTCGCAAGTATAGCAATGTCGTCGCCAAAAACGTCCCACTGTGCTTCCTTCCACAAATTTCTTTCTGCACGCTCTAGGTCGTCTTTTTCAATAATGGTATGGGAAGTCGGCTCTGTCTTACGATAATGTTTCCATACTCGTATGCATCGAAACCGTTCATGTATTGACAAATAATCCCGGTTACCAGCGGTGTTATGATGGCCGACATATCGGGCCCTTAGCTCTTCATTCGTATGTTTCGGTGTTTCCCCGTCGATAGGCCAATGGTCGGGATTATAGAGAAGGAAACGGGGTCCTTTGAACCAACGACCGTCTATCGATATCTCCGGTAGGGTGTTCCATTTTGTAGTGTCGTCTGCCACATTCTCCTTCGAAGGGATCCATCGCCAGTCTTTAACCTCTGACAGCCCCAGAATCTCGCTTACTCTGAAGGCCACGAACTGAGAATAGCGCCGATGATCGGAGTGAAGCCAGGATAAGACGGTTCGCGAGTCGGTCCAAAACGTCTGATGTTTGATGTGAAGCGTATGTGAGTCACGCACGCTCGCTGCTAATCTCGCACCTAACACCGCGGCCTGCAACTCCAAACGAGGGATGGACAACATCTTTAATGGGGCTACCTTTGCTTTACTAGCTACGAGAGTGCAGTCTACCTTTCCGTTGATAGTATGATGAAGATAACAAGCGGCTGCGTACGCATTCTCACTAGCGTCGACGAAAACATGCATCTGCAGCTCAGATCCGGCGGAAAGATTTTGGAAATAACAACGCGGAATTCGCAGATTCTCTACCTCGGGAAGGAGCTTGACCCATTTTTTCCAGCAACGAACAGTATGTCGTTCGGTATTTTCTCATCCCAGCTACAGCCCGACCTCCACACTTCCTGTGATATAATTTTTGCGTATATGACGTAAAAGTTAAGGAAACCGAGAGGATCAAATATCCGCATTACGACACTTAACATTTCCCTTTTTGTTGGACAGCACTCGCTAAGGAGCAAACATTCGTTTTTTTGTTGTTGGTCGACCCGGAATTTGAAACAATCGTCTTTAGTGAGCCACCATAAGCCCAATACCTTTTCAGCTCCCATATCCTGGTCAGAGCTCAAGCTTAATTCCTCGCTCACGTCATTAACCTGTAGCCCGCGTAACACTGTTTCGGAATTAGAACGCCAGTTCCTAATATGAAACCCGCCCTGACTATGCACGAAATGCACTTCAGTGGCCAGCTTAACAGTTTCTTCTTCTGTGTCGACACTGTCCAGCATATCGTCGACGTAGTGGTTGTCGATAATGCATTCCACGGCCCTTGGGTATGAATGTCGGAATTCCTCCGTGTTAAGGTTTTTCACGTATTGTGCACTACTGGGCGAGCAAGTGGCCGCAAAGGTCATCACGAAGACTTATGGCTCAATGTCGCCGGGCGCCAGCCATAAGAATCGCTGGTAATTTTGGTCCTGTGGTCGTATCTTGATTTGGTGAAACATCTCCTTGATGTCACCGCTGATGGCTATTGCTCTTTGACGAAACCTTCTCAGGACCGACACTAGGCAGGTGACTTGATCCGGGCCCTTTAAAAGCACTGAGTTGAGAGACACGCCATTCGTTTTGGCCGCCGCATCCCAGACGATTCTAACCTTCTTCGGCTTGTTTGGGTTGTGTACAGGAAATATCGGTAACAACCAGCACCGTTTCTCCTTCAAGGCATTTGCTTCTAAAGGCCTTGCGTACTGGTTGGCAATGTAGCTTGACATCTTGGATGACACCGCTTCGGCAAGCCCTGGTTCACGTTTGAGTTTCGCCTGTAGGCACTTAGCCCTTCGCAACGCTACTGGTAGACTATTTGGCAACATGTCGTTGTCGCTTCTCCATAACAGACCAGTCTCAAAGCGTCCATCTATCCGTTTGGTAGTTGACTTTAACTGATCTATAGCGTATTCATCTTCTTTGGACGTTAAGCTTATAGATTTAGAGGTGGTATCGTGGTTATCCAGGCATATGTAATCTTTGACAATTTGTACCAAATCTGTGTTAACACCAGCATCACAATCGCACATATGAAATGCATGGTAGCCGACGCGTTCTTGTTGTTTTCCGGCCACTCCTTTTAACGTCCACCCCAGACGAGTTTTCTCAGCTATCGGTTCATCGTCGTTACCTTCACGGGAACGTAGACTTAGCCCTAGACGGCTGTTGTTGAGACCAATTAACAACTTCGGTTTAGCGTCTACATATGAGGTCAGCGGTAAACCCTTTAAATACGCGTTTGGCTTGCAGTTGCTGTACATTGATTGTTTGCATTGGCAATTCGAGCCCTCTCACAGTATGCACGTCTTTTAGCACTACACGCCTTTTCGCATTAGCTCCCGAAATTTTTATATCCATCTTCTGTGAATCGTCCTCATAACGGTGTGTATTACCGGTCCATTTCAGACATAAAGGTTGCGATGAGCCCTTCAATTGTAATTTCTCCTGCAGTTCACTATCCATGAGTGTGAGCGAAGAACCATCATCGAAGAAAGCAAATGTCTGAATTTCTTTGTCGTTGTTATACAGCGTTACCGGCAATACTCTAAACAAAATTGATTCAGATTCACAGTTGTAGGTATTCGAGAGCTTTGCAAGCATTGAACTGATTTGACCTTCAAGGTCCTGGTGGTTATCAGTCGCCCCCTTTAGTTGCGACGGTGCAGCAGCGGGACCATTCTCTTTTACGACTTGAGTCTGAGTTTTCCTGAGCGGCGACTTATGTGACGCGGGTGTGATCAATTTTGGCTCATTCGCATTCAGCCACTTTTCTACCGCAATCGGGTCCAGATCGTGTCCAGCCTCGGAACACTTATCTTCGATTTCTTTTTGATACAAAAGCTTCCTGCGTCTGCTGAGCAACTCCTCTTTACGTCGAAGAATTTGCAATTCCTCTTCGATAATTTCGACTTCCGCTCGTTGTCGGCGAGCCCTATCTAACTCTTCGGTTGTAGTACTGCGTGCCGACCCAGCAGTCTGGTGTTTTGCTGCAGGATCGATTTTATTGGGAGCGCTCGAGCGTGCGGCACCCGTAGCTTCGTTGGGCATACTTGTAATTTTAGTTACCTGATCAATTTGGTCCGAGTTAGGATTACCCTCCTTGGCTAGAGTTGTTGATAATGTGGAAGAACAATCAGTGCAGTGCCAATCCACCTTCTCAATTTCAGCGGTGACATTCACGCAGCTAAAATGAAACCAGCGATCACAAGTATCGCAACACACCATCTCCGAGTTATCCGCCTGCAAGCAGATTTTACAGCTGTGGCCTTCCAATGATTGAATAGGCGGCATTTTTATTGCAGCGTATTACCACTAAAATATTTCAAATTTGTTGTTAAACCTTAGTAGATCCCGCTCCCAAATTCTCAAAACGCATGTAATTATGTATGACGTTTGAAATATCTATAAATTCATTTATTCCAATAAATTCATTTTCTTTATATTGACTACAATATTCACTTACTTTAGTATTCTTCGAGATCTATTTGGATTCATACAACTTTCTTTAAAAGGCAAAGGAGAAGCAATCTACAATTATTTTTAAAAGAAAATTCTAATCGCCCTCGTGTATTTAATGTCAAAGCAAATATATGTGTATCTGCGTAGGGGAACAAAGAGGAATGTCAAACCCCTATGGTGTTGCCGTATCTTTCGTAAAAAAAGGTATAAAGTTAGCCATGTTTCAACTTTTTTACACTTTGACAAACATCTCCCCTTGTGTGTGTGTGTGTGTGTGTATGTTTGTATAGCTACACTTATTTTAGCGATTTCGCGCAATTTTGTGAGAAGTGAACAGAGAAAAGTAAAAAATAACATTCGAATAAGCAGAAAAAAGCAAATTCCCCAAATATTTGACCAAAAATCATGTTTATAAATTAAAGCAAAGTGAGGTGGAAATTGTCAAAGTTTTAATTGTAGCAAGCATCTGGAATTTCGCTTTGCTTCAAGGTTTTTTCTATCAAAGTTGGAGCAGACAAAGCCAATTGTGCACGGGCTCTTATTGTTTTGCTTTAAGCTCAAATTAGTAATGCAGTAACAGTATCGGTATAAAACAGCTGATCAACCAACCTTATGGGAAACAATGTATTTGATTACTGGTTCGCTAGTCGGTAACGCTATCGGTAACAACCAAATGAATTTTGGTTTTCAGCCGTAACGCTAATCATCTGATCGATTGTTTGTTTCAGTTGTTCATTGTCATAACCCAATACTAATATGGTCGTAGCAATCAAAAGAGAACACGCAATTAGCGTTAATACAAAATATGATAATTTCGCAACCTAAGAGCCTATACACACTTGCGACTCAATCGATTTAGTCGAATGTTGATTTGCATGGGATTGTATGGAAGCATTCACACTACATTCAATTAGTTGTACAACTGAAACAGTTGGATTTGCAGCCCAATTTCATTCCAACTGAAACAGTTGTACAACTGCTTGATCAGCAAGGCGCCCTTCTACGTATTCACACTTGAGACAATTTAGTCGAACGACTACAACAACAACAGTGATATTCGTAGTGGAAAGAGTTGCCATGCTGACAGCACTACTTTTATTTCACTTTTGGTAAATTGTAGAGATTGAATATTTCAATTAATATTTTCAAAATGTTTAAAAACAAAAGGTTCGTTTCTTATTAACTACACCATTTCCAGATGGATTTTAGAAAGCGTTAACTGGATTTTAGAAAGGGGAAATTGGATTTTAGAAATGTCAATTGGATTTTAGAAAGGGGAAATTGGATTTTAGATATGTCAATTGGATTTTAGAAAGCGTTAAAAGGATTTTAGAAAACAAAATTGGATTTTTGAAAGCGTGAATTGGATTTCAGACTGTGCGTTTAAAATAAATTTTACACAGAATTTTTCGAATAGAAATTCTTTATTGCGTATGAAAGTATAAATTAATAATTATATAAATTTTCGAAAATCCAATTTACAGTTTCTAAAGTCCAATTTCCCTTTTCTAAAATCAAATCGACATTTCTAAAATCCAATTTTCCCTTTCTAAAATCCATTTGGCTATTCTAAAATCTAATTTCCCCTTTCTAAAATCCAATTGACATTTCTAAAATCTAATTTCCCCTTTCTAAAATCCAATTGATATTTCTAAAATCCAATTTCCCCTTTCTAAAATCCAATTGACATTTCTAAGATCCAATTTCCCCTTTCTAAAATCCAGTTGACGCTTTCTAAAATCCATCTGGAAATGATGTAGTTATATACAAGAATTATCTAACTAAGGATATTTACTTCCGTTTTCATATGTTTCTTGATATTGTTGTTCTCTTCAAATGTCATTAATCGCATTTTAAAATAGAAATAATGAAAATGAAATTTCAAGAAAATTATTAATGGCTGATTTTTACTATTTTTCCCTTTCTTGTACTTCTGTTCGTTTCGCCTTTATGAGCGTAATTCCTTCCGTTTTTCTCTTTTCATTTACTTGACAGCTAGTTGCTAGTTTAATAAGAAACAAAGCCAAACAATGTATGCACTTTTTGTTTATTTTATTGTTTTTTATTTATTAATCAAGTTGACAGCTGACAAGAAGGTGCTTTCATGTAAGAATGCAGATAAACTTTAACAATTTAATACTTCATCACTTTATATGAAGACCACTAATGTAAAATTTGCTGAGTAAAATGTGAACATTGGCAACACTATGTCATTGTCAATCGCACGACTATTTAGTCTCAAGTGTGAATAGCTGCCACCGATTCGACTAAATAGTTGGAGTAGTGTGAATACAACAGTCCAATTCGACCAAATCGATTGAGTCGCAAGTGTGTATAGGCTCTTAGAGCCTATCGATTTAGTCGAATGTTGATTTGCATGGGAATGTATGGAAGCATTCACACTACATTCAATTAGTTGTACAACTGAAACAGTTGGATTTGCAGCCCAATTTCATTCCAACTGAAACAGTTGTACAACTGCTTGATCAGCAAGGCGCCCTTCTACGTATTCACACTTGAGACAATTTAGTCGAACGACTACAACAACAACAGTGATATTCGTAGTGGAAAGAGTTGCCATGCTGACAGCACTACTTTTATTTCACTTTTGGTAAATTGTAGAGATTGAATATTTCAATTAATATTTTCAAAATGTTTAAAAACAAAAGGTTCGTTTCTTATTAACTACACCATTTCCAGATGGATTTTAGAAAGCGTTAACTGGATTTTAGAAAGGGGAAATTGGATTTTAGAAATGTCAATTGGATTTTAGAAAGGGGAAATTGGATTTTAGAAATGTCAATTGGATTTTAGAAAGCGTTAAAATGATTTTAGAAAACAAAATTGGATTTTTGAAAGCGTGAATTGGATTTCAGAATGTGCGTTTAAAATAAATTTTACACAGAATTTTTCGAATAGAAATTCTTTATTGCGTATGAAAGTATAAATTAATAATTATATAAATTTTCGAAAGTCCAATTTAAAGTTTCTAAAGTCCAATTTCCCTTTTCTAAAATCAAATCTACATTTCTAAAATCCAATTTTCCCTTTCTAAAATCCATTTGGCTATTTTAAAATCTAATTTCCCCTTTCTAAAATCCAATTGACATTTCTAAAATCTAATTTCCCCTTTCTAAAATCCAATTGACATTTCTAAAATCCAATTTCCCCTTTCTAAAATCCAATTGACATTTCTAAGATCCAATTTCCCCTTTCTAAAATCCAGTTGACGCTTTCTAAAATCCATCTGGAAATGGTGTAGTTATAGACAAGAATTATCTAACTAAGGATATTTACTTCCGTTTTCATATGTTTCTTGATATTGTTGTTCTCTTCAAATGTCATTAATTGCATTTTAAAATAGAAATAATGAAAATGAAATTTCATGAAAATTATTAATGGCTGATTTTTACTATTTTTCCGTTTCTTGTACTTCTGTTCGTTTCGCCTTTATGAGCGTAATTCCTTCCGTTTTTCTCTTTTCATTTACTTGACAGCTAGTTGCTAGTTTAATAAGAAACAAAGCCAAACAATGTATGCACTTTTTGTTTATTTTATTGTTTTTTATTTATTAATCAAGTTGACAGCTGACAAGAAGGTGCTTTCATGTAAGAATGCAGATAAACTTTAACAATTTAATACTTCATCACTTTATATGAAGACCACTAATGTAAAATTTGCTGAGTAAAATGTGAACATTGGCAACACTATGTCATTGTCAATCGCACGACTATTTAGTCTCAAGTGTGAATAGCTGCCACCGATTCGATTAAATAGTTGGAGTAGTGTGAATACAACAGTCCAATTCGACCAAATCGATTGAGTCGCAAGTGTGTATAGGCTCTAAAAACCAAAAGAAGAAGAGCGACTCTATTGCATGGCCACCTTTATTGGGCTATGATCACTGTTCAGCTGTTTACTGTTACTGCACCAATAATCGACCAAATTAATACTGATACTGTTACTGTAATGGAAATAAAGTTAACGCATAACTAATTGAACCCTTATGTCTTCTATACATATTTCCGAGAAAAGTAGTGAACTCGCGTATGCAACTGGTTTTTCTGCGGCTATTATTATTTTATTATACACTTTGTGTGATTTCTGTGTTGATATTTATATAATTATTTTTCATTATTTCAAACGGTGAACGCTTGTCGGCCATTTGGAAGAAACTTTTCGAGCCGATTCATAAATTGCACGAATTTCAATAAGTAAACAAAACAAAGAAAAACATGTGTTTTTGCATTTGACAGATCAGTACATAACAGTAAATTTTGCTGTTGCCCATTTACCACCACCATATATAATTCCACCATGGTATTGAACCATGCTCAGTGATGCTAAGTTTAGGGAAAAGAGGCTACTTGTAGGGAAATTCGACCTCAAATTTGCAGTGTAGGGAAAAAAGGACAGATTTTCAAAAATTAGCTAAATGTAGGGAATTTTTGAAGTTAAAAATTTTCATTTCCTTTGCAACGAATTAATTTTTTCTAATGCCTATATGACACTACATATTTTCCCTGGTTTTTTGGTTTGGAAAACCCACCGAAAGTCAAAATACAAAAACAATTCTTCTATAGGTTGAAAAGAGACAAATACTCCCTCAAAAACAATTTGATTGACATTAAACTTCAAACTAAATGAAAATAATATTTATTTCAAAAATTATTTTTTTTTGGAAATTTTAATTTAAATTACTGAAAAAAAAGTTATGAAACCCAAAGGGCAGGATAGCTGTGTATTCCATGTTATAAAGGGAAGCCAGTACGCAATATAATTTTTCTTCCGGACTTCTTATCCTTACGGCCAAAGCAGAAGCTTTCAAGAGACACATTTAAAATTTGTATTTCCATATATTTTTTATTTTAAATATCGTCGTTGAAGATGCATTTTTGCGTAAGAGGTATGTAATTTAATACCTCTTACGCAAAAATGCATCTTCAACGACGATATAATTTATTTTATGGTTGTCAAATTGAAAAAAATTGTCAGAAAAAATGGCCGAATGCCAAAAAACCTACCGAAATACAAGCTGGCTCGTTGGTTTTTAATAGCCTAGATGGTATTTTGTTTGGTTTTTTTCAATATACCTTGCTCGCTTGCACCAACGCAAAAATGTATTTGACTATCTCCTTCACACAAAAAACCTGGTAGAATACCAGAAAAAAACCTAGTGTCTTATGGGCTTAAGAACCTAAAAATTTTTATTACGTACAAATAAAATGTTTCTGCATGCTTGAATGTAATATTTCAAAGTTGTACTTTGGTCTGATCTGGCAATATATTATTTTACCTGCTTACAGGGACTCGGAGCAAAGGTTTTTATTATCACGCTTTTATTAGTTTCACCTGTATGTATGTATGTATGTATGTATGTAACTTCATCCCATCCTAAAAGTTGCAACGTTTAACTCAATTATTATTTTTTGGAAACATTCACTTTACTTTTATTGTGTTCTCTCTACTATTTCTATTCTCCTCCGGATTCGAAACATGACATCAACATGAGATTCAGCCCAACGACATCATATATTGGGACATTCAACATTATATTCCATGCTTCATTGTGGCTTTTAAGTTACCTTTCTTCAAAATAGCCTCTATGAATTTCACAATTCACTCCCGTATACAAACCAATAAGTAACAAGCTTTCTGTTTTGTTGTTGTTTGTTTGCAATAAAAACAACCGCATGTACGTATGCAAAGCAAGAACTGGTTTTGTTTGTTCAAATTCTATTTTCTTGTTCACATATGGAATCTTTCTTTCATCTGTATTTGTGTAATATCATCGTCCCTTAAAACGCAAAACCACATATCAGTCTATACTATATACCATACGAACGTATTTTTGATTTTAAGCGACAATCGTTGAAACGAGCATTGTCGCTTAAGAGCCTATACACACTTGCGACTCAATCGATTTGGTCGAATTGGACTGTTGTATACACACTACTCCAACTATTTAGTCGAATCGGTGGCAGCTATTCACACTAGAGACTAAATAGTCGGGTGCATGGTATAAAAAATACAGGTATGTGCATTGTCATTTTGACGCTGTCTTTTTGATTAAAAAGCAGATTTTTGAAGTTTAATCTTATGCCAATTTTGGAGTATAGCGATGCCAGACTTTTATTTTTTGAATGCGTAGATTTATGTTTGAAAGTTTGGGTATTTCAGGAATCAGAGGACAGAAAGAGAAAGGGCACTAGTGAGCAGATTTACGGAACTTCCGGTAGCTCCTCTTCGCTCACTCCACAAATCTTCATCCACTCTCCGCGAATAAAGGGTATCGTCGGAAATTGGAAAAATTTTATATCACCGTCTTTGCAGCCATATTTGGTATTATTGCACCGCTCAAATAAGCAACTCATATTGTTAAAATCTAGGGTACATATTTTTTTGTAATTGGATTGGACATATGTACATACATACATATATAGACTGAAATGCTCACTTGGTATTGTGGTGTACATACATATCGTCGTTTAATGTGCAAAACCGCGTGACATTTTTGCCAAAAATGAGATTTCATCAAAAATACATTTCTGGCGTCCGTCCCCATCCATTCATGCAACA
This sequence comes from Urophora cardui, assembly GCA_960531455.1. NCBI lineage: Eukaryota > Metazoa > Arthropoda > Insecta > Diptera > Tephritidae > Urophora > Urophora cardui. The sequence goes on from OY482673.1 coordinate 6,098,863, forward strand.
ATTTTGAGATTCACACAACGCAATTCCAAATAATGACACAGTTTCAAAACCGCTTTTTTTAAGGAAATTTTTCGAACCAATACCGCGAATAATAGGTGTTATTGCTTTATAACTGTACTGTAATGTACTAAAGTTGATTATACTTTCATAAACACGAAATGGATTATAACTTTGCTTTATTGAAGAAAAGTTTTTACGTACGCCTGCAAAACCGCCTATACGTCACTATTGAACAAAATAAAAGACGCAAAACCAGGGTTTGAATTTGCTTGCTGCAAAACAGCAATAGCCAATGTTTTTTGCTTATTGCTGAATTCAGCCGAGCCAAAAACGAAAACACGATTCATTCGCTTCAGTTTTCAGCTGAGTCGTGTTTGCTTGTGTAGTTAAGCCAAGCAACTCAATTTGAGAGCGTTGCTTTTACTTCCAGCAATTAGTTGAGTGGTAAATTTTTGCTTACAGTTGCTTATTTTGCTGAAACTAGTTTTTAAGCAGAATTCAACATGAAAAGATGTTTACAAATGGACATACATACATATTATGTGTACATACATACATACATAAGTAAATATGTATAAAAAATCGAAATATGCGTAACCAAATCGTTTCAGCAAAATAAGCAAAAGCAGAAAAAATGCAAAGACACAACTAATTGCAGGAAGTAAAATGAAATCCCCAAATCGCGTTGCTTTGCTTAACTATACAAGCAAACACGGCTCAGCTGAAAACTGAAGCGAATGAATCGTGTTCTCGTTTTTTACTCGGCTGGCCGAGTTTGCTAATTTACTTTTCGTTAGCAAAAGCAAAGCAAAAGCAAATGCAGCAAAAGTAGCTAAGCAATTTCAAACCCTGCGCAAAACCGCTTATAAATACATAAGTAAGCCAATAACTGCACATTTAACTGTTTTTCGCCAAAATGATATTTGGATTAAGTATATAATCCAAAAATCTATCTTTGTTTGGATGTGGGTTTGTAAAATTCCGAACCGTTTTGAATTAAAGCAGTTTTTACGGTCTCCTGTAAAATTTGGGTGGTAGCGGATACTCGGTATTGCACTTTATGCGACGATATGGAGTTATAATAGATCAATTTCCAAAACCTCCCCAAACTATATACCGGAGTGATCACAAAGCCTAAATTAAAAGTGATCGTAACCACTAAACTAAATTAAAAACTCGCCGGAAAGGGGCTACTTTGTAGTACGGCCAAACTGATATTCCGCGAAGTAAAAATCCGAAATGAATCTTTTATGAATCACTGATGAAATTCGTCAATGACTGAGGAGGCATCAGTCAGTACTTTCAAATAAAGACTGCTGAATTTTTCATATAAATGGTTTGCTTTTTTTCAAAAAAAAAAAATAATAATAATAATAAAAATTGTACTCAGAAGAATCATCAATGATCATTCAGCAGTGAAACAAATTTACTGCAGGATGTGTAATTTTTTCAAATTGAAAAAATTCGTTACTATGAATACCATGGTTACAATTTATTTTTAAACCAAAGCAGTGAAAATGCCATTAATGGAGGATTTTTATCATTGAGTATGGCAGCACGAAATGTCATAATCTGCTTAATTGTCAGGTGGTTAATATGGCGACGAAAACTTGACGTTTGTTTTACCTGGTATACTTATACCATGAGTCGGGTGATTGACAATGACATAGTGTTGCCAATGTTCACATTTTACACAGCAAATTTTACATTAGTGGTCTTCATCAAGACCAATCTATATCCAGGTCGTCTTATGTGAAGCAAAATACCGATTACAGTTAGATGGCGTCTTTCAAGAATTTCAAAAGCAGAGAAAACGCGAGCGAACACACAACCGAACACACAAACGCACAACCGAACACGCAAGTTATTTCCACGAAAAACACGTGCAAGAATGCAAAATCAAAACAAAAGACAATAGTTTGACATAAGCTACAAACTCGCGTGAGAAGAGCTACTCTCCCTTGCATGGACCTTCTATAGTTAGATTATGGTCTTCATATAAAGTGATGAAGTATTAAATTGCTAAAGTTTATCAGTTTATCTGCATTCTTACATGAAAGCACCTTCTTGTCAGATGTCAACTTGATTAATAAATAAAAAACAATAAAATAAACAAAAAGTGCATACATTCTTTGGCTTTGTTTCTTATTAAACTAGCAACTAGCTGTCAAGTAAATGAAAAGAGAAAAACGGAAGGAATGACGCTCATAAAGGCGAAAGAACAGAAGTAAAAGAAACGGAAAAAATAGTCAAAATTAGCCATTAATAATTTCCATGCAATTTCATTTTCATTATTTCTGTTTTAAAATGCGATTAATGACATTTGAAGAGAACAACAATATCAAGAAACACATGAAAACGGAAGTAAATATCCTTAGTTAGATAATTCTTGTCTATAACTACACCATTTCCAGATGGATTTTAGAAAGCGTCAACTGGATTTTAGAAAGGGGAAATTGGATCTTAGAAATGTCAATTGGATTTTAGAAAGGGGAAATTGGATTTTAGAAATGTCAATTGGATTTTAGAAAGGGGAAATTGGATTTTAGAATAGCCAACTGGATTTTAGAAAGGGAAAATTGGATTTTAGAAATGTCAATTTGATTTTAGAAAAGGGAAATTGGACTTTAGAAACTGTAAATTGGATTTTCGAAAATTTATATAATTATTAATTTATACTTTCATACGCAATAAAGAATTTCTATTCGAAAAATTCTGTGTAAAATTTATTTTACACGCACATTCTGAAATCCAATTCACGCTTTCAAAAATCCAATTTTCGTTTTCTAAAATCTTTTTAACGCTTTCTAAAATCCAATTGACATTTCTAAAATCCAATTTCCCCTTTCTAAAATCCAATTGACATTTCTAAAACCCAATTTCCCCTTTCTAAAATCCAGTTAACGCTTTCTAAAATCCATCTGGAAATGGTGTAGTTAATAAGAAACGAACCTTTTGTTTTTTTTTTAACATTTTGAAAATATTAATTGAAATATTTAATCTCTGCAATTTACCAAAAGTGAAATAAAAGTAGTGCTGTCAGCATGGCAACTCTTTCCACTACGAATATCACTGTTGTTGTTGTAGTCGTTCGACTAAATTGTCTCTAGTGTGAATACGTAGAAGGGCGCCTTGCTGATCAAGCAGTTGTACAACTGTTTCAGTTGGAATGAAATTGGACTGCAAATCCAACTGTTTCAGTTGTACGACTAATTGAATGTAGTGTGTATGCAATGTATTTAAAAAATTGTAGAACAACCGGTAAAACGAATTGAACACCCTTTCTTTTAATAACAATGATGAATAATAATTTTAACAAAATGTTGTCTACAATATCCTATGAAAAAATCCTTTACATTACGCTCAAAACTTAAATTTTTTTTTAATTTATTTATATTTTTTTACAAAATTAAAACAATATATAATCTTTATTTAAATATGCATGAACATTTACAATTTTTTCAATTGTTATTAAAATTGCCTTGGCTAACAACTTGGAAAAAATCTATTAATCTACATTTGTACCCGTTCGGGATGAAAGCGATTGATCTACATTTGTACCCGTTTGGGATGAGAGCGATTGATCTACATTTGTACCCGTTCGGTATGAAAGCGATTGATCTCCATTTGTACCCGTTCGGTATGAAAGCGATTGATCTACATTTGTACCCGTTCGGGATGAAAGCGATTAATCTACATTGGTACCCGTTCGGGTACACAAGTTGAACAATTAGTCTCTTCATAGGACATGCTCGAACAAATGCGATCAATTCGCTCCATACAAAGGGATGTAAAATTGTATTAGTCGCATGCTCCCTTGCGATTGATCCCGGACACGTCCCGGATAAATCGCATTTTTTGCAGGGTACATTGTAGTTTGTTATGGTTGGCATTTGACCTCGATTACGATCTACAATCGAGTGGAGCAGCAATGCATGGCGGTCGGCATGATCTAGGGTTGCACTGTGGCTAGTCATTGTCGGCTGGGCGGGGTTCTTGCCTACATTGCTGTCCTGCGCCATAAACAGAAAAAAATTCATATCATGCCTTCTCAAGCCAAAACGAGTAAAATCACACTAAAACAACATCCGGTTTAGGCGGATGCCACGGACGGACCGTTGAAAAATTCGAAAATTCAAAATAACCCGAAAAATCCAAATTCAAGAGGCCAGGCATCAGTTAAATTTAAATAAATGCAAACCGAGGGAAAATGTCGTTGAAATTTGAATATGAATTTTGAATGTACGTTAAAGTCAGATGGACGTTAGCAAAACATTTAAACCAAAATTTAAATCGGACGGAAATACTGACATCACGGAAATTTGGAATTAGATAAGCGGACGTTATATTTAAATAATCGCGGACGGACGAGAAAATAATCGTTGCACCAAAATTTAAATTTGAATGTACGTTGAAATCTATGTGCACTAAATTTGAATAGCCACTACAAAAAAAACTGTCAAAGTGAATTTAAATTTGAATATACATATCGCGAAAAAAAATCGTTAAATTTGAATTTAAATTTGAATCAACCGGAACGACCGATTATTAACAGGCATCTGAAAATACATAAAAGAAAGCTGAAATTTAAAACATATGGAAAATCAAAAAAAAAGTTAAAGGCCGTACTCACAAGGGGGTGGCGTTGCTGATGTTGTTGCAGCGCCGGTGTGTTTTTGTCCCACCCTAATCCATGGTTACTGTCGCACCCGAATATCAGTAACCCCTTACCTGTGGTGCGCCGCTGGTGTTGTTGCAGCGCTGGTGCTTTTCTAGCCCACCCTCATCCATGGTCATCGGTGCACCTATATTTCGATGACCCCGTACCTGAAATCCCTAATGCCTTTTTAAATAAAGTAGGCCAGCACTCCCATTTCAGATTCACAAATTTATTTACAATTCAGTTGTAAAATTCATAAAAAAAAATCTCCTTAAAGTCTATGTAGATTAAACTTCACATATGTATGTATATTCTAGCATAACTATTATCGGGATAATTTTAATTGGCAAAATTGATGAAAATAACAGGGTGAGGTAACCAAACTTACATACACATGTACATGCATATATATACATATACATGGGGCCAAATTCCGCCTAGTATGCATGTATACGTGTACATATATATTCTAATTTATCCCTTTTTTTTTCACAACATCCAACTTACATCTACGCACGGTAATTAGAAAATGGTTAACTATGTAGGTACAAAAATTGGAAAAAGAAGGAACGGGTTTTTTTTTTTTTGTTTTGTTTTTGGAAATTATATCCGAATAAAAAAAAAATATATATGTAGAAAATGGGAGGAAAAGGAGCTCAAGAAGGGAATTATTATTGATTATATATTTTTATGTCGTATTATTTGAGGCCTTTAGTAATTATTATCTATTTTATTTATTTTAATTAGTAGTTGTTTAGTTACATTTCCCTACACGATTCTCCCCGCCCTCATGGTTTGTCTATTATCGTTACTACTTTCCTTTGTCTTAAGTATGTACGTGTGCTGATGTATATTTTACCCACGCACATGCATATACTAATTAATTTTTATTTTACCTTTTCCTTTTTTTTTTGTTATATGAGTCTCATAACCGCTTAAATCCTAGTCTATTGTATTTAAAATAAAAAAAAGGATCACTGCCAAATAGAGCAGAAGGCTTGTTAACAATAATAATTGAGGCTTAAATATGTATGAGCGTTAATAAAAAAAAATCTCTTGAGTAAACCATACAAAAGGAATCCGAACAATATTATGTCATAGTTTTTGAACCTATCGTTACAGCCTATAATTATAATTGTACAATGACATTCCATAATATTATGCATATGTTATAATGGGATAATGCCCAGCAGGCAATTTATGTAATTCAGATATAATTAATAATTTATATATAATAATTTATTTTCTTTTTATTTTATAATATAAACAATCTGACTGACCTACGCAATGCGACCTCAAATACAACTAAATGTTTATTGGGTATTTACACATATATGTACATATGTACAAATTAATAAAATCTATACCCCTTTTTCTTTCCTTTAATTAATCAAATACATAATATACATACATACATATATATATGCGATACCTACATCCATTGCCGACTCACCAACCGTTGCGATACACCTTTGGTGGTGGTGTCACCGATCCGCTGCTGTTGTTACCACCTGTAGCCCGTTGTTGTTGTTGTTGTTGTGCCGAGTATTACTTTATCGCTTATGCTGTCGATGTTGTTGCGGCAAAATAAAAATTTTCTTCGCTGGTTGCTGTTGCTGCGATAACGATTGCGACTACTTTTGCTGTTACTGTTGTTGTTATTATTACTATTATCATCGCCACCAACCATTACTTTATCGGTTATAAAAGGTGTTACACTTGCGAAAAAAAAAATTCAAGCGCTCCGCCGAGTGTTCGAATCTGCTTCTCAATACGTTTAGCTAATTGATGGACAATAGTTGGACTCTCTTTTCGCTATTTTGGCAGACGCCAAAGTCGTTTAAATGATGAAAGTTGGCAGGTTTCACTTCCTATTCGACATTTCGCAGTCAAAATATCATCCCAAATCCACAACAACGTGCGTTTCTTTGTTACGGCATAACAACAACCATATTTTTCATTTTCGATTTTCTCAAAACTCATTTAGCCGCACATAGAACGGTTTGACTCTAGGGCCGCGATTTGCTAAACTAGTCTTGCACTGCGTTTTGCACTTTTTATGCACTTGATCAATTGCGATGTATACGCGGTAAATGCACTTACGCACACACCACACACACGCTTGTGTGCATACACGGAGTTTTAGTTACAAAAAAAAACCACGACATAGCACAACGACCGACTTTCCTCCACCGACCTTTCAACTCCGGCTGCTTTTTCCCAACTCCTGACTCTGTACTAAAATTTTTGCCAGCTACCCAGCGTGCCTACACTTCCCCTCTTTTTCTGTATTCATCTGGAAGAGTCCCGTTTCTTTTCGTATAGCCTGCAGTGGTGTAGTGACGTGTGCATAATAGTGGCGTGACTTTACGGTTACCCGAATGTCTATATCATGGTATGACGCTAGCAATAACACAAGCGAGATGAAATGCGATTGCCATGTTACACAAAAAAAAAAATACCAAAACTTTCGGAATAAAATGCCTCAAGCATTTTTTCCATGAAACTATCTCAAAATAATCGATTATATTCGTGCCCTAGTAAATTTGCTACTGTAAAATTCTATTAGTGTACGTTGGGAATATTAATAGACATTGTTGTCTTACGCTCAAATTATAAAAATGGTAAGAGACAGGAAAATCTGATTAATGAAATAGTATGTTTGTTTCTTATTAAACCAGCAGCCAGCTGTCAAGTGAAATGAAAAGAGCAAAACGGAAAGAACTACGCTCATAAAGAGCGAAATAAACAGAAAATCAAGAAACATTTTGCCAGCCCAAACCTGGCCAACCATCCACAACCAGCCAATAAGAAACAAACCTAGTAAAATTATGTGGTAAATAATTATTTAATTTTCTGTGAACTATGTAAAATTTAAAATTGTATGGAGCGCATAAGAACATTTTATAATAGGTGCATTTGAAAGTACTAAGTATCCGAATAACCACGTGTGGCGTATTTTCACAGTAGCAGGTATTCATGGCAACCCTGAAAGAACCAGTTTCTCCATCACCAATACATGTGCATACCCCGCCATTGGAACGATTGTCAAGGTTGAGATGGGAAATTTTAATTAAGCCTTCCCCATGAAAGGCCTATTTGTAGAGGTTGGCTCGAAAGCTTGCCTATTTGCAATTAAAAAAAAATTTTCATGCAATCTATAAGGATTGAAATCTGAAGAATGAATTAAAACCACATAACCATTTAGAAGAATAAAAAAAAATCAATGTAAATCTCGGATGCAATTACTTATTTAAAATTAGTTTAGACTCTTAGTGGAGCAAGAAAAGAATTAATTACAGGATCTGGGCAAAGAAAAATTTCGCATTTAAAATATGTAGTAACTGAATAAGAAAATACAAATTTTAATTATTGCCAGAACACCAACAATGGAGAATGAAAGTTACTCGAACAGGGAAATTGCTCTTGTCTGAAAAAAATTGTCAGCTGTTCCATGGGGACAACCTAATAATCAACCTCGTTTTGCAGTGCAGCCACCTGTTACACTAGCCCACAGCTCAACCACACAAGGTCGACGTGAGAGAGAATCGCTCTTCTTCTTCCTGTTCTTGGCTTATGTCAACTTATCACTTGGCTTATGTCTTGATTTTACAATCTTACATGCGTTGTTCGTAGAAATAGGTTGAATGCCAAGTTGCGTGTTCTCTGGCTTTTACCCCGCTTTTGACATTTTGAAGCAACCCGTCTAACGCCAATCGCATATTCTCCCTCACATGCGACGACCTGTCTTCTTTGGGCCAAGCGTCATCTATTCTTCTTCACCATGTCAGCACGTCGGCCATTATTAATTGGAAGTTATTGGAAAAGTACTAAGAAATCCAGCAAAACCCGTGTGATGGAAACTAACACATGCAAAAGTTTCACACTAATACATTGACACACTTTTTTATCATATGTGAGAGGACAGGGTTGATTCGTTTAAAAAAAAAATTAAATTCGTGGAAGCTAGTTGATCGCGTTCTTTCGTGTGCTAAAAATATAGTTTAATAGTGAATAAAGATAAGAAAAAATAATAATTAATAATCGTTTTTTTAAAGTATAAAGATAAGTACATACATATTTAAGTCAAACCAGCTTTATTATGTAGTACATTTACATATATATTTTTTTTTCACTTCAATTTCAGATGTCTTCCAAGAAGTCGACTCCATAGAATTCGAGAGAGGCGTATGCAAGACTGTCGAGCTTAGCCATCACCGCGAGCAGTAAAAAGTATATTTTTGGTGTTAAAAATCTAATTTTATTTCATATACATATGTTAATAATATCTGTGTAATGAATATAATAAATATAGACTATGATAGATTTGTTTGTGGCTCATTTGTGAAAGGTTCAGGCATCAAATTTGATGGCTCAGCTGTGATAGATTCGTATATCAAGTGTGATGGATCATATGTGACTGGTATTTACATCAACATTGATGGGTATAAAGTGAGAGAGGAAAGAGTTCAGCTATATATAGAAAATCATATGATTACGCATAAGTGGGAGCGAGATGCAAACTCACACGTATACACTTCACTCCATCACATTTTTCATATTGCCCTTAATAATGTGATAGGAATTCTTGATGGAGAGTGATGGATCACATGTGATCATCAATTGATTGGTCAAATGATTATCACGGCGCTTGCAGGGAAAACTACTGAAATAGTGGTGCTGCCACACAGACAGAATTGAGCAACCGAAATTAACCCGTTTATGATCGATATCAGCATTGATATCGATAGCAAACCATAACAAGTTTACCGATGTGTGAAAAGACAATTGCGCACTTGTCGCCTATCGAAAAAAATGTGAAGAGCATAGTAGTTGAAAGAAATACAATTAAAGTACAGCGTTTGACATGCGGAATGCAAATGGCTCGTTGGCATAGATGTAACGTCTTCTATCTGCGTTTTGTCGGTCGCGGTTCGAATCCTGCCTGCGGGTTGTACTTTTTTTTTATCTAAAAATTTTAAAAATATTTAAAAATGAATAAAAAAATATATTTTATTCATGCATACTCGGCACACCACATAACATCCAAAATATATATGTATGTACATTAGAGTGCGTTTAAAATTCAAATTAAGGATATTTTACTGTATCGCCCCCTAAATCTGTAGTAACATGGTCAAAGATATCACACATAAATTTTGGTACCGATTCGTGGCGGTTAAGGCGTGGCGCATTGAGGTCAAAGTTCAGAAAACTCTATGAAGGGCCAAAAAATCAAAATATTTTTTTTAATTATCTAATACCCAAAATTAATACTTCTATACCCAAGGATAACAAATATAAATTTTGGTTCCGATTTATGACGGTTTAGTGCTGTTTTAAGGGGGTCAATATTCAGATTGCCATAGAAGACTTATATTTTTAGTGTCGCATATGGTAATCTGAGCTTTGACCCCCTTGAAACACCAGTAAACCGTCATCAATCGGGACCAAAATTTATATTTGTTATCATTGGGTATAGAAGTATTAATTTTGGGTATTAGATAATTAAAAAAAATATTTTGATTTTTTGACCCTTCATAGAGTTTTCTAAACTTTGACCTCAATGCGCCACGCCTTAACCGCCACCAATCGGGACCAAAATTTATTTGTGATATCTTTGACCATGTGTAATGTTACATTACAATAATATTACTCCCCCCGCTATACACTACCATTAAGTATACCTGCATGCCAGTACAACAGCAATAACATTTGCAAGCAAACACAAACAATAGCAATAACACTTGCATGCCAGCCGATGATCAGCATAACAACAATAACACTTGTGCTAATAATATACATACATACATACCAACAACTATGCTGGCTAGCATCAACCACCAGCAGTGTTTCACTTGTTCGCTCGCACTGCAATTGTTACGCATGCAAGATATACGTCAATTCTCAGACAGCCTAACGCAGCGGACATATAAAAGCGCAGTAAGTGGCAAACTCAAGTCAGTCTCCGCAGGTAAGCCGGCGGGAACACATGTCTGCAAAGACATTGGTTCTTGCTAGCTAGCCTGGGTGGAGGAGGCCGTCAGTAGTGTCGGTCATCCTTCGCTTAGCTGAGACGCAGGCGGGATCATCTCGCGGGCGTACCAGTTGAGTGAGGGCGGGCCGCTGCTCTTCTGACACCTCAACCCCTCCACCACTTAGCCCTGGCTTGGCGTTGGGCTGCGCCGCTTCCATGACCACAAATCATGGATGCAGAAGAGCCAGGCTTTTTTGGATTGGCTAAGCCGAGGAGATGCCGTCATTGGTATCGGTCATCCTTCGCTTAGCTGGGGCGCATGCGGGATCATCTCGCGGGCGTACCAGTTGAGTGATGGCGGGCCGCTGCTCTTCTGACACTCCCCCGCTCGGCCAAGGCTCCGTCCGTGAAACGAAGCGTGAGCATTGGGAGACAATAAGTTGCGCTTTCCCCCTGCTCACGGGTCGATCCACGGAGTCTCAGCTGGCACAACTCCGCTCTCCTGATGCCTTCAGGTTAGGCAACCAGGGAGAGCGGTGGTGTCCAGCGGAGGAGTTAGATAACTAATCGAGTCTCCGCAGGTTTGCAAATCCAACCGAGCTGCTAAGGAAGAGAGGTAACAATACCGACCATATACTACCGACACTTCAGGACGCCGACTGCACCTCTCCGTCGTACGACCGCTGCTGGCTGCTCTCTCTTACTCTACCGATTAATCCGTCCGCTGCTGGCTACTCTCCCGATTCATCCGACCGCTGCTAGCCACTCTCTCCCTCTCTCTCTCGTGACGGAAAGCTGTTAGCCCATCCATATCGCAAGCGGTGTGTGTGTGTGTTCGATTTTAACACATAGATACTGTGTTCTTTATTCAGTGGGAGTTTGTGGGACTTCTACTCGACCTTGGACAGGCTGAGCATTACCCCAGCCTTCGACAAAACCCACCTCATAAATGGCGCCCGAGCAGGGACCCGCTTCCGCAGATGAATGTGCGAAAGCAACAACAAGCACCAGCACTGCCGGAGCGTGTTCATCGAACACACAGCCAACAACACCTAGCACACGCCAAGAGAATGGAGATACGCTGAACACCGACTCGCTCAACTGGATATACGCGCTTAAAAAGGAGAGGCTAGTCGAAGTGTGCAAACAACACAACATCTTCGTCGAAGGGCAAAGCGTCGCTAACCTGCGTTGCGCCTTGAGTGCCTACGTGCGAGCAAAACGAATGCGCAAGTCCAGTGAAAATCTGCTGAACGAGTTGGAAAGAGAGATCAACGAAGAAGAAGGAAAACCAGCGAAGCCGATTCCCTCCATTCACATCCATCAACCACCGCCCAATCCTATGCAGCAACCAATGTTACGCCCTACAGCAAATGAAGCTACAGCTCCAAAACCAACCGAGATGAGCGAAGCAGAACTAATGAATACGGTTCGCCGCTGGGATGTTCGGTTTTCAGGAACCGAATCGCTGCATGAATTCCTCGAAAGAGTTGAAGAACTAGCACATTGCTACCAAATCCCAACTGACCGTCTCCTCTCCACTCTCCCCGAATTGTTGCGCGGAAAAGCTCTCCAATGGTACCGCGTCCAAAAACACCAAATCAACCGCTGGACAGATTTCAGAGAAGGAGTGGAAAGATTTTTCCTGCCCAAGCGGCATCTGAGCCATTTGGAGGAAAATATCCGCCAGCGTAAGCAACAGGGACGGGAAAGAGCTAAGGACTACATCCTCGCCCTACAGACACTCATCCGACAGCATCCAACCATGTGCCGTGAAGATCATCTGGAGCGCATCTACGATGGATTGCGAGTGGAATACCGCCTTTTCGTTAAGCGAGGCGAATTCCAGACCATCCAAGAGCTGCTGGAACTGACCGAGGAATACGAGCTGCTCAAGAGCGAGGAAGCCAAACAAGGAAAAATGGTACTCTGCCACCTACAAGATGGGTACAACAGCAAGGCGTACTGTTGGCGATGCAAAGAACCTGGACACTATCGGTTCCGTTGCCGAAACCTCAGAAGGATCTTCTGCTCCAGATGTGGCCAAGATGACATCATGTCAAGAGATTTCCCGTGCGAGCGGATCAAAGAAGTGGAAATCAAAGAAACTACCAGTAAAGCGACCACAACTAAACCGAGTGCACAACAGAAACGAAAAACAGCACAAACCAACCAGCTCCAACCGAAGAAGATACCTCCGTCACTCCTTTCATACACTGGAGGACCAGGAGAAAGCCGCTTCTACATTCAAGTTACCGTAGAGGGGATGAGCGTGAAAGCCCTACTGGACACCGGTGCAACCATGACTTACGTGGATGACTCCATTGGGAAATATTTGCAAGAGCGCAAAATTCAGCCCCGGCTGAGCCAACGGAGTATACAATTAGCAGACCAAACCTGTGTATACAGCTCGCACGCCTATCCAACAAACGTATGGTACAATGGCCGAAGTACCAACACGCTAGTCACCGTCATTCCTAATCTCGCCGAGAAAATGATCATGGGAATGGATTTCCTGTGCGAAAGGGAGGTCATGCTCACATTGGATGGCAAACCACTAATACGCACACCGATAGGAGGAGAAGATGGAACCGCAAACATGTACGCGTTAAGTTCCAAGGAACATCCAACCAGCGACCAGAACACCGACTTCTTAAAACACCACCAAGAACACTTCAGCCAAATCACCGGTCCAAGCGCCAACACCGAACATCCGATCACTGTGAAGCACGACCGACCGCTAAAGCTACGCCACCATCCGCGCAACCCAATAATGCAACGAAACAATCGCCAACCGCCACTGCCAAATCCGCCGAAAGCTAGAAAAACGAGATCTTTGCCTCCCAACAAACCAAGAATCCTGGGCATACAAGTTTTTCACGGTCCACCAATCCAAGAATCTCTGTTCTCTGTAAGGGACCGAACAGCAGACATTGGAGAAGAAGCGGTTCGCATTTCTGAAATGAAATCCGGTCCACCGAACGACCAAGAAACAAAGCGAAGACGAGCCAGAGAGATTGCGTGCCTTATTCAAAGAATTAAAATTGAAACAGCCGCAAACTGGAACATCCACAAGGGGAGTTTCTGGATAAAGGGGGCAACGGATACACGTAAAGGGGTGAGACGTACACGAGGCATCCGTACCATACCAAGATTGAGAAGGCTGGCGCAGTTCGAAGCTGAATGAATTTAATTATGTATATGAATCTTCCTAGTTTGAATGAAATGTTAATCAGTATATTTAGTTTGTATATGTATATCCAAATGAAATACATATGAATGAAATGTTAAATTTACTTTGTATATGTATATCCAAATGAAATATTAATATCTAAACTCTGTAAACCAAAAAAAAAAAAAAAAAAAAAAAAAAAAAAAAAAAAAAATAAATAAATTAGTAATAAAGACGAATGACATACACACACCACTGTATCCTAGGCCATGCCTGGTGAAACTTCTTTCTTTTACCAACCGCAGCTTTCCGTCACCCGAAGTGGGAGGGGGACTGTAATGTTACATTACAATAATATTACTCCCCCCGCTATACACTACCATTAAGTATACCTGCATGCCAGTACAACAGCAATAACATTTGCAAGCAAACACAAACAATAGCAATAACACTTGCATGCCAGCCGATGATCAGCATAACAACAATAACACTTGTGCTAATAATATACATACATACATACCAACAACTATGCTGGCTAGCATCAACCACCAGCAGTGTTTCACTTGTTCGCTCGCACTGCAATTGTTACGCATGCAAGATATACGTCAATTCTCAGACAGCCTAACGCAGCGGACATATAAAAGCGCAGTAAGTGGCAAACTCAAGTCAGTCTCCGCAGGTAAGCCGGCGGGAACACATGTCTGCAAAGACATTGGTTCTTGCTAGCTAGCCTGGGTGGAGGAGGCCGTCAGTAGTGTCGGTCATCCTTCGCTTAGCTGAGACGCAGGCGGGATCATCTCGCGGGCGTACCAGTTGAGTGAGGGCGGGCCGCTGCTCTTCTGACACCTCAACCCCTCCACCACTTAGCCCTGGCTTGGCGTTGGGCTGCGCCGCTTCCATGACCACAAATCATGGATGCAGAAGAGCCAGGCTTTTTTGGATTGGCTAAGCCGAGGAGATGCCGTCATTGGTATCGGTCATCCTTCGCTTAGCTGGGGCGCATGCGGGATCATCTCGCGGGCGTACCAGTTGAGTGATGGCGGGCCGCTGCTCTTCTGACACTCCCCCGCTCGGCCAAGGCTCCGTCCGTGAAACGAAGCGTGAGCATTGGGAGACAATAAGTTGCGCTTTCCCCCTGCTCACGGGTCGATCCACGGAGTCTCAGCTGGCACAACTCCGCTCTCCTGATGCCTTCAGGTTAGGCAACCAGGGAGAGCGGTGGTGTCCAGCGGAGGAGTTAGATAACTAATCGAGTCTCCGCAGGTTTGCAAATCCAACCGAGCTGCTAAGGAAGAGAGGTAACAATACCGACCATATACTACTGACACTTCAGGACGCCGACTGCACCTCTCCGTCGTACGACCGCTGCTGGCTGCTCTCTCTTACTCTACCGATTAATCCGTCCGCTGCTGGCTACTCTCCCGATTCATCCGACCGCTGCTAGCCACTCTCTCCCTCTCTCTCTCGTGACGGAAAGCTGTTAGCCCATCCATATCGCAAGCGGTGTGTGTGTGTGTTCGATTTTAACACATAGATACTGTGTTCTTTATTCAGTGGGAGTTTGTGGGACTTCTACTCGACCTTGGACAGGCTGAGCATTACCCCAGCCTTCGACAAAACCCACCTCATACATGTTACTACAGATTGAGGGGGCGATACAGTCTTTTTATGAACTTTTAAATTTTTCATACAAATTAAAAGCACCCTAATGTACATGCACATAAAAACAAATTTGTCAAATGCTATTCGCAAATTGCCAGATCGCAAATTTATTTGCTTTTCTTTCTTATCCCTATTTTTATCTGGATTTTACAGAATTAATTTGGTCAGAAATGACTGAATCGCTAGAGAAATTGCCATTTTCAGAGGCATTTCGCAATTCTTGTTTAAATTAACCTTTTAAAAATTTGAGTACCTATATAAAAAACAAGTAAGGAAGCCTAAGTTCGAGTGGAATCGAACATTAGATACTCAGCTGTATGCTTTCATTGTTTGTTTGCGTTTGTTCGATATAGGGTGTATTTTATATGACACAAGTGCTGCATAAACAGGGCGCAGCCACGCCCATTTTCAAAATTTGTATCAATCATCCAAATAAGCATATAAATATTATTGTTAGTGCAAAATTGCATCCCTCTATGACTTTTAGTTACAAAAACTTCACGTTACAAATTCCAAAAGGGTGTTCCAGAAATATCTTTGTTAAAAAGTAGGCGTGGTCATAAACCGATTTCAATACATTTTTGCGTGTCTATTAACACATGTTATAAAAGTGTATAAACCAAGTTTCGTCATAATATCTCAGTTATTTGTCGAGTAATAGGCACGTAGATTCCTTTGTATAAAAAGAGGCGGTGCCACGCCCATTTTCCAAACTTTTTTATATTTTGTTTCCGGTCTATTGTAGAACTCATGTCACAAAATTTCAGTGATAGATCTTTATATTTGACAGAGAGATCGCTTAAAATGTTTTTATTAGGTCACTTTATAAAACCCATATATAAAAGTGGGCGTGGTCGTCAACCGATTTTGGAAATCTTTCGTCCACACATTTGGCTAAGTAAATATATCACGCGTACCAAATTTCATCGATATATCTTTAACGGTTTATGAGTTATGGCTTATAAAACTTTCAATATTTGCCCCTTAATAAGTGGGCGTGGCACCGCCCATTTTCCAAAATTTTTATATTTTATGTTTTATGTCCCTAGTTGGTCTCCTGCCACAAAATTTCAGTGATAGATCTTTATATTTGACAGAGATATCGCTTAAAATGTTTTTATTAGGCCCCTTTATAGTTCCCATATATAAAAGTGGGCGTGGCCGTCAACCGATTTTGATAATTTTTCGCCAAAACATTTGTCTAAGTAAGCAAATTACGCAAAACAAATTTCATCGATATATCTTCAACGGTTTCTGAGTTATGACATATAAAACTTTCAATGTTTGCCCCTTAATAAGTGGGCGTGGCACCGCCCATTTTCCAAAATTTTTGTACTTTTTGTTTTATGTCCGTAGTTGGACTCCTGCCACAAAAATTCAGTGATAGATCTTTATATTTGACAGAGATATCGCTTAAAATGTTTTTATTAGGCCCCTTTATAGTTCCCATATATCAAAGTGGGCGTGGCCGTCAACCGATTTTGATAATTTTTCGCCAAAACATTTGTCTAGGTAAGCAAATTACGCATACCAAATTTCATCGATATATCTTCAACGGTTTCTGAGTTATGACATATAAAACTTTCAATGTTTGACCCTTAATAAGTGGGCGTGGCACCGCCCATTTTCCAAAACTTAATCAAATTTCTTCATAACGGCCTGAGCTCAATACGTGGGTAAAATTTTATCACTCTAGCTATATTAGTGGCTGAGATACCAAATTTCCGATTTTTTCTATATAGGAAAAGTGGGCGTGGTCATGGTCCGATTTCGCCCATTTTCAATACCAACCGTCCCAGTCTCGATACCAACTTGCATTTCAAATTTCATCAAAATATCTCAATTTTTACGCGAGTTATCGTGCGTACGGACGGACGGACGGACGGACGGACGGACGGACGGACGGACGGACGGACGGACGGACGGACATGGCTCAATCGATTTCTCTTTTCACCCTGATCATTTTGATATATATAAGTCCATATCTATCTCGATTATTTCATTATGTTACAATCCACCGTTATGAAATCAAAATTATAATACTCTGTGTACTAGTACAGCTGAGTATAAAAAGAACTTCAATAAAGTAAAAATTCTATTAAAAATACATACATATAAATAAAAAGTACTATGTTCTTATTTATTTATTTGAAATTGATGATCAATTTGCCACCAATACCATACTCATTCGCACGTACCAATGCAAAAATATACATATGTACGTATGTAAGTTAACCCAAAACGTTTAATCGTCAGCAGAATTCCTTTATAAATATTGTTTGCATAACATCCGCTTAAGACAATACTACAACTGTTATGTTGACGACAAATATCGATGTAAAAAGATACGGCTTATTGCACAGGTAGCGAATTCACTGCGGTTAACAATAAACACCTCAAACCGTGTGATTCGCTTAGTCAGCATGCGCCAAATAAATCGAACGTTGATGAAATAAGACCGGCTAATGAAGAGACAGTCAATTCACTGCAGTTAACACCTCGCACCGTGGGATGCGCTTAGTCAGCGATCAATAAGTAGCCAAATATCGGTAGCGGCAGCGACATCACCGAATATCGTTGGCAGCGGGTAGAACTTACGCTGCAAGCCCGACGGCAGTGGCAACGGCGGCGAAGGCTTCCCCAACTTAGGTTTTAAGTTAAGTTAACTTTAAGAATCAGAAGATAACTAGAAGCAATAAACGTAAGACGTTATAATATCGAACCCGGCGCAGCTGATTAATTTGTCAAGGCAGGAAGGCATCATAGAATAAGTTGTACAATACTACAAGCGATTCATTCATAAAATTGAATTGTTTCAACAAAGGATGCAACAGAGCTTTTCATCAGATCAAGGTTTTTATAAAATTCTAAAATTTGCAGCCCGGCTCATTTTCAACCATCTTTGCAGTGGTGGTAGAGTGTGAAAAGAAATAATAACTAAATATCAAGGCTCAATGCAATTGGCAATAATTTGAATAGTAAAAAGAAATGTCAAAATGAATTTATTATTCGCCGCGAAAAAACAAACGAATTCGAGCCCCGAGAATCATGCGAGGCAACTCGCCATGTCTTCATCTTTTTTTGACTAAACGATTTCCACTTCACTCGTCCAAAATACCGAATTTTCCCTTCTTATACAATATACGTTCTTTGATGTTCATTGTGAATATGCACAGGCAAATAAAGAAGAGCATATCTCCGATTAAAAGCCGAAATAGTCGTGCTTCGATACACATAGTACATATTAGTTGATATTTTTTCGTTTAGGCTTCATTTTTGAGCTCTCATGACCAATGTTTTTTTTATAAGGAAAAAATGTATGTGAAAAATTAATATTTTTGGTAGAAGTTATAAATACATATGTATGTAGATCTATTTCGGAGATCACCACATCCCTTCATCAGACTTCATTTTACTTTTATTCTTGCGTCCGCATAAAACATCCTTTAATGCAAAATTTCACTAAGAAGTTAAAAATAAATAATAGTAAATACTAAAAAACACGCTTTAATCTTAAAAATCGTACTAAAAATTGAGAAATAATTTAATTAGAAACAAAATGATGAACGAAAATTTAAGTATTTAAGGAAAAGCGTGGGGATCCGACGTTCAGACGTTGGGAAATTTTAATTCGATATGGCTACATTTTCAACTTAAAGTGGGCATTGTTGATCTGACAAATTTCAAATGCAAACCTGTATACAATTTGTAGCCGAAATTGAACGGCGTGCATAAAAAGCAAACTCGACTCCCAATTTTTGTTTTGCGTGACAGTGGAATTTAGATTGTTTACAAAAAATTAAGCACTTCCTTTCGATATCGTGTGTGTTATATATTTTACAAAATAACAAAGATCCCTCGGATTTTCTATCTTGTTCCGACAATGAGTGAGGTGGAGAATCATGCGGCGGATGCCTAGGGAAAACTGAAAGGCATATTAATACAGATTGGTGGCATATTATTGGGTGGATTTAAAGTGTTGGCGATTGCTGTGAATGAGCATGCGTTGGTGGAGCTTTTTAAATTAATTCTAGAAGGCCTAACAAAAGGGTCGGCTTTGCATTAAAGAACCACGATCCGAGAAAAATGACTTTTTCAGGGGCTCTCACAGATATCAAAACCGAAATCGAAATTTGCCGGAGGCTTATAGTTCACGAGATATTTGTTGGTAATTTGTTGGTAGTCTATAGATATTACCGGCTGAGGGTTATTTTTTAAAGCGCAGCCAAAGGTCGCAAAATGGAAAATTACAACACACAAATTACTTTATCAAGGAATATCTCCTCAATTATAAGCGTCCGGCAGGTAAGACTTTTGTTTTTCTCGAACCGTGGTTCCTTAATGTAAAGCCGACCCTTTTGGTAAGCAGATTGAAATCTGAGCCAAACTATTATGTATTACTATCGCTTTGTTCGTGTTGAGTGAAATTTTTGTATATATGTTGACTGTGTAATCTATTAAAATAACAAAAATGTACGTTACATTAGTGTTTATCTAAATAAAAAAAACAGGGTTACCCATATAAAATAATATGAATCGCTCTGTAATTTTAAGAAATTTCGAGTGTTTTAAAAGTTCACCCTTTATCAACTACAAGTACTACTCAAAAAAGTAAGCGTATCTACATATGTATGTACATACATATCTCTTCGCTATTTTCATTTTTGCAAATTTTATTTTAATCGTATATTTAAAATATGGAGCAGCTAAAAGTGAATTAAACTTTGAGATAAAAATTAATTGTGGAAGATAAAACTACTGGAGATAAAACTACACACTTCATATATGTATGTAAATCAAAATAAGCTTGTGATTTTAGGGAACAAAACGAGCTCCTGAATCAAAGTTGATCGCGGGAGAAAAAGCTTGTCTGCGGGAAAGCATTGAGTGCCACCTGATGAGCATTTCGCCCTAAAAATCGTAATGTAGTCAGAACTTGCAATCCAGGTGAGAGTGAAAGTCCCCTATTACTGACAGGCTCTAAAATATCTATGATATTCCACTGTGGCCTTATCAAAGCAATATCTCGAATAACATTCCTCTTCCTCCATTTACAACGGATCACATCGGTTTCTATATACATACCTTTGTTCTCCGTTCCGGCATAGCATAGTCTATAATGGCAAAATCTTGAAAAATTCTGCCATTTCCAAACATATTTATTAAAATGTCTTCCTTATATGTTTTATTTTTTTTTTTATTGAATTCACGTACTCTCTTTCTATTTTCATAGTTTTCGTGACGAATTCCCAGCTTAGAACAATATTTTAAGATTTTAAAATGACATTCACCTCATACTGGTTAGAACGCTGTTTTAGTGATAAAACTGATTTTAAGTCGACTATGACAGAGATAAAATGACGTTTATGCTAGCATCATTCTAATACCAGTATTCTGTAACTCTGTCTCATCTCAAGTCTCTAAATTTGAGATTTGAGACATGAGACGATTTTTGTGACTTGAGCCAATTTTGGTATTCTGTAAGCCACAGTCACTAAAAATTCCACCAAAGACTGTGGTGAAAATGTACTGAGACTGTTTGAGATAACAAAATAATTTAACGAATACTCACTAATCGATTACATACGAATATAGATTTTGAAAATGAATTTATGAGCAATATATTGCATTAAAAAAATAAAGCGTATCATTACTACTTATCACTTATAAAAATAGTTATGAATATAATGTTTTATGAGTGTTTTATCTGAACCGATTCGCAAAAAAAAAAATCATGTAACGTAAAACCAAAGAGCTTATATTCAATAAGAGGCTGTAGTTTGTATCGATAGCCAAAATAAAATGCTGCCACAAATTTTCTGTATTTCATGGTGAGTATGGAGAGGGTACCGGCCCGTCCGTTTTGTGTGGTCATTCGTAGCGCCACAGAAAATCATGAGTGACTTGTTATGGTACGCGTTTGACCTCGATTACGATCTGCGCTTTGTGGCGCCCTATGCCACCAACAGCGATGATCTCTTTGGACAACCTGATCAGTCTCACCATCTCGCCGCAACGCAGTGGCGGCGCAGGGCCTGCCCATCTGGGACTTGCGAGATAGTAAGGCGTCACTGGCTGACCAAAAAGCCATCGAGTCAGTACGTTGGGCGCCATCTGTTATGGTACGCGTTTGACCTCGATTACGATCTACAATCGAGTGGAGCAGCAATGCATGGCGGTCGGCATGATCTAGGGTTGCACTGTGGCTAGTCATTGTCGGCTGGGCGGGGTTCTTGCCTACATTGCTGTCCTGCGCCATAAACAGAAAAAATTCATATCATGCCTTTTCAAACCAAAACGAGTAAAATCACACTAAAACAACATCCGGTTTGGCCGGATGCCACGGACGGACCGTTGAAAAATTCGAAAATTCAAAATAACCCGAAAAATCCAAATTCAAGAGGCCAGGCATCAGTTAAATTTAAATAAATGCAAACCGAGGGAAAATGTTAAAATTTGAATATGAATTTTGAACGTACATATGTATGTTAAAGTCAGACGGACGTTAGCAAAACATTTAAACCGAAATTTAAATCGGACGGAAATACTGACAATCGACGGAAAAATTTAAAAATAGATGAGCGCACGTTAAATTTAAATAATCGCGGACGGACGAGAAAATAATCGTTGCACAAAAATTTAAATTTGAATGTACGTTGAAATCGTTATGCACTAAATTTGAATAAACACTGTCAAAAAAAAACTGTCAAAGTGAATTTAAATTTGAATATTTATATCGCAAAAAAATCGTTAAATTTGAATTTAATTTGAATCAACCGGAAGGACCGGTTATTAACAGGCATCTGAAAATACATAAAAGAAGCTGAAATTTAAAATATATGAACAATCAAAAAAAGTTAAAGGCCGAACTCACAAGGGGGTGGCGTTGCTGATGTTGTTGCAGCGCCGGTGCGTTTTTGTCCCACCCTAATCCATGGTCACTGTCGCACCCGGGTATCAGTGACCCCTTACCTGTGGTGCGCCGCTGGTGTTGTTGCAGCGCTGGTGCTTTACTAGCCCACCCTCATCCTTGGCCATCGGTGCACCTATATTTCGATGACCCCGTTATTATTATGCGCTGCTGGTGTTATTGCAGCGACGGTGCTTATCGACCCACCCTCATCCATGGTCATCAGTGCACCTATGTTTTGATGACCCCATACCTGATATCCCTATGCCTTTTAAATTGGGGTGGTCAACATTCCCATTTAGACTCTAACAATTTATTTAAAATTCATAATTTATAAATGTTCAAAAAAAAAAAGGTGCTTATGTATATATATACATATGTATACGTTCTAAACATTATTTTATAATTTTAGGTGGCTTACGCTTAAACATTAGGACTGAATAGTTTAATAATTCTGGTAATGCCAAATGCGATCTTTTTGTTTATTTTTGAAGAGTATAAAAAAAACAAAGGAAAAAGGAGTCTCAGAAGGAAGTTATTCTTAATTATTTCTTTTATATAATATTATTTAAGGCCTTTAGTAATTATTCGTTTAATTTAATTTATAGGTTCTTATAGTTCACGTTTGTCTATTTATATTTTCCTACAAGGTTCTCCCCCCCTTCTGTCTTACTTATTTTAGATCGTTATTTTGTATTGCAATTATGTATACGGCATGTACATATGTGTGGTGTTAACCTTTTGCTTATTTATGTATGTATGTATAGATTTTTTTTAATAAATTTCGTTAAGTAAGTGAGGTATATATACATATATATACTGAGTTGTATACCCATACAGCATCGAAATTACTAAATTTAAATAAAAAAAAAAAGGTCAAAAGAAGGTCTGAAATTTATATCATAAATGGTTGTATGTATATGGACAACCGTAATTAATGGAGAATGGTTTTAAACTTGATCTTTTTCAACCATGCCCCTTTTCCACTTAAAACCTCAAAGAAAAATGCTGGTTGGGTATGCACACTCATATTACCACACATACACGTACACAGTGCATAAATACATAGGTACATATATTTCACGAAATTAAGGCAAGCAAAATTTTTCTCCTTTTTCTAATTCAATTAATTATATAAATACATAAATATACATATGTCCGATACATCCGGGGCCTGACTCACCGGCCGTTGCGGCGCATATTTAGTGGTGGTGCCACCGATCTGCTGTAGATTCTGCTGCCGCGTTGTTGAAGATTGCTGCTGCTGCTATGCTGCCTTGCTGCCGGGCGCTATGCGTGTCGCGCCGTTGTTGTTGCTGGGGGTTGGTGGTGCTATGTGCGTCGTGCCGCTGTGCTGGCGAGCACTATATATGCTGCGCCGTTGCTGTTGTTATGGCGCTGTATTCTAGCGCGTTGCTGTTGTTGATGTTGCACCTTATACTTGTGCGCCGCTAACGTCAGTACGCCTGCCTTCTGAGCGCTTGGTGTTGGTGGCGATGACAGCACCTTTAGTGGTAGCGTTACGTGGTCATATGCTGGTTGCCATCGCGTCGTTGTTGTGCGTTACTGTATGCTGGTCGTTGGTGGCAGGCTCCGCTGCGATGTGCCTACGTTGCTAGTGATCTGTGACGTGCTCGCTGTCGCCAGCGCTCCAATATAAAATGCTTGCTGTGGCCGTTTACCGTCGTTATTGGGGCGGTACAGTGCCGTAATTTTGCTTCTTCGAGTTTGCGTTGTTGTTGCGTAGATAGAACCCAGGCGATTTTGTGACGACTCAATGACTTTTATTATTGCTGTGCAGCACACGTATAGAATAACCCTTCCGTGCCAAGACTATTTTAAGCGCACTTATATATTTGTTGTTGTGGCTGTGGTAATTGCTGATCTTAATTCAAATTTCGTGCAGTTTGCCTTTACTTTTTGTTTCAGCACGAAGAACTGATGATTGGTGCTTTAGCGAACCGCGATCACTTGAATTTTGCTTTAGTGAGCTTACCACGATTTGCAGAGGCTCGACAAAACATTAAAAAAAAAATACGCATTAATATATTCGCATGGGAAATATTCAACTCACACTAGGTGGTAGTCAAGTTTATAAGGCACCCTTTTTTTTCCAAGAAAAATTGTTTTATTGAAGGCAAGCACAAATTTTATTCGCGCGCCGAAGTCACACTTTTTGGAGTTTTGTCTTCAAAATTCTTATTTTATTTTATTTTTCCCGAAATTTATGTGTCTCGTGAGAGATATGCAGCACAAGCTCGCCTTTAATGCCTCATCGACGCGCACCCATCTACCGACTTTTCCCAACTGACTGCTTTTCCCCAACTGACTGACTCTGTACTAAAATTTTCGCCAGCTACCCAGCGTGCCTACACTTCCCCTCTTTTTCTGTATTCATCTGGAAGAGTCCCGTTTCCTTTTTCGTATACCCTGTAATGATGTAGTGACGTGTGCATAATTGTGGCGTGACTTTACGGTTACCCGAATGTCTACATCATGGTATGACGCTAGCAATGACACAAGCGAGATGGAATGCGATTGCCATGTTACAAAAAAAAATACCAAAACTTTCGGAATAAAATGCCTCAAGCATTTTTCCCATGAAACTATCTCAAAATAATCGATTATATTCGTGCCCTAGTAAATTTGCGACTGTAAAATTCTATTAGTGTACGTTGGGAATATTAATAGACATTGTTGTCTTACGCTCAAATTATAAAAATGGTAAGAGACAGGAAAATCTGATTAATGAAACAATAGTATAAATATGTGGTAAATAATTAATTAATTTTCTGTGAACTATGCAAAATTTAAAATTGTATGGAGCGCATAAGAACATTTTATAATATGTGCATTTGAAAGTACTAAGTCACCGAATAACCATGTGTTACGTATTTTCACAATAAGAAGTGTTCATGGCAACCCTGGAGAACCAGTTTCTCCATCACCAATACATGTGCATATCCCGCCATTGGAACGATTGTCAAGGTTGAGATGGGAAATTTGAGTTAAGCTTTCCCCATGAAAGGCCTACTTATAGAGGTTGGCTCGAAAGCTTGCCTATTTGCAAAAAAAAATTTCGTGCAATCTATAAAGAGTTTAAATTTGAAGAATGAATCAAAACCATATAACCATTTAGGAAAAAAAATCAATGTAAATTTGGGATACAATTGCTCATTTAAAATTTGTTTAGACTCTTAGTTTAGGAAGAAAAGGAATTAATTACAGGATTTAAAAAAAAAGGTTACATTTAAGATATCTAGTAACTGAATAAGAAAGTACAAAACGTTATTATTGCCAAAACGCCAGCAATGGTGAATGAAAGTTACTCGAACAGGGAAATTGCTCTTGTCTAAAAAAAAAATTGTCAGCTGTTCCATGGGGACAACCTAATAATCAACCTCGTTTTGCAGTGCAGCCACCTGTTACACTAGCCCACAGCTCAACCACACAAGGTCGACGTGAGAGAGAATCGCTCTTCTTCTTCTTGGCATATGTCAACTTATTGTCTGTTGCTTTGATTTTACAATCTTGCATGCCTTGTTCGTAGAAGTAGAATGCTAAGCTCAAGGTTTATCCAAAGAAGGTTAAATTAGTTACGTTTTGATGTGTGTGTTTCCTTTAAAAAAAAATGTCAACGTGAAAGAGGAGAGAAATTATTTTCAAAGTAAAATTTTTTTTCCCAATCGGTTCTATCTGACGTTCGCACTTTTTTTTTTTTTTTTTTTTTTTTTTTGCACACATACCCAATTGCAATCAGCTTATCTGCCGCGAAATCCTTCTTTAAAGAATCCTAGCTAAGTTGTGTGTTCACTTCTTTTTCCCTGCTTTTGACATTTGAAAGAAGCCGCCTAACGTCAATCGCATATTCCGCCTCACATGCGACGACCTGTTTAGTTTGGCCACGCGTCAACCATTCTTCTTCACCATGTCAGCACGTAGGCCATTATTATTTGGAAGTTATTGGAAACTACTAAGAAAGAAGCTACTGAAATGGTGGTGCTGCCACACAGACAGAATTGAGCAACCGAAATTAACCCGTTTATGATCGATATCAGCATTGATATCGATAGCAAACCATAACAGGCCTTTCTTCGCTTCGAAGACCTGACGAGGGAGCGAACAGGAAAAAAGGTTTGCCTGTAAGGTTGTCGCGAGAATACTCAACTGTTAACCACGTGGGGCACGACTCACCCCTAGATAAGAGTCTCAAATTCTACCACAGCTAACCGGGCAACAGAGGCTCCATCAGGTGATATCAAAGAAAACATATGGCTATATGAACATGTCCAATCTAGTAATGTATGAAAATCTGAGATTAATTGAAAGTCAGGTATAATAAAAAAATTCATTTGGAAAAAAAACCAAATGCGTAAGTCCAGTGTTGCGGTGGTTCTCTATTGGCTTAGGCCAGAGAAGCCTACCCCCCTAAGTGCCGATCTTGGTCGGTCTTAACAACCTGTCCCCCCCGGCTGATCCAACCCCGCACGCTGGACCCAGGACAGGCGGTCTTGAAAAAGACCCTTGGTCCGCTGGTTTCTCGCCCCCCGGAATGGGCTTTAGAAAAAAAAATTAAATTATTTTGTTTCCTATTTTAAGGCTTGGCGGCCTTAGACATTTTTTTACAGGAGAACGCGTCTAAACTCCGAATACAATCACCCTATCAGCTGGTCTATGGTCCCTAACCTCTCGAAGCTGGACAAAAATAAACTTTAACAGGAAAATCATCAGAACTCCGTTTGAATAGACATTTTTGTATTGGAGATCTCGTCAAAACTCCGTAAGGTTAGGCATTTGATATAGGAGAACTCGCCAAAACTCCATAAAACTAGACATTTTGATTTGGGAGAACTCGTCAAAACTCCGTATAAGCAGACCAATTGGAATATGGACTGCTAGATGGTCCACGGTTCCCGGTGGGAGCGCTTGTGATTCACCTATTATTATAACTGCTCGGGGAGGATACTGGGCGAATTGTCCCCGACCGCCAAGACGCCCAGCGGAGTCTTATTGAGGACGGATATCAGAAGCATGGAATCGTCCTATTAATCTCCCTGTTAAGTCCTCTAAGTCATACAGTGCATTGCCCACTTTTCCACGAACTCGACACTTAAGATATTTTGGCAGGAATTTCGCGTTTATACCCTGTTTGAAGTTACTCAAGGCAAAATTTCTTCTAAATACCTCTTGACGTTCCCTATAGTTACCAGCCTATAACGCTTATTGTAGATCTGCTTGGCTCTATCATTTGCCTGCGCTAAGTTTTTACAGATTTCCTCGTTTGCGTCCGTTCAGTCGACTGCTGACACTTTTGGGACATTTAAACAAAATCGAACGTATGAGCGCTTCAAAAAAAACAAGGCACGCTTGAATGGTCGTATGAGATCTTAAGCAATTAACTGCCTAAATAAAATCACGTTTGGTGTTAAAGTCCAAATGCAAATATTTATACAATTAACGAAATTTAAATCTCTATCTCGATTAAAAATTATGTCGCATCCAAAAGAAATTAACAAAACTTTGGTTTTGTGTTTGGTGAAACTTTCAGCAATTATTTATAATGATTATTTGCTTTTTAAATCTCTATGCCGGTACAAAATTATGTCACATCCGAGAAAATATAATACGTTGTCGCATTTGGTGGAAAAAATCAAGTAAATGTTTGTAACAATTATCTGCGATAGTACCCTTTATCTTAAATTTAGCTAACAATACCGATTCACAATTGTTTTAGCTTCAAAAAAAATTTTTTTTTTTTTTTTTTTTTTTATAAACGTGTTTATATACGTAAATATGTAAATGTAAAAAGATATATAATGCAAAATATATATATGTTCGTTATTCAATGGGAATGCTGACCTCCCATTATAAAAGGCACAGGTTACAGAAATAAAAAAAAATATAACCCCCTTTGAAAAATAAAAACACAAAAAAAAATTAAGACAGTGTGTGCCAACTGGTCTCCAGCGCACCAGCCGCAATGCAGGGTTGCTCGGAAGCTAAATCCCTGAGACAGGCTGGCTAACTAGAAGATAGTTAACAATAACAAAAAAAAATAAATTTTGCGAAATACCAACCTATCTCCGCCGCAATGAAAGGAACGGTTTGAATCCGCTATCCCCAGACTTGCGGAGATAGACAATACATCCTTGGGTCTCAGCTCAGCCCATCGCCATGAAGGGGTGCTAAATGTTCCAAGGCACCCAACTCAGGCATGAGATGAACTGAGGCCTGCATCGCATAACAAAAGAAAAAGACAGAACAAAAGAAATTTGCAACTATACCCTCATAATCTCCGCCGCAATGAAAGGAACAGCTAGAGGCTGCTTTCCCCAGACTTGCGGAGATGAAAAGTACTAACTCAGGTCTCAGGTCCCAACCCATCGCAATGAAAGTGGCGCTAAGTGCAACCAACTCAGACGCGGGATGGCTGAGGCCTAAATTGCAAAAAAAAATCACGAACACAAAAAAAATTAAAAGGACGAATTTTCCTTATGACCAACATCCTTGGCTCCGCCGCAATGAAAAGCACGGTTTGAAGCCGCTACCCCAGACTTGCGAAGAAGGATTGCTAGCTTAGGATCCAGCCAACTCCGACGCGAGATAAGCTGGGCCCCGAAAGAAAAAAAAATCCGATACACAAAACTGCACAAAATACATATTCGGCAAAAAGAAATTTATAAAAAAAATAAATACTGAATCTAGCGGACATGCCCCTCGGACGACAGTGAAAACAAATTTAATATTTAAACTACAAAAAAAATTAAGTGCGTTAAACACTGCCTCTCCGGGTGAAATGCAAAAAGAAAAAAAAAAAACAGACTGGGTGACGTGAAGTCGCGTGGAGCCCTGAGCCACTAACACCAATGACTCTCCAATCAGTTTGATCAATTCCATCATCCCGCCGCAACGCAGTGGCGGCTACTGAGGCTGCCAATCTGGGACTTGCGGAATAATGAAACTTCACTGAACGACCAGAAAACCACTGAAGCCAGCACCCCAGGACACCGCGTTGGGCGCCATCTGTTATGGTACGCGTTTGACCTCGATTACGATCTGCGTTTTGTGGCGCCCTATGCCACCAACAGCGATGACCTCCTTGGACAACCTGATCAGCCCCAACATCTCGCCGCAACGCAGTGGCGGCGCAGGGCCTGCCCATCTGGGACTTGCGAGATAGTAAGGCGTCACTGGCTGACCAAAAAGCCATCGAGTCAGTACGTTGGGCGCCATCTGTTATGGTACGCGTTTGACCTCGATTACGATCTACAATCGAGTGGAGCAGCAATGCATGGCGGTCGGCATGATCTAGGGTTGCACTGTGGCTAGTCATTGTCGGCTGGGCGGGGTTCTTGCCTACATTGCTGTCCTGCGCCATAAACAGAAAAAAATCATATCATGCCTTTTCAAACCAAAACGAGTAAAATCACACTAAAACAACATCCGGTTTGGCCGGATGCCACGGACGGACCGTTGAAAAATTCGAAAATTCAAAATAACCCGAAAAATCCAAATTCAAGAGGCCAGGCATCAGTTAAATTTAAATAAATGCAAACCGAGGGAAAATGTCGTTAAAATTTGAATATGAATTTTGAACGTACATATGTATGTTAAAGTCAGACGGACGTTAGCGAAACATTTAAACCGAAATTTAAATCCGACGGAAATACTGACAATCGACGGAAAAATTTAAAAATAGATGAGCGCACGTTAAATTTAAATAATCGCGGACGGACGAGAAAATAATCGTTGCACCAAAATTTAAATTTGAATGTACGTTGAAATCGTTATGCACTAAATTTGAATAAACACTGTCAAAAAAAAACTGTCAAAGTGAATTTAAATTTGAATATTTATATCGCAAAAAAATCGTTAAATTTGAATTTAATTTGAATCAACCGGAAGGACCGGTTATTAACAGGCATCTGAAAATACATAAAAGAAGCTGAAATTTAAAATATATGAACAATTAAAAAAAGTTAAAGGCCGAACTCACAAGGGGGTGGCGTTGCTGATGTTGTTGCAGCGCCGGTGCGTTTTTGTCCCACCCTAATCCATGGTCACTGTCGCACCCGGGTATCAGTGACCCCTTACCTGTGGTGCGCCGCTGGTGTTGTTGCAGCGCTGGTGCTTTACTAGCCCACCCTCATCCTTGGCCATCGGTGCACCTATATTTCGATGACCCCATTATTATTATGCGCTGCTGGTGTTGTTGCAGCGACGGTGCTTATCGACCCACCCTCATCCATGGTCATCAGTGCACCTATGTTTTGATGACCCCATACCTTATATCCCTATGCCTTTTAAATTGGGGTGGTCAACATTCCCATTTAGACTCTAACAATTTATTTAAAATTCATAATTTATAAATGTTCAAAAAAAAAAGGTGCTTATGTATATATATACATATGTATACGTTCTAAACATTATTTTATAATTTTAGGTGGCTTACGCTTAAACATTAGGACTGAATAGTTTAATAATTCTGGTAATGCCAAATGCGATCTTTTTGTTTATTTTTGAAGAGTATAAAAAAAACAAAGGAAAAAGGAGTCTCAGAAGGAAGTTATTCTTAATTATTTCTTTTATATAATATTATTTAAGGCCTTTAGTAATTATTCGTTTAATTTAATTTATAGGTTCTTATAGTTCACGTTTGTCTATTTATATTTTCCTACAAGGTTCTCCCCCCCTTCTGTCTTACTTATTTTAGATCGTTATATTGTATTGCAATTATGTATACGGCATGTACATATGTGTGGTGTTAACGTTTTGCTTATTTATGTATGTATGTATAGATTTTTTTAATAAATTTCGTTAAGTAAGTGAGGTATATATGTGGCAACTCCGCCACTTATTAGAAATAGTACTCAACTTAACTAAGCCTCTCTGTCTCTCACTGGAAGAAATGTCATTTATATAACCGCTCCGCTTCTCAGTGGAAATAATGTAATTTTGTTGTAAGCTTTTGTATATTCATATTACCTAAAATAAAGAACGAGTTTTGACTCGCGCTCATTCGCTACATTGGTGACCCCGACGACTGTCCACGTTTTTTCCGGCGCATCAAAATAATTAAAATAAATATCGTTTTAAAAAAAGGTATACATAAAATTTCTAATCCGCGTGCATCCGCTTCAAAAGTATTTTTTACGAAGAATCTTTTCGCGATATAATACTACAAGCAAATTCCCTGCCATCCGGAGGTAATATTTTTTGCTAATATTTGCCATTTTCCAAAAACTGCACTATCTTCGAAGTGTGACTGAAAATGCCATCAGGAAGCGTTAGTGACACATCCTCTCCTTCGCACGAGGCCGCACCTTCGACATCAGCACAAAATCCTGGATATACGACTGCACGTGCTCCCCCTTTTTCTACAGAGCACCCAGCATTATGGTTTGCCCAACTGGAAGCACAATTCCGAATCAGATCCATAACGAACGAAGATGACCAATTCCACTACGCTGTTTCCCTGATCGACACGCAGTCTGCAGCTGAAGTTGAAGACATTATTGTACGTCCGCCGCAATCCACGCCATACTCGACATTAAAGCAAAACTTAATTGAACGGCTAACAAAGTCAAAAGACGCAAAATTACTACAACTGCTAAATGGCGAACAAATCGGAGATCGCACTCCATCGCAATTTCTTCGCCACTTACGCAGCTTATGCCCTGACGTTCCAGACAACGTACTCAAAGCAAGGTGACAGTCGCAGCTCCCAGCTCAGACGCGCGCATGTCTCGCTGCTCAACCTAACGCATCGCTGGAAGATCTCAGTCGGCTTGCTGACAAGATAAATGAGGTAATGCCGGGTGGAAACCACTCAATCGCCGCTATTTCAGAAGAGCAATCTCTACGCGCTGAAATAGCCGAAATGCGGAAGCAGCTGGCGGCACTCAACACCCGCAGCCCACGACGAAATAGTAGACAAAATGAATCGTACCATAAAAGAGACGCATCACGTAGCCGTACACGACTTGATGCTAATGGGATCTGTCGATATCATAAGAAATTTGGAACCAATGCTCAGCGTTGCATACCAGGGTGCAAATTTTCGGAAAACTCAAAGGGGAATCAATAGAGGCGCTAAAAGATTCCCCCACAATAAAGTCGCGCCGACTCATCATTAAAGACCGCACTTCTGGGACACAATTTCTTGTGGACACAGGTGCGGACCTTTCGGTGTTTCCACGCTATCTCATCAAATCAAATCTGATTCCAATTGGCTACCAGCTATACTCAGCGTCTGGCTCAACTATAGAAACATACGGTTATCACGTACTCACGCTCAATTTCGGCTTGCGCCGTGATTTCACTTGGCGATTCGTTATCGCTGATGTTTCAAGGCCAATCATCGGTGCTGACTTCATTAGCCACTTCGGATTAATAGTAGATCTAAAGCACAGTTGCATCGGTGACGAAAATTCGGGAATCAGCTCTCACGGTCAGGTAAGACAAACCTCCCTTATCAGTTCTATAAAATCAATATGTGGCGAAACACCGTACCTTTCGTTGTTAAAAAATTTTCCGACCATCACTAAACCGGATGGAGCGTTCCAGCTAGTTAAGCATAATACGGTTCATCACATTAGAACTACAAACGGCCCTCCAGTGTCGAGCAAAGCGCGACGTCTCGCGCCACACAAATTAAAAATTGCAAAGGAAGAGTTCGCGAAGATGGTAAAAATGGGTATTGCCCGACCTTCAGACAGCCCGTGGTCGTCACCACTACACCTAGCCCCGAAGAAATCAGGAGAGTCGCGACCCTGCGGCGATTATCGTCGTCTCAACGACAGGACGATTCCTGATCGGTATCCTGTACGATACCTCGAAGATTTTGCAGCTAATCTTTGTGGGAAATCAATTTTTTCCACACTGGATTTAGTACGAGCGTTTAATCAAATCCCCGTCGCGAACGAAGATATTCAAAAAACGGCCATAATAACTCCATTTGGGTTATATGAGTTTCCTTTCATGACGTTTGGGCTCAGAAACGCTGCCCAAACGTTCCAGCGTTTCATCGACGAAGTCACCCGTGATCTCCCCTTTGTCTTTCCATATATCGACGACCTGCTAGTCGCTTCAGATAATGAAGCTCAGCACATTGAACACCTTCAGACACTTTTTCAGCGGCTTCAGGATTATGGATTGGTAATTAATACAGCCAAATCACACTTTGGTGCTTCTAACGTTAAATTTCTCGGCCATCACATAACTAGTAGCGGAATCAAACCATTGCCTGAAAAAGTTAGTGCTATAAGAGACCTATCGCCACCAACAACGGTGAAGAAACTACGCGGATATATTGGAATGGTAAATTTTTATAGAAAATTCATCAAAAATGCGGCGGTGCTTTTGGCTCCGTTAAATAAAGCTATCGCCGGACCCAACGTCAAGAACACACACACAGTCAATTGGACAACAGAACTCCGAAATGCCTTTGATCAATCGAAAGAAGCTCTAGCGACTTGCGCAGAACTGGCGCACCCTAATGTCAACGCAGACTTAGCAATCTTTACTGACGCATCGAATTCTGCAATCGGCGCGGTAATCCAGCAGCGCGTAAATGGCTCTTGGCAGCCTCTCTCATTTTTTAGCCGAATGCTCCCGGCATCTATTACTAAGCTCTCCACTTACGACCGCGAACTTCATGCGATATATGAGGCAATAAAGTATTTTCGATATATGGTCGAGGGTCAATGTATAATCATCTACACTGACCACAAGCCATTGCAGCATGTCTTCAAACAAAGAGAAGAACGCGCATCACCATGGCAGTTCAGAAGGATAGAGTGGATAAGCCAATTTACCACAGATATCAGGCACATAAGTGGTCAAGATAATATCGTTGCAGATTCGCTCTCCCGCGTTGATGTCATTTCAGCAACGGTATCACCACAACAACTTGCAGCCGCTCAAGAGGGTGACGCGGAACTTCAACAGCTTATTACTACACCGAGCTCTGCGCTTCATCTACAGAAACTCACATTTCCAGAGCACAAGGTCAGCATGTACTGCGATATCTCATCGGGTACAGTGCGCCCTTTTGTCCCCACTTCGCTAAGAAGAACGGTGTTCAACTCATTGCACTCTCTCGCTCATCCAGGAGTACGATGCTCTCAAAAACTAGTTACTAGCAGATATGTGTGGCCCGCGGTAAATAAAGATTGCCGAACGTGGGCGCGAAATTGTATTGAGTGCCAACAAAATAAAATACAGCGCCATGTCGTTACAGCTCCAGCGCGATTCCAGTTGCCAACGCAGCGCTTCGAGCACATACATATCGATTTAATAGCATTACCTCCAGCGAAGGGTTTCCGCCAGTGTCTCACCATAATAGATCGTTTCACCCGCTTCCCTGAGGTAATCCCACTCGAAAATGGCAACACGGAAACAATCGTACGCGCAATATTCTACCACTGGATAGCGAGGTATGGGGTGCCACTTCGAATAACTTCCGATCGTGGTGGGCAATTCGAATCTGCTCTGTTTCGCCAGCTTGCCCAGTTATTTGGAATACACCACCTGAAAACCACACCCTACCACCCTCAGGCAAATGGGCTTGTAGAGCGTTTGCACAGGCAATTAAAATCAGCTCTTCTTTGCCATAAAGAAATTTGGTACGATGCGCTTCCGATTGTTCTCTTGGGTTTACGAGCGTCATGGAAGAATGACATTTCAACAACACCCGCTGAGTTAGTTTACGGCGAACCAATACGGATTCCTGGAGAATTTCTAAATGCTGCTCAAACTCAGCCAATACCCGGGCTTCTTCGCCGATTACAACAACATTTTCATAATTTAACACCGGCCGATATGTCTCGCCATGGTAAGAAAAATTTTTTTCGTTTCAGAGAACTAGATACGTGCTCACACGTTTTGGTACGCCAAGGACAAGTAGCACCATCCTTCAGCGCTCCATACCAAGGACCATATCGCGTCTTATCACGCCACGAGAAACATTTTTATATTGATATACAAGGGCAGCGCACTCCTGTCTCAGTGGACCGCCTTAAACCCGTCTTCGAAGCCGATGAACAGGATACAACAACTCCTAGCGAACAAACACCGAGGCGCGTTCATTTCGCAGATGATTGATATACATGTACAATTGAATTTTTAAATTTAGTAATTTACTAATGAAAAAAGGTCAAAAGAAGGTCTGAAATTTATATCATAAATGGTTGTATGTATATGGACAACCGTAATTAATGGAGAATGGTTTTAAACTTGATCTTTTTCAACCATGCCCCTTTTCCACTTAAAACCTCAAAGAAAAATGCTGGTTGGGTATGCACACTCATATTACCACACATACACGTACACAGTGCATAAATACATAGGTACATATATTTCACGAAATTAAGGCAAGCAAAATTTTTCTCCTTTTTCTAATTCAAATAATTATATAAATACATAAATATACATATGTCCGATACATCCGGGGCCTGACTCACCGGCCGTTGCGGCGCATATTTAGTGGTGGTGCCACCGATCTGCTGTAGATTCTGCTGCCGCGTTGTTGAAGATTGCTGCTGCTGCTATGCTGCCTTGCTGCCGGGCGCTATGCGTGTCGCGCCGTTGTTGTTGCTGGGGGTTGGTGGTGCTATGTGCGTCGTGCCGCTGTGCTGGCGAGCACTATATATGCTGCGCCGTTGCTGTTGTTATGGCGCTGTATTCTAGCGCGTTGCTGTTGTTGATGTTGCACCTTATACTTGTGCGCCGCTAACGTCAGTACGCCTGCCTTCTGAGCGCTTGGTGTTGGTGGCGATGACAGCACCTTTAGTGGTAGCGTTACGTGGTCATATGCTGGTTGCCATCGCGTCGTTGTTGTGCGTTACTGTATGCTGGTCGTTGGTGGCAGGCTCCGCTGCGATGTGCCTACGTTGCTAGTGATCTGTGACGTGCTCGCTGTCGCCAGCGCTCCAATATAAAATGCTTGCTGTGGCCGTTTACCGTCGTTATTGGGGCGGTACAGTGCCGTAATTTTGCTTCTTCGAGTTTGCGTTGTTGTTGCGTAGATAGAACCCAGGCGATTTTGTGACGACTCAATGACTTTTATTATTGCTGTGCAGCACACGTATAGAATAACCCTTCCGTGCCAAGACTATTTTAAGCGCACTTATATATTTGTTGTTGTGGCTGTGGTAATTGCTGATCTTAATTCAAATTTCGTGCAGTTTGCCTTTACTTTTTGTTTCAGCACGAAGAACTGATGATTGGTGCTTTAGCGAACCGCGATCACTTGAATTTTGCTTTAGTGAGCTTACCACGATTTGCAGAGGCTCGACAAAACATTAAAAAAAAAATACGCATTAATATATTCGCATGGGAAATATTCAACTCACACTAGGTGGTAGTCAAGTTTATAAGGCACCCTTTTTTTTCCAAGAAAAATTGTTTTATTGAAGGCAAGCACAAATTTTATTCGCGCGCCGAAGTCACACTTTTTGGAGTTTTGTCTTCAAAATTCTTATTTTATTTTATTTTTCCCGAAATTTATGTGTCTCGTGAGAGATATGCAGCACAAGCTCGCCTTTAATGCCTCATCGACGCGCACCCATCTACCGACTTTTCCCAACTGACTGCTTTTCCCCAACTGACTGACTCTGTACTAAAATTTTCGCCAGCTACCCAGCGTGCCTACACTTCCCCTCTTTTTCTGTATTCATCTGGAAGAGTCCCGTTTCCTTTTTCGTATACCCTGTAATGATGTAGTGACGTGTGCATAATAGTGGCGTGACTTTACGGTTACCCGAATGTCTACATCATGGTATGACGCTAGCAATGACACAAGCGAGATGGAATGCGATTGCCATGTTACAAAAAAAAATACCAAAACTTTCGGAATAAAATGCCTCAAGCATTTTTCCCATGAAACTATCTCAAAATAATCGATTATATTCGTGCCCTAGTAAATTTGCGACTGTAAAATTCTATTAGTGTACGTTGGGAATATTAATAGACATTGTTGTCTTACGCTCAAATTATAAAAATGGTAAGAGACAGGAAAATCTGATTAATGAAACAATAGTATAAATATGTGGTAAATAATTAATTAATTTTCTGTGAACTATGCAAAATTTAAAATTGTATGGAGCGCATAAGAACATTTTATAATATGTGCATTTGAAAGTACTAAGTCACCGAATAACCATGTGTTACGTATTTTCACAATAAGAAGTGTTCATGGCAACCCTGGAGAACCAGTTTCTCCATCACCAATACATGTGCATATCCCGCCATTGGAACGATTGTCAAGGTTGAGATGGGAAATTTGAGTTAAGCTTTCCCCATGAAAGGCCTACTTATAGAGGTTGGCTCGAAAGCTTGCCTATTTGCAAAAAAAAATTTCGTGCAATCTATAAAGAGTTTAAATTTGAAGAATGAATCAAAACCATATAACCATTTAGGAAAAAAAATCAATGTAAATTTGGGATACAATTGCTCATTTAAAATTTGTTTAGACTCTTAGTTTAGGAAGAAAAGGAATTAATTACAGGATTTAAAAAAAAAGGTTACATTTAAGATATCTAGTAACTGAATAAGAAAGTACAAAACGTTATTATTGCCAGAACACCAGCAATGGTGAATGAAAGTTACTCGAACAGGGAAATTGCTCTTGTCTAAAAAAAAAATTGTCAGCTGTTCCATGGGGACAACCTAATAATCAACCTCGTTTTGCAGTGCAGCCACCTGTTACACTAGCCCACAGCTCAACCACACAAGGTCGACGTGAGAGAGAATCGCTCTTCTTCTTCTTGGCATATGTCAACTTATTGTCTGTTGCTTTGATTTTACAATCTTGCATGCCTTGTTCGTAGAAGTAGAATGCTAAGCTCAAGGTTTATCCAAAGAAGGTTATATTAGTTACGTTTTGATGTGTGTGTTTCCTTTAAAAAAAAATGTCAACGTGAAAGAGGAGAGAAATTATTTTCAAAGTAAAATTTTTTTTCCCAATCGGTTCTATCTGACGTTCGCACTTTTTTTTTTTTTTTTTTTTTTTTGCACACATACCCAATTGCAATCAGCTTATCTGCCGCGAAATCCTTCTTTAAAGAATCCTAGCTAAGTTGTGTGTTCACTTCTTTTTCCCTGCTTTTGACATTTGAAAGAAGCCGCCTAACGTCAATCGCATATTCCGCCTCACATGCGACGACCTGTTTAGTTTGGCCACGCGTCAACCATTCTTCTTCACCATGTCAGCACGTAGGCCATTATTATTTGGAAGTTATTGGAAACTACTAAGAAAGAAGCTACTGAAATGGTGGTGCTGCCACACAGACAGAATTGAGCAACCGAAATTAACCCGTTTATGATCGATATCAGCATTGATATCGATAGCAAACCATAACAGACTTTCTGAGTTGTATTGAGTGTAATATAAATGAAAACAAAAATAATGAGTAATTGCTGCTGATATGAATAAAGCGATTTTCTTTATTATTCATACACAGCTAATTTCCATAATTTTCCTCATTTTGACGAAAATTTCGAAATGTATATCATAAAAAATTTAAAAAAAAATCCAAAAATGCAATTTTCTCAAAAGTGAAAATACACGGCTGTGTCTCGAACTTGCACCCATCAATAAATCACATATATGTATGTATGAAAGTATGTATGAAAGTATTTAAATACATATAACATAGGGATAATTTCCACAATTTTCTTCATTTTCAAACAAAATTTAAGAATTATACATATGTATGTACCTATCTATCATAAAAAATTTAAAAAATCGGAAAATGCAATTTCCTCAAAAGTCAAAATGCACGGCTGTGTCTCCAACTTGCATACATCAATAAATCCCGTATATGTATATATGTATATAAGGCTAATTTCCATAGTTTTTTTCATTTTAACGAAAATTTCAAAATGTATGTTATAAAAAAATTTAAAAATCCGAAAATGCAATTTTCTCAAAAATGATAATTCGCGACTGGGTCTTGAACTTGCAACCTTCAGTAGATTATACCTATGTATGTACATACATACATATGTACGTGCATATGATTGTAGGCACGAAGACAAGAAAGTCTACAGCTGATCATCGAAAATTACTATCACTACCCTTTCATTCATAAATACCTCTTAACTAGCCATGGGTAATGGCGCAATTTTTTTGACGCTGATACAATAACACCAGCGCCAACCGTGGCGCCGCGCACGGTTATGGCGCAATAACACCTTTAGCGCAATTGCCATGGAATAATCGATAAATAACACTTGTTCGCCTCTTACTGTCCAATGTCCCCGTCTTTTGGCGCAATTCTGCTTACATACACGCGGGCACAATAATTGTGCCACAATTAAATTTAATTTTAAAAATCATTTGCGTATATTTGTGAAAATATGCTGCCATCTCGTTTTGCTGCATCTTCATTATGGAATATGAGGGTCGGCTCCACCCTATTAAAAAGAAAGATTCGGGGTCCGGGCGCATTATATCGAAATTTCCCCTTACCATTTACCATGCGTAACAAAAATATACTATATGCTAATAAATATTTTATTTAATTTATTTTGTATTATATTTTTCTCTCCTATTCACAGATAATGTCAATTTTGTCTTCTTTCTTTGTGAAAGTAAAATATCAATACCCTTTCGTATTAGCGATGGTTCGGTATTGGCGTTAGCATACATAATTGTGACGGTGTCATATACGCTGTGCTGTTATTGGCTTTGTGGTGGTGCCATTTTACACTAGCGCTATATTGGTGCTGATGTTAGCGCACGAAATTGAGACAGTGTTATATTGCAATAGCGCAACATTGAGTTGGCGCTACATTGAGTTGGCGCTACATTGAGTTGGCGCATTTTCCAAATCGGAGTTAGCGCAATAACACCAGGGTTGGCGCTAGCGCAATTACGCGGCGCAGCGCAGTGTTACCCATGCCTACTCTTAACTTCTTAGAGTTCATTCATTTCCATATATGTATGTACTTTGAAAGTTTACGCGCAGCCGAAACCATTCTTCACATCACAACTAAGTGCTTCATCCAAAACAAAGTCAAAAGTGGCAACAAGGCAGCTTAGGGCAGCGATTTTATGAAAAGTGGCAACAAGGCTATAACTGCTTATTTATTTGGAAAACCAACCGACCAACCCATTCTCAAGCATAATGCCACATCTTTTATAACCATAATTCTCCATTCTGGAAAAACCTGAATGTTAATTTGAATTTAAACCTAAATTATCATACTTAAAATTGATCAAAGAATATTTCAAACATACCCTCAACGTTATACCATGTCTCCACATAACGTGTTTCGCTCTTTTTTTCTGCACTCGCTCTCTCAATCTTGTTTCGACCTCAAAACGAGTGCCGAAACTCGCCAATTTCCATACAAATTTCTGAGAGCGAGTGAAGATTGAAACACTAGTTTCGTTCTCAATCCTCTTGCCAAACGCGATGATATCGACGCCTCTAATTTTGTATCGAAAATCTATCGAAATCTCGCACAGGCCAAAACAAAAACGCAAAAATAAGCAAACATTTAAGAAGAACAACAAAGAGAAATGTTAAACTGAATCACGATCAGCCACGTGGAGACGGGTTATTTAGGGAGATGTTTTGCAAGATGTTTTGTTGGCGAAACAAGTTATGTGGAGACGGGCTTTTACTTAATTCAAAACCACACTTTGAGAAAATTATGCGCTCTTAAATTGAGTTACATGTGAATAATTAAAATATGTATGTATTCATATAAGAATTACAAGATGCGAAGGTTGCAAACACGTTGGTTTCGTGCTTATTGGGTATGCATACATGTGTGCACGCAAGCCTGAAAGCATTTTTTGCACGTTGAAGACACGGGCCAAGTGAAGAAGTTTCATAATAATCGCGAAATTTGGGCAAATGTCTATACAGTGCTGTGCAAAAAATTTAGAACATGAATTGAATCTGCGATTTTTTAACAACATTATTACAACTATTAATTTACTAATTATATGTATATGTTCTTTTTATATAACTATTGAACAATGTACGTATATTTTATTAGACAGAATATCATGGAAATCTACGCTGGTCGCATTTAAATAACATGTTATTTAAATATCTACATGGTACTGAAAAATTTTTTGTTCTTTAGGAAAATTAAAATAATTGGCCTATTTTAAATCAAAATCCACTACCAAAAGTAGGGGGAAGCAAACTCTTGCACGTATAAATGTTTTAATGAAAGAAAACATTAATACAAATAGTTATTCATATAACCTCACCAATATGTATTGTAAGCCAACAGTAAACAGAATTTCGCACACTACTGTTTTAATAACTTCTTCTTTTTTCCCTTTCGCCTTTCAGCACACAAACATTTCGTTTTGTGCGCAAGTGTTTACGTGCAACTATACTAGGTGGGCGCAATAGACAGCTGCTTTCATTTCATTTGTTTGCAAGAAATAATTGGTACAATAGGATATTCGATCTTGTATAGAAGGGAAAAAAGTATTTGATTATAAATAGTATTAAGATTATAATTAATACTAATCTTAAATTCAAACTTTAATAAATCACAATTGCACAACAAGAATCGACATAAAACATACGTATTTATCTGCCTATTGCGACCACCTTGTGTAGTGGCTACAAAAACCATTGCGCATGCGCCAGAATTTTCCCACGATCATATGTATGTAGTATATCACATGTGCAAATATGTCGGCCATCATTCCTTTTCATACATACTTATTTACATACACACCGTCGCTTGAATAAAGAAACAACGTATAACGTATGACTTCTCTATATATTATAAGTTGTTTTATTACGCAAGCACCCATATGTACATCATGAGCACCTAAATTGTTTTACCGACGGCAAATCAACTTTGGTTCAATGGGCAAACAATTGCTTTTACTCAAAGTTTTAGAAATTTTACATTAATTGTTTGAAACAAATTGCAAATTTTTAGTACCTAAAAGGCCTGCAATCTTAAGCAAAGGCAAATACAGTAGAATCGCACAAAAGTTAACTCGCGAGAAAGTTAAACCTTCGGTTAAGTAAACGAAATTTGAGCGTCCACGTACGGCTCTAAAAAGTTAACTCTTGGTTAACTTTTCTGAGCTTATCGATTTTTTTTCAAATCCAACCGTTTATTTCTCAACAAAAACAAAACCTCACTTGTTTCTATGTATTCCCGGAATTTGCGTGCATTCCCCGAATTTCTGTGTAAAAAATTATTGTCAGTTTCGCGAGGTACAAGTGTATTTAGTCGTTTGAACTATTGAGTATTGAGAGTAAACATAGTTTGTGTGTTAAAAATGGCAACAAAGCGGAATAAACCATCGCAAATTAGATTGAATTTACATCAAAAAGCTGATATTTTAAGAAAAGTTGATGAAGGTATGCACCATTAGATTATAGTGTATCTAAAGTGGCCATCTCAAAAAACGATATGAAATTTTGGAGGCAGTGGCAAGCACACAGGAATTGGCAACCAAGAAAACTTTGCACAGGTCGGAATATCCCGTTCTCGAGGCAAGGTCGTATAAATGGTTTTTGAACCAAAGGCAACGCAATTGTGCAATTAGTTGTCCAATTTTAAAATCAAGAGCTAAGCTTGAATTTGCCAAAATGTACCCTAGAAAAAATTTGTATACAAGTGATGGATGGCTAGCAAATTTTATGTATGTAAATTAAATTTAATTTTCTGCTTTATAATGATTAAAACTGAGATATTCAAATAAATTTGATATGCTATATCCCAAAAATTATGTTTATTACCGTATTCAATCAAATTTAAAAACCACCTGGAAAAGTTAATATTTCGGAAAAGTTAAATGCCCTTGGGACCATTTGGTTAACTTTTCTGCGATTCTACTGTACTTGGCTTTTGTTAAAATTACCCGATATCGCTTGCATTATTATTTGCAGAATAATTAATAAGAATGGATTAATGCTGTTATGGTGTTGTGTATTTATTTTTATATATTCTATTTTTATATTTTAACATTAATGCATTCATCCATATGTACATATGTTTTGCTAAAAATCATGGCCAAGGTTGAATTGCTGTTATCACAACTCAACTCAAAGGCAAGAAAACTCAAATTATTATTTTGAGTAACTCATTCTTTATTTCTTTGCTACTCATTTTACGTACCCTCTCACCAGTGTTGCCAGAATATTTTTAAGCTTATAGCTAAATTAAATAAAAAAAAATTGCTAAAAATAGCTAAATAATTTTTTTCATAGCTAAAATAAATAGCCAAATTTTTTTTTTTTTCAAAAATAGCCAAATATGATTTATTTAAAAAGACGTGACATAAAACAACTTCACATATATTAATATTTATATATACATATATTATATATTGTAGCCATACATATATTTGTTTGTATGTACTTATATATGTACGTCGCATAATAAGATTATTACAATGAAAAAAATCAATTCATTACATATGTATGTATGTATGTATGTACATTTAATTGTAGTATTAAAATAAATTATAATAGCGACTAGTTAATATTTAAACTTTAGTTAAAAATTTGATTCAATAACATTTCAAAAATCATATCTTCTTCATTTAATTCACAGGTTGAATTATTATTAATTGAAGGCATTGCTTTAATAATATCGTTAGGAATTTTAAAGTTATTACAACATTTTTCAAGCCTTTTTAGACCATACCTAACAGTCAATAGAGAGTTTAACATAAATAATTGCATTCTATTTCTTTGCTTTGTTTTTATTGCGTTCATAACAGAAAATCTACGTTCTATTTCTGTATTACTAAGCGGTAGCATTAGAAAATTAAACACAAAAGATTGTAGTTCTTCAAACGGATTTTCGTTAAGAGCATTTCTAAGCTTTCTTACGTCTACCCAAAACTTTATTGTAGAGGTAGTTCCCTTCCATGGGTACGCGTGTAGTTTTTCCATTGCATTTCTAAAATAGTGATTTCCTCCGTGTTAAAGTGATCCTTTTCATCCTTGAAAGTGTCAAATATTTTTGGCTTATTTACAG
The DNA here is from genome assembly GCA_960531455.1 of Urophora cardui. NCBI lineage: Eukaryota > Metazoa > Arthropoda > Insecta > Diptera > Tephritidae > Urophora > Urophora cardui. The sequence continues at coordinate 6,143,228 of OY482673.1, forward strand.
AAAAAAATTCAATATTTTTTAAAGATTAAATATTCTGCGGTCAGCGTTGGCGGAGTTGCTCAATTAACTTGATAATAAAGTTCTGAAAAATTTTACGAATACACCGTGAAAAGGACGGTTTAAATATCGCATATGCCAATGGTCATTTGCGAATTAAAATAGCAAAATGGGCAACAACAAAATGTATGGCAGAGTTGCTTTTGCGCACTGCGAAAACCTTATTGCATCCAAGGCAGATCTAGGAAGGTAGGCTCGGTGCCGAATTCAGAAACTGTAATGTCAAAATCAAAGCGAATTCACATTATGAACAATAGGAATGAGCGAGTCTCAAGCGAATTCAGATTTTAACTAAGGCGAATTATCATTTTGACATTACACTCTACCAATTACAATAACAAAATATATGAGAAATTTCTGAATTCGCCACCGAGCCTACCTTCCTAGATCTGCCTTGATTGCATCAACCTTGCATATGAATGCACCAATAATCGATAAAATAAGGAAGGCATGCCAGACTATCAACTTTTGTATAGTTTGATAATAATAAAGATAAGTATACACTTTCAAGTTTTCATAAACTCGCAGATGACTCATTAGCTTAAAATGATAAACTGATGTGCAAAATAAAGAAATTAAGAAAAATAGCTAAAAATAGCTAAGCTATTAAAAAAAAAGCTAACAAAAATAGCTAATAGCTAAACGCAAATATCTGTAGCTAAACGCCAAAAGTTATAGCTAAATCTAGCTACAAAATAGCTAAAGTGGCAACACTGAATTGATGAAAAATATCTATTACAATCTATACGGATCCGAAATTGATCCAGATAAATATCAGGATCACAAAATTGTTGTTGCATTTGCTTGCAAAATTCCTATCCGGATCTGGATCACTGCCACGGGAACTCAGCTACTGACTCAATTTCGTGCGCTAACACCAGCTCCAATATAGCGCTAGTGTAAAATGGCGCAACCACAACGCCAATAACAGCATCATAGTATATGTATACGTATGACAACGTCACAATTAGGGACACGAATTTCGATACGATACGATACCAAATCGATATTTTTTTCATTTGATACCGATACTTTTTACTCGATTTTTTTGCAACGATATTTTTTGGTATCGAGTACTTCAACCACGGTATCGAACAAATGAGTACATTCAGTGATGGAAAATATTAAAATTGTGTCATATTTGTCCAAAAAATTGTGCAACGAAAAATAGTGCTGAAAATCGGTCGAGTGTGCAGAAGTAACAAGCTGCTTCCTAAAGGGCCGAAAAATGCACAAGCACGAGTAATTTTAAATCACTGGTACATATCGAAAAATACGTCTGATCAACGTGCTGAAATAATTTCAGGTTTGGGCTACTTCGTCAGGTTTTTTGTATGAAGTTACCCAAATCTGTTTATTGATTTTCACATTAAACGAGGCGCACACTTACCACCGAAACTTGCTTACAATTTGCAATTACCATGCGATAGAAATAATAATAACTGGAGATATAGGATTATTATTTTTCATTTTCTACGATAATTTGACGTTTGCAAATAAAAAATCGTCATTTCAGCGAAAAAGTCGTCAATATGTTTTTTTCTATCTCACTTTACTAAAAACACGTTATAAACAAAAAAAAGGGTCTGTTTTCCATTAATGCCCATATGACACTACGTTTTTTCCTGGCATTCTACAAGGTTTTTTGTGTGGAAGAGTTGGTCAAATACAGTTTTGTGTTGGTGCAAGGGAGTAAGCTATGTTGGAAAGAAACCAACGAAATACCATCTAGGCGGTTAAAAACCAATGAGCCAGCTTGTATTACGATAGGTTTTTTGACCTTCGGCACTTTTTTCTGACAATTGTTTCAATTTGACAACTATAAAATAAATTATTTTTAAAATATAAAATATATGTAAATACAAATTTTAAATTTGCCTCTTGTAAGCTTCTGCTTTGGCCGTAAGGGGAAAGAAGTCCGGTAGAAAAATCATACTGAGCAATGGCTTCTCTTTATAACATGGAATGCACAGCTATTCTACCACTTGAGTTTCATCATTTTTTTGTTTCGATAATTTAAATTGAAATTTCCAAAAAAAATTCAATGATGGATACATATAATCTCAATGAATTGTTAATATTATTTAAGATATTTATTTTTTTTTTTAATACTAAATATTTTGCAAATATCTTTTTACAACTGTGATTGCATTAAATACACCTGTTGTTTTGTAAAAGCTGTTAGTTTGTAAAAAATATTTTCAAGAACTTAATAAACTTGTATAATTTTTTTAATCAGCTTGAACTATTCTTATGATTTGGAAAAGGATTTACGTCAAAATCAAAACTTTGGAACCAGCCATGGCATACTATGCCATGGAACTAGCACTAATACAGCGAGATGCGTATGCATCAGTATGCAGTTTTCTTGCGTTTTTGGTAACTTTCTAGAAGACGGTGCAACTTTAAACCGTTTCAATAAATATCTTTTAAATGTGGAAAAATCTTTTATCTCCGCTTTCGAATTCATAATCTAGAGGTCAGAACGCGTCGATTGGTACCTCTTTTAACTATTTTAGAGGAAATTTTAAGGTTGCACTTTCTAGGAAATTACCGCTTTCGATACCGATACTTTGAGTATCGAGTAGTTTAGTTTCGATATTATCGGGTTCGCGATTCTTTTTAACCGATATTTTAAATGAGTACCAGATCGATGCTTTTGATTCGATATCGTGTCCCTAGTCACAATTATGTGTGCTTGATAGTGATCTAAGTGACTCTAATTTCCAGCATATTTTCACATATATACGGAATATTTTTCCAAATAATTATGAAAATTAAAATTAATTGTGCCCTCGTATATGTAAGCAGAATTGCGCCAAAAGAAATAAAACGGGGATGATAAACAGTAACAAGCGAAAAAATGTTATCATGGGCTACTCCAGAGCTCAAGTAAGTTGTTTTAGTGATGATGGGAAGCACTTTCGATTTCGATTAAAACTGCAGCCTCTTATTGAATATATGCTCTTTGGTAAAACATTGAAATATCGATAAATGTCGTATCTCATCACTATTTACACTTGATCGAAATGATACCACTATTTTTTCACATAATGCGAACACAGCAACACAGGTTTTGCCAAGAAATATATCATCGAGCATTTATTTCTTAAAGAAATTTTGACGTCTCTTGGCTTTTGTTACATGTTGATAAAAATGGTGATGAATATGGAAAAATTAATCGGAAAAAATAAAGTGCACAATTTTTGTAATGATGTAAAGCGGAAGTTGACATCAATTTCTTACATCTACTTCTATTCCGGCCATCAATATACCACAGTTTAGCAGTAATGTAAGGTTATCCTCGTCGCTTTAGATGATTTCCTAAAATAACAACAAAATAAAACTATTGAAAACAAATATTTAAAGCTTTTATTTAATGTTTTTTAAGAACTTATCAATTTCTCATGTTTACAAAATGGTTTATTTTGTTTACGTTTTTGATGACCTTCTTCGTTTCACTTGGTATTCACAGTGGAATAATAAACGTCAAAATTTCTTGCCTACTACTATTTTTCACTCAAGAAATAAAGCTAAAAATTTCTTGAGCTGTTTCTTGAGAGGTCGATACCAGCCTTAAGTTAGCAAAACCAGCAAAATTTTATTATTTTGCTAATTTCATACAAATAAACTTGTTTTATTACAGAAAATAGCAAGCGAACAAGCAAAGAGCAAACAAGTTGTAAGTTTTTATAAATTTTGACGCTTTATTTAATTCACCTCAATGTTTTGTTTATTTTGTGACCTCCTCGCCACCAGGTCACTAATTAGTGACGTATTTTTTGAGACTTGAGACGTGAGCCCGCTTACAGAATACCAAATTGTCTCACGACTATGACTATGGCCCAATGAATTCTACAACAAACACTCTGCGTTTTTAAATTTAAAATAGATTTATATTTCATATTAACCTAGTCAACAATGCCGTTTGTTAACCCATCAATAAAAGAGCTTTCACCTAATATTATAACAATTTCAAATTGCCAATTCAATTTTGTTTCAAAGAATCTTTCACGATTCCTACGTTGCATCACCGTATCATTGTTAACCCAACAATAAAAGCGCTTTTACCTAACATCACAACAATTTCAAATTGACATTTTAATGTTGTTTCAAATAATATTCACATTGAAATAACTACGATACCTACTTTGCATCGACCAATAAAACGTTGAATTAAAATTTTAGTTGTTCTTTCATAATGGAATGTGTTTAAATTGTCAATGTCCTGATGCATTATCCACTCACATGATATGTTAAATTGGAAATCGTCACAGTCATATTAAATATAAATGCGGTTGTTTTCATTGTAATATTTGTAAAATGGGAAAATAACAATTATTATAGTCGATGCAACAACTTTCAAGGTAGGCTGACTATCATGACTGTTTTTTGTTGAGTTGACGTCGTTTTTGTTGGATATACGTTGTTTTTTCCCTCAGTGTGCCGGCTAGCGATTTTAGGATTTTGTTCCGACTTTGAACCTTATTCGCGATCGCGGTTGTATGCGCGGAGAAGGAAGCTAGGCTGTCGAAGGTAACACCCAAGATTTTTGGGTTGTTTACGGTAGGGATGGGTATATTCCCTATCCGTATGCCAAGCTCTAGCCTAACCGAACTCCTTCAGGTGGAGGTGGTAGTGTGGAGATGTGTAAGTTGAATAACAACGAGGAGAGAACACCACCCTGTCGAACTCCCTGTTTTATTCTACTTGGTTTTGAGGTACCATTCCTGAAGTCAACCGATGCCTGTCGACCACTCAGATAGTTCGCGGTCCACCTTTTCAGCATCGGCGGGAGGCTCGAGACGTCCAGATCCTCCATTAGGGTGGCATGATTGACTGTGTCGAAGGCTTTCGACAAATCAAGTGCCACGAGGACCGTTCTCTCGCAGGGGCGTCGTTGGTTGAGACCGCGCACTATCTGCGTGTTTATGGCGTTTAGAGCTGTTGTTTTGCTGTGCGTTTTCCGGAACATATGTTGATGTGTGGCAAGTTGTAGATGTCCGTTTATATATGGTAGTAAGGCGGCCTCAAGTGTCTTTACTACCGGGGAGAGGAGAGATATCGGTCGATAAGATTCTCCTGCATTGGCTAGCTTCCCCGGTTTAAGTATCGGGACCATCCTTGCCATCTTCCAAATGTTGGGGAGATGTTTTAGCATCACCATGGATATGCCGTCTGGTCCGACTGATTTTGAGGCTTTGGTATTCTTTATGACTTCCTGAATCTCCGTAGGGGAGAGAGCAAGGGATGTGTCGTTGTTTGTAATCCAGGGTGTTCCGAAATCAGCTTCTGAGCGAATAAGAAGTAAGGAAATTTTTCATTTCCTTGAACATGAAAAGAAGGTTCTTTAAAATATACATAGAAACATAATGTTTGTTTCTTATTAAACTAGCAGCTAGCTGTCAAGTGAGCAAAACGGAAAGAATTGCGCTCATAAAGACGGAAACGAATAGAAAATCAAGAAACGGAAAAATAGTAAAAATTAGCGATTAATAATTTGAATGCTATTTTTGGCTGTTAATGCTTATTTTTTCTAAAAAACATTTAACTTTCATTATTTCTATTTCAAAAATTCATAAAATTTCAAAAGTAATAAAATCAAAATTATTCCTTTGTTTATTTTTTCAACAGATGTTTCTTACTTTGGCAGCAAATAATTTCAGCTAGTGAAAATTTTACTAGCTGAAATTTGTAGCTGTCTATTGCTCTCTTCTGCTATTTTTTGACTCAAGAAACGATTTGCCAGCCGAAACTTGGCTAACTATTCATAACTAGCTAATAATAAACGAACCTATAAAAATTTCTATGTATGCATACGTGGCTTTTTGAATAAAAACTTTATTTGCATAAATTTTCTGTGTTTGGCTGTGTGCCAATCGGTAGAAAAAATTAAATTTTGACATAAGGGAGTAAAATTTTGGCAGTATTCGTGGTGAATTCTAGTGTCATAATTTTACCTACATTTTGTATTTACATACATACACAAGTAACACAAATATTTAAAAACAAAATAACATCAGATCATTACATGGTTACATATCTTCTGTTTCCATAAATATTGCCATCAACAAATATATTTCTTTTACGTTTTAAAATTGTACCGTTGTCCATTTTCGCCCAAAAGTTTATCTTTGTAACTGTCAAAATTTTCTATTCCGTTTGGCACAGCAAAATGTGATTTTTTTCTCAACATGGTCAAATTTTCTACCTCATTTTCCCATAGCGAAAAATGTTACCGATTGGCACACAGCCTTTGTATGTCAATATAGAGAAAATACGGCGTAGGGAAATTTGTTAGCGTAGGGAAAAGTAGGGAAATTTTTGGCATGTCATAGGGCCTGGTTATGGTTACAATCTTGCTGGTCGAGCACCGTGAAATTGTTGTTGTGCACTCCGACGGTGAGAGAATTTTCGGACTCTCACATCCAGCAAATCTGCTGTGTGAAACAGGCAGCCAGCAGTCGAGGTTTCGGGGGTAATAATGTGTTATGTTGTGTATGTGTTCAGTAATAATCATGTGTTATGTTGTGTATGTGCGCTCCAATCATCAATGCAAGCATAACCACCTCTCACCAATCACGAAATGTCTCCGATTTTGATTGGCAATGTTGATTGGTACCATAACCACAGCAATAGGGATTTTTGGTCCAAGAATATTGGCATCACTGACCATGTTCCTTCCTAGCATTGTGTACGGGGAACAGGGACTTGACTCTGGGATGTGTGTTAAAAAGGTCGAACAGCTGTGCTCAGCTGATTTGAAGTTGTTGTTATGGCCCAATGACGATCGTGAATGCAATTATGAATTGGTTTTTTCAACTCCCGATTCCGGAATTGGGTTTCTGTCTTGATTGCTACGACCATGTCATTATGGTCCCTGTTCTTACAACAACCACATCCGGCCGCCATACCAATCTGTACCCCCGGAAGTCGCCGCCATACCAATCTGTCCCCGATTTTGACATTTGCCGATGACATATCGTCTTTTTTTTTTATCGAATTTCGACTACGCATCCCAGAGCCATTTCACTGTATGCTATACACTATGCTTTAGGGGTGCGTAATGACACGATTTTTTGTGAGTTGACACATAAGCACTGACTCACTAAAAAGAGTCGACTCACTGAGTTGGCACGATTGTGCTACAACACCTTGGCCCTCACTCTGTAGTTCGATTCGAAAGAAAATTCGTTCTTTTTCGAATTCTATTCCATATATTCTATACAGTACGAATGTACTTTCGAATCGAATTTCGCTTTCGAATCGAACTACAGAGTGAGGGCCCTTGTGTTACAGCACGATTGTACTACAGCACATATTACTTTCGTGCTATTGTCAAACAAAAAGTGTTACTGTGTGCTATCAGAGACTGTGTCAGTGAAAGAGTCGCTCCGATGATGAATTGATATTTGTACGAGAATGGCATATAAATCAATAATAGAATTGAAGTGATAGGTGTGGGTGGGCAAATATATGGAAAATTAATTAGTTAATTAATTAATGTCGTTTTTGTTGTTGATTATTGATTTAGACCTATGTTGCTCTGAGATATAGGGTATTTAGGGATTTTTGAGATGTTCATGAAGTACACATATTGGGCTATCTGATGGATAAATAAAATATACATATGTGTGCCAATATAAACTTAGTTGATAAGATCAATTACAAATTTCAAATTTTCAATTTTTTATATATGCACGATATACGATAATGGGTTAAAGTCCAAAAGTTGGCAAAAATCATCTAGCTTCTGAATATCATAACAAAATTTACCAAAATTAAGGGGAACAACCGAAAAAAACCCAAAATATGTGTCCATACAAAAACGGGTTAGTGTCCGAAAGTTAGTACAATTCATGCAGAATACACCTATATACACCAAATTTGCCTAAATCACCTGGAACAAATGAACAAATGCATAAATAGGTGACCACCCCAATACCAAAAACCACCAAAATACACCAAGTGCCATATAAAGTAAGCATGCACAAGATGACACTTAGGGCCTTTTCACATTACTCGGTACGACATCGGATCGACATTTTTTGCTCGGTATTTTCGGCTTACCGAAACGATTCCGCGTTGCTGTGTTTTTCACACTTGTGGGAATACTTTCGGTGCGTAATCGGCAGAAAATAGAAAAACAAACATCGAAATTTGCAAAACAAAATTTTTAACTCCAACAAATCACTCAATAATAACAATAATGTCTTCTAGCGAAGACGAAGACATTATAACTTGCTACATTTATTTCCGAAACGAGTTTTTTACTGACTTTGTTCTTCTTCTTCTATCACGCCGCAAAAATGTATGCAGTAATTCCTCAAATTTTACTGACCGGTCTTACCGCATAGCGGTATACTGAAATTAATCCGCTCCGATTTCATGTATACAACACTAAGAGCGCTTTCACATTACTCGGTGCGGAATCGGATCGACATTTTTGGATTTTACCGAAAGTATACCGAAACCTTACTGACCACATGTATTTCAATTGGCACTTTCACATTCGTGTTGCATACATGAAATCGGAGCGGATTCATTTCGGTATACCGCAACGCGGTAAGACCGGTCAGTAAAATTTGAGGAATTACAGCATACATTTTTGCGGCGTAATAAAAGAAGAAGAACAAAGTCAGTAAAAAACTAGTTTCGGTTATAAATGTAGTAAGTTATAATGTCTTCGTCTTCGCTAGAAGACATTATTGTTATTATTGAGTGGTTTGTTGAAGTTAAAAATTTGGTTTTGCAAATTTCGATGTTTGTTTTCCTATTTTCTGCCGATTACGCACCGAAAGTATTCCCACAAGTGTGAAAAACACAGCAACGCGGAATCGTTTCGGTAAGCTGAAAATACCGAGCAAAAAATTTCGATCCGATGTCGTACCGAGTAATGTGTAAAGGCCCTAATGTGAAAGTGCCAATTGAAATACATGTGGTCAGTAATGTTTCGGTATACTTTCGGTAAAAACCAAAAATGTCGATCCGATACCGCACCGAGTAATGTGAAAGCGCTCTTAAATAAGAGGCGAAATCGAACGTGCCATCGGAGTCGAGTGTGCTAATGAGTTAACATGCTATAAACGTGCCAGCGGAGTCAAGTGTGCTACTGAGTTAACGTGCTATAAACGTGCCAACGGAGTCAAGTGTGCTACTGAGTTATATAGGCCCGTCACATAGCATACGTCAATCCGTCTACGTCGACGTATGTGACTGACAGCTCACGTACTTGACGGAGAGGTCGCCACATAGGAAACGTTGGCGGATATACACAAATCAGCTGTTTGATTAACCTTTAACTACAGAGGTGGTGGCAAAAATTTAACTCTTTAGAATATTTTGTAATTTCTCTTTTAAGTTGCCCTCTTGAAATTCAGTTTTCAGTAACTTCACATCTCCTGATAATTCTTGACCATTTTGTTTTATGGAGGAATGTTATACAAATGAGAAAAAACTCGAAAAGCAAATTGCAAAAAAAGTGAAATTCAAGAGTAGCTAAAGGTTAACAATCAAAAGCAATCAGCTGACATAGCGACGGATTGACGTATACCAAAAGTTGACTTTTGGGCAACTTTGGTACGTTGCGGCGACGTATCCGTCGTACTTGTGACGATTTAAGCTGATTCCACATAAAACTTTTTTCGCTTTGCGTTACGCCGCTTTCTATGTCAAACAACGCAAAACTGAAAAACTATGCCACATTGAACGCTGCAACATCACTCAAAAAATATTTATTTTCTGAAAAATTTCTCATTCTCCATTTTATTTACAAAAAAGTAAATAAGAAAATAAAAATCTATTAAATTATTTTTCAATTGTTTCAAATTTTACTGACCGGTCTTACCGCGTTGCGGTATACCGAAATCAATCCGCTCCGATTTCATGTATGCAACACGAATGTGAAAGTGCCAATTGAAATACATGTGGTCAGTAATGTTTCGGTATACTTTCGGTAAAAACCAAAAATGTCGATCCGATACCGCACCGAGTAATGTGAAAGCGCTCTTAAATAAGAGGCGAAATCGAACGTGCCATCGGAGTCGAGTGTGCTAATGAGTTAACATGCTATAAACGTGCCAGCGGAGTCAAGTGTGCTACTGAGTTAAGGTGCTATAAACGTGCCAACGGAGTCAAGTGTGCTACTGAGTTATATAGGCCCGTCACATAGCATACGTCAATCCGTCTACGTCGACGTATGTGACTGACAGCTCACGTACTTGACGGAGAGGTCGCCACATAGGAAACGTTGGCGGATATACACAAATCAGCTGTTTGATTAACCTTTAACTACAGAGGTGGTGGCAAAAATTTAACTCTTTAGAATATTTTGTAATTTCTCTTTTAAGTTGCCCTCTTGAAATTCAGTTTTCAGTAACTTCACATCTCCTGATAATTCTTGACCATTTTGTTTTATGGAGGAATGTTATACAAATGAGAAACAACTCGAAAAGCAAATTGCAAAAAAAGTGAAATTCAAGAGTAGCTAAAGGTCAACAATCAAAAGCAATCAGCTGACATAGCGACGGATTGACGTATACCAAAAGTTGACTTTTGGGCAACTTCGGTACGTTGCGGCGACGGATCCGTCCTACGTGTGACGACGTACGTTTAAATGCCGACATTTTACTGAGCTGTCAGTCACATACGTCGACGTAGACGGATTGACGTATGCTATGTGTCGGGGCTAATAATTTTATCGTGAGGTGAGCTTGAGCGTGCAGCTCACTGATGGGAGTTGACACTAGCCATGGGTAATGGCGCAATTTTTTTGGCGCTGATACAATAACTCCAGCGCCACTCGTGGCGCCAACTCACGGTACTGGCGCAATAACACCTTTAGCGCAATTGTCATGGAATAATCGATAAATACCATTTTTTCGCTTGTTACTGTTCACCATCCCCGTTTCATTTCTTTTGGCGCAATTCTGCTTACATTTACGAGGGCACAATTAATTTAAATTTTCATAATCATTTGGAAACATATTCCGTATATTTGTGAAAATATGCTGGAAATTACTTAGATCACTATCAAGCATACATAATTGTGACAGTGTCATACGTATACATATACTACGGTGCTGTTATTGGCGTTGTGGTTGCGCCATTTTACACTAGCGCTATATTGGAGCTGGTGTTAGCGCACGAAATTGAGTCGGTTTTATATTAGCAAATTGAGTTGGCGCATTTCCCAAATCGGAGTTAGCGCAATAACGCCAGGGTTGGTGTTAGCGCAATTGCGCCGCGCAGCGCAGTGTTACCCATGCCTAGTTGACACGGAGTCATGACTGAGTGCTGAGTTACCCAAGCCTACTATGCTTCCTAGTTCCTTCATGAACACGTCATAAGCATTGTACAATAATTGGTCATTACAAAGTAATGTGTTCCACAAATCGTCTCCCTCATAGTGTATAATTAACGGTACTGGTTTACAATCGTCTCCATAGTATGCGGCATGGACAGCTTTTGAGACCAAGCCGTAGCAATTTTATAATACTGGAACATCAACCAAGAAAATAAAGGTGGTAGGGTGATATCAGAAAACATGCAAATTTCACAAATAACGAAGGCAGCTGATACAATTAAATATGGAAGCGCTTTATCATCAAACGAATCGTATGATACAGGAAATTGAACAGAATTTTCAAAAATTAGCAAAATTGAGTGGTTCCTCAGATACTGAGAATGAAATTCAAATGAAGATTACAGCCGCAAATTCGTAAGTTTCTGCTTTTAATTTCCTCCTACATACTTTTAACATGCTCGGTATTTGCTTCCTTTTCGTATTTCAGAAATTGTGATCGTCTTGATGTACTGCTCTATAAAGTAACAGCTTCCAAACGGCCAAGTACCAAAATGCATATTGATCAATTAAAATATGACGTCCGACATTTACAAAACTCTCTGCAATTGTATCGAGAAAAACAACAACGCCGTCTATTAGAGCAGTCTGAGCGGGAGCAATTGTTGAGCCATCGGTTTGCTGTTAATTCGGGGACATCAGAAACATGTCTGGATATAGATTCCGAGTTGCAACAACACACTCGATTAAATAATGCCCATCAGGGTGTAGATGAAATGATTGCCTCCGGTGGTAATATCCTATCTAGTTTAATTAATCAACGTGAAACGTTGAAAAATGCACACAGGCGGATTCATGCGATTGGGAGTACATTAGGTCTGTCCAATCACACAATGAAGTTAATCGAACGCAGATTTGTTGAAGATAAATATGTAATGATTGGTGGCATGTTTGTTACATTACTCATTATAACATTGGTTATATATTTCGTAGTGTTTTAATTACGCTACACCGTATTTCTGAGGTTGTATACCTACATCAATTAGTTAGTCTTTTACAACATTCCTATGACATCTTTTTTTAAGGAATATTTGAATCTTATACATACGTATGTATATATCGTCGTACCATACGAAAACTAACTGGCCGCTGTGGTGCAGTGGATAGAGTGCTCGCCTGCTATGCCAGAGGTCTCGGGTTCAAACCCCAGTCCGAGCAAACACCAAAGAAAATTTTTCTAATTAGTAAAAATCCAATTATTGGGTTTTTTAAGAGCAGCGGTCACCTCTCGGCAGTGGATGGCATACCCTCCGAGAGTATTTCTGCCATGAAAAAAGCTTCTCACAAAAAATGCATTCGCCGTTCGGAGCCGGCATAAAACTGTAGGTCCACCCAATTAGTAGGAAAAACAAAAAGGAGCACACCTCGAATTGGGAGAGAAGCTCGGCCATAAAACTCGTCAGAGTTATAATAGCGCCATTGCATTATTATTATACGAAAACTAACATCATATTTTTTGTGGCTGACGAAAAGTAAAAAGTTCGACTTTTGGTCGACGAAAAGTAGCAAAATCGAGTTTTGGCTGACGAAAACTATCAATTTCGTTTAAACAACAACAATTTTAATGTAAAAACAGTATATAATTACTGATACTTTTCGTCAGCCAAAAGTCGATTTTGTTAATTTTCGTCAGCCAAAAGTGAAATATGTTACTTTTCGTACAGAATTTTTTTTTTGATAGCTTTCGCCAGAAATTTTAAATATGTTAGTTTTCGTATGGTACGACGATATGTACGATATATCGTTTAAACTTCATAACCGCCTAAGTGAAACTTTCATAACCGCCTATGCCAAAAATTGAGGGGTGCGCACCGTAATCCCGAATTTTTAAAATCCAGACAGGACATAATCCAGAAACTACAAAATCCAGACAGTTTAAAATCCAGACAGGACAAAATCGCGACAAATCATAATCCAGACAAAAAAAAATCCAGACAGATCATAATCCCGACAAGCCAAAATCCAGACAGGGCTATCACTCTGTAGCTCTATTTGAAAGCGAAATTCAATTCGAAAGCACAAGCGTAAAAATAATATCAGCAGGAAGAAAAAGAAGATGAGGAAGAAGAAGTAGCAGAAAAAATAGAATAAAAATAAGAAGAAGAAAAATGAGGATGATGACGATGATGAAGAAGAAGAATAAAAATAAGAAGAAGAAGAAGAATAAAAATAAGAAGAAGAAGAAGAATGAGGATGATGATGATGATGAAGAAGAATAAAAATAATAAGAAGAATGAGGATGATGAAGAATAAAAATAAAAAGAAGAATGAGGATGATGACGATGATGATGATGATGATGAAGAAGAAGAAGAAAATGAAGAAGAAGAAGAAGAAGGAAGAATGTGGATGGTGACGATGATGATGATGAAGAAGAATAAAAATAAGAAGAAGAAGAAGAATGAGGATAATGACGGTGATGATGATGATGAAGAAGAATAAAAATAAGAAGAAGAAGAATGAGGATGATGACGATGATGAAGAAGAATAAAAATAAGAAGAAGAAGAAGAATAAAAATAAGAAGAAGAAGAATGAGGATGATGAAGAATAAAAATAATAAGAAGAAGAATGAGGATGATGAAGTACAATAAAAATAAGAAGAAGAAGAATGAGGATGATGATGATAAAGAAGAAGAATGAAGAAGAAGGAAGAATGTGGATGATGACGATGATGATGATGATGAAGAAGAATAAAAATAAGAAGAAGAAGAAGGAAGAATGTGGATGATGACGATGATGATGATGATGAAGAAGAATAAAAATAAGAAGAAGACTGAGGATAATGACGGTGATGATGATGATGATGAAGAAGAATAAAAATAAGAAGAAGAAGAATGAGGATGATGATGATGAAGAATAAAAAGAAGAAGAAGAATGATGATGATGACGGTGATGATGATGATGATGATGATGAAGAAGAAGAATAAAAATAATAATAATAAGAAGAATGAGGATGATGATGATGATGATGATGATGATGATAAAGAAGAATAAAAATAAGAAGAAGAAGAAAATGAAGATGAAAGAAACAACAACCAGATCCTTACCAACACCAACAACAACAACAACAATAAAATCAAAACCAATCAGCCCTATCATGAACTTCATGTGAAAAATTTCCCTCGAAAAATATAAAGCAAAACAATAACAATTTTTCACATTTTGTTTTTGTTTTGCTTTGTAATTTTTGAGAACATTTTGTTCACATGAAGTTCACGATAAGGCTGTATAACACTGTTATGATGCTTATTAAACGTGAAAAAATCCCGACAAATATAAAAATAGTTTAAAAAAAAATCGCGCGATTTTTGTCGGGATTTTTTTGTCTGGATTATGATTAGTCTGGATTTGGTCGTGTCTGGATTTTGATTGTTCTGGATTTGGTCGTGTCTGGATTTTGATTGGTCGGGATTTGGTCGAATCTGGATTGTGTATTTCTGGATTATGTTTTTCTGGATTTTGTTTTTCGGGATTTCGTTACACACCCAAAATTGAGATTTGCCAGACTTTAACTCCTGTCGCTCAGCTCTATCGATCCATACCATAAATATGGTCTTTGGGGAAGCTCTACATTTCTTTCTAATATCCTTTAGAGCTCTGAAGTCGTAGAGTTGGGCGTCAAGAGTTAAATTTTATTTTTTGAGACATGTCGGTTAGGCGGTTATGAAGTTTAAACGGCGATATATGTATTAAGAACCCCTGACTTTGAAAACTCGCATTCAGTGATGTACTTACATACAGGCGAAACTAATAGCGTGTTAAAAAATTCCAAAGTTCCCATTTTTATGTCTTACTTATTATGCTTTCGAGTATGAAACTGTTTCGGTAATTTACTAAGTTACTAAATTCGATATTGCGATAATTGAAGAAAATGCGATCATTTTTTACTCTGACGATGTATGGTACTGCGGCCAATCAAATTGTTCTTAACATCTATTTAAATTTGAGTTATCATACATATGCGTATGAATGTATGTATATATATACTTAGCATTAGCATTTAAATAAAAAAAAAAAACCTTTTAATAAATAAAATGTTCAGAAAAAAAGATTGATTCAATTGTTGCTGCGGAAATAGCGTGGATTCCCCCTTAATTATCGATGCCGGATTTTCTTATTAATATGACCACTTTTTTTAGCCGTTATACTTGAATTACCAGAAATCTTATTCTTTGAGCTGGTAGGGTTTGTACACGGCGTACTGGGATCCTTTATTCCTTCGCGCTGTTGTGGAGTGGGTGTACCCGCTCGATCTGTATAATAAAAAAAAAAAACAATTATTTAAATAATAATAAAGATTCCTTAAATATTTGCAAAAGATATGAATATATTTTTGAGCTCAATTCATCTTTGAGAGATGTCAGAGATTTACTACTACTGTCAAGTCAAATTGCATTATTTAAATTTATTTCCTCCTTTTTGGTAATAGGCTTCAAAACTTTCTAAGATTATTCTACATAAAATACTACCCAGAGTAAATGTGTATGTAATATTTCATACGCACTACTTTGAGAAAGCTTTCTTTTTAATCCTTTGTTACCCTTTACTAAGCTTATTATTTTTTCTCAAAAACTTACCATTTTTTTCATCTTTACCACTACTTTTTATTGATGAGTTGCCGTCATGTGCTGTTGTTGTATTTTGATTTAGAACTATTTGATTATCGCTGGAATCTTCATTTGTTATGGAGTCCGATTCGCTAGCTCGTTCGGCTTAATGGAAATGGGTTCGGGGTGAAATTAATTATTTTATAAATATTTAAAATTTAAAATATATAAATAATGAGGCTTACGATTACAAATAGCCATAGAGGTAATACTAGACTTGGAAAATAATCTTTCAGCCTCCTTGAATTTGCGATTACGCTTGTCTGCTTTAGAATTAGTCGCTTTATTTGAAGTAAGATACCGCTCCCATCCACGTATTATATTACCACACAATTGTGTATCCTCAAGATATGAACCCTCAAAAGCATAAATTTGTCTTTCCAAATTAGCCAGTTGCTCCTAGCAATTGCATGGGTAATAATGAAAACCATCAATAGTATAAAATTTACAAATATATAAGTATAATCATGGAGGAACAATATTGTTGAATCATGAGTATAATTTTACTCTTACTGATGTCTCTGCTTTCTTCTTTATTAGATCGGCCAATTCAGCTCTAGTATCTAAGCTTGTTGATTTTGTAGTTGTATTTGATTTAGAGGACGATTTACGTTGCTTTGTCGCACTTAAGTCGTTTTTACTTGCAGGGGAGCTCATTTTTTGTTTGGGAAAATAAATTTTTTAATATTTTTCACACACGCGAAACTTGTTATAAAGCACGTTCAGATTGGCGTAATTTAAGGGTTATTTAGGCAAAAATCGTTGTTTTGGCGTTGATTACCCTTAAATAACGTAGTTTCGCCAGCATTCCCTACAGGAATCGCTGATTTTTTCTACTAACACACTCACACTCTAATAGGCCCGTCACATAGCATACGGCAATCCGTCTACGTCGACGTATGTGACTGACAGCTCATTAAACTATGGGCATTTAAATGTAAAGCTGATTCCACATAGAACTTTGTGTTGCGCTACGTGACACTTTCTGCGTGACAGCTGAGATTAAAATACATGTATATATATGAGGTTTCTCACATAACAAAAAGTAACGCAACGCCGAAGTTACGTAAAGCACAAAGTTGCCCAAATCTCAACTTTTGGGGGCGTTGAAATTTTTTTTCAGTTTCACTTTAATTCAAATGTAAATAAACAAATTTACATTTCACACAATTGAAAAATAATTTAGTAGATTTTTATTTTCTTATTTACTTTTTTGTAAATAAAATGGAGAATGAGAAATTTTTCAGAAAATAAATATTTTTTGAGTGATGTTGCAGCGTTCAATGTGGCATAGTTTTTCAGTTTTGCGTTGTTTGACATAGAAAGCGGCGTAACGCAAAGCGAAAAAAGTTTTATGTGGAATCAGCTTAAATCGTCACAAGTACGACGGATACGTCGCCGCAACGTACCAAAGTTGCCCAAAAGTCAACTTTTGGTATACGTCAATCCGTCGCTATGTCAGCTGATTGCTTTTGATTGTTAACCTTTAGCTATTGCTAAATTTCACTTTTTTGCAATTTGCTTTTCGAGTTTTTTCTTATTTGTAAAACATTCCTCCACAAAACCAAATTGGTCAATAATTATCAGGAGATGTGAAGTTACTGAAAACTGAATTTCAAGAGGGCAACTTAAAAGAGAAAATACAAAATATTCTAAAGAGTTAAATTTTTGCCACCACCTCTGTAGTTAAAGGTTAATCAAACAGCTGATTTATGTATATCCGGCAACGTGTCCTATGTGACGACCTCTCCGTCAAGTACCTGAGCTGTCAGTCACATACGTCGACGTAGACGGATTGACGTATGCTATGTGTCGGGGCTATAAATGTCAGTGCTGATTCAGTGATGCCAGATAATCTCCGCTAAAATTCCCACAGAAATTGGAAAAAAATCCCTAATTTCCCACATTTTAAATAAAAAAATCCCACAAAATTCCCACCGAATTTAAAGCATTTATTTCAGTAATATAAGAATATATAACAGGCAAATACAGTTTTTTTTAACTATTAAAAAAGTATCAGCAGCTGTACAAATTATTTGCATTGTGCAAGTGGATATGATTTTTGTTGAAGCAATTGATATTTTTGGATTGAAAGGCAACTCTTACTTTACTTACACCACACTCAAAATAATATTTCGTAAATATTACGAAATTTTTCGTACATATTACGAAATTCTTTCGTAAAATTGAGCAACGAATGGTTTCGTAAATAGTACGAAAGCTATTTCGTACTATTTATGAAATATTTTCGTAGTATTTACGAAAGGTTTCGTACTATTTACGAAATACTTTCGTAGTATTTACGAAATACTTTCGTAGTATTTACAAATGCTTTCGTACTATTTACGAAATACTTTCGTACTTTTGAGCAACGAAAGATTTCGTAAATATTACGAAACCGCTTTCGTACATTTACGAAGGCTGTTAGATCTGTCAAATTGTTGTACAATTGACCAAATTATTTTTTAGCTTAACGTTAAAAAAACCGTAATTATTACATACACATATATACATATGTACATATGATGTATATTTCAACGAAATTTCAAAACTTTTTAGAAATATGTATATCAATAAAATAATGCTAAGAGAAAGATGTTTTATATATGCGTAAGAAATAAGTTTAGATAATTTCATTTTAGTTTTAAATATCTACTAAAATTAATTTATTCAATTAATTTAAAAGTTTTTTATTTATTTTAATATTTTACATTTATATTAATATTAATTTAAGTAACTAATAAAATAAGAGATACTTATTGCTTATACTCGTACGTGTTCTGACAAACATAAGAAACTTTGGAAAACGCAATTTGCAAATGTGGACGTCGTCCCGATCCACTTAAATAGATAACCCTGTGAAAAAAAAAAATAAAAATAAAAATAAAAAGAAAAAAAGAAAAAAAGAAAAAGAAAAAAAGAAAAATAAAAAATTAAGACAAAGAAAAATAAAAATAAAAAGAAAAATTGACTAAGATAACGATAAACATAAAGGTAAGATAAAGATAAAGATCCAGATAAAGAGAAAGATAAAGATAAATATAAAGATAAAGATAAAGATAAAGATAAAGATAAAGATAAAGATAAAGATAAAGATAAAGATAAAGATAAAGATAAAGATAAAGATAAAGATAAAGATAAAGATAAAGATAAAGATAAAGATAAAGATAAATATAAAGATAAAGATAAAGATAAAAATAAAGATAAAGATAGAGATAAAGATAAAGATAAAGATAAAGATAAAGGTAAAGATAAAGATAAAGATAAAAATAAAGATAAAGATAAAAATAAAGATAAAGATAAAGATAAAGATAAAGATAAAGATAAAGATCAAGATAAAGAGAAAGATCAAGATAAAGATAAAGATAAATATAAAGATAAAGATAAAGATAAAGATAAAGATAAAGATAAAGATAAAGATAAAGATAAAGATAAAGATAAAGATAAAGATAAAGATAAAGATAAAGATAAAGATAAAGATAAAGATAAAGAGAAAGATCAAGATAAAGATAAAGATAAAGATAAAGATAAAGATAAAGATAAAGATAAAGATAAAGATAAAGATAAAGATAAAGATAAAAATAAAGATAAAGATAAAGATAAAGATAAAGATAAAGATAAAGATAAAGATAAAGATCAAGATAAAGAGAAAGATCAAGATAAAGATAAAGATAAATATAAAGATAAAGATAAAGATAAAGATAAAGATAAAGATAAAGATAAAGATAAAGATAAAGATAAAGATAAAGATAAAGATAAAGATAAAGATAAAGATAAAGATAAAAATAAAGATAAAGATAAAGATAAAGATAAAGATAAAGATAAAGATAAAGATAAAGATAAAGATAAAGATAAAGATAAAGATAAAGATAAAGATAAAGATAAAGATAAAGATAAAGATAAAGATAAAGATAAAGATAAAGATAAAGATAAAGATAAAGATAAAGATAAAGATAAAGATAAAGATAAAGATAAAGATAAAGATAAAGATAAAGATAAAGATAAAGATAAAGATAAAGATAAAGATAAAGATAAAGATAAAGATAAAGATAAAGATAAAGATATAGATAAAGATAAAGATAAAGATAAAGATAAAGATAAAGATAAAGATAAAGATAAAGATAAAGATAAAGATAAAGATAAAGATAAAGATAAAGATAAAGATAAAGATAAAGATAAAGATAAAGATAAAGATAAAGATAAAGATAAAGATAAAGATAAAGATAAAGATAAAGATAAAGATAAAGATAAAGATAAAGATAAAGATAAAGATAAAGATAAAGATAAAGATAAAGATAAAGATAAAGATAAATATAAAGATAAAGATAAAGATAAAGATAAAGATAAAGATAAAGATAAAGATAAAGATAAAGATAAAGATAAAGATAAAGATAAAGATAAAGATAAAGATAAAGATAAAGATA
Organism: Urophora cardui; assembly: GCA_960531455.1. Classification (NCBI taxonomy): domain Eukaryota; kingdom Metazoa; phylum Arthropoda; class Insecta; order Diptera; family Tephritidae; genus Urophora; species Urophora cardui. Next base: position 6,163,677 of record OY482673.1, read on the forward strand.
AAGATAAAGATAAAGATAAAGATAAAGATAAAGATAAAGATAAAGATAAAGATAAAGATAAAGATAAAGATAAAGATAAAGATAAAGATAAAGATAAAGATAAAGATAAAGATAAAGATAAAGATAAAGATAAAGATAAAGATAAAGATAAAGATAAAGATAAAGATAAAGATAAAGATAAAGATAAAGATAAAGATAAAGATAAAGATAAAGATAAAGATAAAGATAAAGATAAAGATAAAGATAAAGATAAAGATAAATATAAATATAAATATAAAGATAAAGATAAATATAAAGATAAAGATAAAGATAAAGATAAAGATAAAGATAAAGATAAAGATAAAGATAAAGATAAAGATAAAGATAAAGATAAAGATAAAGATAAAGATAAAGATAAAGATAAAGATAAATATAAAGATAAAGATAAAGATAAAAATAAAGATAAAGATAGAGATAAAGATAAAGATAAAGATAAAGGTAAAGATAAAGATAAAGATAAAAATAAAGATAAAGATAAAAATAAAGATAAAGATAAAGATAAAGATAAAGATAAAGATAAAGATAAAGATAAAGATAAAGATAAAGATAAAGATAAAGATAAAGGTAAAGATAAAGATAAAAATAAAGATAAAGATAAAGATAAAGATAAAGATAAAGATAAAGATCAAGATAAAGATAAAGATAAATATAAAGATAAAGATAAAGATAAAGATAAAGATAAAGATAAAGATAAAGATAAAGATAAAGATAAAGATAAAGATAAAGATAAAGATAAAGATAAAGATAAAGATAAAGATAAAGATAAAGATAAAGATAAAGATAAAGATAAAGATAAAGATAAAGATAAAAATAAAGATAAAGATAAAGATAAAGATAAAGATAAAGATAAAGATAAAGATAAAGATAAAGATAAAGATAAAGATAAAGATAAAGATAAAGATAAAGATAAAGATAAAGATAAAGATAAAGATAAAGATAAAGATAAAGATAAAGATAAAGATAAAGATAAAGATAAAGATAAAGATAAAGATAAAGATAAAGATAAAGATAAAGATAAAGATAAAGATAAAGATAAAGATAAAGATAAAGATAAAGATAAAGATAAAGATAAAGATAAAGATAAAGATAAAAATAAAGATAAAGATAAAGATAAAAATAAAGATAAAGATAAAGATAAAGATAAAGATAAAGATAAAGATAAAGATAAAGATAAAGATAAAGATAAAGATAAAGATAAAGATAAAGATAAAGATAAAGATAAAGATAAAGATAAAGATAAAGATAAAGATAAAGATAAAGATAAAGATAAAGATAAAGATAAAGATAAAGATAAAGATAAAGATAAAGATAAAAATAAAGATAAAGATAAAGATAAAGATAAAGATAAAGATAAAGATAAAGATAAAGATAAAGATAAAGATAAAGATAAAGATAAAGATAAAGATAAAGATAAAGATAAAGATAAAGATAAAGATAAAGATAAAGATAAAGATAAAGATAAAGATAAAGATAAAGATAAAGATAAAGATAAAGATAAAGATAAAGATAAAGATAAAGATAAAGATAAAGATAAAGATAAAGATAAAGATAAAGATAAAGATAAAGATAAAGATAAAGATAAAGATAAAGATAAAGATAAAGATAAAGATAAAGATAAAGATAAAGATAAAGATAAAGATAAAGATAAAGATAAAGATAAAGATAAAGATAAAGATAAAGATAAAGATAAAGATAAAGATAAAGATAAAGATAAAGATAAAGATAAAGATAAAGATAAAGATAAAGATAAAGATAAAGATAAAGATAAAGATAAAGATAAAGATAAAGATAAAGATAAAGATAAAGATAAAGATAAAGATAAAGATAAAGATAAAGATAAAGATAAAGATAAAGATAAAGATAAAGATAAAGATAAAGATAAAGATAAAGATAAAGATAAAGATAAAGATAAAGATAAAGATAAAGATAAAGATAAAGATAAAGATAAAGATAAAGATAAAGATAAAGATAAAGATAAAGATAAAGATAAAGATAAAGATAAAGATAAAGATAAAGATAAAGATAAAGATAAAGATAAAGATAAAGATAAAGATAAAGATAAAGATAAAGATAAAGATAAAGATAAAGATAAAGATAAAGATAAAGATAAAGATAAAGATAAAGATAAAGATAAAGATAAAGATAAAGATAAAGATAAAGATAAAGATAAAGATAAAGATAAAGATAAAGATAAAGATAAAGATAAAGATAAAGATAAAGATAAAGATAAAGATAAAGATAAAGATAAAGATAAAGATAAAGATAAAGATAAAGATAAAGATAAAGATAAAGATAAAGATAAAGATAAAGATAAAGATAAAGATAAAGATAAAGATAAAGATAAAGATAAAGATAAAGATAAAGATAAAGATAAAGATAAAGATAAAGATAAAGATAAAGATAAAGATAAAGATAAAGATAAAGATAAAGATAAAGATAAAGATAAAGATAAAGATAAAGATAAAGATAAAGATAAAGATAAAGATAAAGATAAAGATAAAGATAAAGATAAAGATAAAGATAAAGATAAAGATAAAGATAAAGATAAAGATAAAGATAAAGATAAAGATAAAGATAAAGATAAAGATAAAGATAAAGATAAAGATAAAGATAAAGATAAAGATAAAGATAAAGATAAAGATAAAGATAAAGATAAAGATAAAGATAAAGATAAAGATAAAGATAAAGATAAAGATAAAGATAAAGATAAAGATAAAGATAAAGATAAAGATAAAGATAAAGATAAAGATAAAGATAAAGATAAAGATAAAGATAAAGATAAAGATAAAGATAAAGATAAAGATAAAGATAAAGATAAAGATAAAGATAAAGATAAAGATAAAGATAAAGATAAAGATAAAGATAAAGATAAAGATAAAGATAAAGATAAAGATAAAGATAAAGATAAAGATAAAGATAAAGATAAAGATAAAGATAAAGATAAAGATAAAGATAAAGATAAAGATAAAGATAAAGATAAAGATAAAGATAAAGATAAAGATAAAGATAAAGATAAAGATAAAGATAAAGATAAAGATAAAGATAAAGATAAAGATAAAGATAAAGATAAAGATAAAGATAAAGATAAAGATAAAGATAAAGATAAAGATAAAGATAAAGATAAAGATAAAGATAAAGATAAAGATAAAGATAAAGATAAAGATAAAGATAAAGATAAAGATAAAGATAAAGATAAAGATAAAGATAAAGATAAAGATAAAGATAAAGATAAAGATAAAGATAAAGATAAAGATAAAGATAAAGATAAAGATAAAGATAAAGATAAAGATAAAGATAAAGATAAAGATAAAGATAAAGATAAAGATAAAGATAAAGATAAAGATAAAGATAAAGATAAAGATAAAGATAAAGATAAAGATAAAGATAAAGATAAAGATAAAGATAAAGATAAAGATAAAGATAAAGATAAAGATAAAGATAAAGATAAAGATAAAGATAAAGATAAAGATAAAGATAAAGATAAAGATAAAGATAAAGATAAAGATAGAGATAAAGATAAAGATAAAGATAAAGATAAAGATAAAGATAAAGATAAAGATAAAGATAAAGATAAAGATAAAGATAAAGATAAAGATAAAGATAAAGATAAAGATAAAGATAAAGATAAAGATAAAGATAAAGATAAAGATAAAGATAAAGATAAAGATAAAGATAAAGATAAAGATAAAGATAAAGATAAAGATAAAGATAAAGATAAAGATAAAGATAAAGATAAAGATAAAGATAAAGATAAAGATAAAGATAAAGATAAAGATAAAGATAAAGATAAAGATAAAGATAAAGATAAAGATAAAGATAAAGATAAGGATAAAGATAAAGATAAAGATAAAGAAAAAGATACAGATAAAGATAAAGATAAAGATAAAGGGAACCTACTTAAAACCTTAAAATTCAAGCAGCTACCCTCGGAGAAAAAAATAAAAAAAATTTTATTTTTATAATGCACGTATTAACCGATCGTTTTTATTTTAAAAAAGAATATTTGTAAATTTAAAATGAAACTTTTGAAATAAAAATGTATTTTGGGTTAAATAGAATCATTTTTAAATTAAAAATTAAAATGAAGGGAATAAAAGCGCAATTTTAGGTTCAAAATCTCATAGGGCTTGAATTAAAAATAAACATTTTTAAATTTAAATGTTTTTTCTTAATTTTACAATTTTACAATGAACCTTTTAAAAATAAAAATGGTCGTATCTACATCACTTTCAAAAACGTTTTTGCCCATTTTAAGCACGTTTTCATATGTTTTTAAAATGTTTTTCTCTGAGTGTAGAAATATCTCTTTATATTATTTTATTAAGTATTTATTTAGGAAAATAGATAAGACCGAAAAAAAGTAAAGTAAATGCAACTAATGTACTCACCCAGGGCCGCGGAGAGGCCCGGAAGGTTTTTGGGGGCCCGGAAAGGCAAAGCAGTATTGACAGTACTCGAACTAGGATTTCATAGATACATACATAGGTATTTTGTTGCTGCAAAAAATTGTTTTAAAATTGAAGTGTTTAACTTAACCAAATCACCAAACTAATACCATGTCTCCACATAACGTGTTTCGCTCTTTTTTTCTGCATTTTCTCTCTCAATCTTGTTTCGACACCGAAACCAGTGCCGAAACTCGCCAATTTCCATACAAATTTGTGAGAGCGAGTGAAGATTCAAACACTATTTCATTCTGAATCATCTTGCCGACCTCGATGATATCGATGTCTTCTCTAATTTTGTATCGAAAATCTATCGAAATCTCACACAGACCAAAACAAAGACGCAGAAATCAGCAAACATATAAACATTTAAGAAGAACAAGAAAGATAAATGTCAAACTAAATCATGATTAGCCACGTGGAGACGGGTTATTGAGCGAGATGTTTTGCTACATGTTTCTTTGGTGAATCAAGTTATGTGGAGACGGGCTTTAAAATTATAAGCATCCAATCAAATATTTACCTTGTTTATACATGGGCAAATCCTAGAAAAGTGAGTTGAAATTGAGGAAAATCGACTTTGATATAGAGTTTCCAAAGTACCGCAATTGGTAAGGTGGTGAACCAAGCTTCTCAGAAATATTTACTTTTTAAATGAAAAATGTTGGTAACCCTGTCTAAATTGATTTCAAAGAGTTAAGGTATACAAAATTTAAAAAATTATTAAAAACAATACCATTATCTATCTACTATTATTTCCATTATTTTATAGTTAGATACTAGAGTTATTACCAGGAACAAGTGCAAGAAGGATTAAATAAATAAACTGACATTGCGATTAAATTTAGTTTTTTGTGGAAGTATCAGGATCTGTCGGAAGTAGTGATGAGCGATATATCGCAAACGGTGATTTTTTCACTGTGAATAAAAAATCACAAATCGCAATTGCGATCACTTTTTCAAAATAGCAGTTCACTACTTATTGGCACTGCTATCGATGTAGCAAGTAAGCAATTCACCTATGTGAATCGCAATCGCAAAAGCATTATAAATTTCTTTTTGTTTACACTTTTGAGCAGACCACATACGTATATATATAGAAATATAAGAAAAAAAAATTATTGAATTTACAATTTGTCTTTGAAAAATATTTACAAACAGCGATATTACTGCGGAATACGTTGTTATTGCTATCATTTTGTTAACATAAAATAAAGACAGGTTATATCGCTCAGAAAACGCAAAATTAATCTCTACCGGTAACTGATGATTTTATACCACTCCATGCAATCGCAATAGCAGTTTAAAATCACAGTGATTTAAAAATAGTGTTACGTATTTGTCGATAGCTCGATTATTTCTATAGGGTTCGTATCGCTGAATTGTTAAATAAAAGTCTTTATTTACTTCTTAATTCACACTGCTTTATTTCACGACTAAAAAGTCTACACTTGTTTTACTTGACTTGATGTTAACACTTCTACGGTTAAATTACGACTGACTCTGGAGCGCCTGCTCGCCGCCTTATATAGTCTGTCAAACGCAATCTGGAAAATTCTGGCAACACTGGAAATTATCTGGTATCTTCTTCTAGTTCTGGCACTTTCCCTAGAGATGTGTTCAATCATTTTAGTGATGTAAGTGGAGAACCGATTATATTCGCCACACTGCCCTCCACCTAAGTCTGATCGTCCCGATCTGACACATTACTTGTCCCAAATGCTGCTAGCCTTTCCAGATGAACCACTTTCATTTTATTCCTTGGTCTTCCAATCGTTTGTATGCGATACACAACATCGTTGAGCCGTTTAATCACTTTGTAGGGCCCTTCCCAAGTACACTGCAATTTCGGGGACAAACCTTTCTTTCGCTGCGGGTTGTATAGCAAAACTAGATCTCCCTCAACAAAACCTTCTGAGTTCATTGCCTTGTCGTATCTGGCCTTCATCTTGTCACTCATGATCTTTGTTCGCTGTCTTACAAGTTCATGTATTTCTCTCATTTCCTCTTCCAGAACGTTGTTAGATTGTCTGGCATTTATTCCCGCATCAGCACTTATCCCAAATTTCAAGTCAGCTGGCAGTCGAAGATCACTACCAAAGATTACTTTTGCAGGAGTCTGACCTGTTGTATCGTGTACGGCCGATCGATATGCCATCAGGAACAGAGGAATATGAGTGTCCCAATCTCTCTGGAACTTATCCACCACTTTTCGTAAATGTTCCTCTAATGTTCTGTTAAATCTTTCTACCATGCCGTCTGATTGTGGATGCAACGCAGTTGTTCGGGTTTTCCTAATACCCAGTGTTTTGCACAGCTCCTGAAACACAACTGATTCGAAGTTCCTTCCTTGGTCAGAATGTAGCTCTATAGGTGCACCATATCTCGCCACCCAATTGTTGGTGAATACTTCGGCTATAGTTTCTGCTTCTTGATTTGGAATCGGGTACACCTCCGGCCATTTGCTGAAGTAATCCATGACTACCAGTACATATTTGTTTCCAAGTTTGCTAGTAGGAAATGGCCCAGCTACATCCATGGCAATTCTCTCAAATGGTGCTCCTGAGTTGTATTGTTTCATCAGCCCATGACTCCTGGATTTGGGACCCTTAGCCTTTATGCACACGTCGCAGTTCGCAATCCACTCAACAACTGTCTGACGGCAGCCGACCCAATAAAACCTCTTCTTGATTTTCTCTACCGTCTTTGTTACTCCAAGATGACCTCCACTTGGACCATTGTGTAGTTCATTTAACACATCCGGTATTCTTTTCCTTGGAACAACTATCAATGTTTTAGAACTTTGACCATCTTCACTCTCCCAAACACGATGTAGGCAACCATTTACCAATTGCAAACTATTCCACTGTGCCCAATATGATTTGGCAACAGGACTTTCTGCTGACATCTCTTCTTTTGATGGTCGTTCGTTTTGCTCCAAACCAATCATTACACGTGCCAGATCTGGATCTTCTATCTGACACTTCCTTAATTGTTCCGCATTCCATTCGTCTGTAGATGTTATTGTCATTAGCCGAACATCTATGATGTCTTCCTTCTCCTCAGCTTTAGAGCAATGCTTGCATTCAAGATTACATGGTCGCCGCGACATTGCATCAGCATTTCCATGGGTACTGCCTTTGCGATGGTCTATAGAAAAGTCATAATTTTGTAGTCGCTCAATCCACCTTGCTAACTGACCCTCCGGATTTCGGAATTTCAAAAGCCATTTTAACGCTGCATGATCAGTCCTGACGTGGAATCGTTGACCATAGAGGTACTTATGGAAGTGTTTGATGCATTCTACCAATGCCAATAGTTCTCTTCGTGTTACACAGTAATTTCTTTCCGGTTTCCCAATTGATCGGCTGTAGTATGCGATAACCTTCTCCTGTCCGTCGATTTCCTGTGACAAAACACCTCCTATAGCATAACCACTCGCATCAGTATCCAAAATAAACCTCGCTCCTGGAACCGGGTATGCTAGCATTGGAGCAGTACAAAGCCGATCTTTTAACGTTTGGAAAGCCATTTCTTGTTCCTTCCTCCACTCAAAAGTCTTATTTTTCCTCATAAGCTCCGTGAGACTATTTGCTACGCTGGCAAAATTTGGTACAAATCGGCGATAGTATGTGCACAGCCCAAGAAAGCTTCGCAATTCATGTAGATTCCGAGGTCTTGGCCAATCTTTTACTGCTTCTATTTTTTCGTTATCAGTGCAGATGCCCTTTGTAGTCACTTTATGTCCCAAGTATTTTACTTCTTTCTTGAATAATGCACATTTCTTAGGACTTAACTTGAGACCAGCGCCAGCTATTCTTCGGAAAACTTCCTCCAAATTTTTGAGATGTTCATCAAAGCCTTTTCCCAATACAATGATATCGTCCAGGTACACAAGACATGTTTTCCAGTGCAATCCTTTCAGTACCTGATCCATAAGTCTCTCAAAGGTAGCTGGAGCATTACATAATCCAAATGGCATCACCGTAAATTGCCAAAGACCATCACCAACACTGAAGGCTGTTTTCTCCTTGTCTTCCTCTTTTACTTCGACTTGCCAATAGCCGCTTTTCAAGTCCAGTGTTGAAAACCATTCCGTTCCAGATAGCGAGTCCAGAGTGTCGTCAATTCTTGGCAATGGGTAACTATCCTTTTTCGTTACATCATTCAGTTTCCGGTAGTCAACGCAGAATCTCATCTTGCCATCTTTCTTTTTAACAAGTACTACCGGAGAACTCCATGGACTGACTGATGGTTCAACTACCCCACTGTCGCTCATTTCTTGTATAATCTGGCTCACCATTTGACGTTTCGCTAATGGAACGCTGCGAGGAGCCTGACGGATTGGCCTTGCATCACCGGTGTCAATGTGATGCTTCACAATATTTGTCCTGCCTGGTTTTGTACCATCCTTATCAAATATGCTAGAATACTTGGCAAGTAATTCGTTCGCCTTTCTTTTGTGATTCTCCTGTAGTTCTTCTGTCCAAGCATTTATTTCATCTGAAAGATCTGTATTGCTAGTAGAAACTTCTCCTTGGGATTGTTCGCAATTCATGATGATGTCAACCTCTTCGCATTTTCCCAATATAGCACCTTTGGAGAGTTTGATTGGTGACTTGAACTCATTAAGTACTCTTACTGGTAGTCGTCCATCTTCTTTTGTCATAGCCAGGGTTTTTCCAACAAGTACATCGGATTTAGTTTCTGTTTCTGCTTCGACAACCCACAATTTGTTTGTCCCACAATCTCCATCAATCTTTGCCCAAATAATTGCCTCGGACTTTGGCGGTATCTGCTGATTCTCTTCCACGAGCACTTTCTTACTGCTGCATCTCTTATCGTAGCCAAAATTTAGCGGCACCTCCAAGTTTTTGTAACTCATAACCTTGTTTTTCATGTCAATTTTAATGCCTTGGTCGATTAGGAAGTCCACACCAATTATGACTTCATCAACAATTTCCGCCACTATGAAGGTGTGTAGTACGACAACATTTCCAATTACAACTTCGCATGTAACTTCCCCTAGGACTTGGGTATCCTCGCCTGTTGCCGTACGCAATTTTGCTCCATACAATGGCCTTATTTCCTTCTTTACCAAGTCAGATCGAATGATGGAATGAGATGCTCCCGTATCCACAGTCAACATTCGCTCCATTCCGTCCACCAAACTACCAATAGTAACATTACTCGTGCTTCTTCCCAACTGAGAGACAGAGATTATGGGGCATTCCATTGTGGGGACCAGCCCACGCCCCTTTTGGCTGGCCCGCTTTAGTTTAACGACTCAGTTGATTTGGGCGCTTGTTCATACCCATCAATATTCCGCTTGCGCCCATCGGCAGTGCTGAACTTACTGGAACTATTGCTGCAGTGGCGTGCTATATGTCCTATTTTTCCGCATCTGAAGCATTTCACAGCATTACTTTTCTTTTTCTGCATTTCATTCAACGCCTCCCATATTTTGCTTAGTAAGTCTGGCGTTTCCACTTCCACACGATGAGCCTTGTAAGTGGGCTTGCTTAATAGAGATGCCGTTTCCTGTGTCAAAGCATATGAGACCGTTTCAGCGAAAGTTCCCTTTGGGTTTGCATAGGTAGCCCGCTTCGTTTCAATATCTCGTATTCCATTGATGAAGCTTTGAATTTTCATTCTTTCGATGAATTCTTGAGGTGCTCCTGCGTTTGCCAAATGAGCTAGCCTCTCAATCTCAGAAGAAAATTCTTGTAACGTCTCATTTGGTTTCTGGAAGCGATTCTGCAACTCCATTTGATATATCTGCTTCCTGTGCTCGCTACCATAACGTCTTTCAATGGCACCCATAATTGCGTCATAGCTGTTCCTTTCGCCCTCGCTAACAGTCTGTAATATTTCTGCTGCAGGTCCTTTCAATGCTACGAACAGGGCAGCGACTTTGTCCTCCGCACTCCAATTATTTACAACTGCCGTTTTCTCAAATTGTAGCTTGAATACTTGAAATGGACCACTTCCATCAAACGACGGAGGTTTTATCTTCTGTGTAGCAGTTGAAGCGACTGGACGACTTAGTTGAATATCCTGGAGACGGGCTTTCAATGCTTTTACATCGTCCTCTAATTTTTCTTGTCTTTCTTCAAGGACCTCCTTAACTTGTATAATTTTTGCATCCTGTGCCTTGAATTGTAAGGACATGCGTTCTTCTTGTGCCTCCAACTGAGCCGCAATGCCGGACACCTGTGATGAAAGTACTGACTGTTGCAATTCCATTTTTGACGTTATCTGTGCCTGTTGTTCTTCGATTTTTGTCGACATCTGTGCCTGTTGATCTTCCATTTTTGCCGATATCTGTGCCTGTTGTTCTTCGATTTTTGTCGACATCTGTGCCTGTTGATCTTCCATTTTTGCCGATATCTGTGTCAGCACAGCCAATATCGAGTTCATGTCTACGTTTGCTACTGACTGTGGAGCCTCTTCCTTCTGGGTTTCTTCCTTTTGCACCTCTTCCACATCATCGTTGAAATCAAACTCATCTACATTAATGTTATATGCTTCCATAGCTACTCTTAACCTTGCCTGTAGTTCAATTTTATTGCCGGTGGTACTCAGGTTTCTCTTTTCTAACTCCCTTTTAAGTTCTTGGATTTTCAGATCATTTAACTTTGCCATTATTCTTATTTCGTTATCCTTGTCTCGTTATCCTTGTTTCCTTATCCTTGATTCGTTATCCTTGATTCGTTATCCTTGCTTCGTTATCCTTGGTCCTGGAATTTATTTAACAATTCCAATTCTGACACCAATTGTTACGTATTTGTCGATAGCTCGATTATTTCTATAGGGTTCGTATCGCTGAATTGTTAAATAAAAGTCTTTATTTACTTCTTAATTCACACTGCTTTATTTCACGACTAAAAAGTCTACACTTGTTTTACTTGACTTGATGTTAACACTTCTACGGTTAAATTACGACTGACTCTGGAGCGCCTGCTCGCCGCCTTATATAGTCTGTCAAACGCAATCTGGAAAATTCTGGCAACACTGGAAATTATCTGGTATCTTCTTCTAGTTCTAGCACTTTCCCTAGAGATGTGTTCAATCATTTTAGTGATGTAAGTGGAGAACCGATTATATTCGCCACAATAGCAATCACCGAAATCACAGATATCGAAAAATCGCAGTTTCGCTCATCTCTAGTCGGAAGAAGAGCTCAGAGAAAAGGCAACGGCATTCTGCACGATTTATGGCATAGATATTTCTACGGATCTAATAGATGAAATAATTTATCTCAAAGCCATCCACTAACAAATTTGGGATGTGATTCACTGCCACCATTACAACTTCTGAACAAACTTCATAACTTGAAGATGGAAGTATTATTTCCTAACATGTGCATAGCATTAAGAATATTTTGCAAACTTCCAGTCAGTGTGGCTGAAGGGGAACGTTCTTTCAGTCTATTGTCTCGCGTGAAAAATTTTTTGCGTTCTACTATGAGCCAAAATAGCTTGACAAGCCTTGGAACATTGGCATTGGCGTCCAGCCTTGCTCGCAGCATTAGTTTTGACTCAGTAATTTCCATATTCGCAGACCAAAAAGCACGGAAGGTTTTCCTTGGATGATTCAACCTCTTAAAATGTATTTAAAAAAGTTAATGTAAGCAAATCAAACAATGAGATCTAACATTTCATTTATGTACATGTGTATTGGGGTCTATACACAGTGCGTCTGACTCGCGAGTCATCTATGTACGTGTTGACTCGCTGTCATTCTGGGCTCACTTGCGTCATTTATTTGTGAATAGTTTTCATTGCAGAAGGCTCGAAATGAATATGTCAGACGACCTGTATACTTCGATGAATTCAAGTAAAAAAAATTTTATCCTCCTCAATATCGAACTTATTGGCAAACATTTTTGAAAATAAAATATATTTTTACTTTTCGTTATTTATTTTTTAAACGGTTTGGAAATTAACCGACAAAATTTGACAGGCGAGTCACAGCAAAATATCAAACTAATTTTGATTTTCTTGAGTCATGCCAGAGTCATGTCGGTGTAACTACTACATGCGCATTTTCACTAATACACCTAAACTGACTCTTGAATCAGACGCATCGTGCATAGACCCTATATGTAAGTGCTCTAGTAAATCTTATTTTATATGAAATAAAACTGACAATGTGAATTGAAAAATTTTTGTGTGTTATTTCTTTAGTAGATTGAATTTATTTTCTAGGGGGGGCCCGTAAACGCGAACTGTCCCAGGGGCCCGGCTGGGCTCTCTGCGGGCCCGTACTCACCCTTACGTTTAATCAAGTTGGAAAATATCACAGTTTATTTTATATATCAATATTGTCTTTTTATATACAATGCATTATTCTTTTATACATTATTTCATTACACACTTACTTCTTAAAATAATTTTTGATATTATTGCACCGACTCAACACTTTACAATGAAAGAAGACTTGTACGGTAAAATATTGTTGTATGAAAGTATTTCGTATATATTACGAAAGTATTTCGTAAATCTTTTAATCCTTTGATAATGTCACGAAAACTTTCGTACAATATACGAAATTATTCGTAAAGATAATTTTAAGAAATTTTATGAAAGCGTTTCGTAATATTTACGAAATATTTCGTAATATATACGAAATATTTCGTAATATATACGAAAAAAATATTAGAAAATGGTTTACGAAAACCCTTTCGTAATATTTACGAAAGATTCGTAAAATTAGATTTTGTTGAGAAAAATGCTTTCGTAATATATACGAAACTTTCGTACATTTCACGAAACTCTAGACTACGAAAGTCTTTCGCAGTTGTTTTACGAAATTTTATTTTTAGTGCATTTAACATATCACTAGATAGTTTGTTTCGCTTTTTACATTTAACATCCGTGACAATTGAAAATATTCTTTCTGATTCAGCGTTTGAATGGGGTAACATGAGTACAATTTCAACCACTTGCTTAAGATTATGAAACTCAAAATTGTCATTATAGTTTTTAAAGTTTATTATTTTACTCCACATTACACCAACAGGTAATTTTTTTAAATCGTCTTTTTGTGTTTCGGTTAAAACTAAGTATACAAATTGTTTTGTATTCCTATTCTGTGAGATCAGGATTAAGATTTAATTTTTTGTTAGAGCAAGAAGTGATACACGATTGTTTTAAGAGAAATCAAAAATAATATCGGGATCTAAAACTGTAATTCTTCGAAAACACCGTCAAATGGAAAACGTAATATTATCTGAAAAGTAGAAGCTTCATAAATGCGCAATCACTTTTTTTGAATACAATCTTTTCTTCCAAATTTAAATTTGACAAAATATCTTCGCATTCATAACCAACGCAAACGTTATGCACATCAAGTAAATATAAAGTTGGAAGTTCCAAAACTTTTGACTGTAATCCCCATGGAATTGTAAAAAAATCGGGTTTTAAGAAATTTCTTGCAATTTTCAACAGAAGTGTCTTAGCTTCTTGCTCTAGTCGGTGTATAAGTACATTTCGGCTTTGGAACAATGCGTTAAATATATTGAAAAAGTTTAGAACGTGCTTCAAAAATCTAAAATAAGCCTTGTTTTGAATTCTATCCAATTCTTCATAAATCGTTTCTGCTTTTTAATTAACACGCTTTTATTAGTTTCACCTGTATGTATGTATGTATGTAATTTCTAGCTGCTGTCTAAATATATGCAACACTTTTACTAATGAGATAAGGTTATAACCACCGCTATGTTCCAACAGATGGCGCGCGTGTATTTATATTTTTAAAATATTCACTTATTTACGCTTATCTTTAAATGAGGCCAGGCGAAAATAGGCTTTAAGTGGCTCCCAATTCTCCAAAATTCTTTCGATTATTAACAATACAGTACGAATGTGGACAATGAAAAATAAATTACCTAAGAGTGGCGATTATTAACACGCTTTTAATTAGTTTCACCTGCATGTATATATTTATGTAAAGAAGTTACGTATACGCAGTGCAGTTCGCTGTATGTTTACTTGTACGCATGTGGGGATGTAACCGACTCCTTTTTGCATTGCATAAGTTAACGCGAAAGCGTGTCTATTCATACACTGAATGGGAGTTTTTCATTATTTTAAGTTATACTATAAATTACACATATGTAGTAATGTAAACAGTTCTGCAACCAAAAAATCCCTTTTTTTATATGGACGACAACAAAATGTCCATTTTTTCCCTCAATCTGGCACCACTGTGCTGATTACGTACTGACGAAAACTGTGACATTCTGTAGATTGTGAGACAGATATATTTGAGTTCATTATTATTTTACCTGTGTAAGAATAGTTTATCCTACATTAATTATTTGTCAGCACTGACTGCCTGATGAAGCAGAAATGATAGCAGTACCGTTAGCTCTTTGACGCTGAGGAAAAATTTAAAAGCGCTACATTTTTGCTAATTATACCTATCAAAAAATCAAAAAGATAAGTACACTTTAAATAAAAAAAATAACATATATATTATTACACATGAGTTCAAACGAATCGTTTAATTTCGACGACTGGATCGAGGAAGACGCTCAACCTGAAATTGGTAAGTGAAAAACAACTCATAATAAAATTTTCTCTTACACATAGCACTATTAACTAATCATTTCATTATTATAGCTCCTCAATCTATTAAAAGACGGAGATCTAACGTTACTGGTTTTAATGACCCTCATAAATATCAATCCGGGGTGATTGGAAAGCAACTTTAACAGTCCGTGGTAATGCAACCACAGCAATCTTTGCGATCCAACAACAACAGCAATCTCAGCAATATGTGGCGATTCCACAACAATAGCAACAATCTCAGCAATCTGTGGCGATTCCACAACAACAGCATCCTATGGCGCTGCAACAGCAAAAATCTCAGCAATATGTGGCGATCCCACAACAACAGCAATCTATGGCGCTGCAACAGCAACAATCTCAGCAATATGTGGCGATCACACAACAGCTGGGGAGCTTGACACTGATTGATCCTATATTGCGAGGTACTATTTGCCACTCTTTAAACGTTCTTCTTTTTTAGGCGTGTTCGAAGAAGGTGCGCTGTGTTTCCAAAGGGAGCTGCGGGCAGCCTTATCAAAAAGCCACCACAGATCAACGCAGCAGAAGTAAATGAAAAAAAAAATTTGGGTTGAAAAAAAAAATTTTTTTTTCGATTTATGTATGTACATAAGTAGCTTTTAAAAGCAACTTTATTTTTAATGTAAAATAAGTACTTAAATATTAATTTTTTTCCATATATTTTTTATTGTGTCATTCTTAAAGAATATGACAATTTTTATAAAATCCAAACCTAAAATGTGTATAGGTTATTCGTTGTCACTGCCTCAAATAACATTCAGAAAAAAATTAACTTTATTTAATGTAAAATAAATACTTAAATATGAATACTTAATAATAAATAAATATTTTCGCAGTATTAAACAAAAACAGCAATGTATTATTTTTGGCATATTGAGACAATTGTCAGTCGTGATAGGTTTATGATCAGTACTGACAAATTTTCCCAAACAATCACTGATGATAATTTAACAGTCAGCACTGATCCAAAAAATAGCATGAGAGTGAACAGTACAGGTGTATACTTGATTATAAATTTGTTAGAGGGAGATAAAAACTCACACGTACACAATTCTTTATCATTTTTGTGCTATCCGCCTTAAGAAAATGATAGAAACTTTGTATTGAGCGCTGATAGTTAAACTGTCAGCACTGATCATCAGATGATCAATCAAATGACTATCAGTGTTCCGGTAGGGATTTATGAACTCATGAAATTCAACTTTTTTAAAAAGTGGCAACGTTCTAACGACATCAGCTGCCAAGGCAGATTTACCAGGTAGACCCGGTGGCGAATTCTGAAACTACTTTTTTTTAGTTTAGAGTTTTTAGTGCTTAGCACGAAATTTTTATTTTAATTCAATTTTTAATTGTTGGGGTAAGTGGAAAAAAATTCAACAACTATTTACAGCGAAGGTTGAGTGTATAGCTATTTCACGAAAAACCATTTTCGATCATCAGCACTCTTTTCGGAAGTGGATGCACCGGGGATTGAACCCGAGTCCATTCCATCTTCAGCCGCAATGACCCAACGCATAAACACACTCGGCCATTGAGACTCTGTGCAAGCTGTTGGATTTTCCCCACTTTTGCCTTTTTCATTTTCAACATTATCGTTAGTGTGTATATGCTTTTGCATATATTCTCCACAAACGTGCTGAATTTTTGTTGTAGGCAGTTCGCAATGAACATTGTTGTTGGTATTTATTTTATGTATATACCAAACAACGTTAACAATTTTACTTGAAAGAGTTTTTAGTGCTTAGCACGAAATTTTTATTTTAATTCAATTTTTAATTGTTGGGGTAAGTGGAAAAAAATTCAACAACTATTTACAGCGAAGGTTGAGTGTATAGCTATTTCACGAAAAACCATTTTCGATCATCAGCACTCTTTTCGGAAGTGGATGCACCGGGGATTGAACCCGAGTGCATTCCATCTTCAGCCGCAATGACCCAACGCATAAACACACTCGGCCATTGAGACTCTGTGGAGGCTGTTGGATTTTCCCCACTTTTGCCTTTTTCATTTTCAACATTAACGTTAGTGTGTATATGCTTTTGTATATATTCTCCACAAACGTGCGGAATTTTTGTTGTAGGCAGTTCGCAATGAACATTGTTGTTGGTATTTATTTTATGTATATACCAAACAACGTTAACAATTTTACTTGAAAGAGTTTTTAGTGCTTAGCACGAAATTTTTATTTTAATTCAATTTTTAATTGTTGGGGTAAGTGGAAAAAAATTCAACAACTATTTACAGCGAAGGTTGAGTGTATAGCTATTTCACGAAAAACCATTTTCGATCATCAGCACTCTTTTCGGAAGTGGATGCACCGGGGATTGAACCCGAGTCCATTCCATCTTCAGCCGCAATGACCCAACGCATAAACACACTCGGCCATTGAGACTCTGTGCAAGCTGTTGGATTTTCCCCACTTTTGCCTTTTTCATTTTCAACATTAACGTTAGTGTGTATATGCTTTTGCATATATTCTCCACAAACGTGCTGAATTTTTGTTGTAGGCAGTTCGCAATGAACATTGTTGTTGGTATTTATTTTATGTATATACCAAACAACGTTAACAATTTTACTTGAAAGAGTTTTTAGTGCTTAGCACGAAATTTTTATTTTATTCAATTTTTAATTGTTGGGGTAAGTGGAAAAAAAATTCAACAACTATTTACAGCGAAGGTTGAGTGTATAGCTATTTCACGAAAAACCATTTTCGATCATCAGCACTCTTTTCGGAAGTGGATGCACCGGGGATTGAACCCGAGTCCATTCCATCTTCAGCCGCAATGACCCAACGCATAAACACACTCGGCCATTGAGACTCTGTGCAAGCTGTTCGATTTTCCCCACTTTTGCCTTTTTCATTTTCAACATTAACGTTAGTGTGTATATGCTTTTGCATATATTCTCCACAAACGTGCTGAATTTTTGTTGTAGGCAGTTCGCAATGAACATTGTTGTTGGTATTTATTTTATGTATATACCAAACAACGTTAACAATTTTACAGGATGACAACTGTAGAATTAACACTAAAAAGTATTGAGTCTTCCTGTTGATTTTACAATTTTAACTAGTTAATGTTACAATAAAAGCTGGTTAAATTAACACGAAATGGTCCTGTTGAATTAACAATAAGATCTTTTTGATTTTACATTAAATTTAATGTTAAATTAACTAGAAGTCTTGTTGATTGTAGAATTTATTTTTTTAAATAAAAAAACATATAAAACATAAAATATATAATCATCAATGTACCGGCGATAGTTTATACATGGGCTATAGTACTATCACTTGCATCGAGTAATGTTTGGCCGCTAATGCAACAACCGCATGCTGCACGCAAACCCCCATTCGCTTAAAAACCTCCTCGTGATATTGCAACCTTTGAAGAGGAAAAATAAAATATTGAACATTAAATACTTTTAGAAACAAAAATGTAATCCTCTTTTAACTCACCTGCAAACTGAAAATATAAATCGAAAACCCACTATCGCGAACTGACAATGATGCCAAACTCGCATCACTGCCACGGCACAAAATTTTCCTTTTTTTTTAATTATAATTTTCGTTTTGCACGAAAATCAGACTTCAAATGATAAAAAAAAATTATGTATGTTTCAAAATAGTTTTGACGTTCTTTTTTAACACTTTTTTTTTAGATTACATTGACACTATGATCGTGTTGAATAAACCAAAATTACAAATGACGTTTATGTTTGAACATTGTTTCGTGTTATATCAACCAAATTTTATTGTTAATTGTGGTTCTTGTTGTTTTCACATTTGTTTTCATGTTGTATTAACACTAAAATTGGGACGTCATTTTTCTAACATTTTTTTTAGTTTATATTGACACTATCATCATGTTAAATAAACCAAATTCCAAATGACATTTAGGAATAAAATTTTATATTTGAATCATCTTGTATATTTTAAAATTTCTTCATGTTGTATCAACAATAAAATTTGGTTGAATTTATTAAATTTTCAGATGACAGTTACAAAGCCAAAATCATGATTCAAACATCGTGTAATTTGAAAAAAATTGTTGCTGTTCTATATGTAAAGATCGATCGTGTTAATTTTACATGAATCGTGTTGATGATTTTTTTTCTGAGTGTGGGAATGCGGGAGTAACAATCAAATTCAGAATTTAACAACGGCGAAATATAATTTTGACATTAGTAGTGTAATGTCAAATTACAATAACAAAAAACATTGGACGTTTCTGAATTCGCCACCAAGCCTACCTGTTAAATCTGCCTTGACTGAATGAACAGCTGTTGGTTTGGCGTTGCCGGACTTGTACTTCATAATTTCATGAAATAATGGTGAAATTCATGGATAATTTTCGTGAACAATTAAATTCATGACAATTCGTTTATGCAGCGAAAATTCATGAAATGATTTCATGAATTTGCCAACGTTTAAACGTAGTAACAGTCCCTGCAAAAATTGTGTGACCGAAAGTACTACCACTATTACAAAAATATGTATAATATTACCAACACATTTGCACTCGTATGTGTTTCTTGCCAAGTTCAAAACCAATGAGATAGAAAAGGATAGAATGGAATTTGAAAATACACATACGGGAACGTGATGAATGAAACGGTCACAAAAGCTGCCAATGCCCTTAAGAATGTGATAGGAAATATCCCAAAACTTTTGGTCATGCCTGCCGGTCATATGACCGGTCAAATGACCAGCACAGTTCTTGCAGGGGTATTGTTTGGAAGCGTCGATATATAATAGCCCCGACACATAGCATATGTCAATCCGTCTACGTCGACGTATGTGACTGACAGCTCAGTAAAATGTCGGCATTTAAACGTACGTCGTCACACGTACGACGGATCCGTCGCCGCAACGTACCGAAGTTGCCCAAAAGTCAACTTTTGGTATACGTCAATCCGTCGCTATGTCAGCTGATTGCTTTTGATTGTTAACCTTTAGCTACTCTTGAATTTAGCTTTTTTTCCAATTTGCTTTTCGAGTTTTTTCTCATTTGTATAACATTCCTCCATAAAACAAAATGGTCAAGAATTATCAGGAGATGTGAAGTTACTGAAAACTGAATTTCAATAGGGCAACTTAAAAGAGAAATTACAAAATATTCTAAAGAGTTAAATTTTTGCCACCACCTCTGTAGTTAAAGGTTAATCAAACAGCTGATTTGTGTATATCCGCCAACGTTTCCTATGTGGCGACCTCTCCGTCAAGTACGTGAGCTGTCAGTCACATACGTCGACGTAGACGGATTGACGTATGCTATGTGACGGGCCTATAATTTGAAAATAAATATATTTTCAAGTGCTCATAAAATATTATTATCAATTTCAGAATAACTTATAAAACATTTGAGAAAAACTTGTTTCGCATTTTGTACCATTTCACGATTTCAACATATCAAGGTTTGAAAGAACGAAGAAATTTTATGTGTTTCCACATTTCAGTCAGCGTTCGTTGTTCTATTCGAGCGGTCTCTAAACGATTGAAGTAATTAATTTAGATGAAGACCCTTATTGTGTACTAGCTGACCCGCCAGACATTGTTCTTCCTAAAATTTTTTCTTATAAAGCCTAGATTATCGTGTTGCTCACCATTATATCCCTATCCCTATCATTAACCCTATCGCTATCTCTATCCCTATCCCTATCCCTATCCCTATCCCAATCCCTATCCCTATCCCCATCCCTATCCCTATTCCTATCCCTATCCCTATCCCTATCCTTATCCTTATCCCTATCTCTATCCCTATCCCTTTTAACAGTCACCCTGGGTCCACATTTAGGTCAATAAATTAGGAACCGGCTAAGTTAACGCGGTGAAAGATATCTTAAATTTTTGGAGAGACGTCTAGAAAATGATTATTGAAAGTTTCATTCATTTCCATGTAGTCGTTTTTGTGTGACGCGGTTGTTATGGTAAAAAACCACATTTTTGGTCACATTTTACCCACATTTTGGTCAATAACTCAGGAACTGGATGAGATATCCAAATGAAAGTTGTCCTAAATTTTAAGTTAGACGTTAAGTGATAGAATGGTGAAAGTTTCATGCAATTATATTCAGTAGCTTTTGCATGATGCGCGGACAATCATACAGACGGACATACAGACAGACAGACAAAAATTCTAAAAATTGTAGATTTGGGTTCCGCTGGTCCAATAACGACCTCTCCTATCAGTTTTTCTTGAATATCTTCAGTACTGAAAACTTCAATCATTTAGGGCCGGTTTCACCATCTCCGGTTAAGCACTTAACCAGAGATTTTTCGCCGGTTAAGCAATTTATTTGACAGCTCGCCATACAATTTACGTCAAACTAACCAGCGATTAAATTAACCGGAGATGGTGAAACCGGCCCTTAATATGTAAAATTTTGAGTGATTTTTATGCCAAAATTTTTTTAAACATCAGTTTTTTCTTGTACTTACCCTCTGTACGGGCAAAGAATTCGCTTGTACGGGCAAGGCCGGTCTACGCTCGTATGTTGCTACGGGCCTGTATCGAAAGGCACCGGCGAAATTCGCCCGCACGGGTAAATGAAAAACATCACATCAGAGTACAAATATGTAGTACATACATACATCTATTGATTCCATTCCATTTCATTTGATAACGTTTGATGTTTGAGACAAACATCATTTTTACCAACGCTTTGAAGAGTAAGAGCCTATACACACTTGCGACTCAATCGATTTGGTCGAATTGGACTGTTGTATTCACACTACTCCAACTATTTAGTCGAATCGGTGGCAGCTATTCACACTTGAGACTAAATAGTCGTGCGATTGACAATGACATAGTGTTGCCAATGTTCACATTTTACTCAGCAAATTTTACATTAGTGGTCTTCATATAAAGTGATGAAGTATTAAATTGTTAAAGTTTATCTGCACTCTTACATGAAAGCACCTTCTTGTCAGCTGTCAACTTGATTAATAAATAAAAAACAATAAAATAAACAAAAAGTGCATACATTGTTTGGCTTTGTTTCTTATTAAACTAGCAACTAGCTGTCAAGTAAATGAAAAGAGAAAAACGGAAGGAATTACGCTCATAAAGGCGAAACGAACAGAAGTACAAGAAACGGAAAAATAGTAAAAATCAGCCATTAATAATTTTCATAAAATTTCATTTTCATTATTTCTATTTTAAAATGCGATTAAGGACATTTGAAGAGAACAACAATATCAAGAAACATATGAAAACGGAAGTAAATATCCTTAGTTAGATAATTCTTGTCTATAACTACACCATTTCCAGATGGATTTTAGAAAGCGTCAACTGGATTTTAGAAAGGGGAAATTGGATCTTAGAAATGTCAATTGGATTTTAGAAAGGGGAAATTGGATTTTAGAAATGTCAATTGGATTTTAGAAAGGGGAAATTAGATTTTAGAAATGTCAATTGGATTTTAGAAAGGGGAAATTAGATTTTAGAATAGCCAAATGGATTTTAGAAAGGGAAAATTGGATTTTAGAAATGTCGATTTGATTTTAGAAAAGGGAAATTGGTCTTTAGAAACTGTAAATTGGATTTTCGAAAATTTATATAATTATTAATTTATACTTTCATACGCAATAAAGAATTTCTATTCGAAAAATTCTGTGTAAAATTTATTATAAACGCACATTCTGAAATCCAATTCACGCTTTCAAAAATCCAATTTTGTTTTCTAAAATCCTTTTAACGCTTTCTAAAATCCAATTGACATTTCTAAAATCCAATTTCCCCTTTCTAAAATCCAATTGACTTTCTAAAATCCAATTTCCCCTTTCTAAAATCCAGTTAACGCTTTCTAAAATCCATCTGGAAATGGTGTAGTTAATAAGAAACGAACCTTTTGTTTTTAAACATTTTGAAAATATTAATTGAAATATTCAATCTCTACAATTTACCAAAAGTGAAATAAAAGTAGTGCTGTCAGCATGGCAACTCTTTCCACTACGAATATCACTGTTGTTGTTGTAGTCGTTCGACTAAATTGTCTCAAGTGTGAATACGTAGAAGGGCGCCTTGCTGATCAAGCAGTTGTACAACTGTTTCAGTTGGGATGAAATTGGGCTGCAAATCCAACTGTTTCAGTTGTACAACTAATTGAATGTAGTGTGAATGCTTCCATACATTCCCATGCAAATCAACATTCGACTAAATCGATTGAGTCGCAAGTGTGTATAGGCTCTAAACAACAAGCCAATGCATACGGATTCTGCACGCAATAATTAAAAAAAGCTAATTTTTGTGTTATCTATATATATATAAATGATTTGGTGTTCAATTGTAACGCTAAAATTTGAAAACGGCTGAACCAAATCAAATACTTCCTTAGGGCGGTTTGTTTGTTGTTACCTCGCGAAGGTTTAGTTGAAGAAAAAATTTAAAAATATTAGGGGGGCGTGGCACCTCCCATACAATCTTACTTTTTAAAGCTGAAAGAGTTCAAGGTAGGGAGCTGAAAATTGGTATAGAGGTAGGTGATATCAAAACCCTTCTCATGCAGAAAAGTTGGGGGTTATCAGAAAAGAGGGCGTGGCACCTCCCATACAAACTTAATTTTTCATGCAGAATGTCTCTAAAATTGTTTAAGGTTGGCACTTGGAAATTGGTGTGGAGATAAACGATAACAATTCCATATTAACGCAAAATAATAGGAGTTATACGAAAAGGGGGCGTGGCACCTCCCATACATACTTAGCGTTGGAAGCTGAATATATAAGAAAGAATAAATGGCAGGATCCTGAAAATTGCTATAGAGCTAAATTATATTAAAACCACTCTCACGCATATAAGAGGGGGTTATCGAAAAAGGGGGTGTGGCACCTCCCATACACACTCAATTTTTTATACTATGTTCATGCTGGATTTGAAACGCAACATTTTGCATTTTCGAAGATGGCTTTTCGAAAAGTGTTCATGCTGCCGCGTTTTGAAAATGCACATTTGAGAAGTTCGAAACAAACGGAGCTAATATCCCAGATTACGCAATCAGGTGTTGAGGTTTATTTTTTTGTTTATTTAAAAAAATAAAACAAGAATTTTCAAAATATGTAATAATACATATAATACACTAATTTTGCAAACCAAACGTACCAACCACTTTGTTATTAATTTTGATCTCTGTTTTGTTTACTTTCGTTCATTACATGTAGAGTGACGTCATCATGGAGCTCGTGTGCCCATGCTCATGCTGCTCTATATGCGTAATCTTGTAGGTATTTCGTTCTTGTATTGCCAGAGTGTTGCCACTATTTTCCATTCGAATGGCAAATTTTTTCGAAGATTTCAGGGTTGCTTTCTGCGTTAGCATTCAAAACGCAAAAAAATAGTTGTGTTAAGTTGCATTTTGGTGGTGGCATTTGTATGGAGAAATGTAACATTTAATGTTGCGTTTTGGACTAAACGCAAAAATGCTTCCGAAACGCAAAACGCAGGCTCACCATGAACATGCTATTAAGCTGAATATCTATAATACCATGTCTCCACATAACGTGTTTCGCTCTTTTTTTCTGCATTTTCTCTCTCAATCTTGTTTCCACACGGAAACCAGTGCCGAAACTCGCCAATTTCCATACAAATTTCTGAGAGCGAGTGAAGATTGAAACACTGTTTCATTCTGAATCATCTTGCCAACCAGGGATGCCACTTTTGGGCTTTTCCTACCAAAACTGGTGGGTTCTTTTCCTTTTGGTAGGTTGGTAGGACGATTTGAATTTTGGTAGGTTTTTGCCTTCGTTCAACTAACATCACTGATTTTGTACATTTGGTCACTTTGCCACAACACTGTTGAGAAAACGTGTCTTCTCAGTAGAGTTTTGTTACAAAAATATGCTAAATAGAAACGTTTTCTTCGAGCCTAAAGTACACTTGCTTTTTACGCTATATGAAGCAAACAAGGTTGTTCGTCTACATGGTGCGTAATAAAGAGCTCCATGTGGTATCACAACAGGCTATCAGGCCTGCCTAGGTAGTAAGTAGCTCTGTTCAATAACAAAAAATTGTTACGAATTTTTCGTAAAAAATGACAGTTCTCCATATAAAAATGACACTTTTTATGAAAAACTCGTAACAATTTCCCAATAAACATTTTTCTTCATTTTCAATTTGAGGTTCATTTGAGAAGTAACCCTATTGTCAAATATCAAACGGTTGTTATCAAATGCACCTCAAATTTCCCCTGATAGCGTTCTCAAACAAAAAGGCTCATTTTTAGTATGGGATTTTGGGCTGATTCTCAATTTGATTCATTTCATTTTCTCAAACCTATTTCAAAGGTGGTACGAAATGGAATGCAATCAATAGATGTTTGTATGTATTACATATATGTACCCTAGAGTGCAGAAAATTTGAGCGATAGTGAGAGTGAGAGTTCGTGTTGTGAGCGCAGAAATGGAATGGAATAAATAGATGTACATATGTACATATGTATTATATATTTGTACTCTGATGTGATGCTTTTCATTTACCCGTGCGGGTGAATTTTTCCGGTGCCTTTTGTACAGTTACATGAGTATGTTAACATGAGAAACAAACTATGTTTCTATTAAATTTGGTATAACTTCACAAAAAGCCACAAACAAATAAAATAATAATAAGATATACAGAATCATTATTACACACAATCATTTTCAACCATCATCATTTCAACCGTTAAAAGACCGCTCGAGTAGAACAACGAACGCTGACTGAAATTGGCAAACACACACAATTTCTTCGTTCCTTCAAGCCTTGACATGTTGAAATTCGTGAAATGGTACAAAATGCGAAACAAGTTTTTTTTCAAATGTTCTGTAAGTTATTTTAAAATTGATAAACAATGTTTGTTGAACATTTGAAAATATGTTTATTTTCAAATGATATATATGCTGATTCTCAACTTTAGAAACAATATTTTCTCAAACGTTTGATAATTTCTTTTTCAATGTTTAATGGTTTTTTGTTATTGAACAGAGCTAATGTGTTTGCTGTACCAAGTTGGAAACAATGTCCGCTATTTCCCTCGATAAATCTTCTTACGTTTCCTTCGGAATCAGTTGCTTGCCCTCATTATTCCTCAAATTTTATTCCACAAATTGTAAATCCTGATTTCCTCCGCACTGGACGAGCAGTTGCAGCCACTAATATCCAATCCAACCTTGTCCGAATATCATTTAACGCCAACTCAAGTTTTTGTTTATCTGGAAACTACTGCTTCCTCCTCCTTTCCTTCACATATTTATCACTCATTCCAAAATTAATTGAAATTTGTACAAATAATATTAAATTTAATACTAAAGCTTTCAAAATCAAAAAAATAATAATTTAAATTTTTTTTATTTTAAGCGGTAAAAAAAACAAAAGTGTCCGGTTACTCCAGGGTGTCCAGGCAGTTACCATAAATGAATTTATTGAATATGGTTAAATCTCACATTAAAAAAAAAAAATTGGTAGGGTCGAAGCCATTTTGTTAGGTTTTTGGTAGGAAAAAAATTTTTTCAGTGGCATCCCTGTTGCCAGCCTCGATGATATCGATGTCTTCTCTAATTTTGTATCGAAAATCTATCGAAATCTCACACATACCAAAACAAAGACGCAAAAATAAGCAAACATTCAAACATTTAAGAAGAATAAGAAAGTGAAATGTCAAACTGAATCACGATTAGCCACGTGGAGACGGGTTATAGTCCAACTCTAATGCACCGTATGCGAATGCGTTTTCTTGCGTGCGGCCCTGACTGCTCCAGTGTATGCACATGGTTACGTCTGTCAATTACACTACATATATACAATTCCCGACATTTTTATACTCAGCTGTACTAGTACACAGAGTATTATAGTTTTGATTTCATAACGGTGGATTGTAACAGAACGAAATAATCGAGATAGATATAGACTTATATATATCAAAATGATCAGGGTGAAAAGAGAAATCGATTGAGCCATGTCCGTCCGTCCGTCCGTCCGTCCGTCCGTCCGTCCGTACGCACTCTAACTCGCGCAAAAATTGAGATATTTTGATGAAATTTGGAATGCAGCTTGGTATCGAGACTGGCACGGTTGGTATTGAAAATGGGTGAAATCGGACCATGACCACGCCCACTTTTCCTATATAGAAAAAATCGTAAATTTGGTATCTCAGTCACTAATATAGCTGGAGCGATGAAATTTCACCCACGTATTGAGCTCAGGCTCTTATGAAGAAATTTGATGAGATTTTGGAAAATGGGCGGTGCCACGCCCACTTATTAAGGGCCAAACATTAAAAGTTTTATATGTCATAACTCAGAAACCGTTGAAGATATATCGATGAAATTTGGTATGCGTGATTTGCTTACTTAGACAAATGTTTTGACGGAAAATTGTCAAAATCGGCTGACGGCCACGCCCACTTTTATATATGGGAACTATAAAGGGGCCTAATAAAAACATTTTAAGCGATATCTCTGTCAAATATACAGATAATTCATTGAAATTTTGTGCCAGGAGTCCAACTACGGACATAAAACAAAAAATACTAAAATTTTGGAAAATGGGCGGTGCCACGCCCACTTATTAAGGGGAAAATATTGAAAGTTTTATAGGCCATAACTCAGAAACCGTTAAAGATATATCGATGAAATTTGGTACGTGTGATATATTTACTTAGACAAATACGTGGACGAAAAATTACCAAAATCGGTTGACGACCACGCCCACTTTTATATATGGGTATTATAAAGTGACCCAGTAAAAACATTTTAAGCGATATCTCTGTCAAATATAAAGATATATCATTGAAATTTTATGGCAGGAGTCCAACTATGGACATAAAACAAAAAACACAAAAATGTTGGAAAATGGGCGTGGCACCGGCTCCTTTTAGACAAAGGA
The DNA here is from genome assembly GCA_960531455.1 of Urophora cardui. Lineage (NCBI taxonomy): Eukaryota > Metazoa > Arthropoda > Insecta > Diptera > Tephritidae > Urophora > Urophora cardui. Next base: position 6,191,607 of record OY482673.1, read on the forward strand.
ATCTACGAGATTTCGGAGCCCATAACTGGACAAACAATTGAGATATTATGACGAAACTTGGTTTATACACTTTTATAACTTGTGTTAATAGACAGGCAAAAATTTATTGAAATCAGTTTATGACCACGCCTACTTTTTAACAAAGATATTTCTGGAACACCCTTTGGGAATTTGTAACGTGACATCTTTGTAACTCATAAAGGGATGAAATTTTGCACAAAGAATAATATTCATATGCTTAGTTGGATGCCTGATAAAAATTTAGAAAATGGGCGTGGCTACGCCCACTTTATGCAGCACTCGCTTTATCTAAAGTACACCGTGTTTCCATCAAACGCAAACAAATTATGAAAGCATACAGCTGAGTATCTAATGTTCGATTCCACTTGAACTTAGGCTTTCTTACTTGTTATTTTTGAAAATACATATTTTACCAATTCGCGAAAGATTCAATAAAATGTATAATGGATGACGATTTAGAATTGATATTAATTATGATAGGAAGTATTATTGCCGTATATACGGAATACTTTAAAATTATTAAAAAAAAAAACGTACCACTCGGGTACGTGATTTGTAATTGGAAAGGGAAGTTAGTGTTTTTTTTTAATTTGATGAAAACCCGTGTAGTGGATCATTCCAAATTAATAATAATATAATAATAATAATAATAATAATAATAATAATAATAATAATAATAATAATAATAATAATAATAATAATAATAATAATAATAATAATAATAATACACTGGCGCTATTATAACTCTGACGAGTTTACTGACCGAGCTTCTCTCCCAATTCGAGAAGTGCTCCTTTTGTTTTTCCTAATTGGGTGGACCTACAGTTTTGTGCCGGCTACGAACGGCGAATGCAATTTTTGTGAGAAGCTTTTTCATGGCAGATATATACTCGGAGGGTAAGCCGCTCACTGCCGAAAGGTAACCGCTATTTCTAAAAACCCAATAATTGGGTTTTAATTAATTAGAAAATTTTTTGTTGGAGTTTGTCCGGACGGGGGTTAGAACCCGAAACCTCTGGTATAGCAGGCGAGTACTCTACCCATTGCACCACAGCGGCCACATTGCAAAATTGCTTTCCGTCGATTTTTATGTATTGTAAGAATTACAGTTGCTTTGCCTTAAAATATCACTTTGAAAATTTTGGTTTATACAAATATATGCACAACCTCTGAAATCTGAAAACTCCCTATTCAAAAGAATACTCATTTCACTTAATTATTTTTTTACAGTTGAACTTATTTAAGTTTCAATTGTGTATTTGCACACGGGTAACTACTTATGTATATGTAATTTAAATTCATGTACTATGTACATGGATATGCAGATAGTAATTAACATATAATTAATAATTATTAACCATTTCTAAATATATTTAAAACCCCATTTAATTAACTTTTCTGCTGGCAAACAAACTTTCACTACTTCATTTTAAATCAATTTAACGAAATTTTTACCAAAAAATATGTATACCGATGTAGCAACCAACTTAATATTGGTTGCGAAACGCATAGAAAACGCATAGAAGTAGAAAATTTTCAACTTAGCTGCATTCGAATGCGTGTTCGAAATCATCTTCGAATTTTCTATGCGTGTGGTGCATTTACATCCGTGCCACTGGAGTTTGCCCCATTTAAACACAGGTATGCAACACGGCTGTCAGTGACACGCACACGCATACGCATCTGCATACGGTTCATTAGAGTTGCACTATTATTGAGCGAGATGTTTTGCTAAATGTTTTGTTGGTGAAACAAGTTATGTGGAGACGGGCTTTAAAAGCGTTTAAGGTTGGGACCTGAAAATTGATCAGGAAATTAACGATATCAATAGCATGTAGGGATGGCAAAAAAAATTTAATAATCGATTAACCGTTTTTTAGGTTAATCGAAAGCGTTCGATTATTAATCGAGAATAATCGTAGGTAACTAATCGATTATAACCGTTTTTCGATTACAATTATTGATAAATTAATACGTAGTACCCCAAGAGGACAAACAAGCAAATTTTTTATACATACTATGTATGTGTGTTCGTTTTTATTATAATGATAAAAAATTCAACATTGGTCAAAAGAAAAAAAAACAACACAATTCAATTGTTATTAATTTATAAATAAATATTATGTTTGCATACATATACATGTGTACATACACACATATTGCTAAGTTATAGTACAAAGTGGCTAAGTGCCTTTTTTCAAACTTTACAAGAAAAACAATGAACAAAAAACAAAATTGTCAAAATTTGTCAGAAAAATTAGGTGAAAAAAATAGGTTCACAACGTCGTTTTAGCTGTTTTTTTTTTTTTTGTTAAGCATTGCAGTGCAAATTAATTTCAGTTGATGTTATGTTTTATCTTTCAATATTTTTTATCAACGACTGGCTTAATGTATGGATATGATGTAGTAGGTACCTACATATGTATGTAGACGCGCAATTGCACTTATGAAAAAATATGCGATTACACGAATATTTACAGATTACACTGGATCACAAAATGAAATTTTTTGTCTGTACTTTGGACGTGACTATACTATCTATATGTAAAATCGGCCGCTGATTCCGAAAATTGGGTTCATTTTTAATCTGTGGAAAGGTTTTTGAGATATAGGCAATTTACCGTTATTTGGCCAATGGCTCCACTTAATCCTGTGTATCTCTTTAACACAGTGACACCAAACGAAAGAAAATCAAATATCCTTTTCATGACTCCTATAACATTTTTCTGAAGCTCCATTCCATTAGCAAAAAAAAAAATAAGCTATCAACGAAGAAAATCCACGATAAAATGGAAAAGTTATAGGCGATGATATAAATACAGCCAAGTCGCGCAATGCCAATATACGGTACATTCTATGCACACGTAAAGGAGTAAATCGAAAGTGGTTTTAAGGATATTGCCTAATAAAGTCAATTTTTTCCTAAAAAAAATCGTAAAAGATCGAAAAAATTCAAATTGAATGGTCAATATTTCAGAAACTATAAGAGTTAGAGAAAAATGTTATAGGAGTCATGAAAAGGATATTTAATTTTCTTTCGTTTGGTGTCACTGTGTTAAAGAGATACACAGGATTAAGTGGAGCCATTGGCCAAATAACGGTAAATTGCCGATATCTCAAAAACCTTTCCATAGATTAAAAATGAACCCAATTTTCGGAATCAGCGGCCGATTTTACATATAGATAGGATGGTCGCGTTTAGAGTAGTTTTTGGCTGTAGAGCAGTCTTATCAATAAATATTTGATAACTTAAAATAAGGGTTGTACTATTACAGTCTTTGATTTTTTGCATTACATGCCTTAATCTACTTCAATACATTTAATCTTATATGTAAATTATACTTTGTCACATCTTTAAAAAGTTTAAAAAAATTAATAAAGACATCATATACTCTAAGCACATTCGAACGAGCAAGCGACAAGCTGCAACCCGTTAAAATTGAATTACACACGTTGCTATGAGCGCAAGAATTTTAGCAGGGATTGCAAATAATCGTTATTTTTTAAATTCTGACGAAAAAAAGTTACTGAAGGAGAAATGCTAAACGCAAAAGAAGTACACAGATGGAATCACCGTAACGCAGACTACCTCTAGGTGTATTAACTTTTATTTTTTCGATTTTTATAAAAAAAAAGTTGATTTTTAATCATTTTTTGAGTTTTATTTTTCGCTTAGAAAATAAAAGTTTTTTTTAGTTTTATTTTCCCTCAGAAAATAAAAGTTATTTTATGAGTTTTATTTTTCCCTCAGAAACTTATTTTTTGAGTTTTATTTTTCGATTATAAAATAAAAGTTATTTTCTGAGTTTTATCTTTTTGCTCATAGAATAAGTTTCTTCAGTGTAATTTTAGCTGCAGCTGTCGATTTTGTAACATTAATACGTAGGTAAAGTTTATAAATAAAAAAAAATTAAAAATTTATTTACATATATATGTACTTTACCTCTTTATATGGCGAAATCTACAATTGCAGCCAAAATGAAACTGAAAAACTTTTATTCCCTGAGAAAAAAAAATAAAACTCAGAAAATAACTTTTTTTCTAAGCGAAATATAAAACTCAAAAAATAACTTACTTTCTGAGGGAAAATAAAACTCATAAAATAACTTTTATTTTCTGAGGGAAAATAAAACTAAAAAAAAAATTATTTTCTGAGGGAAAAACAAAACAAAAAATAACTTATTTTTTGCTCGAAAAATAAAGCTCAAAAATAACGTATTTTCTAAGCAGAAAATAAAGCCCAGAAAATACTGATTAAAAATCAACTTTTCCAATTGACTTGGTTTATATTTCTCTTGAGTGCGCGTTTCGACAATAAACCATATGGTCGAAAAAATTTGTTTAGTTACTCTGTACGACAATTTCAAGTTGCAGTTGCAGGTCCGAATGTGCTTAGACTTATAGAGCTACAAAAACTAGTTCGTGAGGACGGAATTTAAAAACAACAACTTTGATAGGAAACTCGTTGTAAGCCTGTTCCTCTTATCGGTTGCGGTGCTACCCGCTTTCGAAAACAGGCGTTCTGAAGGAACAGATGTTCCTATTAGATAACAGTATTTGTGGGACAGTTCATATAATTTAGGATACACCGACCTCATTTCGTTCCAGGCGTCAAATATGTTGCGATTCAAACTTATGACAGGAGCATTAAGGAAGAAAGTTAATTCATCTTGGGGTTGCTGGAGATTATTGTCGTTTTTCTTGCGTTTATGCACCAAAGACTTATGGTGAGCCCATAGATCAAAATCATTTTCGCCCATAGATGAATTCTCCTCCACGCTACCAGAGCTTTCATCTGCTTGGCCAATTTCGGACATTTCTCGTCTTAGACGCTTCATTACCGTAGCTAAAGCTAGAGGATCTCGAAATTGAATTTTTTTAAATCTGGGGTCTAGCAAAGTCGATGCTGCGCATAGAAATGAATTCTCCACTTCTCGAAAGCGGTGGTTGAATTGAGACAAAATGGCACGCTGTAGTTGTTTTGCCACTGACAATGTGCAACAAACTTGCTCTATTTGTTGGCGCCCACAATTGTTAAGGGGGATAACTTGGCTTAATGTGGCGTATTTTTGCCCACTTACTTGAGTTGTCATAGCCTCAAGCGGTCTTAACAAAGAAATTATTTCTTTAATTTCTTTCTTATTTTGAACTGTTATCATAGGCGGTGAATCGGAAAATTTTATCAAAATTTGGCTTATGTAGGAAATAATTTTAACAAAACGATCGAGCATATAATATGTAGAATTCCATCTGGTTTTCACGTCTAATATCGGTTTTAGGAATTTACCTTCCGGGATGCCAGCGTCCTGCTGCAGCGAACGTAAATAATCATTAGCTTTTACATGTCGTTTAATCCAAATGACAATGTCTCTGCATTTGTTAATTACCAGACTAACATCTTCCACCTTTAATGCAGTTTCACAAACGAGATTTAATGTATGCGCGAAGCAAGGTATATGCCTATTTTTCCCGAATGTATCCGTTATTGCCTTTGTTATGTTGCTACCATTGTCCGTTACGACAGCCATAATATTGTCCTTGCTGATGCAAAATTCTGCCAATGCATCTGTGAACACTTCTGATATGTGCGCAGCTGTATGGGCTGCAGTTAGTTTGAAGACACCAATTGTGCCAGCCATTTGTTTGCCTTGAAATAACCAATGGACTGTAACACCGAGCAAGCTATTCATTTTGACGTCAGTCCAGATGTCAGTTGTCAAACAAAGATTTGAAACTCCCGACATAATTTTTTTGTAATCAAGAGCTTCTTTTTCGTACATTCATTACTTAATACTAATTCATAACATTTTGCCTTGAAAAACAATTTACAAAATATAAGGATTTATTTCATGAAGATAATCATTTAATTATTGCACTGAGATGGCTTAAATTTTTAATAATGCCACTTTCCTTAAAAAAATATATGTATTGTTACGTATTTGTCGATAGCTCGATTATTTCTATAGGGTTCGTATCGCTGAATTGTTAAATAAAAGTCTTTATTTACTTCTTAATTCACACTGCTTTATTTCACGACTAAAAAGTCTACACTTGTTTTACTTGACTTGATGTTAACACTTCTACGGTTAAATTACGACTGACTCTGGAGCGCCTGCTCGCCGCCTTATATAGTCTGTCAAACGCAATCTGGAAAATTCTGGCAACACTGGAAATTATCTGGTATCTTCTTCTAGTTCTGGCACTTTCCCTAGAGATGTGTTCAATCATTTTAGTGATGTAAGTGGAGAACCGATTATATTCGCCACACTGCCCTCCACCTAAGTCTGATCGTCCCGATCTGACACATTACTTGTCCCAAATGCTGCTAGCCTTTCCAGATGAACCACTTTCATTTTATTCCTTGGTCTTCCAATCGTTTGTATGCGATACACAACATCGTTGAGCCGTTTAATCACTTTGTAGGGCCCTTCCCAAGTACACTGCAATTTCGGGGACAAACCTTTCTTTCGCTGCGGGTTGTATAGCAAAACTAGATCTCCCTCAACAAAACCTTCTGAGTTCATTGCCTTGTCGTATCTGGCCTTCATCTTGTCACTCATGATCTTTGTTCGCTGTCTTACAAGTTCATGTATTTCTCTCATTTCCTCTTCCAGAACGTTGTTAGATTGTCTGGCATTTATTCCCGCATCAGCACTTATCCCAAATTTCAAGTCAGCTGGCAGTCGAAGATCACTACCAAAGATTACTTTTGCAGGAGTCTGACCTGTTGTATCGTGTACGGCCGATCGATATGCCATCAGGAACAGAGGAATATGAGTGTCCCAATCTCTCTGGAACTTGTCCACCACTTTTCGTAAATGTTCCTCTAATGTTCTGTTAAATCTTTCTACCATGCCGTCTGATTGTGGATGCAACGCAGTTGTTCGGGTTTTCCTAATACCCAGTGTTTTGCACAGCTCCTGAAACACAACTGATTCGAAGTTCCTTCCTTGGTCAGAATGTAGCTCTATAGGTGCACCATATCTCGCCACCCAATTGTTGGTGAATACTTCGGCTATAGTTTCTGCTTCTTGATTTGGAATCGGGTACACCTCCGGCCATTTGCTGAAGTAATCCATGACTACCAGTACATATTTGTTTCCAAGTTTGCTAGTAGGAAATGGCCCAGCTACATCCATGGCAATTCTCTCAAATGGTGCTCCTGAGTTGTATTGTTTCATCAGCCCATGACTCCTGGATTTGGGACCCTTAGCCTTTATGCACACGTCGCAGTTCGCAATCCACTCAACAACTGTCTGACGGCAGCCGACCCAATAAAACCTCTTCTTGATTTTCTCTACCGTCTTTGTTACTCCAAGATGACCTCCACTTGGACCATTGTGTAGTTCATTTAACTCATCCGGTATTCTTTTCCTTGGAACAACTATCAATGTTTTAGAACTTTGACCATCTTCACTCTCCCAAACACGATGCAGGCAACCATTTACCAATTGCAAACTATTCCACTGTGCCCAATATGATTTGGCAACAGGACTTTCTGCTGACATCTCTTCTTTTGATGGTCGTTCGTTTTGCTCCAAACCAATCATTACACGTGCCAGATCTGGATCTTCTATCTGACACTTCCTTAATTGTTCCGCATTCCATTCGTCTGTAGATGTTATTGTCATTAGCCGAACATCTATGATGTCTTCCTTCTCCTCAGCTTTAGAGCAATGCTTGCATTCAAGATTACATGGTCGCCGCGACATTGCATCAGCATTTCCATGGGTACTGCCTTTGCGATGGTCTATAGAAAAGTCATAATTTTGTAGTCGCTCAATCCACCTTGCTAACTGACCCTCCGGATTTCGGAATTTCAAAAGCCATTTTAACGCTGCATGATCAGTCCTGACGTGGAATCGTTGACCATAGAGGTACTTATGGAAGTGTTTGATGCATTCTACCAATGCCAATAGTTCTCTTCGTGTTACACAGTAATTTCTTTCCGGTTTCCCAATTGATCGGCTGTAGTATGCGATAACCTTCTCCTGTCCGTCGATTTCCTGTGACAAAACACCTCCTATAGCATAACCACTCGCATCAGTATCCAAAATAAACCTCGCTCCTGGAACCGGGTATGCTAGCATTGGAGCAGTACAAAGCCGATCTTTTAACGTTCGGAAAGCCATTTCTTGTTCCTTCCTCCACTCAAAAGTCTTATTTTTCCTCATAAGCTCCGTGAGACTATTTGCTACGCTGGCAAAATTTGGTACAAATCGGCGATAGTATGTGCACAGCCCAAGAAAGCTTCGCAATTCATGTAGATTCCGAGGTCTTGGCCAATCTTTTACTGCTTCTATTTTTTCGTTATCAGTGCAGATGCCCTTTGTAGTCACTTTATGTCCCAAGTATTTTACTTCTTTCTTGAATAATGCACATTTCTTAGGACTTAACTTGAGACCAGCGCCAGCTATTCTTCGGAAAACTTCCTCCAAATTTTTGAGATGTTCATCAAAGCCTTTTCCCAATACAATGATATCGTCCAGGTACACAAGACATGTTTTCCAGTGCAATCCTTTCAGTACCTGATCCATAAGTCTCTCAAAGGTAGCTGGAGCATTACATAATCCAAATGGCATCACCGTAAATTGCCAAAGACCATCGCCAACACTGAAGGCTGTTTTCTCCTTGTCTTCCTCTTTTACTTCGACTTGCCAATAGCCGCTTTTCAAGTCCAGTGTTGAAAACCATTCCGTTCCAGATAGCGAGTCCAGAGTGTCGTCAATTCTTGGCAATGGGTAACTATCCTTTTTCGTTACATCATTCAGTTTCCGGTAGTCAACGCAGAATCTCATCTTGCCATCTTTCTTTTTAACAAGTACTACCGGAGAACTCCATGGACTGACTGATGGTTCAATTACCCCACTGTCGCTCATTTCTTGTATAATCTGGCTCACCATTTGACGTTTCGCTAATGGAACGCTGCGAGGAGCCTGGCGGATTGGCCTTGCATCACCGGTGTCAATGTGATGCTTCACAATATTTGTCCTGCCTGGTTTTGTACCATCCTTATCAAATATGCTAGAATACTTGGCAAGTAATTCTTTCGCCTTTCTTTTGTGATTCTCCTGCAGTTCTTCTGTCCAAGCATTTATTTCATCTGAAAGATCTGTATTGCTAGTAGAAACTTCTCCTTGGGATTGTTCGCAATTCATGATGATGTCAACCTCTTCGCATTTTCCCAATATAGCACCTTTGGAGAGTTTGATTGGTGACTTTAACTCATTAAGTACTCTTACTGGTATTCGTCCATCTTCTTTTGTCATAGCCAGGGTTTTTCCAACAAGTACATCGGATTTAGTTTCTGTTTCTGCTTCGACAACCCACAATTTGTTTGTCCCACAATCTCCATCAATCTTTGCCCAAATAATTGCCTCGGACTTTGGCGGTATCTGCTGATTCTCTTCCACGAGCACTTTCTTACTGCTGCATCTCTTATCGTAGCCAAAATTTAGCGGCACCTCCAAGTTTTTGTAACTCATAACCTTGTTTTTCATGTCAATCTTAATGCCTTGGTCGATTAGGAAGTCCACACCAATTATGACTTCATCAACAATTTCCGCCACTATGAAGGTGTGTAGTACGACAACATTTCCAATTACAACTTCGCATGTAACTTCCCCTAGGACTTGGGTATCCTCGCCTGTTGCCGTACGCAATTTTGCTCCATACAATGGCCTTATTTCCTTCTTTACCAAGTCAGATCGAATGATGGAATGAGATGCTCCCGTATCCACAGTCAACATTCGCTCCATTCCGTCCACCAAACCACCAATAGTAACATTACTCGTGCTTCTTCCCAACTGAGAGACAGAGATTATGGGGCATTCCATTGTGGGGACCAGCCCACGCCCCTTTTGGCTGGCCCGCTTTAGTTTAACGACTCAGTTGATTTGGGCGCTTGTTCATACCCATCAATATTCCGCTTGCGCCCATCGGCAGTGCTGAACTTACTGGAACTATTGCTGCAGTGGCGTGCTATATGTCCTATTTTTCCGCATCTGAAGCATTTCACAGCATTACTTTTCCTTTTCTGCATTTCATTCAACGCCTCCCATATTTTGCTTAGTAAGTCTGGCGTTTCCACTTCCACACGATGAGCCTTGTAAGTGGGCTTGCTTAATAGAGATGCCGTTTCCTGTGTCAAAGCATATGAGACCGTTTCAGCGAAAGTTCCTTTTGGGTTTGCATAGGTAGCCCGCTTCGTTTCAATATCTCGTATTCCATTGATGAAGCTTTGAATTTTCATTCTTTCGATGAATTCTTGAGGTGCTCCTGCGTTTGCCAAATGAGCTAGCCTCTCAATCTCAGAAGAAAATTCTTGTAACGTCTCATTTGGTTTCTGGAAGCGATTCTGCAACTCCATTTGATATATCTGCTTCCTGTGCTCGCTACCATAACGTCTTTCAATGGCACCCATAATTGCGTCATAGCTGTTCCTTTCGCCCTCGCTAACAGTCTGTAATATTTCTGCTGCAGGTCCTTTCAATGCTACGAACAGGGCAGCGACTTTGTCCTCCGCACTCCAATTATTTACAACTGCCGTTTTCTCAAATTGTAGCTTGAATACTTGAAATGGACCACTTCCATCAAACGACGGAGGTTTTATCTTCTGTGTAGCAGTTGAAGCGACTGGACGACTTAGTTGAATATCCTGGAGACGGGCTTTCAATGCTTTTACATCGTCCTCTAATTTTTCTTGTCTTTCTTCAAGTACCTCCTTAACTTGTATAATTTTTGCATCCTGTGCCTTGAATTGTAAGGACATGCGTTCTTCTTGTGCCTCCAACTGAGCCGCAATGCCGGACACCTGTGATGAAAGTACTGACTGTTGCAATTCCATTTTTGACGTTATCTGTGCCTGTTGTTCTTCGATTTTTGTCGACATCTGTGCCTGTTGATCTTCCATTTTTGCCGATATCTGTGCCTGTTGTTCTTCGATTTTTGTCGACATCTGTGCCTGTTGATCTTCCATTTTTGCCGATATCTGTGCCTGTTGTTCTTCCATTTTTTTCGACATTTGTGTCAGCACAGCCAATATCGAGTTCATGTCTACGTTTGCTAGTGACTGTGGAGCCTCTTCCTTCTGGGTTTCTTCCTTTTGCACCTCTTCCACATCATCGTTGAAATCAAACTCATCTACATTAATGTTATATGCTTCCATAGCTACTCTTAACCTTGCCTGTAGTTCAATTTTATTGCCGGTGGTACTCAGGTTTCTCTTTTCTAACTCCCTTTTAAGTTCTTGGATTTTCAGATCATTTAACTTTGCCATTATTCTTATTTCGTTATCCTTGTCTCGTTATCCTTGTTTCCTTATCCTTGATTCGTTATCCTTGATTCGTTATCCTTGCTTCGTTATCCTTGGTCCTGGAATTTATTTAACAATTCCAATTCTGACACCAATTGTTACGTATTTGTCGATAGCTCGATTATTTCTATAGGGTTCGTATCGCTGAATTGTTAAATAAAAGTCTTTATTTACTTCTTAATTCACACTGCTTTATTTCACGACTAAAAAGTCTACACTTGTTTTACTTGACTTGATGTTAACACTTCTACGGTTATATTACGACTGACTCTGGAGCGCCTGCTCGCCGCCTTATGTAGTCTGTCAAACGCAATCTGGAAAATTCTGGCAACACTGGAAATTATCTGGTATCTTCTTCTAGTTCTGGCACTTTCCCTAGAGATGTGTTCAATCATTTTAGTGATGTAAGTGGAGAACCGATTATATTCGCCACAGTATAATAAACGAAAAAATCGTCATTTAATAGGAAAAATCGTCAAATCATTGCATAGAATAATCGTCAAAATGACGATAAAATCGTCAATTCGGCAACGCTGGTTGGAGGGAACATTTAATGCGGTTTTTTGGATATACTCACAAAACCGTAGGTAACCGAATTCGGACTCGGATGAAAAGGCGGTAACTCTCAACTTCGATTATTTTCTTTCGATTATTTTCGACTTGAGTGGAAAAAGATTAATCGAAAAAAAAATCAAAAGGAAAAAATCGATACATTTTAACCGTTAATCGAAAGAAATTAACCGATTATAATCGTTTTTCCGATTATTGATGCCATCCCTAATAGCATGCTTATGAAAAAAAAAACAGTAGTTTTGGGAAAAGGGGGCGTTGCAACTCCCGTGCGTTCTTAATTTTTAAGGCTAAATATCCCTAATCACGTTCATGGCATATACATAGAAATCACTATGCAGATATACCGTCGTACCATACGAAAACTAACATATTTAAAATTTCTGGCGAAAGCTATCAATAAAAAAAATTCTGTACGAAAAGTAGAACATTTGACTTTTGGCCGACGAAAATTAACAAAATCGACTTTTGGCTGACGACTCAAGGGAGATGAATGCTTACTTCTGTGAATTCCCTTATCATCAACAGATTTTCTCTTCCAACTCAAACGTATGCAGTTCCCAGTGAAACTTGCATTTGCGATGACAATTAACAAATCACAAGGGCAGTCGTTGGAAGTATGCGGCATAAACCTAGAAATGCCATGCTTTTCACATGGTCAGCTCTATGTGGCGTGTTCCCTTGTTGGAAAACCGTCCTCGCTATTTATTTACGCTCCGTGACAGAAAACTAAAAATGTTGTGTATCGTGCAGCCTTAAACTGAATACTAAAATTATATATTTTTGAAGTATTAAAGGGTCGGCTTTCCAATAGTGCCGCACGCCTCCAAAAAAATGACTTTTACTGGATGGTAGGGGAGGGGAAGTAGGTTCTGAATTTGTTAAATTTAGACACCGTACGTACCTGGTTTTCCCGGAATTTGTTAGAGTTGTTAAATTTTTACCTATTTTTACACACACACACACAACTGACATATGTAGGTACAAGGTAAGTGTTTGTACAATTTTGCGAGTTGAAATGGCCGCAAAAGTACTGTAGACCGGGCCATAGATATTACGCTGAAAGGTGTACTACGCAGAAGGACATCACCGTGGCGGTAGCCACGGTTAGGTTGTATATCCGGACTTTGGTGGCGTAGCCCAGGGTTATTTTAAATAAGCGCGGCCAAAGGCCGCCAACGCAGAAAAGTGTTCTGCGCAAAAGCACTGTGTTTTTTCTTTATCTATCGAATTTATATGGAGAGTTACTAAATTTAACCATAAATTCCTCGAAAACGAGGTATGTCCGGCGCCTAAATTTTACGGATTCAGAACACCCTTCCCCTCCCCTAACCGCCGGTACAAGTCGTTTTTTTGGAGCGTGCGGCATTATTGGAAAATTTCCCCGTATTAAAAATAATACCGGTGTAATAACAATTTTTGAAATGAAATTAATAAAAAAAATCTATTTTGGGCAGAACGAAGTTTGCTGGGTCAGCTAGTAAAAATATATAAGTTAACTGTTTATATTTTTCGCGCTTAATATTGCACATGTTGGCAATATTTTTGTAGTAATTTATTAAATTTTGCCACTTTTATTTCTTATTTTCAAAGTGATGCGCGCCAAAGATGACATGCGCGCCAAAGATGACATGCGCGCGATGCTTTCACTTCAGCGAGAAAAAAATAATGAAGTTTGTCAAACATATCTACTAACCTTCCAATTTGTTGTACAACGCGACAAAATATCAAAATCGTTTGATCTTCATCCAACCGGCTGTCCAACATGTACAACAGGCCCACTAATGTGACGATTTGTTGTACAACGAGCCCAAGTCGTACGATAAATTGGATGGTTAATGGGCCCTATTAAGGGTAATCAACGCCGAAAAAATGGTTTTTGCCTAAATAACCCTCAAATCATGCCAATCTGAATACGCTTTTATACCATGTCTCCACATAATAGCATGTTCATGGTGAGCCTGCGTTTTGCGTTTCGAAGGAAGTTTTGCGTTAAGTCCAAAACGCAACATTAAATGTTACATTTCTCCATACAAATGCCACCACCAAAATGCAACTTAACGCAACTATTTTTTTGCGTTTTGAATGCTAACGCAGAAAGCAACCCTGAACTCTTCGAAAAAAATTTCCATTCGAATGGAAAATAGTGGCAACACTCTGGCAATACAAGAACGAAATACCTACAAGATTACGCATATAGAGCAGCATGAGCATGGGCACACGAGCTCCATGATGACGTCACTCTACATGTAATGAACGAAAGTAAACAAAACAGAGATCAAAATTAATACCAAAGCGGTTGGTACGTTTGGTTTGCAAAATTAGTGTATTATATTATTACATATTTTGCAAATTCTTGTTCTATTTTTTTAATTAGACAAAACAAGAAAATAAACCTCAACACCTGATTGCGTAATCTGGGATATTAGCTCCGTTTGTTTCGAACTTCTCAAATGCGCATTTACAAAACGCGGCAGCATGAACACTTTTCGAAAAGCCATCTTCGAAAATGTAAAATGTTGCGTTTCAAATCCAGCATGAACATAGTATAACGTGTTTCGCTCTTTTTTTCTCCATTTTCTCTCTCAATCTTGTTTCGACACGGAAACCAGTGCCGAAACTCGCCAATTTCCATACAAAATTTCTGAGAGCGAGTGAAGATTGAAACACTAGCCGTGTTTCACATACGGTGATCCTAACCCAGATAAAAATTTTTGCATGTAAATGCAACAACAAAGATTTCAGCTCGATTAAACCAGATAAATTGCTGGTTCAATTTCTGATCCGCCCTGTTCGATTTGTTTTTTCCGTGCTGATTTGGCAGCACAGTGCTTTTTTGATTTGGCAGAACTGAAAAGTGACATTTGTGTATGTATACTAGTGATGGGCGAGTCCGAGATGTTTAGACAATCGAGAGAATCGCCATCGTTGCAAAATCACAATCGAGTCAAAAGTTGACTCGCTCCTCGACTACACAATCGAGATGTTTTTGCGATTGTTCCGAGTCGGCGAGTCGGAGGTTGTTTCGATGACATCTCGACTACACAACCGAGATGTTTTTGCGATTGTTCCGAGTCGGCGAGTTGGAGGTTGTTTCGATGACATCTCGACTACATAAGCGAGATGTTTTTGCGATTGTTCCGAGTCGGCGGCCGGCTGTTGTTTTGATATGTTTTAGTTGATAAAATAAACTGAATGAGGGTTGTTGATAAAGAAAGTAGGATTTTTAATGGAAGTGAGGTAACTACATATATAAATGAACCAAATTGAAAAATATGCTATACATAGACGCTACATTTTTGAAATCACAACTAAAGAGTGTCGTGCATAATAATAATAACTAATTATTTAAACATTAATAAATTTTCTGAAGTGAGACGCTTATGAAATAAATGAATTTTACGAGTAGCAACAACGGCAATAGCTTTGTACCACTCTGTATGTTTTTTAAAGCAAATTTTGATATTAAAGCGGCAACAACAAATATTATGTATTTTTTGCAGTGAGTCCAAGATGTTGTAGGGTTGCTTTGAAAACGAGAGAAATCGTTGGCGAGTTCGAGATGTTTTAGCGATTGTTTCGACTAATGGCCATTTACGACTTGACTCGAGTACGAATGAAAACCATCGAGAGCATTCGAGATGTTTCAACAATCGAGAGAATCGAATAAAACATCTCGGACTCGCCCATCACTAATGTATACATATATATACATATACCCTGCAGTAAATTTGTTTCACTGCTAAATGATCATTGATCATTCTTTGTTGAATACTCATCACTGTCGTTTTGCGTTGGTACAAGCGTGCAAACTATATTGAAAAAACCAAACGAAATACCATCGAGGCGGTTATAAACCCACGAGCCAGCTTGTATTTCGGTAGGTTTTTTGCATTCGGCAGCTTTTCTGACAAATTTTTCAATTTGACAACTATAAAACAAATTATATTTAAAATAAAAAATATATGGAAATACAAATTTCAAATTTGCCTCTTGTAAGCTTCTGCTTTGGCCGTAAGGGGAAAGAAGAAATTCGGAAGAAAAATTATACTGCGCACTGGCTTCTCCTTATAACATGGAATACATAGCTATCCCGCCATTTGAGTTTCATAATTTATTTCAGTAATTTAAATTCAAATTTCAAAAAAAAATAATTTTTGAAATAGTTATTTTCATTTAGTTTGAAGTTTAAAGTCAATCAAATTGTTTTTGAGGGAGTATTTGTCTCTTTTCAACGTACAGAAGAATTGTTTTTGCGCTTTTATAACTCTGACGAGTTTTATGGCCGAGCTTCTCTTACAATTCGAGGTGTGCTCCTTTTGTTTTTCCTACCATTGGACAGTTTTATGCCGGCTCCGAACGGAGTCATATAGGCATGAGGAAAGCAAACCATTTATTTGAAAAAAATTCAGCAGCCTTTATATGAAAGCATTCACTGATGTCTCCTCATGATGAATTTCATCAGTGATTCATAAAGGATTCATTTCAGATTTTTACTGCTGGGTATATGTTGTATATCGAGCCGTATGCGCCGGAAAGATGTAAAGGCCATGATTTCCGAATTTCACTTTTTTGTAGAAATGGCTTACTTGTCATCATCCACACCTTCTCCAGAAATTTTATGTCTGAAAAATGTACCGTTATGAAAAGCAATTTTGATGTAAGTACATAAGTTCAGTTTGTTTACTTTTTTTGTGAGTACGAAGTGGCTTTTACATCTTTTTTGCTTTTCAAATTATTGAAGACTAGTGACAAATAAACAAATTTAACTGGGTTTTGTTGGAA
The DNA here is from genome assembly GCA_960531455.1 of Urophora cardui. Lineage (NCBI taxonomy): Eukaryota > Metazoa > Arthropoda > Insecta > Diptera > Tephritidae > Urophora > Urophora cardui. The sequence continues at coordinate 6,208,297 of OY482673.1, forward strand.
TTTAACTAAGGGCTTTATCACTTTGAAGACTTCTACTTTGTATTTTATTACATATCGATGACCAATATGGTTTTCTTGTGCGGTATATTGCACTTTATTGCTCCATAATTTTGGAACAAAGTTCTAACGATTTCACGATAGTTAGGGTCCCTTTTGTTACTGCTTAGAGGAGTTTTAAACAAACTGGTTGTGTATTTCTAAAATTTCTCCAAAATTAATTTCTTGAATCTCGATAATTTCCCTCCAAACGTAGATGCCGAAAGTGATGAACATGACGAGAGATTTCATCAGAACTTAATAGTTTTTGAAAGGCGATATCAAGGATCTTGGAAAAAGGATATGATGGGAGACAAATCCAGAAAATTACAAAAGAATAGCCAAAAGTACTTACATCCATCATTATTTATCCTCTCCTTAAAATCCTCTCTTAAAAATGCATTATTTTTTTTATTCAATTAATTCTTTATCCTATTCATCGCTGTTTTGAGAGACATTGTGCACTTCAAAACTCATAATAAATGGAAAGAAATAATGTTAAATGTTACTCCTTAATAGAGTTTTATAAAGAAGCGGAAAATGCTAGGTTAAGAACTCTCAAAAAAATAGGTAAATATAAATACTGATACATCCCATTAAAAGTAGTCTCAAAATGTTCACATTTAAATTCTTTATGGGATAGATAGGAGTCGAATCCGAAATTCCTTATACAAACTTAGATTTTTTCATTCTTTTTGCCATTGTAACCAAACTACTTGACCAATTTTTAAGTGCAAAGGCAAAAAATGTTTGTTGGGATTCTCTTTACCAGTTCTTATTAGATGCCAAATCGCTGCGGTGGCTAATACAATTTTTTTATGCACTTATGTATGTCATGCAATGTCTTGTATATCCGGTTTTTTCTACATTTTTACCGATATCTCAGAAACAGGATCTGCCACAAAAAAAATGGATATGCTATTCGGGATCAGCGTTAAATTTCGTTTTAGAAAAGTATAGCTTTATATTTTTGGTGGTTAAAGTTGATTAAAAATTGTCGAAAAGCAAAAGAAAGAAATCGAAATAAAAATCGAAGTAAAAAAATTTTTAAAAAACCTTCTCCTGAACATTTTTGAATTTGGCCTTTACATCTTTCCGGCGCATACGGCTCGATATGTTTCTTCTTCTTTTTAGTTCTTTTCAAGTGCAGCCAATTTTCATTACGAGCCGGATTGTTTCAGTAAACATTTATCTTAACCCAGACCCAGATGTAATAACTGAAATGCCCCTACTGTTTCATTCTGAATCATCTTGCCAACCTCGATGATATCGATGTCTTCTCTAATTTTGTATCGAAAATCTATCGAAATCTCACACAGTCCAAAACAAAAACGCAAAAATTAGCAAACATACAAACATTTAAGAAGAGCACATGGAGCAACAATAAAGGAGAATGCATAAGATCAGCTGACTTCTTCAATCTTCATAAACACACAAACACAAGCATTTTTTTTGTTTACATATGCCACACACACACGCACCCTAGCATTTCCATAGGGGCCGAATCTGTCAAATTCTTCTACATTCCTCTTTGCATGACACTTCTGGCCCCATTATGTATGATGGTATGTCGTCATGCGAAAACCTTTATTGTTGAATCATGGAAGAGTAATAAAAATAGGCAAAAAAACTTTTTAAGTTAAACGGTTTTATGTTATACATACATTGCAATGTTTAAGATAAATGTACTAAAAAACAAAAAATAATAAAATAGATACAGTCGTGGGAATTATAAACATTTGCATAGACTAGACTAAAATAAAACCGGGGGGCACGTCAATTGTCTACAAATTATCTACTTAATGTGCGATAGAAGAATCGTTTAATTCGTCGTTAGGCAGTTGGCCCGCAGACGGTGAGGAAATTACTTACTATTTTCTTGCTCATGGAAATTCCAATAGTTATACACTCCATGTTAATAAAAGAGATGTTTCAACTAGTTTATCGTTGGACATTCACACGAGGAATCGTTTCACTGCTCGTAGTTTGTCTTTAATCGACAAAACATATGATAAAAGTACTACTCGCTCACCACTATGAAACCCTAAAACTCGCTTATAATCGAGCTTGCTAGCTTTTTTCCACATTCTAGCCCTACTTATCACACGTCCATCGTTGTCGGTTGAACAACTGCCTAATTATAGTGTAACATTACAAAACAAACATTTTAATCAACGATTGTAGACAATTGGCGTGCCCCACGGTTTTATTTTAGTCTAGTCTATGCAAATGTTTATAATTCCCACGACTGTATCTATTTTATTATTTTTTGTTTTTTAGTACATTTATCTTAAACATTGCAATGTATGTATAACATAAAACCGTTTAACTTAAAAAGTTTTTTTGCCTATTTTTATTTTCTAGTTTTTAGTTTTTATTTCGCATTCTGTTTAATTCATTTAGTGCTTCATTATTGGAAGGTTTCTTGCCCGTTAGTTTATTGCAGTCCAACGCCTCTATACGTAGTCCCTGCAAAGTTCTTACTCTACTAAGAGCCACGTAGGCTTGACCTTCTTCAAACAGTTAATTAGGATTTTCAGTTTTAATTACCCCGATTTCAGCTCCACCTAGCGGAATTTTTTTTTAAGAAAATATTTATTTTCAAGGTAGTAATACATGTTCCGAATTTCAGCCAAATCGGACCATAAATGCGATTTTTGTAAATATAGCGACCCACGCGCCACCTATCGGAAGTTTTTTTTTAGGAAAATATTTCCTTTCAAGGTAGTAATACATGTTCCGAATTTCAGCCAAATCGGACCATAAATGTGATTTTTGTAAATATAGCGACCCACGCGCCACCTAGCGTAATTTTTTTTTTAAGAAAATATTTCTTTTCAAGGTAGTAATACATGTTCCGAATTTCAGCCAAATCGGACCATAAATGCGATTTTTGTAAATATAGCGACCCACGCGCCACCTATCGGAAATTTTTTTTTCATAATATTGCATTGTCATCGGGGTTATACATGCGTACAAAATTTCAGATTAATCGGTTGACAGGAAGAGGGTGAAATTTGAATTACTAAATTTGACCCAAGAATAAATAATAAATAATAAATAAAACAAACGGGGTGAGCTAAATAAAACCGTTTAAAAAAGAGAAATGTTTATCTAAATCACGATCAGCCACATGGAGACGGGTTATATAGCGAGATGTTTTGCTACATGTTTCTTTGGTGAAACAAGTTATGTGGAGACGGGCTTTAAGAATATTTGTAAAAGGAGTGACTACAAATTTTATGCATTTCGCAAATTTACATATTTTTATATTTTAACGAAGAGCAAAAAAATTCATAGAGGTAAAAAGAATATGTTTGAAAGAAATATATACGTGCCGCGGGTAAATCAGGTAAAATAAACTATCATTGCAAAGTTACACAATACAATACTGTTTTTCCTTGCTTAGATCGATGCCATTTACTTAAATAAAGATATAACACGATTAATACGGGATAATTTACTTGAAAGCATTCAAGCGATATCAGTAAGTTACTTTAATAGGGTCTATACACCGACATGATTCAAGAAACTCAAACCTAGTTTGATATTTTGCTGTGACGCGGCGAGTCAACACGTACACAGATGACTCGCGAGTCAGACGCACTGTGTATAGACCCATAAGACTTAAAAATACGCGTCATGCATATTTATTTCGCTTGTTTTTCCCCATAGCCTACTCTATTTTCAAAAATACAACCCGAATTGGAGTTATTTGTTCAATCGGCTATTTGGTTTGGATCATTTGGTAAACAATTCTCCACATTTGGTCAACAATTACTTGTACTATCCTATGATTCTGAAAAGTTAACAACATCAAGACTTTGCTTACACTTCATACTGACAATAATTCCTAAATATTTCAAGAACTTAGACGAGCGACGTTCAAACGCAAGTTTTCAGTGGCTGCACAAAGCCATTGAATGGGGCGAGAATACGGCATTGTTATGTACAGTGTTAAACTTTTTTCGTTTCCTAAAAACAGGGCGACAACCAACTCTGATCGATTTTGTACTTGGCATAGACTATATTAGTTTAAGGCACAATCAGAGACGTGATATTGGCTATAAATATTTGACACGAGAGTTGTTGTGGGGAGGCTTTATGGTAAGTAAACCAATTTGTTACAATTAAATCACAACACTTAAGGTACTGCCAAACGATGCAATGAAAGTCCTTTCCGAAAGTGTCAAATCATTGAAAGAACTTTCGTGAGTATCCACACGACGCAATGGCTACGTTCAGAAGGCGCAACAGTTGCGCAACTGTTGTGTTTTATCTTCTGAACGCAACGTTGAGTATTTCTGATCAACACAACATGTTGTGATTTTGGAGACTTTTCCATCATAAATTTTTTACGCTCACTTTACACACCATGTTGAGCTTACGATTTTGACATATGTACAAAAATATAAATAGGCCCGGTTTCACCAACGTGACTAAAGCTAAAACTAAGTTTTGACTTAGTTTAGCCCAGATTTGAGGCTAACTTACTTTTGGGTTTCACCAAATAGTCTAAGAAAATAGCTTTGTAACCAACCTTTTATGGCGAATACTGGGTTTTTTGGTTGTTTTGGTTGCTGTATTTGCTCATTTTTTTGTCATATTCGCTCTGTTGGTAGTTGAATTTGCTAAAGCGACTCAAATTCTTAGTTTAGTTTTAGTCAAGGCAAAAGCTGACTAACTTGTGACTTAGCTTAGTTGCATGGTGAAACTGAAAACGTAAAAAAATCGGCTTAACTAAGTTGAGACCGGTTGGTGAAACCGGGCCATAGTGTTTATGAATTTTGGAATGTAATAAAAATGTTTCAAAGCCGCGAAATTATTGGCAATTACGTTGGGGATAATTAAAATAATAATTTGTTTATTTAATGCAATTATCGGCACGCCCTGGCTCACTGAGCTGGTGCTGAGAACAAGCTTCTCACCAGGGTTGCCACTTCGAAATTTTTTTTCCGACCAAATTCGTCTCAAAAACCTACCAAAATAGCTTTCAGCCGACCAAAATTTTTTTTTCACAAAATGCGTCATTTAAGCTGGTACATATATAGGAACTTATATATACATACATATCACTCTTTAAGTATTTTCACAAGTTTTAGCTTAAAATAATAAGGTACGAATGCGTTTGTACATATGTATGTACATTAATTTGTGTATGTAATTTATGTTAACATTTTAAAATGGTTACGACTATGGTTTAACAGGTCTCCAATTAGGTATACAAATGAGATCAGAACTTTAATTAAATATCAAAATTGAATCTAAGATCTTTTTTAGATGACCACACGTAGTCATTGTTTTTGTTTATCAGTTCGGTGCACATCATTATGTTGTTTATAGTGCATATTTCTAATTTGTTTCTGAGTTTGGTTTTTATTAAAGTGTAGAAAATTTGCGCTCCGCTGCAGATGAGCTGTGTGAAAGCGTAAGCAAATTAAAAATAAATTTTGTGAGCTCGCCAAAGGAATTTTCATTAAGCGCATTTTTCATCAAACTAAAAAATGAAGAAAGGGTTTTCATGCGTATGCGTTCACCTTTTATCCACTTTGCACAAAACTCTGCCGAAGAGAAACACAAAAAGTATTCAAGCAAACTGTTGCTGTGAGAAAGAGGCATCAATACATGAACTTTGAAACGTTCTTTCAACAGTGTTGTGGCAAAATCTAGCAAATCAGTGATGTTACTTGAAGGAAGGTAAAAACCTACCAAAATTCAAATCGTCCGACCATCCGACCAACAGGAAAACAACCGACCAGTTTTGGTAGGAAAAGCCCACTTATCACATCCCTGCTTCTCACATGTATTTAACGCCGAAACTCCACAAAACAAAAATTATGTTAATTTTGTCTACCAGAATCATGTCTAAAATCCATGTTTGTATATGCGTGGGCACTTCATTATGTTAGACATAATTTGCAAAATGGCGCCGAATTGGCATGCCGTGTACGCAGAAGCACTTAGAAAGTTAAAAAAAATTGTTTAAAATTGGCGATGATGCTCGCAAACTGTATATATGCACTTAATGTTCTTTTTATTTATTTTTTAAGCCCAAACACTCAAGCCAAATGGACGCCGTGCGAAATTTCACGTTCAATGTGGAGATGTTGCCACTGTGAATTTTTCGTTGAAATGAAAAATTAGCTGTCAAATCACCAAACTGACAGCTCATGTTAAGGCAATCTTGTTAAAGCAATTGCCTTGGCATCTCTGTTATACCAGAAGACAGAGGCGGTCTCCATTTGAAATCTATGTTATAATGGTGCTTGTGATGACAGAATTCTGTTTTGAGGAGACGCCGGGTTATACGTGAGTTTCATGCGAGCGCAATAATTAAAACCGAACAAAGTGCTTAGTATTAGCCATGGGCAATAGCGCAATTTTTTTGGCACTGATACAATAACGCCAGCGCCAACCGTGGCGCCAACTCACGGTACTGGCGCAATAACACCTTTAGCGCAATTGTCATCGAATAATCGATAAATAACATTTTTTCGCTTGTTACTGTTTACCATCCACGTTTTATTTCTTTTGGCGCAATTCTGCTTAAATATACGGGGGCTCAATTAATTTTAATTTTCATAATCATTTGGAAAAATATTCCGTATATATGTGAAAATATGCTGGAAATTAGAGTCACTTAGATCACTATCAAGCACACATAATTGTGACGTTGTCATACGTATACATATACTATGATCAGCGTTGCCGTTTTAGCCATTTGGTGGCTAGATTTAGCCACCGCCATGTTTTTTTAGCCACCAAAATTTCGGTTTTGCCACTAGCCACGTTTTTAGCCACCGCTTGTATAGCCCAAATTACATCACCGATGTGGCAGCGGGCAGCGACGGTTTTCGAAATCAGCTGATGCGTCTAATATGAGCAGTGACAATTAAATTCTCTCCCGCTTGCTGGCATCAAAGTACGGAAACACAAAATTAGTAAAAAATATATTACATTGGATAGTACGGAAACAGACATAAGTTCACATCAACACTTAGAAGTTGGCTGCGATTCAAGGCAGCGGCAGCGAATTTAGAATTTGGGCTAAACGGAGCGGTGCTGCCAGCTGCCTCTGCTGTATTATGTGCCGCTTCATTGCAAACCGTAGTTTCTAAAAATCAGCTGATTTAGAAAATCGATCGGTGCTACTGCCACAGCGCTATTATAATTCCGGCTTAATGAACCATAATTTTGCACATAGGAAGGATGTGGTAACGCTAATTGAATTCAGCGATTAAATCGATTTAAGTGTTAAAAAACAAAACAACGCGACTATCGATAAATGCCTGTTGATACTCGCTAGTGGAATAGTATACTGTCGATGAAAGTCCGTATAAAGATCTAACTGACTTTGTATATTGTTGGCTACTTCTACCACTTAGCAACGACGAAATGGAAAGAACCTTTTCCGTAATGAATATTGTCAAAACCAAAAATCGAAACAAAATGAATCATACAATGTTGAATGCAATTTTAACTATAAGATATGGCTTAAAGAATGTAAAACAATGTTGCAAATTAATGAAGAAAGAATTAATTTATGAAGTGTCAATTATTGATGACGACATAATGATAGATATTGAATGTGATATCTAGTTTTTTTAGATATAGTTAAGTACATAGTATCTATTATATAACAATAAGTCGCGTTTTCCTCCCTGACGCTATAACTCCAGAACGGCTGGACTGAATTAAATGAAATTTTGCACGTATTTTTCGATTGAGCCCGACATGGTTTGTGGCCAAAAAAGTATAAGAATCCGGGAAGGTTTTGGAGATATTCCACAAAATGTATACCCGGGTAACCCTATAACGGGTTCGTACGAAATAAAAGGTGTTGACGAGTGCTTGAACATGGTGTAGTTATTGGTCCCATATAAGGCCCCGTATTCGAGGTATTTCCCGAAATATGAACCAGGTTTGACCCCAGACGGGTTTTCTACAAAATAGGTATCAAATAAAAGGTGTTGTGAGTATTTAAAGAAGAGATGATTTTCAAGATCCTATGCGACCCGTTTTCCGACATATCGACCAAAATGTGGACCAGGGGTGACCCTAGAAGGTGTGGAGGGATAGGCATAGGGATAGAGATTAGGTATTAGGTATTAGGGATAAGGATAGAGATAGGTATATGGATTAGGGATTAGGGGTAGCGATAGGGATAGGGGTAGGGATATAATGGTGAGCAACACGGTAATCTAGGACTTTTCCTTTAGGCTTTATAGGAATAAATTTTAGGCAGAACAACGTCTGGCTGGTCAGCTAGTGTATGTATGAATATTTATTTTTACACAAATTTATGATTTTTTTCTTATGTTGTATGCAATACTGATATACCAATACCTGAATCTGAAAAATAAATTTAAAACATGTTAATTTGAAGCAAAATTTTTTAGCCACCATTTTTAGCCACGAACTAAATTTTTTAGCCATTTTTAGCCACAAATTAAATCAAATCTAGCCACCACGAAAATTTTTCAACGGCAACGCTGACTATGATGCTGTTATTGGCGTCGTGGTTGCGCCATTTTACACTAGCGCTATATTGGAGCTGGTGTTAGCGCACGAAATTGAGTCAGTGTTATATTGCAATAGCGCATCATTGAGTTGGCGCTATACTGAGTTGGCGCTATATTGAGTTGGCGCATTTCCCAAATCGGAGTTAGCGCAATAACACCAGGGTTGGTGTCAGCGCAATTGCGCCGCGCAGCGCAGTGTTACCCATGCCTACTTAGTATCATTCGGTTTGCCATTCTAGCAGGTCGATGGCGGATCAAGCAATGCGTGTACGTTTCCTACATACGTATATCAGTGATGTGATACGTAGGGAAAATTCCCCACATGTAGGGATTTTAGTCGGAAAAAAGTGACCGTAGGGAAAGAAGGACAGATTTTTATAAAATAGCTAAATGTAGGGATTTTTTGGCAAAGTCAAATCAAAATTTCAATTCAACTTTTTTTCACTTCAACACTGACTGTCGATATGAATATGAAAATGCTGCGAAGATGAGTTAAATCGCGAACCCTTCAATGACGTAATTGGAGAGGGAATACCGTATTGGGAAAACGCAAACAAACTTTTAGAGCCTATACACACTTGCGACTCAATCGTTTAGTCGGGCTTTGATTTGCATGGGAATGTATGGAAGCATTCACACTACATTCAATTAGTCGAACAACTGAAACAATTGGATTTGCATACAACAGCCCAATTCGACTAAATCGATTGAGTCGCAAGTGTGTATAGGCTCTTATAATTTCAAAGAGTTTCCTTCTACGGCTAACTACAAAATCACTTTTATTTCCGCCATTTTTATCGTTTTGAGTATTTTATAAGACTAGACTCAAAGGCATGACCCAGTTATTGAAATATATGGCAAATCCCTATTGCATAAAACGTGCGATATATATGTTACATAAAACGCATTAATACATATATTTTTTTATTATAATAATTGTTCAAAACAGTAAATCATCAGTATTTTATTGTATTTTTTTTGATTTCTTTGAGAGCCAGTGTGTATGCAGTATGCAGTAGAACAGCCGATTTTCATTATTTAAACATATTTATTTATTCAGCAATCTACCAGGCTCAGCCCTCACAGATTCATCATAACAAAAATACAGTGCTCTTACATTGATATATACATAAATATTCACAGAATACAAGAATCAATTATTACTGCTTCGAGAGCATAAAAACAAAACAAAAAAGAAAATAGTTGATACAACAATAAAATAATCACAATACATTATTACAGATCAATTCGATTAACTTATTTTTCAAACATGGCCTACTCAAGTCAAGGTCTGAAATGCTGCAGATGTAATTGCAAAGCGATGTAAACTTATTTATAGGTTCATTCCCACCATATTTCGTCCTATGCGTCTTACAATAGAAGATATAGTGCTCTCTTAAAGATGTTCCCGGTACATGAAACGGTAAAAGAGCAAGAAGCTCTGGGGAGTTTATTTTTCCGTCATAGATATCCTTAATAAAGAGAATACCATTCATTTTCCTTCTGCTTGCGAGATTAGATAAATTGAGAATCCTACACCTCAGCTCATAGGTTGGCATATCGTCAACTGAGTAAAGTCGCCTGAGGGCAAATTTTGTGAAACGTCGCTGAACGCTCTCTACTCTGTGGGAATGGATTTCGGTATTGGGGTCCCATATGACGCCGGCGTACTCAACTACGGATCTTACTAGGCAGGTGCACTCAGAAAAAAAATCATCAACACGATTCATGTAAAATTAACACGATCGATCTTTGCACATAGAACAGCACCAATTTTTTCAAATTACACGATGTTTGAAACATGATTTTGGCTTTGTAACTGTCATCTGAAAATTTGGTAAATTCAACCAAATTTTATTGTTGATACAACATGAAGAAATTTTAAAATATACAAGATGATTCAAATATAAAATTTTATTCCTAAATGTCATTTGGAATTTGGTTTATTTAACATGATGATAGTGTCAATATAAACTAAAAAAAAATGTTAGAAAAATGACGTCCCAATTTTAGTGTTAATACAACATGAAAACAAATGTGAAAACAACAAGACCCACAATTAAAAATAAAATTTGGTTGATATAACACGAAACAATGTTCAAACATAAACGTCATTTGTAATTTTGGTTTATTCAACACGATCATAGTGTCAATGTAATCTAAAAAAAGTGTTAAAAAAGAACGTCAAAACTATTTTGAAACATACATAATTTTTTTGATCATTTGAAGTCTGATTTTCGTGCAAAACGCAAATTATAATTTAAAAAAAAGGAAAATTTTGTGCCGTGGCAGTGATGCGAGTTTAGCATCATTGTCAGTTCGCGATAGTGGGTTTTCGATTTATATTTTCAGTTTGCAGGTGAGTTAAAAGAGGATTACATTTTTAATAACTTTTTGGTTGCTTGTTTTTCCGACAGGGTAGGAATATGATGTATTGTGGAACGATTTTCCGTCATCCCTTGTCAAGTTTGGTTTGGAGACAAACCGGTTTCGGCTAATATGCGCCATCTTCAGTGTCTTCTTTCGTTCTGAGTTATTTTGTGTAAGTTCGATAGTATTTATAGTAACTAACTTCCGTCGTTTTGTTCAGGTACTTCGTGTTCATGTGATGTGTTCGTGCATTCGTGCGTTCGGGTGACGTGTGTGTGTGTGTGAGTCTGTGTTGTGTGTTTAGGTATGCAAATCTATTTTTTGTCATATTTTCATTATTGTACCCTCATTAACCAAGTAGGTAAAAGTCCGTTATTGTCCGTTTGCGTGTTGTTTTGTTTATGTCGATTTTAGGTCTTTTGTCCTCTTTCGGGTATAGTAGCCGCATCGGATACATTATTTGAACCGCTTAAGCTACTATACCTCAGAACGAAAGAAGACACTGAAGATGGCGCATATTAGCCGAAACCAGTTTGTCTCCAAACCAAACTTGACAAGGGATGACGGAAAATCGTTCCACAATACATCAGATTACATTTTTGTTTCTAAAAGTATTTAATGTTCAATATTTTATTTTTCCTCTTCAAAGGTTGCAATATCACGAGGAGGTTTTTTGGCGAATGGGGGTTTGCGTGCAGCATGCGGTTGTTGCATTAGCGGCCAAACATTACTCGGTGCAAGTGATAGTACTATCGCCCATGTATAAACTATCGCCGGTACATTTGTGTTCGTATGAGAAGGACGCCTTCAATTTGGTCAGTTGTGCGGGTGATGTACGAATGTGCTTAATTGAAGTGATGATTATATATTTTATGTTTTATATGTTTTTTTATTTAAAAAAATAAATTGTACAATCAACAAGACTTTCTAGTTAATTTAACAATAAATTTAATGTAAAATCAAAAAGATGTTATGGTTAATTCAACAGGACCATTTCGTGTTAATTTAACCAGCTTTTATTGTAACATTAACTAGTTAAAATTGTAAAATCAACAGGAAGACTCAATACTTTTTAGTGTTAATTCTACAGTTGTCATCCTGTTAAACTAACACTTGACAGTAGTGTTAAATTTACACGATTACATGATGGCATACATTAAGCATCGTGTTGAAAAAAATTAACCACAAAATTTGTTGATTTTTGGTTGATTTCACACTTTTTTTTCTGGGTGTGAAGATACTTTTTAGAGTGAGAGGGTCGCGAAAGTCCCTAGAATTGCGTTTGATGAAGCCTAATTTAGAGTTTGCCGAGGATATCACATATTCTCTATGAAAATCAAACTTGAGTTTGTAATCTAAGTAAACTCCTAAATCCTTTACAATAGTTTGGCGGTTGAACGCGTCTAGATCGTTGAACAAGTAGTTGTGATGAATAACGGAGTTGCTCCGCGAGAAAGAGATAATGTTACACTTGTCAAAGTTCAGTTTTAGGCTGTTTCGGTTACACCAAGACACCAGCGAAGCAATATCGAATTGCATGTTAACGGGGTCACTAGGCTCTTTAATTTTCAGAAAAACCTGTATGTCATCAGCATACATTAGAAATTACAGAACTTTAGCTCGTTCTGTATGTCGTTGATGAAAATTGAAAATAGCAGAGGTCCGAGGTGACTGCCCTGAGGGACGCCCGAAGTAGCTTTTATAGGATCAGAACAGCAGTTTCCGATTTTGACAATCAATTTTCTGTTCGATAGGTAAGATTTTAACCACTCAAGAGCATTAGAATGAACACCAAGTATTTCTAGCTTCTTAAGTAGCAGAATATGATTGAGGCTATCAAAGGCTTTGACGAAATCCGTGTAGAGGGCGTCGACTTGGTGCCCCTTCTCGATATTGTTTATCACAAAATTAGTGAAAATCGCTAAATTGGTGCTGGTAGATCTTCCCGGGAAAAACCCATGCTGCTCTGTAACAATATGACATTTAAAGGCATTGAATAACTGATCATTAACTAATTTATCTAACACTTTTGGTATAATGGAAAGCTTTGCAATGGGACGATAGTTATTGGCTAAGTTCCTTAAGCCAGATTTGTAAATTGGTGATAAGAAAGCAAACTTGCATTCATCCAAGACTAATCCCTCATTGAGAGATTTGTTGAATATGATAGTGAGTGGCACACAAATGGAATAAGCACAGTTTTTGAGGAATGAGCTGGGTAGTAGGTCATATCCTGCCCCTTTTGAACTATCTAATGTAGCTAGAGATTCGAGAACCTGATCTTCAGTTACTGAAAATTTTGCGATATTGACGATTTGTCGCAGGGAGTGATACGTGGTTGATGTTGTTGCGTTATCAAAACTACCGAACACTGATCCGAAAAACTTTGCGAAGAGCTCGCAGGCGCTCTGAGCAGAGGAGGCGACTGAGTCGTTAAACTCAATTGATTTAGGAATACCATTTGTTTTCCGCTTGCTGTTATAAAATACCCAAAAAGAAAAATATTTCATTTATACCCGTATCAGGAACACCACCGATATTAACAGCAATACACATCTGTTCGATTTCAGATCTAACTAGTGGGAGTTTGACTTCACGACTTAAAAGTGACGATGAGATAGCAGCCAATATGCCTCCGCCTCTGGTTGTACCGTGCTCCAGGGTCCGATCATTACGATAAACATGGTAGTATCCATCAAATAACTCAGTTGATAAAAAATCGGGTGTAAGCCATGTCTCCACAATTATTATTATGTCGAAATCATGCGCCGCTGCAGATTGAAAGAGAGAGTTTGTTTTTGTCCGCAAACCACCAGCGTTATGGAAATAAAGCAAGATGTCAGATTTACGCGATTCAATATTAGCATTATCAGTTAACGAGTAGTGGGGGGGTCGCCTGTTGTTCGAAAAAAATTATTGTTAAAAGGCCTAACCCTTACTTCTGCGGGCCAAATAGAGGAATCTAATACCCTGTCGAAGTCTGATGAATATATGCCTAGCTTGAAATTCACCTTGGTAAGGGTAGTTTCCTCCACTCCTTTCCTTACTAGTCTGTAACAGGCTAAATGGGAAGATGCGACGCCTGAGTGCTTAGAGACATAATTTTTTATATCCTCAGCATTAACGGATGGTTTAAATGACGATAAATGAATCCATTGCAATTGATCGGCAACATCTAGCTCCTTGTTGGGGTTTGTACCCAGAACAAGCACGTCAGAGCTGCTTATGCCTTTTACTACGCGTGCGCCACTGTTGACGTCTGGAGACTTCGATGGTATGGCGACAGCAGCTGCTGAGCCCACCGTTATGTTACTTTTGTTTTTGTTTTTCTTGCTGCCGGACGCGTTGTTGTTGCCCAAGTGAGTATCAGCAGATGGGTGGACTGACGTCTTCGGCGATTTTATGACATCACCAGGGACGGAGCCAGCCTTAGTGTGTAGTGGATCTTTATAAGTGGCATGCACATCGCAAACAGTGGTATCATCTGCAATACGGATTATGACAGGCGTCGATGTCGTAGCGCTGCAACTGGATAATGTAGCCACTGCATTCCTGTTTGGTGGCGGGTGCGGCGATGCTATTTGCGGGGTGGTGATAGGTCAAGTGTTATGAGCGCCAGCACTGCCGACGTTTAGGTTATTGGCATTAGGATCACTGATAGTTTTATCATTTAGATTATTCGCATTTGGTTTTTTGCTGCATGATAGAGATGAAGCAACTAGGTCCTTTAAATCTTGAAATTGTTTCGACAGTTCACTGAATTTATTTTCGAAAGCTTTAGAAAATAGATCAAACAAGAACTTATGATTCGATGCTGCTGCGTCAAGAGAACTGCCAATTTTTCCAGGCAAGTCGACGCAGTCTTCACAAAGGTAGAGTAGGTGACGATTTATTTTTAATAGATTGAAGTCATATTCTGACACGCCTTTGCAGCAAGCCCGATGGAATATTTTCTTACAAAAACCATTGCATGGAACCACATCCGATCCAGCTCTTGCGAACATTTTATTGCATTTGCCGCAAGTCATCCATTTTGATAAAGAATACGATGCAAATAAGTGTTCACACAGTGCTAATGCTTCACAGGGTGTTATGGTACAGCTTTCGATTATCGAGTGCGCTTTGTGGCGCCCTATGCCACCAACAGCGATGATCTCTTTGGACAACCTGATCAGTCTCACCATCTCGCCGCAACACAGTGGCGGCGCAGGGCCTGCCCATCTGGGACTTGCGAGATAGTAAGGCGTCACTGGCTGATCAAAAGGCCATCGAGTCAGCACGTTGGGCGCCATCTGTTATGGTTAGCGTTTGACCTCGATTACGATCTACAATCGAGTGGAGCAGCAATGCATGGTGGTCGGCATGATCTAGGGTTGCACTGTGGCTAGTCATTGTCGGCTGGGCGGGGTTCTTGCCTACATTGCTGTCCTGCGCCATAAACAGAAAAAATTCATATCATGCCTTTTCAAACCAAAACGAGTAAAATCAAACGAAAACAACATCCGGTTTTAGCCGGATGCCACGGACGGACCGTTGAAAAATTCAAAAATTCAAAAGATAACCCGAAAAAAAATAAAATTCAAGAGGCCAGGCATCAGTTAAATTTAAATAAATGCAAACCGAGGGAAAATGTCGTTAAAATTTGAATATGAATTTTGAACGTACATATGTACGTTAAAGTCAGACGGACGTTAGCAAAACATTTAAACCGAAATTTAAATCGGACGGAAATACTGACAATCGACGGAAAAATTTGAAAATAGATAATCGGACGTTATATTTAAAAAATCGCGGACGGAAGAGAAAAGATTTAGAAATTTAAATTTGAATACACGTTGAAATCAAAAAAAACTGTCAAAGTGAATTTGAATTTGAATATACATATATATCGCGAAAAAAAATCGTTAAATTTGAATTTAATTTGAATCAACCGGAAGGACCGGTTATTAACAGGCATCTGAAAATACATAAAAGAAGCTGAAATTTAAAATATATGAACAATCAAAAAAAAAGTTAAAGGCCGAACTCACAAGGGGGTGGCGTTGCTGATGTTGTTGCAGCGCCGGTGCGTTTTTGTCCCACCCTAATCCATGGTTACTGTCGCACCCGAATACCAGTAACCCCTTACCTGTGTTGCGCCGCCGGTGTTGTTGCAGCGCTGGTGCTTTTCGACCCACCCTCATCCATGGCCATCGGTGCACCTTAAATTCGATGACCCCATAATTGAAAATCCCTATGCCTCTTAAATAAGGGTGGTCAACATTCCCATTTCAGATTCACAATTTTATTTAAACCTCATTCTTCCTTTTAACTTATATCTAAATCTTTACTTTTCTTGCATTTTGTATTTAGTATATCCTATGTTTAAATATTAGCACTACCAATTATATATGGAGATCAAAGGCGCCTTTCCCCCTTTTTTTCTTGTTAACAAAATAATATTCAGTTCACAGTACTAGGGTGATCTTCAGTTATTAAATATTCTACAGCCTGTTATTGTTGTATGGAAATATGTGCGTATTTATGTGCATCTGCCTGCGCCGACTATGTTCATGTACCAAAATTCGATCTGTAGCAATTACAGACTCCTGACACCTTCATACATATGTATGTATAAAAGCGAGCAGATCCACATAATTATACGCATACATACATACATGAGCACATCGATCTTACTTAATTAAAAAAAAATGATATATGCAAAGTATATAAATATTGCTTACGACCTAAGCGCCGGTGACAGATGCTGCTGTTGTTGTTATGGGGGGCTATTGCTGATGGGGTCCTTTTCCCCGCCGTTGTTGTTGCTGCTGCTGCGGCACACTATGTACGCTGTAGTATTGTTTTTTATTCGTTTTGGTGCATTGAATTTTTATTGCTTTTGTTGGAATTAATTTCGGTTCGCTAATAAGCTCCTATGCACATATATGCGTTTACGATCTATGCAGGTTTGTTGCATATATGCAATTTATTTTCTTTTGTATGATACCAGTAATGGGCTTCGATACACTGCGCACGCCTTATTTATTCTCAAATCAGAAATCATGGAAAATTCAGCAGACCAAGTCACTCACACGAACACAAGGAGATAACATGGTTTTTTTTTTTTTGTTTTACATATACACATGTATGTATGTATTTTGTCTATAATAGTTAGATTATTTATTTATGGTCCACAAGGAGATACAATGGTTTTTTTTTTTTTTTTTTTGTTTTACATATACACATGTATGTATGTATTTTGTCTATAATAGTTAGATTATTTATTTATGGTCCATTTATATAATTTGAATTTATTTTATATACTTATATACATATGTATTTATTTAGAGAAATTGTGCATTTAGTTGAATTCGATAGGTTCATTTTGCAGTTTAATTTAATTTTTTGGGTTGGTATGTATGTATGTAAATATGCCAGTAAATATTTGAATATTGATTACATGTACATGTAAAATGTATATGTTATAGTTAGAAATTAAGTTTATATTAAATTGTTCATCCACTTAATTCTTATATGTATGTTTAAGTAATACATATATTTCACTGACTGACTGCTACCGACTTCACTCATCAACCACTTTTTCCAACTCATCACCGCTGTACTAAAATTTTTCTATCCAAGCGTGCCTTCCACCTTTTTTTCTATCCAGTTTGGAAGAGTCCCGTTTTCTTTCGTTTATAGCCTGCAGTGGTGTAGTGACGTGTGCATAATAGTGGCGTGACTTTACGGTTACCCGAATGTCTATATCATGGTATGACGCTAGCAATGACACAAGCGAGATGGAATGCGATTGCCATGTTACACAAATAAAAATACCAAAACTTTCGGAATAAAATGCCTCAAGCATTTTTCCCATGAAACTATCTCAAATTAATCGATTATATTCGTGCCCTAGTAAATTTGCTACTGTAAAATTCTATTAGTGTACGTTGGGAATATTAATAGACATTGTTGTCTTACGCTCAAATTATAAAAATGGTAAGAGACAGGAAAATCTGATTAATGAAATAGTATGTTTGTTTCTTATTAAACTAGCAGCTAGCTGTCAAGTGAAATGAAAATAGCAAAACGGAAAGAATTACGTTCATAAAGAGTGAAATGAACAGAAAATCAAGAAACGTTCTGCCAGCCCAAACCTGGCTAACTATCCATAACTAGCCAATAAGAAACAAACATATTAAAATTATGTGGTAAATAATTATTTAATTTTCTGTGAACTATGTAAAATTTAAATTTGTATGGAGCGCATAAGAACATTTTATAATAGGTGCATTTGAAAGTACTAAGTATCCGAATAACCACGTGTGGCGTATTTTCACAGTAGCAGGTATTCATGGCAACCCTGAAAGAACCAGTTTCTCCATCACTAATACATGTGCATACCCCGCCATTGGAACGATTGTCAAGGTTGAGATGGGAAATTTGAGTTAAGCTTTCCCCATGAAAGGCCTACTTATAGAGGTTGGCTCGAAAGCTTGCCTATTTGCAAATAAGAAAAATTTACGTGCAATCTATATAGATCGAGATCTGGAAATTACTGCAAAACCATATAACCATCTAGAAGAATAAAAAGAAATCAATGTAAATTTCGGATACAATTACTTATTTAAAATTTGTTTAGACTCTTAGTGGAGGAAGAAAAGAATTAATTACAGGGTTTTAAAAAAAAGGTTACATTTAAGATATC
Source organism: Urophora cardui (assembly GCA_960531455.1). Lineage (NCBI taxonomy): Eukaryota > Metazoa > Arthropoda > Insecta > Diptera > Tephritidae > Urophora > Urophora cardui. The sequence goes on from OY482673.1 coordinate 6,226,915, forward strand.
TAGTAACTGAATAAGAAAATACAAAACGTTAGAACACCACCAGTGGTGAATGAAATTTACTCGAACAAGGAAATGACTCCTGTCAAAAAAAAATTGTCAGCTGTTGCCATCGAGACAACCTCATAATCACCCTCGTCTCGCAGTGCGGCCACCTATTACACTAGCCCATAGCTCAAACATACAAGGTCGATGCGAGGGAGAATCGCTCTTCTTCTTCTTGGCATATGTCACTTATTGTCTGTTGATTTGATTTTACAATCTTGCATGCCTTGTTCGCAGAAGTAGAATGCTAAGCTCAAGGATTATCCAAAGAAGGTTATATTAGTTACGTTTTGATGTGTGTGTTTCCTTAAAAAAAAAATGTCAACGTAAAAGAGGAGAGAAATTATTTTCAAAGGAAAAAATTTTCCCCAATCGGTTCTATCTGACGTTCGCACTTTTTTTTGCACACGTACCCAATTGCAATCAGCTTATCTGCCGCGAAATCCTTCTTTAAACAACCCTTGCTAAGTTGTGTGTTCACTTCTTTTTCCCTGCTTTTGACATTTGAAACAAGCCGCCTAGCGTCAATCGCATATTCTGCCTCCCATGCGACGACCTGTTTAGTTTGGCCACGCGTCAACCATTCTTCTTCACCATGTCAGCACGTCGGCCATTATGAAATGGAAGTTATTGGAAAAGTACTAAAAAAACTACTGAAATAGTGGTGCTGCCACACAGACAGAATCGAGCAACCGAAATTAACCCGTTTATGATCTATATCAGGAATGATATCGATAGCGAACCATAACAGACCTGCTTCGCTTCGAAGACCTGACGAGGGAGCGAACAGGAAAAATGGTTTGCCTGTAAGGTTGTTGCGATAATACTCAACTGTTAACTACGTGGGGCACGACTCACCCCTAGAAAAGAGTCTCAAATTCTACCACAGCCAACCGGGCAACAGAGGCTCCATCAGGTGATACCAAAAAAAAACGTATGCTATATGAACGTGTCCAATCTAGTAATATATGTAAATCCGAGATTAATTGAAAGTCAGGTATATATATAAAAAAAATTAATTTGGTAAAAAAAACCAAAATGCGTAAGTCCGGTGTTGCGGTGTTTCTCTATTGGCTTAGGCCAGAGAAGCCTACTCCCCCCTAGGAGCCCTCCTCCTAGGTGCCGATCTTGGTCGGTCTTAACAACCTGTCCCCCCCGGCTGATCCAACCCCGCACGCTGGACCCAGGACAGGCGGTCTTGAAAAAGACCCTTGGTCCGCTGGTTTCTCGCACCCCGGAATGGGCTTTACAAAAAAAATTAAATTATTTTGTTTCCTATTTTAAGGCTTCGCGGCCTTAGACATTTTTTTACAGGAGAACGCGTCTAAACTCCGAATACAATCACCCTATCAGCTGGTCTATGGTCCCTAACCTCGCGAAGCTGGACAAAAAAAACTTTAACAGGAAAATCATCAATACTCCGTTTGAATAGACATTTTTGTATTGGAGAACTCGTCAAAACTCCGTAAGGTTAGGCATTTGATAAAGGAGAACTCGCCAAAACTCCATAAAACTAGACATTTTAATTTGGGAGAACTCGTCAAAACTCCGTATAAGCAGACCAATTGGAATATGGACTGCTAGATGGTCCACGGTTCCCGATGGGAGCGCTTGTGATCCACCTATTATTATAACTGCTCGGGGAGAATACTGGGCGAATTGTCCCCGACCGCCAAGACGCCCAGCGGAGTCTTATTGAGGACGGATATCAGAAGCATGGAATCGTCCTATTAATCTCCCTGTTAAGTCTTCTAAGTCATACAGTGCATTGCCAACTTTTCCACGCACTCGACACTTAATATATTTTGGCAGGAATTTCGCGTTTATGCCCTGTTTGAAGTTGCTCAAGGCAAAATTTCTTCGAAATACTTCTTGACCTTCCCTATAGTTCACAAGCCTAGAGCGCTTATTGTAAACCTGCTTGACTCTATCATTTGCCTGCGCTAAGTTTTTACGGATTTGTTCGTGGATTCCTGTTAACCTATCAGCCCTACTCACTATCGGTACGCAATCTTCTTTAAGGCTATCCAATTTTTCTAATAACTTATACGCGGATGCGTGTTGGACCATATTCTGACCATATAATGCAAAGTACGGAGAGCACTGAATTGATGTATGAAAATCGCTTCTTAGAACTGCTAAAATTTCGGGTATATGTTTGTCCCAGTCCGTATGATCCTGCTTATCTTTTAGGAAAATTCTTATCTTGGAAACTATCTCTCTATACACGCGTTCGGACGCATTAGCTTGTGGGGAATACACTCCTGTTCTTACATGCGTCACACCGTACTTCTCAAAGAACGCTTTCATTTCTTTTGAGATGAATTGTTTCCCATTATCGCTGTGGATATATTCTGGGACCCCTATGGCTGGAAAAATCTCTGTACCGAAGTAGTTCATTACATTGATAGTTGTCGCTCTCTGCATTGGCTTCAGCCAAACATACTTTGAAAAATGGTCTAGGATAATAAAAAGAAACTGGTTCCTACGTTTGGATCTCGGATAAGGTCCTAAGAAGTCGCAATATAAGCGCTGAAAAGGTCTCTCTGTAACGAAAGCGCTTCCAATAGGTGGTCTTGACTGCTGATTCGTTGTTTTTACAGCCTTGCAAGTGTCACAATCCTTCACATAATCTCTAACGTCCCTAGCTTGTTGGGGCCAGAAGTATTTCCACCTAACTCGTTCCAATGTCTTTTGCCAACCTCCATGATAACTCCTAACCGCGTCATGTGCCATTCGTATTGCTTCCTCCCTGAGTCCTTCGGGCAACCACAACCGCCATAACGAGTCTTCTTCACCCTCCACACCTTTTCGAAACTTAACCCTTTTAAAAATCAACCCGTCTCTGACACGCAAATCCGGGAGAGCCTCACCGTTTACTGTAATTGTCCTGATAAGATCCAGATACTCATTGGCTCTAAATTCGGATGAGTCTAAGCCTATTTCGTAAGGCGCGGGAGATGAAGTCAACTCGTCAACGTCAAAACGCGACAGAGCGTCCGGTACTACGTTCAGAGCCCCCTTACGATGCTGCATTTCGAAATCATATCTCTGTAGTAACAGTGACCATCTAGCTAACCTACCACTAAGGTCCTTTTGCGCCATCAACCATTTAAGGCTTGAGTGGTCCGTGATGATACGAAATGGCAGCCCTTCAACGTAGGGTCTGAAACGCTTGACGCTGACAATTGCGGCGAGGCATTCCAGCTCGGTGACTGTATAGTTGCGTTGAGCATTATTTAATTTTTTTGAAACGAAAGCTATTGGATGCTCTGCACCATTATCATCGACCTGGAATAACACGCCTCCTACTCCTATTTTGGAAGCATCACATTGAATGATAAATTCTCTTGAAAAATCCGGTTGAGCCAAGACTGGAGCGGAACTCAGAGCTACTTTAAGTTTTTCGAAGGCCTCTACTGCTTCTGGAGTGAGTTTGAAAGGACCAGGTGACTTACGTAAACAATCTGTCAAAGGGCCTGCTAAATCAGCGAAATTGGTAATAAATGCCCTGTACCAATTTGCCATACCCACAAATCTGCGAACCTGTCGAGGAGATTTGGGAATGGGGAAATTTTGCATTGCCTCAATTTTTTCTGGGTTTACTTTCAAACATCCACTGCCTATAACATACCCCAAGTATCGAATCTCTCTCTGGCAAAATTTACTTTTTCTCACGTTAATTGTAAGGCCTGCACTTTTCAAACACCTCGCAACATCTGCTAAAAGTTTGATGTGGTCGTCAAAATCCGCACTACATACCAACAGGTCGTCCAAATAAACAAAAACATGTTCTCGCATATACGAGGGAATTGCTTTGTCCATGAGTCGACTCATTGTTTGTGGCGCGTTACACAACCCAAAGGGCATAACTTTGTAATGGTACAAAGGTTTACCTGGCACCGCAAACGCTGTCTTCTCTTTTGACGACTCAGTTAGTTTAATTTGGAAGAACGCGTCTTTTAAGTCGATACCACTAATAAAGTGCGTATCCTTTAAACGACTCAATAACCCGTTGATATGCGGCAGCGGATATGAGTCCTTTTTCGTAACGGCGTTTACCTTCCTAGAATCAATGCAGAGCCTAACCTTACCAGGTTTCCGTACTAACACAACTGGGCTACACCATGGCGAATTCGACTCTTCGATGACTCCCATTTTCAATAATCTATCAATTTCGCTGTAGGCTTCAGCCTGCCTTGGTGGCGAAAGAGGAAAATGTTTACTTTTTATTGGGACAGCGTCACCCGTGTCAATATGGTGCTCCACTAGCTGTGTTTGCCCTAGACCTAATTTTTCAAACGACGGAAACATATCAATAACTTTTTGCAAATCGCACTTCTGGGATGTAGTTAAATCATGAAAATTGGGACTTTCTTCTATATCTTCCTTTGCTTCTAGGCAAGATACACTTGGAAATATTTCGGGAGCTAAAGCAAATGCTTTCCAAAAATCTACTCCGAAATAGGCTTCCTGGAGAAGCGAAGGAACAAGGTAAAAAGATATGGATTTTGTTGTATTTTTAAAAGTGACAGGCAATGAACTGCAACCTATTATCTTCCGTTTGTCGCCGCCTGCCGTATATACACATTCATTCATTTCACGATATTTAAGATTGTTTTCCTCTAGAAACTTCAAACAGTCCTTACCCAGAATAGAGACATTGGCTCCTGAATCCAATAACCCCACAAGTGATCCATTTCCTATCCTCACCCTAATCATTGGTCTTTCATCGTCTGTAAGGACGAGTGTGGTGCTATCCAAAAGTCTGCGCACCTGGACACGTTTGCTATACCTCTTCCTACACTACAAAATTCTTTCGGGTGGATATAGTTGGGAATCATTCGTGAAAATATTTGACCTAACCAATTGATAGTTTTGTTCTCTTTCTTCTAATCTGGGTTGGAAAATGGTCTGACAACTAACACTTCTAACTGAAGCTTTCAAAATACGAATTGGTCGAGAATTGGTTTGTGACGAAGTCGGGCTATCTGAATCCGAACTATTCGAATTATCCGTACTATCAGGGAAAGTTACTATTGGTGTTTGTTGACTACTCGCGGATCTGGCCGAAAGTGGACTAGGCTCAGTACTCGCGATGATTGGCTGGGTATTGACTGAAGTGGGGGCTATAGTCCCGAACGAGTTTCCCCCTCTCTTTTCTCGCTCGGATAACGGTTTCCCTGACCACGGTGGTCGTTGGGACACTTCGGAGTCAACACTCCTCTCTGACCGCATTTAAAACAAAACTGAGATTTAATTGGCTCCTCACAGTATATATAGGAGTGACCCATTGTCTGGCAGTTCCAACATTTAATCCCTGAGTAGTCTGGCTTACCCACACGACGATAATTCAACGCTTCTATCTGCGGATCTATCATATAATCTTCGTTTTCAACCCTACATTCCGGAGCTATGGCACGCGCTTCGTTTACGCTCGGCCTATGGTAATTTGATACTAAGGTTCTGCTCTCTTTCAATACTTGCTCGCCTCGTCGAGCTACATCGCGGAGGTCATGCAGACTTCTTACATCCGCGTTAAACAGCATTAATTTCAAATTACCATTAACGTTGCGTTTGATAATATCTATTAACAAGGCCTCAGACATGGGCTCTCTAAGTCTCGCGTTTAATGCCAGAATGTCCGTGTGGAAAACATCGTATGTCTCATTCACTTTCTGCTTACGTACAGATATTTCCATCATCAGCTCGTGGTCCGTTTTCATTGTACCGAATTCCCGTTTTAAAGAGTAACTCAAAAATGGATAGTTTGCGTTGGAATTTTGTTTGGTAAATAACCAATACCATTCTTCGGCACGTCCTGACAAGAAAAGGTGAAAACTGGCCATAAGCTGATCTTCTGTACACTGCGTGCGCTCACGCAAGGTGTCCAATTTAAACAAAAAATCTGAAACACTACCAGTACCGTCATAAGAAATCTTCCAGTCCTGTGGTTTCACAACCGTATTACTAGGCGTGGGAATAATTGGGTTGTTAACAAAAGTCTGCGCTTGGTTCGTTTGCTGTCTAACATCATCCCTAATATCATGTCTAGCATCACTCCTAACAAAATCCATCGCCGTTCGAGAGGCTGCGACTGCAGCGTTCAGGGTATTCACGTTTTCCCTAATAGCTCTCATCTCTTGGCGTAGCTCTTCTTGTGACGTTTGGAATAGCTGATGCAGAACGTGTACCCACGAATTCAAGGGAGACACTTCGGGATGGGTCTCTTGGTTGGAAGCCCTATCATTGTAAACGTTTGGTTGTAACCGAACTTGTGGTAAAGCGCTAGCCTCGTCTACAGTATTTGTCGCGCATTGCTCAGGCGGGTCCGGCATATTCCTAATAAGACTGTCTAGATCGAGGATATTTGCACTAGTCGGTCTATCATATTTTCCCGAAGGGTCATTATTTGGAACATCCCTGAATGGATCCACTGTTGTCCGGCTGACTATTGGGGAATGCATTACTAAAGGTCGGCTCGCTGGGGGTTTCGGAGTTGCACCTCCACTTCCTCTTCCTCTATAATATACCCCGCTACCTCTGTTTTTAGAACCACTACCTCTAGTCGAACTCCTAGTTTGCATCCCTTCAGCCGACTGCTGAGTGTTTTGAGGCATTTTCAAAAAAAAATCGAACGTTTGAGCGCTTCAAAAAAAAAACAAGGCACGCTTGAACGGTTGTATCAAATCTAAAGCAATTAACTGCTTGAATAAGTCACGTTTGGTGTCAAAGCTCAAATGCAATTATTTGTACAATTACCGAAATTTAAATCTCTATCTCGATTCAAAATTAGATCGCATCGAAAAGAAATTAACAAAACCTTGGTTTTGTGTTTGATCAAGCTTTCAGCGAATATTAATAATGATTATTTGCTATTTAAATCTCTATGCCGGTACAAAATTATGTCACATCCGAAAAAGTAATAAAACTTTAGTTATCGCGTTTGGTGGGAAAATCAAGCAATAATTGTAATAATTATTTGCGATTCAAAAAAAAATTATCTTAGATTTTAACTAACAATATCGATTCAAAATGGACTTCGCTTATAAAAAAAATATTTGTATAAATAAACGTGTTCATATACGTGTATATGTAAATGTAAAAAGATATATAATGCAAAATATATATATGTTCGTTATTCAATGGGAATGCTGACCTCCCATTATAAAAGGCACAGGTTACAGAAATAAAAAAAAATATTAACCCCTTGAAAAATAAAAACACAAAAAAATTAAGACAGTGTGTGCCAACTGGTCTCCAGCGCACCAACCGCAATGCAGGGTTGCTCGGAAGCTAAATCCCTGAGACAGGCTGGCTAACTAAAGATAGTTAGCAATAACAAAAAAAATTTAAATTTTGCGAAATACTAACCTATCTCCGCCGCAATGAAAGGAACGGTTTGAATCCGCTATCCCCAGACTTGCGGAGATAGACAATACATCCTTGGGTCTCAGCTCAGCTCATCGCCATGAAGTGTTGCTAAATGTTCCAAGGCACCCAACTCAGGCATGAGATGAACTGAGGCCTGCATCGCATAACCAACGAAAAAGACAGTACAAAAGAAATTTGCAAAATACCCTCCTGATCTCCGCCGCAATGAAAGGTGCAGCTAGAGGCTGCATTCCCCAGACTTGCGGAGATGAAAAGTACCAACTCAGGTCTCAGACCACCCATCGCAATGAAAGTGGCGCTAAGTGCAACCAACTCAGACGCGGGATGGCTGAGGCCTAAATTGCAAGAAAAAAAAATCACGAAAACAAAAAAAAATAAAAGGACGAATTTTCCTCATGGCCAACATCCTTGGCTCCGCCGCAATGAAAGGCACGGTTTGAAGCCGCTACCCCAGACTTGCGAAGAAGGATTGCTAGCTTAGGATCCAGCTCAACTCATTGCAATGAAGGCGGTGTTCGAAACACTACCCCAGACGCGAGATGAGCTAGGCCCCAAAAGAAAAAAAAAATCCGATACACAATACTGCACAAAAGACATATTCGGCAAAAAAAATTGGTAAATATAAATAGCGAATCTAGCGGACATGCCCCTCGGACGACAGTGAAAACAAATTTAAATTACAAAAAAAAATAAGTGCGTTCAACACTGCCTCTCCGGGTGAAATGCAAAAAAAACAGACAAAATGACGTTAAGTCTCGTGGAGCCCTGAGCCACTAACAACAATGCCTCTCCAATCAGCCCGATCAATTCCATCATCCCGCCGCAACGCAGTGGCGGCTACTGAGGCTGCCAATCTGGGACTTGCGGAATAATGAAACTTCACTGAACGACCAGAAAACCACCGAAGCCAGTACCCCAGGACACCACGTTGGGCGCCATCTGTTATGGATACGCGTTTGACCTCGATTACGATCTACAATCGAGTGGAGCAGCAATGCATGGCGGTCGGCATGATCTAGGGTTGCACTGTGGCTAGTCATTGTCGGCTGGGCGGGGTTCTTGCCTACATTGCTGTCCTGCGCCATAAACAGAAAAAATTCATATCATGCCTTTTCAAACCAAAACGAGTAAAATCAAACGAAAACAACATCCGGTTTTAGCCGGATGCCACGGACGGACCGTTGAAAAATTCAAAAATTCAAAAGATAACCCGAAAAAAAATCAAATTCAAGAGGCCAGGCATCAGTTAAATTTAAATAAATGCAAACCGAGGGAAAATGTCGTTAAAATTTGAATATGAATTTTGAACGTACATATGTACGTTAAAGTCAGACGGACGTTAGCAAAACATTTAAACCGAAATTTAAATCGGACGGAAATACTGACAATCGACGGAAAAATTTGAAAATAGATAATCGGACGTTATATTTAAATAATCTCGGACGGAAGAGAAAAGATTTAGAAATTTAAATTTGAATACACGTTGAAATCAAAAAAAACTGTCAAAGTGAATTTGAATTTGAATATACATATATATCGCGAAAAAAAATCGTTAAATTTGAATTTAATTTGAATCAACCGGAAGGACCGGTTATTAACAGGCATCTGAAAATACATAAAAGAAGCTGAAATTTAAAATATATGAACAATCAAAAAAAAAGTTAAAGGCCGAACTCACAAGGGGGTGGCGTTGCTGATGTTGTTGCAGCGCCGGTGCGTTTTTGTCCCACCCTAATCCATGGTTACTGTCGCACCCGAATACCAGTAACCCCTTACCTGTGTTGCGCCGCCGGTGTTGTTGCAGCGCTGGTGCTTTTCGACCCACCCTCATCCATGGCCATCGGTGCACCTTAAATTCGATGACCCCATAATTGAAAATCCCTATGCCTCTTAAATAAGGGTGGTCAACATTCCCATTTCAGATTCACAATTTTATTTAAACCTCATTCATCCTTTTAACTTATATCTAAATCTTTACTTTTCTTGCATTTTGTATTTAGTATATCCTATGTTTAAATATTAGCACTACCAATTATATATGGAGATCAAAGGCGCCTTTCCCCCTTTTTTTCTTGTTAACAAAATAATATTCAGTTCACAGTACTAGGGTGATCTTCAGTTATTAAATATTCTACAGCCTGTTATTGTTGTATGGAAATATGTGCGTATTTATGTGCATCTGCCTGCGCCGACTATGTTCATGTACCAAAATTCGATCTGTAGCAATTACAGACTCCTGACACCTTCATACATATGTATGTATAAAAGCGAGCAGATCCACATAATTATACGCATACATACATACATGAGCACATCGATCTTACTTAATTAAAAAAAAATGATATATGCAAAGTATATAAATATTGCTTACGACCTAAGCGCCGGTGACAGATGCTGCTGTTGTTGTTATGGGGGGCTATTGCTGATGGGGTCCTTTTCCCCGCCGTTGTTGTTGCTGCTGCTGCGGCACACTATGTACGCTGTAGTATTGTTTTTTATTCGTTTTGGTGCATTGAATTTTTATTGCTTTTGTTGGAATTAATTTCGGTTCGCTAATAAGCTCCTATGCACATATATGCGTTTACGATCTATGCAGGTTTGTTGCATATATGCAATTTATTTTCTTTTGTATGATACCAGTAATGGGCTTCGATACACTGCGCACGCCTTATTTATTCTCAAATGACTGAACAGAAGTTATTGTGCATAGCACTTTTTGGCACAGAAATCATGGAAAATTCAGCAGACCAAGTCACTCACACGAACACAAGGAGATAACATGGTTTTTTTTTTTTTTGTTTTACATATACACATGTATGTATGTATTTTGTCTATAATAGTTAGATTATTTATTTATGGTCCACAAGGAGATACAATGGTTTTTTTTTTTTTTTTTTTTTGTTTTACATATACACATGTATGTATGTATTTTGTCTATAATAGTTAGATTATTTATTTATGGTCCATTTATATAATTTGAATTTATTTTATATACTTATATACATATGTATTTATTTAGAGAAATTGTGCATTTAGTTGAATTCGATAGGTTCATTTTGCAGTTTAATTTAATTTTTTGGGTTGGTATGTATGTATGTAAATATGCCAGTAAATATTTGAATATTGATTACATGTACATGTAAAATGTATATGTTATAGTTAGAAATTAAGTTTATATTAAATTGTTCATCCACTTAATTCTTATATGTATGTTTAAGTAATACATATATTTCACTGACTGACTGCTACCGACTTCACTCATCAACCACTTTTTCCAACTCATCACCGCTGTACTAAAATTTTTCTATCCAAGCGTGCCTTCCACCTTTTTATCTATCCAGTTTGGAAGAGTCCCGTTTTCTTTCGTTTATAGCCTGCAGTGGTGTAGTGACGTGTGCATAATAGTGGCGTGACTTTACGGTTACCCGAATGTCTATATCATGGTATGACGCTAGCAATGACACAAGCGAGATGGAATGCGATTGCCATGTTACACAAATAAAAATACCAAAACTTTCGGAATAAAATGCCTCAAGCATTTTTCCCATGAAACTATCTCAAATTAATCGATTATATTCGTGCCCTAGTAAATTTGCTACTGTAAAATTCTATTAGTGTACGTTGGGAATATTAATAGACATTGTTGTCTTACGCTCAAATTATAAAAATGGTAAGAGACAGGAAAATCTGATTAATGAAATAGTATGTTTGTTTCTTATTAAACTAGCAGCTAGCTGTCAAGTGAAATGAAAATAGCAAAACGGAAAGAATTACGTTCATAAAGAGTGAAATGAACAGAAAATCAAGAAACGTTCTGCCAGCCCAAACCTGGCTAACTATCCATAACTAGCCAATAAGAAACAAACATATTAAAATTATGTGGTAAATAATTATTTAATTTTCTGTGAACTATGTAAAATTTAAATTTGTATGGAGCGCATAAGAACATTTTATAATAGGTGCATTTGAAAGTACTAAGTATCCGAATAACCACGTGTGGCGTATTTTCACAGTAGCAGGTATTCATGGCAACCCTGAAAGAACCAGTTTCTCCATCACTAATACATGTGCATACCCCGCCATTGGAACGATTGTCAAGGTTGAGATGGGAAATTTGAGTTAAGCTTTCCCCATGAAAGGCCTACTTATAGAGGTTGGCTCGAAAGCTTGCCTATTTGCAAATAAGAAAAATTTACGTGCAATCTATATAGATCGAGATCTGGAAATTACTGCAAAACCATATAACCATCTAGAAGAATAAAAAGAAATCAATGTAAATTTCGGATACAATTACTTATTTAAAATTTGTTTAGACTCTTAGTGGAGGAAGAAAAGAATTAATTACAGGGTTTTAAAAAAAAGGTTACATTTAAGATATCTAGTAACTGAATAAGAAAATACAAAACGTTAGAACACCACCAGTGGTGAATGAAATTTACTCGAACAAGGAAATGACTCCTGTCAAAAAAAAATTGTCAGCTGTTGCCATCGAGACAACCTCATAATCACCCTCGTCTCGCAGTGCGGCCACCTATTACACTAGCCCATAGCTCAAACATACAAGGTCGATGCGAGGGAGAATCGCTCTTCTTCTTCTTGGCATATGTCACTTATTGTCTGTTGATTTGATTTTACAATCTTGCATGCCTTGTTCGCAGAAGTAGAATGCTAAGCTCAAGGATTATCCAAAGAAGGTTATATTAGTTACGTTTTGATGTGTGTGTTTCCTTTAAAAAAAAATGTCAACGTAAAAGAGGAGAGAAATTATTTTCAAAGCAAAAAATTTTCCCCAATCGGTTCTATCTGACGTTCGCACTTTTTTTTGCACACGTACCCAATTGCAATCAGCTTATCTGCCGCGAAATCCTTCTTTAAACAACCCTTGCTAAGTTGTGTGTTCACTTCTTTTTCCCTGCTTTTGACATTTGAAACAAGCCGCCTAGCGTCAATCGCATATTCTGCCTCCCATGCGACGACCTGTTTAGTTTGGCCACGCGTCAACCATTCTTCTTCACCATGTCAGCACGTCGGCCATTATGAAATGGAAGTTATTGGAAAAGTACTAAAAAAACTACTGAAATAGTGGTGCTGCCACACAGACAGAATCGAGCAACCGAAATTAACCCGTTTATGATCTATATCAGGAATGATATCGATAGCGAACCATAACAAGGGATACACGTATGTACAAACATATATATGTATATGTAGATGACGTTTTAACACGTGCAGAAAAATGATTTAACGATCTAAACGATATTTGCCGTTGTCCGTTCACAAATTAACAATTCAATAGAGTTTATACATGATTTATAACGCTTAACGAGTTAAAAATTCCGAATATTAGTTGATGAAATTAAGGGCCTTATTTTGCAAAACGCAACGCGACGCAACGAGTCACCCAGAGTCACTTTTTGTCGTGTTCGTATTTTGTATCTCTTTAGGTGACTGAAAGTGACTGTAGGTGACTCGAAGTGAATGTGTTACGTTTTCTGGTGAGTATGTTACGTTTTTGGTATTTTATAAAACGCAAAGTGACGAAAACGCTCACTTTAACTGTCAAAAGAGTCACTTCCTTTTGTTCGAGTGAGCATTCGATATGTTTTAATTTGCAACGGCTAAAATTAGCCAATTAAAAAAAAAACGGGGTATCAATCGACACGTTTCAATCTCGCGAACCCGAATATGATGCTGAACTAATTTTTTATTTGATTTAAATAATAAGTTATCAATAAAAACGTTTTAACTTTTGTCTTGCTTCTTGAACACACGCGAACACACAAATGCATTTTTTAACATTGGATAACACGTACATATATTTATTTATTTATTTATTTCAATTTCAATTCAATTATTTATATTTTATTCAAAAAAACAAACTAAACAAAACACGTATGTATGTATGTATTTACACACAATGTCAACAAATACTTTTTTTATTTTTGTTGACTTCCCATTAAACACTGAAAAAGAAATTCTAAAACGTTGAGAAAATATTGTTTCTAAATTTCAGAATCAGCATATATGTATATAATTTGAAAATAAACATATTTTCAAGTGTTCATGAAACATTGTTTATCAGTTTTAGAATAACTTACAACACATTTGAAAAAAAAAATTGTTTCGCATTTTGTACCATTTCACGAATTTCATCATGTCAAGGTTTCAAGGAACGAAGAAATTTTGTACCTATGTTTGCAAATTTCAATCAGCGTTCGTTGTTTTACGTGAGCAGTCTCTTAACGGTTGAAATTATGATAGTTGAAAATGATTGTGTGTAATAATGATTCCGTATTTCTTACTCTTATTTTATTTGTTTGTTGCTTTTTGTGAAGTTACACAAACTTTATTAAAAACATAGTTTGTTTCTCATATGTATGTATGACTGTACAAAAGGCACAGGCGAAATTCACCCGCACGGGTAAATGAAAAACATCACATCAGAGTACAAATATGTAATACATATCGTCGTACCATACGAAAACTAACATACGTTTTTTGTGACTGACGAAAAGTAACAAGTTCGACTTTTGGCTGACGAAAAATAACAAGTTCGACTTTTGGCCGACGAAAAATAACAAAATCGCCTTTTGGCTGACGAAAACTATCAATTTTGTTTAAACAACAACAATTTCAATGTAAAAACAGTATATAATTACTGATACTTTTCGTCAGCCAAAAGTCGATTTTATTATTTTTCGTCGGCCAAAAGTCGAACTTGTTACTTTTCGTACAGAATTTTTTTATTGATAGCTTTCGCCAGAAATTTTAAATATGCTAGATTTCGTATGGTACGACGATATGTACATATTAGAGCTCTCGATTTTTTTTTAACATTTTCGTGTAGCCCGAACAATTGTTGTTCAAATGCTCGAACAGTTGTTTTTTTGTTTGTTTATTACCCGTATGGTTGTACGGGCATTTGAACAATTCGGGTATTTTGAATTTTTTTTTCTTTTGTTTATTATTTTTTTTTTATATGTAGTTTTTTTATTTTGCTTTTCCCATACACAATCCCATACTAAAAATGTGCCTCAAATGAACCTCAAATTGAAAATGAAAAAAAAAAAAATTTTTATTGGGTTGCAAGCTGCCAATTTTCCAGGGTTAACCAATCAATAAAACAGTTCGATTAAAAAAAAACACACCAAAAATTACTAAGGAAATGAAGAAAACCAGAAAAGTGGTAAATAGGCTACGTAAAGCGTTTGACAATCGTCGTGACTACGCAACGGAGCGAACGAAAAAACGTAAAAGCTTATAAAATACCAACTTTTAGGTGAAGGTGAAAGTGAGTGAACGTGAGTGACTGCGACGCAACGAGTCGCGGCGTTTTGTAAAATAAGGGCGTAAGAATAAATAATACAAAAAACGTAGAGCGATGAAAATTACGTCTGTAGAGACCAGAGTTGCCGCTGAATAATTTAATTTAGTAAAAGAAAAAACGTTCCTCTACTGCCGTGCGGTTTCTTCATTGTTCTAGCATGGAAATAAGTAAAAAAAAGTGTAGGGAATTACGTAGAGAAAATTTGAAACAAGCGTAGGGATTTTTTTCTTGCTCTGTAGGGAATTTCCAAAAAAGTATCTACCATCACTGACGTATATATGTTTGTTTGTAGGTATGTAAACACATATGCTTGTTTTCATACGTACGCCCGCACATCATCGGACAAACGTCTGTTGCCCACAACAATCTGACATCAACTGATCGAATTCTAGCGGCTGCCGACAACGCTCTCTCACTAATACACATGCAACTAATAATTTCTTTACATGTATTGGAATGCCGATAACTGATTTAATGTATCAGCTCGTTCAGAAAGCGCAAATTGTATCACTTTCCTATTACTGATATCAGCTTTGTTCGTTTACGGATATTTTTTGATGTTTTTCGAAAACTTTTAAAAACAAACACTTTGTCGCCGTTTTATTACGCCAAATCTCCAACAGAAGAGAACCAACTGAGAGAGAAAACTGACATTTCATTTTGTGAGAAGCTGTTCATGACCAAATAATAATATGGTCGTTTCACTGAAAAGGGAATAGGCGATTACCGTTGAACGGCCGTAGATAAAACTGTCAAAAACAGAAAAAACGCCAGCGAACATACAAGCGAACACACAAGCTATTTCCAGGAATAACACGTGCAAGAGGGTAAAATCAAAACAAAAGACGATAATTTGACAGCTTACTTTTCCAAAAACAAAATAGCCGTCCTCTGCTGCGTCCACCATTTTATTATTGCATCATGAAGCTGTTGAATTCTGTTGGACAAATTTTTGCCAACAGCAATTTTCCAACAGGAAAACAGCTGATCAAACAACAGCTGACTTGAATTTTTGCAAGTAACAAGATTTGCAAAATATACAAATTAATTATAAAATTGGAAAAATACACTAAATTGGCAACAAATATGGATAAATTAAATATGCAAAATAAGTTACATACTTTTTGCGAAGTATTTATATCAGGGACCGTAACGGTTATAAGTGATATCCAAAAAGTTGATTTTTAACGATTATTTTCTGTTTTATTTTTTGCTCAGAAAATAAAAGTTTTTTCTTGAGTTTTATTTTTTGATCAGAAAATAAAAGTTTTTTCTTGAGTTTTATTTTTCGATCAGAAAATAAAAGTTATTTTTTGAGTTTTATTTTTCCCTCAGAAAATAAAAGTTTTTTTCTGAGTTTTATTTTTCGATCAGAAAATAAAAGTTATTTTTTGAGTTTTATTTTTCCCTCAGAAAATAAAAGTTATTTTTTGAGTTTTATTTTTCGATCAGAAAATAAGTTATTTTTTGAGTTTTATTTTTTTGCTCAGATAATAAAAGTTATTTTTTGAGTTTTATTTTTTTGCTCAGATAATAAAAGTTTATTTATAAATTTTACGTAATTATGTGACGCGAGCACATATATACTATTAAAAATATAATTTTATGTATGTATGTGATTAGGTACATAAATATGTATCATTTAGAAACTGTAGAAGGACAGAAATAAAGTTGTTGTATGTGAAGCATTTACTTAAATCTAATAACTTTAAACGAGCAATTCTTGCATTTGGCCGCGCTTTAAAAAAAATAGCCCCAGCCAGCAAAATTTCCCTTCTCGAATTATATCTGCGGAGCGATCGGGAGTGTTATAATTAGTAAAATTAACATCCATAGAAGATTTCCCGAAAGTTCCAGAAAATAAAAGTTATTTTTTGAGTTTTATTTTTTTGCTCAGATAATAAAAGTTATTTTTTGAGTTTTATTTTTTTGCTCAGATAATAAAAGTTTATTTATAAATTTTACGTATTTATGTGACGCGAGCACATATATACTATTAAAAATATAATTTTATGTATGTATGTGATTAGGTACATAAATATGTATCATTTAGAAACTGTGTAGAAGGACAGAAATAAAGTTGTTGTATGTGAAGCATTTACTTAAATCTAATAACTTTAAACGAGCAATTCTTGCATTTGGCCGCGCTTTAAAAAAAATAGCCCCAGCCAGCAAAATTTCCCTTCTCGAATTATATCTGCGGAGCGATCGGGAGTGTTATAATTAGTAAAATTAACATCCATAGAAGATTTCCCGAAAGTTCCAGTGGTTTGAAAATAAATACGGCGGGCGCATTATACTGAAGCCGACCCACTGCAGAACTACTCTCGGAGGGTGTGCCACCCACTGCCTAGAGTGGCTGCTATTTTTAAAATCCGGATAATTGGGTTTTAGTTAGAATTTGTTGTCTATCCAGGCTCAGTGAAACTTTCAGGAAACATTCTGTAGATGATAATTCATCTTATCTTAACACTTTCAACTATTATTAAATTATAATATTAAAGTTCTCCAGAAGTAGAATTCTCCCGGCTGAAGGTTATTTTTGTAAAGCGCGGCTGAAGGCAAAAGGTGTTCTATACAAAACAACTGTGTTAATCCAGAAAGAGAATTCTGCCGGCTGAGGGTAATTTTATTGAAGCGCGGCCAAAAGCTTTCTGAAAGCACTTTCATTGCATCGTCTGGCAGTACCTTTATCCTTTACTTCCATGGAAAATTCGGAACTCGCTTCATCCTGTAATACGAACACAATAAATGTTCCCTCGGGCTAATCTGAATTCACATTTTTCCATATCTGTACATATATGTATGTACATTAGAGCAAGGCCGAATTTAGAGAGGGGGAGGGTAGCTAAATTTTACTTCTGTCATATTCAAAGCAATAAATCGAAAACACTAGTTTACAAATAATTTATTGAAGATCTTGATATTCAGTTGTATAGAAAAAGTTTAAGTTTTTATTTGAAGAAAAATATGTATACTCGACCAGCGTTCGAAATTATACACTACGATAACATTCAATAACGTAGCGTAGCGTTCATGCGACAACGATATACACAAACACAACCCCTAACAAACCTAACGGTACTTGTATTGTTTGCGTTTAAGTTTGTGTAGATGAACACTACGTGTAGTGTAGCTGGTGGAAGTACGCTAAGTGGAAATGAACCCTACTTAGCGTTCTTTTATTATAGCGTTCAGTTAGTGTTCTTTCTTAAATTTTGCAAATTTAGTTGTGCAAATCGGCGTTTCATGTATGTATACACATTTTATATGTATGTATGTATATACTAACGTATGTTTTTCATTAATGGATACACATATGTACATATGTATGTATGTATGTATGTATATATTTTCTTTAATAAAAGACTTGTAAAAATTATTTTGGTTAAAAAATTTATCTAATATGTGAATTTTTAAGCCTAGATTTGGAAAATTATTTAAAATATCTAGAATTAAAAAAAATTAAATTTTATAACATACGACGGCTGTGACCTGCTTGGGTACCCATATATACATATTAGGGCTTTTAAAATTATTCGACTATTCGATTATTCGGTTAACCGATTAATCGGTTCATAACCGTTCACTTGATAAAAAGTCGGTTGATGATATTCGATTAGTCACCTTGCCTCAATTATTCGAATAATTGCTTTCCTTCGACTACTCGATTTATGTAGAAAATCGAAGTTCAAAAATCGAATATTCAGTGAAAATTTTTTACAGATAATTTTAAAATATTGTTACGTATTTGTCGATAGCTTGATTATTTCTATCGGGTTCGTATCGCTGAATTGTTAAATAAAAGTCTTTATTTATTTCTTAATTCACACCGCTTTATTTCACGACTAAAAAGTCTGCACTTGTTTTACTTGACTTGATGTTAACACTTATACGGTTAAGTTACGACTGACTCCGGAGCGCCTGCTCGCCGCCTTATATAGTCTGTCAAACGCAATCTGGAAAATTCTGGCAACACTGGAAATTATCTGGTCTCTTCTTCTAGTTCTGGCAGTTTCCTTAGAGATGTGTTCAGTCATTTAGTGATGTGAGAGTGGAACCGATTATATTCGCCACACTGCCCTCCACCTAAGTCTGATCGTCCCGATCTGACACATTACTCGTTCCAAATGCTGCTAGCCTTTCCAGATGAACCACCTTCATTTTATTCCTCGGTCTTCCAATCGTTTGTATGCGATACACAACATCGTTGAGCCGTTTAATCACTTTGTATGGCCCTTCCCAAGTATACTGCAATTTCGGGGACAAACCTTTCTTTCGCTGCGGGTTGTATAGCAAAACTAGATCTCCCTCAACAAAACCTTCTGAGTTCATCGCCTTGTCGTATCTGGCCTTCATCTTGCACTCATGATCTTTGTTCGTTGTCTTACAAGTTCATGTATTTCTCTCATTTCCTCTTCCAGAACGTTGTTAGACTGTCTGGTATTTATTCCTGTATCGGCATTTATCCCGAATTTCAAGTCAGCTGGTAATCGAAGATCACTACCAAAGATTACTTTTGCAGGAGTCTGACCTGTTGTATCGTGTACGGCCGATCGATATGCCAACAGGAACAGAGGAATATGAGTGTCCCAATCTCTCTGGAACTTGTCCACCACTTTTCGTAGATGTTCCTCTAATGTTCTGTTAAATCTTTCTACCATGCCAATAGCCGCTTTTCAAGTCCAGTGTTGAAAACCATTCCGTTCCAGATAGCGAGTCCAAAGTGTCGTCAATTCTTGGCAATGGGTAACTATCCTTTTTCGTTACATCATTCAGTTTCCGGTAGTCAACGCAGAATCTCATCGTGCCATCTTTCTTTTTAACAAGTACTACCGGAGAACTCCATGGACTGACTGATGGTTCAATTACCCCACTGTCGCTCATTTCTTGTATAATCTGGCTCACCATTTGACGTTTAGCTAATGGGACGCTGCGAGGAGCCTGACGGATTGGCCTTGCATCTCCGGTGTCAATCTGATGCTTTACAATATTTGTCCTGCCTGGTTTTGTATCATCCTTGTCAAATATGCTGGAGTACTTGGCAAGTAATTCTTTCGCCTTTCTTTTGTGATTTTCCTGCAGTTCTTCTGTCCATGCATTTATTCCATCTGAAATATCTGTATTGCCATTACAAACTCCTCCTTGGGATTTTTCGCAATTCATTATGATGTCAACCTCTCCGCACTTTCCCAAGATAGCCCCTTTGGAGAGTTTGACTGGTGACTTGAACTCATTAAGTACTCTTACTGGTATACGTCCATCTTGTTTTGTCATAGCCAGGGTTTTTCCAACAAGTACATTTGATTTAGTTTCTGTTTCTGCTTCAACAACCCACAATTTGTTTGTCCCACAATCTCCATCAATCTTTGCCCAAATTATTGCCTCGGACTTTGGCGGTATCTGCTGATTCTCTTCCACGAGCACTTTCTTACTGCTGTATATCTTATCATAGCCAAAATTTAGCGGCACCTCCAAGTTTTTGTATATCATTACCTTGTTTTTCATGTCAATCTTAATGCCTTGGCCGATTAGGAAGTCCACGCCAATTATGACTTCATCAACAATTTCCGCCACTATGAAGGTGTGTAGTACGACAACATTTCCAATTACAACTTCGCATGTAACTTCCCCTAGGACTTGGGTATCCTCGCCTGTTGCCGTACGCAATTTTGCTCCATACAATGGCCTTGCTTCCCTATTTACCAAGTCAGATCGAATGATGGAATGAGATGCTCCCGTATCCACAGTCAACATGCGCTCCATTCCGTCCACCAACCCAGCAATGGTAACATTACTCGTGCTTCTTCCCAACTGAGAGACAGAGATTATGGGGCATTCCATTGTGGGGACCAGCCCACGCCCCTTTTGGCTGACCCGCTTTAGTTTAACGACTCAGTTAATTTTGGCGCTTGTTCATGCCCCTCTGCCTTGCGCTTGCGCCAATCTGCAGTGCTGAACTTACTGGAACTATGACGTGCTATATGTCCCATTTTTCCGCATCTGAAGCATTTCACAGCATTACTTTTCTTTTTCTGCATTTCATTCAACGCCTCCCATATTTTGCTTAGTAAGTCTGGCGTTTCCACTTCCACACGATGAGCCTTGTAGGTGGGCTTGCTCAATAGAGATGCTGTTTCCTGCGTCAAGGCATATGATACCGTTTCAGCAAAAGTTCCTTTTGGATTTGCATAGGTAGCCCGCTTCGTTTCAATATCTCGTATTCCATTGATGAAGCTTTGAATTTTCATTCTTTCGATGAATTCTTGAGGTGCTCCTGCGTTTGCCAAATGAGCTAGCCTCTCAATCTCAGAAGAAAATTCTTGTAATGTCTCATTTGGTTTCTGGAAGCGATTCTGCAACTCCATTTGGTATATCTGCTTCCTGTGTTCGCTACCATAACGTCTTTCAACGGCACCCATAATTGCGTCATAGCTGTTCCTTTCGCCCTCGCTAACAGTCTGTAATATTTCTGCAGCTGGTCCTTTCAATGCTACGAACATGGCAGCGACTTTGTCCTCCGCACTCCAATTATTTACAACTGCCGTTTTCTCAAACTGTAGCTTGAATACTTGAAATGGACCACTTCCATCAAACGACGGAGGTTTTATCTTCTGTGTAGCAGTTGAAGCGATTGGACGACTTATATTGGTCTCCTGAAGACGGGCTTCCAACTTTTTTACATTATCCTCAATTTTATCTTGTCTTTCCTCAACCTGCGTAATTTTTGCATCCTGTGATTTTAATTGTGAGGATATGCGTTTTTCTTGCGCTCCCAACTGAGTTGCAATACTGGACACCTCTTCTAAAAGTAATGATTGTTGTGATTCAATTTTTGCTGACATCTGTGCCAGTACAACCAATATCGAATTCATGTCTACGTTTGCTACTGACTGTGGAGCCTCTTCCTTCTGGGTTTCTTCCTTTTGGACCTCTTCCACATCATCGTTGAAATCAAACTCATCTACATTAACGTTATGTGCTTCCATAGCTACTCTTAACCTTGCCTGTAGTTCAATTTTATTGCCGTTTGTACTCAGGTTTCTCTTTTCTAACTCCCTTTTAAGCGCTTGGATTTTCAGTTCGTTTAACTTTGCCATTATCCTTATTTCGTTATCCTTGTCTCGTTATCCTTGTTTCGTTATCCTTGATTCGTTATCCTTGCTTCGTTATCCTTGGTCCTGGAATTTATTTAACAATTCCAATTCTGACACCAATTGTTACGTATTTGTCGATAGCTTGATTATTTCTATCGGGTTCGTATCGCTGAATTGTTAAATAAAAGTCTTTATTTCTTAATTCACACCGCTTTATTTCACGACTAAAAAGTCTACACTTGTTTTACTTGACTTGATGTTAACACTTATACGGTTAAGTTACGACTCACTCCGGAGCGCCTGCTCGCCGCCTTATATAGTCTGTCAAACGCAATCTGGAAAATTCTGGCAACACTGGAAATTATCTGGTCTCTTCTTCTAGTTCTGGCAGTTTCCTTAGAGATGTGTTCAGTCATTTAGTGATGTGAGAGTGGAACCGATTATATTCGCCACAATATAAATGTGCTTATTGTGTTTATACATACATACACATATACACATATGAAAGAAGCTGGGTGTGGGGTTTTTTTGAAAAATCTGCGACAGAAAAGGATGTAACTTGCTCCAATGAAAAAAACCGAAACTTTCAACAAACAGAAGAGTCAAATAAAGAAGTTACAATGAAAAACTATTTCCGCGGTATTTCGCGTGTATCCTAGCGTGGCGGAGTAACGACCGGAAAAGGGCGGGGAGTGCTTTGATTTGCTCCAACAACAACAAAAAATGTCCAAGAAATCACTTAAAATATTGATGAAATGGGTTCATATTTATTTATGAATGTAATAAAATCTAAAGTACAATATTCGATTAATCGGAATGGAACGATTAACCGAATAACCTAAAGTGAGAAGTTATTCGATTAGTCGGCAGCTTTCGACTAATCGAAAATCGCTAACCGAATAATTGAAGTCGACTTCAGTCATAGTCGACTTATTCGGTTAATCGATTAGTCAATTTCCCCGAGCCCTAATACATATGTATGTATGTATGTATGTGAGGTAGGAATAGTTTTTAGTGTGTTAGGGTGGAAAATTTTTATGTGTTGCTCTAAATTTGGTGAATGTCCTTTTAAAATTTTGTTGCACTCTTCATTTTTGCAAACACATGTTTTATTTTCCATCACATACAATATATTATTTTTAGGACGCGGCATGTTGTTTTAGAATCTAAAATTTATATGCAGTCGAGCAAATAATAGAAAACTAACTAACTGCATGTTGTACTTCTTGCACATTTCCTCGCAAATTTGGTAGATTTTCTTCAAGTAAAGGGTAGGTACCTATTTTTTTCGTCCTGAGTGGCAAAGAGTAAAGGCCAAGTTAGATGCAAATGAATATATGTACATATATATGTATGTATATTTACATAGTGGGAGATCGCAGAGCATTTGTGCAACATTCATAGACATATAGATACCCTACAAAGAAATTCACATTAATCGGGGATGCTTTCGGGATCACGCGCAATGTAGCATGCGACTATTCTTAATTTTATCTAAATGACGTTGTTCATAATTAATAATTTTTAATAAATTGTATGTGTGTATAAGCATTTATCGTATGTATACATATGCCCATATTTAAGTATTGACAGGCCAAAAATTTTATTGCTTTTTGGTGGGCTGTGCAGTTTTGTTGTCAGAGAAAAATTACATTGAATTTCGCGTTAATGCAAATTATTGTATGATTTTGCAACTCAAACAATGGTTTTTGCAAGTTTAGGTTGCTGTTCAGATATTTTTGTGTTCCCAAGAGCATTCCGGATTAATTTTAAATTCTTTGTAGGGTATACATATGTATATATGGCTGTGGACATTTGCATCAGACCGCCATTGTGACACATATCGCTCTGCGCTCTCTTACACAATCTCTGTCATAATTTTGCTGCGGTCTGATCAGCGTTGCCGTTAGGGCCACTAAAGTGGCCATTTGAACCTTTTTTAAAGCCAGGCCACCTGAACCCAACTTTTTGAAAATATGCAATATTTGAACCTTTTTAAAAATTCGGGCCACTTTTGGTCCTTTTTTACTTTCAAAACAATAATTAGTAATAATTTTTAGTTTTTTCTAAAATATAAGAACAAAAAACCTCTTTGTTACTATTTTACTTTGCATTGGCAACTCTCCGTTTCGAAAGGTTTTTTATTTAATTTGTTTGCCAACATTACCCTTTAGTACTTTGAAATTTGGGCTGTTCGTTAAGATAATGAAAACGCACGGAGCAGCCCAGACACACACAAACACATATAGCGTTGGTTGATCCATAGGAAAGTGCAAGAAACGTAGGAATTTTACCACAATTCACATTCTTTGCACTCATAGTCGCTCTTTTTTGGATAAAATTTCTACGATTCTTGCACTTTCCTACGGCTCAACGAACGCTATAACAGTTTTTTTTTTTAATTCTTTACCTTTCTCGGGTTATTCCGTCTGCTCAACGAACGATCATATTAACGCTGCGTTAGTGTAGAGAATATTTTAAATTCCATTTTCTTTAAGCATTAAATAAACCACAAAAATATATAGAAATGTGTTTTAGCTAAAAAAAAATTGGGGCCACTTTTTTTAATTTTTTGGGCCACCTTTTGAAATTTTTGAGCGGCAACACTGGGTGAAGCTAGAAAAGATATGAGTTACAGAAACTCAGTACAGATTTCTTAATTAAACACAGATTTTTGTGAGAATCTTGTTGCTTCCCAATATAATTTTTTTTATGGATTTTCAATTGTAAATTTAATGTTCTGACTGTGTTTTTTGTTATTTTATGTTTTAGCCCTTGATAACTATCACCAAGGTGTGATGGAAATATATTGGGCAGCAACAAAATTACAAGAAAAATATGTTTTAATTACCAACTAAGCAGTAAAAAAGTAACTAAATTAATAAAAAAAAGTCGTCAATGACAACTTTAAAAACGATTAAATTAGTATTTTCTTGTCATTTGGCAAATAATGCACAGTTGTGTATTGAAGAGTAATCCGCATAACACTTTGAAGATTAGTAAAAATCTTGTTTGCTCAAAAATGACTAAATGGCAACCCTGCCAAAATGTAAACAAACTTTATATATATGTAAATATGTGTGAGTAAAACAGCTGATTGCTACGGGCTCAAAAAATCCTAAAAATTGCATACGGGCGTTTGCGTCAGCGAACGGACCACACGTTCTCGACTAACTGGGCTATTAGGTTTGTGTTCTTTCGCTCGTTTAGGGTTCGGTTTGTGTTCGTGTACATGAGCACAAACGTTATCGTAGCGTGCGCGTTTAGTGTTCTTTTTGGCGTAGCGTTTCCGTAGGGTTCAGTTTATTTGCGAACTCTGTACTCGACAAAGGATAGATTCGTAATGAAAAAATTTGACAATTTTTTCTCTATACGATCAGTGTTGCCACAGCCCAAATAAAAAATTTACCAATATAAAACAAAAAAATTACCAAAAAATTACCATTTTTTTGGAAGGAACATATTCAATTTTATTTACAAGTGTATGGGGAAACTTTCCAATAATGTCACACGCCCCAAAAAAAACGACTTCTACCGGTAGGTAGGGGCAGTGTTTAAAAAACTGGCATAAGTTTCATTTCTGTTGATTTTGATTTTGATTCCGCTTTTAAAAAATCAGAAGTCGCAGTTAATCAATATGAAAAAATATGAAAATGAACGATTTTGCCTGATTTTGATTTTGCGCTGATTTCATATTGCTCAAAATCAAAAGCAGCCAAATATCAAAATTAGCGAATTTGCCTGATTTTGATTTTGCGCTGATTTCATATTGCTCAAAATCAAAAGCAGCCAAATATCAAAATTAGCGAATTTGCCTGATTTTCATTTTGCGCTGATTTCATATTGCTCAAAATCAAAAGCGGCCTGATTTCAAAATGAACAATTTTGCCTGATTTTGATTTTGTGCTGATTTCATATTGCTCAAAATCAAAAGCGGCCTGATTTCAAAATGAACGATTTTGCCTGATTTTGATTTTGCGTTGATTTCATATTGCTCAAAATGAAAAGCAGCCAAATATCAAAATTAGCGATTTTGCTTGATTTTCATTTTCTGCTAATTTTGATTTTGTGCTAATTTCATATTGCTAAAATCAAAAGCAGCCAAATATCAAAATCAATGCTTTCACAGTTTTGCTATTTACGCTTACATGCGCATACATACATATGTATGTATACAAACGTCCCTGCAGGGAACTCAATAACTAGTGAGCAAAATTTCTAGTTCCAAACTAGCGAAAAGGTGTCAAAAGGGAACTAGATCAATTGTAGTTAGACCCTCACCAGTTCAGAATGAGGGAGTTGAGTGACCAGTATAAGACACACTTTGATTTGTATGCAATTTCGAAGTGACACAAATTTTCATGTATTTTTTTCGTTCGTCCATTTGCCGTCGGCTTTGTACATTTCTGCAATTCTCAAATTTTTAGTGAAACATTTTATATAAAGAGTTTTCTATTTGCTTCTAGTATGAAATTAAATGTTCCCCTAATTAAGCTTTTCCGATCCCTCAGGCTTATTTTTAATTTTTTTTATTTTATTACTTTTTAAATATTATTGTAAATTTTTATTAAATAAATAAATAATAAAATATTAGTTAAAAAAAATTAAAAAATTTATCATCCACCTTGACACCGACAGGATTCGAACCCGCGCCCCTCAGATTGAAAGGCACATGCGTTAGCCAGTCGGCCATCGCGCCACTTGCATGAAGTGTGTCAAAGACTACACTTAAGCGGCGGATGTAAAACTGTAGAATTTGTATGTACTTGTAGCTAGTTCAGAACTATCGAAATTGTACCAATAAACAAACTAGTGTAAACTGTAGAATTCAGTACTAGTTCGAAACTATCGAAAATGTAGTGCAGAGAGTGACAATTGTCACCGCCTAGGACATCGCCGTGTTAAATTCGCCAGTTGATAACATGCAAAAGAGATTTAGCTCGCACTAGTAGTGTCGAAAAATGCACTAGAAGCGACCTAGTTCGGAACTAGAGATTTTCCCTACAGGGGTAATACAGAGGGTAAGAAATTACGTACATACACACATGTGTTCATGTAAGCGTAAATAGCAAAACTGTGAAAGCATTGATTTTGATATTTGGCTGATTTTGATTTTAGCAATATGAAATTAGCACAAAATCAAAACTAGCACAAAATGAAAATCAGGCAAAATCGCTAATTTTGATATTTGGCTGCTTTCCATTTTGAGCAATATGAAGTCAGCGCAAAATCAAAATCAGACAAAATCGTTCATTTTGAAATCAGGCCGCTTTTGATTTTGAGCAATATGAAATCAGCACAAAATGAAAATCAGGCAAAATTGTTCATTTTGAAATCAGGCCGCTTTTGATTTTGAGCAATATGAAATCAGCGCAAAATCAAAATCAGGCAAAATCGTCATTTTAAAAAGCGACGAATATCAAAATCAAATAAAATCAAACATTTCACGACTTTTGCTAATTCCGACTGCAGTTTTTTAAACACTGGGTAGGGGAGGGGAAGGGTGTTCTGAATCCGTAAAATTTAGGCGCCGGACGTACCTCGTTTTCGAGGAATTTATGGATAAAGTTTAGAACTCTCCATATAAATTCGATAGACAAAGAAAAAACTTTTGCGCAGAACACTTTTCTGCGTTGGCGGCCTTCGGCCGCGCTTATAAAAAATAACCCTGGGCTACGTGTGCCCTAACCGTGGCTACCGCCACGGTGATGTCCTTCTGCGTAGTACACCCTGTGAAGTCGCTATTAGCAACATTTTTAATAAAAGTGATTTTAACGCAATATTAGCCGCTTTCGATTCACAATTTCTCTGCTGGCTATTAATTTCCTTCTGTCAAATTTATATGTGAATGATAGCGAGCAGAGGGAAATTTTTATCGACCAGTTAGCGAGTATGGCTACTACTCATTATGGGTTCAAACATTTTTGTTCGATCCGACCTCGCTTGTGTGATGGCGAATCGAAAACGACAATTGTAAAATTTATTAAATATATTAGTGATATACGTGTTGTGACTAAAATAAAGAGTGAAATTTGTTTTGTAAATGAGGAATTGGGGTTGGTATTGGTAAAAATTTAAAAACTTTAACAAATTCCGGGAAAACTAGGTACGTCCGGCGCCTGAATTTACCTGATTCAGAACCAAGTAAAAGTCGTTTTTCTCGGAGCGTGTGGCATTATTGGAAAGCCAACCCAAGTGTATCGCATATTGAATGTATATCAAACTCATTAACTAACTATTGTCGTTTTCGATTCGCCATCACACAAGCGAGGTCGGATCGAACAAAAATGTTTGAATCCATAATGAGTAGTAGCCAAACTCGCTAACTGGTCGATAAAAATTTCCCTCTGCTCGCTATCATTCACATATAAATTTGACAGAAGGAAATTTATAACCAGCAGAGAAATTGTGAATCGAAAGCGGCTTATAATTCAAAAGTAAAACTTACATATTTTCTTCTGGAAAGCTACGGTTATAAATAATAATTTCTTTTATAACTTGAGTTTTTTGATATGCCATTTTTACAGAATTCGCAAAAAGTGATACAGCCAGTTTCACGAAAAAAATTAAGTGAAAATTAAATTTTTTCCCTGTCAGATTTCATATAAAATTCAAGTAAAAAAATTAAATTAAACTTAAATTCTTTCGTGAAACTGGCTGTTAAAGCCATACCAGTTACATTTTTTTAAATACAGTGTTAAAAATTACTCGTTAGGAGGTCAAAGATATCGACCGGTGTTTTCTGTCGGTAACAACTCTTTAGCTAGTATAATATTATTAATTGTCTGAATATTAAATGTATTTCTATAATTATTTTCTATCAGAGCTAATTCAGAAAATTTTCTTTCAGTAGCCGCGGAACTGCGTGGCAGTATTAACAGGTTAAACAAAAGATCGCAAAGTTCCATATAAGCCAGTTTACCCAAACCATTTTTGATTTTACTTATTTTCACCCAGAAATTATTTATATCAATTGTTGGGGGTAAGTGGAAAAGAAATTCCAACAATTAAAAATTGAGTTAAATAAATTTCGTGCCAAGCATTAAAAACTCTTTCAAGTATTTATATCAATATTTACTTCAAATTAAATGTTTTTGGATAAACGCAATAACTTCAGTTGAGTAGTAATGGTTTCAACATTGCACTCGTAAAAAGAAAGTTTTATAAGTACATAAATAAAAATAAATTCAGACATTACATTCAGGCAAAACTTTTTCGGAAGTTACATTTGATACATGTTTCAAAATTTCTCTTTTAAAATCAAACCATTTTTTTTATCTGTAGTCATACTGCTCTATTTTGCTATCCCTATAAATATGCTTCTATTTGCTGATATACACGAACATTTTCAGATTAATTCGCCATCAACATGCATTTATTTCTGTGGTCACAAGCAATAATCGCTTAAGTCGACTTAGGAAGATTTGGAGTTATATATATCACGTTATTCTCCTATTAAAACTTTTCTATTTCTGTAAAACCCCCATGCTTATAACTTAATTCAATCAAAAGATATAAATAAAAACATTTAGACTTAACTTACAATAGAGGTATATTAAACTTGCTATAACAGCCAAAGTAGACGTATATACTTAATCAAATTTCTTCATGACATTTTGTTTTATTTACAAAATTTGATCGTAACATTGTGGATGGCTCACTGATTTTGCGTCCATAGTTTCGTTGATCACTTAAAAACACTTTCTCAATCTGTTTTAAAGCCTGCAATTTGATATAATTATTTATTATACAACTCTACCACGAACTTAAAATATTTTTTTCATATATTTTGGCTTTGTTCAGAAACTCAGTTTGAAGCGCAATCTGCTTTTGTAGTACAAGCAGAGCGTCATCAAAAAAATAATTACTGCCGCTGTTGCGCTTCATGCTGTGTTTCTGACATACCCTATTTTCGCTGCCCCGGCAACCCTTTTCTGTCAATGGAACCAATATTGGTGAATTTCCAAAAATCCCATCTCAAAGCTTGCCTACAGTTCTACAGTGCTTACAAATTTGTTTGCTCTTTGCTTGTTCGCTTGCTATTTTCTGCAATAAAACAAGTTTATTTGTATGAAATTAGCAAAATAATAAAATTTTGCTAGTCTCTGCTCTCTCAATCTTGTTTCGACCTCAAAACGAGTGCCGAAACTCGCCAATTTCCATACAAATTTCTGAGAGCGAGTGAAGATTGAAACACTAGTTTCGTTCTCAATCCTCTTGCCAAACGCGATGATATCGATGCCTTCTCTAATTTTTTATCGAAAATCTATCGAAATCTCACACATGCCAAAACAAAAACGCAAAAATAAGCAAACACAAACATTTAAGAAGAACAACAAAGAGAAATGTTAAACTGAATCACGATCAGCAACGTGGAGACAGGTTATTTAGCGAGATGTTTTGCTAGATGTTTTGTTTGCGAAACAAGATATGTGGAGACGGGCTTTAAATAGCACTGTAGAAGTAAATAGTGATGAGATACGACATTTATCGATATTTCAATGTTTTATGTTACTCGTAAAACATATTCATAACTATTTTTATAAGCGATAGGTAGTAATGATAAGCTTTATTCTTTAATGCAATATATTGTTCATAAATTCATTTCAAAATCTATTTTCGTATGTAATCGATCAGTGAGTATTCGTTAAATTATTTTGTTATCTCAAATATAGGCGTATTCTGTAACTCTGTCTCATCTCAAGTCTCTAAATTTGAGATTTGAGACATGAGACTATTTTTGTGACTTGAGTCAATTTTGGTATTCTGTAAGCGACAGTCACTAAAAAATATTCACCAAAGACCATACTGAGACAGTCAGCTGATAGCATGTTCGTTCAGTTCCAGTTGGAGATAACAAAATAATTTAACGAAAACTCAGTAATCGATAACATGCGAAAATAAAATTTTTAAATGGATTTAAAAGCAAAAATATTCATTAAAAATATAAAATGTATATAATTACTGCCAATCTTTTATAAAAACACACATGATTATATTGTTTTTTAAGTGTTTTATCTGAACCGATTTTTGCGAAGAATTATATATAATGCAAAAAGGGTACTATCGATAAGTGCCGGTTTCATCACTATGCAATACAATATTTATTTACAAATATTGGAAATGTCTGAACAAGGTAAGTGATTTCAAACATTTCCTAATTTTTTTATAATAGAATAAAATAGTAAATATTTTAATTGCAGGTACTACACGCGTCAGTAAGGAGCAGATTGATTGCTACCTGGCATTCGCTGAGAGCCACCCCGAATTGAGAACAAATAAAAACGGCCGCACACACCGCTGACCCAATGGACTATCTTCCGAGGTAACCGAAAATCCTTTTACGTAGAGTTTTATATTTACTTTTTACAACCTCTTAAATCGTTTCTCCTACAGCTGGTTACTTTTGCAAACTCCAAAGGCAATGGATTATCATCACTACTCAGGAGAAAGTCAACTGCATTCTGGGTGCTCTTGGCTATCATCACATGCAAGCCAAATATTTGCTAAAAGCAAAACAATGGGCATTGGCACATTATGTCAACTTTCAGCATATAGCACCACATGCAGTAATCAATGGTGTTGTGGTAAAAGTAAGAAATAAAATATGTGATTAATGTGTCCGTATTTTTGCAAACAAAAATGTGAAAAATATGTATGTATAAATTGATTTGCTAATACTGGATAAAATGTCAAATATAATAAAAAAATATGTAGTGAAATTTCAGTGTTCTTAGCTCTGATTTCCGTCTGCCTACCAAAAGGGTCGGCTTTACATTAAAGAACCACGGTCCGAGAAAAATGACTTTTTCACGGGGTAGAGGGGCTCTCAAAGATCTCAAAACTGAAATCAAACCTTGCCGGAGGCTTACAGTTCACGAGATATTTGTTGGTAGTTGGATGGGTCCATAGATATTACCCCAGAAAGAGAATTCTGCCAGCTGAGTTATTTTTTTAAAGCGCGGCAGAAGGCCGCCAACATGACAGATTTTATACACAAATATATATGTACATACATATGTATGTGCGTGTTTTTATAAGTGCTTTTCCTCGGTAATAGTGCGCAAAAGGACCTCCTCTACAATCCCCAATAACTTTTTTTTTCAACGCATGGTAGCATATTGGAAAATTTTCCCGTATTTTTAATTAAAAGGCGTGGGAGATATACAGAAGTAGAGAAATTTTTATTAACAATTACATGAAGAACTATTAACATTTTCAAAAAAATAGCAAATATATTTGTTAATAGACATCCCCTACACCTCCTGTGAATTTTATTGAAAAATTTTCGGTGGTTTTGAAATTATGAATATTGGCACCACTTATGAAGTTGAAGCCGAAAAATCAATGCGGTCGATGGCAAAGAGGGTGGAGGTCCGTCGGAAAACATTTTGTGGCTTTTTTAGTATCAAATACGCACAAAAAATTATTCCTCCATAGTTATTTGCAAATTCTTTTAACTTTTCAGACTTTATGTATTTCACCTCAATGTTTGGTTTATTTTGTGACCTCCTCGCCACCAGGTCATTAATTAGTGACGTATTTTTTGAGACTTGAGACGTGAGCTCGCTTACAGAATACCAAATTGTCTCAAAATCAATCTCACCACGAAAAAGTCTCTATTAGTGACTTGAGACAGCTTACAGAATACTAGTGTCTCAGTACATTTTCACCACAGTCTTTGGTGAAATTTGTAGTGAATGTGGCTTACAGAATACCAAAATTGGCTCAAGTCACAAAAATGGTCTCATGTCTCAAATCTCAAATTTAGAGACTTGAGATGAGACAGAGTTACAGAATACCGGTATAAAGCTTTGTTTGCTTTGCTTTACTCTGAAAGCTTCTGTAGCTCAATGGTAGCTTTGAACGCTGTCATAAAAGGTTTTTTTCTTATTAGCTAGCTATGAATAGTTGTCCAATAGGCGAATTCTGTAACTCCGTCTCATCTCAAGTCACAAAATTTGAGATTTGAGACATGAGACATTTTTAGTGACTTGAGCCATTTTTGGTATTCTGTACGCCACAGTCACTAAAAATTTCACCAAAGACTGTGGTGAAAATGTACTGAGACTGTTTGAGATAACAAAATAATTTAACGAATACTCACTAATCGATTACATACGAAAATAGGAATAGGAAATGAATTTATGAGCAATATATTGCATTAAAAAAATAAAGCGTATCATTACTACTTATCACTTATAAAAATAGTTATGAATATAATGTTTTATGAGTGTTTTATCTGAACCGATTCGCAAAAAAAGTCATGTAACATAAAACATTGAAATATCGATAAATATCGTATCACATAACTATTTACACTTGATCGAAATGGCGGAAAAAAAGTAAGTTAGCAAAACCAGCAAAATTTTATTATTTTGCTAATTTCATACAAATATACTTGTTTTATTACAGAAAATAGCAAGCGAACAAGCAAAGAGCAAATAAGTTGTAAGTTTTTATAAATTTTGACGCTTTATTTAGTTCACCTCAATGCTTTGTTTATTTTGTGACCTCCTCGCCACCAGGTCACTAATTAGTGACGTATTTTTTGAGACTTGAGACGTGAGCCCGCTTACAGAATACCAAATTGTCTCCAAATCAATCTCACCACGAAAAAGTCTCCAAAAGTCTCTATTAGTGACTTGAGACAGCTTATAGAATTCAGCTACAAGTTTGTGCTAGCAAATTGTTTTTTGAATCAAAAAATTAGCAGAATGAGATCCAAAGCGTGATACATTTGATACCAATATCGACCAAAAATATTCAGAGGAGGGCCAGATTCACGTTTTGACCTTTTGACCTATGTATATCTAGGGAACCCACTTCCGGATTTGAAAAAAATATGCATATAAACCATCTAGGGCAAGGTACGCAGCTGGTGTGTAAATTTGGTCAAAATCCCTCGACGCGTTTGGGCGAAAGCCGGCGACAAAGAAATAGCCTTGATTTTTATATATATATAGATTAGTTTCCGACGGAATATTCGGCCAAGCTTCGGTATTCGGCCTATTCGGCTGGTATTTTTTATTCGGCTGAAAAGGCCGAATAATCGAGGCCGAATAATAGATTTGTTTAATAACAAAAAAAATTGACTGGATTTTACGAATTTTTGATTTTTTATAAGCTACAGAAAATCGAAACTTCCAGTAATATTTTTTTGTTATTGAACAGGCCTAAGATTCCGAACGATAACTTACGCTAATTACACTGGATCAAAAAATGAAATTTGTTGTTTTTTTGTGATAGTGAAGAATCTTTGGATGAATCAATTACTTTGGATTCCAGTGACCTCTGGGCATTCCATGATAAATCTGTAAAAGATTGCACACGCAAAGCAAAAACTAAACAAGTCTTGATGTGGAATTAAGCGAATACTTGTTCTTCGTAGTGTTAATATTTTCCATTATTGGCATTCCTCAAATTTTTTTAATTTAAAAAAGGTCCTCCAACGAGTGTGGCGAGCGAGCAATTATTTAGTACAGCTGGTCAACTATACACCGATAGACGGTCAAATCTCTTGGGAGAAAATGCAGATAAACTCTTTTTGGCGTACAACATAAAGCTTTTGAACTTTAAGTATTGAATTTTATTCACCTACATTGTTAAAATGTTATTAACATAAAGACTGAATTTTTTTTATTTTTGTTCACAAGTATGTATGTATGTATTTTTGGAAGGTGTTTTGTTTATTCAAAAAACAAAAAAAAAATGAGATTTTATTAAATAAAAAAAATCTCAAACTTAAGTATGTATATATTTTTCTTATGTTGGTTTTCGGCTTCGGGTTTCGGTCGAATAAAGGATTATGCCGAATATTCGGCTACGGCTTCGGCTTCGGCCTAAAATTCCAGCTTCGGTCGGACACTAATATATATGTAAATATCTGTGAGTAAAGCAGCTGATTGCTCCGTTGCCCTACGGGCTCAAAAAATCCAAAAAATTGCATACGGGCGTTTGCGTCAGCGGGCGGACCACACGTTCTCGACTAACTGGACTATGAGAGTTTTCTGTTTCAGTCAGTGGGAAACACTTTGCGCTCACCATTTTTGTGTTTCCGTCAGACTGAAATGGAATGAAAATAAGTGTTAACTGTTAAAGTAGGTCTCTGGCTATAACGTTATAACGTTATCATCATCTAAATCCCATTGGAAATCGATTTTTGAAAATACTTCAACGCAGCTTTTCAATTACGAAGCTGGTAATTTTGTATGTCAACCAGCGTTGCCACTTAAAAAATTTTAAATTTATCAAAATATAAAATAAAAGTAACCAAACTAAATTAATAATATAGGCATATATCCCATTAACGTTAGGGCTATTTATTTCGTAGCAAAACAATATATGCGGTTAACAAAAACTAAAATATATCAATTATTTTATGTACATCTGTAAGTCTTAAACAGATCCAACCTCGAGCGAAATATCACCACGTCGCGACGCGTTGTAGCGTTCTATCAACATTTAAAAACACGGCCAGGTATGAGAATGAACAGGGCCAAAAAGCTGACGAAAATTCGCCAGAATAGATTTATTTCTAATGTGGTCGCTGGCTCCTGCCAAATAAATTATTTTGACTTAAAAGCTTTTGTGCCTAGCACGAAAATTATATAATTTAATTTTTTATTGTTGGGGGTAAATGGAAAAATTCCAACAACTATTTCCAGCGAAGGTTGAGTATAGCTATTTCACGAAAAACCATTTTCGATCATTAGCACCCTTTTCGGAAGTGGATGCTCCTCACGAGGATCGAACCCGTGATATATTCCATTTTCAGCCGCAATGTGCGAACTGTTTTACACGCTCGATCACTGAGACTGTGAAAACTGTTGAATTTTTCCCATTTTTGCCTTATTATTTTTCCTAAAACAGCTTTACACTCAACATTCGCTGGAAATAGTTGTTGAATTTTTTCCATTTACCCCCAACAATAAATTATTTGGAATTTGATAAAAAAAAAAATACAACAAAACAATTTGGGTAACAAATATTTTATAGTTTGGAAAAATTAAAAGCGTATTCCTAAAAATTGAATGTAACCATGGTGTGCTCAATACATGGACCTTGAAGGTAACCAAAATCGGTCGAAAGTAACCACGTAACCAAACGATAAAATTGTAACCAATTTTGGTAAAAAGTAACCAAAGTGGGAACGCTGATGTCAACGTTATACTCGTTGTCTGATTCTTCATCGATAATGTCTGCGTTTGCGTTTATTGGTCAGAATAATATTATGTTCAGATTGACTTCATTTAACGTGTTAAATGGCCTACAACCTGATAAATGGGCAAACCCAGTTCTTGAACGTGATAAATTGCACGGAAATTGTTGATGGAATTGAAACTAGGTAAATAATTTAACACGTTCAAAACCCAGTTTCGCGCAGTGTTGCATTAGCAAAAATGTTACTTACAGGGAACATACCCAAGTTTTTAAACGAACAGGTCGAAAATCGGCAAGTGTCAAAAAAAAAACGAAGTGTAGAAACAAACGCCGTTGTTCGCAAATAATTTAAAAATGGAAAACGTGAAAAGAAAAAAATTTAAGTGGTCCGCCTCATTCGAGAGTGCTATAATACAGGTATGGGGCGATTACATTTCGAAATCTTGCTTTTAATTGACCAAAAGCATTTTCTACCACTCTTCGACACTCTCGTAGGCGCTTAATTATAGCATTTGAGTATATCTCCTCCAATATTTTAAAAGGTCTGCTAAGAAAATTATTATTTTAAAAATTACGAAAAATTTTCCGTGAAATGAAAACAACCAGCTGTCAAAAGTAAACACAGAACTGCAGTCTGAACGGTCTCGTTTAACGAACAAGGTTTGTTCATTTATCACGTTAAATGAAGTCAATCTGAATGTACTATAATGCTATATTACATTTAAACAACAAACGGCCTTCAAATAAACTTGATCTGTTCGAATTGCTCGATACCCGGGTATCTAGAGCTCTAATTTTAAATGCACTTTAATATACATATTACATATCGTCGTACCATACGAAAACTAGCACATTAAAAAATTCTGTACGAAAAGTAGCATATTTGACTTTTGGATGACAAAAAGTAGCACATTTCACTTTTGGCCGACTAAAAGTAGCTGTAATTATATTGTGTTTTTATATTAAAATTATTGTGGTTTAAACGAAATTGATAGTTTTCGTCATCCAAAAGCCGATCTTGTTACTTTTCGTCAGCCACAAAAAATTGCATGCTAGTTTTCGTATGGTACGACGATATGTATTACCTATGAGCAGGGATGCCACTTTTGGGCTTTTCCTACCAAAACTGGTAGGTTTTTTTCCTTTTGGTAGGTTGGTAGGACGATTTGAATTTTGGTAGGTTTTTGCCTTCGTTCAATTAACATCACTGATTTGGTACATTTGGTCACTTTGCCACAACACTGTTGAGAAAACGCATCTTCTCAGTAGAGTTTTGTCACAAAACTCTGCTAAATAGAAACGTTTTCTTTAAGCTTCAAGTACACTTGCCCCCACATACACAACTCGAGGATATTGAAAACAGAAGGTATCTGACATTTTACGCTATATGAAGCAAACAAGGTGGTTCGTCTACATGGTCTGTAATAAAGAGCTCCATGTGGTATCACAACAGGCCATTAGGCCTGCCTAGGTAGTAAAAGTGTTTGCTAACCAAGTTGAAATCATGTCCGCTATTTCCCTCGGTAAATCTTCTTACGTTTCCTTCAGGATCAGTTTCTTGCCCTCATTATTCCTCAAATGTTATTCCACAAAATGTTAATCCTGATTTGCTCCGCACTGGACGAGCGGTGGCAGCCAATCCAACCTTGTCCTTGTTTTTGTTTATCTGGAAACTGCTGCTTCCTTCTCTTTTCCTTCATATTTTTATAACTCATTCTAAAATTTATTGAAATTTGTACAAATAATATTAAATTTAATACTAAAGTTTTCAAAATCAAAAAAAAAATAAACATTTTTTTTTATTTTGAGCGGTAAAAAAACAAAAGTATCCGGTTACTGCAGGGTGGTCGGTTAGTGGCACAGTTACCTTAACCCTAGATAGATAACGCTATTTTATACCCCTGCAAAGATAAACATACGTCATAATGACGTATCTTCATTTAATGGCTTTTAAGGAGGTGAAAAATATAAAATTTATTTGTTTTTTGACTGAGATAATTTATTTCATTTATTTCCAGTCCTATGTGGAACATTTAAACATAAAATTAAAGATAATATGAGATTAATAAAGAAATTCATTTTTTTTTTGACAAAAAGCTACAAAAATTAGACAGCCTTCACAAAAAGGTGCAAATTTCATTCTTAATTCTAAATTCATAGAGGTTTTTTTTGTTTACGTAACAAAACAACCCTTTAAATAATATTTTAAAACAAAAAAAATAAAATGAAGCAAGATTATATGCATGTGTTACAAACTTGGTTTTGGTGTTGTCCACACAGAGGTGTGTTACACTTGAAACATTATTTTTTTGACATGCGTGTTATTTTAGATGGACAGCACCAACAGTATTTTATTTTCTGGGAAGAGCCTGATTTCTACTGCCTTCGAGATCATTGCAGGTGTTATTTTTTGTCGTCTTCTTGGGTATCACTAACTCCATCTGAATTTTGTAGGGCAACTTGTATAGTGTTGCGCAAAGTTCTTTGCAAAGAAGATATTTTAAGTCTTGTTTTCATCCGTAGATTTGTTAACAAATTAAAACTAAAAAAAAAACAAAAACAACATATTAATCTAATAAATTGAAACACAAAAGTGATAAAAAATTCATGCAATGGAAAAACCAAAATGTCACACTAAAGATAAAGCTACGTCGTTTTGACGTACGTTGTGATCATAACTCAGATAAAAAAAAACTTATGGCAAAAAATCGAGCACCAGCATTGACCTACAACCACCGACTGAGAAAACTGAGCGTATGAAGTTGCTTCGGAAATAAATGAAAGTCTGAGAGAGTAAAAATAAAAATGAATACGTCATTTCGACGTGGTTTATCTAATTAGGGTTAAATGAATTTGTTGAATATGGTTAAATCTCACATTAAAAAAAAATTGGTAGGCTCGAAGCCATTTTGGTAGGTTTTTGGTAGGAAAAAAATTTTCTTAGTGGCATCCCTGCCTATGAGGCGTTTGTCATCAAAACTACCTCATTCCAGTTCTGGAAATTTTACAGGAATGAGTGTCCACAGTTCTGAAGCAATTTATTTTTAATAGAGCTCTAGATAGAATTTGATATAATTTTGGGTGGGAATGATCTTGATTAGATATATCCCTTCGTCAGATTATGAAGGACCCTCTAAAATTTCAAAATATGCAAGAAAGTGGATTTTATAAAAATATGGAATGAGCTGGTTTTGAAAGCAAACGCCTTATATATTAATTAGATATATTTTCGTTTTTACAGGAAATACTGGGTCTTCTGCTACCAGTGATTAATTTTAGAAAAGTTCTACGTGTTTTTAATAACACTATAAGAAGCATGCATATCATACCCAGGGTTTTAGATACTCATTACGCCCAAAAGAACGTGGTTGCTGCAATGACTTCGAATACGGTATGTACATTCTGTGGGGAACGACCTACGTTGCCGCATCAAATGACTTGTGGTCATATCTATTGTTATTATTGTTTGTCAGCAAATATTCTTACTGATGCAAGCTTCAGTTGTACAGATTGTGGTGTAAGCTGTGCAAAAGCCATTAATGACCTTAATCCTTGTATATAATTGCAAATATGTACGTATGTACGGGTATGTTCAGAAACGCAGCATGAAACGCAACAGCGGCAGTAATTACTTTTTTGATGATTGTGATGAGCAACGCTTCATGCAAAATTTACGTTTATGAACGCTCTGCTTGTACTACAAAAGCAGGTTGCGCTTCAAACTAAGTTTCTGAACAAAGCCTACATACATATGTATCTATGTAAGATATCGTTCCATGTATATATGTATAATCTAAATTTTAGAGGTTTAACTTGATCAAATTTATAATAAAAAAAAACAGGTTTACAATAACCATAAAATTTGGATATATGTATACATATATCACACGTTTTACTCAATAGGGATTTAACCAGGGACGGTAATCATTATAAGCGAAATAATCAGCCCTATCATGAACTTCATGTGAAAAATTTCCCTCGAAAAATATAAAGCAAAACAATAACAATTTTTCACATTTTGTTTTTGTTTTGCTTTGTAATTTTTGGGAACATTTTGTTCACATGAAGTTCACGATAAGGCTGAATATAAATCACCGTATAATCATTATTCTTCGATTTATATTTTTCTGATTAAAAATAATTATTATTTTCTAACAGCCAGTTTCACGAAATAATTTAAGTTTAATTTATTTTTTTTACTTGAATTTTATATGAAATCTGACAGGGAAAAAATTAAATTTTCACTTAAATTTTTTCGTGAAACTGGCTGTTAGTGTTATTTTTTCGATGGGAAGTAATAATTATTATTTAATTAAAATTTTTTTTATCACTAATAAGTATTATCCTTGGATTTTAATTTTTTTACTCAAGCATAATTATTATTTCTTGATCTTTACTTTTTGCATCAAAAATAATTATTATAGTTGATTTTTATTTTTTCTCTCAAGGCATAATGATTATGTGTAATTTTTATTTTTTTTTTTTACTCAAGAATAAAAATTATTGTCTGATTTTTATTTTATTACTAGAGGTTATCCGCGGTTTCACACCACGTGCTTTTAAAAATATTAGCATATTGAGTCTGTTCTAAAAAGTTACACAGAAAAGATATCATTATTGACGTCAAATATAGTTTTCTTATTTTTTTTGTCCGTTGAGTATATAATTATCTCATATGCCCTCACACAAATGTTCAGTACCCTACTACAAATATTTCAGAAGATATTCGCTGTGAAATTTTCAATTTGTATGAGAGGTGCCCATCCCAGCTTTACCAAGACCTATCCCTCTCATCCGTTGAGTACGTAATTATCTCATATGCGCCCACACCAATTTTCAGTACCCGAATATAAATATTTCAAGAGATTTTTGATGTGAAAATTTCAGATTATATGGGAGGTGCCCATCCCTGCTTTACCAAGACCTATCGCTCTCATCCGTGGAGTACGTAATTATCTCATATGCGCCCACACCAATTTTCAGTACCCTACTACAAATATTTCAAGAGATTTTCGATGTGAAAGTTTCAGATTGTTTGGGAGGTGCCCATCCCTGCTTTACCAAGACCTATCGCTTTCATCCTTTGAGTACGTAGTTATCTCATATGCGCCCACACCAATTTTCAGTACCCTACTATAAATATTTCCAGAGATTTTCGCTGTGAAAGTTTCAGTTTGTATGGGAGGTGCCCATCCCTGCTTTACCAAGATCTAGCGTTTTTACCCGTTTAATACATAATTATCTCACATGCCCTCACACCAGCTTTCAGTACCCTACTACAAATATTCCCAGGGATATTCGCTGTGAAAGTTTCAGTTTGTATGGGTGGAAAGTGCCCATACCTGCTTTACCAAGAACTAAATTGTTTATCCGTTGAGTATATAATTATGTATTCTTCCTTCACACAAATTTTCATTATTCTAGGACAAATATTTCAAGAGATATTACGAAAAAAAGGAAAATTTTGTATGGGAGGTGCCCATCTCTGACTTTTAATCAGATTAAAAATATGCCTATAGTAATTGCCGGGTGAAAATACCAAAGTGTGCAAAGTTTCGTGAGGATCCGTTCAGCGGTTTTCGCGCCAATTGAGTTTAAACACAATTTCCATTTCACATATATAATTAGGGAAGCTAAAAATATGCAAATGCATATTGCATATGCAAATGCATATTTAGACCTAAAATGCATATTTACGGTCAAAATGCATTTCGTGCTTATTTTGGCATATTTTGGCACTTAATCGAGCAATATCGAAAAATATTATGCTGGCAACATCTTATCTGTGGTTAATTCAGATAGTTGCGTATACATACAAACAAGGCTATTTAACTATTGATCTGGGCCCCGGAGCGGAGCATTTTCCCTTATAAAAATTCACCACAACAAACACTAAGTTCTTGTATGCTGATCAGAGCCTCGAAGCAAACCCAGAGTAAAAAAAAAGGTTACTCGATGCTACACGGTCAATATTAATCGTTTTCCCATACAAGAGCTTTTTCTCGGAAAACCGCCAAAAATTCACACTGGAAAATATAGTAAAGCATACGATAGTTCAATGCAACCCTGCGCAATATTAATGGAATGGTTTCGTTTGCTTTGTAAAAAGATCTCATGTCTTTACATAAATACAAATCTAAAATTAATTAAAAGTATTATATAGTATTTAAAAATAAATTTTTTAAATGGGGAAAATGTGAAATCCTGATCCATTAGGATTTTTGGCTTAAAATTTTGCATGCACACACCTTCTTGCCACGGCAATATGCTCATATGTAAAACTAGCTTATGTTATGGATACGCGTTTGACCTCGATTACGATCTACAATCGAGTGGAGCAGCAATGCATGGCGGTCGGCATGATCTAGGGTTGCACTGTGGCTAGTCATTGTCGGCTGGGCGGGGTTCTTGCCTACATTGCTGTCCTGCGCCATAAACAGAAAAAATTCATATCATGCCTTTTCAAACCAAAACGAGTAAAATCAAACGAAAACAACATCCGGTTTTAGCCGGATGCCACGGACGGACCGTTGAAAAATTCAAAAATTCAAAAGATAACCCGAAAAAAAATCAAATTCAAGAGGCCAGGCATCAGTTAAATTTAAATAAATGCAAACCGAGGGAAAATGTCGTTAAAATTTGAATATGAATTTTGAACGTACATATGTACGTTAAAGTCAGACGGACGTTAGCAAAACATTTAAACCGAAATTTAAATCGGACGGAAATACTGACAATCGACGGAAAAATTTGAAAATAGATAATCGGACGTTATATTTAAATAAT
This sequence comes from Urophora cardui, assembly GCA_960531455.1. NCBI lineage: Eukaryota > Metazoa > Arthropoda > Insecta > Diptera > Tephritidae > Urophora > Urophora cardui. The sequence goes on from OY482673.1 coordinate 6,269,725, forward strand.
CTCGGACGGAAGAGAAAAGATTTAGAAATTTAAATTTGAATACACGTTGAAATCAAAAAAAAAACTGTCAAAGTGAATTTGAATTTGAATATACATATATATCGCGGAAAAAAAATCGTTAAATTTGAATTTAATTTGAATCAACCGGAAGGACCGGTTATTAACAGGCATCTGAAAATACATAAAAGAAGCTGAAATTTAAAATATATGAACAATCAAAAAAAGTTAAAGGCCGAACTCACAAGGGGGTGGCACTGCTGATGTTGTTGCAGCGCCGGTGCGTTTTTGTCCCACCCTAATCCATGGTTACTGTCGCACCCGAATACCAGTAACCCCTTACCTGTGGTGCGCCGCTGGTGTTGTTGCAGCGCCGGTGCTTATCTACCCACCCTCATCCTTGGTCATCAGTGCACCTATAATTCGATGACCCCATACCTGAAAATCCCTATGCCTTTTTAAATTAGGGTAGTCAACATTCCCATTTTAAATTTATAATATTTATTTACATTATTTTGTAACGTTCATTCAAAAAAAAAAATTATTTTTATAATTGTGAATTTTAGCTGACCAACTTATAAGTAATATGAGCATATATTGGGCTTTTTTGGTCAAAAAGGTTGCAAGTGCGAAGTCACATAAAAATGTAATTACATCCACTGATTGCCCAACGTTTCGCCAAACACCTTGGCATCCTCAGGGGCGTAATCTTTATTAACAAACATAATAAAACAAACATTATATTATACATGAGTACACAATATTAAACATACAGATACATATGTACATTATAACATTTGAAATCATCACAGTAAAAACAAATCACTTACATTTCAATGGATAAAATAAAAATTATTGCACAAAGTATACATACATATACATAGATACTTTACTTTACAGGTATCTTTGTCAAACTGAAATATAACTAATTATAAACAAAATAAATAGGTGGCAGCAATGTCTTCGGTGTCTTCTTTTTTGTTAACCGTCCGTTCTCTATTTTTTAATATATGTAAACTCTCTAATATGTATCTAGTTCTCTCTCTCTTCTCATTGTCTATTATCTTTGTGTTATCTATATCAGCTGTGTGTCCGTGTGTAAATATGTGATGAGCTAGGGCAGTATTAGTCTTGTGTTTTCTTATGTCCGCGTCATGCTCCGCTAGTCGTACACCCAGTGGTCGTTTAGTAGTGCCTATGTATACCTTGTCGCAGAGTGATTCAGATGTACCTTTGCATGGTACTTCGTAAACAACGTTCGATTTCTGGAGAGTGTTAATTGGTGTTTTTGTTTTGGTAAAGACCTTAGAGAGTGTGTCGTTAGATTTATATGCGAGTGTGATATTTTGTGTTTTCTTACGGATGTTATAGTCTATGTTTTCAGTAAATTTCGGTATGTACGTGACACTGTGATATTGCTTTGTTATGTTGTTAGTTGTGGTAGTGGGTGTTTTATTGTCGTTGTTGTTGGTGGGTGATAATTTTTCGTTTATAAGAGTTTTAATAAGGTGTGTAGGGTAGTTGTTTTTAATCAAGATGTTGTATATTTTACTTATGTTTTTTTGGTGGAATTGAGGGTCGCTTATATTAATAATTTTGTTGATGAGGTTTTTGGCTGTATTAATCTTATATTTTTTGGGTTGAGCTGAAAAGAAGTTTATAATTCGCCCTGAAGAAATGGGTTTGGAATACCAGTCAAGTATAATGTCATTGTTTTTCCTATGTATCAAGACGTCAAGAAAGGGGATTTGTGAATTAGCTTCTTTTTCTAAAGTAAATTTGAGTTTGTTGTGGTATTTGTTAAATGTGTCAAGAATAATATCTACGTCATTTCTTTTGACAATAGCGAAAAGGTCGTCAACATACTTTACTACAAATTTAATGTCAATGTTATGTTTTTTCAATTCGTCTAATGAGTTATCTAGCAAGTCATCCATTACAATGTCTGCTATTGTCGGGGAAAGGGGATTACCCATAGGCATACCAAAATTCTGGGTGAAGATTTTCCCATCGTACCTAAAATAATTGTTGTCTTGTAAACAGAAGTTTAAAATTTTAAGGAACATGTTTTTTGGAATTTTGGATATTGACTGGATTTTATTGAATTTGGTCATGATAATTTTTATAGCTAAGTATGTCGGTATATTGGTGAAAAGGGAAACCACATCTAGTGAAATTAGTATTTCATCATCATCTATTTTAATTTTATCTAGTTTTTCTTTAAGTGCAAATGAGTTTTTTATGTTGTATTCGTCAGATATTAGGTTATTAATGGTTTTGCCAATAAATTTAGCAAGATGGTAGCAAGGTACGCCATTAGAAGAAGCAATGGGACGTAGAGGTAAATGTGGTTTATGGATTTTTGGGAGTCCATAAAGTCGGGGGGCCAATGGTGCACTGGAAGTTAATTGTTGTTTTTCTTTGAGGCTAATATTTTTATTTTTGTATAAAGCGTCAATCAAACTATTATTCTGTTTGTGTAGAGTATTTGTTGGGTCGTTTCTAGATGTTCTGTATGTATTTCTGTCTGAGAGTAACTCGTTCATTCTATCCTTGTAGTCTCGAGTGTACATTGCCACTGTTTTGTTACCTTTGTCGGAGTCTGTGATAATTATTTCATCTTTATATCTACTTAAAAATAGCTTAGTTTTCTTTAAGGTTTCTAAAATAAATTTGTCTGCTGGGTTGTGTTTGATGTGTCTTTTATGCTGGGTTATACCGGCACTCAATCTGCCTCTCTCTATTTCTTTTGATCTTTCGTCGTCTATTTGTTGTATAATTTGTTCAATTTCGGAAATTATCTTGATTGGCTTGAAGCTTTCTTTGGTTGTTGGTAGAGTGAATTTCTTGCCTAGAGAGAGCAACCACTGCACATCTTCTGGAAAGGTTATTTGAGTTTTGTTGACAAACCAATCGCTGTTGAATTTTATGCCGAGACTCTCTAATTGTATTTGTTTTAGTTTGTTTAGTTTATGTTCTAGCTTAATTTCGTGTTCCTTTTTTTACTCTGTGGCAGAACGACGTTTGGTATGAAATGAAAGAGTTGAAATCACTCACTTCCAGATTTCGCTTTAAAAAGCTTTCGGCCAAGTGTACCTCTTTTTTTGTATTTTTGATGTTGATGTTGGTTTGTTTGATTTCTATGTTTAAGATTTTTTTGAAAAATGCAAGTTTAGTTTTTTCTATTTCCTGCTTAATGTTGTGAGATGAAGTGTTTATTGTAATTCAATAAAAAACACTACAATAAACACTTCATCTCACAACATTAAGCAGGAAATAGAAAAAACTAAACTTGCATTTTTCAAAAAAATCTTAAACATAGAAATCAAACAAACCAACATCAACATCAAAAATACAAAAAAAGAGGTACACTTGGCCGAAAGCTTTTTAAAGCGAAATCTGGAAGTGAGTGATTTCAACTCTTTCATTTCATACCAAACGTCGTTCTGCCACAGAGTAAAAAAGGAACACGAAATTAAGCTAGAACATAAACTAAACAAACTAAAACAAATACAATTAGAGAGTCTCGGCATAAAATTCAACAGCGATTGGTTTGTCAACAAAACTCAAATAACCTTTCCAGAAGATGTGCAGTGGTTGCTCTCTCTAGGCAAGAAATTCACTCTACCAACAACCAAAGAAAGCTTCAAGCCAATCAAGATAATTTCCGAAATTGAACAAATTATACAACAAATAGACGACGAAAGATCAAAAGAAATAGAGAGAGGCAGATTGAGTGCCGGTATAACCCAGCATAAAAGACAAATGAAACACAACCCAGCAGACAAATTTATTTTAGAAACCTTAAAGAAAACTAAGCTATTTTTAAGTAGATATAAAGATGAAATAATTATCACAGACTCCGACAAAGGTAACAAAACAGTGGCAATGTACACTCGAGACTACAAGGATAGAATGAACGAGTTACTCTCAGACAGAAATACATACAGAACATCTAGAAACGACCCAACAAATACTCTACACAAACAGAATAATAGTTTGATTGACGCTTTATACAAAAATAAAAATATTAGCCTCAAAGAAAAACAACAATTAACTTCCAGTGCACCATTGGCCCCCCGACTTTATGGACTCCCAAAAATCCATAAACCACATTTACCTCTACGTCCCATTGCTTCTTCTAATGGCGTACCTTGCTACCATCTTGCTAAATTTATTGGCAAAACCATTAATAACCTAATATCTGACGAATACAACATAAAAAACTCATTTGCACTTAAAGAAAAACTAGATAAAATTAAAATAGATGATGATGAAATACTAATTTCACTAGATGTGGTTTCCCTTTTCACCAATATACCGACATACTTAGCTATAAAAATTATCATGACCAAATTCAATAAAATCCAGTCAATATCCAAAATTCCAAAAAACATGTTCCTTAAAATTTTAAACTTCTGTTTACAAGACAACAATTATTTTAGGTACGATGGGAAAATCTTCACCCAGAATTTTGGTATGCCTATGGGTAATCCCCTTTCCCCGACAATAGCAGACATTGTAATGGATGACTTGCTAGATAACTCATTAGACGAATTGAAAAAACATAACATTGACATTAAATTTGTAGTAAAGTATGTTGACGACCTTTTCGCTATTGTCAAAAGAAATGACGTAGATATTATTCTTGACACATTTAACAAATACCACAACAAACTCAAATTTACTTTAGAAAAAGAAGCTAATTCACAAATCCCCTTTCTTGACGTCTTGATACATAGGAAAAACAATGACATTATACTTGACTGGTATTCCAAACCCATTTCTTCAGGGCGAATTATAAACTTCTTTTCAGCTCAACCCAAAAAATATAAGATTAATACAGCCAAAAACCTCATCAACAAAATTATTAATATAAGCGACCCTCAATTCCACCAAAAAAACATAAGTAAAATATACAACATCTTGATTAAAAACAACTACCCTACACACCTTATTAAAACTCTTATAAACGAAAAATTATCACCCACCAACAACAACGACAATAAAACACCCACTACCACAACTAACAACATAACAAAGCAATATCACAGTGTCACGTACATACCGAAATTTACTGAAAACATAGACTATAACATCCGTAAGAAAACACAAAATATCACACTCGCATATAAATCTAACGACACACTCTCTAAGGTCTTTACCAAAACAAAAACACCAATTAACACTCTCCAGAAATCGAACGTTGTTTACGAAGTACCATGCAAAGGTACATCTGAATCACTCTGCGACAAGGTATACATAGGCACTACTAAACGACCACTGGGTGTACGACTAGCGGAGCATGACGCGGACATAAGAAAACACAAGACTAATACTGCCCTAGCTCATCACATATTTACACACGGACACACAGCTGATATAGATAACACAAAGATAATAGACAATGAGAAGAGAGAGAGAACTAGATACATATTAGAGAGTTTACATATATTAAAAAATAGAGAACGGACGGTTAACAAAAAAGAAGACACCGAAGACATTGCTGCCACCTATTTATTTTGTTTATAATTAGTTATATTTCAGTTTGACAAAGATACCTGTAAAGTAAAGTATCTATGTATATGTATGTATACTTTGTGCAATAATTTTTATTTTATCCATTGAAATGTAAGTGATTTGTTTTTACTGTGATGATTTCAAATGTTATAATGTACATATGTATCTGTATGTTTAATATTGTGTACTCATGTATAATATAATGTTTGTTTTATTATGTTTGTTAATAAAGATTACGCCCCTGAGGATGCCAAGGTGTTTGGCGAAACGTTGGGCAATCAGTGGATGTAATTACATTTTTATGTGACTTCGCACTTGCAACCTTTTTGACCAAAAAAGCCCAATATATGCTCATATTAATTATTTTTATAATTCATATACATACTAGCGTATATTTAGGTGCATTAACTATTCATTGTATCTTAAATTTACGGAAGAGAAGAAAAAAATAAATTCCGTTTTTCTCTCGGAAATTTTTAATTAATCATACATATGTAGATTTGAAAATAGACGTTTGGAGGGAAATATCGCTGGGTTATAGTTCTTATATCTTATTATCGGTTGGCCTTTATATTGTTATTAACGATTATTTAGTTAAGCAATTTGAAGTTTACGCTTTGCTATTACTGTTTCCCTTCTACTTCTCTGTATATATATAAGGAGATATTTTTTTTTTTCTTCTTTCCGGTTCTTCTTATTCAAAAAAAAAAATCCCTTTTCCTTTTTTTTTTGTTTTTGAATATAAATCCCATTTTCTTTTCTTATGTATATTTCTTAAATTTCTAATCCGCCTCACTTATCTTAAATACCCAAATATTTAGTTTGACAATGTTCAAAACACTACATATACACATATGCATGTATTACTAAATATGGGCATCGGGAAAAGTTGGGTGTTGATGTGAAATTATTCTCGGCTGATCTGAACTAAATTGTTCCATGCTGAACACACGCGAAATTCTGGCTAACCAAAAAGTACATTTTACTACCTCTTCACTATAGCGTGCTACGCCATACCCACACCGGTGATACATACATATGTGTATATACATAAGCGGATTTACAGAGGAAAATTTAGCAATTAAATTAGCTGACATACATATGTAACTACCTATTTTACAGAAAAAAAAGAAAATTGTCATCCCTTTGGGACTCACCGCCCGTTGCGGTGCACCTTTAGTGGTGGTGTCACCGATCTGCTGTCACTGTTGGTGTTGCTGGGCCACCATGTGAGACGCTGTTGGTGTTGTGGCAAAATTCTTGTTATTGTTGCTGTTGTCAGTTTTCAATTCCCAATCTTCCTCGTTATGCGCTCGGTAATAGGCGGGCGTATCGCTGCTTATTTCTGGTTCGGTATAAGTCAAAATCGTTTAACTAGCTGATAAACCCTTTTACATGTAGGATTTTGCACGTTACTTGATTTTCCTTCTATCTCATAAAATATGAACGTTTTCATGTACACAGATGTGTCTGTATATGGAAATTGATTTTCCCCACCCGGCAACTGAAAAGTTATCCAATGCAATTATTTAACAATTCGATTTCACATGTACTTTGGCACAGCTGACACGCCAATGCATGTATGTTTGTTTTAGTGGATGTATAATTGAGTCACTAATTCGCACCATAAAATAAGTATTTTGCAATAATTTGCGATTAAAAAAAATACATAAATTGTCCACAAAAGCTTCAATTTTCGTTGCGATTCGCCTTGCTTGTATTGTTTTTTTAATTCAATCAATTTGCTTGCTGTTCATTATGTTAAATTCTTTCACAAATCTTAGTTATTTCATTGAATATCGTACAAAAAAAATTATTTGTCAAAATGTTGAATAAAAATTGCAGCCGAAGAACCGAACGAATAATCACCAGTATCGTGCCTATTACAAGCGTCCCGTTTGCTTTCGTATCACCATCTAGTGCCGTGTGCATAATAGTGGCCTGACTTTACGGTTACCCGAATGTCTATATCATGGTATGACGCTAGCAATGACACAAGCGAGATAGAATACGGTTGCCATGATACACAAAAAAAATTACCAAAACTTTCGGAATAAAATGCCTCAAGCATTTTTCCCATGAAACTATTTCAAAATAATCGATTGTATTCGTGCCCTAGAAAATTTGCTACTGTAAAATTCTACTAGTGTACGTTGGGAATACTAATAGACATTGTTGTCTTACGCTCAAATTATAAAAATGGTAAGAGACAGGAATTCTGGTTGATGAAACAATAGTACATGAATAATTAATTAATTTTCTGAGGACTAAGTAAAATTTGAAATTGCATAGAGCGCATAAGAACATTTTATAAAATATGCATTTGAAAGTACCAAGTCACCGAATAACCACGTGTTACGTATTTTCACATTTCGAAGTGTTCATGGCAACCCTGGAAGAACCAGTTTGTCCATCACCAATGCTTGTGCATCTTTTCTCTCTCATGCCAACATGTCGCCATCATTCACTGGAAGTTATTGGGAACTACTAAAAAACTACTGAAATAGTGGTGCTGCCACACAGACAGAATTGAGCAACCGAAATTAACCCGTTTATGATCGATATCAGCATTGATATCGATAGCAAACCATAACAGGCCTGCTTCGCTTCGAAGACCTGACGAGGGAGCGAACAGGAAAAATGGTTTGCCTGTAAGGTTGTTGCGATAATACTCAACTGTTAACTACGTGGGGCACGACTCACCCCTAGATAAGAGTCTCAAATTCTACCACAGCTAACCGGGCAACAGAGGCTCCATCAGGTGATACCAAAAAAAAACGTATGCTATATGAACGTGCAATCTAGTAGTGTATGAAAATCCGAGAATAATTGAAAGTCAGGTATAATAAAAAAAATTCATTTGGTAAAAAACCAAAACGCGTAAGTCCGGTGTTGCGGTGATTCTCTATTGGCTTAGGCCAGAGAAGCCTACTCCCCCCTAGGAGCCCTCCTCCTAGGTGCCGATCTTGGTCGGTCTTAACAACCTGTCCCCCCCGGCTGATCCAACCCCGCACGCTGGACCCAGGACAGGCGGTCTTGAAAAAGACCCTTGGTCCGCTGGTTTCTCGCCCCCGGAATGGGCTTTACAAAAAAAATTAAATTATTTTGTTTCCTATTTTAAGGCTTCGCGGCCTTAGACATTTTTTTACAGGAGAACGCGTCTAAACTCCGAATACAATCACCCTATCAGCTGGTCTATGGTCCCTAATCTCGCGAAGCTGGACAAAAAAAAAACTTTAACAGGAAAATCATCAGTACTCCGTTTGAATAGACATTTTTGTATTGGAGAACTCGTCAAAACTCCGTAAGGTTAGGCATTTGATATAGGAGAACTCGCCAAAACTCCATAAAACTAGACATTTTGATTTGGGAGAACTCGTCAAAACTCCGTATAAGCAGACCAATTGGAATATGGACTGCTAGATGATCCACGGTTCCCGATGGGAGCGGTTGTGATCCACCTATAATTATAACTGCTCGGGGAGGATACTGGGCGAATTGTCCCCGACCGCCAAGACGCCCAGCGGAGTCTTATTGAGGACGGATATCAGAAGCATGGAATCGTCCTAATAATCTCCCTGTTAAGTCTTCTAAGTCATACAGTGCATTGCCCACTTTTCCACGCACTCGACACTTGACTCTATCATTTGCCTGCGCTAAGTTTTTACAGATTTCCTCGTTTGCGTCCGTTCAGTCGACTGCTGACAGTTTTGGGACATTTAAACAAAATCGAACGTATGAGCGCTTCAAAAAAAAACAAGGCACGCTTGAATGGTCGTATGAGATCTTAAGCAATTAACTGCCTAAATAAAATCACGTTTGGTGTTAAAGTCCAAATGCAAATATTTATACAATTAACGAAATTTAAATCTTTATCTCGATTCAAAATTAGATCGCATCGAAAAGAAATTAATAAAACTTTGGTTTTGTGTTCGATCAAGTTTTCAGCGAATATTAATAATGATTATTTGCTATTTAAATCTCTATGCCGGTACAAAATTATGTCACATCCGAGAAAATATAATACGTTGTCGCGTTTGGTGAAAAAAATCAAGCAAATGTTTGTAACAATTATCTTCGATTGTAAAAATTATCTTAAGTTTTGCTAACAATATCGATTCAAAATAACTTCGCTTATAAAAAAAATATTTGTATAAATAAACGTGTTCATATACGTGTATATGTAAATGTAAAAAGATATACAATGCAAAATATATATATATGTTCGTTGTTCAATGGGAATGCTGACCTCCCATTATAAAAGGCACAGGTTACAGAATAAAAAAAAATATAAACCCCCTTGAAAAATAAAAACACAAAAAAAATTAAGACAGTGTGTGCCAACTGGTCTCCAGCGCACCAACCGCAATGCAGGGTTGCTCGGAAGCTAAATCCCTGAGACAGGCTGGCTAACTAAAAGATAGTTAGCAATAACAAAAAAAATCTAAATTTGCGAAATACTAACCTATCTCCGCCGCAATGAAAGGAACGGTTTGAATCCGCTTTCCTCAGACTTGCGGAGATAGACAATACATCCTTGGGTCTCGGCTCAGCTCATCGCCATGGAGTGGTGCTAAATGTTCCAAGGCACCCAACTCAGGCATGAGATGAACTGAGGCCTGCATCGCATAACAAAAGAAAAAAGACAGAACAAAAGAAACTTGCAAAATACCCTCCTAATCTCCGCCGCAATGAAAGGAACAGCTAGAGGCTGCTTTCCCCAGACTTGCGGAGATGAAAAGTACTAACTCAGGTCTCAGACCAACCCATCGCAATGAAAGTGGCGCTAGGTGCAACCAACTCAGCCGCGGAATGGCTGAGGCCTAAATTGCAAAAAAAAAATCACGAACACAAAAAAAATTAAAAGGACGAATTTTCCTTATGACAAACATCCTTGGCTCCGCCGCAATGAAAGGCACGGTTTGAAGCCGCTACCCCAGACTTGCGAAGAAGGATTTGCTAGCTTAGGATCCAACTCAACTCATCGCAATGAAGGCGGTGTTCGAATCTCCACCCCAGACGCGAGATGAGCTAGGCCCCAAAAGAAAAAAAAATCCTATACACAAAACTGCACAAAAGACATATTCGGCAAAAGTTTATAAAAATAAATACTGAATCTAGCGGACATGCCCCTCGGACGACAGTGAAACAAATTTATATTACAAAAAAAAATAAGTGCGTTCAACACTGCCTCTCCGGGTGAAATGCAAAAAAAACAGACAAAATGACGTTAAGTCTCGTGGAGCCCTGAGCCACTAACAACAATGCCTCTCCAATCAGCCCGATCAATTCCATCATCCCGCCGCAACGCAGTGGCGGCTACTGAGGCTGCCAATCTGGGACTTGCGGAATAATGAAACTTCACTGAACGACCAGAAAACCACCGAAGCCAGTACCCCAGGACACCACGTTGGGCGCCATCTGTTATGGATACGCGTTTGACCTCGATTACGATCTACAATCGAGTGGAGCAGCAATGCATGGCGGTCGGCATGATCTAGGGTTGCACTGTGGCTAGTCATTGTCGGCTGGGCGGGGTTCTTGCCTACATTGCTGTCCTGCGCCATAAACAGAAAAAATTCATATCATGCCTTTTCAAACCAAAACGAGTAAAATCAAACGAAAACAACATCCGGTTTTAGCCGGATGCCACGGACGGACCGTTGAAAAATTCAAAAATTCAAAAGATAACCCGAAAAAAAATCAAATTCAAGAGGCCAGGCATCAGTTAAATTTAAATAAATGCAAACCGAGGGAAAATGTCGTTAAAATTTGAATATGAATTTTGAACGTACATATGTACGTTAAAGTCAGACGGACGTTAGCAAAACATTTAAACCGAAATTTAAATCGGACGGAAATACTGACAATCGACGGAAAAATTTGAAAATAGATAATCGGACGTTATATTTAAATAATCTCGGACGGAAGAGAAAAGATTTAGAAATTTAAATTTGAATACACGTTGAAATCAAAAAAAAAACTGTCAAAGTGAATTTGAATTTGAATATACATATATATCGCGGAAAAAAAATCGTTAAATTTGAATTTAATTTGAATCAACCGGAAGGACCGGTTATTAACAGGCATCTGAAAATACATAAAAGAAGCTGAAATTTAAAATATATGAACAATCAAAAAAAGTTAAAGGCCGAACTCACAAGGGGGTGGCACTGCTGATGTTGTTGCAGCGCCGGTGCGTTTTTGTCCCACCCTAATCCATGGTTACTGTCGCACCCGAATACCAGTAACCCCTTACCTGTGGTGCGCCGCTGGTGTTGTTGCAGCGCCGGTGCTTATCTACCCACCCTCATCCTTGGTCATCAGTGCACCTATAATTCGATGACCCCATACCTGAAAATCCCTATGCCTTTTTAAATTAGGGTAGTCAACATTCCCATTTTAAATTTATAATATTTATTTACATTATTTTGTAACGTTCATTCAAAAAAAAAAATTATTTTTATAATTCATATACATACTAGCGTATATTTAGGTGCATTAACTATTCATTGTATCTTAAATTTACGGAAGAGAAGAAAAAAATAAATTCCGTTTTTCTCTCGGAAATTTTTAATTAATCATACATATGTAGATTTGAAAATAGACGTTTGGAGGGAAATATCGCTGGGTTATAGTTCTTATATCTTATTATCGGTTGGCCTTTATATTGTTATTAACGATTATTTAGTTAAGCAATTTGAAGTTTACGCTTTGCTATTACTGTTTCCCTTCTACTTCTCTGTATATATATAAGGAGATATTTTTTTTTTTCTTCTTTCCGGTTCTTCTTATTCAAAAAAAAAATCCCTTTTCCTTTTTTTTTTTGTTTTTGAATATAAATCCCCTTTTCTTTTCTTATGTATATTTCTTAAATTTCTAATCCGCCTCACTTATCTTAAATACCCAAATATTTAGTTTGACAATGTTCAAAACACTACATATACACATATGCATGTATTACTAAATATGGGCATCGGGAAAAGTTGGGTGTTGATGTGAAATTATTCTCGGCTGATCTGAACTAAATTGTTCCATGCTGAACACACGCGAAATTCTGGCTAACCAAAAAGTACATTTTACTACCTCTTCACTATAGCGTGCTACGCCATACCCACACCGGTGATACATACATATGTGTATATACATAAGCGGATTTACAGAGGAAAATTTAGCAATTAAATTAGCTGACATACATATGTAACTACCTATTTTACAGAAAAAAAAGAAAATTGTCATCCCTTTGGGACTCACCGCCCGTTGCGGTGCACCTTTAGTGGTGGTGTCACCGATCTGCTGTCACTGTTGGTGTTGCTGGGCCACCATGTGAGACGCTGTTGGTGTTGTGGCAAAATTCTTGTTATTGTTGCTGTTGTCAGTTTTCAATTCCCAATCTTCCTCGTTATGCGCTCGGTAATAGGCGGGCGTATCGCTGCTTATTTCTGGTTCGGTATAAGTCAAAATCGTTTAACTAGCTGATAAACCCTTTTACATGTAGGATTTTGCACGTTACTTGATTTTCCTTCTATCTCATAAAATGTGAACGTTTTCATGTACACAGATGTGTCTGTATATGGAAATTGATTTTCCCCACCCGGCAACTGAAAAGTTATCCAATGCAATTATTTAACAATTCGATTTCACATGTACTTTGGCACAGCTGACACGCCAATGCATGTATGTTTGTTTTAGTGGATGTATAATTGAGTCACTAATTCGCACCATAAAATAAGTATTTTGCAATAATTTGCGATTAAAAAAAAATACATAAATTGTCCACAAAAGCTTCAATTTTCGTTGCGATTCGCCTTGCTTGTATTGTTTTTTTAATTCAATCAATTTGCTTGCTGTTCATTATGTTAAATTCTTTCACAAATCTTAGTTATTTCATTGAATATCGTACAAAAAAAATTATTTGTCAAAATGTTGAATAAAAATTGCAGCCGAAGAACCGAACGAATAATCACCAGTATCGTGCCTATTACAAGCGTCCCGTTTGCTTTCGTATCACCATCTAGTGCCGTGTGCATAATAGTGGCCTGACTTTACGGTTACCCGAATGTCTATATCATGGTATGACGCTAGCAATGACACAAGCGAGATAGAATACGGTTGCCATGATACACAAAAAAAATTACCAAAACTTTCGGAATAAAATGCCTCAAGCATTTTTCCCATGAAACTATTTCAAAATAATCGATTGTATTCGTGCCCTAGAAAATTTGCTACTGTAAAATTCTACTAGTGTACGTTGGGAATACTAATAGACATTGTTGTCTTACGCTCAAATTATAAAAATGGTAAGAGACAGGAATTCTGGTTGATGAAACAATAGTACATGAATAATTAATTAATTTTCTGAGGACTAAGTAAAATTTGAAATTGCATAGAGCGCATAAGAACATTTTATAAAATATGCATTTGAAAGTACCAAGTCACCGAATAACCACGTGTTACGTATTTTCACATTTCGAAGTGTTCATGGCAACCCTGGAAGAACCAGTTTGTCCATCACCAATGCTTGTGCATCTTTTCTCTCTCATGCCAACATGTCGCCATCATTCACTGGAAGTTATTGGGAACTACTAAAAAACTACTGAAATAGTGGTGCTGCCACACAGACAGAATTGAGCAACCGAAATTAACCCGTTTATGATCGATATCAGCATTGATATCGATAGCAAACCATAACACTTATATGCTTGGGTTTCACGCCGCGTTTCTATAAAATATGCAAAATAAATGAAAAAAGAACAACTTTAAATTTTTTTATACACCTTTTCCAGCTATATTTCAGAAAACTCTATTGTATTTCAATGTGTGTGTAAAGCGCTAAGCAGAATCAGTACTTCTCCGTCATGACGTACGTCGTTTTCGACTGACAGGACGTACGTAGCGGAAAGTGGCACATAAAATATGCGTTCGGTGAATGCACTAAAAGTGTAGGGTAGAACAATATCAGACATTTGTCACAGAAGTTTTATGTAAAGGCGTCAAAAAACGAAAATTAACGAATTGCTAAGAGCAAAATCGCATGGAATATGTATTAATAGTATTAATTTAATACTAATATTTAATTTTAAGTTGGTTACAAAACACAGTTCAGTACAAAAACGAGTTATCGAACGCAATTTTCTGCACTAGAGTATTCTAATGCCTTCACCGAACACATCTTATATTACTGACGTACGGCAAAATAGAAAATTGGCAAAGTATGCCGGATCCGGCGACTGATACGTTGCCAATGTAGCGTAGCACGAGCAGAATATACACAGTCTATTCTGCTGTCAGTTTCTTCCTTGTCCGTCATGACGGAGAAGTACTGATTCTGTTTAGCCCATAAGATTTATTTATCGGTCAATCCGTTTAGGACGCGACTTGATGCATATCTTCAGAAATATGTACATTAGATGCTTTTTTTTTTAGATCCTCCCTCCGGCACCGGAATATGAAAATAGGTGTTTTAGAGTAAGTAAACTGAAAAAAAAATTTCACTTTTCCAAAAACTGGACGGAGCTACACCAAAAACCGCGTTTAGATTTATGTATGGAAAAAGTTAGGATTTTGCACAAGAAAAAAATTTATATCTACCCAAGGCGTGAAACCCAAGGATATAAGCTAGTTTTATATATGAGCATATTGCCGTGGCGTATCGTAACATTTTTGTATGAATTTTAAAGCAAATTACATGCATACTTCAACACCTAAATAAAATACATCTAACAATTTTGTGGTTCGTTAAAAGTAATTAGTAATTAATAATGACTTAATAAACTTGGTGGGCATGTATGGATTGCTCTCAGTAGTGCATCCATTTATTGTAATCCATCAATAAAGATCTGTAAAAGATTTTCTTTTTAGGCGTACGAAACTAGTTGGTCTTGCCGTCAGGGCTAGAGCGAGGGGGTTGGGGTGAGCTAGTAGTCTTGTTTTGTATGATACAGCATACTTTCTGATTTCTTGAGCGATAGTAGGTATCTTTAGGTCACGATGTAGACGGTCGTTTGTGACGTAGTAGGGTGCATTTACAATCATTCTAAGAGTTTTCGATTGGAATCTTTGGAGAATTTCTATATTTGAGTTTGCTGCGGTTCCCCACAGCTGTATGCCATAGGTCCAAATGGGTTTTAAAATGGCTGAGTAGATCAGGAGTTTGTTGTCGATTGATAGTTGGGAGTTTCGATTCATGAGCCAATAAAGATTTCTCAGTTGTATACCAAGAGCTTTTCGTTTGGTGATTATGTGGGTTCTCCGTGTTAGTCTTCTGTCGAGATGCATACCAAGGTACTTTGTTACGTCACTTTGCGGTATATCAATGCCATTGAGTTTTACGGGTGGGCAAGTGTTACGTCTAGTGGTAAACGTCACTTGGACAGATTTTGATTCATTTGACTTTATCCGCCAGTCTTTCAGCCAATGGGTAATTTTATTTAAACTTCTTTGAAGCTTGAGTGAGGCCACGTTAGGGTTGAGGTCATCGGCAAAAGTGCCGATAGTGACTCCTTCTGCTATTGGGAGGTCATATGTGTAAAGTAGGTACAGTATTGGGCCCATTACACTACCTTGCGGGACGCCTGCTAAGCTTTCGTAAAGCTCAGACTGCTCTGCTCCTTCTTTGACGAAAAAGTAGCGATTTTTTAGATAAGATTGTATAAATAGAAAGTAATTTGTAGGGAGAGTATTTTTTATTTTATAGAGGAGGCCGTCGTGCCATACGCGATCAAAAGCTTGGGATATATCTAGAAAGGCAGCTGTACAGTATTTTTTTTGCTCAAAGGCAGAGTAGATTTTCTCGGTAAGTCTATGTACTTGTTCAATTGTTCCGTGCCCTCTTCTGAAGCCAAACTGGTGATTAGGTATAAGTTTACGCTCTTCTATTTTGGGTAGGAGTCTTTTAAGGAAAAGAACTTCCAAGACTTTTGAGACAATGGGCAGCAGGCTAATGGGTCTGTAAGACGCTGCCGAATCGGGGGACTTTCCTGGTTTCAGAATCATTTTCATCTGAGCGACTTTCCATTGAGGGGGTATGAATGCAGTTATTAGTACTGCATTAAACAGTTGGGTGAGAAATTGTATGCCTTCGTAAGGTAAGTGCTTTAGTACATTGCCATTAATAATATCGTACCCAGGAGCTTTCTTTGGGTTGAGTTTCGCTATTACGGTTTTTACCTCCGATATTGCGAATCGTTTTATCGGCAGGTCCATTTGATAGGGATGACTCAGGGTATTTTTCACTTCTGTTGTTGTGCTTAGTGGGGGCTCAATATCATGTGGGGTGAATACTGATTTTAGGTGGCGTGCAAAAGTATTTGCTTTTTATGAATAATAACATAAAAATCAGACCATAATTTTTATTCTTGAGTAAAAAAATAAAAATTACACATAATCATTATGCCTTGAGGGAAAAAATAAAAATCAAGTATAATTATTTTTGATGCAAAAAGTAAAAATCAAGGAATAATAGGGGTATTCATAATTAGGTGCAAATAGGTTAGCAAAGTTATGCAATTGCATGAAAATGCAACGGATAGTGAGCGACCTTTATAGTCATTTATTGCAAACATATTTTTAGGGAAGGTACAATTATTATGTATGTATATCGAGGAGCACCGATAAGATCAATATCTATATTTGTCGATTTTTACTCTTTTGTTATTTTCACAGTTCGCTATGTGCACGAATATAGGTTACGTAGATCATTTCAATCAAAATTTGCAATTAATTCGTTTCTTGCATTTTAATTAATATGACCATCAACAAAAATAAGTATTCCAATCACAAATAATCAAACATAAAAAATTTACTCTTGAATTGAGAATGTGTTTACTCTTCCATCACGTGTGTTTACTTTTTATTCACAAGCAAAATAGGACAATTTTTCTTGACACAGTAAACTTTTCCACCTCATTTTATTACAAAAAATTTTATTAGATGACATTCCATTTTGTCTTTTACGTGTTTTGTTAATGCATTTTGGCCACTAATTTGATCAGCTGTTGAAGAATGCAATGCAAATATCGCTATGCAACGGATTTTTGCTGTTGCAGATTGCAAATTGCTTGGCATTTGCACATGCATGTAATTTGTTGTTGTCTTGCAATTGGTTTGCAATGAAAATTTGCTATGCAACGATGCAAGGCCATTTGCACCCAATCATGAATACCCCTAATAATTATGCTCTAGTAAAAAAAATTAAAATCCAAGAATAATACTTATTAGTGAAAAAAAAACTAAAATTACATAATAATAATTACTTTCGATCGAAAAAATAAAACGGGCTGTAATTATTACTTTCGATTTTTATGGATAAAACTCTTAGAGCCCGTGCACAATTGACTTCTACCTCGCTTTGCTTCAGAGTTTTGCTTTGACAGTTTCGTTCAGCATGTGCTTTTCAAAGGGACACGTTCACAATTGAGGTGAAGCGAGTAAAGCAAGGTATAAAGTTCGCCATGTTTCAACTTTTTTACACTTTGACAAACATCTCCCCTTGTGTGTGTGTGTATGTTTGTATATCTACACTTATTTTAGCGATTTCGCACAATTTCGTGAGAAGTGAACAGAGAAAAGTAAAAAATAACATTCGAATAAGCAGAAAAAAGCAAATTCCCCAAATATTTTACCAAAAATCAGGTTTATAAATTAAAACAAAGAAGTGAAGTGCAAATTGTCAAAGTGTTAATTGTAGCAAGCATCTGGAATTTCGCTTTGCTTTAAGGTTTTTTCTATCAAAGTTGGAGCAGACAAATCCAATTGTGCACGGGCTCTTAAAATAAAAATCATTGCAGATAGCCGCAGATTATACAGAGATATAGTGGTATATTCAAATTTATTTTGTGATAGTGGGAACATACTGATTTTTTTGGTAAAAATTTTAAAAATAATAATTATTTTCCATCCTTGGATTTAACTCAAAAAATTTGATTTTTGGGAAAACGCAAACTTTTCTAATTTGAAAGAGTTTAATTTAATTCTGCGGCTAACTACAAGATCACTGTAAGGGATACGCTAATGTGAAAGGTATGACGGAAAACTGCAATAATTAGGCTGTCAGACTGTCTAAAAATGTTATTATATTATTTAACAGAAGTTGCTTTATTTTAGATTTACTTTTTTTCATTTCCAGATAATTCACTTTTGCATAAAAAATTCATAGAGCTTTTATGAAATAATTCCTTTTCTTACTCAAAGTGCCTGAAATTATTATAACTAGATAAACATATTATTTAATTACTATATCATACTATCAACAATGCAATGGTGAAGTATCAGTTGAAGTAGAAACTGCGAGCTAAACGAACTTATTTATTTAAAGAAAGACCAACACATACAGTATATTTGTATTATCTACTAGCAAATACCCGTCCCGCTTCGCAATGACAAATAATAGTTTTATGTCACAATGAGTTTTTCCCTCTACCTTTTTCTTTCATTTTCTTTGTCTCTTTCTCTACTCTTTCTTCAACTCCGACCCTCTCTTCCACTCCCACTCCGTTCCCCGGCATTTCCATTTCCCTTTCTCTTTCATTTTCTCGTTGAATTTAGACTACGGAGGAGACGAGGGTATTCCTAACTGCATACCTTGCTAGGAAGGACGAGTTTCTGCATGCATAGAAGAAAAGTTTGCAATGCAGAATGTATTGCTGGATTTGGAAAATAAGGTGTTTTGGTAAGTTTAAATCATGCAATTCATTTATATTTAGGCTACGATATGATTTAATTAAAAATTAAATTTCCTTTTTGCTTAAGTTGCAGAGCCAGCCAACAACCTTCGATATGCTTTCAACCAAATCTAAAAATGTGGTGAGGGCATATCGCACCCTAAATCATAAAGGGGCACAACTCAAAATTCAAAAATTTTCAGGAGAGCCAAAAAACTTTTTTTCGTTAGAAGCAATCGTATGGCAAAGGGCCAGGTATAATGGTTATTTTTCGGTCGAAAGAGACAGTTATTCAAAAGTTTTTTTTGGCAATCTCCAGAGATATGTTCCGTATACCCGTTTATGAAAAAAACTCGATTTCGAAAAATTTTGAGTTGTGCCCCTTTATGATTTAGGGTGCAATATAAGCAAAGCGCCGAAAATAACAGGAGGACTGGCGCTAGCCCAATTATCTCGAATAGCCACTCCAAATATGTGTATGGGGAACAATTGGAGAATCGAAATAAACCGGCCGAAACTTCAAGCACTTGTCAAAGCCGAGCAGTTGCCTTCAGCAGTTTGCAGCCAGCTTATGGTGGGAATAACTGTAGCGGGATTCAGTTACATTAGACGACAACGCAAATCGGGTTGTTAGCTTAACAATAATGACGTTTGCAGTGACCACAGTAGGATTCGATAACTTATTTTTCACGACACAAAACAGCTGACTTAGTATTTATTCAAAATGACAAATTCGGCGTCTGCAGTAGGTTTCGTTTATTATTAGCTAGTTATGAATAGTTAGCCAAGTTTCAGCTGGCAAATCGTTTCTTGAGTCAAAAAAATAGCAGAAGAAAGCCATAGACAGCTCCAAATTTCAGCTGGTAAAATTTTTACTAGCTGAAATTATTTGCTGCCAAAGTAAGAAACAGCTGTTGAAAAAATAAACAAACGAAACTTTTGAAATTTTCTGAATTTTTGAAATAGAAATAATGAAAATTAAATGTTTTTTAGAAAAAATAACCATTAACAGTCAAAAATAGCATTCAAATTATTAATCGCTAATTTTTACTATTTTTCCGTTTCTTGCTTTTCTGTTCGTTTCGCACTTTATGAGCGCAATTCTTTCCGTTTTGCTCACTTGACAGCTAGCTGCTAGTTTAATAAGAAACAAGCCTAGTTTTTTTATATCTGGTTTGGTTCAGAAGTTATCAAATAATGTGCGTCTAGTACTATAAATGTGCTGAGAAAAAGGTATGCTCTCACAGGCATACAGGCAGAATGGCAACTGTCAGTTAATTAGTTTACAGATTGCATACTTTTTCACAAAAAATAAAAAATATTGTGTATAAAAAGAGCTACATATGTCGTCGTACCATACGAAAACTAACACATTTAAAATTTCTGGCGAAAGCTATCAATAAAAAAATTCTGTACGAAAAGTAGAACATTTGACTTTTGGCCGACGAAAAGTAACAAAATCGACTTTTGGCTGACGAAAAGTAACAAGTTCGACTTTTGGCTGACGAAAAGTGTCAGTAATTATATACTGTTTTTACATTAAAATTGTTGTTGTTTAAACTAAATTGATAGTTTTCGACAGCCAAAAGATGAACTTGTTACTTTTCGATTTTTTACTTTTCGTCGGCCAAAAGTCGAACTTGTTACTTTTTGTCAGCCATAAAAAATCGTATGCTAGTTTTCGTATGGTACGACGATGTGAATTAATTAAGTAATGTGCCTTGAAAAGACGCAAATACTTATCACGTCATAATGGTTAAAAAAAAAGTTATTTATTTTTTCATAAATCAATAACAATCATATAGTACCATCCTTTCTGAATTAAAAGTTTGCTAAATTTTGCCAGTGGACGCCAGGAATCAGTTTTTTTCTCCTGAAAAGTTACTGAAAAATACATCTCTTTTTTATTCGCAGGGACGATATTCTTTTCAAAAGGATTGTTTTTTACAGGAAATGAATTATTTGGAATTTAGGACAAATGGATAACATAATTTATAAGATCTGGAAAGATTACGCCCCGCGGATTTGCAGATGAATTATCGTTGGCTTGACAACGTACACTTCATTTCTTTAACGAATGGAGTTTTTCGGACTTTTTGGACTGCTTCCTGCGTTTTTATTAAACTAGCCGTTATTCTAATTCAGATAAAAATTTTTGCATATAAATGCAACAACAACGATTTCAGCTCGATTAAACCAGATAAATTTCTGGTTCAATTTATGATCCGCCCTGTTCGATTTCTTTTTTCCGTGTTGATTTGGCAGAACTGAAAAGTGACATTTGTGTATTGTGGCGAATATAATCGGTTCCACTCTCACATCACTAAATGACTGAACACATCTCTAAGGAAACTGCCAGAACTAGAAGAAGAGACCAGATAATTTTCAGTGTTGCCAGAATTTTCCAGATTGCGTTTGACAGACTATATAAAGCGGCGAGCAGGCGCTCCGCAGTCAGTCGTAACTTAACAGTAGAAGTGTTAACATCAAGTCAAGTAAAACAAGTGTAGACTTTTTAGTCGTGAAATAAAGCGGTGTGAATTAAGAAGTAAATAAAGACTTTTATTTAACAATTCAGCGATACGAACCCGATAGAAATAATCGACCTATCGACAAATACGTAACAATTGGTGTCAGAATTGGAATTGTTAAATAAATTCCAGGACCAAGGATAACGAAGCCAGGATAACGAAACAAGGATAACGAGACAAGGATAACGAAATAAGGATAATGGCAAAGTTAAACGAACTGAAAATCCAAGAGCTTAAAAGGGAGTTAGAAAAGAGAAAACTGAGTACAACCGGAAATAAAATTGAACTACAGGCAAGGTTACAAGAAGCTATGGAAGCATATAACATTAATGTAGATGAGTTTGATTTCAACGATGATGTGGAAGAGGTCCAAAAGGAAGAAACCCAGAAGGAGGAGGCTCCACGGTCAGTAGCAAACGTAGACATGAACTCGATATTGTCTGTACTGACACAAATATCGGCAAAAATGGAAGATCAACAGGCACAGATGTCGGCAAAAATGGAAGAAGAACAGGCACAGATAACGTCCAAAATGGAATTGCAACAGTCAGTACTTTCATCACAGGTATCCGGCATTGCGGCTCAGTTGGAGGCACAAGAAGAACGCATGTCCTTACAATTCAAGGCGCAGGATGCAAAAATTATACAAGTTAAGGAAGTCCTTGAAGAAAGACAAGAAAAATTAGAGGACGATGTAAAAGCATTGAAAGCCCGTCTTCGGGATATTCAACTAAGTCGTCCAGTCGCTTCAACTGCTACACAGAAGATAAAACCTCCGTCGTTTGATGGAAGTGGTCCATTTCAAGTATTCAAGCTACAATTTGAGAAAACGGCAGTTGTAAATAATTGGAGTGCGGAGGACAAAGTCGCTGCCCTGTTCGTAGCATTGAAAGGACCTGCAGCAGAAATATTACAGACTGTTAGCGAGGGCGAAAGAAACAGCTATGACGCAATTATGGGTGCCGTTGAAAGACGTTATGGTAGCGAGCACAGGAAGCAGATATATCAAATGGAGTTGCAGAATCGCTTCCAGAAACCAAATGAGACAAGAATATTCTTCTGAGATTGAGAGGCTAGCTCATTTGGCAAACGCAGGAGCACCTCAAGAATTCATCGAAAGAATGAAAATTCAAAGCTTCATCAATGGAATACGAGATATTGAAACGAAGCGGGCTACCTATGCAAATCCAAAAGGAACTTTTGCCGAAACGGTCTCATATGCCTTGATGCAGGAAACAGCATCTCTATTGAGCAAGCCCACTTGCAAGGCTCATCGGGTGGAAGTAAATGCGTCAGACTTGCTAACTAAGATATTGGAGGTGTTGAATGAATTGCAGAAAAAGAGGAATGGAGCTGTGAGATGCTTCAGGTGCAGGAAAACAGGACATATAGCACGTCATTGTAGCAACGGCTCCAGTAATTTCAGCACTATGGACGAGCGAAAGCGCAAGGCTGACGGGCATGAGCAGATGTCTAAATCAATAGATCGCCAAAAAGGGACCATACAAGGAAATACTGATGCAATATTGCGAAAACCATGTAACCTCGAACGAAAGAATTCCTCCAGAGCTGAGCGGAAGGAAGTCATCGTAAATGTTCGGCGAATGACAATAACATCCACAGACGAATGGGATGCGGAACAGCTAAGGAAGTGTCAGCTTGAAGATCCAGATCTGGCACGTGTAATGATCGGTTTGGAGCAAAATGAACGACCATCAAAAGAAGAGATGTCAGCAGAGAGTCCTGTTGCCAAATCATATTGGGCACAGTGGAATAGTTTGCAATTGGTAAATGGTTGCCTACATCGTGTTTGGGAGAGTGAAGATGGTCAAAGTTCTAAAACATTGATAGTTGTTCCAAGGAAAAGAATACCGGATGTGCTAAATGAACTACACAATGGTCCAAGTGGAGGTCATCTTGGAGTAACAAAGACGGTAGAGAAAATCAAGAAGAGGTTTTATTGGGTCGGATGCCGTCAGACAGTTGTTGAGTGGATTGCGAACTGCGATGTATGCATAAAGGCTAAGGGTCCCAAATCCAGGAGTCATGGGTCGATGAAACAATACAACTCAGGAGCACCATTTGAGAGAATTGCCATGGATGTAGCTGGGCCATTTCCTACTAGCAAACTTGGAAACAAATATGTTCTGGTGGTCATGGATTACTTCAGCGAATGGCCGGAAGTGTACCCGATTCCAAATCAAGAAGCAGAAACTATAGCCGAAGTATTCACCAACAATTGGGTGGCGAGATATGGTGCACCTATAGAGCTACATTCTGACCAAGGAAGGAACTTCGAATCAGTAGTGTTTCAGGAGATGTGCAAGACACTGGGTATTAGGAAAACCCGACAACTGAGTTGCATCCACAATCAGACGGCATGGTAGAAAGATTTAACAGAACATTAGAGGAACATTTACGAAAGGTGGTGGACAAGTTCCAGAGAGATTGGGACACTCATATTCCTCTGTTCCTGATGGCATATCGATCGGCCGTACACGATACAACAGGTCAGACACCTGCAAAAGTAATCTTTGGTAGTGATCTTCGATTACCAGCTGACTTGAAATTCGGGATAAATGCCGATACGGGAATAAATGCCAGACAGTCTAACAACGTTCTGGAAGAGGAAATGAGAGAAATACATGAACTTGTAAGACAGCGAACAAAGATCATGAGTGAAAAGATGAAGGCCAGATACGACAGGGCGATGAACTCAGAAGGTTTTGTTGAGGGAGATCTAGTTTTGCTATACAATCCGCAGCGAAAGAAAGGTTTGTCCCCGAAATTGCAGTGTACTTGGAAAGGGCCATACAAAGTGATTAAACGGCTCAACGATGTTGTGTATCGCATACAAACGATTGGAAGACCGAGGAATAAAATGAAGGTGGTTCATCTGGAAAGGCTAGCAGCATTTGGAACGAGTAATGTGTCAGATCGGGACGATCAGACTTAGGTGGAGGGCAGTGTGGCGAATATAATCGGTTCCACTCTCACATCACTAAATGACTGAACACATCTCTAAGGAAACTGCCAGAACTAGAAGAAGAGACCAGATAATTTCCAGTGTTGCCAGAATTTTCCAGATTGCGTTTGACAGACTATATAAGGCGGCGAGCAGGCGCTCCGCAGTCAGTCGTAACTTAACAGTAGAAGTGTTAACATCAAGTCAAGTAAAACAAGTGTAGACTTTTTAGTCGTGAAATAAAGCGGTGTGAATTAAGAAGTAAATAAAGACTTTAATTTAACAATTCAGCGATACGAACCCGATAGAAATAATCGAGCTATCGACAAATACGTAACAGTATGTATACATATATATACATATACCCTGCAGTAAATTTGTTTCATTGCTAAATAACACTACTCGACACCAAAAATCACCAAGAATAAAATAATACTTTTCTAAAGCGAAATTTTACGCTGATTCCGAATATCATCTCCATTTTTTTGTGGCAGACCCAGTTTTTGAGATATTGGTAAAAATGTGGAAAAAGCCATATATGCAAGACATTGCATCACATAAGTGCATCAAAAAGTTTTATTAGACATCGTGGCGATTTGACATCTAGGAAGTGATGGTAGAGGGAGCTCCAACAAACATTTTTTGCCTTCACACTCCAAAATTGGTCAAGTAGTTTGATTACAATGGCAAAAATAATGAAAAAAGATTCGAAAAAATCGAGTTTTTTTACAGAAATTTCAGATTCGACTGTCCTAAAATCAGAAAAATTGTATGGGGGACAAAAAGTTAGCCCCTATCCTATAGAGAATTCAATTGTGAACATTTTAAGACTAATTGTGTAATAATCGGATGTACCGTTATGCATATTTATCTATTTTTATTGAAAGTCCTTATCCAAAAATTTTCCTGAAGAGTAAAATTTCAAGAACAAAATTGAGTCTATTCATAAAACTTTATTAAGGAGTAATACTGAAGATTATTTCATTCCATTTATTACGTGTTTTGAAGTGTACAATATCTCAAAACAGCGGCTAATAGGAAAAAAAATTAATTGGATAAAAAAATATCTGCATTTCGCCATTTTAAAGAGAGGATAAATAATGAGCGATGTGAGTAAGTACTTTTGACTACTCTTTTGTGATTTTCTGCATTTGTTACACGTATGATTGTTCAAAAAATATTCTCCCATCATATCCTCGTACCAAGACCCTTGATATCGCCATTCAAAAACTATTAAGTCCTGATGAAATCTCTCACCCGGTTCATCACTTTCACCACCTATGTTTGTAGGGAATTATGAAGATGTGAAGGAATTTTAGGCGGCATATTACAATCTTTTGCAATAAAGTAACTTTTCGTTAACTAGAAATCCACAAACAGTTTGTTAAAAACTGCTGCAAGCAGTAACAAAAAGCACACGATCTATCATGAAATAGTTACAACTTTTGTTCTGTTTGTGGATTTCTAGTTAACAAAATGCTGCTTTATTGCAAAACTATATAGCAAGGAAAGTAATATACCGCCTAAAATTCATTTCTAGCATTAACATATTGATAATTTCCTACAAGCTTAGGTGCTGAAAGTGATGAACGGGGTTGGAGATTTCATCAGGACTTAATAGTTTTTGCATGGCGATATCAAGGGTCTTGGTACGAGGATATGATGGGAGACTATTTTTTGGACAATCATAGGTGTAACAAATGCAGAAAATCACAAAAGAATAATCAAAAGTACTTACTCACATCGCTCATTATTTATCCTCTCTTTAAAATGGCGAAATGCAGATATTTTTTTAATTTTTTTTTCCTATTAATCGCTGTTTTGAGAGATATTGTACACTTCAAAACACGTAATAAATGGAATGAAATAATCTTGAGTATTACTCCTTAATAAACTTTTATGAATAGACTCAATTTTGTTGTTGAAATTTTACTCTTCCGGAAAATTTTTGGTTAAGGACTTTCAATAGAAATAGATAAATATAAATAACGGTACATCCGATTATTACACAATTAGTCTTAAAATGTTCACAATTGAATTCTCTATAGGATAGGGGGGTTAACTTTTTGTCCCCATACAATTTTTCTGATTTTAGGACAGTCGAATCTAAAATTTCTTTAAAGAAACTCGATTTTTTTCGATTTTTTTTACATCATTTTTGCCATTGTAATCAAACTACTTGACCAATTTTGGAGTGTGAAGGCAAAAAATGTTTGTTGGAGCTCCCTCTACCATCACTTCCTAGATGTCAAATCGCCACGATGTCTAATAAAACTTTTTGATGAACTTATGTCATGCAATGTCTTGCATATATGGCTTTTTCCACATTTTTACCAATATATCAAAAACTGGGTCTGCCACAAAAAATTGGAGACGATATTCGGAATCACCGTAAAATTTCGCTTTAGAAAAGTATTATTTCATTTTTGGTGGTTAAAGTTGATCAAAATTTGTCGAGTAGTGTAATCATTGATGATTCTTTGTTGAATATTCATCACTATCGGTTTGCGTTGTGCAAGCGAGCAAGCTATATTGAAAAAACCAAACGAAATACCAACAAAATACCATCTAGACGGTTAAAAACCAACGAGCCAGCTTGTATTTCGGTAGGTTTTTAGACATTCGGCAGCTTTTCTGACAAATTTTTCAATTTGGCAACTATAAAATAAATTATATTTAAAATAAAAAATATATGGAAATACAAATTTTAAATTTGCCTCTTGTAAGCTTCTGCTTTGGCCGTAAGGGGAAAGAAGAAGTCCGGAAGAAAAATTATACTGCGCACTGGCTTCACCTTATAACATGGAATACATAGCTATCCCGCCATTTGAATTTCATAATTTATTTCAGTAATTTAAATTCAAATTTCCAAAAATAAATTGGGAAATGTTTCCATTATTCCAGCACGCCCCGAGAAAAATGACTTATACAGGGGTGTAGAGGAGCTCTCACAGATCCCAAATCTGAAAACCAAACTTGCCGGAGGCTTATGGTTTCCGAGATAGGTAAAATTTTAGACGAGTCCCCCACGGCTAGAAAAAAATGGTTTTTTAGGAGGGTAGAGGGGGGCCCCCAGATCACAAAACTGAAGACCCCACCTACCGGAGGCCTATAGTTCCCGAGATATTTGCTGTTAAAGTTCCCATACAAATTTCACCACACATGGAGTTTAGCGAAAATTTTGCAAAAAAAAACTTTTCTGCGTTGGCGGCCTTCGGCCGCGCTTATAAAAAATAACCCTGGGCTACGCCATCCGTCCGGACGTGTGCCCCAACCGTGGCTACCGCCACGGTGATGTCCTTCTGCATAGTATTTTCACAACTTTAAGAAGGAATATCTCGGGAACTATAAGCCTCCGGCAAGTTTGGTTTTCAGTTTTGAGATCTGTGAGAGCCCCTCAGGGCGTGCTGGAATAATGGAAAGCCGACCCAAAAAATTTTTTGAAATAACTATTATTTTCATTTAGTTTGAAGTTTAATGTCAATCAAATTTTTTTTGAGGGAGTATTTGCCTCTTTTCAACGTACAGAAGAATTGTTTCTGTATTTTGACTTTCGGTGGGTTTTCCAAACCAAAAATACCAGAGAAAAAACGTAGTGTCATATAGCATGAGGAAAGCAAACCATTTATTTGAAAAAATTCAGCAGCCTTTATATGAAATTATTCACTGATGCCTCCTCAAGATGAATTTCATCAGTGATTCATAAAGGATTCATTTCAATTTTTTCTGCGGGGTATATGTTTGTATATGTACGTATATACACAAGCAGCTGTCTTTTCAAGTGCATCCAAATTTCATTATGATCCGGATTGTTTCAGTAAAAATTTATCTTGACCGAGACCCAGATGTAATAACTGAAATGCCCCTACTAACGTTAGTTGAGTTCCCGTGGCAGTGATCCAGATCGAGATAAAAATTTTGCAAGCAAATGCAACAACAATTTTGTAATCCTGGTATTTTTCAGGATCAACTTCCGATCTGTATAAATTGTAATAGATTTTGTGACAATTAACCCTTTTCACTTGGCAGCACTGACAGACATATCTCAATAAACATCAGGCCAAAAATCTCAAACCTTAATTCTGATTTTGGTAGTAAAGATTTTCTCGAAAATGTCACTAACGTTTGAGAAAAATGTGCCTTTTTGTTTGAGAACGCTATCAAGGGAAATTTGAAGTGCATTTGATAACTAACGTTTGAGGTTTGAGAATAACGTTAGTTCTTAAATGCATCTCAAATGGAGAATTGAGAAAAATGTTTATGGGGATGTATACATTCATTAGTTCTGTTCGGTACGCTTGCAAGTCTTTACTAAGTCAAAAAGACTCCGCAAAAAACTTGTAAAAACGCGATTTGTCCTTGCAGGTTTCGTGCAATGCCGAACACGATCCGACAAAATTTCAGAAAAATTTGTTGAAATTGTAAAAATTTTTTTTCTTACCGAACATAACTATTACAAGAGAAACAAATTAAAGAGTGAAAATTAAGGCTTCACAACAAAAAAATAAACAAAGGAAAACAATTTAAAGAAGATGTAAGTATAAAAAAGCTTTTATGTGAACGAAATTATTTGAATGGTACTAAAATAGATAAAATTTTTAGCGATAAGAGAATTGGGACAATGGAGGAGACTAGGGCGTTCATATCTGCGTATATTACAAGTTCATGTACGAAGAAAAAAATTTGCAATGCAGAATTTCCTGTTGGATTTGGAAAGCCAACGTGTTGGAGTAGCTGAAGCAATAGCGGCATGTGGAGAAAATTGTTATGATGAAGGCTCTCCTGGAGTCCAAAAAGTGAATTTTTTTTTTTAATGCAATAATGTGATATATTTTGGTTATTTTCGTTAAAATGTAAATATGTGATATGAAGTACTTTTTTTATTTTGTGTACATATAATAGTTTTAAGTGTATGTATATAGAGCGGCGATCGGCAGCTGGGCTATTTAGGGCCACTCGTTTCTCATGTATAGATCGTGTGTGCGCTGCTAGCAAGCTATCGCTGCGCTGGCCGCGAACCAGTTTGCACTTGTACGTTGACAGGTGAGCACGGTATGCGGAGAAATGTTTTTTCAGTGTTTTAAGAATACTTGAAGTCTGAGATATTTTTGTTATTTCGTGTATTAAGAGTAATCTTAAGAAACCTGGAAGTCTGAGATATTTTTGCTATATCGCGTTTATAGAGTAGTTTTAAGAAATCTTAAAGTCCGAAATATTTTTATGTTTATAGGATAATCAAAGACACGTTAATGTTAAAAATCTCATGAAGGTTATCTTTGTGTTTTACCTGATTTTTTTTTTTGTCTTCAAAAATTCAAATAAAGACGAAAATGTTTTATTAAATAAACTATAGAAGTTTAATTTGCATATTGTTTTCAAATGGATTAGTTCTTTACAGTGTCAGTGCAAACGTTTCTTTTATCATAGCCATCTTTTCAATTTCAGTTAGTCGGCCAGGGTTGTCTTTGATGAAAATCGTTGCCTTGACAACGTCCACATCATTCGTTCAACAAACGCAATTTTTCGGACTGTTTCGGACTATTTCATGCGCTTTTATTACTTCAACGGACGCGCTTAGGATGGTTTACATATTAGTGCTGCCAAGTATCATAAAAGTGATACGCATCGTTCCGGTGAGATTGTGATTCAGATACGGAACTGCATAGCCCACGGGAACGCTACTGCTATTACGATGGTTGTACTTATTAGTGCTGCCAAGTCTCATAAAAGTGATCCGAATCATTCCGGTAAGATTGTGATCCAGATACGGAGCTGGATAGCCCACGGGAACATTAAGGTATTTTTAGCTTACCGAAACGATTCCGCGTTGCTGTGTTTTTCACACTTGTGGGAATGCTTAGGTGCGTAATCCTCAGAAAATAAGAAAACAAACATCGAAATTTACAATATAAAATTTTAAAATCCAACAAATCACTCAATAATAACAATAATGTATTCTAGCGAACACGAAGACATTATAACTTGCTACATTTATAGCCGAAGCGAGTTTTTTACTGGCTTTGTTCTTCTTCTTTTATTACGCCGCAAAAATGCATGCAGTAATTCCTCAAGTTTTACTGACCGGTCTTACCGCGGTATACCGAAATTAATCCGCTCCGATTTCATGTATGCATCACTAATGTGAAAGTGCCAATTGAAATCATGTGGTCGGTAAGGTTTCGGTATACTTTCGGTAAAAGCCAAAAATGTCGATCCGATTCCGCACCGAGTAATGTGAAAGCGCTCTAAGAGCCGGTTTTTCAATCGTCGGATAAGAGTTGAGTAACTGTGTAACCTAAATCAAACGCAAGTCGTCAATTAACGCACGCACGCAAATTTTTCATATGCGTTGAACCGAAATTGACTTGCGTGCGTGCACAGATAAAGAAATAGAAAAATATAGAAAATCAGAGAAAATATTGTTATTTTGTGGAATATGTACCTAACAGACACGATATCAAAAGCCAAGTGTCAATTTTTTTTGCAAACAATCACCCACAATGCTTAATTTCAACTGTCACGCAAAACAAAAATTGGGCGTCGAGTTTGCTTTTTACGCACGCCGTTCAATTTCGGTTACTCCCATACAAGTTGTATGGGCATGAGAAATTTTTGACAGTAAATTGACGGCGTGCGTTTGATTTAGGTTACACAGTAAAGCGCTAAGCAGAATCTCATAGGCCCGTCACATAGCATACGTCAATCCGTCTACGTCGACGTATGTGACTGACAGCTCAGTAAACTGTGGGCATTTAAATGCACATCGGTACAAGTACGACGGATCCGTCGACGCAACGTACCAAAGTTGCCCAACACTCAACTTTTGGCATACGTCAATCCGTCGCTATGTCAGCTGATTGCTTTTGATTGTTAACCTTTAGCTACTCTTGAATTTTACTTTTTTTGCAATTTGCTTTTCGAGTTTTTTCTCATTTGTAAAACATTCCTCCATAAAACCAAAATGGTCAATAATTATCAGGAGATGTGAAGTTAGAGCCTATACACACTTGCGACTCAATCGATTTGGTCGAATTGGACTGTTGTATTCACACTACTCCAACTATTTAGTCGAATCGGTGGCAGCTATTCACACTTGAGACTAAATAGTCGTGCGATTGACAATGACATAGTGTTGCCAATGTTCACATTTTACTCAGCAAATTTTACATTAGTGGTCTTCATATAAAGTGATGAAGTATTAAATTGTTAAAGTTTATCTGCATTCTTACATGAAAGCACCTTCTTGTCAGCTGTCAACTTGATTAATAAATAAAAAACAATAAAATAAACAAAAAGTGCATACATTATTTGGCTTTGTTTCTTATTAAACTAGCAACTAGCTGTCAAGTAAATGAAAAGAGAAAAACGGAAGGAATTACGCTCATAAAGGCGAAACGAACAGAAGTACAAGAAACGGAAAAATAGTAAAAATCAGCCATTAATAATTTTCATGAAATTTCATTTTCATTATTTCTATTTTAAAATGCGATTAATGACATTTGAAGAGAACAACAATATCAAGAAACATATGAAAACGGAAGTAAATATCCTTAGTTAGATAATTCTTGTCTATAACTACACCATTTCCAGATGGATTTTAGAAAGCGGCAACTGGATTTTAGAAAGGGGAAATTGAATCTTAGAAATGTCAATTGGATTTTAGAAAGGGGAAATTGGATTTTAGAAATGTCAATTGGATTTTAGAAAGGGGAAATTAGATTTTAGAATAGCCAAATGGATTTTAGAAAGGGAAAATTGGATTTTAGAAATGTCGATTTGATTTTAGAAAAGGGAAATTGGACTTTAGAAATAATAATTATTAATTTATACTTTCATACGCAATAAAGAATTTCTATTCGAAAAATTCTGTGTAAAATTTATTTTAAACGCACATTCTGAAATCCAATTCACGCTTTCAAAAATCCAATTTTGTTTTCTAAAATCCTTTTAACGCTTTCTAAAATCCAATTGACATTTCTAAAATCCAATTTCCCCTTTCTAAAATCCAATTGACATTTCTAAAATCCAATTTCCCCTTTCTAAAATCCAGTTAACGCTTTCTAAAATCCAATTTCCCCTTTCTAAAATCAAGTTAACGCTTTCTAAAATCCATCTGGAAATGGTGTAGTTAATAAGAAACGAACCTTTTGTTTTTAAACATTTTGAAAATATTAATTGAAATATTCAATCTCTACAATTTACCAAAAGTGAAATAAAAGTAGTGCTGTCAGCATGGCAACTCTTTCCACTACGAATATCACTGTTGTTGTTGTAGTCGTTCGACTAAATTGTCTCAAGTGTGAATACGTAGAAGGGCGCCTTGCTGATCAAGCAGTTGTACAACTGTTTCAGTTGGAATGAAATTGGGCTGCAAATCCAACTGTTTCAGTTGTACAACTAATTGAATGTAGTGTGAATGCTTCCATACATTCCCATGCAAATCAACATTCGACTAAATCGATTGAGTCGCAAGTGTGTATAGGCTCTTACTGAAAACTGAATTTCAAGAGGGCAACTTAAAAGAGAAATTACAAAATATTCTAAAGAGTTAAATTTTTGCCACCACCTCTGTCGTTAAAGGTTAATCAAACAGCTGATTAATGTATATCCGTCAACGTTTCCTATGTGCCGACCTCTCCGTCAAGTACGTGAGCTGTCAGTCACATACGTCGACGTAGACGGATTGACGTATGCTATGTGTCGGGGCTATCAGTACTTCTCCGTCATGACGTACGTCGTTTCCGACTGACAGGACGTACGTAGCGGAAAGAGTGGCACATAAAATATGTGTTCGGTGAATGCACTAAAAGTGTAGGGTAGAACAATATCAGACATTTGTAGCAGAAGTTTTATGTAAAGGCGTCAAAAAACGAAAATTAACGAATTGCTAAGAGCAAAATCCCTTGGAATATGTATTAATAGTATTAATTTAATACTAATATTTAATTTTAAGTTGGTTACAAAGCACCATTCTGCACAGTTTAGTACTAAAACGAGTTATCGAACGCAATTTTCTGCACTAGTGTACTCTACTGCCATCACCGAACACATCTTATATTACTGACGTAGGGCAAAATAGAAAATTGGCAAAGTATGCCGGATCCGGCGACTGATACGTTGCCAATGTAGCGATGCACGAGCAAAATATATACAGTCCACTCAGCTGTCAGTTTCTTCCTTGTCCGTCATGACGGAGAAGTACTGATTCTGTTTAGCCTATAAGAAGTTATTCGGCGAAAAATGCCATGCTTACATATAACCAAGGCAAATTCATTAATGTGGTAATGGTACGTGAACAGCTCACTTCTTCTTCTCGTTTTTAATTCACCGTGGACAGAAGAATACAGGAGAATGTCAAACAAGGAAAAATTTTACTTTGAGTTTGACATTTTGATCGACAAAAACTTAAAGCGAATCGAGGCGAATATTGCCGAATTCGCCGTGCCATTACCATAATGAATTTGCCTTGCATATAACGTGATTAGCCATAAATCTCTTTTGAATAATGTACCCGTTTACATATAAAAAACGCCGGTAGTAAAAAGTGCACATATTTTTTGGGTTTATAAAAGGGAGACTTATAAAAAAATCTGTAAAAAGGTGTACAAAAAAAAAAAATTCCGTAAGTGGAGAAAAATTTTTTTTCCATAAAAAGTGTAAAAACAAAAAAATTCCATAAGAAGTGGATAAAGCATTTTTTCCCGTAAAAAGAGGACACAGCGTTTTCTCTATAATAAGTAGGTGGACATATCATGTTGTTTAGAAAAGATTGGATGGATGTGCGTGTTAATTGTTATAAAGTTAAGTGCATACAGATGATTTGTAATCAGTAGCCGCATTCGTTTGGGCAAGAGTTAGAGACTTGCGAAAAAAACAACCACTGGTATAAAAACAAGTGAAAATTATACGACCGTAAAGGAATTGGAAAAAGGTGTGTTTATTTGATGAAATTTCTTCAAATTTTTATCGATAGATGTCTCCCTATCTTCGAATCTAGCCAAGACTCAATGTAACGCCGTTCGTTAAAGTACGGACAAAGAACGTATATTGTACAATATACGTTCTTTGGTACGGAATTGGAAAAAATTTTCTAACGAACGGTATTGCGTTGAATTCGAAGATAGGGGAGACATCTATTGACAAATTTGAAACCATTTCACTTATTCACAATAGATAAAATTGGCATAATCATTAAAGATAATTGGCATAATCAGTAAAGATCAGTTTAATGAGTAGCTGGCATACTCTCTAAAGGTCTCTTAAAGTCTCTAACATTTTGTATGGAAACTGTCAGCCAAGAGAGCAGAATCGAGTACAAGCGAGCAGAGAAGTGCCCAATAAAACACTCATATTATTATTTTTATTATAATATAATACAATGGCGCTATTATAACTCTGACGAGTTTTATGGCCGAGCTTCTTTCCCAATTCGAGGTGTGCTCCTTTTGTTTTTCCTACTAATTGGGTGGACCTGCAGTTTTATACCGGCTCCGAACGGCGAATGCATTTTTTGTGAGAATATTTTTCATGACAGAAATACAATCGGAGGGTATGCCGCACCACTGCCGAGAGGTGACCGCTGCTCTTAAAAGAATTAATTAAAAACTAAATTTAATTAATAAAAAAGAGCAATCTTTGACAATTTTTGCTTTCGATGATTTAAAAGTAATGCAAAGAATTGAAATAAATAAGAAAAAAGTATCTGATGACGCATTTAAAATGGCTAACACTCCTCTGCTTTTTTCCTTTGGACGACCTATACCTGATGCCAAATTCAGCGATTTAATGGAATTAATTGAATTTATTGACCCCCAACATCGTCAGTTCTACAAGAATATGCAGAAGGATGCAGATATAGATGGTGGAATGACTAGCGGAGAGAGTGATGACGAATAAAAATGTATAAAATTAATTTTATTATGAAACACTTTCTTTTTTATTAATTAAATTTAGTTTTTAATTTATTCAATCATCATATATATATATATTATTTCTAATTGGTTTTTTTGCAAATATCCCTTTTACTGCTCACATAATTTACCAAAATTAATAAGTAAGGCATCGTTTTGAAGGTATAAATTAGCTATGCATGTGAAACGGTGTTTTATTGGGCGTGGTACTTTTTTAATAGTATTTTGCAAAAATAAAATGTTTAAATTTAAACTAAAAGATTTACGCCTAAAACTATGCCTTCAGAATTATTTTATTCTAACAAGAGTGCAGTTTTAAATGCAAATTTCAAATGTAGATGTCGCTCCAGTGGAACAGTCGTGTATATTTTAAAATACTTTTATAAGCTTCAGCTGTATGTTTGTATGTAAACATCACATTATTTTAGGCGAACACGTGTGTATTCATACTTACGCTGAATGGGGGTTTTTCAGCATGGGATGTGCTTATTTATACACAGCTGTACGTAGTATAATATATGTATATATATACATATATATATACTTTTGATCAAATAATGGTTGTACGTAAGACCATAAAATAATTGACATAGATATGGACTTACATAAATAAAACCGATCAGGATGAAAAAAAAAATGATTGAACGGCCGGCCGTAGGTACATAATCTAACTGGCTCAAAAATAGAAATATTTTAATGAAATTTGGTGCACAGATTCTAATGGGAACAGAGAAGGTTGGGGTTGAAAATAAGGCATATGTATGTATTTCGAAAAACACGTAAAACATGATAATTAAGTCACTAATAAAGCCCGAGTGGTGGAATTCCATCCATGCAATGACCTTATGCCGTTATGAGGAAATATGCTGAAATTTAAAAAAATGGGCCAAGAGGGGCAAATTTTCAAAGATTTATAAGTCATAACTCAGGAACTGTACTTAGCAGATAAATCGATTAAGCTTCGGCCACTGATTTGCTTACCAAAAAAAAAAATAATAATAAAAATATATGTAATATATATAAAAATATAATGCACATACCTAGGTATATAGGTATAATAAAAACTTTTTATGCGATATCTTTGTCAAACATATAGGTAGTTCATAGAAAGTTCCATAAGTTCCACTGTAGACATAAAACCAAATAAATAATAAGTTTTTTAAAATGGGCGTGCCAGCACAAACCATACCCACTGGCGCCACGTATGTTTTGTTATTTTTTGCGCAAGAAGCGCACGGGTCCGGCTAGTATATATTATTTCTAATTGGTGTTTTATAAATATCCCATTTTCTGCTCACATAATTTACCAAAATTAATAAGTAAGGCATCGATTTAAAGGTATTAATTAGCTATGCATGCGAAACGATGTTTTATTGGGCGTGTTACTTTTTTTCTAATAGTATTTAGTAAAAATAAAATGTTTTAAACTAAAAGATTTGCACCTAAAACTATGCCTTCAGAATTATTTTATTCTAACAAGAGTGCAGTGTTAAATACAAATTTCAAATGTGGATGTCGCTCCAGATGAATAGCCGTGTATATTTTAAAACACTTTTATAAGCTTCAGCTGTATGTTTGTATGTAAACATCACATTATTTTAGGCGAACACGTGTGTATTCATACTTACGCTGAACGGGAGGTTTTCAGCATGGGATATGCTTATTTATACACAGCTGTTCGTAGTACAAATGTATATGTATGTATTTATAGTTTTGATCAAATAACGGTTGTACGTAAGACCATAAAATATTGAGATAGATATGGACTTACATAAATCAAAACGATCACGATGAAAACAAAAAAATTGATTGAACGGCCGGTCGTACATAATCTAACTGGCGCAAAAATAGAAATATTTTAATGAAATTTGGTACACAGATTCTAATGGGAGCAGAGAAGGTTGGGGTTGAAAATAAGGCATATGTATGTATTTCGAAAAACACGTAAAACATGATAATTAAGTTACTAATAAAGTGTGATGGAATTTCATCCATGTAATGACCTTATGCCGTTATGAGGAAATATGCTGAAATTTAAAAAAATGGGCCAAGAGGGGCAAATTTTCAAAGATTTATAAGTCAAAACTCAGGAACTGTAGCAGATAAATCGATTAAGCTTCGACCACTGATTTGCTTGCCAAGGCAAACGTGTGGAAAAAATTACCCAAGTCGGCAGGGACCACATATATGTATGTACATAAAAATATATGTAAACTATATAAAAATATAATGCACATACCTATATACATACATAGGTATAATAAAAAAAATTTATGCGATATCTTTGTCAAACATATAGGTAGTTCATTGAAAGTTCAATAAGTTCCACCAAACCAAATAAAAGTTTTTTAAAATTGGCGTGACAGCACAAACCATACCGACTGGCGCCACGTATGCTTTGTTATTTTTTGTGCAAGATGCGCACGGGTCCAGCTAGTATTCTAATAATAATTATAGCTATAATAAAAATAGTAATGATTACAAATCATCTTTATGTACTTTATAATAATTAACACGCACATCCATCCAATCTTTTCCAAACAACATATGACCACCTACTTATTATAGAGAAAACGCTGTGTCCCCCTTTTACAGAATAAATTTCTATGTCCCCTTTTTATGGAAAAAATGCTTTATCCACTTCTAACGGAATTTTTTTGTTGTACACTTTTTATGGAAAAAAAAATTTTGTCCACTTCTTACGGTATTTTTTTATGTCTCCCTTTTATAAACCCAAAAAATATGTACACTTTTTACTGCCGGCCTTTCATATAAGGCTGGTATCGATCTCTCACGAAACAGCTCAAGAAATTTTTCGCTTTATTTCTTGAGTGAAAAATAGTAGTAGGCAAGAAATTTTGACGTTTAGTAATCTACCGTGAATGCCAACGAAGAAGAGCGTCAAAAACGCAAACAAAAGAAACCTTTTTGTAAACATAAGCAATTGGTAAGTTCTTAAAAATATTAAATAAAAGCATTAAATAAATAGTTTCAATAGTTTTATTTTGTTGTTATTTTAGAAAATAATGGAAACCGACGAGGATGGCCTTAGTTACTGCAAAACTGCTGTATATTGATGGCCGGAATGGAAGAAGATATAAAAAAGCGACACCAACCTCCGCTTTGCATCATTAAAAAAAATTGTGCATTCTATTTTTTCGATTCTTTTTTTCCATTTTCACCAACAATTTCCACGATTTTTATCAACACGTAACAAAAGTCAACAAACTTCAAAATTTCTTTAAGAAATAAATGCTCGATGATATATTTCTTGGCAAAACCTGTGTTGCTGTGTTCGCATTACGTTGAAAAATAGTATTAAAAAAGTGTATCAAATTTCTTGAGAGGTCGATACTCGCTCAAGAAAGTTTCACAAGAAAAATTACTCGAGCATTTCTTGTACGTCATTTTATATGGAACTTTTGCGTTTCTTGGGAGGTCGATACTAAGCTATAACATGAAATTTAGATTTGCTGGGAGACGATTATCAACTGTCAATTTTCCTTACCTGCATGACCCAATAATAATATTGTCGTAGCGATCAAAAGAGAATAGGCAACTACCGTTCGACGGCCGTTTTTACGAATGCAAAAAGCAGATATTTTGTTTTTATTTCACTTGAAAAACGCCAGCAAACAAACAAGCTATTGCACGATTAACACGTTAAAGAATGTAAAATTAAAACAAAAGACGATAATTT
The DNA here is from genome assembly GCA_960531455.1 of Urophora cardui. Lineage (NCBI taxonomy): Eukaryota > Metazoa > Arthropoda > Insecta > Diptera > Tephritidae > Urophora > Urophora cardui. The sequence goes on from OY482673.1 coordinate 6,309,009, forward strand.
CATAACCTATTAGCGTTTTCGATTCTGAACGAAAATGTTGCATTATTACAAGGCAACATTATTAACAGGCGCCCTCTGCCCTATGAATATGTTGCATTTTTTCATGTGATGTATGAAACAAAAATAATGCAACCCCTTTATATCAACCCTGAAAAAATGTGTGGAATACAACAAAAAAATTTGACAGCCCGATAAAAATGCGGAGTAATCACCCTTATTATGCCGCCCATTAACCATACAATTTATCGTACTACACCGTCGTACAATAAATCGCATGCTCACTCGACGGTGTCGGCGACGACTTATCAAAATCGGTATTACGTATGGTAAAGTCGATAACTTGTGACAACTATCGGAACATATTTGGTATCAGCTAAGTCGACGTCGACGGTCACCCGTTGCTATTTTCGTCGACGCTGCGTTTAATGGTGACAAGAAGAAAATTTAGTATGTATGCATTTTTGTTTTTAAAATTTTATTACGGGAGTGTAAAAATTAGTAGAACTAACATCCGCAGAATATTTCCTGCTAGTTTCATTGAAAATTTCCCACTTGTTTAAAAATAAATTCGGCCGACCCAAAGGTTTTCAATGGGGTACGATACCAACTAATTTTTTACAACATTGAGAAGCGATCAGCATTAAATTGAATGCCTTGGCACCTCCTTTAAGAGAGATTGAGGAGAAAACTAATTTATTAAATATTTATGTACATATGTACGTACTTTCAACTAAATTTTTCTTTTATTTCTTAATTACTCGAGCACTTCATTGCTATGTTCATCGCTAAAACTTGATGAATCATATGCAAAATACATTTATAATAAAGAAATAAATTATGAAATTAGCACAAATAAAAAATACGGAAGAAATTACGCACAGATTGTAAATAAAATCCACTGTAGACTTGTAGGCAAGGTTCGGTGAAAAAGAAAAAATGATTGTCCTTTCTGGAGGTGAATATAGCGGACATTATTAGCAGCACACCACACATCAAAATTGCATATCAGTTGCTCTAAAAAACTTTAGAACTTGAAAACAATAAAAAAACAAGAAAATGTCGTATTTGTAATAAAGTTGTGAGGTCAAAGAGCATTTGCTAATTATACAAATTAATACACATATGTCTTTTTCTATATTATTAAAATTACCACCATTCAACCACGAATTTAAAATATTTATCTCATATATTTTCGCTGTGCTGGCAACCCTCTTCTGTCGATGTTCATTTGGGAGGTGAATTTCCCAAAATCCCATCTCAAAGCTTGCCTACAGTTCTACAGTGATGCTGACTGAATAGAAATTTGCAAAATTTCTGTGCGTGAACGAAGTGCTTTGACTTATCGGTGTGAGGCTGTCGGTGTGAAAGCTATAAAAAGCTCCCACACGCGTGCATAGGGAAATCAAACTCTGATATAAATATAGTCAGGCAGGTTCTGCGATTCACTTCCGAGTGAATAGCTTTGTTCAACAACTTTACTTGCAACAAGAGCACCAGTGACAAATTAAGAGTAAAAACGAGTAAAAGAGAAAATTATCAACCAAAGTTATTGAACACAAAATCGTAAACATTTGCAAGTAAACAGCTGATGCGCTGTTTTCACAATTTGATTTTTAGGTTAGGTTGTAATTGAAATGTTTGAAATTGAAAATGAATGTAAATATCTGAATTAGGAAGACGAAAATCTACTTTGGATATTCCACAACATCGTCAAGATTCCTTTTTGCGCTAATTTATTTAGTATGCAATTAGAAATTTGCGATTAAAATGTTGGCATATTTCCAATTGCAATTTTTGTGATCATATGTTTTTGGCGCTTCTATTTTTTTAAAGCTGCAAGTAGTTGCAAGTGAAAATTTTACTTGCAACTATTTTCAACTCTCTCGAAGTCTTACTCTCCCAATTTGGGTCTCTTTTGCAAATTTTTTGGGTTATTGAACATAAAATTCGTAACTATTTGTAAAAGCAATTAAAAACTTTGAGTTATTGAACAAAGCTAATATTTTTTGAAATTTTTGGATTTATTTCTTGAGTAAAAAATAGTAGTAGGTAAGAAATTTTGACGTTTAGTAATCCACCGTGAATACCAAGTGAAATGAAGAAGAGCATCAAAAACGTGAACAAAATAAACCTTTTTGTAGACATAAGCAATTAGTATGTTCTTAAAAAATATTAAATAAAAGCTTTAAATATATGTTTTCAATAGTTTTATTTTGTTGTTATTTTAGGAAATCATCGAAAGCGATGTGGATGACCTTATATTATTGGTAAACTGTGGTATATTGATGGCCGGAATGGAAGAAAATATGAGAAATCGATGCCAACTATGCCCTTGCATCATTAGAAAAATTGTGCATTCTATTTTTCGTTTATTTTTTGCCATTTTCACTAACGATTTTCACGATTTTTTTTCAACACGCAACAAACGTCAAAATTTCTTTAAGAAATAAATGCTCGATGATATATTTCTTGGCAAAACCTGTCTTGCTGTGTTCGCATAATGTTGAAAAGTAGTATTAAAAAAGTGTACTAAATTACTTGAGAGGTCGATACTCGCTCAAGAAAGTTTCACAAGAAAAATTTCTTGAGCATTTCTTGTACGTCATTTTATATGAAACTTTTGCGTTTCTTGAGAGGTCGATACTAAGCTGTAGAGTGTAATGTCAAAATCCAAGCGAATTCTAAGCATGGCCAATAGGAATGGGCGAGTCCCAAGCGAATTCAGATTTTAACCACGGCGAAACATAATTTTGACATTACACTCTACCAATTACAAAAACAAAATACATGGGGATTTTCTGAATTCGCCCCTGCGCCTACCTGGTATATCTACCTTGTCCTCAGTAGAGTTTTGTCACAAAACTCTGCTAAATAGAAGCGCTTTCTTTGAGATTCAAGTACACTTGCCCCCACAGAGACAACTGGAGGAGATTGAAAATAGAAAGGCATCTAATATTTTACGCAATATGAAGCAAACAAGGTTGTTTGTCTAATAAAGAGCTCTGTGTGGTATCACAACAGGCCATCAGGCCTACCTAGGTAGTAAATGTGTTTGCTGTACCAAGTGGAAACAATATCCGCTATTTCCCTCGATAAATCTTCTTACGCTTCCTTCAGGATCAGTTGCTTGCCCTCATTATTCCTCAAATGTTATCCAAAAAATGTAAATCCTGATTTCCTCCGCACTGGACGAGCGGTGGCAGCCACTAATACCCAATCCAACCTTTATCTGAAAACTGCTGCTTCCTCCTCTTTTCCTTCACATTTTTATCAAATTAATTGAAATTTGTTCAAATAATATTAAATTTAATACTAAAGTTTTCGAAATCAAAAAAAAACAGCTTTTTTTATTTTAAGCGGTAAAAAAACAAAAGTGTCCGGTTACTACGGGGTGGTCGGTTATTGGCACAGTTACCCTAAATGAATTTGGTGAATATGTTTAAATCTCACATTAAAAAAAAAAAATTGGTAGGCTCGAAGCCATTTTGGTAGGTTTTTGGTAGGAAAAAAATTTTCTTAGTGGCATCCCTGTTCTACAGTGATGCTGACTGAATAGAAATTTGCAAAATTTCTGTGCGTGAACGAAGTGCTTTGACTTATCGGTGTGAGGCTGTCGGTGTGAAAGCTATAAAAAGCTCCCACACGCGTGCATAGGGAAATCAAACTCTGATATAAATATAGTCAGGCAGGTTCTGCGATTCACTTCCGAGTGAATATCAACCAAATTCACTGTGAATCCGATATACCCTGTTCTGTATTTCACTTTCACAGTTTCATTTTCACATATTTTTCTAAAATGAACTCCGAGTGAATATGATTGTTCTGGAAAACGAATTCACATTAAAGAGTCGGTTAGCAATCACTTCTATTTGAATTGGTGAATTTGGTGCAAGAAGGCATGTAAGTAAACTGAATTGCAATATGAATTTACGAAATTAGTTAATTTAAACATAAGAAGAAATAAATAAAGTAATTGTTTATATTTTTTAGGCGTAAACATAAAAATTTAGCGCCAGGAGACCATTCTTCTCCAGTTTATGGATAAGCATCATATGTAATTTCACCCACCCGTGACCAAGTACTTTTCTAAAATTCGCAACACTTGTTTGAGTACCTTTCCTACAGTACTTCGCCCCATCGCGATTTTTGAAACCCACCTTCGGCTAGAAAGCGCAAAGTTGCAAGGACGTTGGAATAGACGTGTGTCTCACGTGGAGCTCAATAGTGTTTAATAGCATGATGAAAGCTTCTTTATTCATCCGATAGCTTGAGACGAATCTGTAAAAACTTTTGGTAATCAGAAAGCCAATTACAACTCATGCAATGCAAACTTACACAGATTCAAGCACCTCTAAGGGATTTGAGTAATCACGCAGTCTCTTTCTATAAATGCTTCTTCTGCATGACCCTCATTTTCCACCAAAATAACTGCTAGCGTAGTTGCAGCACTCATTTTTTCAATTTAAGTTTAATTTTTATATACAATTTATTATTTTTACTCTGTCAGTGGCAACTGTCAAATGTCAGTTCAAATTTTGGGTGAATTAAAAACGAACTGTAGAATGAATGAAAAGCTTGTTTTTCAGAACACAAAATTTGAATTCACTCGTTTTAAGATTCATTTTCATATTCACTTTCACTCGGATTCCAGAACCTGCCTGAGTATTTTACTTTTAACAATAAGACAGATATATAAATAATTTACTTCAAAACAAAAGACGATAATTTGTCAGCTTATGATTCACAAAAACAAAATATGGGCCCGTCAGAATAGCTTTGTTCGCGTACTTTCTCCAACAGCATTTACTCAGCAGCCTCCAACAACCAGGTGTTGGAGAAAAATGTCACCTATCCTCTCACAAGAGAAAAATATCGTAAGAGGTAAACGAACACAAATTTTGCAGAGTTCAACAGCTTTGGCAAACAGCTGATTTTTATTTACATTCAAAAGCCCCAAATTCAAAGGATAAAAAGGATTAAAATTAAAATGATAATAAAATTGGTGGAAATAATTGCTGTTAATTATGTACATATATATGTACATATAACATAAAAATAATAAAATAAAAGTTTTTTTCTTATTTAATTTCTTTTGATTCGTTTTGGGTTTCGTTTTGGTCAGTCTTTTGTCACCTCGCGATAACCTCCTCAATCTAAAAATCGTTCGCATAGGCTCGCAAAAAGGTTTTTTGAAGTTCGGAAATGCATCCGGAACTCTCTTTTACAATAAATCGGCACTGTTTGTTCTATATAAATGCTAATGGAGTTACAATTCTGCCTGAAAACAGTGGATATATATGCACATATGTATGTATCTGCAATACAATTAACTTCATGTTGTTGTTGTTGTAGCCACCAAGACACTCCCCGAAGGTTTTGGGGAGTGTAGGGGATGTGACAGTCCTTTGCCGGATAAATCCGGTACGCTCGCGTACTAGTCCCTTCTGACACTAGCCCGACTGTCGTGCGAACGATTTTTTCTGGCCATAATCAACCTTCTAGGCCGGTGGTTTTTAGTCGCGTCTTACGACGGGCATTCCTTACAACGGGTATATTCTAGACCCCGTAACCCGCTGGGGTTCGCTGTTACTATCTAATAAATAGGATTTCATTGTAATAATTATCACACTAACAATTGCTTTTCTTTGTACCCATGTCCATACTGTTTTCCACCGCAGTATGTCTTCGCGTCTGCTGCCCCGCAGAAGAGATTTCAATTTAATGCACCCGGCCCTGGCCATGCTTTAAAAAAATAACCCTCTATGGACCGATCCACAGTACTTTTGAGTAGAACAAACTTTTGCGTTGGCGGCATTTGGCCGCGCTTTAAAAAAAATAGCCCCAGCCAGCAAAATTTCCTTTATCGAATTATATCTGCGGAGCGATCGGGAGTGTTATAATTAGTAAAATTAACATCCATAGAAGATTTCCCGAAAGTTCCAGTGGTTTGCAAATAAATACGGCGGGCGCATTATACTGAAGCCGACCCACTGCAGAACTGCTCTCGGAGGGTGTGCCACCCACTGCCTAGAGTGGCTGCTATTTTTAAAATCCGGATAATTGGGTTTTAGTTAGAATTTGTTGTCTATCCAGGCTCAGTGAAACTTTCAGGAAATATTCTGTAGATGATAATTCATCTTATCTTAACACTTTCAACTATTATTAAATTATAATATTAAAGTTCTCCAGAAATAGAATTCTCCCGGCTGAGGGTTATTTTTGTAAAGCGCGGCTGAAGGCAAAAGGTGTTCTATACAAAACAACTGTGGATTGCTCCATGGATATTAATCCAGAAAGAGAATTCTGCCGGCTGAGGGTAATTTTATTGAAGCGCGGCCAAAAGCCGCCAACGTAGAAAGATGTTCTACACATACATACATTAATTTAACAAGGAATGTCTCCTGAACTATAAGCGTCCGGAGGGTAGTACTTTGTTTTTTTGTGATCTGTGAGACCACCCCTACCCTCTGGAAAATTAATTGTTATCGGATCGTGGATCATTATATACAAATTTTCCCTCTATCCAGGCTGGGGATCCAACCCATGACCTCTGGTATGGCAGACTAGCCACTGTCCACCACACCACAGTGGCCACAACACTCCCCACTGCACCACAGCGGCCCCGTTAATATATATTCCCGCAAAGGAGATTACAATTTACTAAGGTACATAATATGCATATAAATACTTCGCAAAAAGTAAGTAACTTATTTTGCATATTTAATTTATCCATATTTGTTGCCAATTTAGTGTATTTTTCCAATTTTATAATTGATTTGTATATTTTGCAAATCTTGTTACTTGCAAAAATTCAAGTCAGCTGTTGTTTGATCAGCTGTTTTCCTGTTGGAAAATTGCTGTTGGCAAAAATTTGTCCAACAGAATTCAACAGCTTCTCACAAAATGAAATGTCAGTTTTTTCTCTCAGTTGGTTCTCTTCTGTTGGAGATTTGGCGTAAAAAAACGGCGACAAAGTGTTTGTTTGTAAAAGTTTTCGAAAAACATCAAAAAATATCCGTAAACGAACAAAGCTAATGAATACTTTTCCGGCAATCCAGCTCCGATTAACTGACACATACTTCAATTTCATATATTTGTTACGGCAAAGTTGATGTACTGAATGTGTCGATCGTTATTCAAATACATGTAATTCCACTCTGCTGTCAGTTAAACGGATTGCTGGATTGACGGAAAACTATTCATTCTGACGCCCCTAATAGCCTTTCTCTGCTGCGTCGACCATTTTAAATTATTTGGTCATGATCCGGTTTGTTTGATTTGTTTCTTCCGTGCTGCCAGTTTTTTTTTAATGTATACCACACACACATTAGGGGCATTTCAGTTATTACATCTGGGTCTGGGTCAAGATAAATTTTTACTGAAACAATCCGGCTCATAATGAAAATTGGCTGCACTTGAAAATAACTAAAAAGAAGAATAAACATATACAACATATACCCAGCAGTAAAAATCTGAAATGAATCCTTTATGAATCACTGATGAAATTCATAATGAGGAGGCATCAGTGAATACTTTCATATAAAGGCTGCTGCATTTTTTCAAATAAATGGCGCAAAAACAATTCTTCTGTACGTTAAAAAGAGACAAATACTCCATCTAAAACAATTTGATTGACATTAAACTGCAAACTAAAAGAAAATAACTATTTCAAAAATTATTTTTGGGAAATGTGAATTTAAATTACTGAAATAAATTATGAAACTCAAATGGCGGGATAGCTATGTATTCCGTGTTATAAGGAGAAGCCAGTGCGCAGTATAATTTTTCTTCCGGACTTCTTTCCCCTTACGGCCAAAGCAGAAGCTTACAAGAGGCAAATTTGAAATTTGTATTTCCATATATTTTTTATTTTAAATATAATTTGTTTTATAGTTGTCAAATTGAAAAATTTGTCAGAAAAGCTGCCAAATGTCAAAAAGCTACCGAAATACAAGCTGGCTCATGGGTTTTTAACCACCTAGATGGTATTTCGTTTGGTTTTTTCAATATAGCTTGCTTGCTTGCACCAACGCAAAACGATAGTGATGAATATTCAACAAAGAATGATCAATGATCATTTAGCAGTGAAACAAATTTACTGCAGGGTATATGTATATATATGTATACATACACAAATGTCACTTTTCAGTTCTGCCAAATCAAAAAAGCACTGTGCTGCCAAATCAGCACGGAAAAAACAAATCGAACAGGGCGGATCAGAAATTGAACCAGCAATTTATCTGGTTTAATCGAGCTGAAATCTTTGTTGTTGCATTTACATGCAAAAATTTTTATCTGGGTTAGGATCACCGTATGTGAAACACGGCTATTGTAAATGTGTTGGTGCCATTTACATAATTGTTTCAGTAAAAATTGAGCATGATCCAGAGCTCGATGTAATAATGTAACGCGCCTGCTGCTTATATCTCTACAGGGTTGCATTTTGCAAATATTGAATAACATGGCAGTCCTTTAAAATTACGAATGTATTTATAGTATTTTGATACCACCAACAACAATTAAATTTACACAGTGCTCATGCAAAGCAAAAACAAAGTCTAAAATATCGGTGCAAATAAAGTTATACAAAGTTAATTAAGATTTAACTAATTTTACAAAAGAAATTTAATTGAACGTAAAGTAAAAGTTATTTATTCGTTGATTGGAAGAACAATTTATATTTATACATACATACATACATAAGTACTCTTAAATGAAATAAGTTCAAGGAGGTAGAAGATAAGTGACGACATTTAATTGTAGAGCAACAACAAACACAGTGATATTCCAACATCGCAAGAATGTTAAGGCCCAATTATACTTGCATAGCATAGCAAAGCAGGGCAGAGCAAAACATATAGCATATAGAGCTGATTATACTTCGCATAGCCGTGCAACCATGGCTAATTAATAAAAGTTTTCGCATCCCGACATTCGTACATACATACATACACACTCCATGTAAATTGTCTATATATTTTTTTGTGCTTCGATCAAAATCATAGTACGCCTTTGTAGAAATCATATTGCACCATGCTGAAAATTGACCCAAGTTTGGCTTAAGCACCATTATTAAAGTAAAAAAGTAGGAAAAGTAAAAAATCAGCTGTTTAGTAAGTTAACCTTTATAAATTAGCCTTGCGTGCAACCCTTCGCATACTCAACACACACACATTCGTGTTGCCAAATGTCAAATCGCATAGCACATAACACATAAATCAAAATTCAACAGACTTGTATGCTGTGCCCAGTGCCGCTATGCGTTGAGTAATCGATTACACGGAAAGCCCACTAAAGAGATTTCGTATGTGACAGTTCTTATGTTGTGCGCTGCTGTGCTATGCAAGTATAACCGGACCTTTAGGGTGAAAACAGAATCGATGTGTAACGACACGACGTTGCGACAACGACAGCCTGTCAAAGTAAAACCCATGGGCCGTAGTCATAGTCGATTTAAAACAGTGTTTTAAAACACTTAGAATGATGCTAGCATAAACGTCATTTTATCTCTGTCATAGTCGACTTAAAATCGGTTTTATCACTAAAACAGCGTTCTAACTTTAAAATGAGGTGAATGTCATTTTAAAATCTTAAAATATTGTTCTAAGCTGGGAATTCGTCATGAAAACTATAAAAATAGAAAGAGAGTACGTGAATACAATAAAAAATAAATAAATAAAACATATAAAAAAGACATTTTAATAAATATGCAGTTGGCACTCAATGCTTTCCCGCAGAAAAGCTTTTTCTTCTGCGCTCCAGTTCGGTGCACGAGACCTTCTTGTTCCCTAAAATCACAAGTTCATTTTGATTTATATGAAGTGTGTAGTTTTATCTCAAAATTTAACTCACTTTTAGTTGTTTTTTAGCGTATTTTAAATATACGATTAAGTTAAAATATGCAAACATCAAAAGTCGAATAAATAGATGCGCTTACTTTTTTCTTTTCAATTTAAAAGTTGACACAGGGTGAACTTTTCAATTTAAAAGTTGACACAGGGTGAACTGTTAAAACACTCGAAATTTCTTAAAATTACAGAGCGATTCTTATTGTTTTATATGGGTAACCCTGTTCCGTTTCATTTTAGCAAAAACGTTGTTCTAACTGGTCTATGACACACCACTCTTTTAAACGTCATTCTAAATTTAATACCGATTTTAACTAAAACCGATTTTAGTGAACGACTATGACTACGGCCCCATGTATTCTTAGAGCGCTTTCACATTACTCGGTGCGATATCGAATTGATATTTTTGGTTTTTACCGAAAGTATACCGAAAGCTTACCGACCACATGTATTTCAATTGGCAATTAGTGTTAAATACATGAAATCGGAGCAGATCAACTTCGGTATACCGCAACGCGGTAAGACCGGCCAGTAAAATTTGAGGAATTACTGCATACATTTTTGCGGCATAATGAAAGAAGAAGAATAAAGTCAGTGAAAATCTCGTTTCGGCTATAAATTTTGCAAGCTATAATGCCTTCGTCTCCGCTTGAAGACATTATTATTATTATTGAGTGATTTGTAGAATTTTAAAATTTAATATTTTTAATTTCGATATTTGTTTTCCAATTTTCTACCGAAAGTATTCCCACAAGTGTGAAAAACACTGCAACGCGGACTCGTTTCGGTAAGATGAAAATATCGAGAAAAAACTGTCGATCCGAAGTTGTACCGAGTAATGTGAAAAGGCCCTTATGAAAGCAGTTATAATAAAGACGACGCGGCACGACGTCGCACACTGGGGCCACTTATATATAGACGCTCAAAATTCTGAAATCAACTTTTTTACATCAGAATCGCTTTATCTCCACTAAAGCAGTTAATCTATAGCATCTTAACCCATTGACGCCCATGAGTTAACCCGTTGGTGACCTATATTTTTTATTTTAGTTTCGAATCTAATATTCTTGAATCAGAATCGGTATATCGATACTAAAATAGTAAATCCCAAGAATTTTAACCCCTTAACGACCACGCATTAACCCATTTTCACCCAAATTTTTTCACTTAATTCTTAGATCAAAATATTAACATCATATTAGTTGTATCTACACTAAAACGAGTAATCTTTGGAATCTTAACCCATTAACGGCCATGAATTAACCCATTGGTGACCAATTTTTTTTTTTTTTAAGATCTGTAACCAAATTATTTAAATCACAATTAGTATGTCTGTACAAAAATAGCCAATGTGTATTATATTAACCCATTAGCGGCTATGTATTAACCCATTGATGGCATATGTTTTTTCTTTAAATTCTGAAATCAACTTATTGGAATAAGAATCATTAAGTTCATACATGATTTAAGCACTTTACCCCATTCGCGACCATACCGCAACACATTGATAACTTTTTTAAACCTGAAATAAATTTATTTGCATCAGAATCGCCATACGTATCTACAATGAAATATAATACATAAATGTGCTGCATCGTAACTAATAAAAAAACTACGTTTTAACTCGTTAGTGAAATTTTTTCTCTTTATTCTGAATTCTTTACTAAGAACTAAGTTAACAGTGATAAAATGTAGTAAATAGCTAAGGGTAACAATGCAGTTTTTGTTAAAGCTTTCCTTCTAAGGCACACAAATTCAGTTAAATAAATATTAAATTATACATACATATACTCAGTTTAAAATTAATGGATAAGAGCTTATTTTCTAAAACATAGCCTTTCGTAATTTCTTCAACGTTTCAAATAAACTAATGCGTTAACATAACAAAAAAAAATTTCAACCTTGCTCATCACTGTCAGAATCGCATTCAACCCTTGGAACTTCAAGTTCCATCAACTCCAATGCCTCAGGGAAAAATAATTTTCGATTTGTGGCCATTGGCAAAGATCGCGAGCAAGTAAGTAGCGGATCTGATGAAACCAATAACCTATTGAACACGTCTTGCAAATTGTCGGCGCGACTTGTTTTCCTGCTATAGTTCTCCCTAAAGTTTTTAAAATCCTTGTTGGAACATTCCAAAGCTTCTTCACTCAACTGTCCAATGGGGAGCAAGGCTTCCTTAACTATTTTACCACCGTGGATCAATATTTTATGTAGTGTAGTGGACATAGGATACCATACTCTACAATTAGCGACAAAGCATCAGATGGTGTTACCTTCTTTATCGTCACGTAGTCGCTCCTGTCTTCTGTATCTTTCTTCTCAGTAATTTCTTTTATCTTCTGAGCAACCGGTGCATTTCCAGAAGCTCTCAGTTTCATTTGGGCGGCATATGCTAGTTCATCAGAGGAGTATTTCGATCGCAACTAAAAAAATTATATAATTTATAAACATATGTATATATAAAAGGAGAGAAAATAACAAATGTACCTCAGATATTTTTCGTCGTTTCGTTTGATGGCTACTCTCAGAGAAGTTAACAGTTGGTCTACCAGCATTTGATCCAAAACATAGTTGGTAGTCGCCATTCAACCACTTACTTTCATTGGAGTAAAGCCTTTCTGCATGCCTACCGCAAGCAGTCCACTTTTCTGAGAATTGGGTTCTAAAATTCTTTAGCGCCAAGTTCAGCTTTTCCTTGGAAATCGATGTTTTCGTAACTATGAAGTCATTTAGTTCATCAAATTTCTCAGATAGTCTAGTTTTCTTGCTATTAATAAGGACTTCACACATAAGTCGCCTTTTTAAAACAAGTTTGTCTTTTTCTAAAAAATAGTTTAAAAAAAAGGTCAAATAACCAGGCCAGGTTAAATATATGTATATATTTTATTGGGGCTAAACTCACTATTATTAACTGCTTTGATATTGCAAGACGACTGCGCATTGTGTTCTGCCATCACTTTTAAAATACTTACAGCGAGATTATAATTTAACTCACACTCTTTACCACACAATACACTTTTTTATAATGAATTTTTATTATGCATATAACTAGCGGGTGTCTGAGTTAAAAAAGGAAATATGCAGGTGCAGGTACATATGTATGTATGTATACAGAAATGATTTTCTCCAATTTTCTTGTTTCGAAATATTAAAAGTTTTCTGTTGTCACAAGTATGTTTATATGGGAATTAGAGGTTTCGCCGTTAGCGTTTTAAGCAGAACACGTATTTTACCACACATTTTCATGCCTAACATAAAAAAAAACAAAATTGGAGTAACACAACTTGTGCTTCAAAGAACTCATATTATAATACAATTTACAAGTCTGAATTAAAAAAACCTGGCTTGATAAGTAACCTTAACCACAATTTGCAATTAAAGTAACCAGTGAATAATGGGTAAACTAAATTTAAGATAGAACAGAATCAAATTCAACCAGATATAGGTGTTTTTTTTTTAACTGAAATTTGAATGGAATTTTTAAACTCACTTTTTTTTAAAATGCGCACTTTGCTTTTGGTTCTGAACTCGGATTCTTTGTTACAAAGGACCATATTATACTGCTGCATTTTTACATTTACTACTTTTTTGCGCAAATTAAAAAAAATCCATTTTGAAAAAAATATTAAAAAAAAAAAAGAGGTACGTTTAGTTTTATACTAAAAATTAATTTTTTAAAACATCTAGTTCCAAAAAAAAAACACTAATCGATTATATAAGCTTCACTTAATGTTATGGAAAAAGCAGAATAATAAAATTATATATCCTTCTCTTACACCAACTATTTCAAATACACATTAAAATTTCTCACTTTGAAAAAAAATTATTTTTTGGAAAATTTGCCATGTTTGTCTATGGATAACTCCCAACTGAAAAATGATAGAAAGCTGAAAATTGGGCCAGAAGTGTAGAATTTTATAGGGAACAATACTGCGTTTTTATTTTTTTGAAAAACTCATTATTTAAAAACTGAATTTTGAGCACGCTCGGCCCCAGTGTGCGTCGTCCACCGACAAAATTACGTTGTCGTCAACTTAGGCCGATTTCTAATTTTGGTGACGACGACGAGTGGACGACGAGTTGCCACTGGATTATGAAATATGAAAATTTTGACAACTCAATAAATCTAACGAAACTTTAGAAAAAAAGCAGAAGTATTTATACACAACTATATGTAATAACAGTTTAAAGCATTAAATTAATAAATTTAACTATTTAATTTATTATTTTACATTAAAAAATTACGATCGGAACCAAAAACTTGAATGAAAAACTGTAATATGGCAGCAACGAGCCTTCTGTAGGAGCGGTCGTTGCCCCATTTATTATGTTTCAGCCGCTGGCTTCGCGTCGACATTTTACGTCAAGAGACTGTCGTTGTGCCAACGTCGTGTCGTTGTCGCATTGATTCTGGTTTCACCCTTACTCTAGTATATCAAATGCATCTCTGATTTTGTTTTATCTGCAGCTTCATTTGCACGCCTCGTGCAAATTCATCTACTTGTTTTAGATTTCTGTTGATGTATGTATATAATTCTTGTTTCAAAAAATAAAAAAGTTAAGAAACAAAAAGTACGCCAAATGTTACTCAAAACCAAAAAATGAGAACAGGAGATAATCGATGTAAGAACTATAATAAAACAATAATACGCATTGTGTTCATAGAGTTGCAATTGCATTGAAGTCAAACTTTTCCTAGGCATTACAAAGAAAAAAAAAACTAAGCAACTTTCTTTGTGTAGAGACAAGTGGACTTATTTATTAAAAAAATTAACCAGCCAGAACTTTTGGACAGCGTGAAGTGCATTCATACATACATATGTATGCATATGTAAAGAATTGTAGTTTTGAAAAGGCCTTGCGGAGTTGATTTTTTTTGTCACCTGCAGATTGTTGGTTCTGGTTGCATAAATTAGTGCACCAATAGGTAGTATAACAGCAAACAAATTAATACATTTACCATGGCAGAGGTAAATGATTCCAGCGACGTTTTTGATCTAGAGCTATTAGAGGATAATGAGCATCGAGACTCTGACGATGATAGAATTGAGTTGGACGATGTAAGTATGCATGTATTTTTATATATAGTTGTATATCTAAGGTTTAAGAAAAGGATGGAAATATGTTATTTATTTTCTTCGAGCTTATTTTCAACTCAGAAAACTTCCATAAAATCTCCTTCGTATAGGCTCGAAAGCTTGTTTTTGTTAAGTCTAAGCACAAACATTATTTTAAAGCGCTTTAAAGACAATTGCTTAAGTTAAAAAAACTAGGTATCAAGTATGATTTGAAATTGAACTTTTGATCCAATAATCTGTACTTACGCGGTTATTACAATTCCATGGTCTTTGGTCCACACATCTACATATATGTAAATATCGGCCAGATGACGGCTCGTGGTGGAGTGAAAGCCTGTATGGAGAAATGACGTTCCCTGTTGTTGTTGTTGTTATAGCAGTACTAAGCCCTGCTTAGTCGGCACGATAGGCTCATAGATCGTCGTCAGGCTCACTTAACGGGAGGCCCAGGAATGAAGCTGCCGGACATGTATTAGGTATTTCGGGATCGATTCTGGCCCTATATGAGTTCAGGCGGCTGCAAAAGCCTGATCGTAGTTGCGCTAGGGTGACGCGTGTTTCTCTCGGCAACTCCAATTCTTCTTCTGCTATGGGGGGTGGTTGGTCTCTCAATATTCTGTATGACGGACGGACTGAAACGAATGTGGTGATGGTGTCGGTGTGTATCTCCTTTAATGCCTGTCTGTAAGCCGTTGGGTCTAATGGTTGTTTTATGTATATTTCAACCTCTGGTGTGAGGTCGAGAAGATGTCTCCTGATGTGCCGGGGAGGCGGTTCTGGTTCTAGCAGGTGGCTGTTAGGATGGCCTCTGCGGTGGCATCCCAGCAAGAACTGCATGTTAAGCATGGTTTTGTGTTCTAACACCGGGAGTATATTGGCCTCATGGTGTAAATGGTGTTCCGGCGCCATCAGGAGATTGCCTGTGGCAGTTCTGAGGGCAGAGTTTTGGCAGGCCTGGAGTTTCTGCCATTGTGTTCTTGAAGTCCCCGGCGACCATATTGGCGATGCATAGTTGAGGACCGGCCGGCCGATTGCTTTATATGTTGCTATTATTGTTTCTTTGTTTTTACCCCACGTGCTGCCGGCTAGCGATTTGAGGATTTTGTTGCGGCTATGGGCCTTGTTAATGATCGCGGTCGTATGTGCGGAGAAGGAGACAAGACTGTCAAAGGTAACACCCAAGATCTTTGGGTTGTTTACGGTAGGGATGGGTATATTCCCTATTCGTATGCCTAAGTCCAGTCCTACCTCCTTCGTCCATGTCGTGAACAGGGTTGCGGAGGACTTCGTGGGCTGTAGCTCTAATGAACGGCACGCAAAGTAACAGGAGAGATCAGAGAGATAGTCGTTAATTCGAGAGCACATGCTATCTATGTCGGTGCCAGTGGCCTTGATCGAGCAGTCATCGGCATAGGAGATTAGGCCAACTCCTTCGGGTGGGGGAGGGAGGCTGGAGAGATAATAGTTGAAAATCAGGGGGGACAATACACCGCCCTGTGGGACTCCCTGCTTTATTCTCCTAGGTTTTGAGACCTGATTCCTAACCCTGCAAAGAAATGTGCGATTAATACCGAAAGATATTTGTCCCGGATTGATCTCTTTCGAGAACAATCGGTCCACAATTAGTCCCCGATTGTTCCCGTACGGGTATAAATGTAGACTAATTGTAGACCAATTGTTCCCGAACGCGTATAAATGTAGACTAATTGTAGACCAATTGTTCCCTAACGGGTATAAATGTAGATTAATCGCCTTCATCCCGAACGGGTATAAATGTAGATTAATCGCTATCATCCCGAACGGGTATAAATGTAGATTAATCGCTTTCATCCCGAACGGGTATAAATGTAGATTAATCGCTTTCATTCCGAACGGGTACAAATCTAGATTTGTAGAAATTTTAGAAAAATGTGCAATGTATTTAAAAAATTGTAGAACAACCGGTAAAACGAATTGAACAGGGTGTCTTTTAATAACAATGATGAATAATAATTTTAACAAAATGTTTCCTAAAAAATCCTATGAAAAAATCCTTTAAATTACGTTCATATAATGCATACTCAAAACTTACAATTTTTTTAATTTATTTATTGAGATTTTTTTTCAAAAGTAAAACATTGTATAATCTTTATTTATATATGCATGAACATTTACAATTTTTTAAAGATTGTTATTAAAAATTGCCTTGGCGAACAACTTGGAAAAATCAACATTTGTACCCGTTCGGAATGAAAGCGATTGATCTACATTTGTACCCGTTGGGGTTGAAAGCGATTAATCTACATTTGTACCCGTTGGGGATGAAAGCGATTAATCTACATTTGTACCCGTTGGGGATGTAAGCGATTGATCTACATTTGTACCCGTTCGGGATGAAAGCGATTGATCTACATTTGTACCCGTTCGGGATGAAAGCGATTGATCTACATTTGTACCCGTTCGGTATGTTAGTGATTAATCTACATTGGTACCCGTTCGGGTATACAAGTTGAACAATTAGTCTCTTCATAGGACATGCTCGAACAAATGCGATCAATTCACTCCATATAAAAAGATGTAAAATTGTATTAGTCGCATGCTCCCTTGCGATTGATCCCGGACACGTCCCGGATTAATCGCATTTTTTGCAGGGAAAGACTACCGATGCCTGCCGACCACTCAGATAGTTTGCGGTCCACCTCTTTAGTCTCTGAGAGAGGTTCGAGTTGCCAAGGTCCTCCAATAGGGTGGCGTGATTGACCGTGTCGAAGGCTTTCGACAGGTCAAGTGCCACGAGGATCGTTCTCTCGCAGGGGCGTTTTTGGTTAAGACCACGAACTATCCGGGTGTTTATGGCGTTTAGTGCTGTTGTTGTGCTATGCATTTTGCGGAATCCATGTTGATGTGTCGCGAGTGGTAGACGTCCGTTGTAGTATGGGAGTAATGCGGTCTCAAGTGTCTTTACTACCGGGGAAAGGAGTGATATCGGTCGATATGAGTCTCCTTTGTTGGCATGTTTCCCCGGTTTGAGTAAGGGGACCATCCTTGCCATCTTCCAGATGTTGGGGATGACAAGGGTGGTCAGAGACAAATTGAGTACCTCCGTCAGGAAACTTACCCCATTCGGTCCTAAGTGTTTTAGAATCAACATGGATATGCCGCCAGGTCCGTCTGATTTTGAAGCTTTAGCATTCTTTATAGCCTCCTGAATCTCCCTGGTTGAGAGAGCAAGTGGGGCGTCATTATTTGACTTTTTACGCAGCCGTCTGAGGATTCGTCGTTTGGCCCTATCAACCGAAGGATGCGGTAAGAACTGCCGGCCAAAAAGGCTCGCACATCTCTTCGGGTCCGACTCAACATTATCTCCAAAGATAATGGACACTTTGTCCTTATGTTTAGTCGGGTTGGATAGGACTTTTACGGTATTCCACAGCTTGCTCGCCCCGCCTGAGAGATTACAAGTGCTTAGTTGCTCTCTCCACTTTTGCCGTTTATGCTCATCTACCAGTTTCCGAATTTCCCGGTTGAGGTCCTTTATGCGGGGGTCTCCCGGGTCGGATTGGCGGATCTGGTCTCGCTCCTGGGCCAGAGCAGAGGCTTCACCCGGGAAGTTTGGTCGAATCTCTGGTATCCTTCCTGCCGGGATGAAGCGTGCAGAGGCTTTGGCAATGACCTTGCGCAATTTGTGTTCTCAGCGAAGCACATCGGTTGGGGTGGGGAGAGCTCCAAAGATGCTCTCTGTATGTTTTGTAAATCTGTCCCAGTCCGCTTTCTTAAAGTTTATGTACGTCTGTTTGTCCGTTGTAATGAAGTTCCCTCATGAACGTCGATGCACGTCCCTTCTGACGAATAAATACATGAGACGTTCTCTTGCGAACAATAAAAAATCCGTCCCTTATGACGGCAGGAAATGGAAATGTCTTGTTAAGGACAGCAACACCCGTCCCTAATGACGGGAAGGCATGTAAATGTATCTTATATATTGAATTGTATTCTCGATCTAGGCTAAATAAGCCGCAACAAATAAATAAATATGTATCTGTATGGACATACTATGTGGAAAAAGTAACTCGATGCAGGCGATAATATATGGGTTTAAGTTTGCAGTTTTCTGTTATTATTGTTTTGACGCTCACTAAACGTTCCCGAAATTCCGTTCTCCGTTCGTTTAGGCCACACGCACCGCCATTGAAAGAATTACGGTGGAAGTCTTCATCCTTCGAAATTACCGCACAATTTTCGGTTTCAAAACAAAATTCTCGGAAGCTTATATGTAAGTAAACTTTTTTACAAGTAATTCAGTTTTCTATTACAACACCTAATGGATAGATGTTCGGTGAGATTCCTATTATTTACATATAAGTAGGTAACTACCTACATATATATGTACCCTCCAAAAAATGCGATTAATCCGGGACATGTCCGGGATCAATCGCAAGGGAGCATGCGACTAATACAATTTTACATCCCTTTATATGGAGTGAATTGATCGCATTTGTTCGAGCATGTCCTATGAAGAGACTAATTGTTCAACTTGTATACCCGAACGGGTATCAATGTAGATTAATCACTAACATACCGAACGGGTACAAATGTAGATCAATCGCTTACATACCGAACGGGTACAAATGTAGATTAATCGCTTTCATCCCGAACGGGTACAAATGTAGATTAATCGCTTTCATCCCGAACGGGTACCAATGTAGATAAATCGCTTACATCCCGAACGGGTACAAATGTAGATCAATCGCTTACATCCCGAACGGGTACAAATGTAGATTAATCGCGTACATCCCGAACGGGTACAAATGTAGATTAATCGCTTCCAGCACGAACGGGTACAAATGTTGATTTTTCCAAGTTGTTCGCCAAGGCAATTTTTATTAACAATCTTTAAAAAATTGTAAATGTTCATGCATACATAAATAAAGATTACATAATGTTTTACTTTTGAAAAAAAAGATCTCAATAAATAAATAAAAAAATGGTAAGTTTTGAGTATGCATTATATGAGCGTAATGTAAAGGATTTTTTCATAGAATATTTTAGGCAACATTTTGTTAAAATTATTATTCATCATTGTTATTAAAAGAAAGAGTGTTCAATTCGTTTTACCGGTTGTTCTACAATTTTTTAAATACATTGCATATTTTTGTAAAATTTCTACATTTAAGGAATCTAGATTTGTACCCGTTCGGAATGAAAGCGATTAATCTACATTTATACCCGTTCGGGATGAAAGCGATTAATCTACATTTATACCCGTTAGGGATGAAAGCGATTAATTTACATTTATACCCGTTCGGGATGAAAGCGATTGATCTACATTTATACCCGTTCGGGATGAAAGCGATTAATCTACATTTATACACGTTAGGGAACAATTGGTCTACAATTAGTCTACATTTATACCCGTTCGGGAACAATTGGTCTACAATTAGTCTACATTTATACCCGTACGGGAACAATCGGGGACTAATTGTGGACCGATTGTTCTCGAAAGAGATCAATCCGGGACAAATATCTTTCGGTATTAATCGCACATTTTTTTGCAGGGTACATACATATTATGTACATTTGCAAGAAGAATGAGACATAATCATGAAGTAATTTTCCTTGCGAACGAATAATTTTTAGAAAAGATTGAAACTGTAATTTGTAAATTACAATTAAATAAATTTCTTTATACTTTTTCAGGTTGATTTGGAACCGGAGTTAAGCATAAATAACATTCAAGAGGAGTGAGTACCTTTAATATTTACATATTGCATACATATCGTCGTTTAAAGTGCAAAATCGCGTATCGACCAAGTACCACGTAAGTGAGAGAAGAATTTTAACGCGTTGTCCGAATGGTGGTTTTGCACTTTAAAAGACGATATATACCTCTTAATCTATTTCATGTTTTATATAATAAGTCACTATCTAAAGCGCTAAATTGGAGAAAGGGGGAACGGAATATAATCCTCATTTGTCTGCCTTAGTCCACAATATCTGCTTTATCTTGGCGATATGTAATCTATATATATAAAAATCTCATGTAACATTCTATGTGCGGGATAAACTTTTAAACTACTGAACCAATTTTGATAATATTTGGTAGTAACATGTAATTGTGCTCCGATTGAGTAGTCAAATAGTTTTTATTTAAATTTTTGGTCAAATAGCGTAAATTTATGTAAAAATGTGTAAAAAACCAACCAAAATTAGCTTTATACGGCCATAAATCAAAACCGGATCAACCGATTTAAATACTTCTTCTTGGAAATGAAACTTTGAACCTTTTACTAAAGTTCTGCATTCAAAAAATTTATAAATTTTCTTTTTAAATAACAAAAATATTATAAAGAATAGTATCAATTTTTGAAAAAAGAGACATGCGCATGGTTGGTCGCCACAAGCAATCGGTAAAGCAGAAGACAAAACAACGAGAACAATACATACCTACGTACATATGTACCCTGCAAAAAAATGCGATTAATCCGGGACGTGTCCGGGATAAATCGCAAGGGAGCATGCGACTAATACAATTTTACATCCCTTTGTATGGAGCGAATTGATCGCATTTGTTCGAGCATGTCCTATGAAGAGACTAATTGTTCAACTTGTATACCCGAACGGGTACCAATGTAGATTAATCACTAACATACCGAACGGGTACAAATGTAGATCAATCGCTTTCACCCCGAATGGGTACAAATGTAGATCAATCGCTTTCATACCGAACGGGTACAAATGTAGATCAATCGCTTTCATCCCCAACGGGTACAAATGTAGATTTTTCCAAGTTGTTAGTCAAGGCAATTTTTAATAAAAATCTTTAAAAAATTGTAAATGTTCATGCATATTTAAATAAAGATTATATTTAAATAAAGAATATATAAATAAATTTAAAAAAATTGTAAGTTTTGAGTATGCATTATATGAGCGTAATGTAAAGGAGTTTTTCATAGGATATTGTAGACAACATTTTGTTAAAATTATTATTCATCATTGTTATTATAAGAAAGGGTGTTCAATTCGTTTTACCGATTGTTCTACAATTTTTTTAAATACATTGCATATTTTTGTAAAATTTATACATTTGAGGAATCTAGATTTGAACCCGTTCGGAATGAAAGCGAGTAATCTACATTTATACCCGTTCGGGATGAAAGCGATTAATCTACATTTATACCCGTTAGGGAACAATTGGTCTACAATTAGTCTACATTTATACCCGTTCGGGAACAATTGGTCTACAATTAGTCTAAATTTATACCCGTACGGGAACAATTGGGGACTAATTGTGGACCGATTGTTCTCGAAAGAGATCAATCCGGGACAAATATCTTTCGGTATTAATCGCACATTTTTTTGCAGGGTACATAAGCAAAGAAATGACATGAAGATACATACATATGTATATACGACCAAAAGTAAAGCAATTCGTTTAAATGATACAAACGGATTCGATTCGTTTTACGTGCAAATGGTTCGATTAAATTAAAATGTTTTGGTTTTTTGAATTTCACTTTATTTTTCAATTTATTTACAATATCTGGAAAGGTAAGTATTTTCCTAATATTATGAGCAATCATTTTTCTTTTACAACAGAAATGAAAATTGGGAAATTATTTTTAAAGTTTGACCTCAGATATGTATATATGTATGTACCTATTTTTATCTATTTACGTATATCTGTAACCGAATTTTTCATACCCAAAACCTCTGGAGTGCTCTGGCCTTAGATTCATACATATCTATACGAATGGAATGGAATCGGACTCAAAATGCTAACACATTGTTATCACTTATTGAGGTGGAATAGAATACGAGAAAGGTGTTCAAAAGTCAAGTCTTCACTTTAGCGGTAAAGTAAATTATGTTACCCCGCGGAATAAGGCCGTTAGAGGATTTCAAATATGTTCTAATATTTTGCCGTAAATAGAAATAGAACACAACAACGACACCACAGTAAATTCATGAATTTTATCGTTGCGTGAGTCAAATCCTTCTTGATTTCATATAATGAATCAATTTTATTTCTGATTTCGTTCTTCATCCAAATCCAGACAACTTTTTATTTGTGATTTCATTTTCAGTCAAATCAAAGAATATCGTGTATTTCATTTTTTGAAAATAGAAACATTTCCAGTAATAAAAAAATATGTTTTATCAGGATGGCGAATCAGATCACAAAAAAAAGTATCTTTTATTTTGAATACCAAATCACTAATAAGATGATGATGAGTGTTGATAACTGAAAGCCAATGCGAAGCTTGGCCGGGTATGCTAGTACATATATAAAATTGTAGGGTTTTTTTGTGAGGAAATTGCTCAAAAACTACTAGCGGATTTCTGCAAAACTTTCAGTTTATTCATTCTTTGGATAAGTCCGCTCGAGATAGGATATATTTTCCAACGCTAGATGGCGCTGGAGTCGCTAAATTCCCAAAATCTGTATTTTTGATCCAATTCTGTTCGTTGGCACGTATGTATGTTTTTTATGTAATCAAAAACTGTTACAAAAAGTTAACCCGCTAGGTGGCGGCGGAGTCGAGATATTCAGAAAGTGTATTTATGGTCCGCTTTTGTTAATTTTTCTAACGTGTTTGTTATGTAATGGAGAACTCGGGTTCAAAAAATGAACCCGCTGCATTGAGATATTAAGTTCCGCAAACAAAGTCGCGGGCATCAGCTATTAAATAATAAAAAAACAACATACATAATTGCGCAATAATCGAATCAATATTTTCGAAACAAAAACAACTCGCACTGGTCGTTTGATTGGTTGTGATATTTTGTTTTTACATTATTATCGTGAGAATATACATAGGCAATTCCTCACAAGTGCATGTGCAAACATTTATGTATCTAATTTTAGTTTCACTGATAACATTGTCTTAATACACCCCATTTATCCATAGAAATCATTATTATCTATATATATAAAAATGGTGTAAAAAATGTTACTAACCTCATCAGGTGAGAACGGCTGGACCGATTTCTGTAAAATTTTTTGTTAGTTGTTCGTATTCTCGAGGAGAAGGTTCGTACGGAAGAAAATTTTGGAAAATCTCTTCGGAAAAGTCTGAAAATTGGAAAAATCGGTGTGTATGTGTGTATGTGTGCATGTGTGGATGTGTGTCCTTTATAGACTCCCAAAGTAACCAACCGATCTTTATGAAATTTTCACAACAGATTCATGTGGTGTTAGCGCGCATAATAGGGTATATAGAATTTCGAAAAAGGGGGAGCTTCCCGGAAAACATTCCTAAATGTGGACCCAGATCGACCCAGCAAGTCTTCGAGAAAAATTGGTATCAAATGAAAAGTATTTAACAGGCCTTCAACACAAAGTTATTTTCATTGCAATGCCTAGGCCGGGTCCCCAGATATGGGTCAAAACGTGGGACCGAGTGACCCTGGAAAGTTTCTGAGCGATATTGGTATCAAATGAAAGCTGTTGAGGAGGACTTCAATAAAGAGCTCTTTAAATAGTGATACCTAGGCCGGGTTCCAAGATTTGGGCCAAAGCGTGGACCCGGATAACCTCTGAATGTTTTCGAGCGATATTGGTAGAAAATGAAAGGCGTTGAGCAGGGCTTCCACATACAGCTATTTTAATTGTGATTTCTAAGGCTGTTTCCCAGAGATGGCTAAAGTAGTGGGCCCGGATTGTGATGGACGGCTCCGGTAAGGTAAAGGTAGATATGTATAGGGATAGGGATAGGAATAGGGATAGGGATTGAGATATAGATTGAGATTGAGATTGAGATTAAGATTGAGATTCAGATTGAAATAGAGATAGGGATTGAGATAGAGATAGAGATCGGGGGCAGTAGGATTGTCGCGGCGAATATAACTAAAACTTTTATTCAGAGAATAGACAGTTTTTTTATTATTCGCAGTAATTAAGATGGACTCTAAGATAATGGTTAGCAATACGGTAATCAAAGACTTTTCCTTAGGCTTCATAGGAATAGATTTTAGCAGAACAACGTCTGCCGGGTCAGCTAGTACATTATAATATAATGCATTGGTGCGGATATACACAACTCTAAAGTTATAATCCTACCTTCTGACATAGTTTCTATGGACCGAACTATGTATATGTATATAGAGCATAGTAAAAATAGTGACACACATTTCTATTTGATTACCATGAGATATATCTGTGGCAACACCGATGTTTGAACGGAAAAGAAAGATCACATTTGAGTTTTCTTGACTTTAGCAACAAATAACTAAAAATCTTTACTCCTCGAGTTAGCGGAACTTTTGGGATAAAATCAGAAAGCCCTCTGCACCTCCGCATTGTTTTCCTAATTCGACAGTCCACGCAACCGTGACCTTTTACAGTTTTTGTTTTTCTTACACGGCCTATGGCAGCTGAAATGGTTTAACTGCTATCTTGGAAAACTCTCCGCTTGAGCTTTTCCGGCTGCTCTGGCGACTGCTCCTTTATCATCTATTATATTAAAATACATAAGTCGCGTTTTCTTCCCTAACGCTATAACTCCAGAACGGCTGGACTGAATTAAATGACATTTTGCACGTAGTTTTCGATTGAGCCCGACATGGTTTATGGCCAAAAAAGTATAAGAATCCGGGAAGGTTTTGGAGATATTCCACAAAATGTGGACCAGGGTAATTTAATAATTATAATGCATTTCATTTGCATTAATGGCATAGGAAAGAATAATAATGATGTATTGTAGCACGATTTTCCGTCATCCCTGTTGTTGTTGTTGTTGTATTGGGGAGTGTAGGGGAAGTGACAGTTCTTTGCCGGATAAACCCGGTACGCTCGGGGACTAGTCCCTTCTGACACTAGCCCGACTGTCGTGCGAACGATTTTTTTTGGCCATTATCAACCTTATAGGCCGGTGGATTTTAGTCGCCTCTTACGACAGGCATTCCCTGCCACGGGTATATTCTAATCCCCCTAACCCGCTGGGGGTATTCCGTCATCCCTCGTCAAGTTTGGTTTGGAGACAAAACGGTTTCGGCTAATATACGCCATCTTCTTAAAACAATTTTAATTGTGTATTATTACTACGATCATGTAATTTGTGTGAGTAGCGCACGTCAACTCGGGCATAAATTCTGTGCCAGGATGTACTCCGTTCATGTTGGACGCAACCTGTCGGATCAGAAAATTCCTGCTACACGATATGTACATATTCATGATTTGATGGATCGCAACCTGGCAAGGGCGTAGCCAGGATTTTATCCAGGGGGGGGGGGGGGGGGGGGGGAAAGCACATCAAATATTTGAAGCAGTCAAAAATCAATTTTTTTGCGACTAAAATCAAGCGTTGCTGTTCCGCTCTTAAATGTCAAAAATAATACAAATTTGTGAGTGCGACTACAGCAACACTGCTAATATAAAAATGACAACAACAACTATCAAATAAACTGGGTTGCGCAAAGTCAAAAAGTAGTAAAAAAACTACTAAAATACTACTATGTATAAAACAGCTGATCGGGTTGTTGTGTGCAAAATTATTCAAGTCGCTCATTTGGTGAAACCCAAAAGTAAGTTAACCTCAAATCTGGGCTAACTTAAGTCAAAACTTAGTTTTATACTGAAAGAGTTTTTTTTTAGTGCTTAGCACGAAATTTTTATTTTTAATTCAATTTTTAATTGTTGGGGTAAGTGGAAAAAAAATTCAACAACTATTTACAGCGAAGGTTGAGTATATAGCTATTTCACGAAAAACCATTTTCGATCATCAGCACTCTTTTCGGAAGTGGATGCACCGGGGATTGAACCCGAGTTCATTCCAACTTCAGCCGCAATGACCCAACGGATAAACACACTCGGCCATTGAGACTCTGTGCAAGCTGTTGGATTTTCCCCACTTTTGCCTTTTTCATTTTCAACATTAACGTTAGTGTGTATATGCTTTTGCATATATTCTCCACATTTCGGAAGTGGATGCACCGGGGATTGAACCCGAGTCCATTCCAACTTCAGCCGCAATGACCCAACGGATAAACACACTCGGCCATTGAGTATACATCCATATTGTGGAGAATATATGCAAAAGCATATACACACTAACGTTAATGTTGAAAATGAAAAAGGCAAAAGTGGGCAAAATCCAACAGCTTGCACAGAGTCTCAATGGCCGAGTGTGTTTATCCGTTGGGTCATTGCGGCTGAAGTTGGAATGGACTCGGGTTCAATCCCCGGTGCATCCACTTCCGAAAAGAGTGCTGATGATCGAAAATGGTTTTTCGTGAAATAGCTATACACTCAACCTTCGCTGTAAATAGTTGTTGAATTTTTTTCCACTTACCCCAACAATTAGTTTTATACTGTTTTCAGACAGAAAATTAATGTAGTGCAATACATTTATAATATAACAATAAATTCTTGTGTTTCACACACACTCAATTAACAAGGAGATGTCACTTTTCATTAAATAATTTGTTATTATTGACAAGAATTTTTTAATAAATAATCCCAGTAAACATTCGGAGTCATAAAAAAGTCAGAAAGGAATCGTAAACTGGAGCATTCACACTCATTATGAGCTAATTTTGGATTCCGAAATGTATGTATTTCTGTTCTTAAGGTGGTCCCCTGATATGAGCCTAATTTCATACATTTTATGAGCCTGAATATGTAGTGAAACCAAAAAAAATGTCTTTTGTTTTTGCATTTTCCTTCCCCTAACCCAATTCCCTTTATCCCCTCTCTCCATTCACCCAGCTTATTCTCCTCTTCTCTCATTGGTTGCGTTCAGAAGTCGGAACTGTTGAGCAAAACTGTTGTGTAGATATCACTGAGCGGAAAGGGATATAATTTGCTCCTTCTGAACGAAATTTAGCCAACAGAGAAATTGTGAATCGAAAGCGGCTAATTTCTCCGCTGGCTATAAATTTCATTCTGTCAAATTTATATGTGAATGCTAGCGAGCAGAGGGAAATTTTTATCGACCAGTTAGCGAGTATGGCTACTACTCATTATTGGGTTCAAACATTTTTGTTCGATCCGACCTCGCTTGTGTGATGGCGAATCGAAAACGACAAATAAAAGACAAAAATAATTTTTATTTTTGTCAGTGAGTGATTTTAATTGTAATTTTTTTTTTCTATTTATCACTGAGTTTAATTTTTAAGGCCTCTCCGCAGCTCTCAAGAAAAAAATTGCATTATTTCTTGAGAGTTGAAATGGTAGTAGGAAATAGGGCTCTAGATACCCGGGTATCGAGCAATTCGATCTGATCGTTTTTGTTTGAAGCCCGTTTGTTGTTCAAATGCCCGTACAAACATTCGAGCATTCGAGCTTACAAACAAAAAAAATGTGTATCGGAAAAACAAAAATAAAAACTACATATGAAGAAGAAAAAAAATAATAAACAAAAGAAAAAAACAAACTTCAAAATGCCCGAATTGTTCAAATGCCCGTACAAACATACGGGTAATAAACAAACAAACAACTTTTCGAGCATTTGAACAACATTTGTTCGGGCTACTCGAAAATGTTCAAAAAAAATCTGGAGCTCTAGTAGGAAAGTAATTATATTTTCAAACGAAATGTCACATTTGAGTTTATTTACCTCTTCTGTCAAATTTTCTTGAAGAAATAATAGAAAATTCATTATTTCTTGGCAGAACCAGAGTTCAGTTGTGCACTTTTTCTAAAAAATCTTAAAAAAATAGTAAGAGAATTTCTTTAGAACTGCGTACTAGAGCTGTCAAACTATCGACGATACTATCGATAGTATCGATGGTCTAGTCACTTGAAATAACTATCGATAGTTTTAGTACTATCGCCACTATCGTGTGTACTCTTTCCCAGCGCATTTGACATTTACCCATTTCCACATTAATTCTCAAAGAACAATTTTTTACTTAGAACACATTGCCGTATAATGGGCCCGTCCGAATGAATACTTTTCCGGCAATCCAGCTCCGTTTAACTGACACATACTTTAATTTCATATATTTTTTACGGAAAAGTTGAAGTACTGAATGTGTCGATCGTCATTCAAATACATGTAATTCCACTCTGCTGTCCGTTAAACGGATTGCTGGATTAACGGAAAAGTATTCATTCTGACGCTCCTATAAGAAACCAAAAATTTCCGAAGTGTTGAATCAAAAACAGAGAACAAAAAAGCCGATGTAATTCTGAAGGAGAGCCAGTACTTGGAGCTAGTTAACTCAGAACCAAACACAAACCCGCTATTGTATTGGAAGGAAGATACCGGAAATCGTATAATTATTATAACAGATATAAAACATATATGTCTGTCTTGTCCTGCAAAAATTTTTTTGTATCCCGGAATCATCTGTAGAGTCTGAACGCATGTTCAGTAAAGCTGGTGTTTGGGCGAGCAGCCCAAACCAAATTTAATTGTAAGTGATAGGCGGTCGAGTTTAGAACCAAAAACAGTCGATGTGTGATTATTCTTACAAAAAATTTTTAATGAATTGTAAAATCAGTTTGCATTTTTAAAAGTAAAGCCGATTCCACATAAAACTTTTTTCGCTTTGCGTTACGCCATTTTCTATGTCAAACAACGCAAAACTGAAAAACTATGCCACAATGAACGTTGTAACCATAGTTTATATCTATAAGTTGCGACACTCTCAGCTGATCGTTTGGCATGTTGTGCCTGTCACCATGCAGTGCTGTGCAAAAGTTACAGAAAAAAAATTCAAATGAATTTTGAAATCTTTAAATCTTTAAATTATTGTGTGAATTGAATTTGAAATGCTATATTTGTAGCGATAATAACAAGATTAATATATTTTTGAGTTTTAATTGATTTTATTAGGAATTTTGGCTATTTTTTTGTGAAAATTTTGCTACGTTTGAATATAACACTGTGATCGATTCTTCTTCACATTTTTATTATCTAGTTTCCCATTCTCCCATTGACACATAATGTGCCTGCCACTTTTTGCAACAACAATTTCCATGGTTGAAGTTTGTTTTGATGGGAATACAGTGAGTCACAGTGAAAGTGAGCCATCATTTATTCACAAATTTGTATTATTAAATATCTTTGTTAACAATTACTTGACTTTCCTAATTTCTTTGTAACAGAAAACTTTCAACAACATGCCAGAAAGTTTCCCTCAAGAATTATTATTTTTCTCTTATATATTTTTACAGTTCACATTTTACATTATGTGTTAATTATATACAAAATCTATATAAAAGGGGATTCAGGAAATTTTTTTCCGATTTTAAAAGGTGTACTTATCAGACAACATACGCTAGAGCGCGTAAAAATCGTGTTTTGTTAGATGAATAAAACACATTGCATGCTAATAAAATTTGTATTATATTTAATTCATTAGGGATAGAGTAAGTATTAAAACCGTTTTAGGGCATATTCCTCTTAGTGGCTAACTTTCACTGTGAGCCCGTTTCATGAACTTTTCCGGTTTTAACTATTATTTTTATAACTAAAAAATAATTTTCATCAACTATTTTTTGAAATACTAAATTGTGGTTTATTCCAAAACATACCTAAGTACATAATTTTGTTTTTTAATCGGTTTGTGTATAATTTTTTATTTTCATAAACCTTTGGACAACATAACGTGGCTCATTTTCACTGCGACTCACTGTACGTGTCAAAAATATAGATACACATTTATTTATTCAAAACAAAAATGAAATATCCATGATGCAAATCGTTGCTACCCAATGAACATTTTTGTGGGAAGTGCATTTGTATTTCATTTGAGGTCAAATCCATTTTCTAATTTCCAACAATAATTTTTAACTTGAAATCAATTGCAGAAACAACCTTTTCTCCGGTAAAAGGGCGCTTTTTTGATATGAAAATGTTTCTGTTTCTCCACTTGAAAAAAATATTGGAATTCGACTTGAATTCTATCGACATTCTCCAACCAAAATCAAACGTCAGGATAAAGCTTTTTAACAACAAACGCTCGTCCGATTGAAATAAAGGAACAAAAATGTAACAATTATGATTGTCTGTTTAACTTATTTCCTCACTTTTTTGTTATACATTTAAAAATAGTAACAACATTTTATACACAAAAATTAGTTGAATTATACATTCCTTTTTAAATTTTATTCTTCACTCATTTTTAGTTTACTTAATGCTAATATGATTGAATTTAATTCATACTAATTATTAGGGCATGGAAATCTATGCAAATACATGTTTTTCTTAGATTAAGGTAGAGCAAAATAAATAAACAATCTTTGCGAATCGTGAAATTGTCTTAAAAATGGCATTCAAATGTTTTTGCATATTTTGGTCATATATGCATATTTTTACATATTTTGCGTTGTTTGCATTTTTTTTATTACATATTTCGCATTATATTACCTATTTTTGTAGTTGACAGTTTTATACAAACGAAATTCATGCATAACAGCCATCTGACGACGAATAGAGTTTCGTGTGAACCAAACCTGTTAAATAATGATTACCGGCTTGATTGATTATTTTTTCAACTGTCCATTTAATGATTGATTACCCATTGTTTTCAAATTTTAATGATTATTTTGCAATTACCATTAAAAAAAATCAAAAAAAATCATAAAAAATCAAAAAAAAGAAAAATAATCATAAACAAGTAAGGAAGCCTAAGTTCGAGTGGAATCGAACATTAGATACTCAGCTGTATGCTTTCATTGTTTGTTTGCGTTTGTTCGATATAGGGTGTATTTTATATGAAACGAGTGCTGCATATACAGGGCGCAGCCACGCCCATTTTCAAAATTTGTATCAATCATCCAAATAAGCATATAAATATTATTGTTAGTGCAAAATTGCATCCCTCTATGACTTTTAGTTACAAAGACTTCACGTTACAAATTCCAAAAGGGTGTTCCAGAAATATCTTTGTTAAAAAGTAGGCGTGGTCATAAACCGATTTCAATACATTTTTGCGTGTCTATTAACACAAGTTATAAAAGTGAATAAACCAAGTTTCGTCATAATATCTCAGTTATTTGTCGAGTAATAGGCTCGTAGATTTCTTTGCATAAAAAGAGGCGGTGCCACGCCCATTTTATAAACTTTTTTTATTTTTTGTTTCCGGTCTATTGTAGAACTCATATCACAAAATTTCAATGAATTATCTTTATATTTCACAGAGATATCGCTAAAAATGATTTCATTAGGTCACTTTATAATACCCATATATAAAAGTGGGCGTGGTCGTCAACAGATTTTGGTAATTTTTCGTCCACACATTTGGCTAAGTAAATATATTACGCGTACCAAATTTCATCGATATATCTTTAACGGTTTCTGAGTTATGACATATAAAACTTTCAATGTTTGACCCTTAATAAGTGGGCGTGGCACCGCCCATTTTCAAAAATTTTTGTATTTTTTGTTTTATGTCCGTAGTTGGACTCCTGCCACAAAATTTCAGTGATAGATCTTTATATTTGACAGAGATATCGCTTAAAATGTTTTTATTAGGCCCCTTTATAGTTCCCATATATAAAAGTGGGCGTGGCCGTCAACCGATTTTGATAATTTTTCGTCAAAACATTTGCCTAAGTAAGCATATTACGCATACCAAATTTCATCGATATATCTTCAACGGTTTCTGAGTTATGACATATAAAACTTTCAATGTTTGACCCTTAATAAGTGGGCGTGGCACCGCCCATTTTCCAGAACTTCATCAAATTTCTTCATAAGGGCCTGAGCTCAATACGTGGGTAAAATTTTATCACTCTAGCTATATTAGTGGCTGAGATACCAAATATCCGATTTTTTCTATATAGGAAAAGTGGGCGTGGTCATGGTCCGATTTCGCCCATTTTCAATACCAACCGTCCCAGTCTCGATACCAACTTGCATTTCAAATTTCATCAAAATATCTCAATTTTTACGCGAGTTATCGTGCGTACGGACGGACGGACGGACGGACGGACGGACGGACGGACGGACGGACATGGCTCAATCGATTTCTCTTTTCACCCTGATCATTTTGATATATATAAGTCCATATCTATCTCGATTATTTCATTATGTTACAATCCACCGTTATGAAATCAAAATTATAATACTCTGTGTACTAGTACAGCTGAGTATAAAAATCAAAAATAATCAAAAAAAATTATTTTGATTGTTTTTGATTATTTTTGATTATTTATGATTTTTTTTTGATTTTTTATGATTTTTTTTTTGATTTTTTTTGATTTTTTTTAATTTTTATCAATATGGTTTAAAGAAATATGCACATTGGTACGTATGAAGGTATGTATATAGCCTTTTAAGGCAGACTCCCGACGGTAGCTTGATGGTAGTACCGGGGGGTTTGATACGATGAGCGTAGGTGGTGTAGTGCGGTTAAAGTCCCACACTAACAGGATAAAGGCTCTATATGCTTCCCCTCGTATATTTGTGCAGAGAGGCATACACATTTATACATACATATCTTACAAGCTTGGAATTATTGTTAATTTGTCATTGACCGTACATGGTACGATGCACGTTTATATCAAATTATTTATCTTTATGAAAAATTGTTTAAAGTGACCAAATCAAACATTTTAGTGTAACATTCGCTGTTGTACTAACTCATAAATTGGGCTTAATACAGAAGTTCTCGTAGTTAGGTATACAATGAAAAGCAACTAATATTGCGGCTGTCTTCGACTGTATCGAGACTTTATGACATTCATGAATGAGGAAAAGAAGCGATACATAGTCTCATTTTCATTAATTTATACAGTGAATTATGTGTGTTATTTATGGAGATGTTATAGTCCAAAATGTCTATATCTGAACAATCCGTTGTATGGGACCTATATGTTATAGTGGTCCAATTTCTATTAAGAAGTCACCCAAGTACCAAATTTTAAGTAGATATCTCAAAAAATGAGGGATTAGTTTGCGTTTATACAGACGGACTGATGGGCATGGCTTAAACGACTCAGCTCATGATCCTCATCATAGCGGTTATATTTGTATGTACATTAGAGCGTATCGCAAAAAAAAAGTTCGCCGTGCGCCCACCCATATGATTTCTTTTTCGAAAACATTTGTAGGAAAATTTTTTGTTTCGTTTTGGACGCCGCTAGATGTCACTAACCTACCTTATAATGGATTGACTGGCTGTCCTCTTAACCATCCAATCTTAGCTCGCAAAAGGTGGGATGAGAGAATCTGAGATAATAAAAATATTTTCAGTGTGGCTTACACCACTTATATATGTGTACATGGTATACTTTACAGTTTATTATATTTATCACTTCACGTTTCAATGCATTTTACTTAAATTATATTCTTGCACTTCTACATTTATGTGCCAAAAACATATATATGTACATTTTCATGTGAAACAAACCTTAAACAGCTATAGTATATAAAATCATACTATATACACATATGTTCATATTAAAAATATAAAAACAGA
The DNA here is from genome assembly GCA_960531455.1 of Urophora cardui. Classification (NCBI taxonomy): domain Eukaryota; kingdom Metazoa; phylum Arthropoda; class Insecta; order Diptera; family Tephritidae; genus Urophora; species Urophora cardui. Next base: position 6,343,288 of record OY482673.1, read on the forward strand.
ACTGAATTAATAAATGTATGTAAATAAGAGTGTTTTAATTAAATTGTCAAATTTCAGCGAGGTAGTCTGTTGAGAATACCAATATTACCAAATTGTCTTTCGTTTCAAAGAGCAGACTATAGCATTGATTGACTGTTACACAATATCAATGGGCCTTATGAATAAACATCCTTTTGCTGAAATTTCTATTAATAAAACTAGTATTTGCTATTTCTATAAGCAAGAGGTATTGATTTTTTAAGTCTGCCGCCAGTTATTGAATGTAAATTTCCTCCAAATATTGCATAAATAATTCCATAAGGATAGCTGATGTGGGGCTACCCATGCCCAGTCCGTGAGTTTGTCTGTATATTTTATTGCCAAATATGAAATACCCTTCAAAAATTTGAGGACCAGGTAGTCCAATGGGACGGGGCTATAAAGTAGGTCTGAAGGGACGTGGTTACGGACTTGGTTACATGTTATGCTGTATAGTACCACGCGTGAAGCGGCGTAGTTACAGACTTGGTTACATGTTATGCTGCATCGGACCACATCGAATGTAAATTGTCGTTCGCCGCCAACTAATTCGTGGTTGGTCGGCAATTTGGCTCGGTCTAGGGTATTGGGATGTAGTTTAAAACGTGGTCCACTGTAAGCATACTAGTCTATGGCCCAAATGGGGTGGTTTTTTATATGGTCCTTTTTTATGCAGCGGTGAAGCAGGGGTGGTCATGTCCAATGACATCGCAATGTTAATGTAACCATATTTTTTTTCATATATTTGGACCACCTCTGTAACTAGGAACTGTCACAACGTAACCTGGTCCAGTACTAGCATATTACGTGGTCCCACTTTTTGCAGGGTAATTCTGGTCCAGGGTTATTTTCAGCATATTTACGATCTCTGTTGCAATGTCTTTGTTCGTTTTCTCTGTCAGTATTTTAGTTAGAGCTTTTAGTATTTCTGTCGTTGGTATCGAGGGGTATAGATCCTTCACGTAAAATGATACCAGTTTTGAGTCCTTGGGTACGTTCAGAATTCTCAGTTTGTTGACTAGTTCCGTTGTGTTTTTGATTGCGTGTTTATTGGACAGGTCTAGTTTCTCGGCTAGTAGCATATTTAGATGTTTTGAAAGTCTATATCCTGGTGCCGATTTATGGTTTACTATTGGTCGCATAGGTGTTCCTGTGTTGTGGATTTTAGGTAGTGCGATCAATCATGGGGCAGATGGATTCATTGCTGTGAGAGTGTAGGCTACTTTGCTGTCTCTTATATTTTTCGCTTGTTTTATTGCACGCTTTATTGCCATTTGGTATTTTTCCGTTGGGTCTTTTCTCATCACTCGGCAGCCCTTTTCTTTGATTAGTTGACCTGTTTTTGCGGTGTATTCCTCTTCCTCCATTACCACAGTTGTATTTCCTTTGTCTGTTTCACACTTCATCAATTTTTTCAAAAAAGGAAAAATTCTTAATTTCATAAAAGTTGTATTTATTGTTCATCATACGCCATACCGTTTCAGCCCTAGTTATTGCCCTATTGTATTCTTTTAAAAGGCAGAAATATTACGTACTTAGGTTCCGACATTGTTCCTCAAATAGGATTATTTGGGAATTTGTATTCGTCTTCGCATGCCTACTACATAATAAAGCAGTAGACGATTTGCTATGTTGCAAATAGATTTACGTAAAGATAATCTCTGTCATAATCAGAATTCTTTATTCGCTCTTCCCTGTCCTTATACTGAACCTAGAAATGAATCTTCCCCAGGTGTAGGAAGGGTTTGTATCCGTATCTAGTACGAAAAACTTCGAACGAGCCAAGGTCTATAAAAATTTTGTACTTCTAAATTTGTCGACATTTTAATTAGTGCAGTTGTCGCTGTAGAATACACAATGACTTGGATACACCTGTCCCCATATTTACTGCAGGGTTACGTACTTTAATATGCGTTCACATACATTTGTACAAACAAACTTTATGCCTGTCTGACCAAACATACATGCCTAGCTGAATACTTATGTGCATGCATATCCAAATTTCTTCGGCCGCTGTGGTGCAGTGGGTAGAGTGCTCGCCTGCTATGCCAGAGGTCTCGGGTTCAAACCACGGTCCGAGCCAAACAAATTTTTCTAATTAGTAAAAATCCAATTATTGGGTTTTTTAAGAGCAGCGGTCACCTCTCGGCAGTGGGCGGCATACCCTCCGAGTGTATTTCTGCCATGAAAAAGCTTCTCACAAAAAATGCATTCGCCGTTCGGAGCCGGCATAAAACTGTAGGTCCACCCAATTAGTAGGAAAAACAAAAAGGAGCACACGTCGAATTGGGAGAGAAGCTCGGCCATAAAACTCGTCAGAGTTATAATAGCGCCATTGTATTATTATTATTATTATATTATATATATCCAAATTTCTTTACAACAATATTGAAAAAAATCAAACAAAATAAAAAAAATCAAAAAAAATCATAAAAAATCAAAAAAAATCAAAAATAATCATAAAAAAATCAAAAATAATCAAAAACAATCAAAAAAAATTATTTTGATTATTTTTGATTTTTTATGATTATTTTTGATTTTTTTTGATTTTTTTTTTTATTTTTTTTTGATTTTTTTTAATGGTAATCATTAAAATTACTTTTTTTATGCAAAAGAATTAAAATAATGATTACCAATTAAAAAACAAAACAATTTAATTGATTACTAATCCTAATCGGAATTTAACAGGTCTGGTGTGAACACGGCTATTATTAGTATTTTCGATACGGTGCATACCTGTCGACAAAGAGCCGTTTTCAAACATGCTCCTATTACTTCTGTGGATGTAGAACGTTCGTTTTCTATGTATAAGAGCTTTTTTCGGCGGAATCGGCAAAGTTTTCTTTTTGAGATTTTTGAGAATATGAAAAAATATTTCATTGTGTACGCTAATGAATCGTTGAATAAGGATTAACTTTTGCAAATTATGAAATGTTCAAGACTGAATTTATGTATCTATATATAAAAACATACAACATACATATGTATAAACCAGACCTGGGCACCCTCAATTACATTTTGTAATTAATTACACCTTCAATTACAATTACATGTAATTGTAATTGCCATTTTTCAATTATCAATTACATATAATTGGTAACTGAAATTCTACAATTACAAATACATGTAATTGTAATTGAGATATTTCAATTGCAATTACATGTAATTGGTAATTGAAAAATGGCAATTACAATTACATGTAATGGTAATTGAAGAATTTAAATTACAATTACTTGTAAATGTAATTGAAAATTTCCAATTACAAGTAATTGTAATGGAATGGCATCAATTACATTTTTCTTGGGTTTGAGAAAATTTAGTTATATAATTTGTTTTTGTTTCTATTCTTGTTCTTTTTGTTATTACTATTGTTTTTATTTTTCGTTTTGTTTTTGTTTTTGCTTTTTTGTTGTTTTTGTTTTTGCTTTTGTTTTTGCTTTTGTTTTTGTTTAAGGAAAAAAAGAAAAACAAAAACAAAAGAAAAACAAAAAAAAAAACAAAAATATCAAAAACAAAAACAAAAGCAAAAACAAAAACAAAAAAAGCAAAAGTAAAACAAAAAACAAAAACAAAAGCAAAAACAAAAGCAAAAACAAAAAAAAAGTAAAAACAAAAGCAAAAGCAAAAACAAAAACAATAACAATAACAAAAAGAACAAGAATAGAAACAAAAACAAATTGTATAACTAAATTTTCTCAAACCCAAGAAAAATGTAATTGGTGTGATTCCATTACAATTACTTGTAATTGGAGATTTTCAATTACATTTGCAAGTAATTGTAATTGAAAATTTTCAATTACAATTACATGTAATTGTAATTGAAAAATATCAATTACCAATTACATGTAATTGTAATTGAAAAACCTCAATTACAATTACAAGTAATTGTAATTGGAAAATTTCAATTACCAATTAATGTAATTGTAATTGAAAAAAAATGTAATTGAGGATGCCCAGGTCTGGTATAAACCCAGCCAGCAAGGTACCGTACATTTTACGAACATTGCGATTTACGAGCTAATCTCGAATAAGAAAACAATAACAAAAGAAACTTTTTTCTATCATGTCAAAAAAAAAAAAAAGAAAACGAAAAATTTCAAACTCAATATTTTAAAAGTAAGTATGTATGTTTGTAAAATTTCTACATTTACGATAAAAAAACGGACGTAAAAAGATTCATATACGAGTGCTTTTTCGATACATTTACGACACTCGTAGGCACTGAACATTTTAAAGCGAAACAGTATTCGTAGGCGAATCGTAAACGGATATCATAAACGATATTTTATTAGAGTTTTCTTCGAGAAAACATCCGTTTACGAGCTCGTTTACGATGATTTTGCTGGCTGGGAACGTACAAAGTAAGAGCAAAATTGAATTAAAAAATGTTTGTTATTTAACTAAGTATTGTAACTTCAATAAACATGAATTATCTGAAGTTGAAAAAATTTGAATTAATGCATTTTTTTTATATTTTTCGTGCATATTTCTCAGTTTTTGTTGCATTCTCTCGAGTCGTCCTCTAACGTTAGAGATTTTAGAAAAGGGCTAGTTCTTGAGTCATTTCCAAACCGACATCTAACCTAAATGTTTGTTGGGTTTCGCCATGCAAAATGGCCGTTTTAATCATAGTTTATATCTATAAGTTGCGACACTCTTTGACATGTTGTGCCTGTCACCCTGCAGTGCTGTGCAAAAGTTACAGAAAAAAAAATTCATATAAATTTTGAAATCTTTAAATCTTTAAAATTATTGGGTGAATTGAATTTGTAATGCTATATTTGTAGCGATAATAACAAAAAATTAACATATTTTTGAGTTTTAATTGATTTTATTCGGAATTTTGGCTATTTTCTTGTGAAGATTTTGCTACGTTTGAATACAACACTGTGGGCGATTCTTCTTCACATTTGGTTTATTTAGTTTCCCATTCTCCCATTGACACATAATGTGCCTGTCACTCTTTGCAACAACAATTCCCATGGTTGAAGTTTGTTTTGATGGGGATACAGTGAGTCACAGAGAAAGTGAGCCATTATTTATTCAGACATTTTTATTATTAAATATCTTTGTTAACAACTACTTGACTTTCCTAATTTTTTGCGACGGAAAAGTTCCAACATCCCAGAAATGATGAAAAACAAAAGCATACACGTATATACGCGTCACAATCAAAGCAAGCTTTCTGGCAACTCCAATTTAAATACTTAAACTTTCTCTCTAGAACACCGATTTCTCTCTTATATATTTTTACAGTTCACATTTTACATTATGTGTTAATTATATAAAAAAAAAACAGATCAGGCAATTTTTTTCCATTTTTAAAAGGTGTACTTATCATAAAACACACGCTAGAGCGCGTAAAAATCGTGTTTTGTTAGTTGAATAAAACACATTGGTTGCTAATAAAATTTGTATTATATTTAATTCAAGTGCGCCAATAGATGCATTAGTTGTATTTTGGATGTCAATGTGCAAAGATGGGCCGACAAACAAGTTTAGATATTAGGGATAGATTAATTGAACTGTTGAAACAAGGCAAAAAAGTATTAAAACCGTTTTAGGGCATATTCCTCTTAGTGGCTAACCTTCACTGTGAGCCCGTTTCATGAACTTTTCCGGTTTTAACTATTATTTTTATAACTAAAAAATAATGTTCATCAAATATTTTTTGAAATTCTAAATTGTGATTTATTCTAAAATATACCTAAGTACATAAATTTATTTTTCAATCTGTTTTTGTATAATTTTTTATTTGCATAAAACTTCGGACAACATAACGTGGGTCATTTTCACTTCGACTTACTGTATGAATCAAAAATATAGATACACATTTATTTTTTCAAAACAAAAATGAAATATCCATGACGCAAATCGTTGCTACCCAATAAGCATTTTTGAATGCATTTGAATTTCATTGAGATCAAATCCATTTTCCAATTTCCAACAATAATTTTTAACTTGAATTCAGAAACAGCCCATTTTTCGATATGAAAATGTTTCTGTTTCTCCACTTCAAAAAAATATTGGAATTTGACTTGAACTTTATCGATATTCTCCAACCAAAATCAAACGTCAGAATAAAGCTTTTGAGCAACAAACTCTCATCCGATTGAAATAAAGGAATAAAAATGTAACAATTATGATTGTCTGCTTGACTTATTTGCTCACTTTTTTGTTATGCATTTAACAATAATAACAATATTTTATACACAAAAATTAGTTGAATTATACATTCCTCTTTAAATTTTATTCTTCACTCACTTTTTCGTTTACTTATTGCTAATATGATTGAATTTAATTAATACTAGGTCTGTTCGGTGAGTGCACTGAAAGTGTAGAACAGTGTAGGGCAGAACAACATCTGACAGTTGTCAGAGCAATTTAGTGCAAACGCTTCAACGAACGAAAACTAACGAAAATGTTGATTTAGTGCAAACCAGCTGATTTATGTAAACAAACAATTCTCAAGGATAAAATTTACAGCTATTAAATTTACACAAATTTTCTATTTTTGATCGGATAACTTCCCAAATTCTTTGCTTTGTTTTCACTCGTAAACTTTTCCCCAATTGCGGTTTGTGCTCCTTCAAAAATTTATGAGCAATTTCGTTTGGTTGCCTACCCATTTCGCTTTGACCACGCAATGAATATAATCTGCCATACAGAGAAGAAAACCCCATATTTTTTTAATTTACTTTTGGTTTTCTATTATTTTGCCTCCTTAACTTTTAAAAACAGCTGTTTTCATATGCTGCACTAACTTACACTAGCTATGAAGGTGGTGTAGTTTAGTGCAGTAAAGTGTAAGTTGGTGCTAACTCAAAAAACAGAGTTCTGAACAGTTTAGTGCAAAAAATGCTTATCGAACGCTTTTTTCTGCACTAGAGTACTCTAGTGCGTTTACCAAACAGACCTACTAATTATGCACTCAGTTCAGTTTGGAAAAGTATTGTACCTTAAGTGTAAAAACATGTTGGATATAAACTTGATAATTGAGACTTTTTCCCCACATTGGATTCGTGCTAATTGGGAAATATCCAAATGTAGAAGAATGTAGAGTTTCCAAAGCAACCAAAGCGTTCGAAGGCATCCAGGCATTAATCAAAAAGTATGAATTGGTACAGCGTTTTATCAGCAAACACAATCTGAGAGTGTTAGAGAGGGCTAGTTCTCGAGTCATTCTCTAACCGATATCTAACCTAAATGTTTGTTGGGTTTTCACCATCAAAATGGCCGTTTGAATTTAAATTTTTTTATTTCCTTTTGAACATTTTCGTATAAGCAGGGTTTCTCTTTCTCGTACTGTTCTGTTAATACATTTTTCCAGAAATATAGAAAAGGGAATATACGGATACCATTGCCTTTACTACTTCATTCGCGTATATGCAAATTTTATTTCATGTAAAATTAACATGATCGATCTTAACACATAGAAGAGCAACAATTTTTTTCAAATTACACGATTTTTCAAACGTGATTTTAGCTTTTTAAACATCATTTGACATTTTGGTAAATGCAACCAAATTTTAGTGTTGATGCAACATAGAGCAATTTTAAAATATACGCTATGAATTAAATATAAAATTTTATTCTTAAATGTCATTTGGAATTTGGTTTCTTTAACATGATGATAGTGTCAATATAAACAAAAAAAATGTTAAAAAAAGAACTTCAAAACTATTTTGAAACATACACAATTTTTTTGAACATTTGGAGTTCTGCTGTTCGTGAAAAACGCAATTATTATTCTTTTTTTTAAATAAAAAGAAAATCTGGTGTCGTGGGAAGAGTTTACCATCAGTGGAAGTGCGTGATAATGGCGTTTCCACTTATATTTTCAGTTTTCAGGTGAATTAAAAGTGAAATGCATTTTTATTTCTAAAAGTTTTTAATGTAAAATATTTTCTTTTTTCTCCTCAAAGTTTGCAATTCTACCACGAGGAAGTCCTTCCATATCTCACAATACCGAAGCACCTTTTTTTTATTGAATGTACATATCGCACCCTAAATCATAAGGTGACACAACTCAAAATTTTTTGAAATAGAGTTTTTTCATAAATGTTACACAGAACATATCTCTAGCGATTGCCAAAAAAGCTTTTCACTAAGTGTCTCTTTTGACCGAAAAATTACCATAATACGTGGTCTTTTGCCATACGATTGCTTGTAAAGAAAAACAGTTTTTTGGCTCTCCTGAAAATATTTGAATTTTGAGTGGTGTCACTTGATGATTTAGGGTGCGATATATTTTTATTAAAATCGTTTTCGTAGTGAAGAAAAAAATTCAGTAAAAACGAAGTAAATCCTAACGACTTTGCTCCCATTTTGGTAGTAACAGCAATTAAACGAAATTGCACAGCATTGATTCCTTCATTCTCTTCATTTTCGCACAAACACATACGCATTTTTTAAATTGAAGAAGAAGAAGACTATTTGAGTGACCAAACTATTTAGTATAAACAATGGTTTTAATTCAAATTTTTTCTTTCCTTTTGAACATTTTCGTATAAGCAGGGTTGCACTTTCTCGTACTGCTCTATTACTACATTTTTCCCTGAAATATGGAAAAGGGAATATACGGATACCAATGCCTTTACTACTTCGTTCGCGTATATGCAAATTTTAATTCATGTAAGATTAACACGATCGATCTTTATACATAGAACAGCAACAATTTTTTTTCAAATTACAGGATTTTTGAAACATGATTTTAGCTTTTTAAACGTCATTTGACATTTTGGTAAATTCAACCAAATTTTAGTGTTGATGCAAAATTGGTCAATTTTAAAATATACACTATGATTCAAATATAAAATTTTATTCCTAAATGTCATTTGGAATTTGGTTTATTTATCATGATGTCAGTGTCAATACCTGTGTTCAATAACAAAAAAATGTTACGAATTTTTCATAAAAACTGTCATTTTCATAAGGAGAGCTGCCATATTTTACGAAAAATTCGTAACAATTTCTTGTTATTGAACAGAGCTAATATAAACTAAAACAAGTAAAAGCGCGACTGTCTTCGGCCGTACCGAAAACTTCATACCTTTCATGAGTGGGGAAATGAAAAGTTACCTATGTATGTACATAGCCGGATTAAGATTAACTTATAATATTAATTATGTGGGTTATTTATGGAAAGATTTATTAGAAAAAATGGTGTCTTGGCTATTTAAATGGAGGAGTTATACACCAAAATTTCCATATCTGAACAATCGGTTGTATGGGAGCTATATGTTATAATGGTCCGATCTTGACAATTTTCGGTAACCCCGTTTGGGCCTATATGAGTACAAATACTTCAAAATTTCACGCCGTTAGCTGTTAAAATGGAGGAGTTATACACCAAAATGTCCATATCTGAACAATCGGTTGTAGGGGAGCTATATGTTATAGTGGTCCAATCTTGAAAATTTTCGGTAACCCTGTTCGGGCCCATATGGGTACAAATACTTAAAAATTTCACGCCGTTAGCTGTTAAAATGGAGGAGTTATACACCAAAATGTGTATATCTGAACAATCGGTTGTAGGGGACCTATAGGTTATAGTGGTCCGGTCTTATCAATTTTCGGCAATTCCGTTTGGGTCCATATGGCTACAAATACTTCTAAATTTCAGGCCGTTAGCTGTTAAAATGGAGGAGTTATACACCAAAATGTGTATATCTGAATAATCGGATGTTGTGGAACTATATGTTATAGTGGTCCGATCTTGACAATTTTCGGTAACCTTGTTTGGGCCAAAATGGGCACGTCTACTTCAAAGTTTCATGTCCTTAGCTGTTTAAATGGGTAAGTTATGCACAAATTACATCCAAAAATTTCATGTATATCTGAATAATCGGTTGTTTTCTATATGTTATAGTGGTCCGATTCGGCCGGTTCCGACAAATGATCAGCTGCATATAACAACATACCTGTATTCCGAATTTCATTCAGATATCTCAAAAACTGAGGGACTAGTTTGCGTTCACACAGACGGACGGACGGACAGACGGACATGGCTTAATCGACTCAGCTCGTGATCATATCGGTATATATTTTGGTGGGTCCCCCACGCTTCCTTCTGGTACTTTCGACAAAAATATTTTGGCACTAAGTTATAATACCATTTCATTCTCATGAAAGGTATAAAAAATGTGAATAAAAGAACGTCAAAACTATTTTGAAACATACACAACTTCTTTGAGTATTTGGAGTTCTGCTTTTCGTGCAAAACGCAATTATGTTAATTTTTAAATAAAAAGAAAATCTGGTGCCGTGGGAAGAGTTTAGCGTCATTGGAAGTGCTTGATAATGGCATTTCCATTTGTATTTTCAGTTTGCAGGTGAGTTAAAGGTGAATCGCATTTTTATTTCTAAAAGTTTTCTCCTCATAGTTTGCAATTTTACCAGGAGGATGTCCTCCCATATCTCGCAATACCGAATCACCTTTTTTAATGAATGTATAGAAATATATTGTATTTTTGTAAAATCAGTCCATTTAATTTAACAATAAATTTAAGGTAAAGTCAAAAAGATATTATTGCTAATTTAACACGACCATTCCGTGTTAATTTAACTAGGTTAAATTGCAAAATTATCTAGTTAAAAATCAACAGGAAAACTCAATACTATTTCAATGTTAGTTTTACACATTTATCTGTTATTTTGTGCGCATTTGGACCGATATGCGCAAAAAAATTAATATATATCGCACCCTAAATCATAAAGTGGCACAACTAAAATTCAAACATTTTCAGGAGGCAAAAAACTTTTTTCTTTTACAAGCAATGAAATGGCAAAAGGCGACGTATAATGGCTATTTTTCAGTCAAGAGAGACCCTGATTGAAAAGTTTTTTTGTTGGCAATCGCTAGAAAAGTCGATTTAAAAAAAATTTGAGTTGTGTCATTTTATCATTTAGGGTGCGATATATTTCTATTAAAATCTTTTTCGTAGTGAAGAAAAAAATTCAGTAAAAACGGAGTAAATCCTAACTAATTTGCTTCCTTTTTGGTAGTAACAGCAATTCTACGAAATTGCACAGCATTGATTCCTTCATTCTCTCGATTTTCGCACAAATACAAATGCATTTTTAAAAATGAACAAGAAGACCATTTGAGTGACCAAACTATATAGCATTGTTTATACTAAATAGTTTGGTAACTCAAATGGTCTTCTTCTTGATCAATTTTAAAAATGCGTATGTATTTGTGCGAAAATGGAGAGAATGAAGGAATCAATGCTGTGCAATTTCGTAGAATTGCTGTTACTACCAAAATGGGAGCAAATTAGTTAGGATTTACTCCGTTTTTACTGAATTTAGCCATTATACGTCGCCTTTTGCCATGTCATTGATTTAGTGTGCGATATATATTAAAAATTAATATCTGCCCAAGTGCACACAAAATAGCGGATAAATGTGTAGAACTAACATTAAAATAGTATTGAGTTTTCCTGCTTATTTTACATTTTTCGGGCTGTGTGCCAATCGGTAAAAAAAATTAAATTTTGACATAAGGGAGTAAAATTTTGGCAGTATTCGTGGTGAATTATAGTGTCATAATTTTACCTAGCTCAATGGGCTAGGTAAAACTTTGACATTTTGTAATTACATACATATACAAGTAACACAAATATTTAAAAACAAAATAACATCAGATCATTACATGAATACATTTCTTCCGTTTCCATCAATATTTCCATCAACAATTATATTCATTTTACGTTTTAAAATTGTATCGTTGTCCGTTTTCGCCCAGAAGTTTATCTTTGTAACTGTCAAAATTTTCTATTTCGTTTGGCACAGTAAAATTGTGTTTTTTTTTTCAACATGGTAAAATTTTCTACCTCATTTTCCCATAGAGAAAAATGTTACCGATTGGCACACAGCCTATATAGATAATTTTGCAGTTTTAACTGGATTGATTTTACAATTTACAAAAATACAATATATGTACATTCAATAAAAAAAGGTGCTTCGGTATTGCGAGATATGGGAGGACCTCCTCCTGGTAAAATAGCAAACTATGAGAAGGAAGAAGAAAATATTTTACATTAAAAACTTTTCGAAATGCAAAAATGCACCAGATTTTCTTTTTGTTTAAAAAAAAAATTATTGCGTTTTTCACGAAGAACAGAACTCCAAATGTTCAAAAAAAAATTGTGTATGTTTCAAAATAGTTTTGACGTTCTTTTTTTTTAACATTTTTTTAGTTTATATTGACACTATCAACATGTTAAATAAATCAAATTCCGAATGACATTTAAAGCCAGTTTCATGAAAATATTTAAGTGAAAATTTAATTTTTTCCCTGTCAGATTTCATAAAAAATTCAAGTAAAAAAAAATTAAATTAAACTTAAATTCTTTCCTGAAACTGGCTGTTAGGAATAAAATTTTATATGTGGATGATACTGTATATTTTAAAAAAGCCCAATGTTGCATCAACACTAAAATTTGGTTGAATTTACCAAAATGTCAAATGACGTTTAAAAAGCTAAAATCATGCTTCAAAAATCGATTAATTTGAAAAAAATTGTTGCTGTTCTATGTGTAAAGATCAATCGTGTTAATCTTACATAAATTAAAATTTGCCTATACGCGAACGAAGTAGTAAAGGCATTGGTATCCGTATAAGTATTCCCTTTTCTATATTTCTGGGAAAAATGTAGGGCTATGTTCAGAAACGCAGCATGAAGCGGAACAGCGGCAGTAATTATTATTTTGATGATTGTGATGAGCGACGCTTCATGCAAAATTTACGTTTATGAACGCTCTGCTTGTACTACAAAATCAGGTTGCGCTTCAAACTGAGTTTCTGAACAAAGCCTAGTAATAGAACAGTACGAGAAAGTGCAACCCTGCTTATACGAAAATGTTCAAAAGGAAAGAAAAAAATTTAAATTCAAACGGCCATTTTGATGGCGAAAACCCAACAAACATTATCGGTTTCAGAAAGGCTCGAGAACTAGCCCTTATCTCAAATCTCTAACGTTAGAGGATGACTCGAGAAGCTGCCGAGAATCATAGCGATCTCAAACAAAATAAGACATAATTCTCAAATGTAGAAAATTATTTCCGAATTATAATTTCCGAATTCAAATCCAATGTAGTTTTCTAATGAGATTCTAATGAGAATTCGCAAATATTTTCAGTCTCCAATTGATTTCTAGTGTAGTTTTCTACCTTCGCTTTGGATTAGAGATAAGTTTGAGAATTACGCTCTCTACCGTTAGAGATTGTGTTTGCTGATAAAACGCTGTGTCTTTGAACTCTTTGGTGGCTTTGGAAACTCTACATTCTCCTACATTTGGATATTTCCCAATTAGCATGAATCCAATATTGGAGAAAAGTCTCAATTCTCAAGTTTACATCCAACATGTTTTTACACTTGAGGTACAACACTTTTCCAAACTGAACTGAGAGTATGATTAGTATGAATTAAATTCAATCATATTAGAAATAAGTAAACTAAAAATTATATAATATAATATAATAATATAATATAATAATAATATAATACAATGGCGCTATTATAACTCTGACGAGTTTTATGGCCGAGCTTCTCTCCCAATTCGAGGTGTGCTCCTTTTTGTTTTTTCCTACTAATTGGGTGGACCTACAGTTTTATGCCGGCTCCGAACGGCGAATGCATTTTTTGTGAGAAGCTTTTTCATGGCAGAAATACTCTCGGAGGGTATGCCGCCCACTGCCGAGAGGTGACCGCTGCTATTAAAAAACCCAATAATTGGATTTTTACTAATTAGAAAAATTTGTTTGGCTCGGACCGTGGTTTGAACCCGAGACCTCTGGCATAGCAGGCGAGCACTCTACCCACTGCACCACAGCGGCCACGACTAAAAATTAGTGAAGAATAAAATTTAAAAAGGAATGTATAATTCAACTAATTTTTGTGTATAAAATGTTGTTACTATTTTTAAATGCATAACAAAAAAGCTAGCATATAAGTTAAACAGACAATCATAATTGTTACATTTTTGTTCCTTTATTTCAATCGGATGAGCGCTTGTTGCTCAAAAGCTTTCTTCTGAAGTTTGATTTTGGTTGGAGAATATCGATAGAATTCAAGTCGAATTCCAATATTTTTTTCAAGTGGAGAAACAGAAACATTTTCATATGAAAAAAGTACCCTTTTTCCGAATGGGTAGTTTCTGCAATTGATTTCAAGTTAAAAATTATTGTTGGAAATCGGAAAATGGATTTGATCTCAAATGAAATTCAAATGCATTTCCCACAAAAATGTTTATTGGGTAGCAACGATTAGCATCATGGATATTTCATTTTTGTTTTGAATAAATAAATGTGTATCTATATTTTTGACACATACAGTGAGTCGCGGTGAAAATGAGCCACGTTATGTTGTCCGAAGGTTTATAAAAATAAAAAATTATACACAAACCGATTGAAAAACAAAATTATGTACTTAGGTATATTTTAGAATAAACCACAATTTAGTATTTCAAAAAATATTTGATTTGATTATTTTTTAGTTATACAAATAAGGCAAGGCTGCTCAACAAAATAAACAAAAAAAAATTTGTTTCAATAAACATATAAAAAAAATATCAAAAATTTATATTGCTTTGCTGCTTATCAAAACCAAAATATTTCCGATTCCAAAATTATCAATAAAATTGTATCACAATTAATTTTGCTAATTTGATATCAAAACAAAATAACAAAAAGGATTTCGTTTTGTTTATGTTTGTTTGTTTGTTGCTAAGATATACATACGTATGTATGTACATATGTATGTATGAATACATATTTATATGATAGGTTTTCAGTTTTTTTTTATAGGCACAGGAAACAATTATTTTGGTAATCAATTTTTTGTTTGCAGCTGAAACAATATTTTAAAAAAAAATTTGTTTCGGCAATTATCGAAACGAAAAAAATTTTGATAATTTTTTTGATTTTTGTTGAAGCAATTTGAATTTAGTTAAATTTTGTATGCTTTTAAAATGAAAAGTTTCAACATAAACAAAATTATTTTTTGTTTATCGTTAAAAATATCAATAAATTTCAGCCCTGAAATAAGGGCCATTTTCACAGTGACGAGTTAACTGGCATTCGATAGTTTTCGATAATTTTTTATTTTATCTCTCTATAAAAAAAATAAAAAATTGATAGTTAACTATCGAATGGCAGTTATCTCGTCACTGTGAAAATGGCCCTTATAGTTAAAACCGTAAAAGTTCATGAAACGGGCTCACAGTGAAAGTTAGCCACTAAGAGGAATATGCCCTAAAACGGTTTTAATACTTTGTTGCCTTGTTTCAATAGTTCAATTAGTCTATCCCTAAGAGCCCGTGCACAATTGGCTTTGTCTGCTCCAACTTTGATAGACAAAACCTTAAAGCAAAGCGAAATTCCAAATGCTTGCTACAATTAACACTTTGGCAATTTCTACTTCACTTCTTTGCTTTAATTTATAAACCTGATTTTTGGTAAAATATTTGGGGAATTTGCTTTTTTCTGCTTATTGGAATGTTATTTTTTACTTTTCTCTGTTCACTTCTCACGAAATTGCTAAAATAAATGTAGATATACAAACATACACACACACAAGGGGAGATGTTTGTCAAAGTGTAAAAAGTTGAAAGATGGCTAACTTTATACCTTGCTTTACTCGCTTCAACTCAATTGTGAACATTTTCCTTTGAAAAGCACATGCTGAACGAAACTGTCAAAGCAAAACTCTGAAGCAAAGCGAGGTAGAAGTCAATTGTGCACGGGCTCTAATGAATTAAATATAATACAAATTTTATTAGCAGGCAATGTGTTTTATTCATCTAACAAAACACGATTTTTACGCTCTAGCGTATGTTGTCTGATAAGTACACCTTTTAAAATCGCAAAATAATTGTCTGAATCCCCTTTTGTATAGATTTTGTATATAATTAACACATAATGTAAAATGTGAACTGTAAAAATATATAAGAGAAAAATAATAATTCTTGATAAAAACTTTAAGTATTTAAATTAGAGGTGCTAGAAAAATTACTTTGATTGTGTTGCGTATATATGTGTATGTTTTTGTTTTTCATCATTTCTGCCATGTTGTTGAAAGTTTTCCTTTGCAAAGAAATTAGGAAAGTCAAGTAATTATTAACAAAGATATTTAATAATAAATATTTGTGAATAAATAATGGCTCACGTTCACTGTGACTCACTGTATTTCCATCAAAACAAACTTCAACCATGGAAATTGTTGTTGCAAAAAGTGACAGGCACAATATGTGTCAATGGGAGAATGGGAAACTAAATAAACCAAATGTGAAGAAGAATCGACCACAGTGTTGTATTCAAACGTAGCAAAATCTTCACAAGAAAATATCCAAAATTCCTAATAAAATCAATTAAAACTCAAAAATATGTTAAATTTTTGTTATTATCGCAACAAATATAGGATTACAAATTCAATTCAAACAATAATTTTAAAGTTTTTTATTTTTTAGAAACTAGAAAAAAACTTTTTAAGCATGGATGTAACTACAGCTGTTTCACCTTGGATCCCTCTAAGACTCATCAGGTTACTTTTGCTTCTGCCAAGACTCGAACTTGCGCACCTTGCAGTACAATAACTACAGTTCTAACCGCTGAGCTATTGCCTGCCTTCGACATCTGATAGAAAATTTGTTGCTAGTCAGATGTCGAAGGCAGGCAATAGCTCAGCGGTTAGAACTGTAGTTATTGTACTGCAAGGTGCGCAAGTTCGAGTCTTGGCAGAAGCAAAAGTAACCTGATGAGTCTTAGAGGGATCCAAGGTGAAACAGCTGTAGTTACATCCATGCTTAAAAAGTTTTTTTCTAGTTTCTAAAAAATAAAAAATAAAATATAACCTGGGCCTGTGCTCGTTAAATTAAATAAAAAAAAAAATAATTTTAAAGATTTCAAAATTCATTTAAATTTTTTTTTAACTTTTACACAGCACTGCATGGTGACAGGCACAACATGCCAAACGATCAGCTGAGTTTCGCAACTTGTAGATATAAACTATGCTATATAGTATAAACAATGGTTGTGACATCACTCAAAAAATATTTATTTTCTAAAAAATTTGTCATTCTCCGTTTTATTTACAAAGAAAATAAATAAGAAAATAAAAATCTATTAAATTATTTTCTAATGTGTGAAATTTAAATTCGTTTATTTACATTTTAAGTAAAGAGAAACTGAAAAAAAATTTCAACGCTCCCAAAATTTGAGATTTGGGCAACTTTGTGCTTTATACTATGTTCATGCTGGATTTGAAACGCAACATTTTGCGTTTTCGAAGATGGCTTTTCGAAAAGTGTTCATGCTGCCGCGTTTTGTAAATGCGCATTTGAGAAGTTCGAAACAAACGGAGCTAATATCCCAGATTACGCAATCAGGTGCTGAGGTTTATTTTTTTGTTTTGTCTAATTAAAAAAAATAGAACAAGAATTTGCAAAATATATAATAATATAATACACTAATTTTGCAAACCAAACGTACCAACCGCTTTGGTATTAATTTTGATCTCTGTTTTGTTTACTTTCGTTCATTACATGTAGAGTGACGTCATCATGGAGCTCGTGTGCCCATGCTCATGCTACTCTATATGCGTAATCTTGTAGGTATTTCGTTCTTGTATTGCCAGAGTGTTGCCACTATTTTCCATTCGAATGGACAATTTTTTCGAAGATTTCAGGGTTGCTTTCTGCGTTAGCATTCAAAACGCAAAAAAATAGTTGCGTTAAGTTGCATTTTGGTGGTGGCATTTGTATGGAGAAATGTAACATTTAATGTTGCGTTTTGGACTAAACGCAAAAATGCCTCCGAAACGCAAAACGCAGGCTCACGATGAACATGCTATTACGTAACTTCGGCGTTGCGTTACTTTTTGTTATGTGATACATGTATTTTATCCCAGCTGTCACGCAGAAAGTGTCAGGTAACGCAATACGAAGTTCTATCTGGCATCAGCTTTAGGCAGCGAAAAATAAATGGATTTGAAAAAACATATAAAATGGGTCGATACTATCAATGGTATCGATAGTCACCCTTAGGACTATCGTAAAACATCGATGGTCGTGACTATCGATAGTTTGACAGCTCTACTGCGTACCGCAAAAGAAAATATGACAAAAGAAATTTTTCTTGATCATTTCTTGTACGTCAAATTACATAGAGTTTTTGGTTTTCTTGGGAGCTGCGTATAGACCTTTAACAAAAAAAAGAAGAATTTGATGTTTATTGAGTTCAGTTTTGATATACATACATATCGTTACCTTAATTCACAAAGGCCCTAATTGACACTTTTTTCGAAACTGTGTTTTTCGCAGATTGTAGTAGGATATACTAAAATACACCTTCCCTCAAAATTTGATAGCGATAGTTACAAAAGTAACGAAGTTATACGACTTTTTAAAAAGCCCTATCTGGATATGCTGAAAATCTATAAATTAAAAGGCCCTAACTACATTTGCTACAATATGCAGTAGTACAAGGTGAAAGTGTTTGGCAGGCTTTGAGTTATACATTTTGGACTTCATGCATGTTTAGATGGTTGTTTTTAACAAAATCGTAACACTGTGTTATCAAATGCTTTGCTAAACTTTTGTATGGAAAATAATGTAACTATAGAACATAAATATTTAGTAAAAGGACATACACAAATGGAATGCGAGGCTACACATTCTCTTATTGAAAGAAAAATTTCTAAAAAACAAATAAACTTACCATCTCAACTTGTAAAACTTATCCGCGAGGTTCGAAAAAATCCTAATCCACTTCAAGTTCACTACCTAGAGCATAGCTTTTTTTTTTTTTGAATTTTGGAAATATTCCGAAAATGTACTCAACGATTCGACCTGGTATGTAATATGTACATTCCTAGTGCGTTAAACATATCTAAAATTATATTATGGTGTTTCCCTTTCAGGAAGAATGTCAGGAGACTCCACAGTCTATATGCTTCGTGCCTTAGGATATGATCCTTCGAGACAAATATTTTATAAAACTGATATAACATCTGAGTACCAGCCTCTACCTCCGAGAGCCAGCAAAAATTTTGAAATATGTAGTAAAGCCCAGCTTATTAGATACATAATCAGCAACTTCCAATCTCTAAAAAGAAATGGAAAAATCTATAGGATCTAAAAATATCATTACCTAAAGATTGCCATTTTTTTTTATGAAAACTTGCCCTTTAAAAATTAATGAAATTTTCCTATATTATGTACATATGTATGTATGTATGTATGTGTATTGAAATTAATATATTAATTTTACGATATATGATGTACATATATATTTACAGTCTGAAATGTTATTTATAATGCGCTTTGAAGTTATTGGAATTAATTGCAGCTAAAAATTTGAATAAATATTCAAACCACAAAAAACCTTAACTACAGTTTTTTTTCTAAATTCGTAGTGTAAAAAAGCCCTATCTGACACAAAATTGCCAAAATCCAATGTATCTAAAATTTTTCTTCAAGATCTACTTCAGGGCCTTGTTTGTGCAGAAACTGCATTTTTAAAAACTCACAAAAGTCTTCTATTTTCATTTTAACACGTTTTTTGGCTCTCCTGTAAAAAAATTATTTTGTCAGTTAGGGCCTTTGTGAATTAAGGTAACGATATGTAAGCGTAATAGAATTTTGTGAATTAAAATAAGAAAAATGGGCAGAAGTAGGAACGCCTTTAATTACCGAGTTCGCGAAATATCGTGTATAATACGGCGAAGAGAACATTAGGGGCATTTCAGTTATTACATCTGGACCTGGGTCAAGATAAATTTTTACTGAAACAATCCGGATCATAATGAAATTTGGCTGCACTTGAATAGAAGTAAAAAGAAGAAGAAATATTAACAAACCATTTGTGGTTTGAGAAAGTAAAAAAAAAAAAAAAACAAATTAAAAATCATGGATCAAGAATTATTTGATGTAAATTTATATATAAATTAATTATATGACCTTTATACTCACATTTTATGTCTTGCTTCCATAATTTGTTTTGTTTTTTCACGGCGTCTGAATGAAAAATATGGCCGACAGCTGCTTGTGTATATACATATACAAACATATACCCCGCAGTAAAAATCTGAAATGAATCCTTTATGAATCACTGTTGAAATTCATCATGAGGAGGCATCAGTGAATACTTTCATATAATAATAATACAATGGCGCTATTATAACTCTGACGAGTTTTATGGCCGAGCTTCTCTCCCAATTCGAGGTGTGCTCCTTTTTGTTTTTCCTACTAATTGGGTGGACCTACAGTTTTATGCCGGCTCCGAACGGCGAATGCATTTTTTGTGAGAAGCTTTTTCATGGCAGAAATACTCTCGGAGGGTATGCCGCCCACTACCAAGAGGTGACCGCTGCTCTTAAAAAACCCAATAATTGGATTTTTACTAATTAGAAAAATTTGTTTGGCTCGTGGTTTGAACCCGAGACCTCTGGCATAGCAGGCGAGCACTCTACCCACTGCACCACAGCGGCCACAAGCTTTCATATAAAGGCTGCTGAATTTTTTCAAATAAATGGTTTGCTTTCCTCATGCCTATATGACACTACGTTTTTTCTCTGGTATTTTTGGTTTGGAAAACCCACCGAAAGTCAAAATACAAAAACAATTCTTCTGTACGTTGAAAAGAGACAAATAATCCCTCAAAAACAATTTGATTGACATTAAACTTCAAACTAAATGAAAATAATAATTATTTCAAAAATTATTTTTTTGTTGGAAATTTGAATTTAAATCACTGAAATAAATTATGAAACTCAAATGGCGGGATAGCTATGTATTCCATGCAGAGTTCGAAATTAAACACTACGATAACATTCAATAACGAAGCGTAGCGTTCATGCGACAACGATATACAAAAACGCAACCCCTAACAAACCTAACGGTACTTGTAGTGTTTGCGTTTAAGTTTGTGTAGATGAACACAAACAGAACACTAATAGCCCAGTTAGTCGAGAACGTGTGGTCCGCTCGCTGACGCAAACGCCCGTATGCAATTTTTAGGATTTTTTGAGCCCGTAGCAATCAGCTGTTTTACTCACACATATTTACATATATATAAAGTTTGTTTACATTTTGGCAGGGTTGCCATTTAGTCACTTTTGAACAAACAAGATTTTTACTAATCTTCAAAGTGTTATGCGGATTACTCTTCAATACACAACTGTGCATTATTTGCCAAATGACAAGAAAATACTAATTTAATCGTTTTTAAAGTTGTCGTTGACGACTTTTTTTTTTATTAATTTAGTTACTTTTTTACGGCTTAGTTGGTAATTAAAACACATTTTTCTTGTAATTTTGTTGCTGCCCAATATATTTCTATCACACCTTGGTGATAGTTATCAAGGGCTAAAACATAAAATAACAAAAAACACAGTCAGAACATTAAATTTACAATTGAAAATCCATAAAAAAAATTATATTGGGAAGCAACAAGATCCTCACAAAAATCTGTGTTTAATTAAGAAATCTGTACTGAGTTTCTGTAACTCATATCTTTTCTAGTATAAATAGGTGGTGACAAAGTGTGGATCACTTTAATTGATTTTGTTACAGAAACTCAGATTTATTGTGGCAATTTATAACTTTTTAATGTAGAAAAATTGCAGAAGAAGACCACCAAGAGTTATCAATTAAGAAAATACCGCCACCATTGTGGATAAATACAATTTTTGCTTTAATTTTCAGTAATATCTTCATTTATTAGGAGTGTTCAATATCTCAAAATTTTTACATATTTTTACGAATAGTTACGAATTTATGTTCAATAACCCAAAAAATTCGCAAAAGAGAGCCAAATTGAGAGAGTAAGACCTCGAGAGAGTTGATAAACGCTGCAAGTAAAATTTTCACTTGCAACTACTAGCAGCTTTAAAAAAAATAGAAGTGTCAAAAATATATGATCACAAAAATTTCAATTGGAAATATACAAACATTTTAAACGCAAATTTCTAATTGTGTACTAAATAAGTTAGCGCAAAAACGAATCTTGATGATGTTGTGGAATAGCCAAAGTAGAATTTTGTTTTCCTAATTCAGTTATTTCCTTTCATTTCCAATTTCAAAAATTTCAATTACAACCTAACCTAAAAATCAAATTGTCAAAACAGCATATCAGCTGTTTTCTTGCGAATGTTTACGATTTTGTGTTCAATTACTTTGGTTGATAGTTTTCTCTTTTTCTCGTTTTTACTCTTTAATTTGACATTGACGCTCTTTTTGCAAGTACTTGCAAGTAAAGTTGTTGAACAAAGCTATTATCTTGTTATTAATTTATATATATATATATATATATTTACATTTTGTTTGGGATTTAAAAAAAAATTTATAAACGTTTTCTTTCCTTTCTTTTTAAAAATTAAAGTAATAATAAATGGTTCGTTTAAGTAGACATACTATTTTTTCCATTAAAAATGTTCAACTGGCAACCCTTCTACCTTGCAACCATGCGAGCGATCAGCTGCCACGTTTTTACGTAAAAAATCAAAATGATTTTGATTTCTGCGGTACGGGCTTCTGCGTCGTTAGTCGTTGAATAATCGTTTACATACAAATCCCATTAAATAGGTTGGATCAGCTGACACGGTACACGGGTTTACGTTCTCGACTAACTGGGCTATAAGCGTAGTGTAGCTGGTGGAAGTACGATGTATATACTAACGTATGTTTTTCATTAATGGATGCACATATGTATGTATGTACATTAGATGAGTTTTTTTTTGTATGGGATTCTTTAAACCTTCTCAGATCCTCCCTCCGGCACCGGAATATGAAAATAGGATGTTTTAGAGTAAGTAAACTGAAAAAAAATTTCACTTTTCCAAAAACTGGATGGAGCTACACCGAAAACCGCGAAAATTCCCAGAATTTCAAGGTATGTTTAGATTTATGTCTGAAAAAAGTTAGGATTTTGCACAAGAAAAAAAATTGATACCCACCCATACGAAGAATTAACCGCTAAATCGAATGGCATATTCAGTTTTTTGGTACACTACCCAGGGAAGGTAATAACGCGGCCTAAAGTGACCATTTTCTTTTTTTTCTCATGAATCTTCAACTTCTTGCCCTATACTCTTCCCGAAAGCGAACGTTATTTTTTAACTAAATCACACGGTAGGCTGCGTTATTTAATGCGCTTTCCAGAAATGTATAGCTATTAAAAATCGAATAAAATTTGGATGAGTTCATCAAGTTTAAATGAAGTAAAGTCGGGTATACAAGGGTAACATATCTTAAAATTTCTTAATTTTTTTTAACAATTTTGCTCTTGAAGGCGGTTTTTTGGGTTTTAGGTGATAGTTTTATGTGGATGGATAACTCCACAAATGCAAAAAAAATAGAAAGGCCGAGACCGCGGACAAAAAGTTGAGCCGGATGGTGCCAAAACATTTGTGGGCAATATGGGTATCAAAATAAAGATTTTACCTAGGACTTTAATGTAAAGTCAATCCATTTTGCTGTGTCCACCGTTTCGACACATATAAGTCAAAAATTAGACTCAAATGTCGCCGATATCCTTTAAAATATTCTGTAGTCATCCTGGACCACTTATTCGCCAGTATATCAGAAATTGGCTAAGAAATTGGCATGTAATAAGTTCCATATGCAAGCCCTAGTTAAGACCTTTAATTTGATACCAATATTGCCCAATAATATTTTGGCGCCATCCGAGGCCACGGTTTTTTCCGCTATCCACGGTCTCGATCTTCCAAATTTTTTTTTACATTTGTGGAGTTATCCAACAAAATAAAACAATCACTAATAACCCAAAAAACCGTCTTCAAGAGCAAAATTTAAAAAAAAATTGAGAAATTTTAAGGTATGTTACCCTTTTATACCCGACTTTACTTCACTTAAACTTGATGAACTCATCCAAATATTATTCGATTTTTAATAGCTATACATTTCTGGAAAGCGCATTAAATAACGCAGCCTACCGTGTGATTTAGTTAAAAAATAACGTTCGCTTTCGGGAAGAGTATAGGGCAAGAAATTGAAGATTCATGAGAAAAAAAAGAAAATGGTTACTTTAGGCCGCGTTATTACCTTCCCTGGGTAGTGTACCAAAAAACTGAATATGCCATTCGATTTAGCGGTTAATTCTTCGTATGGGTGGGTATCAATTTTTTTTCTTGTGCAAAATCCTAACTTTTTTCAGACATAAATCTAAACATACCTTGAAATTCTGGGAATTTGCGCGGTTTTCGGTGTAGCTCCATCCAGTTTTTGGAAAAGTGAAATTTTTTTTTCAGTTTACTCACTCTAAAACATCCTATTTTCATATTCCGGTGCCGGAGAGAATATCTAAAAAAAACTCATCTAATGTACATATGTATGCACATATGTATACATATGTATATTTTCTTTAATAAAAGACTTGTAAAAATTATTTTGGTTAAACAATTTATGTAATATGGGAATTTTTAAGCCTAGATTTGGAAAATTGTTTAAAATATCTAGAATTTAAAAAAATTAAATTTTATAACATTCGACGGCTGTG
The DNA here is from genome assembly GCA_960531455.1 of Urophora cardui. Taxonomy (NCBI): domain Eukaryota; kingdom Metazoa; phylum Arthropoda; class Insecta; order Diptera; family Tephritidae; genus Urophora; species Urophora cardui. The sequence continues at coordinate 6,367,824 of OY482673.1, forward strand.
GCCTACTTGGGTACCCATATATACATATGTATGTGAGGTAGGATACCCCACAAAGAAATTCACATTAATCGGGGATGCTTTCGGGCTCACGCGCAATGTAACATGCGACTATTCCTAATTTTATCTGAATAACGTTGTTTATAATTAATAATTTTTAATAAATTGTATGTGTGTATAAGCATTTATACGTATGTATACATAAGTATGCACATAAGTATTGGCAGGCCTAAATTTTTAATGAACGTAAATTATTGCTTTTTGGTGGGCTGTGCAGTTTTGTTGTCAGAGAAAAATTACATTGAATTTCGTGACAAATCCTTACTCGTTAACCTAAAACTAACTGGGGGTTTCCGCTCGTTAATGCAAATGATTGTATGATTTTGCAACTAAAACAATGGTTTTTGCAAGTTTAGGTAGCTGTTCAGATTTTTTGTGTTCCCGAGAGCATCCTGGATTAATTTGAAATTCTTTGTAGGGTATACATATATATGGCTGTGGACATTGGCATCAGACCGCCATCAAAGAACGTAAATTATATAAGAAGGAAGAATCCGCTCACGAAAAATGTAGCATTTTACGATATTGGCTGAAATTTCAATCCAGGTTGGATTTCTGTTTTGATTCTTTCATCCGTAATTTCGTGGCGAAATCAAGTTAACGCCATTTTTGTTTCAATTTTGTCTTTGTCATTTGCTTTCCTACCCAATGCGAAATTTGAAGAGCCAGAACATATGTTCAAAATGAAAATGTTTAGCTAATTATTTATATTAAGTATTATTTAAATAATAACTAAATATGTATATATTTTAAGTGGTTCTACAATATATATATATAATTAATAAAAACATGTTTATATCTATACATTACGTGTTGTTATACATATAGTCCGGGAGCCAGCTGGCATTTTGAGTGGCACATTTTAAGAGAGCTAAGATTTTCAGGTAATGTTGCCCTCGTGTTGCTAATAAACGAGGTGAACGTCAGCTGCCATGGTAGCGGTGGGTGTGGCTGCGGCAGCCACCCAAAACCGCAAAATTTCGAAAAAAAAAACTCATATTAAGAGCACTGAGACTTTGTGCGTACTTTGTTTTTGATGCAAGGAAACAGAAAAAACTAATCCGCTGCGCCCCCCAACATGTCAAAAATAGGGGAATTCTGAAGTCATATTAAGAGAGCTGAAATTTGAGGAGGTGATAGTAGACGGTACCAGTTTAACAAAAAAAAAACGTCAGCTGCAGTTTCCGTGGTGGAAAAGTGCTCAGCTGGCGACCTAAAGATACGGCGCATCGTTATGGGCGCGGGCGCGATGCATGCTTTCACTGCATCAGCTGAGCACTTTTCCGCTGCGAAAACTTCAGCCGACAATTTTTTTCATTTAAATCTTACTGATAACTGTTAGTTTACGAAGTTTTAGCTTTCTTAATATGGAATAACTATGTATTTTTATTAATCAAATTGTGCGTACCTATTTGCGCGCGCGCTACGCCTATACCACGGAATCGGCTACTTCGCTCTCGTGCTGAATTGTGTTATAGACCATTAAATTATTATTTAATTCAATATTTAAGCATTTATGTAAAAAAATACAATAATGTTATTCCAAATATTCCTTATAATCGCCCTCAAATCCTGGCTCGCTTTCGTGGTCGCTGGAGTCCATGTCGATCGTGGGAATCCGAGCCATGCGTTCGTCCTCATCTGTAGGAAAACATAATAAATAATATATTATAATATATAATTATGCATAAAAATAGCATAACATAATAATAAAACGATGCAACTATTGTGACCTGGTATAATTTCTTTTTCTTCCTTGATTGTAACATCGCCGGCAGAAGGGGGTAGCTGTTCACCACCGAACCATTTAAATACATAATCAGCAAGAATAAAATAATACTTTTCTAAAGCGAAATTTTACGCTGAATATTATCTCCATTTTTTGTGGCAGACCCAGATTCTGAGATATTAGTTAAAATGTAGAAAAAACCACATAAGTATGCTATACTTTGCTCACATAAGCCTCATCAAAAAAATTTATTAGACATCCTAGCGATTTGACATATAAGGACAGCTGGTAAAAGCAGTTCCAACAAATATTTTTTGCCTTCATACTAAAAATTGGTCAAGTAGTTTGGTTACAATGGCAAAAAATCGAATTTTTGTATAGAAATTTCAGATTCGACTGTCCTAAAATCATAAAATCTGTATAGGGGAGAAAAATTTAGCACCCGTATCCTATAGATAATTTAATTTTGAAGGTTTTAAGACTACCTTTGCAATAATCGGATGTACAATTATTTATATTTAGCTATTTTTTACAGAAAGTGTTTAACCAGAAATTTTCCGGCAGAGTAAAATTTCAACAACAAAAATTCGGTTCCTCTGTACAACTTTATTTAGGAATAACATTTAACATAATTTCTTTCCCATTTATTACGAGTTTTGAAGTGTGTCTCTGAAAACAGCGATTAATAGGAAAACAAATTAATTGAATAAAAAATATCTGTATTTCGCGATTTTAAGGAGAGGATAAATAATGAGGGATGTGAGTAATTACTTTTGAATACTCTTTAGTGATTTTCTGGATTTGTTACACGTATGATTGTCCAAAAATAGTCTCCCATCATATCCTCGTACCAAGATCCTTGATATCGCCTTTCAAAAACTATTAAGTCCTGATGAAATTTCTCACCATATTCATCACTTTCAGCACCTAAATTTGTAGGGAAATTATCAAGATGTGAATGCAAGCAATGAATTTTGGGCGGCATATTAAATTTGTTTGCTCCATAATTTTGCAATAAAGTAACTTTTTGTTACCTAGATATCCACAAACAGTTTGTTTAAAACTGCTCCAAGTAGTAACCAAAGGACCCAATCCATCGTGAAATATGTACACAATGAGAACTTTTGTTCTGTTTGTGGATTTCTGATTTTGAGAGACATGTGCACTTCAAAACATGTAATAAATGAGAAAGAAATAATGTTAAATGTTATTCCTAAATAAAATTATACAGAGGAACCGAATTTTTGTTGTTGAAATTTTACTCTGCCGGAAAATTTCTGGTTAAACACTTTCTATAAAAATAGCTAAATATAAATAATGGTACATCCGATTATTGCACAGGTAGTCTTAAAACCTTCAAAATTAAATTATCTATAGCAGGGCTGCTCACCTCATAGGCACTCAAAGCACAATTGTTTTTGTTTTGTTCCGAATCATAGGCACATATACATATTTTCACTTCAGATATGAAAATAAAATTTTCTTTGCACTCCCATAAGCACTTAGGGGCGTCAGAATGAATACTTTTCCGTCAATCCAGCAATCCGTTTAACTGACAGCAGAGTGGAATTATATGTAATTGAATGACGATCGACACATTCAGTACTTCAACTTTGCCGTAACAAATATATGAAATTGAAGTATGTGTCAGTTAAACGTTGCTGGATTGCCGGAAAAGTATTCATTCTGACGGGCCCATTAGATATTAAAAAATTTGATATGTATGTGCCTATGATTCATATTGAATGTGCAGAGCAAAGGCACTTTGTATAGGAGCTCGAGCACTGCCGTAAGAAATCGAAATTTACAATAACAAATGTGTATGAAAAAAAAATTAAAAAAATGAAAGCACTGTAAAAAATTTGTATTCAAAAAATTTTCATATAAAAAATTAAAAAAATTTGTATGTATGTGATACTACAATTTGAAAATAAATTCTAAAATAATATTTTATTGGAATTCATAAAAAAATTTAAATGAGCGAAAATATTTTTCAGTGCATATACAAAATTTGTAGATGTATTGAGTTTTGTACTTTCAATACGAGAGCGTTGAGCAGCCCTGATCTATAGGATACGGGGGCTAAATTTTTCTCCCCTATACAACTTTTATGATTTTAGGACAGTCGAATCTGAAATTTCTATACAAAAATTCGATTTTTTGCCATTGTAACCAAACTACTTGACCAATTTTGAGTATGAAGGCAAAAAATATTTGTTGGAACTGCTTTTACCAGCTGTCCTTATATGTCAAATCGCTAGGATGTCTAATAAATTTTTTTGATGAGGCTTATGTGAGCAAAGTATAGCATACTTATGTGGTTTTTTCTACATTTTAACTAATATCTCAGAATCTGGGCCTGCCACAAAAAATAGAGATAATATTCAGCGTAAAATTTCGCTTTAGAAAAGTATTATTTTATTCTTGCTGATTATGTATTTAAATGGTTTGGTGGTGAACAGCTACCCCCCTCTGTCGGCGATGTTACAATCAAGGAAGAAAAAGGAATTATACCAGGTCACAATAGTTGCATCGTTTTATTATTATGTTATGCTATTTTTATGCATAATTATATATTATAATATATTATTTATTATGTTTTCCTACAGATGAGGACGAACGCATGGCTCGGATTCCGACGATCGACATGGACTCCAGCGACCACGAAAGCGAGCCAGGATTTGAGGGCGATTATAAGGAATATTTGGAATAACATTATTGTATTTTTTTACATAAATGCTTAAATATTGAATTAAATAATAATTTAATGGTCTATAACACAATTCAGCACGAGAGCGAAGTAGCCGATTCCGTGATATAGGCGTAGCGCGCGCGCATATAGGTACACACTATTTGATTAATAAAAAATACATAGTTATTCGATATTAAGAAAGCTAAAACTTCGTAAGTCAGTGAGATTTAAATGAAGAAAATTGTCAGCTGAAGTTTTCGCAGCGGAAAAGTGCTCAGCTGATGCAGTGAAAGCATGCATCGCGCCCGCGCCCATAACGATGCGCCGTATCTTTAGGTCGCCAGCTGAGCACTTTTCCACCACGGAAACTGCAGCTGACGTTTTTTTTTGTTAAACTGGTACCGTCTACTATCACCTCCTCAAATTTCAGCTCTCTTAATATGACTTCAGAATTCGCCTATTTTTGACATGTTGGGGGCGCAGCTGACGTACTTCCCCCCACCCCAAAGTCAGCTGATTAGTTTTTTCTGTTTCCTTGCATCAAAAGCAAAGTACACACAAAGTCTCAGTGCTCTTAATGCTAGCCATACACCTTGCAATTTTTTATACAACCTGAGCAAGTTGCGCTGGAAATCGCAACGTTTTTGGGGCTGTTGTATGAAGTTGTGTCTCGGTTGTACGAAAAATCAAAAAATTTTGATTTTTTGGCAAGTTGTACAACCGGGTTGCAACGTTTAGGGGCATGTTGTACAACATGCCATTTTGTGAAAAGGCAAGTGAAGGCAACATATCAACGAGAACAAAAAAAAATTAACAAATTGAGCACAACAAACAGATATTGAAATAGTAAATAAAAAAATGGAAGGCTCGCCCGAAATGCGGGACTTTATTGAAGTATACAAGTGCATGCCGGAGCTCTGGAACTGTAAATTAGAGACTTATAAAAACAAAGCGATTCGTAATAGGTCCTATTATAAATTATTGGCGGAATACAAAAAAATTAAGAGTGACGCTTCGCTTACGGAACTAAAAGCCAAAATTGCAAATATGCGTACGTGCTACCGCCGTGAGCTCAAAAAAGTGGTAAAGAGTGAAAAATCCGGAGCGGGAGTAGACGAAATATATGTATCGAATTTGTGGTATGTACTACGATGCTTTCGATTTTTTGCGGGACTTGGAAATGCCACAGCCTGGTTGTTCGACGATGAGTTCAGATGAGAATGAAGAAAATAAGGTGGGAATTCTTTGTAAAATCTAGCAGCTACACATGATAACTAATACGTACATATGTATCTTTTTTCTCTCTTTAAATCTAGGGAAGATCACAGGCATCCAAAAGATCAACTGTAGATAAGGAAAGGATTAATTTTCTCAAGAGAGCTACTGAGCATTTGGAGGCTTCATCAAAAGCAGCCAAAGTTGAAGACGAAGCTGATGTTTATCCAAATGGATGGGCTTGTATGTATCGGCAAATGAGTTCGGATCAGCAGTTATTTGCTAAAAAAGCTATTGATGAGATTTTAATATTGGGACGATTAAGTCAGTTGACTTTTAACTCAGTGCAAAATGGATTATCGGTCAGAATGCCGTCAAGATCAAGCACACCAGTTTCTGTCAACACGCAACAAATATATTTAAGTGACGATTCAGCGCAATTTGTACAAGCGCCAATATATCCAAGCGGCAGACAACCATTTGCTAATATCGAACCGGAACAAGTAATGTCAGTTGCACATTCTTATAGTGATTTCAGTGAGTTACTAAGCGATACTCAATATCAATAAATGCATTCCGTAAAAAAAGTTTAAAGATAAAAATGCAATGTGAATTTATTTATTTAAAAAGGTTTAGTTTAAAAGAAAAATTGCAATGTGAATATGTTTAAGGCAATAATTTATTTTTTCTATTTATTTAAAACGTACAAAAGTTGAATTCTTAGCAGAGATGGAGGTAGTGCACTAATTTTCCAGCCGCATTAATTTTTTAATGAATGGAACATCGAAAAACTTGACTTCCAATTATATATCGTCGGTTTACTGCCAGAAACGACATTTTTTTAAATTATTGTTATTGTACTTTGCATATATGCTTATTGTTAAATCAATATATACCCGATACAGAGTAGTCATTGCACTTAAAAAAAATTTAAATTAGTGTTTCTGGCAGGAGACAGGCGATATTTAATATGTTTATCGGTGTTGATACGTGTTGTTATGGTCCACTAAAAAAAAACGTTGCGAGTAAAATAGATCCAATCCGATGGTGAACATATAGTGCACTACTCCCATGTCTGATTTTTAGAGGCAAAGTTCACTGTTAACTAGTTTAAGTTTTAAGATGATAAATTTAACGAAGTTTTAATAAAAACAAATAAAATGAACTTAATTAAAGAGCTTTTAACTGTTTTATTGCTTCACAAAACTTTTGTCTGATTTCTTTTGCTTCATTAGATGCGTTCCTGCTATTAGTTGGATGCAGTCCAGGTAATTCCTCGTTTTCTGACCATTCGTTTGTAGGAATATGGTGACGACGCAAGTAGTTGTGCAAGTAGCAGCATGCTAGAACAACTTTGGTGGCTTTCTCTGGACATAAATTTATGGTCGTTCGTAGTATGCGAAAGCGAGCGGCCAAAATTCCGAAAGCGTTCTCAACTTTCACACGGGCAGAGCTGAGAGTTCTATTATAAAGTATTTCATCACTATTCAAATTTGTATGGCCAAAAGGTTTTAAGATGTTTTTGCGTAAAGCGAAAGCTGCATCTGAAACAAACACGAAGGGTAAAGGCTCTGTGCTCGGTAGTACAGGGCGCGGATTGGGCAAATTTATTTCATCTTTTTCTAGTTTTTTAAAGAATGTTGTATTCGAAAACACACCGCCATCTGAGACCCTACCATTCGCACCTATATCCACCATCAAAAAATTACTGTTGCTATCTACAATAGCCATTAAAACAATGCTGAACGTCTTCTTGTAGTTAAAACAAAATGAACCCGAATGGCAGGGCCTTATAATATGGACATGTTTGCCATCAAGTGCGCCTACGCAATTAGGCATCATTGGTTTTTCGTAGAATTTTTCAGCGATATCAATCCATTCAGAGGAAGTTTAAGGAAGCTAGAAGTGAGTAATTCTTCTTTAGACAAAATAATTTGGATTAATTTCCAGTACTTACCTTTATAAAAGGTTTCAATACTTTTGAAATGGCCTCGCACGTTTCGATTACTATCCTCCCTATAGCTTGTGGAGATACTGCCGTTGAGTATTTAAGCTCTTCAAAGGAGCATCCCGTTGCTAAAAAACGAAGTGTGATTGCTAAGCGATCCTTTGCAGGTATTGCCCTTCTCATAATTGTGTCTTGCTTTTGTATGAGGTGTGAAACTTTTGACAGAAGCTCATCAAACACAATATCGTTCATGCGCATATAATTCTTGAAATCATTGGGCTCATTTGCCCTTAATTCTCTTAATAGTTTTTTATTAGAGAATTTGTTCTTCTTCATGAGCCACTGTTTTGCCCATTTTTTCCTTTTCCTTCTCTTATTTGTTTTGCGTTCTTCCTCTTCGTGATCGAAGATCGTGTCAATTATTGCAAGCGCAAAAATTTCCGTTTCCATCTTCACTAAAAATATTTTTTTACGAAATGAGGTTGTACAACAAGGTTGTTCGCGAAATCGTACTGTGTGTAGACAAACAGCCCAACTCGCATGCAACCGAGTTGGGTCAACGGTCGCACCGTGTATGGCTACCATAATATAAGTTTTTTTTTTCGAAATTGTGCGGTTTTGGATGGCTGCCGCGGCCACACCCACCGCAAATGCGCCAGCTGACGTTCACTTCCTTTACCAGGAGTATTCAAAGAACTATTCTACAAAATCTTAGTGTTCTTCATATTGGTCGTCAAAAATGCCAGCTGGCTCCCGGACTAATATATTGTTTATTACAATATACACATTTATTGATCATATATGTACATTTTTTGAACATTCTAACAATGGATGTAATCGAAATCAGAATTTATGGTGTTTAAATTTCGCAATATATCAAATAATTATGATTTCCATTTTTATTTTGTCTTTCCGAATGCTGATTATGCGCACAGGGCATTCTGGCTGCACAAAGAAGAAAATGCCCCTGCAAAAAAGCCGAGTACTCCATGCACGCGTGTACAGAGTACTCGCTGTGGACCAACCGAGTACTCCTCAACCTGCCACATTTCATATAAAAAATATGGTCCATTTATCATCTGGATGTCCTAGACAGGGATCACACACTCCGATTTCCGGATGACACCCGAGTAATCCAAGGGGTACCTACATGGGACCAACCAACATGTTGTGTCGCGTTCGATGTCTTATTACCAAGGATGCATCGTAACGTTAATTTTAACGATAACCGAAATGTTAAAGTCGTTTTTGTTGAAACGACTAGGTTTCTTAACGTTATAAAAATTATCAAAATAATTTCCGTTTCGTTTTTAACGTTAACGAAACTCAATTGTTAACGCTGTAACCAAAGAACGTAAATTGTATAAGAAGGGAGAATCCGCTCACGAAAAATGTAGCGAGTAAATTACGAAATTGTCTGAAATTTCAATCCAGGTTGAATTTCTGTTTTGATTCTTTCATCCGTAATTTCGTGGTGAAATAAAGTTAACGCCATTTTTGTTTCAATTTTTTCTTTGTCATTTGCTTTCCTACCCAATGCGAAATTTGAAGAGCCATAACATATGTTCAAAATCAAAATATTTAGCTTATTATTTATATTAAGTATTATTTAAATAATAACTAAATATATGTTTTAAGTGGTTCTACAATATATATATAATTAATAATAACATGTTTATCTCTATACATTACGTGTTGTTATACATATATTGTTTATGACAATATGCAAATTTATTGATCATATACATTTTTTGAACATTCTAACAATGGATGTTATCGAAATCAGAATTTATGGTGTTTAAATTTCGCAATATATCAAATAATTATGACTTCCATTTTTATTTTGTCTTTCCAAATGCTGATTATGCGCACAGGACATTATCCGTATGAAATCAAAAATTCTTTCTTTCAAAATATTTTCGATGGCAAATATTAAAATTGTCGAATTTTATGATGGAAAGAAGAAATGTTGCAACAGAGTTTTATTTATTTATTATTATAATTCATTCATGAATAAAGTTGTAAAAAACCACGTTCATTCATAAACGAATGCCGTAAACCTCCCCTCGGTAAGAACCCAACATTTTGTCAGAAATCTGACAACAAAGCTCTTCGGACACCATAGAATCTACTTATAATCTTGAAAAAGACTCGAATTTAACATTTTGTATGAAAGAAATGCGATTAATTCGGAACGTCTTCGGGATCAATCGCTTACATCCCGAATGTTGCAAATGTAGTTTAATCTCCTTCATTCAAAGCTATAAGGCTATTTTTTGTTATGCAAATTTCTAAAAATGGTTGTTATATGTATGTATATGTACATATATTAGAACAAAGTTTATTCGATTCGTTTCCATCTTGTAGTGAAATTTTTTAAATTAAAATTAAGTATTTTCTCCAAATATTTTTATAAATCAGTCATGAAGATTTAAATAAAGATTATACAATAAGTTTTAAATAATATAATATTATACATAATATAATATAATATAATATAATATAATATAATATAATATAATATAATATAATATAATATAATATAATATAATATAATATAATATAATATAATATAATATAATATAATATAATATAATATAATATAATATAATATAATATAATATAATATAATATAATATAATATAATATAATATAATATAATATAATATAATATAATATAATATAATATAATATAATATAATATAATATAATATAATATAATATAATATAATATAATATAATATAATATAATATAATATAATATAATATAATATAATATAATATAATATAATATAATATAATATAATATAATATAATATAATATAATATAATATAATGTAATAAGTTTTACTTTTGAAAAAATTTGCCTACATTTATACCGGGACAAGCCCTTTCGGGATTAATCGCATATTTTATGGAGGTGAATCTAAAATCCTGAAACTTATTTTAAGTTAGGCTTCTAGATGACGAAAAGGTACGGAAGGCGTACACATCTATTCTGGTTCACGATGGATCGGATTTTTGACAGTTTATCGGAGCGATTCTTTCCGTCAGCTTTTGTGTGTCGGGGGCAATAGAAATTTTGATTATTTTTGGAAATATTACCAATTTAATGTAATTAAACTATGATTTTTAAATTTATGCAACATTATTATACAAAACAGGCTTGGTTTAGCTATGCTACTGGCCTTTTCTTTGCAAAATAAGTGAACAAAAGGAATCTGCTTTAGTACAATAGACTGAATAGAGGGAAATGAGTACAAGGAGTTGCAACGTATTGAACTTTTATTTAATAATAAAATTTATTATCCTTTTTAGCAATATTTTTATTTATTATTGTTTAATAAAAGCTTCTGAAAATAATTTTAATTGTGTATTATTACTACGATCATGTAATATGAGTGGGTAGCGCAAGTCGGTCATAATTTCTGTGCCAAGATGTACTCCTTTAAGCATTTTTGCCTGACTGTGTCTTTTTAAAGATTTAAAATATCGCCTTGCAACATGATTTACAAACATTTGCACGAGAAACTAACAAATCGAAGAAACGTGCTCACTTTCTATATCCGTTCATGCTCAACGCGTCCTGGCGAGTCACAAAATTCCTGCTACACGATATGTACATATTCATGACCTGATTGATCGCAACCTGGATCTCAAATTTGCTTTTATGTTTTGCGATCCATAAAAGCTTGTTGATATGCGACCAGTGTGGAGCGTCATCCATGGATTGCATCAATATAACATATTACTATAAATACATAGTGTAAAACAAACCAACTGCAAGAGGTTTTCGCATGAAACTTTGTTGGAATAAGCTGTAAATGTTATTTTCACTAAAGTTGGCATTTTCATTGCCCTTGAGTTCATGGAGTCTAGGTTTTTTCATTATTTTTAAATTACTAATAGTTAAAGTGTGAATCGCAATAATGTACCACTGGTGTTAAGGGAAAATTTGTATATAATGAACCACGATCCTATCACAGATCATAAAAAAGTCGCTCCCGCGGACGATTATAGCCCAAGATATATTCCTTGTTAAAGCAATGTGTGTGTAGAAGACTTCTTTGTGTCACCGGCCTTTAGGCGCGCTTTAAAAAATCCTCAGCCGGCAGAATTCTCCTTTTGGAGAACTTTAATATTATAATTTAATAATAGTTGAAAGCGTTGAAGGTAGATGAATTATCATCCAAAGAATATTTCCTGAAAGTTTCACTGAAAAATTCGCAGTAGTTTGTAAATAAATAAAATTGGTTCATTCTATCCAAGCTTAGCCGGTGTTAATTTCCGAATTACAAGGTATTATCGCATGAAACTTGGTGACAGTATTCTATAAATGCCGTTTTCATATATGTTGTCACTTTTTTTTTTTTATAATAGAAAGCAATATTTTAAAAAATTGAATTAAAATTAATGTCCAAATTCCTTTGTTCTTCCATTTATTTTTCCACTAAATAAGCCGTTGCAGCAATGGAATCCATTTTTTAACCATTTAATACAGGGCTGCTCAACGCTCTCGTATTGGAAGTACAAAACTACAAATTTTGTATATGCACTGAAAATTTTTTTTGCTCATTTAAATTTTTTTTATGAATTCCAATAAAATATTATTTTAGAATTTATTTTCAAATGGTAGTATCACATACATACAAATTTTATTTATTTTTTTTATGAAAGTTTTTGAATACAAATTTTTTACAGTGCTTTCATTTTTTGAATTTTTTTTCATTACACATTTGTTATTGTAAATTTCGATTTCTTACGGCAGTGCTCGAGCTCCTATACAAAGTGCCTTTGCTCTGCACATTCAATATGAATCATAGGCACATACATATAAAAATTTTTTCATATCTGAGTGCTTATGGGAGTGCGAAGAAAATTTTGTTTTCATATTTCAAGTGCAAATATGTATCTGTGCCTATGAGGTGAGCAGCCCTGATTTAATATATTCTTTCTGAAAATTTAATCTAAAACTTACTGAAAATATAAATTTGCTGTCAAAAATACAAATGTGCTGTCAAATAATACATATTATTTCGCATAAACGCTACCTAACACTGATTCGAACATAGTTTAACACTTAACAACACTTATGTTCGAAACGTCGTAAACCAGAATACCAATTTTCGTTTTGTCGTAGCAGTCGGCGTCGCCGCGATCGGAGTTCCGAGGGATTGTAGAATAGCCGTGGTAGTGTTTGAGGGAAGAAGTCCCAAACAAACCTTGATTCATAATTTTGATGCACCAGGCGCACATCAAAAATAAAAAGAAGCGCCGAATTAATTTTGCACACGTATATATGTACATATGTACACATATTTGCATGTCCATACATACATATGTACATATGTATGCCAAATGTATGCATGCATAAGTCAGAGATTTCTATTTTCTATTCTTATTCGTTCTTATTACTTATTCGCGTCGAAAAACCAAAATAAAAAAGTCAAGTGAATTCGGGACGCGAAAAATAGTGTGAGGCAACTCGCGCATACTGGATTGAAATTTCAGAGCCGATTTTATCGAACTCGTCCAAAATAACGAACATTCCCTTCTTATATAATTTACGTTCTTTGCTGTAACGTTGAAAAGTTGAGTGCGTTTATTTTTGAGTTGGCAATGCTCTAGCGAGTTATCAAACAGTGTTGCCGAGACATCACAGTAATTGAACCAAAAACACAAGTAGGAAATTTTTTATTTTGTGCTTTGGCTCAATAATAACTGTCACATTATTTGAAAATCGCGTTTCTTCGTCCTGTTTTAAATGTAAAAATATTGTATTTTGTTTTGATATTTCATCCGTTCATTTCGTGGGAGAGCTTGTGTGTTCGGTGGCGCTTTTCAACTAAACCAAAGCACCAACTGCTCCTAACATCTATAAAAACAGTCATCGAATGGCAATTATGTACGTATTCTCTTTTAATTGCTAGGATCTCTATAGTTGAGCCATGACTTTTGCTGTTGAAATTACCATTTTGATTTAAAGTCAAAAGAAAGGATTATTTTGGTTTTTAGCGATATCGAATTAATTTTAACAATGTATAGTTGGAGAGAAATCCATTAGCTTTAAGTTTACAAAAACACATGAAAAATTAATAAAGAAATTAATCAAATCGGTAGTCGAATTTTCTCCACATCGCAGCAGTAGATTGAATAGAAACAAAATGCCACTTAAGTTTGTCTGGCGAAATCCGTCAAGAATAAACTTTTTTACAAAAGAATAAGATGATATGCCACCGAAGTTTGTCTGGCGAAATCCGACAAGAATAAACTTTTTTACAAAATAATAAGAATATATATTAATTTTGAAAAATTGTGTAATGTAATAAAAGGTCTATAGAGACATCGTTTCGTTTTTAATATAATCCAGGAGAGTTAAAAGAGATATTTAAATAATGATTAAATTATGTAAACTTCGCTTTAGTTTTGTTTCATTTCGCTTATTTAATCGCCGTACAGATACCAGCGCTCAACCCATATATGTATTTACTAATATAATTTTTTTGAATTTTCTTATATTCCGAAATATGAAATGGCAACACTGACGATCAGCTGTTTATCCGTATGCCCAGGGCTTCGGAGCAAACGTTTTTTGTTAGCTCCGCTCATGCTACGGTCCCAATTTTTTTTTGTCCGTTCTCGTTCCAAAGTTTTTTTTTTGTTTGGTGTGGTGTCATCTTACATTATGTCTCAATACATGATGACTCCAAATGAAGATTTTCTTACTCTAACAAGGCGCCAAATCGTTTTAAAAAATTTAATAAAATTACTAAGTTTAATATCGCGTTTTGTGAAAAAAATTGGTACGTTTAGTACGTTTTTGACAGGAAAAAATTTCCCTATCCTAACCGTGGTGGTGATGTTTCTATATCGAATCGCAAAGAAGGTGCCGTTGTGAAAAACTTTTTGTCAAAAACTTTTAAGCGGATGACAAATGTTAATTTCTGCTTTCGGGCCAAGACGTGCTTGAAATTTTGATGTAACCAGCTTAAAGGCCGTTCGCAACTTACAATCTGGATTGAGAGGAATTGACGCAAATATCAAAAAAAAAATTTTATTTTCGTCGCCGCGAGCCGACAGCGAGCCGACAACAACTACGTGTAGCACGACGGCTGCCGATTACACTAACACACACAAAAAACACTCAAATTTGACTAACTCACTCAAAAAAAAAACACTCAAACTGGCAATCCAGATTGTAAGTTGCCGAGGGCCTTAAGGCTGGTATCGACCTCTAAAGAAACAGCTCAAGAAACTTTCCGCTTTGAAAATAGTATTAGGCAAGAAATTTTGACGTTTAGTAATTCACCGTGCAGTTGTAACCAGCTTAAAGGCCGTTCGCAACTTACAATCTGGATTGAGAGGAATTGACGCAAATATCAAAAAAAAAATTTTATTTTCGTCGCCGCGAGCCGACAGCGAGCCGACAACAACTACGTGTAGCACGACGGCTGCCGATTACACTAACACACACAAAAAACACTCAAATTTGACTAACTCACTCAAAAAAAAAAACACTCAAACTGGCAATCCAGATTGTAAGTTGCCGAGGGCCTTAAGGCTGGTATCGACCTCTAAAGAAACAGCTCAAGAAACTTTCCGCTTTGAAAATAGTATTAGGCAAGAAATTTTGACGTTTAGTAATTCACCGTGAATACTAAATGAAACGAAGAAGAGCATCAAAAACGTAAACAAAACCTTTTTGTAAACATAAGCAATTGGTAAGTTCTTAAAAAATATTAAATAAAAGCTTCAAATAAGTAGTTTCAATAGTTTTATTTTGTTGTTATTTTGGAAAAGCGACGAGGATGACCTTATGTTACTGCTAAACTGTGGTATATTGATGGCCTCTATTTGCACTCTATTTTTTCGATTATTTTTTTCCATTTTCACCACCATTTCTATCAACACGTAACAGAAGTGAACAAACGTCAACATTTCTTTAAGAAATACATAAATGAAAAATAGTGGTAAAAAAGTGTATTAAATTTCTTGAGAGGTCGATACTCGCTCCAGAAAGTTTCACAAGAAAAATTTCTTGAGCATTTCTTATACGTCATTTTATATGAAACTTTTGCGCTTCTTGAGAGGTCGATAATAAGCTAGTGATTTTTAGCTAAAGGTCCACCTCCGGTCCTGCAAACAGCCGTGTTTCAATTACGCTGATCGTGAAACAGATACAAATTATGACATGTAAGTGCAACAACAGCGATTTGAGTCCGATAGAATTAAATAAACTTCTTGTTCAATTTATGATCTGGGTTGTTCGATTTGTTTCTTCCGTGCTGATTTGGCAGCAGAGTGCTTTCTGATTTGAGGTCCCGGTGCAGATCCGCTCCCATAAAAAGGTTTAGCTCCGCTCCGAAGCCCTGCAAATTCAAGTAAACATTTGGTTTGGCGAATTTGTGAATTGAGGTAATTTTAGCAATAAATACTAAATATTTAACAATTTATTTACATCTTCCATTTATTTACATGTTTGCAGAATGTTAAAAGCACGCTGGCTTTCAATTGTGATCTGTGCTCATACACAATCTCAGTACCTACATACGTATGGAGTTCTTGGTCAAATACAGTGATATCAATTCAAAGATGGAAGTGCCACTCTCTTTCAACGCCAAAAGATCAATAATATGACATTAATCACAACTTTTAATTCGGAGTTGCTGAGGGAAAGTACCACCCCAAGTAAAATGCTGCTTTCTATGGCCAACGAATAAATTGGTGGCAGAAAATACTCCAACAGTGAAATATCACAGTACTGATAATGTACGAGCATCAATGAATGGCGCCCTATAAGACAGTGATTCGTTTGATATATCATTTGAGGTGCACGATTGATGGAAATTTCTGTCACACACCGCCAACAAGTTTCCATCATCTTTATATGGATGGATTGAAAAATGTGAAAACGTTTGTGTCTGTGTCTCAATGGTGTTATTCAAAATGATGTGTCAAATGACTATCACTGCTGATATGGATTAGTGCTTGCTGATAATGTGTTGGAGTTTCTATCGTTCCCGTCTTATAGGGCGGTTAATGTACATACATACATATATAATTTTTTATTTTTTTTTTTATAATTTTATTATGGTGTCTCAATACTGCAAGTATCGTGAATTTTTTCTTGTGTGTGACGACCTCGCTGATAATTCCAATCTGAGAAATTATAGGTAACGTCGTTTAAAGCGCACAATCACGTACATACGTGTGCTAGGAATATAATATATATGTATGTATACCTACTAGGATTTGCATTTTATACGACGGTATGCAGATACGTATGTATGTATGTAAATATAATTCCTAGGTAGTATAATCGGTAATTAAAACAATTTTCTTCAAAGGATAGAGTTCAGATTTTTTTTATTTTTATACTTTCGTTTTTTCCGCAAATTATACTGAATTCATTTAAATTATACATACATATGTACATAAATATTGTTGAGATCTCTGCTACGAGACACAATACCATGCACGTTGCTGTATACGCTTACTTCAATCACGTTTCTTTATTCTAATAATAAGTTACAATATTAATTTCAATTACAAATTAGAGAGGTTATTTAATTCAGCTTATGGCGATCAACGTGTTAGTCTGTCTTTTTATTTCGAATCAGGGTTCCCATTTGGTGATTAGGACTACTCCTATTTTTGATCAGGGTTGCCATTTTCGCATTCCTCAACACCTCCCTTTGTTAGGAAGTATCATAATCCTTCATCCAGGTCGGTGGTTTCCGAGTCCTGCGACTTGTTGTCGGTTGATTATTGGTTTCTGCATTCGATGCGTTGGTTTCCAAAAGAGGCGTCACCTCAACAGGCGTTGGCTGTGGTACAGTTTGATTTCCTTGATCCAGCTGCGGTAGCTCCGTAAGGTCAAAAACATCGCATAAATAATTAGTTACATTGCGACTAGTAGTATGGTCTCCATAACGCTTGACCATTTTGTTTGCATGCGATCTTACTAGTTTCGTGTTACCTTTTACTTCAATGCTGACGTTGTAATTGACTCCACCCATTCGTTCTATGATAACGCCCGGAACCCAAAACGAATCATTGCCTTGATGCCATTTAACGTTTACAAGATCTCCTTTCGAAAATTCTCTTGATTTTGCTCCGTGTTTGATATTGAATTGTCTTTCTAGGTTTAGATTTCGTTGTCCGATTTCCATTGCTTGTGGCTTGGTTAAATCCAACGTGGTTTTGATTTTTCGATTAATGAATGCTTCTGCCGGCGATTTGCGTTCCACAACATTTGGATTTGGTGTGGACCTATATGTCTGCAAAAATGTTTGCAAGTTTTCTGGATCTGTTCCTTCTTCTTTTAATTTTTTTAAAGCTCTTTTTAGTGTATCCACAAAACGTTCTGCTTGTCCATTGGACTGGGGATGGTAAGGCGATGTTCTTATATGCTGAATACCCCGTGATGTTACAAAGTGTTGGAATGCTGCGCTTGTAAATTGTGTGCCGTTATCAGAAACCAACGTGTTACAATCTCCATAGCGTGAAAACGTTTCATTGAGCTTGCTAATGATTGTGTGCGTTGTGATATTTTCTATTTGAAAAATTTCAGGCCATTTTGAGAATGCGTCTACGATAACGAAGTAATAAGTACCATTGCATGGTCCTGCTATATCAATATGTAATCGTTCCATAGGCTTTGTTGCTAACGGCCAAGACCTTAGTGTATGTTTCACCGGCAATTTAGCTGCTGATGCACAAAGCTGACAATTCCGTGAATATGTTACTATATCTTCGTCTATACCAGGCCAATACACGTAACACCTTGCTAACAATTTCATTCGTTCTCTACCCGGATGTCCTCTATGCAATTGACGTAAGATTCTTGGTTGCAGCTTCTTAGGAATAACTATTCGTTCATGAAACATTAAACACTCTCGAATAACGCTGAGCGAGTCTTTCCTTGCATGAAACGGCTGTAGTTCTGCTGTTATTTCTTGCTTCCATCCATTTGATAAGGCGTGTATGACAGCTTGTGCCGTTGAACATTTCTTAGTTGCCTTCCTGATCATTTCGAAACTTACCGGAAGTTTTTCACATTGATCTTCAATGATTGTGTTCATTTCTTCTTCCATTTGAGTGCAAGCAATCACCATGTCTTCGTCTGGCTTTGTGTGGTTTGCGATAAGGCGTGAAAGCATGTCTACACATCCAAAGTCCGTCGTTTTTACGTATTGGATGTTGAAATCATACATCATCAATATTAGTGCCCATCGCTGAAGCCTGTTTGCTGTATACGTTGGTATGCCCTTGTTTTTACCAAATATTGCGACTAGTGGCTTATGATCCGTGCACAGTGGGAACTTACGCCCAACAATGAACCGATGGAATTTCTTTAGCGCAAACACTAAAGCTAATGCTTCTTTTTCGATTTGCGAGTATTTTTGCTCGGCATCCGCTAACGCTTTTGAAGCATGTTGTATGACTTTTTCTGATCCGTCCGGGAAAACATGGCAAATAAATGCTCCGCTCCCTTTATTGGAGGCATCTGCTGCCACTTTCAATGGTAATTTGGGGTTATAATGCGTAAGCATTATTTGATTTGAATTGCTGGAAAGCTTTTTGGCAATCTGAGTTCCAAATAAACTTTTCATTTTTATGAAGCAATTTGTCCAAAGGTGCTCTGATTTTGGACATTTCTGCGATGAACTTGCCATAGTAATTTACACTGCCAAGAAACGCTCTGACCTCTGATATATTTTTGGGCTCTGGTAGTGCTAAAATTTGGCTAATTTGGGTAGGATCAGGTTGAATACTTATCTTGCTTATCACGTTTCCCAGATATTTTACTTGTGCCTCGAAAAATTTGCATTTGTCGAACTGGACGCGAAATTTATACTTTTGTAGCTGCTGAGCCACTTTACGAAGGTTTTCGACATGTTTTTCAAAGGTTGCGCCACCTATGATGATGTCATCTATATAGGCGACTGTGTCATCTATACCTGGCAATATGGTGTCCATGATTTGTTGGAATGCTCCTGGAGCGCATTTGATGCCCGGTGCGAGCCGATTGAAAGTAAACAGTCCTATATGCGTGTTAATGGTGAGTAGCTTGGCTGACTCTTCCGTCACGGGTACTTGCAGATACGCATCTGATAAGTCTATTACGGAAAAACAATGGCTTCCCGCGACCTTTGCGTAAATTTCTTCTGGTGTATGCAGCGGATACTGATGCGGCTCTAAGCATGCGGTTAGCCCTGATGAGTAGTCACCACAGATTCGAACCTTGCCGGTCGGTTTCTTCACTGCGAAGATAGGTGCTGCCCACTCAGAAAATTCGACAGGAGTGATAACCCCTAATTGCCTTAATCTATGTAGTTCTTCTTCAATCAACGGTAACATAGGCCCCTATTATGAGTTTTGTTCGATCTTCGATATTCGCTCGTCATCGAATATCGAAATATCGGCCCCTATTATGAGTTTTGTTCGATCTTCGATATTCGCTCGTCATCGAATATCGAATGTCGAAATATCGTCTTCGTATTATGGCACTTCATCGCCACCGATATTTTCGTTGCGTATCTAATTTTTCATCGAACAAATTTTTGCTTGCGACGCAGTACTATTTTCTGGTGAAATAATTAAAAATGTAAGTTTTTTATGTCTAGTATTTCAATTTTTCCTCTGCAAAAAAATAATAAATTACATTCTTATTAATATTACGCAGGACTAAAGTTGTAAGCACAAAGCAACAACTGGAAAGGCTGGTCAGTCTGATGAATGAAAATCCCCAAGTTGCAAAAGGCGTTTATTTTTTTGCAGAGGAAAAATTGAAATAGACATAAAAAACTTACATTTTTAATTATTTCACCAGAAAATAGTACTGCGTCGCAAGCAAAAATTTGTTCGATGAAAAATTAGATACGCAACGAAAATATCGGTGGCGATGAAGTGTCATAATACGAAGACGATATTTCGACATTCGATGACGAGCGAATATCGAAGATCGAACAAAACTCATAATAGGGGCCATCGTCTTCGTATTATGACACTTCATCGCCACCGATATTTTCGTTGCGTATCTAATTTTTCATCGAACAAATTTTTGCTTGCGACGCAGTACTATTTTCTGGTGAAATAATTAAAAATGTAAGTTTTTTATGTCTAGTATTTCAATTTTTCCTCTGCAAAAAAATAATAAATTACATTCTTATTAATATTACGCAGGACTAAAGTTGTAAGCACAAAGCAACAACTGGAAAGGCTGGTCAGTCTGATGAATGAAAATCCCCAAGTTGCAAAAGGCGTTTATTTTTTTGCAGAGGAAAAATTGAAATAGACATAAAAAACTTACATTTTTAATTATTTCACCAGAAAATAGTACTGCGTCGCAAGCAAAAATTTGTTCGATGAAAAATTAGATACGCAACGAAAATATCGGTGGCGATGAAGTGTCATAATACGAAGACGATATTTCGACATTCGATATTCGATGACGAGCGAATATCGAAGATCGAACAAAACTCATAATAGGGGCCATAGAATATGCTACTGGCCTTTTTGCGCGAAATATTGGTTTTACATCTGATTTCAGATACAACATTGATGTAACTGTGCTACAATTTTCGAGATTTGGTTTGAATATGTCTGCATACTCTTGCTGTATTTGTTTTAAAATAGTAGCTTGTTTATCATATTCCGAATTAATGTTGTTACAAATGAGATTAAGTGGTTTTTCCCAGATACGGAAAATGTCACACCAGTCAACACCTAAGATGTTCAAGGAATCAATATTTGTTACGAATAATTTACAATGTTGTACTTCCCCGTTTAGCCGAGCCTCACAATGAAATTCGGCTAGTAGTTGAATCTTATCCTTAGATGCGCTAGTAACGTATTTGTTCTCCAACCGAGTTCCAGGTTTACCCATTTGGACCCACGTAGACTTTCCAATTAGTGAGACGTCTGAGGCGGTGTCAACTTGCATTCTGACATCACATGAAGTTGCGACTGTTGCCAGCTTTATGTTTACGGTTGTGTATTTGCGTCGAGTAACGTGTGTTATCGAATTTACTTGTAAGCAATGGTTTTGCCCTTTGTTTGCTTGTTGCTTATGTTGCTGTGATTTTGTGCTTTTGTCTTTGTTGGCGCTGTATGTGTTACAGTAGCCGTGTTTCACATACGGTGATCCTAACCCAGATAAAAATTTTTGCATGTAAATGCAACAACAAAGATTTCAGCTCGATTAAACCAGATAAATTGCTGGTTCAATTTCTGATCCGCCCTGTTCGATTTGTTTTTTCCGTGCTGATTTGGCAGCACAGTGCTTTTTTGATTTGGCAGAACTGAAAAGTGACATTTGTGTATGTATACATATATATACATATACCCTGCAGTAAATTTGTTTCACTGCTAAATGATCATTGATCATTCTTTGTTGAATATTCATCACTATCGTTTTGCGTTGGTGCAAGCGTGCAGGGCCGCCGAGAGAAAATCTGGGCCCGGGGTCAAAAAAACTACGGGCCCTCATACTAAATGAACAAATTATCAAAATCAAAATTCAATGAATATATAGTTACGAACTTTAATTTATCTATACATTAATACAGATCAAGTAAATATGTTTACATAGAAATACCTATACATATCAGGGTGGGTCAAATGTATTGTTCAAAAGGCATATCCAGTTTCTGAATCCATGGGTCATACTGAGTAATATTGTCCATGGGATCATAGGTCTGAATGAACTTTGTTTAAATACATATTGCTTTATTTGTATGAAATAAATTTCTTTAAATTGGAATACAAATATTTGTTGGTAGTAATTTGGTATATAAAAAGACTTTAATTAACACAAGTGAGCCTTTTTGGCCTTAGCAGCTGCAAAATTATCTATTATAGTGTCAAAATCCAACGCAAATTTTAGCTGCGCAAGCTTCGTGTGTTTTCGGCGTATCGCTGTTTACATACATATATACACGTACATATATCGCTGGATAAGAATTTGTATCATACCGAATTTTTCTTTTGCAACAGAAAATGAATTCAAATTTAAGCGCAGACACGTTAAGAGATTTATAAATTTGTTGAAATTTAAAATGATTGCTATCTACGAAAGGTGATTAAAGGTGTTGTTTGTTTAGTTTCTTTAAGCAAAAAGCTTGGATATCATTTTGAGATTCCCGGGCCCTCTAAAGTCCGGGCCCGGGGCAATTGACCCCCTTAGCCCCCCCCTCTCGTCGGGCCTGCAAGCGTGCAAGCTATATTGAAAAAACCAAACGAAATATCATCTAGGCGGTTATAAACTCACGAGCCAGCTTGTATTTCGGTAGGTTTTTTGACATTCGGCAGCTTTTCTGACAAATTTTTCAATTTGACAACTATAAAACAAATTATATTTAAAATAAAAAATATATGGGAATACAAATTTCAAATTTGCCTCTTGTAAGCTTCTACTTTGGCCGTAAGGGGAAAGAAGAAGTCCTGAAGAAAAATTATAGTGCGCACTAGCTTCTCCTTATAACATGGAATACATAGCTATCCCGCCATTTGAGTTTCATAATTTATTTCAGTAATTTTAAATACAAATTTCCAAAAAAATAATTTTTGAAATAGTTATTTTCATTTAGTTTGAAGTTTAAAGTCAATCAAATTGTTTTTTTGTCTCTTTTCAACGTACAGAAGAATTGCTTTTGTGCTATTATAACTCTGACGAGTTTTATGGCCGAGCTTCTCTCCCAATTCGAGGTGTGCTCCTTTTGTTTTTCCTACCATTGGAAAGTTTTATGCCGGCTCCGAACGGAGTCATATAGGCATGAGGAAAGCAAACCATTTATTTGAAAAAATTCAGCAGCCTTTATATGAAAGCATTCACTGATGCCTCCTCATGATGAATTTCATCAGTGATTCATAAAGGATTCATTTCAGATTTTTACTGCTGGGTATATGTTGTATATGTTTCTTCTTCTTTTTAGTTCTTTTCAAGTGCAGCCAATTTTCATTATGAGCCGGATTGTTTCAGTAAAAATTTATCTTAACCCAGACCCAGATGTAATAACTGAAATGCCCCTAGTATCCTGCCTTATGACCGTATTTATTGCACTGCTTACATTTTTGACTACGATATGTACAATATTTTGCGTAGTGCATGTCTCCACAATTCCAACAGGGTCTTCTTGGAATCTTTGCTTTGTTTGTTTTGTTGGTTTTATTTGCATCGTTCTTATTTTGGCGCGTATTTGCCTGTATGGCGTTGGTTATTGCGACTTTTGTCTCTTCCACCATTGCCGTGTCTTTCTTTAGGTTGATGAATTTTTGCGCATGGCTTACTAGAGAGTTCAACGTTTGCTGTGAATTTTCTTCCAGTTTTGCCAATGTTTTTATGCGTACTTCAGCCTCTGTGTGTGCTTGTAACCCAAATACATAAATGAGACATTTAAATTGATCTACCGAAAGTTCTGATAATCTAAACTTTTCACAATGAGCGTTGACCCTGGCTGCATATGATACTAGGTCTTCCTGCTGATTTTTACTTATCTGTAAACATTTGTATCTTATACTGAAAAGCGATTCGTTTGGTCCAAACATCTCTCCCAGCTTTAAGACTGTCTCATTGAAATTAAAATCTCGAGGATTTTTCGGTAAAATATATGTTGCATACTTATTATATGCGATTGGGTTTAACTTCCTCATTAAAAGGCGAACGCGTGAAGCGTCATCCAATTCTTTTCCATCCACCAAAAAAATGTCTTCGTGACGTGCGTACCACGTGTCAAATGTAAGTGCACTTGTGACATCGTAGCAGAATTCTGCAATGCTTTTTGCCAATGACTCCATCAACTGTTCTTTTGAATTCTCTACTGGCTGGTTTGATCTTTTCGTCAGCTGCTCCAGCAGTTTGCTTTGCATCTGCAACAGTTTCACGAGCTCCTCATTTTCTGGCATTTTTTTTGTTTTATGCTGTTTACCAATTTGCAGGTTATGAAACCAATTTCCTCGTCGCCACTGTTAAGATCTCTGCTACGAGACACAATACCATGCACGTTGCTGTATACGTTTACTTCAATCACGTTTCTTTATTCTAATAATAAGTTACAATATTAATTTCAATTACAAATTAGAGAGGTTATTTAATTCAGCTTATGGCGATCAACGTGTTAGTCTGTCTTTTTATTTCGAATCAGGGTTCCCATTTGGTGATTAGGACTACTCCTATTTTTGATCAGGGTTGCCATTTTCGCATTCCTCAACAAATATTTATAGTATTTGTATAAAGGATTTTAATAAAATTAACACAACCATATTTAAATCATTTAATACTTATATGTACACACATCTATGATAATATAATGGTAATAAAATATATTTACGGGAAAATCTTAATTTAATTGTGATTTTTATTATTTAATCTTAGAAGTAAAATGATTTCAGTTAGGTCATCACTTAAATTAGACCTGTAGTCATTCACTATATACCTCAGTGTAGAAAATGCACGCTCTACACTTACTTGTGTTGACGGGGTTCCATGAACTATTTGAGAAAGCTGATATAAAACTTTTTCTGTTCCCAGAAGTCAACTAAATTGGATTTAGTATCGGTTGATTCCCTAAACGTTTCAATATCAAAAAGGCATCGGAGGTTTGAGCGACGATGTGCGTTGGTGAACTTAGCTGATTAAGCAAATCATCAAGTAAGTCCGTATTTGTATCTGCGATGGTATTTTCGTCTTCTATTACATCCAAGCTGTCGGTGGGCGTACTGTCGGTGGGCGTAGACTACAAAAAATTTCAGACAATAGTTTAGCTTTGGTAATATGAAATAACATAAATGTAAAAAGTACCTGAGATATAAGCGCGCAAGCTTTTAAATGTAGCGTTTTCAAATGGTCAATGGCTATAGTTTTCAAATGTGTAAATTCGGGACTGATTAACAAACGATTTAGCCTGGGATACAAGTAGATGGCTGCAGCAACTGTTGCATTATTTAGAAACATTTTCTTCCTTTCAGTAATAGAACGGTATAAAAGTTTCGAAAGTTCAGATTCATTCAACCTTTTTTTAATTGTCAAGCACATTTCCAAAAACAATTTTATGAAGTCACCAAAAAGCAAGTTCTGGTTCTGCAACCTTTCGGTAGTTGCCTTTATAGGAGCAAAAGTAGTTAAAAAGTCATCTACGAAATTCCAGTTCACATTTACGCTATTATCAAAATTATTTTCAATGAATTCCCGAAGAGCTTTTAATCGTTTTATCATATCATATGAGTAGCTCCAACGGGTAGGACAATCAGCAAGCGGTGGCAGAAGATTATTACTTTTTAGAAGCCGGTGTATTGATGGTGTTCGAAGCTGTTTGGTAGTTGATCGACATATTTCAAAATCGTTTTTAATATTTTCGTTTTTTAGTACATCTTGTACACTTAACTGTAAGGTATGAGCCGCACATCTTATGACAGAAAGGGTATCTGAAATGAAAATATTTGATGATTGTATCTATATATATGTACATACATATCGTCGGTCTTCTGCCAGAAACAAGAATGTGAAATTTTTTCTAAGTACGATGTCTGCTCTTTATCAGGTATATATTGATGTAATAACAATTAATATTGGTATAAATTCTTGTGTAAACATACATACATAATATATACTTGTATGTACATAAGCATATATACAAATATTAATTGTTATTATATCAATATATACCCGATAAAAAGCAGACATCGCACTTAGAAAAAATTTCACATTCGAGTTTCTGGCAGGAGACCGACGATATGTACATATGTACTTTTATAAAAAGAGAAATATGCACTCGCATGTACATATGTATTTTACTATTTATAGATTCCGAGACTACTTGGGTGATTTGTTCAAATTTTGTACGGTATTTTCTTAGACAAAAAGAGCGTTTCAGTAAATTTTCTTTTGTAAATCGATTTCATAGAACCAAAACGTGGACCTGTATGACCCAAGATAGTTTTTAAGTCATATTGATATCAAATGCAAGGTTTTAAGTGTTGAGTTTATTATTTTCTGATTTTCATATAGGTGAATTGCTTGTACTTACTAAAATAGGAGGTCATACAATCATCAAACGGGGGATCATCGAATATTGTATCACACGTTATATCTGAGTACTCGTCTTCACTCTCTTCAAATACAAGCTCCGGTGTATGTGAGTTGAGTTGAGTATCGATATTTAGTAAGGAACCACACTTCACCATGTTGCGG
Source organism: Urophora cardui (assembly GCA_960531455.1). Taxonomy (NCBI): domain Eukaryota; kingdom Metazoa; phylum Arthropoda; class Insecta; order Diptera; family Tephritidae; genus Urophora; species Urophora cardui. The sequence continues at coordinate 6,394,657 of OY482673.1, forward strand.
CCGTTGTCGCTGGTGATACTATATATCTGCTCTATATTAATTTCGTATCTGCAGACATAAAAAAAAGTAACTTTAATATAAGTTTTGGAACTAAGTGAAATTTTTCAGAATTTACCTGTCCAATGTATCCAAAATCAATTGTTTTAAGTTCTCTGCACTATGGGTTTCTTTGAAATTTTTTATCGCTAGGGTTTTAACAACAATTTTACCTTCTTCCAGTACTTGGGCATTTATACACACAACATTTCGATACAGGCGTTGTGCGCTGTCAATTTTTAATGAAAAAATTTTGTTCTTTAAAAGTTTTTTTATTAAGTTCGTTTCTATTTCTGATCTTTTATGCAAAATATGGGTTATGTTATTCCGGCTTATTCTATTGATATTAATTTGGTCGCAAATTGGGCCTAACAAAGTTTGGAAAGGGCTGCTACTTAGTGCTCTCAATGGAAGACCACATTCAACTATGAAGGCAACACTCAAACTTTCTACATCGTTCTGAGACATGTTTAAAATAATTTTTTTTTCTCATCCGCGTGATCAATTTGGGTTTCTTCGTCGCTTTTATAATCATTAAAAACGCTTAGGTGCTTTCTCTGAAGATGCGACCTCAGATTTCCCAGGTGGTCACCGGGTAGGCGATAGCCACAAATCTTACAGGTCATCGTGCTATCTGAATTTTTGTTATATTTATTTCGCACAAAAACTCCCTTTTTCTTTCCCATATTATTTTTAATTTATGTATTTAAATTAATTTAATAATTAAATTGAATTGAATTTCCCAATTTGCTCTTTTTAAATTTTCACTTTCTTTGTCAACTCGTAGTATATACATACATACGCTTCAATTTTAACGGGACTTGTGCTTCTTGTTAAAGCATTGCCAAACCAAAAAAAACGAAACTGTTTTGTTGACCGTTTTTGTTTCAACGTTAACGAAATCAGTTTTGTTGATTTATTTCGTTGATAACGTTAACGGTTGCATTTCCGTTGCGTTAACATAGCATGTTAACAAACGGAAAAATATTTTGATAGTTTGTTGAGCATCCTTGCTTATTACTAAATCGTGCACGTTTAAACGAGCATGCATATGTACATACATACATACAAATGTACGCACTTGCTTCGTCGTTATCGCGATATACATACATTCGGTTTTCGTAGCAATGTTCGGCTAACTACAAGTCGACACAGATAAACGAGTCGCTCGCTTGGGTCTATGTTTATGATCACTTGGAAAGTACTCCTACCTACCACAAAATGGATCATATGAGGAGGTCCATAACAAAACGCAATAATTCCACCAAAACAATTTTTTGGATAAACGAAAAAAACTAATTTAAGTCAATAGGATATCAGTGGCGTAGCTAGAGAATTTTTCGGGGGGGTCACAGCCAATGTAAAAAATTTACCAAAATTAAAATTACCAAAAAAAAACTACAATTTTTTTTACAAATGATAAAAATCGCAAATTGTGTAAGTCCTTTTTTAAAACTTTGTAGGAGAGACAAATAACAAAAAAGAAAAAAATTCGTAATGAAAAAAAATTTCTGTTCATATAAATATTTTGGACTTACACAATTTTTGTCGCTTTTTGGACTTACACAATTTGCGTATCACTGAATAACAACGAGTAGAAATATGACAAGTATCTCAGACTTGTTTAGCGCGGTGCGTATTTGATTTTTCTAGCGTTCTACATAAAAATACACTTTTTCATAAAAGTGGACTTACACAGTTTGCACTCTAAGCTAGCGAAATGTAATTTTTTCAGACTATAATTTAAAATTTTAGTACACAAATATCGCTTATAATACATATATCAAACTCTTAAGGCCCTTGGCCACTTAAAATCTGGAATGTTAAGAACCCAATAAACACAGACGCGAGGATGATATCGCGGCGAATTCGAGGCGAGTTCGAGAAAGCATATTTTCGCGAACGTAATTAATTACACTTAAGTGTATACATACATATGTGTGAGTGTCGGGTGATTGACGCAAATATCTAAAAGATTTGATTCTCATCAACGCGAGCCCGAACAAGAACGTGTAGCACGACGACTGCCGATTGCACTAACACACACAAAAAAACACACATACACACTGCTTGACATGCCAGATTGTCAGTTGCCAAGGGCCTTTAACTATACTTCAAAAGTAAGTCTCATATTCTCTTCTGGAAATCTACGCGCATAGGTAGATTTTCAAGTTTTATGCGCCCAAAATTGAATTTTGTAAAATTGTTACAATTACAGAAAAAAAACATACCCACATATTGGAAATAGAATGGGGAACAATAATTCATCGCTTTTTTCCCGACCCCATACTCTGCACTTGCCCCAGATGGTCGTAACTTAGCATATCTGAAGTTAATTTTTTTGTTTTTTCTTACATATTTTTAAGTGCTAGTTTCAACTTGAATACTTATTATTATTATTATATTAGGCTGTGTGCCAATCGGTAGAAAAAATGAAATTTTGACATAAGGGAGTGGTGAATTCTAGTGTCATAATTTTACCTAGCTCAATGGGCTAGGTAAAATTTTGACATTTTGTATTTACATACATACACAAGTAACACAAATATTTAAAAACAAAATAACATCAGATCATTACATGGTTACATACCTTCTGTTTCCATAAATATTGCCATCAACAAATATATTTCTTTTACGTTTTAAAATTGTACCGTTGTCCATTTTCGCCCAAAAGTTTATCTTTGTAACTGTCAAAATTTTCTATTCCGTTTGGCACAGCAAAATGTGATTTTTATACATTTCATGAGAATGAAATGGTATTATAACTTAGTGCCAAAAATTTTTGTCGAAAGTACCAGAAGGAAGCGTGGGGGACCCACCAAAATATATACCGATATGATCAGAATCACGAGCTGAGTCGATTAAGCCATGTCCGTCTGTCCGTCTGTCCTTCTGTCCGTCCGTCCGTCTGTGTGAACGCAAACTAGTCCCTCAGTTTTTTAGATATCTGAATGAAATTCGGAATACAGGTATGTTGTTATATGCAGCTGATCATTTGTCGGAACCGGCCGAATCGGACCACTATAACATATAGAAAACAACCGATTATTCATATATACATGAAATTTTTGGATGTAATTTGTGCATAACTTCCCCATTTAAACAGCTAAGGACATGAAACTTTGAAGTAGACGTGCCCATTTTGGCCCAAACAAGGTTACCGAAAATTGTCAAGATCGGACCACTATAACATACAGTTCCACAACATCCGATTATTCAGATATACACATTTTGGTGTATAACTCCTCCATTTTAACAGCTAACGGCGTGAAATTTTGAAGTATTTGTACCCATATGGGCCCAAATGGGATTACCGAAAATTGTTAAGATCGGACCACTATAACCTATAGCTCCCCTACAACCGATTGTTCAGATATGGACATTTTGGTGTATAACTCCTCCATTTTGACAGCTAACGGCGTGAAATTTTTAAGTATTTGTACCCATATGGGCCCAAACGGGGTTACCGAAAATTGTCAAGATCGGACCATTACAACATATAGCTCCCATACAACCGATTGTTCAGATATGGACATTTTGGTGTATAACTCCTCCATTTAAATAGCCAAGACACCATTTTTTCTAATAAATCTTTCCATAAATAACCCACAGAATTAAAATTATAAATTAAACTTAATCCGGCTATGTACATACATAGGTAACTTTTCATTTCCCCACTCATGAAAGGTATGAAGTCTTCGGTACGGCCGAAGACAGCCACGCTTTTACTTGTTTTTCTCAACATGGTCAAATTTTTTACCTCATTTTCCCATAGAGAAAAATATTACCGATTGGCACACAGCCTTAGTACCTAAAAGGCCTGCAATCTTAAGCAAAGGCAAATACTTGGCTTTTGTTAAAATTACCCGATATCGATTGTATTATTATTTGCAGAATAATTAATAAGAATGGATTAATGCTGCTATGGTGTTGTGTATTTATTTTTATATATTCTATTTTTATATTTTAACATAAATGCATTCATCCATATCTACATATGTTTTGCTAAAAATCATGGCCAAGGTTGAATTGCTGTTATCACAACTCAACTCAAAGGCAAGAAAACTCAAATTATTATTTTGAGTAACTCATTCTTTATTTCTTTGCTACTGATTTTACGTACCCTCTCACTCAATTTGGTGTGTTGAAAACAAAACTTTTTCACCGCGAAAGAACGTGTGAGGCAATATTCCGTGACCCTCTCCAGAACTCAAGCAAGTTGTTTTAGTGATGATGGGAAGCACTTTCGATTTCGATTAAACTGCAGCCTCTTATTGAATATATGCTCTTTGGTGAACTAATAAAAGCGTGTTAAAAACGATCAAACAACCAATATAAAAACCAATCGGATGAGCTTGCCGATAAACAAAATCTAATAACAAGAACAAGCATCGCCTTTTCTATAAATAGAATTTGTACAAACAAAAACAGATAACCACATGTATGTACATGCGACAGTTTTCATTGTAATATCCCTGCAAAAAAATGTGCAATTAATCCCGATATACATAGATTTGTCACTGATTAATCGCATTTTTTGCAGGGATGTATTTGCAAATTCGTTTCTCATATGATATATGAAACTTTTTGCTTTCGAGCGAATATAAATTGATGTAAGAAGTTAACTTCTATCACGTGTACTGTGCTACACGCGGGTTTTTTTTTTTTTTTGAATATTACAACAAGAATGAAAGATTTTTTCAATATTTTTACAGAGAAAAAATTAATCAAAGTACATTTCAGAACATTGGTACAGTTCTTAACCTTCGCCCCAGTGAGACTTACATATCGCTCATTTGCTGCATTTTCACTTTTCAAAATACACAACTTTTCAGGAAGGGCAATTTTGAGATTCAACCGCCATATGGTGCGCAAGTAAATGCAACATTTGGTTTGTATCTGAAGCGCTTAGTTTTCAACAAATCATAAAGAGTTTTTTACTCAAATGAAGTATGATGTAACTAACTATTCTGCAGCATTAACTCAAAAATCACGTTTTTTATTTATGCCGGTCTTGCAGCAAATGAGCGATATGTAAACACTAATAGCGTCTTCGATTCTGAACAAAAATGCTGCATTATTACAAGGCAACATTATCAATATGCGCCCTGTGCCCTAAGAAAATGTTGCACTTTTCATGTGATGTATGAAACAAAAATAATGCAACCCCTTGTTCATATTAAAGGCAGAAAATGCTGCCCTTTGTTCGGGGAGAGTGCGACATTTTTTTCAATAGAACAATCAACCCTGAAAAAATTTGTGGAATCTATGTGGAATAGAACAAAAAAAATTGACAGCCCGATAAAAGTGCAGAATAAAGCCCTACTCAAACAGAAGCGATACGATACAGTCCACATATGTAAAATCGTATCGCGTCATGCACAATTGCATATGTGGACTGTATCGTATCGCGTCTGTTTGTGGGGACCTTAAGTGCGACATTTTGGCCAGAATCGAAAACACCATAAGTTTTAGCAGCTTGTGTGCAGTAAATGACGTGAAAGATTCAAATTTAATTGAAATTTCAAATTTAAAAATCAAGTAGGCATTGAAGTATTTTTTCGGGGAAATGCGCGAGCTCACTTTTTCAAAGGAAACTAAGATCTGAATATTTTCTGTTTCTGGTTAATTTGAATAGTTGGCGCCTCTATACAATGCGCTGCGTACATTTTATGTAATCTTAATAGTCGTTCCGAGTTAAAAACATCAAAAAGTGTCAGTGAATTAATGTTTTTGTGAAAAATAGAAGAGAGAGAGCAAATATGAAAAAGTTAAGCGGCGCAGCAAAGAAAAAACGTCCAGCCCAGAAAGTGCAGAAAGACAAAGATTTACTGTCGAAAATCCCTAAACTTGATTGTTTTTTTTTTTTCAAACTCCTCGAAAAGAAAATGACTCCAAAAAGGTAAAAATGCATAAGTCAATTGATCGACAGCTAGGTTAGCCCAGGTAGATTCTGGACCAGAAAGCCAGATTTCACTACCTGGGAGGCACCCTACTGTCAAAAATTGTGAGTTTAGCTTCAGTACGAAACAGTTTCACTATAAAATTGTTTTTCAGATTGGTATGATGAACTGCAATTTAATGATATTGCGAAATCTGTGCCACCTAATAATGAGGGTTTAAGATCAGATCATTTTGAAGTTTAGAAAATGGAAAAACTGTGGTACCCAGTGGCGTAGCTAGAGAATTTTTCGGGGGGGGGGGGGGGGGTCACAGCCAATGTAAAAAATTTACCAAAATTAAAATTACCAAAAAAAAACTACAATTTTTTTTTACAAATGATAAAAATCGCAAATTGTGTAAGTCCTTTTTTAAAACTTTGTAGGAGAGACAAATAACAAAAAAGAAAAAAATTCGTAATGAAAAAAAATTTCTGTTCATATAAATATTTTGGACTTACACAATTTTTGTCGCTTTTTGGACTTACACAATTTGCGTATCACTGAATAACAACGAGTAGAAATATGACAAGTATCTAAGACTTGTTTAGCGCGGTGCGTATTTGATTTTTCTAGCGTTCTACATAAAAATACACTTTTTCATAAAAGTGGACTTACACAGTTTGCACTCTAAGCTAGCGAAATGTAATTTTTTCAGACTATAATTTAACATTTTAGTACACAAATATCGCTTATAATACATATATCGAACTCTTAAGGCCCTTGGCCACTTAAAATCTGGAATGTTAAGAACCCAATAAACACAGACGCGAGGATGATATCGCGGCGAATTCGAGGCGAGTTCGAGAAAGCATATTTTCGCGAACGTAATTTCTCGGACTCGCCTCGAGTTCGCGACAAGTTCGAGAAAAGGGATTTTCGCGATATCATTTCTTTCCATTTTTTTTAAGTTGTTTTGCACTAAAAAATCATTATAGTTCTGAAATTTGACATTTATACCTGAACTCGGATTTAACCCATTGCCAGTAAACCAAACTGAACTTTTAATTTTTTGAAACATCATTTATAAAAAATCTCGAATCGCCAACGATCAGAGAAATTAAAAATTCTCGAATCGCTAATGATAAAAAATGCGAATCGCCAGCGATCCGAGAATGAACAAATTCTCGAATCGCTAGTGATAGGTGACATGCCTACGAATTCGGATTCGCCGATATATCGCCGCGAACTATTGCCGCGATAATATAATCAGAGTAAGCGAATCCGACGCGAATTCGAGGCGAATCCGTTGTGTTTATTGGGAAGTGTATACATACATATGTGTGAGTGTCGGGTGATTGACGCAAATATCTAAAAGATTTGATTCTCATCAACGCGAGCCAGAACAAGAACGTGTAGCACGACGACTGCCGATTGCACTAACACACACAAAAAAACTCACACATACACACTGCTTGACATGCCAGATTGTCAGTTGCCAAGGGCCTTTAACTATACTTCAAAAGTAAGTCTCATATTCTCTTCTGGAAATCTACGCGCATAGGTAGATTTTCAAGTTTTATGCGCCCAAAATTGAATTTTGTAAAATTGTTACAATTACAGAAAAAAAACATACCCACATATTGGAAATAGAATGGGGAACAATAATTCATCGCTTTTTTCCCGACCCCATACTCTGCACTTGCCCCAGATGGTCGTAACTTAGCATATCTGAAGTTAATTTTTTTGTTTTTTCTTACATATTTTTAAGTGCTAGTTTCAACTTGAATATTTATTATTTAAAGCATTTCATTTAAGTAATCGTGATGAATCCTAAAGGTTCAAGTAATTATTAACACTTTTCAATAATATCCTTGGTTTCCAATAATTCTAAGTTTATAGTTTTAAGCTTTTAAAGTTGGGATATTTAAAAAAAAATTATCACTCTTTTTCATGTTAAAAATTGGTTTTGTTATGTTGCTCTCTCAGACTCAGTCAAATTAACCCTCGGACATGATATCTAGTACAATTAGTAGTCTGCCGACAAAAAATTACGTCGCACAAAGCCGCACTTCACTACTAGATACAGGGTTTTTCATATGTACCTACAATAATTTTCTTTTTGTGCTTTATATTTAATTTTAATATTTATATTTCTAACGCATATCTTGGTTAATGTAGGTGATGCTCGAAAGTAACCCAGATATTTAGCAGCGATTATTGTTAACTTTTTAGGCAGTATTTTTAGTATTTCCAATTTTTCAAAGTTAAGGAAGTACTTATCATAAAAAGGGGCTAAGAATTATAAAGCTACATTTTTTAGAAGATTTTTGAGTATGCAATTTTGCAGCTCATTCAATTGTAATATAATAATATGCAACATTCAACTTTTTGAAAAATTTCATTGGCTTTTCGGAAATTTTAATTGGAACGGTCTCACGTACATATAACGCAAACACCCTACAGAAAAAAATTACTAAAATCGACGGAAATTTTTACAGCATTGAGAATTGCACTTTTTACACTAAAATTGGTTGGCTACATAACAGTACACTTAGAAATCTCCTCAAAATCTTCTATAAATTAATAAGAGAGTCAAATTTTCGACAGAACTGTTTGAAATAAATTTAAAAACTCTGGCGTATGATTTTTTTTTGAGTCACTGTTTTTTCAATAAAATCGACTTTTAACTAGAGCCCTGGATACCCGGGTATCGAGCAATTCGATCTGATTGTTTTTGTTTGAAGCCCGTTTGTTGTTCAAATGCCCGTACAAACATTCGAGCATTCGAGCTTACAAACAAAAAAAATGTGTATTGGAAAAACAAATATAAAAAACTACATATAAAGAAAAAAAAATAATAAACAAAAGAAAAAAACAAACTTCAAAATACCCGAATTGTTCAAATGCCCGTACAAACATACGGGTAATAAACAAACAAACAACTCTTCGAGCATTTGAAAAACAACTGTTCGGGCTACTCGAAAATGTTCAAAAAAAATCGAGAGCTCTACTTTTAACACAAATTATTAAAATTTTGCATTAAACAAGCAATTTGGAATAGATGTACACAATAAAATATTTCTACCTATGTATGTGCTACGATTATAAATAATAATTTTCTTATATAATTTAGTTTTTTAATATTCCATTTTGACAGACATTAAGTAAAATCTCAAGTTCAGATACTCTTATACATTGCATATTTATTCCCATTGTAGTTTATACTAATATTATTTGATTAAGATGATAAGTAATTGAAAGAAAACTTGAAATTTCATGTTAATAACAGCAATACCGTATAATAATTGTAGCGTTTGTTGAGCCGTAGGGAAGTGCAGGAACCGTAGGAATTTTACCATAAAAGAGCGAATATAAGTACAAAGAATGTAAATTGTGGTGAAATTCCTGCGGTTCTTGCACTTTCCTACGGCTCAATAAACGCTAGAATTATAAGTAATACTTCGTGAAAAAGCGCTAAATTTCGAATTACCAATTTCGAAAAATTACTATTCTCATTGATTTTTCCTGAAAAAGAAATGTATGCTAATAAAGTCAAAGATGGTTTTATGGTCAAAAGGAATCTTTCGGGGGGGGGGTTTTGTCCCCAAAACCCCCCCCCCCCCGTTACTACGCCACTGTAGGATATATATTTTTTTAAACTGTTGTAGTTTAATAGTTATCTAAAAACAATACAAATCATAAAAAAAAATTTTTATATGGCAATTAGTTTTTAAGTTATTTAGATTAAAAAAATGGAAATGTTGCGTTTTGGTCCGTCCAATAGTATTTATTTCATTTTGTTCTGAACATGTATGGAAATGTTGCGTTTTGATATAAACTAGGTTTGGAATTTTGGCTTTTTGCTTTAAATATTTTTTTTTTTATTTTAATTGCTTATACATATTCTATAGGAAAATTAAAAACTGTTTTATATCAATGGTTTTTATTGCATTTAAATCACTATATTAACATACAAGTATTACAATAAATTCACATTATATTACACTTTCATTGCAGTGTCCTCCAAACAATCACATAAAGTTATATCATCTGTTCAATTGACACTATTTCCCTGCTGATCTAAAAATATCTTGGTATAATACTCCAACTCAGATATTTTGGACCACTGTTCGCCAAAGTTTTCTCAAAATATTTAGCATAAAAAGAATTAGCAAATGTGTTTAGAATATTAAATGCAAAGTAGTTATTCACAAAGAATATTTCTAACAACTATAAAAATAAAATTAATTTAATTGGATAGATATGGAAGTGTTTCATTTTGGTCTGAACTAATATTTTTGGTGTTGAATAACAGTAAAATTATTGACCTTTGGTATGTTTTATAGCAATGGTTACATAGGTTTTAATGCGTAGAATTGGATTTAGTTAAAAAACCAAAATATTTGAGAAGTGGAATTATTGCGTTTTGTTATGGACCTCCTCATATAATCCTATGATTTTTACAGGGGCGAACCCTTTACTTTTGAAAAAATTTGTCTATATTTATACTGGGACAAGCTCTTTCGGGATTAATCGCATATTTTTTTGCAGGTGAATCTAAAATCCTAAAACGTGAATTTATTAAACTGATTTGAAGTTAAGCTTGTGGGTGACGAAAAGGTAGGGAAGGCGTATTGTTTGAGGGAAGAAATCCCAAACAAACCTTGATTCATAAGTTTGATGCACCAGGCGCACATCAAAAATAAAAAGAAGCGCGGAATTAATTTTGCATACGTATATATGTACATATGTACACATATTTGCGTGTCCATGTATATATATATATATATATATGTATGTATGTACGTATGCATAAGTCAGAGATTTCTATTTTCTATTCTGCATTCTCCGTTCATTTATTTCTTATTAACTCCATTTTTTTTTTGCTTAGTATTCCCCTTTTATTCGTTCTTATTACTTATTCGCGGCGAAAAAAACAAAATAAAAAAGTCAAGCGAATTCGGGACGCGAAAAATAGTGTGAGGCAACTCGCGCATACTGGATTGAAATTTCAGAGTCAATTTTATCAAACTCGTCCAAACTAACGAACATTCTCTTCTTATACAATTTACGTTCTTTGCACGTTATGTGGAGACATGGTATAAATAGGCTGACCATCCGTTCTGTTTTTTGAGGGACCGTTCTCTTTTTCAGAAGTCTGTCCCTCGTATTTTTGTTTTTTCGGAAAACCTCAAAATGTTCTGTTTTTTTCCTAGTGTCCCTCATTTGTCCCTCATTTATTTATTTTGGGGCATATTCATAGTCTTGATAAAAGCTGATTTTAAGTTAGTTAAAATCAATATTTTATTTTGACTATGAATATTCCCCTTTTTGTTTAAAATCTGTTTTATATTAAAAAGGTTGAGGTGGCAGCCCTTTTTCTCATCAGAATTTAAGTAGTTATCGATAATAACTACCATCCTCATTGAATATATGTTTGTTGGAATGAAATTTTTGTGGCTGCTGTGTGGCAAATTAATTTGAAAGAAATTGGTAAATCGTATTAAAATTGATTTGTGGACATTAAACTAAGTTACCAAATTCTTTTTTATCGTAGCATTATGCTTGCTTTATTGTAGATACCTATAATTAAACTTGCAAATTTGTTTATTTTTGTTAAAACAAAAAGTCTGAAGAGAATGTGAATTACATATGTTTGTAAGCCTATTATTTGATGAAAAAATATTTTTTACGATTTCAAGTTTCATAAATATATGTTCGTATTTATATCATTTGAAATTTTGTCCCTCATTTTCGATTCATATTTATTGTCAGCCTAGGTATAAATCAGTTTGCATTGTGTACAAATTGTGGTATTGGTCGTTCAAAAGGTGTAATGTGGTAGGCATCTTGGCATTGGGTATATGTCACTAGAACAGAACAGTGAAGAAGCAGATATGTTTGGTGATACAAAAACCAAAGCAGCCAATCGAAGCCCATGTTCTTTGTCAACATCGCGAAAAAAACCGCGTACACCAACACAATTAAAATTGTCTGTATACATATGTGGCTTACGTAAGATTGTGTGCGTAGCTCTTTCGCATTCCAGTTGGAATCTTATCGATACAACATTAATTTTGGAAGCATGAATTGGAGCTGTGTATGCATGCCAATATAAATGCTCGTCTATTTCCTTTTTACACGAATAGTTTCTCAGGGAGCATGCATACTCTACCCTTCATTTGTATCAATGCTGAAAGCATGCATAAGCACTAATCAGCATGTATGCAAATTTAAAATAAAATAAAAATACAAATTCTTTTATAGTTTCACCTCCGCTTGTTCTCCTCCTCTTCTCTCATTGTGGCACCTTCTTCGCTTTCATTGCTTGTTATCTTTACTTCTTATTCTCCTTTTTATTTATTTTATATTCTCCCTCCAGATTCGTCCATGACATCATTCTGAAACTCACTCCAATGGCATCATATACATATTGGAACATTCAATATTATATTGAACTTTATTGAAGCTTTTATACTTACCTTTCTACAAAAAAGCATACATGAATTGTACGAATCGTTATTTTTACAATTGTAAAAAATAAAAAAAAATTATTTTTCATGCATATCACATGCATATCGCATGATACTTTTTCATGTATATAGAATTCATATTTTGGGTGAATAAAAATTTTATAAAATTTATTTATTTTCATAAATCATGCTCTGTACGGCCTTTTCCATGCACACAACATGCATACTTCGTATATTAATACATTTGATTTTAACTGGGATTTTCTTCTTTGTGCAGCCAGAATGCCCTGTGCGCATAATCAGCATTCGGAATGACAAAATAAAAATGGAAATCATAATTATTTGATACTAGCTGGCCCGGCAGATGTTGTTCTGCCTAAAATTTATTCCTATAAAGCTATAAAATTGTCAATTCTCTGAACAAAAAGATATACATATATTCACCGAGACAAACCTAATTTCTCCTATCCCTATCTCTGTCTCTATCTCTATCTTTATCTCTATATCTATCTCTGTCTCTATCACTATCTCTATCTTTATCTCTATCTCTATCTATATCTCTATCGCTATCCCTATTCCTATCCCTATCTAAAAATGTATGGGAAAATAATTTTTTTTTTGCAAATTTCGGGAATTTTATTGGATGTTCTCCTATTCTGGCCAGAGAACAATCTGAATTTGTGTCAATCGTCCAAATCGTTGCAGGCGTTCTTGAGTTATAGGCGTTTGTACTAACGCCACTTCCTTTTATATATATAGATATTGCGAAATTTAAACACCATAAATTCTGATTTCGATAACATCCATTGCTAGAATGTTCAAAAAATGTATATGATCAATAAATGTATATATTGTCATAAACAATATATGTATAACAACACGTAATGTATAGATATAAACATGTTTTTATTAATTATATATATATATATTGTAGAACCACTTAAAATATATACATATTTAGTTATTATTTAAATAATACTTAATATAAATAATAAGCTAAACATTTTCATTTTGAACATATGTTCTGGCTCTTCAAATTTCGCATTGGGTAGGAAAGCAAATGACAAAGACAAAATTGAAACAAAAAGGCGTTAACTTGATTTCGCCACGAAATTACGGATGAAAGAATCAAAACAGAAATCCAACCTGGATTGAAATTTCAGCCAATATCGTAAATACTCCCTTCTTATATAATTTACGTTCTTTGGTTTAGGGTTAAGTTTGTGTTTGTGTACATGAGCACAAACCATGGTATGCAAGACTTCTTATCAGACAAATAGAGCCTGAAATATCGAAAAGAGTAGAATAGTCATTAAAAGATGTACATAACCAACGGAGTGCTTCGTTTAATTAAAAATTAGTTCTACACTGATTTAAAAATATGTATATTGAAAACTTTTACTTTTTGTTTGTTGCCAACAGAGTTGAAGGCCAAGAGACCATACAGCTTTCAGAGGAAACCGTGAATCCTGGCAAAATAAAATTAGGACCAAAAGATTTCGAGCTCAAAAAGGTGTTGGGAAAGGGCGGATATGGCAAGGTGTTTCAGGTGGGTTTAAATAAACGACTTTTTCTGTTTGTTTCATCTATGTTCTAAACTAAAACTCTTTTAGGTGCGTAAAACTGCTGGACGTGACTCAAACAAATATTTTGCCATGAAGGTACTGAAAAAAGCGTCAATCGTTACAAATCAGAAAGATACGGCGCATACCAGAGCCGAACGAAATATTTTGGAAGCTGTTAAGGTAAGAAATTTATTTGAAACTAGCAAATACCAATGACGAATAATAGTTAATCCACGTCAAGTCAAGTCAAGTTAAGTTATTCCGGGGTTATCTGGATCCACTTGATGACCCGGTCTAGGCATCACAATGAAAATAGCTCTATGTTGAAGCCGTTCCCAACACCTTTCATTTGGTACCAATATCTCACAAAAACATCCGGTTCCGCATTTTGACTCATATCCGGGGACCCGGCGTAGGATAAATATAAAAATCACCTAACTGAGCCTTTTTCGATCCCCTTTGCTGATTAAAAAAATAATTTATCACAAATTGATCATGCTATAGAGCGAAATGTGATCGATTACTTTGCTTTTTTAGAAAAAAAAAGAAATATTCCTTAGCAAGCCTAGTACATAAAGCTATCATTTTTCAAAAAAAAATTCAGAGAATTTTATATTGATGGTTCCGAATGTTGTAGAGTAGAAACATGTGGATGTACATATGTCTTCCGTATTGCCGTATATGAGAGTGCCAAAATGCGTATATGCATTTTCATAGGAATTCATTTATGGATTGAAATCTTTATATGTATCTTAAACTCCTAATTTGCTTAATATTATTGTAGGCTAAAAATACCAACCAAAATGTAGACTGAGGGTGACCGTGGAAGTTCTTTTTGCGATATTGGTAAAGGTAATGCTAAGGGTAGAATATCTAAGAGGATAGAAGATGGGAAAGAAATGCTGTTGTAAACTGACCCAAAAATTATAGGAAAAAAAGATTCGAAAATGACCAGAAAAACGATTGAAAAATGACCCAAATAAGATTGGAAAGCCAATCGAAAATTATCAGAAAAACGAAGAAAAATTACCCCAAAAAGATTCAAAAACGATCAGAAAACGATTCAAAAATGACCAAAATAAGATTCAAAATCGAAAAAAATAAAATCGAAACGGACTCGAAAATGATTAAAATACGATTAAAATAAGACTCGAAAACGTCTTCCCAAGAAGAGTTGGACGTAGGGTACCGTTTTCTACAGACGAGAGGCTCTTTTACGATCAGAAGGTGAGCGCATTTTCCATTATTTTAAACGTGCTTAGGGATCGAAAAAGACTGGAATATGATCAAAAAATTCAATACTATATGGGTTTTTTTTTATAATTTTTCAATCGTTTTTGAATCTTTTTTTTTTGTAATTTTTGATTCGTTTTCTGATCGTTTTTGAATCTTTTTGGGATAATTTTTCAATCGTTTTTCTGATAATTTTCGAATCTTTTTTGGGTCACTTTTCAATCATTTTCTAGTCAATCTCTTATCATTTTCTAATACTTTTCTACTCATTTTCCTATAATTTTTGGGTAATTTTTCAACCGCATTTCTCTCGCATCTTCTGTCCTCTTACCAGGCCCGTGCGCACGGGGGATTTTGGGGGTTAACCCCCCCCCCCCCATGGCCAAATCTAAGTTGCAATGACAAACCAAAATTAAAAACCCCCAAGGCTAATTCCTGCGCACGGCCCTGCCTCTTACATATATTATCCTTAGCCTTTCCTTTACCAATATCGCAAAAACAGCTTCCCTGGCCACCCTCGGTCCACATTTCGGTGGAAACTTCTGAAACAGATTTTTAGCCTACAATAATATTCAGCAAATAAGGAGTTTTAGATAAACATATTCATATGCGCATTTTGGTACTGTCATACGGAAACACGAAAGACATGCATCCATATGTTCCTGTTACCGAAGAATTTGTGATAAATTCTTTTTTTAATCATAAAACGGTCTCGGAAAAGACTCGGGTGATTTTTATATGATAAAAAATAAAATCACTTTTCAATCGCTGGTGTTACTCATTTTTGAAAAAATACTCAGTATAGTCAGTTTTCATAAAACAATCTTCCAAATGCTATGTGGGTTGCTACTTCAAAAACTATTTATTGTTTCATATCATCATCGTTAAGAGCCTCATCAGGTTATTATCTATTTGACATATCTTGATTTGTTATACATTGAAAACTTCTTGAGAAAGAAAAAAAATAAACGAAAAATAAGTGATACTTAAATTAAAATTTCATCTACGATTTCAGCACCCATTTATAGTTGAGTTAGTATACGCTTTTCAGACGGATGGAAAGTTGTATTTAATTTTGGAATATTTAAGCGGCGGTGAACTTTTTATGCATTTAGAACGTGAAGGCATATTTTTGGAGGATACAACTTGGTAAGTACGGATATATGTATGTACCTATCTATGTATACATATGAGTGAGTGAGTGGCTCAAAAAATAAGTACCCAGAAATAAAATACACCGCCACTGCATTGATTAAAAACTTAAATGATATTGCGGTGTTTAGTGTTTTTACACCGCAAACACCGCATATCGAAAATACAGCATTTGTTTATTTGTATACAATTCAGTGTTGCCAGAAATTTTCCACACACTTCAAAGATATAGACAATTGAAAATTCATTTTGTTTTGTACATAAATACATCGTACATACATATTTATGTGTGTCTGATTACACTGCTCTACAGCCAAAAAATACTCTGAACGCGACCATGCTATTTATATGTAAAATCGGTCGCTGATTCCGAAAATTGGGTTCATTTTTAATTCTATGGGAAGGTTTTTGAGATATCGGCAATTTACCGTTATTTGGCCAATGGCTCCACTTAATCCTGTATACCTCTTTAACGCAGTGAGCTATCTTCCTTGGAGTGACACCAAACGAAAGCAAATTAAATTTCCTTTTCATCGCTTCTAACTCTTATAGTTTCTGAAATATTGACGATTCAATTTGAATTTTTTCGATTTTTTACGATTATTTGAAGAAAAAATTGACTTTGTCAGGCAATATCTTTAAAACCAATATTTTCACCTTCGGTTTTACTTTACGTGAAGCTCCATTCTATTGGGAAAAAGATAAGCTATCAACGAAGAAAATCCATGGTAAAATGGAAAAGTTATAGGCGATCAGGTAAATACAGCCAAGTCGCGCAATGCCTCTGCACGGGTATATTCTATGCCACTGATAGGCAAAACGCTACCCGTGGGCAGTGTTGCCACTACAGAAATTTTTTTTTTTAAACAAAATCCAACAAAAAGTTTAACAATTCTCGAAAAAGTTTAACATATTTTTTTTCCAAACGAGGATATATATTGCACCTTAAATCATAAAATGACACAATTCAAAATTTTTAAAATCGGGGTTTTTCAACTAGAGATTACAACTTTGTTTTTCGCCTCAAATATATACATATGTATGTATGTACATATGTACAAAGCTGAACTCTAAGGGTGAGCACAGAACCGAAACGACACAGTTTCTTATGACATCAATTATTTTAAAGATTATGTGGCGCGACGTCGCCAACGACAAAATTACGTTGTCGTCAACTGACCGATCTCTAATTTTGGTGACCAAAAAAAGAGTCTAAAGGCCTGCGCAACGCTCTCGTATTTAAAGTACAAAATACAAAACATCTACAAATTTTTTATATGCACTGAGAAAATTTTTGCGCATTTAAATTTTGTTTATAATAATTTATTGTTATGAGCATCTACGATGTATGTGATACTACCATTTGATAATAAATTCTAAAATAACATTTTATTGGAATTCATAAAAAAATTTAAATGAGCAAAAAATTGTTAAGTGCATATAAAAAATTTGTAGATGCATTAAGTTTTGTTCTTTCAATACAAGAGCGTTGAGCAGGCCGGTCTAAAGCATTAAATTAATAAATTTAACTATTTAATTTTATTATTTTAAAATGTTTCAGTCGCTGGATTTGAAGCAATATGCTTACGTCAAGGACTTTCGCTGCTGTAACGTCATTTCTGTTTTCACCCCCAAACTGTGTCAACTCACATTGCATAGCTGCGAATGAGTGTCAACAGGAATTTATCGATAATTTGGGTATGCAATCAGACAGTACTTTTTCTATTGATCGAATTAGGAAACTGAATGAGCTTCAAGATTTTGAAGCAAATACATTTTCATCCTGGAATGAAAAAGTTTAACAAAACGAGAAAAAATTTAACATTTTAACACGCACGAAAAAATTTAGCAATTTTGCTTAATTTTAAGCAAAACGGCAACGCTGCCCGTGGGTAGCTTCGACGCGGCAGCGCTGTACATACACAAAAACGACGCTGCTAATTTTGCTCCGCTGTTCGCTGAATTTCTTCAGAATTTTGCAAAATGCTTGCCAGTTATTTCGTGGAAAATCTACGCAATGTCCAAAAAGGCATATTCATATTAAATGAATTGTTTTTTTTTGTTTTTTTTTTTTTTTTATTATTATTTCACCTTTCTAATTTTAAACTTTTTTTTTTATTTTTAGTTCCTAAAAACCTATATCTGGTCATCATCATCAGATAAAAATTAAATTTCCTGCGATATATGTAGGTACATACATATGTGTGTATATGCGCATCAAAATATATTTTCTATCAGAAATCCCGAATTTTTACTTTTGAATACGAATCAAACAATGTGGCAAGCATGTATTTGGTC
The DNA here is from genome assembly GCA_960531455.1 of Urophora cardui. NCBI lineage: Eukaryota > Metazoa > Arthropoda > Insecta > Diptera > Tephritidae > Urophora > Urophora cardui. The sequence goes on from OY482673.1 coordinate 6,413,296, forward strand.
GCGCACCAATACAATAACAAATTGTTACTGTGTTGGTGTGCCGATCACTGTTCTATGCATATTGTACCAATACCTACACATCTGCAGTAGCAGCACATTGGCAGCGCAGTAGATAAAAGCCCATTTACGGGTATAACATGCATGGAATATACCCGTGCAGAGGCATTGTGCGACTTGGCTGTATTTACTTGATCGCCTATAACTTTTCCATTTTACCATGGATTTTCTTCGTTGATAGCTTATTTTTTTGCCAATGGAATGGAGCTTCACGTAAAGGAGTAATGGGCCCGTCAGAATGAATACTTTTCCGGCAATCCAGCTCCGTTTAACTGACACATACTTCAATTTCATATATTTGTTACGGCAAAGTTGAAGTACTGAATGTGTCGATCTTCATTCAAATACATGTAATTCCACTCTGCTGTCAGTTAAACGGATTGCTAGATTGACGGGAAAGTATTCATTCTGACGCCCCTATAAAACCGAAGGTGAAAATATTGGTTTTAAAGATATTGCCTGACAAAGTCAATTTTTTCTTCAAAAAATCGTAAAAAATCGAAAAAATTCAAATTGAAACTATAAGAGTTAGAAGAAAATGTTATAGCAGCGATGAAAAGGAAATTTAATTTTCTTTTGTTTGGTGTCACTCCAAGGAAGATAGCTCACTGCGTTAAAGAGGTATACAGGATTAAGTGGAGCCATTGGCCAAATAACGGTAAATTGCCGATATCTCAAAAACCTTCCCATAGAATTAAAAATGAACGATTTTCGGAATCAGCGACAGATTTTACATATAGATAGGATAGTCACGTCCAAAGTACAGACAAAAAATTTCATTTTGTGATCCAGTGTTATAGGCAGGGCAAATTCATTATGGTAATGGCAGGGCGAATTCGGCAATATTCGCCTCGATTCGCTTTAAGTTTTTGTCCATCAGAATGTCAAACTCGAAGTAAAATTTTTCTTTGTTTGACATTCTCTTGTGTTCTTCTGTACACGGCGAGTTAAAAACGAGAAGAAGAAGAAGTCAGCTGTTCACTTACCATATGAATGAATTTGCCTTGATTATAGGCTTGTTTAATGAGACCAAAAATAGAGTAGAGCAGCTCAAGTTAGATCCAAATAGAGCAGCTGTCGAAAAACAAGTAGATCAAGTTAGAGCAACTCAGAGGAAACATCCCATGAAACACTTTTTAGGCAGCAGTTATGAAAACATTTGACTGATTGAATTTTCAATACGACTAAATAAGTGCAGTAAAAAATTGAGAAAATAGCAACACTATGTCCACAATTTTCCTTTTTATTTTGAATACGCAGATTTTCCATTTTTTGTTTGTTTTTTTTTTTCCAAATTTCATTTATTTATTTTGTTGACAGTTGTCAAAATTTACTGCTCTAACTTACTCCACAGAAAAAGCTAAAGCAAAAAATTGTGCTCTAGATCTGTTTAGAGCAGGCTGACGCATGATATAAACAAACAAGGTAGTTCCATTTCACTTTGACTGTCATTTTTGATTATAATCTGGATTATCGACGTCTTGTTTTATGTAAAAAATTTAGGATAGCGTTGCCCAATCAAAAGTTTTTGGCTGGCTTATATTTGAACAAAATATTGGGTATTTTAAATGAAATGGTGTTTTTCACATATGCTAATCAACAAAACAAATAAAAGACAACAATCAGCCGATGTAATGAGTATACTTTAACATTTTAAATATATTGAAAAAAAAGCTTTCCAAATAAAATAAAAAAATAAGTTATTCATAAAAAATAAAATAGATTTATGCAGTTATTAAAGTCGAAAAATCTTATCAAAACGTCCTTTATACAATATTTGAAAACTGTTCGATTTTTTATGAATAAGGTAAGAGTTCTTGATTTTCTTTATATGTATTATTTATTGCGTACGTATACATATATATACATATTTCGTTTCAATGTTTTATACAAGAATATTTCCACATTTAAAAAATATATTTATTAACAAAATTTTTAGCAGTTATATAAGAATGTAAATTTAATTAAAAATAACATTATTTTAGGCGAACACGTGTGTATTCATACTTACGCTGAATGGGGGGCTTTCAGCATGGGATGTGCTTATTTATACACAGCTGTTCGTAGTACAATGTATGTATATGAATTTATAGTTTTGATCAAATAACAGTTGTACGTAAGACCATAAAATATTGAGATAGATATGGACTTACAGAAATCAAAACGATCACGATGAAAAGAAAAATTGATTGAACTGGCGCAAAAATAGAAATATTTTAATGAAATTTGGTACACAGATTCTAATGGGAACAGAGAAGGTTGGGGTTGAAAATAAGGCATATGTATGTATTTCGAAAAATACGTAAACATTATAATTAAGTCACTAATAAAGCCCGAGTGATGGAATTTCATCCATGTAATGACCTTATGCCGTTATGAGGAAATATGCTGAAATTTAAGAAAATGGGCAAAGAGGGGCAAATTTTCATAGATTTATAAGTCAAAACTCAGGAACTGTAGCAGATAAATCGATTAAGCTTCGACCACTGATTTGCTTGCCAAGGCAAAAATGTGGAAAAAAATTACCCAAGTCGGCAGGGACCACATATATGTACCTATGTACATAAAAATATATGTAAACTATATAAAAATATAATGCACATACCTATATACATAGGTATAATAAAAACATTTTATGCGATCTTTGTTAAACATATAGGTAGTTCATTGAAAGTTCCATAAGTTCCACCAAACCAAATAAATAATAAGTTTTTTAAAATGGGCGTGACAGCACAAACCATACCGCCACGTATGTTTTGTTATTTTTTTGCGCAAGATGCGCACGGGTCCGGCTAGTATTCATAATTTCTAAACCACTGAAATTTTTCAATGAAATTCACAGGAGGTGTAGTGGGATTGTAGTAGATTATTTTTTATATAAATATTTGTGAAGAACTTGTGGCCGCTGTGGTGCAGTGGGTAGAGAGCTCGCCTTCTATGCCAGAGGTCTCGGGTTCAAACCCCAGTCCGAGCAAACACCAAAAAAAATTTGAAATTAGTAAAAATCCAATTATTGGGTTTTTTAAGAGCAGCGGTCACCTCTCGGCAGTGGGTGTATTTCTGCCATGAAAAAGCTTCTCACAAAAAATGCATTCGCCGTTCGGAGCCGGCATAAAACTGTAGGTCCACCCAATTAGTAGGAAAAACAAAAGGAGCACACTTCGAATTGTGAGAGAAGCTCGGCCATAAAACTCGTCAGAGTTATAATAGCGCTATTGTATTATTATTATTATTAACACGTAAATGAACGTATTTATACGTATCAGGGATGGGCGGTTTTGAATAAATTTTTATTCAAATAAAAAATAAATTTTTTATTCTTCATTCTCATATCCTTGAATAAAGAATAAATTTTTATTCTTTATTCCGGCGCGCTTGAATAAAGAATAATTTTTTATTCTTTATTCTGATACCCTTGAATAAAGAATAAAAATTTATTCTTTATTCTGATACCCTTGATTAAAAAATAAATTTTTATTCTTCATTTTGGTGCCTTTGAATAAAGAATAATTTTTTATTCTTCATTTTGATACCCTTGAATAAAGAATAAAAATTTATTCATCAGAATGAAGGGTATCAAAATGAAGAATAAAAAATTATTCTTCATTCTGATACCCTTGAATAAAAAATAAATTTTTATTCTTCATCCTGATGCCCTTGAATGTGGCCGCTGTGGTGCAGTGGGTAGAGTGCTCGCCTGCTATGCCAGAGGTCTCGGGTTCAAACCACGGTCCGAGCAGAACACCAAAAAATTTTTCTAATTATTAAAAATCCAATTATTGGGTTTTTTAAGAGCAGCGGTCACCTCTCGGCAGTGGACGGCATACCCTCCGAGTGTATTTCTGCCATGAAAGAGCTTCTCACAAAAAATGCATTCGCCGTTCGGAGTCGGCGTAAAACTGTAGGTCCGTCCACCCAATTATTAGGAAAAACAAAAAGGAGCACACCTCGAATTGGGGGAGAAGCTCGGCCATAAAACTCGTCAGAGTTATAATAGCGCCATTGTATTATTATTATTATTATGACGCCCTTGAATAAAGAATCATATATATTATTTCTAATTGATGTTTTATAAATATCCCTTTTTTTGCTCACATAATTTACCAAAATTAATAAGTAAGGCATCGTTTTAAAGGTATTAATTAGCTATGCATGCGAAACGGTGTTTTATTGGGCGTGGTGCTTTTTTTCTAATAGTATTTAGTAAAAATAAAATGTTTTAAACTAAAAGATTTGCGCCTAAAACTATGCCTTCAGAAATATTTTATTCAAACAAGAGTGCAGTGTTAAATACAAATTTCAAATGTAGATGTCGCTCCAGATGAATAGTCGTGTATATTTTAAAACACTTTTATAAGCTTCAGCTGTATGTTTGTATGTAAAAATCACATTATTTTAGGCGAACACATGTGTATTCATACTTACGCTGAATGGGGGGTTTTCAGCATGGGATGTGCTTATTTATACACAGCTGTTCGTAGTACAATATATGTATACCTCAGTGAAATAGTTATATGTGCATGGAATAATATTTTATAAAAATTATAAAAAACTAAAGTTATATTTTTTTAAATATTATTTTTTACATATATGACTAGATATGAACTAATACAATAGCAAATCAATTTGTCTTTATTTACTGGTGATTTTAGTTTAATTTTTATTTAATTTTCCCTTAGGAAAAAATTATATGTGCGTCAAAGGATTTTTAACATGTATGTGGCTAGATAACAATATTTTATAAATTCTAATAATTTATATGCTTCCCTTTCTTCAACTGAACCCGGGCCAATCTCCTTGGCATGGACTCTACCAATTTTTGTAAGGTTTGGATGCTTATTTCGTCCCATTCCTTTACCAACGTTTCTTTAAGCTGCTTCATGGTCTGAAACTGTCTACCATTCTTATAAACCTTAGCCGAGAGTATTCCCCACAGGTCCTCAATGGGGTTGAGGTCAGGACTGATGGCTGGCCAAACCAACAAAGGGATGTTTCTGGACGATAAAAAATATTTTGTTGTACGAGCGGTGTGGATTGGGGCGTTGTCCTGTTGAAATATCCACTCATTTCCATAAACTTCTTCAGCAAATTGAATAAGGACATTGTCCAATAACTCAATGTACATTTGGGAATTGGTTTTGCATGGGATGAAACAGAGTGGAGATTTTCCAGCATACCAAAAAGCCCCCCAAACCATTAACCAGCCGCCACCATGGTTTCGCTTAAGACGATTCTGCCTCGGGTGTCTTAAGTCGCGCCAATATTTTTGACAGCCATCGGGACCATCCAAATTAAACTTTTTCTCATCGCTGAATATAACTTTTTGGAACTCTGTTTCCCAGAACTTATATTTATCGGCGAAGGCCAAACGGAATGTCATATGTCTTTTTAAAAGCATAGGTTGAGATACTCGCGCAGTGTATGTGACATTTTTGTTTTGGGATAATATTTGGTGGACTCGTCTCCTTGTTACCTTAAGATTAAGATGGGCTTGAATTTCACTGCAACTCATACCTTTTTCAACAGCTAGACGCCGAATTGTTCGCTTACAACGTTCATCAATCTCTGATTTTCTGCCACTGCATTTGGTAGTCCCATATTTTTCCGGGTTTTTTAGGAAATTAGTAATCGTATTTCTATGGCGTCCCAATTTCGTTGCAATTTCGACCAATGGCACACCACCATCCCTTTGTCCAATTATAAAACCGCGCTCTGTTTCTGTCAAGGTGGATCCGCGTGGCATTTTTTCTAAAAGTTGGAAATCACTCAATATCCGTTTGCAAAAAAATTTATATTTGCTTCACTTGCGATTTGTATGAATAAAGTTATTTTATCTTACTTATTGACATTTGAAGCAGGGAAAATGCGTTTTGCACATATAAATTTTTCCTAAGAAAGGTGGCATATACCACAAGTTTTTATATACCGTATACATTATCAGCGGATTAAAACTAATCATTATATATAAACGAATTACCAAATATGTAATATAATATTTACATGCCCAAAGATAACTAAATATAGTCTTAAATTAGAGAGATAAATTGAATTAATGAAGTGCACATATAAATATTTCACTGAGTTATGTATTTATAGTTTTGATCAAATAACGGTTGTACGTAAGACCATAAAATATTGAGATAGATATGGACTTACATAAATCAAAACGATCACGATGAAAAAAAAAATTGATTGAACGGCCGGTCGTACATAAGTAATCTAACTGGCGCAAAAATAAAAATATTTTAATGAAATTTGGTACACAGAGAAGTTTGGGGTTGAAAATAACGCATATGTATGTATTTCGAAAAACACGTAAAACATGATAATTAAGTCACTAATAAAGCCCGAGTGATGGAATTTCCTTATGCCGTTATGAGGAAATATGCTGAAATTTAAAAAAATGGGCCAAGAGGGGCAAATTTTCAAAGATTTATAAGTCAAAACTCGGGAACTGTAGCAGATAAATCGATTAAGCTTCGACCACTGATTTGCTTGCCAAGGCAAACGTGTGGAAAAAAATTACCCAAGTCGGCAGGGACCACATATATGTATGTACAGAAAAATATATGTAAACTATATAAAAATATAATGCACATACCTATATACATACATATGTAGGTATAATAAAAACATTTTATGCGATATCTTTGTCAAACATATAGGTAGTTCATTGAAAGTTCCATAATTTCAACCGAACCAAATAAATAATAAGTTTTTTAAAATGGGCGTGCCAGCACAAACCATACCGACTGGCGCCACGTATGTATATGTATTCGGTTCGAACCCGGAAAAGTATTCGGTTCGAACTCGGAAAAGTATTCGGTTCGAACCCGGAAAAGTATTCGGTTCGGACCCGGAAAAGTATTCGGTTCAGGCTCGGGAAAGTATTCGGTTCGGAGTCGGGAAAGTATTCGGTTTCGGATTTGGGAGAATATTCGGTTCGGATTCGGGAAAGTATTCTGTAAAATATTCGGTTCGGCTTCAGAAAAATATTCGGTTGAGTATTTGGGTTCGGATTCGGGAAAGTATTCGGAAAAATATTCGGTTGGGGCTCGGGAAAATACTTGGTTCGTATTCAGAAAAATATTCGCAAAATCATTTACATACTTGTGTGACCTGCAAGAATAATTTGAATAACGTGAATAAAAATTTATTCTTTATTCAAAATTATCTGAATGAAAAATAAAATTTTATTTTTTATTCAACCAATTTCGGATGAAGAATAAAAAATTATTCTTTATTCAAGGGCATCAGAATGAAGAATAAAAATTTATTTTTTATTCAAGGGTATCAGAATGAAGAATAAATTTTTATTCTTTATTCAAGGGTATCAAAATGAAGAATAAAAAATTATTCTTTATTCAAGGGCACCAAAATGAGGAATAAAAATTTATTTTTTATTCAAGGGTATCAGAATGAAGAATAAATTTTTATTCTTTATTCAAGGGTATCAGAATAAGGAATAAAAAATTATTCTTTATTCAAGCGCGCCGGAATGAAGAATAAAAATGTATTCTTTATTCAAGGATATGAGAATGAAGAATAAAAATTAATTTTTATTTTTTCGTTATTGAATTATTCAAATTTTGAATAATGCCCATCCCTGATACGTATATATACATATATCAATATTCAAATTAAAAAAATTCGTTTTGTTGCAATCGATACCATGGAAATAAAAAATAACATAAATGGAGGATTTTTAGCACTGAGTATGGCAGCACGAAATGTCATAATCAGTCTTGGGCACCACTACACTCAAGCCATTACTAAAAAATGAGTGTGTGTTGGTGCACCTACTGTAGGATAAAGTGAAAAATTACTAAAAATAATCAGTCTGCATGCAGATGTTAGTGATGGGCGAGTCCGAGATGTTTAGACAATCGAGAGAATCGCCATCGTTGCAAAATCACAATCGAGTCAAAAGTTGACTCGCTCCTCGACTACACAATCGAGATGTTTTTGCGATTGTTCCGAGTCAGCGAGTCGGAGGTTGTTTCGATGACATCTCGACTACACAACCGAGATGTTTTTGCGATTGTTCCGAGTCGGCGAGTCGGAGGTTGTTTCGATGACATCTCGACTACACAAGCGAGATGTTTTTGCGACTGTTCCGAGTCGGCGGGCCGGCTGTTGTTTTGATGATTTGTTTTAGTTGATAAAATAAACTGAATGAGTGTTGTTGATGAAGAAAGTAGGATTGTTAATGGAAGTGAGGCAAATACATATGTAAATAAATGAACCAAATTGAAAAATATGCTATATATAGACGCTGCATTTTTGCAATCACAATTAAAGAGTGTCGTGCTTAATAAATACAATTAATTACTTAAACATTAATACATTAATAAATTTTCTGAAGTGAGACGCTTACGAAACAAATTAATTTTACGAGCAGTAACAACGGCAATAGATTTGTACCACTGTATACTTTTTTAAGTAATTTTGATATTCAAGCGGCAACAACAAATGTTATGTATTTTTTGCAGCGAGTCCGAAATGAAGGGTTGCTTTGAAAACGAGAGGAATCATTGGCGAGTCCGAGATGTTTTAGCGATTGTTTCGACTGACGGCCATTTACGACTTGACTCGAATACGAATGAAAACCATCGAGAGCATTCGAGATGTTTCAACAATCGAGAGAATCGAATAAAACATCTCGGACTCGCCCATCACTAGCAGATGTTGAGCGAGCAGGGTCATGCGCGCACGCTTCGCGAAATTATGAAACAAGCGACGAGCATTTGCTTTCACGCCAGTCAAAGGCAAACTGATTATTTTTCCTAAGCGACGATCGCCAAGTCCCATCGTAAGCGCTCGTTTTACGCTCTTTATTTGTCTGTAGTAGTGACAATCGGTGTGTATACGTACACGGGCGCTTACTCTCATTTAGCAGGTGCTAAAGTTTTGCCCAAGGCTGGTCATAATCCATATAATTGTCAGGTGGTTAATATGGCGACAAAAATTTGACGTTTACACTACCTTCCTTCTTGTATCATGGGCTGACGAAACAAAATGTAGAGTAAATCAGAGCAAGTTAGAGTACGAAAAATTGTCATGAAACACAATTTTGTGATCTAGTTCAATCTGGAGCTAACTGCAGCAGTATTAGTGAAAAACGACTAGTTGAGTGCCCAGCTGCTACCGTCACATCGTTCAGTAGCTTGCGGGCAAGCAAAAAGACAAGAACGTACACGCATAAATTTTTCGCTTTTATGCGCTGCTATACCACGTCGCACAATGCAATACGAAAAATACTTTATGATGCCCAATGCTTGCGCGACGTGGTATAAAAGCGCATGAAAACGAAGTATGCGTGTACGTTGTTATCCTTATGCTTGCCCGCAAGCAACTTAATCGTCGCAGATGGTTACTTAACTTTTGCGCTCTTACTACGACAAAACTAGAGAGTATAACAATCTGTGTGAGTTGAGCGTTCCTTCCACCTCAGTGCAATGAAACGACGACCCCTGATCTAGAGCATAGGTAGGCATTTTTTTTTGTGAGGGTGTATTGGTAAATGCGAGAGTAACTTCGCTACAGTGGTGCTAAGAGCAAAGTTTTCGCGTCAGTTGCTTAACTAGCCATGGGTAATGGCGCAATTTTTTTGGCGCTGATACAATAACGCCAGCGCCAACCGTGGCGCCAACCCACGGTACTGGCGCAATAACACCTTTAGCGCAATTGTCATCGAATAATCGATAAATAACATTTTTTCGCTTGTTACTGTTTACAATCCCCGTTTTATTTCTTTTGGCGCAATTCTGCTTACATATACGAGGGCACAATTAATTTTAATTTTCATAATCATTTGGAAAAATATTCCGTATATATGTGAAAATATGCTGGAAATTAGAGTCACTTAGATCACTATCAAGCACACATAATTGTGACGTTGTCATACGTATACATATACTATGATGCTGTTATTGGCGTTGTGGTTGCGCCATTTTACACTAGCGCTATATTGGAGCTGGTGTTAGCGCACGAAATTGAGTCAGTGTTATATTGCAATAGCGCATCATTGAGTTGGCGCTACATTGAGTTGGCGCTACATTGAGTTGGCGCTATATTGAGTTGGCGCATTTCCCAAATCGGAGTTAGCGCAATAACACCAGGGTTGGTGTCAGCGCAATTGCGCCGCGCAGCGCAGTGTTACCCATGCCTATGCTTAACCGACAGCAAGGAAGTAACAACGAGATCGCTTTGTGCAAAAATTTTATGAAAATAATAATGCGCGACTAAAAATTATTTAGAATTGCCCTAAATGCTTTCATTCATTAAATCGCGCATAATTTACTATTGCATAAAAAATATGAACAAAGCGACGATTCGTGTTATCCCTTTGCTGTCTGCAACACGACTGGCATGAAAATTCTGTTCTAACACCACTGTGGCGCTATTGATTTTTCGCTCTCAACAGCAACTGAAATGAAGAGCATAAGAATAAGTGTGAAGAGCGTAAGGCTCAATTGAGTTAGCTTTGCCTATCACTGATCTAGAGCAAGGCCCGGCAAATCGACTCACGTGAGTTAATGAGTATAACACACTGTGATCACGGTTACCAAACATGGTACATTTGTACCAAAACTGGTACATTTTTTTCCTCTTGGTACATTGGTACACAGGTTCAGAATTGGTACATTTTACTTAATCCTAGATTACGGCATTGTATGAAAATGCAAAAATGTGTTGCTCCTGTACTGTCAATATATTAAATAATATTCAAAATAGACAGCATGATTGTGAATAAATTTGTTGAAATTTCGGAAAACCATGGAGCATACGAAAGGGGGACGGATCCGGAAACGAAATGTCATAGAAACATGAATGTAAAAGGATTTGCGATGCTAGTGTGCTTGTGTTTTTAAAGAAGAGTAAGAAGTCAGCTGATCGGATGAATTCTCCTTCAAACAAAAACAAAGCGATTAACACAATAGATATAAAATGCTCAAGTTAGAAAGAGAAAACGGTACACACAATATTTAGTGGAAAATAGACTATGAAACAACAGTTATTTTTCTCCACGCTATATTTTTCCGTTTGGATAAAATTATTTGAACTGTGTTATGGGCAAGACGACATAAAATTTTTCACAATAGAAAAAATCTTTGGCAGTGGATTTCACTAAAATATACAACATGGATGCGTAAGCAAGACTGAGTTTTAATGCTCTTTGAATTTGTTAATGCTTTAATGTCACTGCCTCATAGCTCTGCAGTTGCGGAAAGAACATTTTTTAATCTGAGCCTTATTAAAACCAAACTCAGAAATAAACTTGAAATAAAAACGCTTAACAATATAATGCGTGCGAAAGAACTAAATAACCAAACAAATGCCTATAGTGTTTGGTCAGCCCAACATTATTTTCGGAATAATGCAAATACCTTAGACAAATGGCTATATGTGCAAAAGATATATCTATATTCTTTTAGATTGGAATGACCATTTCTCGCTTCTGAGTATGCAATTTGGTTCGTCAAAGTGTTGTGCATATGTTCCACCCATTTATTTCTACTTTACACCAAATTTGTTATACAATATCCTTAGCTTACTGGAAAGTGTCGAGAGTTCAATAGAAAATAGCTATATGTGCATAATGCTTTATTGCTCTGAAATGACTTTGACGACGGAGTCGTAGCTATCCAAGTGCCTGTAACTGAAAAATAACGCATTTTGTCGACATAAAACCCAGTACGTTGCACATTTTAAATTGAAACTATTATTTATTAGTTAATAATCGCGCGGGGAACAGATATTTCTATTGAGGAGCAGGATAGGATCAGGGGAATGCATGAAGGCGGGATGAGAATCGGTCATATAGCGTCTGCTACAAACCGACACCGTACCACCATTTCAAATTTTTCGAAAAGTTGCCTGGACTATGCAATTTGCAGACGGATCGGTCTAAAAACTATCATTGTCGAGCGAACTAAACGCCGAATTCGGCCATTAGTTACACAGGACATGCATTAAAATTAAAACCGAATTAAATCTTAATGTTACCAGGTAGCGTTTCCAACAAATTCTGACCCACGACTTGCAGCTTCAATATCAATCAAAGGTATCTAAACCTCGTCTAACTAAGCACCACAAAAATGTCCGAATCGCCTTTTACAAAAATACCAATTTTGGGACATAGAATTTGAAAATGTAATTTGTAATGACAAAAAGAAGTTTAATCTTAATGGTCCAGACATTTACCACAAATATTGGACGGATACGCGACATCCACCATAGACTTACTTTGAACGAATCCATGGTGGTGGCACCCTTATGTTATAAGCTGCCTTAAGTGCTTCAGGCAAGTCCCACATATGCTTCTTAGCGAGCCGAATGTATATATAATCATATATAGAGTTACTGTATACTGAAATGATTCCATTTGAAGAGGTCTACCATGGTCACGGTTGGATTTATGAGCAGGATAATGTGCCCGTTCATGTCGCACGGGCAACGAAACTTTGTTTGAATCGGACAACCTGATGGAGGACATTTGGGGTATAATATCAGCCATAATTTTCGCTCTAACAAACCAATATAATGTTATGTTCAGACACAACCTTAATTGAACATTAAGAGCCTTCATTCAATTTTCAAGCCCAATGATTCTCAATTTACCATACAAAAATTTACCAAGTTAATGCTTCATTAGAAATTAATGAGTTGTTAATGAAGAACAATTCTGCATGCAACCCTGTTAAAAGGCTTGTTTCATAAGTAAAATGAAATGTCATGAAAAGAGAAATGTGATTAGCGTCAGTGTCCACTAAACAGGTTGGTTCGTCAGATCAGCTGCATTCTTGTTCTTCTTCATCACCTACCAAATTTGTTTTTATTTCTGCTTATTTTATACATGCATTCGTGTTTACGATTGGTAAAAATTGTGAGATGAATGTCAAATTATTTCGTCCTCCTTGCAATTTTGACATTTAGGTCACGAGAGTTTGATATTTAGCTCACGGCGTGTATGTGTGTATGTATCTTGAGCCGACCTGTTAAATGGGCCAAGTGAATTAAATATGTCTGAACACCAAATCTAAAGATGTTCAATCAACCCCAATTGACTTAATTAATTTTTATGTCTGAACATGATATAACACATTTATGGACTTGAAACCATCCATTGCCACGAAATGGGAAAAATTTACTTATCTGCCCTTAAAAACTTGGCCAGTTCAATACACCGGAGACTAAGACTGGTAGAACACAACAGGGGAAGTACTATTTCATATTAATTTAATACATACTTTTCCTAAATTTAAATAAATTTATATAAAATGATGTAAAGAAAATTTTGCTTAATTATTACTATTTTTGGCCGCGTTTGTATGGAGGTGCCCCCACTGTGCGACGCTTGCTTCTGCGAGTGAAGGGTAAAGAAATTACCACCGCACAGCGAATCATCTAATGACTGTAGCCGACCTGAACAATTTGCGTCAATCACACCTGCATGTGATATGTGTCACTCTCATATTGTAGTTTAATTGAAAATTTTCATAGTAAAGCCAAATCATAGTATTGATATTATAATATTCATACCACATGTGTGTCTGAGGCAATAGCCACTTTCTATGAAGGAAATATATATTTTTTTAATTTTTCTAGTTAAAATGTGGTTATTAAAAAAATTTGTATTTATATAGTTTACTTTAATAAAAATGAAACATAAAAGCATATATTCCTATTAAAACAACCGTAAGTTTTAATAAAACTAACCTATACACTGTTGCACATATAGCCATTTGTCTAAGGTAAGTAACTTAAATTTTTTTTTATAAATTCTCCATTCGTATATAAGTAAGAGTATGTTTGTTAAGTTTTTGTTTTGAAGCTTGATGTACAAAAATGAATTGTAATAAATTATACTACTGCCCTATAAATTTATTTTCATGTATAATATATGTATGGTTAAATTAATCTCAGTTTTAAGATATTGTACAATATGAATCGTATTCGTTAGAAATGTGAGGAATAAACATGCATTTATGCGAAGTATATTTTAGTGTTGGTTTACATAATGCCCTGCAAAAAAGTTTTGCTTATGGCGTGGTTATGGTACCAATGCTGCTGGTCGAGCACCGTGTAATTGTTGTTGTGCACTCCGACGGTGAGAGAATTTTCGGACTCTCACATCCAGCAAATTTGCTGTGTGAAACAGGCAGCCAGCAGCCGAGGTTTCGGGGTAATAATGTGTTATGTTGTGTATGTGCGCTCCAATCATCAATGTAAGCACAACCACCTCTCACCAATCACGAAATGTTTCCGATTTTGATTGGCAAGCAACATTGTAAGCATAACCACGCTATTATTGTTGACAAATCAGGTCTAAAAAAGGAGTCCGCTGGCAGCTCTGATTCTGTTATGCACTCAATCTGTCTGCTCCTAACTCTCTAATACTCATCTAGGCCTTACTTCGCATGGCGGATAAGCCTCAGGAATAAGGTGTGCTCTCAGAGAGAGATTACCCTTATGGCCTGATGACATCAACAAAGGAAAATCAGCCTTATTTTAAGCCTTACGCCATACAAATTTGATACTCTTATAATTTTCAGGCCTTATTTCGTAAGCCTTTAAATCAGCTGTTTTAATTCTTAAATAAGGCTTAGATTTTTTGGTGGGTGGATACTATATTGGTTGGTACATTTTGGTACATTTCAATTTAAAAATTGGTACCAAATCAAAATTGCTTCTGGCAACCGTGACTGTGATTCAGTCGTTGTTTAGACAGCGAAGAAGCAACACAAGCACTGGCTGCGTTGCTTTGTTTGTTTATGCGACAGTGTGTCATTGCGTATGTATGACCATGAATAATAAATCATTTTCTACTGCAACCAAATTTTCAAGTTGCAAAATTGCAATGCTTTATTTTTCAATTCATATATGTAATAAAATTTGCTGCATTCTTAAAGGTTCTACTAAATACTTTTTGGTTGCTTGTTTTTCCGACAAGGTAGGAATATGATGTATTGTGGAACGATCCTCCGTCATCCCTTGTCAAGTTTGGTTTGGAGACAAACCGGTTTCGGCTAATATGCGCCATCTTCAGTGTCTTTTTTCGTTCTGAGTTATTTTGTGTAAGTTCGATAGTACTTATAGTAACTAACTTCCATCGTTTGGTCACGTACTTCGTGTTCGTGTGTTCGTGCATTCGTGCGTTCGGGCGACGTGCATGCGTGTGTGCGTGCGAGTCTGCGCGTTTATGTATGTAAATCTATTTTTGTATCCTCATTAAACAGGCAGGTAAAAGTCCGTTATTGTCCTCTTGTGTGTTGTTTTGTTTATGTCGGTTTTAGGTTTTCTGTCCTCTTTTCGGTATAATAGCTTAAGCGGTTCAAATAATGTATCTGATGCGGTGTTTATTTGTTCATTTATTATTTTACCTACGAATGTCTTCTGTTTGTATATCTCCATATTTTCTAATACGTTAAGTCGTTTTCCCTTGTGTTGTATGTGGAGAATTTTAGCTGTTTTTCCTATTTTCATGGGTGTACATTTGTTTTCTGCCATGTGGTTGGCGAAATTTGATTCCACTGTCGTTGATGATTTCCTTATTTTCTTATTGTAATCTCTTACGTGTTCTCGATATCTCGTCTTGATTTGGCGTCCTGTTTGTCCTATATAGCTATTTTGGCATTCGCAAGTCAATTTGTATACGCCTTGTTTGTCAAAGGGGTTTTCCTTGTTAATGTTGTTTCGTAGAAGTTTTTCCATGCTGTTCCTCGTTTTAAATGCTGCATTAATGTTATATTTTTGGGAAACTTTAGCCAACTTGTAAGATGTTGCTCCGGTATATGATAAGCCTGCCCATTTCTTCTCTACCTTTTCTTTGTTTTCCGATTTCCTTGAAGTTATGTTTTTCTGTATTTTCTTCACCAAACTTTTTTGATATCCGTTGTTCTCCGCGATTGTGTATATTGTGCTGAGTTCCTTGTTGTAAGCTTCCTTTTCTAACGGGGTCCGTTCAAGTCGTGTTAATAAATGTCTGAAAGCGGCATTCTTGTGTTGTTGAGGATGGCTAGATTTATTGTGTATTACTGTATCCGTTGCTGTGGGTTTTCTGTATATTTCGTAAGTAAATTTGCTAGTCTCTTTGTTTATTTTAATTGTGAGGTCTAAGTAGTTGATTTTTCCATTTTTCTCTGCGTCCATGGTGAATTTTATATTTTTGTGTTGGCCGTTGAGGTATTCCAAAATTTCTTCTTCTTTATTTTCTGATATGAGGCAGATTATGTCGTCTACATACCTGGCATAAAAATTTACCCCCAGATTTTTCGCCAGTTCTTCCATGTAACTTTCCTCCAAATGTTGCATAAATACTTCCATAAGAATGGCTGATGTGGGGTTACCCATTCCCAGTCCGTGAGTTTGTCTGTATATTTTATTGTCAAATTTGAAATAATTCTGGTCCAGGGTTACTTTCAGTGTGTTTACGATCTCTGTTGCAATGTCTCTGTTCGTTTTTTCTGTCAATATTTTAGTTAGAGTTTTTAGTGTTTCTGTCAGTGGTATCGAAGGGTATAGGTCCTTAACGTCAAACGATACCAGTTTCGAGTCCTTAGGTACGTTCAGGTTGTTCAGTTTTTCGACTAGTTCCGTCGTGTTTTTGATTGTGTATTTATTGGACAGGTCCAGTGTCTCGGTTAGTAGCTTATTTAGATGTTTTGATAGTCTATATCCTGGTGCCGATTTATATAGACTATCAAAACATCTAAATAAGCTACTAACCGAGACACTGGACCTGTCCAATAAATACACAATCAAAAACACGACGGAACTAGTCGAAAACCTGAACAACCTGAACGTACCTAAGGACTCGAAACTGGTATCGTTTGACGTGAAGGACCTATACCCTTCGATACCACTGACAGAAACACTAAAAACTCTAACTAAAATATTGACAGAAAAAACGAACAGAGACATTGCAACAGAGATCGTAAACACACTGAAAGTAACCCTGGACCAGAATTATTTCAAATTTGACAATAAAATATACAGACAAACTCACGGACTGGGAATGGGTAACCCCACATCAGCCATTCTTATGGAAGTATTTATGCAACATTTGGAGGAAAGTTACATGGAAGAACTGGCGAAAAATCTGGGGGTAAATTTTTATGCCAGGTATGTAGACGACATAATCTGCCTCATATCAGAAAATAAAGAAGAAGAAATTTTGGAATACCTCAACGGCCAACACAAAAATACAAAATTCACCATGGACGCAGAGAAAAATGGAAAAATCAACTACTTAGACCTCACAATTAAAATAAACAAAGAGACTAACAAATTTACTTACGAAATATACAGAAAACCCACAGCAACGGATACAGTAATACACAATAAATCTAGCCATCCTCAACAACACAAGAATGCCGCTTTCAGACATTTATTAACACGACTTGAACGGACCCCGTTAGAAAAGGAAGCTTACAACAAGGAACTCAGCACAATATACACAATCGCGGAGAACAACGGATATCAAAAAAGTTTGGTGAAGAAAATACAGAAAAACATAACTTCAAGGAAATCGGAAAACAAAGAAAAGGTAGAGAAGAAATGGGCAGTCTTATCATATACCGGAGCAACATCTTACAAGTTGGCTAAAGTTTTCCAAAAATATAACATTAACGCAGCATTTAAAACGAGGAACAGCATGGAAAAACTTCTACGAAACAACATTAACAACGAAAACCCCTTTGACAAACAAGGCGTATACAAATTGACTTGCGAATGCCAAAATAGCTATATAGGACAAACAGGACGCCAAATAAAGACGAGATATCGAGAACACGTAAGAGATTACAATAAGAAAATAAGGAAATCATCAACGACAGTGGAATCAAATTTCGCCAACCACATGGCAGAAAACAAATGTACACCCATGAAAATAGGAAAAACAGCTAAAATTCTCCACATACAACACAAGGGAAAACGACTTAACGTATTAGAAAATATGGAGATATACAAACAGAAGACATTCGTAGGTAAAATAATAAGTGAACAAATAAACACCGCATCAGATACATTATTTGAACGGCTTAAGCTATTATACCGAAAAGAGGACAGAAAACCTAAAACCGACATAAACAAAACAACACACAAGAGGACAATAACGGACTTTTACCTGCCTGTTTAATGAGGATACAAAAATAGATTTACATACCTAAACGCGCAGACTCGCACGCACACACGCATGCACGTCGCCCGAACGCACGAATGCACGAACACACGAACACGAAGTACGTGACCAAACGATGGAAGTTAGTTACTATAAGTACTATCGAACTTACACAAAATAACTCAGAACGAAAAAAGACACTGAAGATGGCGCATATTAGCCGAAACCGGTTTGTCTCCAAACCAAACTTGACAAGGGATGACGGAGGATCGTTCCACAATACATCGTTCTACTAAATCTTCAGTTATAATTTGCATACCTTAACAAGTTTAGTGTACTTTTGAAAAAATTTCGTAAATGATAACAACTCTCAACTATTTCTGAATGAATATTCTTCAAATGAATTTTTAATGTATATTTTTATACTAAAAACTCCTTATAGATATTTTTATTATTATTGGAATTTCCAATATTTTACATTGGTGAATCCAAATTAATTTATAAAACATTTTTTCAAGTTAAAAATTCCTTAGTAATACATTTTTTATTAAACGGTTTTATTTAGCTCACCCCGTTTGTTTTATTATTTATTCTTTATTCTTGGGTCAAATTTAGTAATTCAAATTTCACCCTCTTCCTGTCAACCGATTAATCTGAAATTTTGCACGCATGTATAACCCCGATGACAATGCAATATTATGAAAAAAAAATTCCGATAGGTGGCGCGTGGGTCGCTATATTTACAAAAATCGCATTTATGGTCCGATTTGGCTGAAATTCGGAACATGTATTACTACCTTGAAAAGAAATATTTTCTTAAAAAAAAAATTCCGCTAGGTGGCGCGTGGGTCGCTATATTTACAAAAATCGCATTTATGGTCCGATTTGGCTGAAATTCGGAACATGTATTACTACCTTGAAAAGAAATATTTTCTTAAAAAAAAAATTCCGCTAGGTGGCGCGTGGGTCGCTATATTTACAAAAATCGCATTTATGGTCCGATTTGGCTGAAATTCGGAACATGTATTACTACCTTGAAAAGAAATATTTTCTTAAAAAAAAAATTCCGCTAGGTGGCGCGTGGGTCGCTATATTTACAAAAATCGCATTTATGGTCCGATTTGGCTGAAATTCGGAACATGTATTACTACCTTGAAAGGAAATATTTTCCTAAAAAAAACTTCCGATAGGTGGCGCGTGGGTCGCTATAGAGGCGTTGGACTGCAATAAACTAACGGGCAAGAAACCTTGCAATAATGAAGCACTAAATGAATTAAACAGAATGCGAAATAAAAACTAAAAACTAGAAAATAAAAATAGGTAAAAAAACTTTTTAAGTTAAACGGTTTTATGTTATACATACATTGCAATGTTTAAGATAAATGTACTAAAAACCAAAAAATAATAAAATAGATACAGTCGTGGGAATTATAAACATTTGCATAGACTAGACTAAAATAAAACCGAGGGGCACGTCAATTGTCTACAAATTATCGACTTAATGTGCGATAGAAGAATCGTTTAATTCGTCGTTAGGCAGTTGGCCCGCAGACGGTGAGGAAAATACTTACTATTTTCTTGCTCATGGAAATTCCAATAGTTATACACTCCATGTTAATAAAAGAGATGTTTCAACTAGTTTATCGTTGGACATTCACACGAGGAATCGTTTCACTGCTCGTAGTTTGTCTTTAATCGACAAAACATATGATAAAAGTACTACTCGCTCACCACTATGAAACCCTAAAACTCGCTTATAATCGAGCTTGCTAGCTTTTTTCCACATTCTAGCCCTACTTATCACACGTTCATCGTTGTCGGTTGAACAACTGCCTAATTATAGTGTAACATTGCAAAACAAACATTTTAATCAACGATTGTAGACAATTGACGTGCCCCACGGTTTTATTTTAGTCTAGTCTATGCAAATGTTTATAATTCCCACGACTGTATCTATTTTATTATTTTTTGGTTTTTAGTACATTTATCTTAAACATTGCAATGTATGTATAACATAAAACCGTTTAACTTAAAAAGTTTTTTTACCTATTTTTATTAAACGGTTTTATTTAGCTCACCCCGTTTGTTTTATTATTTATTCTTTATTCTTGGGTCAAATTTAGTAATTCAAATTTCACCCTCTTCCTGTCAACCGATTAATCTGAAATTTTGCACGCATGTATAACCCCGATGACAATGCAATATTATGAAAAAAAAATTCCGATAGGTGGCGCGTGGGTCGCTATATTTACAAAAATCGCATTTATGGTCCGATTTGGCTGAAATTCGGAACATGTATTACTACCTTGAAAAGAAATATTTTCTTAAAAAAAAAATTCCGCTAGGTGGCGCGTGGGTCGCTATATTTACAAAAATCGCATTTATGGTCCGATTTGGCTGAAATTCGGAACATGTATTACTACCTTGAAAAGAAATATTTTCTTAAAAAAAAAATTCCGCTAGGTGGCGCGTGGGTCGCTATATTTACAAAAATCGCATTTATGGTCCGATTTGGCTGAAATTCGGAACATGTATTACTACCTTGAAAAGAAATATTTTCTTAAAAAAAAAATTCCGCTAGGTGGCGCGTGGGTCGCTATATTTACAAAAATCGCATTTATGGTCCGATTTGGCTGAAATTCGGAACATGTATTACTACCTTGAAAGGAAATATTTTCCTAAAAAAAACTTCCGATAGGTGGCGCGTGGGTCGCTATAGAGGCGTTGGACTGCAATAAACTAACGGGCAAGAAACCTTGCAATAATGAAGCACTAAATGAATTAAACAGAATGCGAAATAAAAACTAAAAACTAGAAAATAAAAATAGGTAAAAAAACTTTTTAAGTTAAACGGTTTTATGTTATACATACATTGCAATGTTTAAGATAAATGTACTAAAAACCAAAAAATAATAAAATAGATACAGTCGTGGGAATTATAAACATTTGCATAGACTAGACTAAAATAAAACCGAGGGGCACGTCAATTGTCTACAAATTATCGACTTAATGTGCGATAGAAGAATCGTTTAATTCGTCGTTAGGCAGTTGGCCCGCAGACGGTGAGGAAAATACTTACTATTTTCTTGCTCATGGAAATTCCAATAGTTATACACTCCATGTTAATAAAAGAGATGTTTCAACTAGTTTATCGTTGGACATTCACACGAGGAATCGTTTCACTGCTCGTAGTTTGTCTTTAATCGACAAAACATATGATAAAAGTACTACCCGCTCACCACTATGAAACCCTAAAACTCGTTTATAATCGAGCTTGCTAGCTTTTTTCCACATTCTAGCCCTACTTATCACACGTTCATCGTTGTCGGTTGAACAACTGCCTAATTATAGTGTAACATTGCAAAACAAACATTTTAATCAACGATTGTAGACAATTGACGTGCCCCACGGTTTTATTTTAGTCTAGTCTATGCAAATGTTTATAATTCCCACGACTGTATCTATTTTATTATTTTTTGGTTTTTAGTACATTTATCTTAAACATTGCAATGTATGTATAACATAAAACCGTTTAACTTAAAAAGTTTTTTTACCTATTTTTATTATTATTATACTCAGCTGTACTAGTACACAGAGTATTATAGTTTTAATCACATAACGGTGGATTGTAACAGAGTGAAATAATCGAGATAGATATAGACTTATATATATCAAAATGATCAGGGTGAAAAGAGAAATCGATTGAGCCATGTCCGTCCGTCTGTCCGTCCGTCCGTCCGTCCGTCCGTCTGTCCGTCCGTCTGTAAACACTCTAACTCGCTCAAAAATAGAGATATTTTGATGAAATTTGAAATGCAAGTTGGTATCGAGACTGGGACGGTTGGTATTGAAAATGGGCGAAATCAGACCATGACCACGCCCACTTTTCCTATATAGAAAATATCGGAAATTTGGTATCTCAGTCACTAATATAGCTGGAGCGATGAAATTTTACCCACGTGTTGAGCTCAGGCCCCTAGGAAGAAATTTGATGACATTTTGGAAAATGGGCGGTGCCACGCCCACTTATTAAGGGTCAAACCTTGAAAGTTTTATATGTCATAACTCAGAAACCATTGAAGATATATCGACAAAATTTGGTACGCGTGATATACTTAGTTAAATATTTGGACGAAAAATTTCCGAAATCGGTTGAGGGCCACGCCCACTTTTATATATGGGTCTTATAAAGTGACCTAATAAAAACATTTTAAGCGATATCTCTGTCAAATATAAAGATATATCATTGAAATTTTATAGCAGGAGTCCAACTGCGGACATAAAACGAAAAACACAAAAATTTTGGAAAATGGGCGTGGCACCGCCTCTTTTTATAAACAGGAATATACGAGATTTCTGAGCCCATAACTCGACAAATGATTTATATATAATGACTAAACTTGGTGTGTACACTTTTATTACTTGTGGTAATACATGTTGAAAATTTTACCGAAATCGGTTGACGACCACGCCCACTTTTATATATGGGAACTATAAAGTGACCTAATAAAAACATTTTAAGCGATATCTTTGTCAAATGTAAAGATAATTCATTGAAATTTTGTGGTATGATTTCTACAATAGACCGGAAACAACAAATAGAAAAATTTTGGAAAATGGGCGTGGCACCGCCTCTTTTTACACAAAGGGATATACGAGATTTCTTAGCCTATAACTCGACAAATAATTGAGATATTATGACGAAACTTGGTTTATACACTTTTATAACATGTGTTAATAGCCACGCAAAAATTTATTGAAATCGGTTTATGACCACGCCTACTTTTTAAGAAAGATATATCTGGAACACTCTTTGGGAATTTGTAACGTGACATCTTTATAACTAGAAGTCATAAAGGAATGAAATTTTGCACAAAGAATAATATTCATATGCTTGGATGACTGATAAAAATTTAGAAAATGGGCGTGGCTACGCCCATTTTATGCAGCACTCGCTTTATATTAAGTGCACCGTGTTTCCATCAAACGCAAACAAACAATGAAAGCATACAGCTGAGTATCTAATGTTCGATTCCACTCGAACTTAGGCTTCCTTACTTGTTCAAATATTTATTTTATTTTCAAAGCGTTGCTATTTTGTACGTTTACCCCATATGCTTAGTTCTTACACCACTGTTGCATAAATCTCTCTGTTCTCACTAACACAGTCTCAGTTTTAGTTTAGCCGGGGTCTGATCTAGAGCAATGCTGTCCATCCCATAGCTCAATTGAGCTTACTCTCCATCGTTCAGTCGTTAGCGAACCAGCAACGAATAAACACCAAGCTTGTCCGCGACGCTTAGTGTATGCAATACAATGCCCTGTGAGAACTTCTTTATGCTAGAAAATGCCTTTTATGTATGTTCCAAGTCGTTCAAAGGAGGCAAAATATATAATATGGAAAAGCATTTCGATTCCTCCCACAAAAATATAGAGGGTTTAGACAAAAAATCTAGCCAGAGATTATATGAAGAAAAAAAGTTAGTCTTTTTGGAAAAAATCATGAAAATGTGGAAGTTGTTAAGCAATCAAATCCAAAACTGAAAGCTGAGCTATCTTCCATGATCAGCTTAGACATTGCTAAGCAAGGCCGGCCTTTTGTAGATGTTGTTTTTGTTAAAAATATTTGTCTGAAAATTTTTCAAAAAATGAATCTTGATACAGAACTAATTAAAAATATACCCATATCCCGCCAACAGTAGCCCTTATTTAGCAATATGTAGGCTTAACAAATAACACACTTGAGTTTTTTATTAAAAATTCGTTAATATGAAAATATAAATGGCAAAAATTGTTTGATGAGTAAAGCTGCTAAGTACAATCAGTTCAATTTCAACTGCTAAATGCAATATATTGTGCTTCTTTTGGTAGATTATTGTTCTATCTTAGATAATAGTTTTTTGCGTTTAAGCCAAGGTAAGAGCCAGCGAATAAGCTTTAATTGCTGATATATTGCTTAAGAAAATTGTAGCCGCAAACCATAACCTGAAGGGTTCGTTGTTATGGGTATTAACAATTATTTATTTGAATGGTTTGTGTGCCTTTACAGATGACCGATGTTACCAATGAAGTGAGTGTTCAATTAGAAGATGTGGGTGCTATAAATATAACCAATCAACGTCATAATGTTTCAGAAGTAACAACCGATGAGACCGAAAATCTCACGTTGGTTATTCCGCCAACAATTTCAAAAACTTTTCATGAGATAGACATATCCATAACTGACGAAAGTGAGGAAGAGCTATTCAAACTGGTTCCCTATGAAATTAATTCTAGTTCCGAATCTGACTGTTACCCGGAGAAAAGCAGGGTACGAAAGAAAAGAGTACAGATACAAAAGTCTAATTGGTTTGCAGCAAAAAATAGGAAATTGAGAGTACATGGTAAGAAATATTGTGGGAGAAAAAGGGAACAAGCATGGAATTACGAAATACCAAAAGAACCAAGAATAATAAAAGCACGATGTAAATGCCAGCAAACGGAACATATTACAATCAAATGTGCAAGCATCACGGAAGAAGATAGAGAATATATACTCAAGAGATTTTGGAGCATGAGTTGGGAAGAAAAAAAGTATATGTTGACGGACTTGTGACATCGCTGCCTACTAAAAGGCAACGATTCAGAAAGAAAAACAAGAATCGAGAAGAAATCGGACACTTATTTACTATTTAAAAAAACAAGAGGAACGAGTTAAAGTCTGTAGGACTATGTTTCTCAACACACTCTGTATAGGAAGATGGACTGTTTTTAGCTGGAAAGGTAAGAGAACCCTTGACGCAACCATAAGTAATGCTCCATCAGCCCTTGGGCATTCTGCCCCTGAAAACGTATCGTCGAATACTTTTGCAAAAGAGCGCAAAGAGATGCACGCATTTTTAGATTCTTTGCCTACTATGGAATCACATTACTGTCGCGCCTCATCCCAAAAGAAATATTTGTTACCTGAGTGGCCTTCAAAGCAATCTCTTTATAACTTTTACAAAAGTGATTGGTGTAACACTAGGCATGTACGAGCTTTATCAATTGCCACCTTTTATGAAGCCTTTGATGTTAAAAACCTGAGCTTATATTTGCCGAAAAAGGACCAGTGTGAGAAGTGTGCGTTGTACGCTGTGGGGAATTTATCTTCTGAAGAATATTCAACCCACCAGCAGAAAAAAGAAGAGGCCAGGGCAGAAAAACACAACGACAAAAGCGGAGAAAATATTGTATTTACGGTTGATTTACAGGCGCTTCTTATGGCACCAAAGTTAAAAGTTAGTAGTTTATATTACAGAACTAAGCTTCAGGTGCACAATTTGACATTTTATAATATAAAAGACAAAACCGGCTATTGTTATTTGTGGAACGAAACAGAAGGAGGACTAAATGCAGAAGAGTTTGCGAGCGTGTGGGTAGATTTAATAAAAAAAAAATATAGTGCCAAATGATAGTTCTGTACAGCCAATTACATTAATTTTTTATAGCGACGGGTGCACATATCAAAATCGAAACTGTGTTCTGGCTAATGCTTTGTTATCCACAGCTATAAATAACAACATCATTATTGAGCAAAAGTTTCTTGAAGTCGGTCACACCCAGATGGAAGCTGATTGTATCCATTCCACTATCGAACGATCACTTAAGAAAAGAGATATCAATGTTCCTGCAGAATACGTTGAAGTATGTAGATCAGCTAGAAAAAATTCTAAACCATATGACGTAACTTATCTTAGTTACACGTTCTTTAAAAACTTCAACACAGTCCAATTTTTTAATAGCATTCGTCCCGCTCGTGGTAAAGGTGCTGCGAAAGTGACTGATATACGAGCCCTACGATATACACCAAGTGGCTACATATATTTCAAACTAAGATTCTCTAACGAATGGGAAGTAATACCGCAAAGAAAATCTCCAGTAGCTACTTCCATGCCGTTTTCTCAACTTCCGAATTTACACGAGAGCAGGCGTACGATTTCTCGCAGAAAGTATGAAGATCTTCAGTATTTGAAACGATTACTTCCAGAAGATTACCATATCTACTATGACAATTTACCTCATGATTGAATACTATGTATCATATTTTGACATTATTGAGTTCCTACTTAAATTATCTTATGCATTTGTAGACTTTTTGCTATAAATTTGAGAGAGTAATACCTCACGTATTTTATGTATTATTAACTGCCTATTTTTGTTGCAATAAATGGAAGAATAAATCTGTTGTATTATTTTACATTATTGCTTGTCTTCTTCTATGAAATCCTATTTTAATTAACATTTAAATTGAGCTCGTAATCACAAGAAATAAAAAATAAAAAAATTCATTCATACAAAAAACCTGCTAAATCCACTTCAAATTTGAAAATATAAAAAATAAGACCTGCTAAGTGAGAAATTCGCTAATAAAACCATTAAAATGCAATTTTCTTCATTCTTTCTAACTCAGACTAAGAGTTATAGATATATTTAGTTTTTTGCCTCTACTGTAAAATATGTTTTTTGGTCGTTAGCAGTTTACACTCTGGTGACGACATTCAAATTTTTCATTTTGGACAGCACTGATCTAGAGTAACTTAGAGCAGCTCAGTAAACAAACTCATTCCCACTTTTTTTTTTTTTAATTTTTGTGTGCTTTGTTTTTTGTGGCACTTTTTTGAATAATAAAATAATTTTGCATAATCAAAAAATTTAATTTTCGAAAGCCAATACGACAATAGGTCCGTCAGAATGAATACTTTTCCGTCAATCTTGCAGTCCGTTTAACTGACAACATATATGTACAGTTGTGTTCAAAATAATAATAGTGCTATGAAATCAATGTGCAACTTTCTCATAAAAAGTTTATTTTAATTTCTTTTTGGTTAAAATTGGCTACAAAAGTAGCATAGACATTCAAGACACGTGTCACAAGAGTTTTACGGTGTTAAGTTGCAAGATAACAGATTTAGAAAGACAAAGGTAAAACAACTCAAAAATTCCTTGTTCAAAAAAATAATAGTATTTTTATTCTAATTTAGATAAATGTTTAAAAAAGGTAAAATAAAAAAATTTAGAATATACAAAATAAAGTAGTGTTTACATTAGTTCGTGAAACTGTCATTGTCTAAAAACACTTTACAGCGACGAGGCATAAAATCGACTAATCGTTCACAGCGTTTCTTGGGTATTTTTTCTCAACAATTCTTTGCTACTTCCCAAAGTTCACGATTATTGGCTGTTTTCCCATTTCTTTATGTCGCCCCACAAGTTTTCTACAGCATTGAGTTCGGTTGATTGTGCAGGACAGGACATTACCTCAATTCCGCCTCCCCGGCACATCAGGAGACATCTTCTCGACCTCACCCCAGAGGTTGAAAAATACATAAAACAACCATTAGACCCAACGGCTTAAAGGCAGGCATTAAAGGAGATACACACCGACACCATCACCACATTCGTTTCAGTCCGTCCGTCATACAGAATATTGAGAGACCAACCACCCCCCATAGCAGAAGAAGAATTGGAGCTGCCGAGAGAAACATGCGTCACCCTAGCGCAACTACGATCAGGCTTTTGCAGCCGCCTGAACTCATATAGGGCCAGAATCGATCCTGAAATACCTAATACATGTCCGGCATGTGGAGAGACGCCGCATGACACACAGCATCTCTTCTCATGTCCACTCAAACCTACTCACCTAACCCCCCTGTCCCTATGGACTAGCCCAAAAAATGCTGCCTCATTCCTGGGCCTCCCGTTAAGTGAGCCTGACGACGATCTATGAGCCTATCGTGCCGGCTAAGCAGGGCTTAGTACTGCTATAATAACAACAACCTCAATTCCTTTGGCACGAAAGAACCCCTTGCCTAGCCGACTCTTATGTTTTGGGTCATTATCCTGATGGAAGGTTCATTCCAGAGAAATTTTGTATTCCGAATAAGGTAGCATAGTGTTCTGCAAAATACCCACATAGGCACGTTGATCCAAGTTTGCAGAAATCCGCTAGTAGTTTTTGAGCCATTTCCTCACAAAAAACCCCTACAATTTTATATATGTATATAGAAAATGTTTGTTTTGTTGTCGCCCCAATAAAATGACAAAAACTTCGGTTTCAATCAATGTATCGTAGCCAATTTTGTCGATTGTTAAAGTTGAATGAATGGTCTTGTTGGAAAATAAAGAATTGTCACAGACAAACAAAAATGTTTAAATAAAACTTACATATCGCAAACTGTGTAAGTCCACTTTTATGAAGAAGTGTTTTTTATGTAGAACGCTAGAAAAATCAAATACGCACCGCGCTAAACAAGTATGCGATACCTACTTGTCATATTTATAATAATATAATATAATAATACAATGGCGCTATTATAACTCTGACGAGTGCATTTTTTGTGAGAAGCTTTTTCATGGCAGAAATACTCTCGGAGGTATGCCGCCCACTGCCGAGAGGTGACCGCTGCTCTTAAAAAACCCAATAATTGGATTTTTACTAATTAGAAAAATTGTTTTGGTGTTTTGCTCGGACCGTGGTTTGAACCCGAGACCTCTGGCATAGCAGGCGAGCACTCTACCCACTGCACCACAGCGGCCACACACATATTTATACTCATTTTTATTCAGTGATACGCAAATTGTGTAAGAAAATTGTGTAAGACCAAAATATTTACATGAACAGAAAATTTTTGTTTCATTTCAAAATTTTTTTGTCTCTCCTACAAAGTTTGAAAAAAAGGACTTACACAATTTGCACTCTAAGCTAGCGATATGTATGTGTATTACTAAGAAGTCATAAATGTGATTCAAGGATTTTAGGAAAAATCTCTATTTCATGTACATATTTTTATCTTAAAATTCATTATTCAAATTCTTTTGAATGTAAACAACGTCGAAATTTTAAGTGGCGCTTTCAATGGAAAAATAAAAAAGCCATTCCTGAGTAGTTTTCCTGTAGATATACATACATATGTATATAGATATTCTTTGTTTAAAATCAATTTGTAATCAGTAGTATTTTTCATTAGAAATTCATAAAACGGTAAAAATTACAAACAAAAAATTGCACTGGCAAAATTATAAATGTTTGTATTTGGAAATGCGGTGGTTAAATCTCTAAAACAAAAGAAACTCCTTTTTTTAATATCTTTACTAATTGGAAACAGCGTTGCATGTGATTATGAGTAAAGGAAGCTTTTAAATAACTACATTTTAAGTATTGTTATTTTAAGTATTTAAGTAAAAAGGAAACTCTAAGCTCGGCGGTTTAAAATCGGAAAATATTTGATAAAATAAGGGCCGATCTATATAGTACAATATACTATCTAAAATTTGATTATCAAAGTCACGTATCTATATATCTCATATCTTTACAGTTTCTATTTAAGTGAAATTATATTGGCATTGGGGCATTTACACAAATTAGGCATAATATATCGGGATTTGAAGCCTGAAAACATTTTGTTAGACGCACAAGGACATGTAAAGTTGACTGATTTTGGTTTATGCAAGGAGCACATTCAAGAAGGCATTGTTACGCACACATTTTGCGGCACAATTGAATATATGTAAGTTAAATACATTATTATTTTGTTATTGATTTCTTTACCCGAGAGAGATACTAGGGCTTGAAACGTTTTTCACTAAAATATTCCGAATCGCTTCATTATTTGGAACGATACTAAATAATAACTACATATACCTTCTTCATTTAATTCATATCATACATATGTATGTAATTATTATTTTTGTTTCATTCAAACAACTACATATTTTGGTTTTGCCACTTAAACTAAATAGGGCCCCCGAAATTCTAACACGTAATGGGCATGGCAAAGCAGTTGATTGGTGGTCATTGGGTGCTTTAATGTTCGATATGTTAACTGGCATGGTAAGTTTATTATTAAAAAAATCAATAAAAATATGGTGGTAGCTCAATGGGATGACATTGGACTACCAATCGAAACGACCTAAGTTCGATCCTCGGTTGAGGCCGCTGGAAGAAGTCTGATGAGGGGATGTGGTGGTCTCCGAAATGGATCCATAACTTTTACCAAAAAAATTTTTTCAATTTTTCTTAATTATAAATTGGCCAATAGCTCATATAAAATTCACAATAAAAATATGTTTTAATATTTTTTTCTTTGTTTGCTAAATCCCATGAAAGCCGCCATTTACCGCTGAAAATCGTAAAAAAACAATTGAAACAATTTTGAAAGCTAAGCTTGTCCTACCTGCATACCTCACACCTGAAGCTAGAGATTTGGTGCGTCGTCTGATGAAACGTCAAGTGCCACAAAGATTGGGTAGTGGTCCAGAAGATGCTGTTGCTGTACAATCACATCCATTCTTTAAGCATGTGAATTGGGATGATGTGCTGGCGCGACGACTGGAGCCCCCAATTAAACCAGTTTTGGTAAATACAGATATAAATATAAATAAAATAGATAATACACTGGCGCGAATACAGCTCTGGAAATAGCAACTGAAAATATTTTTTTTTTGTATGAGAACCAGGGCCGCCGAGAGAAAATCCGGGCCCGGGGTCAAAATAACTAAGGGCCCCCATACTAAATGAACAAATTCTCAAAATCAAAATTCAATGAATATATAGTTACGAACTTTAATTTATCTATACATGGCCGCTGTGGTGCAGTGGGTAGAGTGCTCGCCTGCTATGCCAGGCTTCTGTTTTAGCCACTCAAAAAAAAAAAAATGGACGTGTTTTTGTAGCGTCCGGAACGCAGTTTAAGTGGCTAAAACAGAGGCATTAAACTAAATTTCTGTCGCTAACATACTTTAATCATTAGCTATGGCCTAAATCTTTCCTTTTATCATAAAACGATACAATATTTCGCGATATTTCTGCCTCAAAAGTTCAAAAAATCGTGCGAACATACCGTCCGAAACGCCCAGGATATACCCATATCGCTGTATAAGAATTTGCATCATACCGAATTTTTCTGTTGCAACAGAAAACGAATTCAAATTTATGCTGCAAAGTCGACGCCAAAAACCAACAATTCCTTAAGTGGGGTGCAGACACTTTAAGAGATTTATAAAATTTGTTGAAATTTAAAATGATTGCTATCTACGAAAGGTGATTAAAGGTTTTGTTCGTTTATTTTCTGTAAGCAAACACTTGGATATCATTTTGAGATTCCCGGGCCCTCTAAAGCCCGGGCCCGGGGCAATTGACCCCTCAGCCCCCCCTCTCGTCGGGCCTGATGAGAACCCAGCAGTATTTATCAGCTGGAAAACACATATTTCCTATTAAATATTCAGTAGAGATGTAGTTCAAAAAACTGAATTTCCCTTTCGTTTTATATAGAGGTGGCGTTGAAAATCAACTACCTAAAAACTGCTGAACGAGAAGGAAGAGTTTCTGTATGAAAAAAATACCTGAATACGCAGGGAGAACTTCCATAGCATATATTTGAATATACCTGATTTCTTCACTGCGTGCTCAGTTATTTTTTCAGCCATGATTTTTGAACTCAGTTTCGGGGTATTTTTTATACTGAATATGTACCTCCTTACTTCGAATACTGATGGGAATACCAGTGTCCAAATTATACATACATATGTACCTTTCAAACATAGCTGGGCAATAATGATTAGTAATCCTAATGATTACTAATCGGATTAGAAACTTTGTTTTTTAATCCTAATTGATTAATTAGGATAAGATGGCTATTCTAATCGATTACTTTTTGATTAGATTAGAGCTAATCAAAAATCTAATGGCGATTAGCGACGATTAGCATATCTAATCAGAACTAATCAAAACTAATAAAAAAGAAAATCGATTAGATTTCTCGACTGGTTTTGATTAAATTTGATTAGATCAACTATTTTGAAATATTTTTGTAAAAAAAAAAACTTTATTTTTGTATACTAAATTTATTTACATGATATAAATATTGTTGAATATTTCATAATATTGTATTAAGTCGTTTTTCATAGCTACACCACCAATACCTCTGTCTGTTCTACCTTCGCTTTCTGGGCATTGCAATTTGTCGCTGCAATGTTTGTATTGTTTTCGCTAAA
This sequence comes from Urophora cardui, assembly GCA_960531455.1. Lineage (NCBI taxonomy): Eukaryota > Metazoa > Arthropoda > Insecta > Diptera > Tephritidae > Urophora > Urophora cardui. Next base: position 6,445,490 of record OY482673.1, read on the forward strand.
GCACCGCTAATCATCAACTAATGGTCCTGAAATTTGGAATAAATATGGTGCACTGAAGGAAGGGTGTCTAGCGTTCAATACCCGGCTTACGTTATCAGCGCCCGTCGAAAAGCTGTTTTCATTTGCTGGGATAGTCAATAACCCAAGACGGAATTCATTGTCTGACTTTTCTTTTGATACATATGTATGTAATATAAATCAGCATTTTTTTTTTTCAGAATATGTCTTTAATTTTTATACTTCAACTAGTATTTAGTGTTTAGGATGTTTAAGATGAAATTTCGAATAAAAGTTATTTTAAGTTTGTTACTTTATGAATTATATGACAAAAAAAAATATTTCAAAACAGTTGATCTAATCAAATTTAATCGAAACTAATCGAGAAATCTAATTGATTTTCTTTTTTATTAGTTTTGATTAGTTCTGATTAGATATGCTAATCGTCGCTAATCGCCATTAGATTTTTGATTAGCTCTAATCTAATCAACTAGTAATCAAAATATTAAGAATCAAGAAAAATCTAACGATTAGATTACTTAATTTTTCTAATCGTAATGATTTGTAATTCTAATCGAAATTGCCCAGGTATGCTTTCAAAACATAAATTAATCCTAGATTTGAATTCGATTATTTTTTTATTATTTTACAGAGAAGTGAGGATGATGTTTCACTATTCGATACAAGATTTACGAGACAAATACCGGTAGATTCGCCAGACGATTCAACTCTAAGCGAGAGTGCAAACTTAATATTTCAGGTAAGTGTTTGTAAATTAAAATGAATTGAGTTGAATTGAGCAATTCCGGCACTTAACACAATAATACGTACCTTAGTTTAAAAAACTAAGAAACACGCTTCAATGATAAAAATATTGCATATTTTTAGGCTCAACTTTGAAACGCATCTATCCCGTACCAATTTAATTTTCCAATTAACCCAATTATGCATTATTTACATATGATTAGAAACGCGGTCCGTAACGTTACAATCGCACGCATATTTTGGTTAATATGTCGAAAATATTCAGTTATGCACATATGTATATTTGAATGTTGACAATTTTACAAATACATAAGTTGGCTAGAAAAACTACATTTTATCTGTATAAAGTTATATACATCAAGTTTTACGTTGTGTTTAACGTTAAATTTTTTGGAAGTGAGTAGGAAGGTAACGTCACTCTTGGACAAAAATTAGCGAATCTTGTGAAATTATGAAATTTCAAGCAACGTTTTTTGCTCAATATGAAGGCTCAAATAAACGATAAAATTCTTCACTTTTGAAAAAATTATCATTCTGATCATTTCGGATAATGAAATATGCAGCCGCTAACGTTGCAAAGAAAAGTCTTTAACGTTACATTGCGATTTGACTTCAGAAAACCAGCAAAAATGGACATAAAAATAAATTTAGACTGTTTATATGATACAAAATAAAATATTTATTATTCATTACATGTATTTTCGATATTCTTGTAACATTAGCCGTGTTTTTATTTTAGCGCATATACATATGCACATATTTACATAGATACATCTATACTTTGCACTAAAACAGTTCTGCAATAAATACTTGAGCTAGATTTGCGTTTTTTAAAGTAAACAACTTTTGCTTTACTCAGCTCGACATTGGAAATGTGGTTCCTTTAATGGTATACCCGTTGGGCCATCCGTATATTCACAAAAATTTAAACCGATACGTCGGAAGGGGTGACATTTGCTTTTTGGATTCCCCCATTTACCTTTAAATGACAACCATGATGGCACTAAAGAGCGTGCTTGAATGAAGAAAATTTCATTAAATATATACATATGTATGAAAATCAATAATAAGCTTTACTAACCATAGGATTTTAAATTTTCGTATGTTATATCCACCGATTTCCATGTATTCCATGGTGTGCCGAAACCATTTATATCATACAGTCGAGCCACCTTGACAAATCGATGTTTACCAGGAGCGGTCCATAGACCATGTGAACCCTTTTGTTTATAGACAAATATACGTTTTTTACTTAAACTTGCTTTGATTAAGATCATGTGTGCGCATATGTACCTTAGCCGCAAATAACACCGGATGATTATTAAATGTTGTGACAGTTTTCGGAAAATTGGGTCTTTGCAATATACCTTTGCGTGTTTCTTGTTTTTTAAATTCAAAGGTACCAGTCAAACGATTGTATGAATAATATGCACCAAAATCGTGCGCCGAAACGTACATTGCTTCGGGCTCGACATCACCATTGAAATATAAACTCATATGTTCCCAATCGCCAATGTGACTGCCAATATCTTTGCGAGTTCCCAAACAGAATCCATAAACTGCCGGAAACGGAATACTGCCCAGCGGTCCCAAACTCACTGTGCACATTGTTTTGCCCTATTAAATGTATTAAAGCAAAAATAGCTGAATATATTTTAATTTAGTGTTACCTGACTGTATGGATAGAACATCCAATAGGTCACATGAAAATTTGGAATTTTTTTTGGTTTGTTTCCCGTAGTGTTTTTGCTATTCCCATCCTTCCATATATTGCCTTGTAAAGGTAATCGAGCGAAATTTTTATCGTTATTGACATTATTATCATCCATAAGCTCTTCGGTTGGCATACTAAATTTCACATTATCCGCTAAATTATCTATAAAATTATTCACTTGTCCTCCGCTATTTTCTACCGTTAGTATTGTTGGTGCATCTGTGGTAGCTGTCAATTCCACTGTACCATCAGTATATGTTTGTACCATTAATTCCAATGGAGCCGAAATTGGTGGAAATGGAACTAATGATGGTGGATTGTATTCACCGAGCCCAATCGAGTGTAAACTATTCTGTTTCACGTGATTGAATAGTGGATAAAGTCGGGACGAACGACGTCCTGTGTCGTTATGTACATCCAAAGGATCAATCGAAATTGGTATATAAGGGCCGCGAGTGCTGCTTAACAGTATGGATGCTGCAGCATGTGATAGTGGTGAGTTTTGAAATGTAGTTGTGACACTGTTGGTGTTGCTGCTACTGCCGCTATGGAAATCAGAGTGCGCTCTTATTTTAAGTTGATTATATGCTTCTGGCATTTGTGGGACCGGGTCGTCCCTTACTGATGTCTCAGATGTTGAGAAAAACGTCTCCTCACTTGGCTCATAACACAGCTTAATGACTGCGTAAATTGGTACAGGGGATTCCATTGGATTACGACCATACAAAAAGGACTTTTCATTTTCTAAAAGTTCATCTATGTACATATGTATAATGGGATTAAAAATGTAATTTTAATCATAACGCTGAAATTTTAGAATTTCAAGTCACAAATGGGAGTCGCTTCATTCAAGCTTAGGGTTTTCAAATATATATGAACCGTTATCTTTGAAAGTGACATAAGCCCATTTTTAAATATATCGAGATATTGAAGGGTTTACCTTTGGACTGATTCAAAAATATTGGTAGTCGTTAATAAGTGCGAGTTGTATTCTTAATAATAATAATACAATGGCTCTATGATAACTCTGACGAGTTTTATGGTCGAGCTTCTCTCCCAATTTTCCTACTAATTGGGTGGACCTACAGTTTTATGCCGGCTACGAACGGCGAATGCATTTTTTGTGGGCAGCTTTTTCAGAAATACTCTCGGAGGGTATGCCGCCCACTGCCGAGAGGTGACCGCTATTTCTAAAAATCCAATAATTGAATTTTAATTAATTGGAAAAATTTTTTTGGTGTTTGTCCGGACTGGGGTTTGAAACCGAGACCTCTAGCATAGCAGGCGAGCACTCTACCCACTACACCACAGCGGCTACGAGTTTTATTCTTACGCTTTACATATTTTAGATCAATTATCGGCATGGCCTGGCTCACTGAGCTGGTGCTGAGAACAAGCTTCTCACACGTATTTAATACGTGAGTTTCATGCGAGCGCAATAATTAAAACCGAACAAAGTGCTTACTTAGTATCATTCGGTTTGCCATTCTAGCAGGTCGATGGGTGATCAAGCAATGCGTGTACGTTTCCTACATACGTATATATGTTTGTCTGTACCCTGCAGGGAACTCAATAACTAGTGAGCAAAATTTCTAGTTCCGAACTACCGAAAAGGTGTCAAAAGGGAACTAGATCAATTGTAGTTAGACCCTCACCAGTTCAGGAGGAGTGAATTGAGTGACCATTATAAGACACTTTGATTTGTATGCAATTTCGAAGCGACAAAAATTCTATGAAAAGTTTTCGATCGTTCAATTTCCGTCGGCTTTGTATATTTCTGCAATTCTCAGATGTTTAGTGAAGCGTTTCATATAAAGAGTTTTCTATTTGCATCTTAACTTGTATGAAATGAAATGTTTCCCTAATTATGCTTTCCCGATCCCTGAGGCTTATTATACTCAGCTGTACTAGTACACAGAGTATTATAATTTTGATTTCATAACGGTGGATTGTAACAGAACGAAAAAATCGAGATAGATATAGACTTATATATATCAAAATGATCAGGGTGAAAAGAGAAATCGATTGAGCCATGTCCGTCCGTCCGTCCGTCCGTACGCACTCTAACTCGCGCAAAAATTGAGATATTTTGATGAAATTTGGAATGCAGGTTGGTATCGAGACTGGCACGGCTGGTATTGAAAATGGGTGAAATCGGACCATGACCACGCCCACTTTTCCTATATAGAAAAAATCGTAAATTTGGTATCTCAGTCACTAATATAGCTGGAGCGATGAAATTTCACCCACGTATTGAGCTCAGGCTCTTATGAAGAAATTTGATGAGATTTTGGAAAATGGGCGGTGCCACGCCCACTTATTAAGGGCCAAACATTGAAAGTTTTATGTCATAACTCAGAAACCGTTGAAGATATATCGATGAAATTTGGTATGCGTGATTTGCTTACTTAGACAAATGTTTTGACGGAAAATTATCAAAATCGGCTGACGGCCACGCCCACTTTTATATATGGGAACTATAAAGGGGCCTAATAAAAACATTTTAAGCGATATCTCTGTCAAATATACAGATAATTCATTGAAATTTTGTGCCAGGGGTCCAACTACGGACATAAAACAAAAAATACTAAAATTTTGGAAAATGGGCGGTGCCACGCCCACTTATTGAGGGGCAAATATTGAAAGTTTTATAGGCCATAACTCAGAAACCGTTGAAGATATATCGATGAAATTTGGTACGCGTGATATATTTACTTAGACAAATACGTGGACGAAAAATTACCAAAATCGGTTGACGACCACGCCCACTTTTATATATGGGTATTATAAAGTGACCCAGTAAAAGCATTTTAAGCGATATCTCTGTCAAATATAAAGATATATCATTAAAATTTTATGGCAGGAGTCCAATTATGGACATGAAACAAAAAACAAAAAAATTTTGGAAAATGGGCGTGGCACCGCCTCCTTTTAGACAAAGGAATCTACGAGATTTCGGAGCCCATAACTGGACAAACAATTGAGATATTATGACCAAACTTGGTTTATACACTTCTATAACTTGTGTTAATAGACACGCAAAAATTTATTGAAATCGGTTTATGACCACGCCTACTTTTTGACAAAGATATTTCTGGAACACCCTTTGGGAATTTGTAACGTGACATCTTTGTAACTAGAAGTCATAAAGGAATGAAATTTTGAACAAAGAATAATATTCATATGCTTAGTTGGATGACTGGTAAAAATGTTGAAAATGGGCGTGGCTACGCCCACTTTATGCAGCACTCGCTTTATATAAAGTACACCGTGTTTCCATCAAACGCAAACAAATTATGAAAGCATACAGCTGAGTATCTAATGTTCGATTCCACTCGAACTTAGGCTTCCTTACTTGTTTTTAATTTTTTTTATTTTATTACTTTTTAAATATTACTGTAAATTTTATTAAATAAATAAATAAAAAAATATATTTGTCAAAAAAAAAAAAATTTAAAAAAAAAAAAATATCATCCACCTTGACACCGACAGGATTCGAACCCGCGCCCCTCAGATTGAAAGGCACATGCGTTAGCCAGTCGGCCATCGCGCCACTTGCATGAAGTGTGTCAAAGACTACACTTAAGCGGCGGATGTAAAACTGTAGAATTTGTATGTACTTGTAGCTAGTTCAGAACTATCGAAATTGTGCCAATAAACGAACTAGTGTAAACTGTAGAATTTAGTACTAGTTCGGAACTATCGAAAATGTAGTTCAGAGAGTGACAATTGACACCGCCTAGGACATCGCCGTGTTAAATTCGCCAGTTGATAACATGCAAAAGAGATTTAGCTCGCACTAGTGGCGAAAAATGCACTAGAAGCAACCTAGTTCGGAACTAGATATTTTCCCTACAGGGTACATATGTATATACATACATAGTTCATAGTTATATATGTACATTAGCGTGGGGCGATTTGATTTTGCTAACCTACATACCTATATCGCGCCATCGAAATTCGGATTCCTCTTATTTTTCTGAGTAGAAAACTCCTCCACGACATTTGTCTAAAATTAATTTTGATGTTCCGGAATTTGGGTTTTATGGACCAAAACGGATTTTTGTTAATAAAATTGGGCAAAAATCGAAAAAAAAAAAAAAAAAAATAACCAGGCCAATATGCACATCGAATTGAAGCAGAATTTTATGTTGAATCCAGATATGAAATCAGAGTTAAAATCGGATGATCTGTTTTCGAGATATAGCTTGATTTCCGGTTATGGAGGCTGAATGCCCAAAATCGCATATTTTCGCGATTATCTCGTGCTGTGTACAATATATTTTAAATTTCTTTGCAAATTTCTTAAAGATAAGTCAATACAATATAGGAACAATATTTTATAATATTAATTTATCTTCCGGTATAGGAGAACTAGGATGCACTCTTTTTCTTTAGACCAAAATCGCGGTATGGGATCTCTATGTTATACTCATCCGATATCGATGATTTTCGCTGACAGCGCTTTGTGTACAATAAATGCTCTAAACCCAAAATTTCAGAATTTTAGCTGCAAAAATTGAAGAGTTATACCCTAAAACGTAGAAATATGCTGTTTGGGATTAGTTTTTTACTTTATTCAACTCTAAGAAAACTCGAGGTTACTCATACGCCATAGGGTGCTATTGGAATCAAAAAACAGTTTTCAGGCAGCATAAGTCTCGTTATGGGGAATATCTCTACAATTTTTGCAGCTAAAATTCTGAAATTTCGTATTTAGATCATTTACCCTAATGTACATACATATGTATATAAATTTATCTGCCGGTAAATTAAAGTAGCTTAACTTGCAATATGGTGAACGGAGAAAAATTAGTATGCTGTAAAATTTTAAACTGTTAGGTTTTGGATTTTTAAACTGTTCAATAATGGATATGTAGTGTTAGAGTAGGAATACTTATAAGTCAGAAATCCATGCTTGTAAACCAAAAATCTTAAAGCAAAGTTAATGGCAAAAACTTTAATGACTTACATATGTATGTATGTAAGTGCTTACAGTGAATAAAATTTTTACGAAAAGCAGAATTAACTAGTTAGTTTTTTTTTATTAAATTTAATTCTTTCCAATAGGGTTATATTTCGACTTAAATCGAGTGAAGTTTTTTAATAAACTGAAAACGCAAATAAATATGCCCACATAATTCTACATAGTAGGTATGTTTTAAAAAAAAGATTTTTTCATACAATACTACTACTTAAGTGAAGATATGTTGTTTTTTTAACTGTTGCAAAATTTTCTATTTGAGTTAGGATAATTTTTATATCTTAAAAACTTATTAAGTAGTACTCCACTTTAAATGAGTTTTTCTTCCAAAGATTAACACTATAACGATAACTCTATTTCGTATTATCTCGAGTTAAGCTCAAATTAGTTATGCAGTAACAGTATCGTTATAAAACAGCTGATCAACCAACCTTATGGGAAACAATGTATTTGATTAGTGATTCGCTAGTCGGTAACGCTATCTGGTAACAACCAAATGAATTTTGGTTTTCAGCCGTAACGCTAACCAGCTGATCGATTGTTTGTTTCAGTTGTTCACTGTCATGACCATACATGGGCGTAGTTAACTAACTGTCAAGTACCACTAATATAGTATTAGTGGATTTTAAAAATTTTCAACTACCACTACGTGTAGTGGGATTAATTTTTTTTCTACTACCACTAACAGCGTTTAGTGGTAATGGAAAATTTTTCAACTCAAACAAAAGCCATTTCGTGGTAGTGGAAACTTGTTTAACTCAATCTTCTGAAAATGAGTGGTAGTTGAAATCAAATTGAGTGGGAGTAAATTATTTCCACTAAACCATACTAACATATGCATGCCTGCTAGTAATTAATAAAACTGTTATCTTCAATAAAATTTTTTCCGGGAATTTAAATATTTAACATACACTGAGAGAAAAAAAATATATGGAGGGGTCAAAGAAATTGTTTACCTATTTTGAACACTACTTTCTTTGTTTTGAGTAAATTTTCCTTAAAACATGTTAAAAGGTTTATAAAATATTGTTGTTACATGCGTTACCATGGTTTCATATACTTGTTTTGAAAAAATTCATACATTAAAATAATGAAAAATTCTTTAAGCGCCATTCCATTCCCAACTTCCCTTGTTTTGAAGACTTGATTTCTTTAATTTTGAGAAATTAAATTCCCATACAAATCCCCATGGCAACGAATTTGTTTGAATGTTTTTTTATGTTTTTTCCACATTTTTGAGAAAATTTACACAAAACAAAGACAATTTTGTATTGGGACGCGTGTTCAAAATAAGGAAAATTATGTCTTTGATCGAGAGAAATTTTTTTTTGAGTGTATGTACACATTTATTTAGTCATACGTTCATAGACGCTTAAGGTCCGGTTATACTTGCATAGCACAGCAGCGCACAACATAAGAACTGTCACATACGAAATCTGTTTAATGGGCTTTCTGTGTAATCGATTACTCAACGCATAGCGGCACAGGGCACAGCATACAAGTCTGTTGAATTTTGATTTCTGTGTTATCTGCTATGCGGGTGACAATTGACACCGCCTAGGACATCGCCGTGTTAAATTCGCCAGTTGATAACATGCAAAAAAGATTTAGCTCGCACTAGTAGTGTCAAAAAATGCACTAGAAACGACCTAGTTCGGAACTAGAGATTTTCCCTACAGGGTAGGTATGTAAACACATATGCGTGTTTTCATACGTACGCCCGCACATAATTGGACAAATTTATGTTGTCAACAACAATCTGACATCAACTGATCGAATGCTAGCGGCTGCCGACATTGCCCGACAACGCTCTCTCACTAATACATATGTAACTAATAATTTCTTTGCACGTATTGAAATGCCTATAACTGTTTTAGATTATATCATGAAATTAGAATTTTTCAATTTTTCTTAATAATTGACCATTGGACTTACATACATATACCAGTTTCAAAAAAAAAAAAATATATAAAATTATTTAAAGAAGAATTAATTCCCGGTTTTAGTAGCATACACTTACAAATGTTACAAGATTTGTATTTTTTATGGAATGGTCCTTCTATATTTGCCGTATATGTATACACTAGCAAATACCCGTTCCGCTTCGCAATGACGAATAATAGTTTTATGTCACAATGAGTTTTTCCCCTCTACCTTTCTCTTTCTTTTTCTCTGTCTATCCTACTCAACTCCGATGCTCTCTTCCACTCCCACCCTTCCCCGCCATTTCCCTTTCTCCTTCATTTCCCCTTTTCTTTCCCTTACCCGAGAGCACCGGGTTGCACTATGTTGAAGCTCGTCTCAACACCTTTCATTTGAGACAAATATTATGGAGTCATCTGAGTCCACGATTTGACTCATATCCCTGTTCAACACCATTCGTTTTATACAAATATCGCTTAGAAACATTCCGGCGTTTGAAGAGATCGGTTCAGGCGTTCCTGAGTCATAGCGTAGTATGCATGTATGGGCATTAAAATTCAAATTAACGCAATTTTATTGGCCATAGAATACTTAAATTTTTAGTGTCGCATATGGTAATCTGAACTTTGACCCCCGTGAAACACCACCGTCATCAATCAGTACCAAAATTTATATTTGTAAGCCTTGGGTATAGAAGTATTGATTTTGGGTATTAGATAATTAAAAAAAAATATTTAGATTTTTCCACCCTTCATAGAGTTTTCTGAACTTTGGCCTCAATGCGCCACGCCTTAACCGCCACCAATCGGGACCAAAATTTACATATGTGTCATATCTTTGGCCATGTTACTACCGATTGAGGGGGCGATACCATCATTTAATGAACTTTTAATTTTTTCATACAAATTAAACGCACTCTCTGCGCTGTTCTGCCACGCACGACTGCGACGCTCACACTGAACAGGGTAGTTGACCAATGAATCTGTCAATGTTTGCGCTTTTTTCAGTTTTTCGAAATTTTTAAAACCGGGAAAAAGGTATTAATCTCTCGGAAATGCTCAAAATGAAATATAATTTATCTTGAAAACTGACTGAGTTATTAACAGAAAAGTTTATATGTATTTATGGTAATTTTTAAGTACCGTTATCTCGAAAATCGAGCCCAATTTGGGAAAAACAGAGGTGGCATTGAATTTAGAATGTTCCTATTAAGTAACGAAAACTGGAAAAAAATCGCCTTCAGAGCTCTTAAACTTCTTTCCTCAATATCTCGAAATCAAAAGGTAATCTGAAAATGCCATCGTATTATACAGCCAAAAATTTGGTTGACGTGTTTCGGCGTTTCGCTGTGATATTTCAGAAGTTTAAAATTTACCAAATTTACCTACAATGTATTAAAAACTAATAGCTTAAACAGAATCAGCGTCGGACGAATTTTCGACGAGGCGTCCTGGCAAACGATTAAAATACACGGAAGTATGTGAGAATGAACAGAACGAAAACGCTGGCGAAAATCGCCCGGCGATAATTCGTCAGAATAGACTTATTTCTAATTTGGACGCTATCGCCTGTCAAATAAATTGTTTGGAACTTGATCATGGTATAAGTATACAGGTACAACAAACGTCAAGTTTTCGTCGCCATATTAACCACCTGACAATTAAGCAGATTATGACATTTCGTGCTGCCATACTCAATGATAAAAATCCTCCATTAATGGCATTTTTTACTGCCTTGTTTTAAAAATAAATTGTAACCATGGTAGTAACGAATTTTTTCAATTTGAATTGAAAGAAAGAAATTTTTTCAATTTGAAAAAATTACACAACCCTGCAGTAAATTTGTTTCACTGCAGAATGATCATTGATGATTCTTTGTTGAATATTCATCACTGTTTTTTTTCTGAGGAAAGCAAACCATTTATATGAAAAATTCAGCAGTCTTTATTTGAAAGCACTCACTGATGCCTCCTCAGTCATAGGTGAATTTCATCAGTGATTCATAAAAGATTCATTTCGGATTTTTACTGCGGGGTATATCAGTTTGGCCGTACTACAAAGTAGCCCCTTCCCGGTATTCTCGGTGAGTTTTTAATTTAGTTTAGTAGTTACGATCACTTTTAATTTAGGCTTTGTGATCACTCTGGTATATAATTTGGGGAGGTTTTGGAGATTGATATAACTCCATATCGTCGCATAAAGTGCAATACCGCGTATCTGCTGCCACCCAAATTTTACAGGAGACAGTAAAAACTGTTTTAATTCAAAACGGTTCGGAATTTTACAACCCACATTCAAACCAAGGTAGATTTTTGGATTATATTCTTAATCCATTTAATCCATCATTTTGGCGTAAAACAGTTAAATGTGCAGTTGTTAACTTACACATGTATTTATAAGCGGTCTTGCATCTTTTATTTTGTTCAATAGTGACGGTTTTGCAGGCGTACGTGAAAACTTTTCTTGAATAAAACAAAGTTATAATCCATTTCGTGTTTATGAAAGGTATAATCAACTTTAAGGCCATTGGCAACTTACAATCTGGATTGAGAGAAAGGGTATATGTGTGTCGGGTGATTGACGCAAATATCAAAAAATTTTTATTTTCGTTGCCGCGAGCCGACAGCGAGCCGTCAACAAGTACATGTAGCACGACGGCTGCCGATTGCACTAACACACACAAAAAACACTCAAATTTGACTAACTCACTCAAAAAAAAAAAAAAACACTAAAACTGGCAATCCAGATTGTAAGTTGCCAACGGCCTTTAGTACATAGAGTTATAAAGCACTAACACCTATTATTCGGGGTATTGGTTCGAAAAATTTCCTCAATTCTTGAAAAGCGGCTTTGAAACTGTGTCATTATTTGGAATTGCGTTGTGTGAATCTCAAAATTGTTGCATGAATGGATGGGGACGGACGCCAGGAATGTATTTTTGGTGAAATCTCATTTTTGGCAAAAAATTTCACGCGGTTTTGCACTTTAAACGAGGATATGTATGTACACCACCATACCGAGTGAGCATTCCAGTCTATATATGTATGTATGTACATATATCCAATCCAATTACACAAAAATATGTACCCTAGATTTTACCAATATGAGTTGCTTATTTCCGTGGTGCAATAATACTAAATATGGCTGCAAAGACGGTGATATAAAATTTTTCCAATTTCCGACTATACCCTTTATTCGCGGAGAGTGGATGAAGATTTGTGGAGTGAGCGAAGAGGAGCTACCGAAAGTTCCATACATCTGCTCACTAGTGCACTTTCTAAGTATTTTCACGTTCTTTTTCTGTCCTTTGTTTCCTAAAATACCCAAACTTTCAAACAAAAATCTACGCATTCAAAAAATAAAAGTCTGGCATCGCTATACTCCAAAACTGACATAAGATCAAACTTCAAAAATCTGCATTTTAATCAAAAAGACAGCGTCAAAATGACAATGCACATACCTGTATTTTTTATACCATGGAACTTGATAAAAACATGTAATAAAACAAAAATATACGTTTTTTTGATGTAGAAAATTTGATGTAGAAATTGAAAATATGGCTAGAAGAGACGAGTCAATGGAAGAAGTAAGGAAACATTGTAATTATAAAAATATGCATATGGCAATTTCGCCTTGATTCTGTTTTACACGGCGATATTCGCAAACAAATGTCATCTCAGCACCACGCGAAAACACGACCGGCGATTGGTTCTGTTTAAGCTATAAGATTTTTTTTTATTATTAAAAAAAAAAAAACATCTTTTATACATACATATCGTAGCCCCATACGAAAACTAACACATTTAAAATTTCTGGCGAAAGCTATCAATAAAAAAATTCTGTACGAAAAGTAGAACATTTGACTTTTGGCCGACGAAGAGTAACAAAATCCACTTTTGGCTGACGAAAAGTAACAAGTTCGACTTTTGGCTGACGAAAAGTATCAGTAATTATATACTGTTTTTACCATGGTAGAAAAATAGAAGGTAAAATCACTTATTGACGTAGGCAGCCATCTTAGCCATTTGACTTTTATTGAATTTATGACATTTCATTGAAATCATGCTACCAGAGGCAGCAAATGTTTTTTTGGGCCGAAATCTGAAGTTTGTGAAAATAAATTAATTTATTTTCAAAAAAGCAATTGTGATTTGTGCAAACTAAATAAATAAATAAATTTACTTTCATACGCGTAATTTGTGAAAAAAGATTTGAAAAATGAGCTGCCTCTTCAGGGGATGCGAAAATACCGTGCACTTTTGCAAAGGCCAAGCGGTGAAGTTTTTTAGGTTTCCAGCAATTCCGTTTATAAGGAATCAATGGCTTCAAGCGTGCCAAATAGAGGAAGTTGATCTTCCAAAGAACTCGTTGATGTGCTCAGTGCATTTCGGTGCTAGCGATATTAGTAGCACAAACAACAAAACGTTACATATACAAATATGTATTTTTAGAGTGCAATTAGTAGAAAGCTTTGAGAACAAAAATCTCGAAGCTGTAGATACGTTAATTGAAAATATCTCGAAGACATCCTGTTGAAAAAAAAAAAGATTACAAAAACAAAAAAATGAAAAAAATTACAACTTAAATGAGTCTAATAAAGAACTTCAAAATGTAGCTTCTTGTTTCTTTTAATCTGAATTCTGCATTTCTGTTCCACCAAATTTTTGCTTGTATTGTACTCCTTCTCTTCCCTTTCTATAAGATAGAAGTGAAAAAGAACGAGCAAAATGTAAAGAAAAAATTTGTTCGGACATAACGATGACTCCAGCCTTACTTCTTTGTTAAATGCTCTGTCTGTTGTATTGCGTAAGGCTTTGTATTAAATATTCGAGCCAAATACTTCTCACTTTTCACATCCCTTATAATAATATATGACTTTCTTTGATAATTTCTGAGCTTTCTTCAACTAAAACTAAAATTACCAAAATTTTCTTAAAAAATCTCTATTTTTATATTTTTACAATATGGCAGCCTCACTCACAAAAAAGATACTTCAGAAAAATTCAATAGCCGTCAAAAAGTTTAAAGTGAAATTACCTTCTGAATTTTTATACCATGGTATATTCAATATATCACAGAAATATACCCAATAAATACAACGGATTCGCCTCGAATTCGAGACGATTTCGCTTCTCTGATTATATTATCGCGGCGATAGTTCGCGACGATGGATCGGCGAATCCGAATTCCCAGGTGAGTCACCCCTCTTTAGCGATTCGCGCAATTTTATATTCTCGGATCGTTGGCGATTCGAGATTTAGGCTCATTGGCGAATATATTCTAGAAAATCTTCTTCTGTGAATCCGCCTCGAATTCGCCACGATATCATCCGAGCTTTTCAGTCTCTTGAGTAAATGGTAAATTAAAGCCAAACAGGGAAATTCTTTGTATAAAGCAAGATTTAATAAAATTAATAAATGCTATTGCGATAATTGATTTTTCTCGAGTGCATCTCGAACTCGATACGAGTCCGAAAAATGACATTCAACTCCGCGAATTCATCTCGAATTCACCACGATATCATCCGCTTTTGTGTTTATTGGGTATTGAGAATTGATAAAAGGCGGGAGATTTGGCTCCTTCTCTAATCACTCGCTAATCGAATTCTAGTGTAGTTTTCAATCCTAGTTATCGATTTGAGAATATATAGAGAATTACACTAGTTACACTGGTCGACAAAATTTCAACAAATTTTTGTTACAGAAATAAAATTCTACTTTTCTAAAGGATTTCGGTGCGCTGAATCCAAGTCTGAAGTCAGATTTTCTGTAATACGTACAGTTTTTTAGATATTCGTGCCCAAAGAGGCGAACAACGCGATTTTTGGCTATATTCACTCCTCAATATCTTTTAAATTACTTACTTATTTTAAAAATTGATTAAAGCTATTGAAAGCTCGGTCATTTCTCTTGAAGACAAAGTTTTAATTTTTCGGATATCTAATTTAGGTATATAGTAATATATGTTTTTGCACAATAAGGTATTTTTCGTCGAAAACAACGGCAGCTTTTGTAGTATGTTATAGGCGCAATCAAATTTTGTAGTTGCTTAGAAGAATAATTTTTTTTACGAAGCCACTTACATACGTCCATGATATAATAAACTGCCTAAAAGCGTGCTTCAAAATTTTTAATTATATTTGTATGGAGAAAATATTGCAAAACTAATGAAGCTTAATATGCAATATTGCAAGTTACAAGAAAGATATCTGAAATATTAAAACGGTTTCTTCAAGAGAAATGTCAGCGTTTTCAATAGCTTTAAGCAATTTTTAAAATAAGTAAGTAATTTAAAAGATATTGAGCAGTGAATATAGCCAAAAAACGTGTTTTTCGCCTCTTTGGGCATGAATATCTAAAAAACTGTACGTATTACAGAAAATCTGACTTCAGATTCGGATTCAGCGCACCGAAATCCTTTAGAAAAGTAGAATTTTATTTCCGTAACAAAAACTTGTCGACCAGTGTTATCTAAGGTAATCTCGACATAATTTCTAACGTTAGAGACTGTGTTTGCTGGGTAAATATTGACATTAGCACATGCGCACACAGTAGCGCCAACATTATAAGCGCATTTAAACACAATAACAACAATAAACAATAACAAAAAAAACATCTAATGAGTACAAGAAAAAGCCAAAGTGATTGACGGCCACGACGCATCGCGCCGACGAGCAGGCGAGTTAGTACAAGTGACTTGTCGCAGCGAAAAGTGAAAACTTAAAGTAGATGAAAGGATGTAAAAATTGAAAATATGGCAACTTTGGCTGATAATGTTCAACTCGTAAATAATTATGTGAGAACATATATTTTTTGGTGCGTACGCACGCGCAGCAGTGCAGTGCAACTGCAAGTGTGCTGACTGAGGAGGAGTATTTACAGCAGAGCCAAATATTATGTACAAGTATATACCCAAATGCGGCTTGTCATACATCTTTTGCAAAAAGAAAGAACTACTTTAAGCAACTTCGTATAAGAAATGCACATGCATACGTAAATATACATGTGTATATGAATATAAATAAGCTAAGGCCGTTTGTTTGGCCCACGCGTGGCGGGAAGTCACAATGTGGCCGTTGCTGTTGGCGCGTTGGCATCATCCGTCTTCGCGCACATGTCGTATTTTGTTGCACAAACTGTCGTCGATGACGATGCGGCAATTATTGCCGCCAACCGTCGACTGTTAAAATGCGCTTTTATTGGCGTTGTTCTGCTGCTGCTGTTGCTGCTTCTTCTTCTATCTGCATGCAGCATC
This sequence comes from Urophora cardui, assembly GCA_960531455.1. Lineage (NCBI taxonomy): Eukaryota > Metazoa > Arthropoda > Insecta > Diptera > Tephritidae > Urophora > Urophora cardui. Next base: position 6,462,126 of record OY482673.1, read on the forward strand.
CGCATAATATGACACGCCATCGGAGTAGAGGAAAACAAGAAGAAGAAATAAAAGTAAACACAAACAAGTAAGGAAGCCTAAGTTCGAGTGGAATCGAACATTAGATACTCAGCTGTATACTTTCATTGTTTGTTTGCGTTTGTTCGATATAGGGTGTATTTTATATAAAGCGAGTGCCGCATAAAGTGGGCGTAGCCACGCCCATTTTCAACATTTTTATCAGTCATCCAACTACGCATATGAATATTATTCTTTGTGCAAAATTTCATTTCTTTATGACTTCTAGTTACAAAGAAGTCTTGTTACAAATTCCCAAAGGGTGTTCCGGAAATATCTTTGTTAAAAAGTAGGCGTGGTCATAAACCGATTTCAATAAATTTTTGCGTGTCTATTAACACAAGTTATAAAAGTGTATAAACCAAGTTTCGTCATAATATCTCAATTATTTGTCGAGTTATGGGCTCCGAAATCTCGTTGCTTCCTTTGTCTGAAAAGAGGCGGTGCCACGCCCATTTTCCGAAATTTTTCTATTTTTTGTTTCCGATCTATTGTAGAACTCATGCCACAAAATTTCAATGAATTATCTTTATATTTGACAAAGATATCGCTTAAAATGTTTTTGTTAGGCCACTTTATGATACACATATATAAAAGTGGGCGTGGTCGTCAACCGATTTTGGTAAAATTTTGAACATGTATTACTACAAGTAGTGAAAGTGTATAGACCAAGTTTCGTCATAATATATCGATTATTTGTCGAGTTATGGGCTCAGAAATCTCGTATATTCCTGCTTCTAAAAGGAGGCGGTGCCACTCCCATTTTCCAACATTTTTGTATTTTTTGTTTTATGTCCATAGTTGGACACCTTCCATAAAATTTCAATGATATATCTTTATATTTGACAGAGATATCGCTTAAAATGCTTTTATTAGGTCACTTTATAATACCCATATATAAAAGTGGGCGTGGTCGTCAACCGATTTTGGCAATTTTTCGTCCAAACATTTGCCTAAGTAAGTATATCACGCCTACCAAATTTCATCGATATATCTTCAACGGTTTCTGAGTTATGACTCATAAAACTTTCAATGTTTGCCCCTTAATAAGTGGGCGTGGCACCGCCCATTTTCCAAAATTTCACCATATTTCTTCATAAGGGCCTGAGCTCAATACGTGTGTGAAATTTTATCACTCTAGCTCTATTAGTGACTGAGATACAAAATTTCCGATTTTTACTATATAGGGGAGGTGGGCGTGGTCATGGTCTGATTTCGCCCATTTTCAATACCATCCGTTCCTGTCTTGATACCAACTTACATTTCAAATTTCATCAAAATATCTCAATTTTTGCGCGAGTTATCGTGCTCACAGACGGACAGACGGACGGACATGACTCAATCGATTTCTCTTTTCACCCTGATCATTTTGATATATATAAGTCTATATCTATCTCGATTATTTCATTATGTTACAATCCACCGTTAGGAAATCAAAACTATAATACTCTGTGTACTAGTACAGCTGAGTATAAAAAAAAAGCGAAGTAATATAACATTTGTTGGCAGGCACTGAAATGAAATGTCATTTGTTGAAATGTCATTTGCTTTTATTGAAAATTATTATTGCAAGCAACAAAAAAACGCAAGTAAATAATTAGTAAAACTGTGCGCGAGCGAAGATGGGGAAAAGACGTGGTCAGGACAAAATGTCTTCAAGTATTTTTTGTTGTACTACTTATTAACCACCTTACCCTTTACCCCTTTTTTTTTGCTGCTTCAGGAATCGATGACTTGAGTTGATTCTCAAGATCGCACGATCGCCACGTACGACGTTGAACGCGTCGAGCTGGAGTTGTTGCTGCCAACCGTGTGGCACAACATGTTGCAGCGGAGCCAATTCCGTATAATCGCAGCACCAAACATTTGTTTAGAAAATTAACTTGATGAAAAAAGTAAGTAAAAGCAAAATGAAAGAAAAAAATGTTTGATCAGTTCCCCAACACAGCACAATAAAAAAAAAATAGCTGAGAATGAGAAAACGTTGCACAAAGTTTAAAGCTGATTCCACATAAAACTTTTTCCGCTTTGCGTTATGCCGCTTTCTATGTCAAACAACGCAAAACTGAAAACCTATGCCACAATGAACGCTGCAACATCACTCACAAAATATTTATTTTCTGAAAAATCTCTCATTCTCCGTTTTATTTACAAAAAAGTAAATAAGAAAATAAAAATCTATTAAATTATTTTTCAATTGTGTGAAATTTAAATTTCTTTATTTACATTTGAATTAAAGTGAAACTGAAAAAAAATTTCAACGCGCCCAAAAGTTGGGATTTGGGCAACTTTGTGCTTTACGTAACTTCGGCGTTGCGTTACTTTTTGTTATGTGAGAAACCTCATATAGATACATGTATTTTAATCTCAGCTGTCACGCAGAAAGTGTCACGTAGCGCAACACAAAGTTCTATGTGGAATCAGCTTTAATATCAAGTTGATCTTGTTGCTGATAATATTAACCTTTTCATAATGAGAGTGTCTAAAATGAAGTCTAGCAATATCTATGATGTTTGTCTTGGAAGAAAATGTATCTGTAAAATATATCTAGTGTAAATATATCTAGTGCCAAGTTGGATACATTATTTGCGAGGTCGATGGTGGATACTGAGCAGCGAACCACCAGTTGGTAACCGATGCTATAAATGAGAAAACTCAAAAGTTATGTAGCCGATTTTAGGTGAGGTTAGGTTAGGTTGACCAGGATATAGTGATCCCTCACACAGACCACATACGGTCCTTAGTGTTTTCAACATAGCATTGGAGGCGTTATAATAACTGGAAATACAAGACTTCGCAAGTTTTGGTATTTTGTTTATTTTCTGAAGAGTACCTTGTTGACCACCAGATTCCACAACAGGGGTGAGAGTACTGAAATTTAAGCAAAATTCAGTCTTATTATTTAAACTAAAGGTACTCCTTGTACTTTTTAATGGAAAACATTGTACTATGGTAATATTAACTTTACCATTTTTAGTATCTAATTTTAATATATGTATGTATATTCCATGGTAGAAAAATAGAAGGTAAAATCACTTATTGACGTAGGCAGCCATCTTAGCCATTTGACTTTTATTGAATTTATGACATTTCATTGAAATCATGCTACCAGAGTAAACAGCAGCAAATGTTTTCTTGGGCCGAAATCTGAAGTTTGTGAAAATAAATTAATTTATTTTCAAAAAAGCAATTGTGATTTGTGCAAACTAAATAAATAAATAAATTTACTTTCATACGCGTAATTTGTGAAAAAAGATTTGAAAAATGAGCTGCCTCTTCAGGGGATGCGAAAATACCGTGCACTTTTGCAAAGGCCAAGTGGTGAAGTTTTTTAGGTTTCCAGCAATTCCGTTTATAAGGAATCAATGGCTTCAAGCGTGCCAAATAGAGGAAGTTGATCTTCCAAAGAAATGAAATTGATTTTTCGGTACCGGGTACCCATTAAAAAAACGATTTTTTTTTTACATTACTATATGAAAGACAAATAGGCATAATCATTGCTGATTGTGGTGTTTACGAAAACATGAAGGAGTTGTCAGAATTTATTGAAACTTTACATCTAAAGTGTCTATATTACTCCAATTTTAAAAAAGTAATCGATTTTTTCGTAATGGGTACCCATTAAAAAATACCGAGTTTTTGCACATCATTATTTGAAAATGAAATATGGCATATCATTGCTGCTAAGTGTTCAGAAAAATAGAGTTAATAATCAAAATTTGTCGAAACTGTACTCCCTAAGTGAATACATTACGGTAATTTGCAAAATTAAGTTGTTTTTTCCTTACATGTTAACCTTTAGAAAAAACAATTCTTTAAAATAAAGCATAATCGCTGTTAAGTAAGTAAGTAATAATCGCTGTTATATGTTAATAAAAACATAACTCATCGATGTTTTATATTTTAAATATTTTTTTGTGTAAATGGGTAAAAAAATATGTCAAATACAATTTATTCATGAAATTTTAAACTCGCGTTGAGCAACATTTTCCACTAATAGTAAAACGTTGAAATTTTGCACAGGTAATGTGATTAGTTAGGTGAACAAAATTATAAAAAGCCTCAATCAAAAACAAAAAAAAATATATAAAAAAATTGGACCACCCTGATGTGCATACATTTTTACTATTATTTTCGCAAGCTGTTTTTGTTTGGTGCTTAAGCAAAATATTATTCATTATGCAGATAAAGAATAATAGGTATGTTATTTATTTTTATTTTCTTTTTGTTCGCCTTTCGTCTAATCAGAGGGCGCTGTAAGGTGTCTCGATTGCATTTATTTGATTACACGAATTGGTTAACATATTATTTGTTAACTGGTGTCATTGCTCTCCATATATATAATAATATAATACAATGGCGCTATTATAACTCTGACGAGTTTTATGGCCGAGCTTCTCTCCCAATTCGAGGTGTGCTCCTTTTGTTTTTCCTACTAATTGGGGGGACCTACAGTTTTATGCCGGCTCCGAACGGCGAATCCATTTTTTGTGATAAGGTTTTTCATGGCAGAAATGAGGAGGTCCATAACAAAATGCAATAATTCCACTTTTCAAATATTTTGGTTTTTTAACTATATCCAATTCTACGCATTAAAACCTATGTAACCATTGCTATAAAACATATCAAAGGTCAATAATTTTACTGTTATTCAACACCAAAAATATTAGTTCAGACCAAAATGAAACATTTCCATATCTATCCAATTAAATTAATTTTATTTTTATGGTTGTTAGAAATATGCTTTGATTAAACTACCTTTGTGAATAACTACTTTGCATTTAATATTGTAAACACATTTGCCAATTCTTTTTATGCTAAATATTTTGAGAAAACTTTGGAATGCATTACAATTTTTCATTCTGGAAATATACGCATCCAATCTGAACGTGTTCTCGTTTATTTTAAACTCTCCCTAAATCAACAGAGGTGTGTAGTGAAAACTTTTGAGACGTATAAAGTTGAAGGCAAAGAAAAATTTACCAGCTATCTTAACCCATTAACGACGAAGGGGTATTTAAATACCCCCAAAACAGAGTTCATCCAAGTAGCCATATCTTGAAAATTATGAAAGATACCACAATAGTGTTTTTTTTTAAACGTTAAGAAAATGTAGGGGATTACCTAGTTTCGATGGTATTTCGAAATTCCGATTACTTTTTATAGCTTTTTCTTGTATAATATGGCGAGTTAAAAATAAATTGAAAAAGTATATTTAAGAATTCTTAAAAAATTTAATAGTTTATAGAACGGCGTTAAACTTCCAGATAAATTTGCCTATTATATTCTCTAAAAATAACCGGAACTAAAAACTTGATCATGTGAATACCTTAGGAGTCTTGAGCCTTTTCCTTAGTGGGGGTATTTAAATACCCATCCGCCGAAATTAGTATACATTTTTAGATAATCTGGATTTTTACATAACTCATTTAATAAGGTTGTTAGGTTCTTTTTTTTTATTAAAGTATAGAAAAATGAATATAAATTAAGTAATTTACCATAAAATATTTATTATTTGGATCTTTTTATCTTTTTTGCATCAGGTTCGACTGCATTGTAATAGTCAGAAAAACAGTTCTTAGGATAATTTTCCTGCTTTCGCTATCGTATCTCTGATTCAACGGATTATGTTTAATAAAGTTTGACATACCTAATAGTTTCAACCTGTTAATTGTTCATAATAAAACAAAAAAGTTATACAACAGAAAATAATAAAAAAAAATTGATGTATAGTGGAATTATCGAATTGTCATTCCAGCGTGCGAACAGAACTTTGATATTTCTGTCAAAGACAAAATCTGTGCTTCTTCTCGGTCTTTTCATGTCATTTATGCTCACCAAAGGAGCATTATTAGTCGATTATTACGCACAGTATCCGTTCCAAGGTCAAGCGACACATCATCTTATATCTGATAAAAAAGTTGTCAAACGTTATATAGTGATTTTCGGGACTTTTTAGATGGGGTAATAATTGGAGAACAACATTTTCTCCAAGACTATAATCATTACTAAATTTCGTAGCTGCACCAGCATAGGGTAAACGCCAGTATTTGTATCCAAATTGAATTGGTTGGCTTTTACCCAATAAACACAACGGATTCGCCTCGAATTCGATACGAGTTCGCTTCTCTGATTATATTATCGCGGCGATAGATCGGAGAATCCGAATTCTCACTCGAGTCACCTCTCATTATCGGTTCGCGCATTTTTATATTCTCGGATCGTCGGCGATTCGAGATTTAGGCTCATTGGCGAATACAGTCTAGAAAATCTTCATCTGCGAATCCGCCTCGAATTCACAACGACATTATCCGAGCTTTCGAGTCTCTTGAAAAGAGTTTTAAATGGCAAATTAAATCCTAATAGGGAATTTATTCGTGTAAAGCAAGATTTAACAAAATTAATAAATGCTATTGCGATAATTGATTTTTCTCGAGTTCATCTTGAAATTGATACGAGTCCGAAAAATTAAATTCACCTCTACGAATTCATCTCGAATTCGCCACGATAACATCCACACTTTTGTGTTTATTGGGTATAAACATTTTACCATAATAAGCTCATATTTTGAGAGAATACGCCGAACTGCGTGAATCTTTTATTAAAAATATCCTTCAGTGGCTTTTGCAAATTTGTCACTCGGCGGAAGGTTTTGGATATCACAAACATATATATGTTTCTTGATTTGTTTGAATCTGTCCCAACTCATAGATTTCTTTATGCATTCACAGCCTAGAAATTCGGGATTAGACTGGTATATTATGTAATGTATGATAGCCGGTAATGTACAAACTGACCAGGAAACTTTTTACTTGGTCTATCGTTGTGAAATATTTATTTTATCAGCATGCCCCCTGTAATCGTATTCATCAATCCAACTATCTACTTCCGACTGTAGCTCCAAAGCTAAATGTTTTTTATTATTTTTACAAAATTTTGGCCTTCCCTTATTATCACAAAAGATATAGATATATTCTGTTTTGATTATGTTTTCATTACGCAACTAATATCAGATGTTAGTTTTGGCACAAGTGTTCTGCCATACCAGATATTTTATTTATGTTCAGAACTCGAATCTGCCGGTTGGGTATTTAAATACCCCCTGTAAATCTCAGTTATCGTAAAAGTTATAAGCCTGAAATTTGGCAACACAACTTCTATGACTTATATAAGCAATCAGATAAAATTTTAATAAAATTGCACAACGGGATCTATGAGCAGGCTTTAATGGGTTAAAAGAGGCAAAGTACCCCTCGTTTGCTTGATGGAATTGATCTTGGTGCAGCAATAAAGTCAGAAAAGAAGAAAGAAGTTGCTAAACTATTGGAAAAACGTTATGGCGAACAGTGGTCCAAAATTTCTGAGTTGGAGTATTATACCAAGATACTTTTAGATCAGCAGGGAAATAGTGCCAATGGAACAGATGATATAACTTTATGAGATTGTTTAGAGGAGGTCACTGCAATGAAAGTGTAATATGATGTGAATTTATTGTAATACTTGTATGTTAATATAGTGATTTAAATGCAATAAAAACCGTTGATATAAAACAGTTTTTAATTTTCCTATAGAATATGTATAAGCAATTAAAATCAAAAAAAAATTATTTAAAGCAAAAAGCCAAAATTCCAAACCTAGTTTATATCAAAACGCAACATTTCCATACATGTTCAGAACAAAATGAAATAAATACTATTGGACGGACCAAAACGCAACATTTCCATTTTTTTAATCTAAATAACTTAAAAACTTATTGCCAGATAAAAATCTTTTTTTATGATTTGTATTGTTTTTAGATAACTATTAAACTACAACAGTTTAAAAAAAAAATATATATCCTATTGACTTAAATTAGTTTTTTTCGTTTATCCAAAAAAATTGTTTTGGTGGAATTATTGCGTTTTGTTATGGACCTCCTCAAATACACTCGGAGGGTATGCCGCCCACTGCCGAGAGGTGACCGCTGCTCTTAAAAAATCCAATAATTGGATTTTTACTAATTAGAAAAAAATTTTTTTTGGTGTTTGCTTGGACTGTGGTTTGAACCCGAGACCTCTGGCATAGCAGGCGAGCACTCTACCCACTGCACCGCAGCGGTGATATATATATATATGTGTATATATATATATATATATGTAACTCTTCGTATACCTTTGTTTTTGGCTCCCATACCGTGATGCATATTTAAGTATTTTAATTAGCTGATAATTTTTTCATTTCAAAACACCCTGTACCTCTAAAATTATTTTTGGCACTTTTAGCTTTAATTCAGAAAAGCGAACCAAAAATTTAGTTCTTAGGGCATTCACAAAAAGTATTATAAATATATATCAGCTAATATAATACAAAAAGAAGGGCATTTAGTCACTCTTTCAAAATTGAAAATTTTCAAATATTGGAAAAAGGTGGAAGAGATTTTGATAGTTTCTGTTAGTAGAAGGTCCAAACTACCATAAACAAAAAAAAAAATTTCACAGAATTTAATGTTTTTTTTTTCCTCCAAAGTTTACCAATTTTCGGATTTTGGTATGTTTAATCATATATTTACTTATTAATAAAAAAAAAATATATTTGTATACTTGGTTTTTTCATGAACCTTTTTTGGTTTGTCGCATATATCTTTATCAAATTGCAAAAGTTGATTTTGCTAGGAATAAAAATGTATTTTTAACAAATTTTTAACTGCGACCACTTTTATGTGCGAAGCGCCGAAATGAAATGGTATGTAGAAAATAGGTGTACTTTGAGGGGGTGTGTGAGGCTGAGTTGTTTTTATCACAAAATAACTTATGAACTTCTCTTAATTGGAGTTTTAGCTGTAACTTGACATCAAAACATCTAAGTTTCAAGACAGTCGATTTTTGTATTTTTGTCCACCTTCGCGGCACTGTGTGGCGTCGTGAATCTAAGAGATTTCGGAGCCCATAACTCGACAAATAATTGAGATATTACGGCGAAACTTGGTGTAGGTACATACATACTTCTATTCCTTCACTCAAATAAATTTTGGTATAAATTTTAAACTTTTTTGGTGGATATATAGGACACGACCGAAAAATTATTAAAATTTAAACTTTGAAAAGTGTAAAAGATTTTTAAACTTTTAAGGTTTAGATTTTATTCCAAATTAAAATTTATTTTAACTTTCAAAAGTTTAAAATTTAAACCTTTTTTTTGTTTAAATTAAAAAAAAATATCTGCTCCCAAATCCTCTTTATGCTTTTCCCTATTGTATCTTCTTTCCTATCCTTTTCTTCCATATTGTTCTGCCCCAACATCCTTTTAATCCCAAATCCTCTTTATGCTTTTCCCTATTGTATCTTCTTTCCTATCCTTTTCTCTCCTTTTCTTCCATATTGTTCTGCCCCAACATCCTTTTAATCCTTTTCCATATTGTGTCTTTTTCTTATCCTCTTCTTCTCCTTTTCTTCCTTCTTCATTTTATCTGTTTCCATAATTATTTTGTGTTTGTTTGTTTCTCCATTCAAACAACGCCACACAGTCATTCATTCAAATTGTCCAATAACTATAAATGAGATTTTTATATTGTTCATTTCTCGAAAAAGCAAGTTGGAATTTCAAATCAAAAATTAAAATTTTTTTGTTGAAACCAAATTTTACTACCAATGAAAGTTTAAAATTTAAACCTCAAAAGTTTAAATGACAAAAAATTTTAGATTTAAACCAAAAAAGTATGAAATTTATTCCAAAAAATACTTTGAAATATTTGAACTTTTGTAAGTTTGAATTTTAAACCAAAAAGGAATAACAAACTTTTAAACTTTCGAAGGTTCAAAATTTAACCAAAAAAAGTTTTAAATTTCTTTCAAACCAAATCAAAGTTTAAAAAATATTCCAATATTTATAACAGCGTTGTAGTAAAATTTTAGCAAAATCGGTTTGTAACCACGCCTACTTAAAAAAAAAATCCTAAAACTCCCTTTGGAAACTTGTAACGTTGCATTTTTGTAACTAAAAGTCATAAAGGGATGAAATTTTGCACTAAGAATATTCTAGGCTTGGTCTGATGAGAGATAAAACTGTTGATAATGGGTGTGGCCACGACCACATTATGTTGCACCCTCTTTACATTAAATATGTGCACCGTGCCTCGATCAAACGCATACAATTATAATAAAAATGTAAGAAGTACCGCAAACTAGTTTGCATATCAAATTGGTGGGAAAGCTAGCCATTCCCGCAAATTATTAACGTTTACAGTCCCAAGCCATCCTTATTAAAGTAATGTAGTGAAGTAAATTAGCTTATTATACAATAGCCCTGTTTTTATTTAAGCGCAGATGTATATTTTGTTTAAATGTCGAAGTTATACCGCAAAATGTCCATATCTGAACAATCGGTTGTATGGCAGCTATATTTTATAGTCACCCCATTTCAATTATTTTCAGAAAAAGTTAAGGTAATGCTAAAATATGGTCATGTGTAAAGTTTGGGCAATTTAACTCATAAACAGACTGAGTCATTAACAAAAACGTCCAGATTGATGGTAATTTTTAAATCCTGTTATCTCATAAACCGGAGCCAGTTTGGAAAAACGAATGATGTCATTGAATTTAGAATGCCCCAATTAAGTAAGAACAACCGTCAAAATCCTTACGTTGGAAAAGGGTTCTAAACCTAAGAAAAGTTTATAGACGGGAAAAAAATTACCTTCGGGGCTCTAAAATTTCTTTCCTAAATTTCTCGAAAACGAGAGTTAACTTTGACTTTCTGAAAACGCCATCACATTCTATAGCCAAAAATTAAACTGAGGTGTCTCGGCGTTTCGCTGTGATATTTTGAGCTCCCTACAGTGTTATTAAATCAGTTACAAGTTTTATATTAAAGATTTTCCAAACGTGTTGCTTACTGAAGTAAGTTTATTGTAAACTTATAACTAGGGAAGCTAAAAATATGCAAATGCATATTGCATATGCAAATGCATATTTAGACCTAAAATGCATATTTACGGTCAAAATGCATTTCGTGCTTATTTTGGCATATTTAGGCACTTAATCGAGCAATATCGAAAAATATTAAGCTGGAAATCTTATTTGTGGTTAATTCAGATAGTTGCGTATACATACAAGCAAGGATATTTAACTATTGATCTGGGCCACGGAGAGGAGCATTTTCCCTTATAAAAATTCACCACGACAAACACTAAGTTCTTGTATGCATACAAACAAGGCTACTTGACTGTTGATCAGAGCCTCGAAGCAAACCCAGAGTAAAAAAAAACTTTGATCCGATGCCCTGTTATTGATAGAAAACAGCTGTAGTGTAAAAATTTGAAGGGAACAATAATATGCAATATGTATCGACATACATAGGCATACGCTACACGTTCAATATGAATATTGCCATATTTTTCTCGCTCTGAGGTTTAAAATTTTTACTTCTGTCCTTTTCACACTTTTACTTTCAATTCAATTCGATGGGTGGCAAAATGTTCATGCTACACCGTCAATCCGTATTGTCAATATTGCGATCCGGATCGCGGATTTCAAAATTTCTATCCATCATACTCGATGCTAAACGGTCAATATTAATCGTTTTCTGCATACAAGAGCTTTTTCTCGGAAAACCACCAAAAATTTACCCTGGGAAATATAGTAAAACATATAATAGTTCAATGGAACCCTGCGCAATATTAATGGAATGGTTTCGCTTGCTTTGTAAAAAGGTCTCATGTATTTACATAAATACAAATCTAAAATTAATTTAAAGTATTTGATAGTATTTAAAAACAAATTTTTTAAATGGGGAAAATGTGAATTGTACGTTTCAGTTCTTATATTATTATTATTTTGCGAAATTCGTTAAGTAAAAATGTAAGCTTGAAATGAAGTACATACATTTTTTGAGCATATTTCAGGTATTTTTTAGGCATATATGCATATAATGAGATTTTTTCATGCATATTTACGAGCATATTTCAGTTATTTTTCGGGCATACTAGCATGCATATTTTCAAATTTTTCGTGCATATTTTTAGCTTCCCTACTTATAACAAATGTATTTTGCACTAGCAAATACCCGTCCCACCTCGCAGCGACGAACAAAAGCTTTTGTGTTATAATGGGTCTTTCCCTTTACCTTTAAATTTACCTTTACATTTACCTTTACATTTACCGGAACCATCCATCGCCATCCGGGCCCACTACTTGAACCATCTCTGGGAAACCGATTTAAAAAATAACAATGAAAATAACTCTATGTTGAAGGCCTGCTCAGCACCTTTCATTTGATACCAATATTGCTCAAACACTTGCTGGCTCACTCTGGGTCCACATTTGGGCCTATATTCTGGGAAGTCCCCACTTTTTCGAAATTCTATATACCCTATTATGTGCGCTAATACCACATGAATTTAGTGTGAAAATTTTATAAAGATCGGTTGATTACTTTGGGAGTCCACATGGTGTAATAATTACAGGTGACGTAAATAGAAGAGTGCGACACTATTCTCAAATAGTAAGCTCTTTGAAACGGTAGGGTTGCATTTCCATAGGGAAAAGAGGGAAAAATCTAGGGCTAAATTGGCCGGATCCGGTCCAAAAGGGGGAGTAGATTATTTATATATTTATCTTATTGTTAAAAGTAAAATACAATATTTATATTATATTATTTACCTACAATTCTTAAGAAGCTTTTATTCACTCTTGAGATACAAAATAAATTGGTGAACTGAACCAATATAAATATAAAAATTAAAATAAAACGCCTTAAAATTATGATATATTTCACATTTAACTCAATATATTGAGTTCAATATGAGGTAAAAGTTATAATCATTAGTATCAGGTTTCGTTTTTCCGAATTCGGTACAACTCACCGAAAAAATATAAAACGACGATATAATTTATACTCAACTGGATATATTCAACTCAATATCTGATAAAATTTATAATCGTTATAATATATCTATCTTGTGCCTTTGTAAAAATATTTTTGACACCTTCTAATATTGCTCCGTCTCGTGTCCTTTCGGCTTTTAGATTTTTATTTTCGCTTTCTAGAAGCTTTATTTGCAACTTTAATCTTGATATTTGAAGAAGCATTGGATCTTTGGCAACATATTCCTTGTTAGAGCGAAAACAGTTTTCAAAGAACTTTTTAAATAATATTACATACGGAGAGTGATATGTAATATTTGGGTTGCATGGTCGCGCTTTTTACAAATACCATGGTTTTAGGAATCCCAAGATAAGGGACACCACAGGCATCGGCACTGCTTCCTTTGTAAGCAAGCGTCGTTTTGCTGGGTTATGCGGTTGCCGAAACTCGCATTCGGCAAAATGCAGCTCGCACACTTTTGAATTTTGTGCGAGCATCACACCGCTGCTTTCCCTAGCAGAATCACATCTGGGTCTGTGGGAGGGCCAAACATTCTGAAACTCGCCGCCGTCCACGGTTTTCTACAATGGGCGTAGCTTGTTTTTGGCATTTTTGAAATGATGGCGCGAAAATTTAAATTTTAACGATTTTTTCTTCATAAATAATAAGATTGTCAAAGGAAATAAAAATGTTACAAAACAACTATTGTTTTAAGTTTTTACCAAAATTCGCTCCTTCATACACCTAAAATACACATAAAAACAACACTTTTTTGGGATCAACTGGGGGCAACATTGGAATTTCATTTTCAAAGAGCCGAATGACAGGAGAAAGAGGAAAACAGAATGAAATAGCTGCCTACTTACGTCACCTTGTTATTACACCATGGGGAGTCCATAAAGGACACACACACACATTCATTTGTATATAATAGATATAATAGATATTGGGAATTGTATAGCATTCTACAAAACAAATTGAAAAAAACCAATAATTTCTTATGCCCGAATCGCAATTTGGCATTCGGTCGGTCGCGCTTCTGACAAGTGAGTAGAAATGTATGGAAATATATGGAGCAAATCGCATTATGACCTCAAGCGTTTGATCGTAAAATTTTTGTAATATCGTATGTTCATTGCAACGCTGTATAACGCCTAAGTTGAACATTTCTCTACTAAGTCGGGCGTTTGACATTAAGTAAATTAAAATAGTTTTTTTTTTTTGATGAAAAATTATGAAATTTATGAAAAAATTCAACAAAATATATTAGTGGCAGTGAAAACTATTACAATCCAACATCTAATATCGAATGTCAGTGTGAAGCGGCTTTGAGGTACGATCAACGCGCGACCGACCTAACGCCAAATTGCGATTCCGGCATTATTTTCTCCTGGACTTAGCAAGTAGATTTTGAGAAAAAAAAAAAAAATTTTATGGACTTAGCACATTTGCATAACACTGCATTACACCATGAAAAACAGATATTATGGTAACTTCCTTTTGGCAGACGATGTATTTTTAGTTGTACCATTAAAATCTCAGTTTTGATAAAAATTGAACTTAGCACATTTGCTCACGAAGCCAACGTTATATCGTTTTATGGCAAAGTTTCTTTAGTCTGTTCTATTATAAAATCGGTCAGTATTGATAGTGTGACTGCAAGTCAACTATACGTACATATGTATGTCTAACTAAAACTGCTGTTAACTACACTGAGAAAAAAGTACTATTTTCACATGTAAAAAGAATCAACAAGATTTTTGGTAAATATTACAATGCTGATTTTTTTATATTAAAATCAAAATCTTGAAAAAATGAACTACATAATATTTAACTGAACTCACACTTATTCCATATGAACCAATTTCGGGTTATTTTTTTGTTTCTAAAACGAAATATTGCATAAAATCAGAAACTGTATTTTAAACAAAACTCTGGTTGATTTAATTTTTAATATAAAAATAGTACTATTAACCAATTTTTGGGTGATTCTCTTCTCAGTCTACTTTCTTCCATAAGTGGACTTATGCCACTTTCAAAAATAACGGCTAATATGTATGTAGTACATACCTACTATGTACTACACCATTTCCAGATGGATTTTAGAAAGCGTCAAATGGATTTTAGAAAGGGGAAATTGGATTTTAGAAATGTCAATTGGATGTTAGAAAGGGAAAATTGGATTTTAGAAATGTCAATTGGATTTTAGAAAGGGGAAATTGGATTTTAGAATAGCCAACTGGATTTTAGAAAGGGAAAATTGGATTTTAGAAATGTCAATTGGATTTTAGAAAAGGGAAATTGGACCTTAGAAACTGTAAATTGGATTTTCGAAAATTTATATAATTACGTATATGTACATTATAATTTCATACGCAATAAAGAATTTCTATTCGAAAAATTCTGTGTAAAATTTATTTTTCACGCACATTCTGAAATCTAATTAACGCTTTCGAAAATCCAATTTACGTTTTCTAAAATCCTTTTAACGCTTTCTAAAATCCAACTGACATTTCCCCTTTCTAAAATCCAATTGACATTTCTAAAATCCAATTCCCTTTTCTAAAATCCAGTTGACATTTCTAAAATCCAATTCTCTCTTTCTAAAATCCAATTGTCGTTCATAAAATCCAGTTAACGCTTTCTAAAATCCATCTGGAAATGGTGTAGAGCTCTGGATACCCGGGTATCGAGCAATTCGAACTGATCATTTTTGTTTGAAGCCCGATTGTTGTTCAAATGCCCGTACAAACATTCGAGCTTACCCAGTAAACATTCGGAGTCATAAAAGAATCAGAAAGGAATCCTAAACTGGAGTGTTCACACTCATTATGAGCTCATTTTGGAGTCCGAAATGTATGTATTTCTGTTCTTAAGGTGGTCGTCCGATATGAGCCTAATTTCATACATTATATGAGCATGAATAAGAGTCATAAAAGACTCCTATTGGACTCATATTTATGACTATCTTTTTTCGAATTTTTGTGACTAGTAAAAGAAAAAAATTTTTTTTTTGCATTTTCCTTCCCCTTACCCAGTTCTCTTCAAACGCTTGTTATCCTCTTTTCCAGACCTTCTTCACCTTCAGTGCTTGCTTTATCGTGTTGTCTATTTTGTATTCTCCTCCTGATTCGAACCCGACATTAACCTGAAATTCAATCCAATGCCATTATATACTGGGACATTCAACATTATATTGAACATCAGTGATATTTATACTTCCCCTTTTTCGAAACGGCATCTCTGAATCACAATTATCATTTTAAAAAACAAAAAAAAACGTAAAAAAAATCTTAAGCTATCGGACTCCAAATTATGAGGCTCTTGTTTCACACATATTTCGGTGTAATATATAATTTCAAAAGTTTAAGACTCTTATTATACACATATTTCGGACTCATAATGTGCTTCAAATTATGAGTGCTCCGAGAATGTTTGCAGGGTACAAACAAAAAAAGTGTATCGGAAAAACAAAAATAAAAAAACTACATATAAAGAAAAAAATAATAATAAAAGAAAAAAACAAACTTCAAAACACCCGAATTGTTGAAATGCCCGTACAAACATACGGGTAATAAACAGACAAACGCATGCGAGCATTTGAACATTTGTTCGGGCTACTCGAAAATGTTCAAAAAAAATCGAGAGCTCTACACCTTTTTCAGTTTATATTCAGAAAGTTGCAATTGATATTCAGAAAATTAAAATTCATATTCAGAATTTCCATTTCATATTCAGAAAGTTGCAGTTCATATTCAGAAAATTACAATTGATATTCAGAAAATTGCAATTAATATTCAGAAAGTTACAGTTCATATTCAGAATTTCCATTTCATATTCAGAAAGTTGCAATTGATATTCAGAAATTTACATTTCATATTCAGAAAGTTAGAATTCATATTCAGAAGCTTCATATCATATTCAGAAAGTTACAATTGATATTCAGAAAATTACAATTTATTTTCAGAAACTTACAATTGATATTCAGAAAGTTGTTCAGGTATTTTTTTATACCTTGCATTCAAGGAAAATCTAACATGTTGGATGCATTGTATAGCTTCACATGGAAAAACTGATTGACCTGGAGGGAGAGGACGAGGATGAAGAAGACAGTCCCGGTGTGAAAGAGAGCCAGAAATGAAAAACCTTTCCACAAATAAACGCGGCAACGAAAATTGTAATTCTTTATTTTTATACAACCCAAAATATTTACATAGTAACAATATATGTATGTAGAAAGTGTACAAAAATAATGTTAAGTATTTGGCGGAGGCTAAGGCTACAATTACCTTCAAGCCAGGTTAGCACCTGCTCAACCTGGTCTGCTGTGAGCTTTCGCGGCTTTTTACCGCCGGCACTTTGTTTTTCCAGTCTTCCAAGTGTAGGCCGTTGTGTAGGCGATGCCCAGCGATTTGGCTAGGGTTGGCCAATCCTCCCCTTTGTTAGCGGCATTGACAATGCGCTCCCTGTCCATCAAGGAGTAAGACTTGTAAATGCTCCTTTCAATATCTTCGGTGTCTTTAACAAAAAAAAAAAATGAATTTTTAAAAAAGGTTCTGAAAAACCTTGCTCAAGTTTCAAATACTTACCATCAATTGAAGCTCTGCATATTGCTTGGGAATCGCCATGAGCAGCACATATGTATACAATATAAAATTTACACTCGTGCAGTGAAATTTTCTGAATATCAATTTTAATTTTCTGAATATGAATTTTAACTTTCTGAATATAAATTGTAATTTTCTGAATATTAACTTCAACTTTCTGAATATCAATTGTATTTTTCTGAATATGAAATGGAAATTCTGAATATGAATTGTAACTTTCTGAATATCAATTGTAATTTTCTGAATATAAATTGTAACTTTCTGAATGTAAACTGAAAAAGGTGTAGTATGTACCAAAGATGTGAAGGATTCAAATTATTTGCTATTCGAAATCAGTGAATTTGTCCAGTAATGATCCAATTCAGTACAAATTGTTTGCAACAACCCTCGTAACGAGCAGTAACGAGCAGTTTTTTATTGAATGAAAAAAAAAAACTGAATCCATTCAGTTAAGTTTGCACTCATGTTTGATTAGGAATGATTCTGCAGTATTCACATACTCTACTGAATGCTTTCCCCCCATTAAAAACCACACTCAATGTTTTTTTTTATTGGAAATGTGCGATCCTTTAGGACAGGGATGGGCGCCGCAAGGCACATAAACGCAGCAGAGGGGCGATCATGGGCTTTCGTGGGCACTGCATAATTTCCGGGGAAAGGGGAGCTAAGGCGATATCGAAGTTGATGTACACTCCGCCTTACGTGATGTTCATCGCACAGCGCGTACGGAAACACTAAAAATGAAAACCACATTGTTTTATATAGAGAGAGGAATTCACCAATAAAATGTGCAGTATTGCCGCTAAAAAATTTGGAAAAGTGGCCGAAAAAAGGAAAAAAGTGTCTCCCAAATTTTTTTAGCTAGAAACACATTTTTATATATATTTTGTGGTTTATTTAATGCTTAAAGCAATTTGCAAGCGGTTTGTACCCTTGGTCTTAAATAGTGAAAGTTTCGAAAATAATCTTTCTGCTGATGCACTGCTGGCAGCGTTAATATATTCGCAACAAATTCACAACAAGTTCTCATTTAAGTTGTTTTTAATTTCCCCACGTTGTGCGAAAACTCTTCTATTTCGGTTTGTTAAAACAATTTTCTTGCATTCTAAAAATTTTTACTCCCAAATAATTCTTTCGGGATTTTCCTTCGCAGTGGAGAATTGCTAATGAAAATTGAAAAGAGGCTTTTTTATGTGAATTTTATATGAGCTATTGGCCAGTTTCTAATTAAGAAAAATTGAACAATTTTTTTGGTAGAAGTTATGGATCCATTTCGGAGACCACCACATCCCCTCATCAGACTTCTTCAGGCGGCCTCAACCGAGGATCGAACTTAAGTCGTTTCGATTGGTAATCCAATGGCATCCCATTGTAGAGTCTGAACGCATGTTCAGTAAAGCTGGTTTAATTGTAAGTGATAGGCGGTCGAGTTTAAAACCAAAAAAGTCGATGTGTTATTATTCTCACAAAAAAATTTTATGAATTGTAAAATCAGTTGGTATTTTTAAAAGTAAGGCAGCGAAAAATAAATGGATTTGAAAAAACATATAATATGGGTCGATACACCCAGAAAAAAAAATCCTGTGAAATCAACCAAAAACAAATTTTGTGGTTAATTTTTTTCAACACGATTCTTAATGTATGCCATCTTGTAAACGTGTAAATTTAACACTACTGTCAAGTGTTAGTTTAACAGGATGATAACTGTAGAATTAACACTAAAAAGCATTGAGTTTTCCTGTAGATTTTACAATTTTAACTAGTTAATGTTACAATTTAAGCTAGTTAAATTAACACGAAATTGTCGTGTTGAATTAACAATAACATCTTTTTGATTTTACCTCAAATTTATTGTTAAATTAACTAGAAAGTCGTCTTGATTTTACAATTTATTTTTATAAATAACAAAAAACAATATAATAATATAAAACAAAATATATAATAATCAGATCAATAAACAGCTGCTTCGGTATCGCTCGTTATGGGCCGACCAAAAAATCACTTACATATTGGCACCGAGTAATGTTTGGTCGCTAACGCAACGGTATATGCACCGCATGCTGCGTGCAAAACTCCATTCGCTAAACATCTCCTCGTGGTAAAAATTGCAAACTATGAAGAGGAAAGAGAAAATGTTGAACATTAAAAACTTTTAGAAACAAAAATGCAATCCACTTTTAACTCACCTGCAAACTAAAAATATAAATGGAAAAACCATTATCACGCACTGCCAATGATGCTAAGATCCCATCATTGCCACGGCACAAAAGTTTCTTTTTGCTAAAAAAAAATAATAATAATTTGTGTTTTGCACGAACAGAAGAACTTCAAATGTTGAAAAATTGTGTATGTTTCAAAATAGTTTTGAAGTTCTTTTTGACACTTTTTAAGATTATATTGACACTATCATCGTGTTGAATAAACCAAAACTCCAAATTACATTTATGTTATATCAACCAACTTTTATTGTTAATTGTGGTTCTTGTTGTTTTAACATTTGTTTTCATTTTGTATTAACACTAGAATTGGGATGTAATTTTTTTAACATTTTCCTTAGTTTATATTGACACTATCAACATGTTAAATAAACCAAATTCCAAATGACATTTAGGAATAAAATTTTATATTTGAATCATCTTGCATAATTTAAAATTTCTTCATGTTGTATCAACAATAAAATTTGGTTGAATTTACCAAATTTTCAGATGACAGTTACAAAGCCAAAATCATGTTTCAAACATCGTGTAAATTGTTGCTGTTCTATGTGTAAAGGTCGATCGCGTTAATTTTACATGAATCGTGTGATGATTTTTTTTCTGAGTGTACTATCGATAGTATCGATAGTCACCCTTAGGACTATCGTAAAACATCGATGGTCGTGACTATCGATAGTTTGACAGCTCTACCTCCGAGTGTATTTCTACCATGAAAAAGCTTCTCACAAAAAATGCATTCGCCGTACGGAGCCGGCATAAAACTGTAGGTCCACCCAATTAGTAGGAAAAACAAAAGGAGCACACCTCGAATTGGGAGAGAAGCTTGGCCATAAAACTCGTCAGAGTTATAATAGCGCCATTGTATTATATTATGCATACAAAATTCACATTTTACGAAAAAATAAGTATGAGCTATAGCTCGATTTTTATGCATTAGGCCCATAGTTTTCGATTTTTTCATTTCTTTATTTACTAAATTTCTTACCGATTTCTGCCTTAGTCACTAAATATGCCCTTGTCGAATTTTCACCAATAGGTATGCCGGGTATTAGTGTTTTCCCCTTTTCCATAGGATGTACATGATTCAGGAATTCGTCAACACCGAGTGGCATAAATTTTTCTCCAGGGGCCAACCATACAATCGGAGCCCATTCCTTTATCAAACGATCAACTGTAGATCGAAACGAAACAGAGGAATTGAAAATATAAAATTTTTTGGGTCGTAGTCATATTTGTTGGCTAAAATAAAATTTCAAATTGGCGTTAAATTTAAAACCACGTTTTAAATTGCACTCCATCATTGAAAATTATTAAGAGTTTTTTTTTCAAGCTTTAACCCTTTCGGTTATTCTATGCCGTCGGCATAGTCGCACTTCAGTGGCAGATGTATGATATAAAACTTCAACATCCAATTTTTTTTTTAATTTTTTATTTTTCTTTGAAGAATTCTGAGTAAGAAAGCATTGAAAATTTTTTGATTTTTGCAAGAAAAAGTAACTTCATAAATTCAGTTATTTCACGGAAAAAAAATTTATTTGGCAAACTTTTGTACATGTATTAGTAGAAAATTATTTATTTTAACATCTCGAAAAAAATTAAGACCCTGGACTTTTTAATAAGGCTGCAGGATTTTTTTTATTTCCTACCATGCCATACGGCATATATTTCACTGAATGGAAATAAAAAAAATGTATGGGATGAAATTAGTCGCAACGATTGTGTGTTTTTTGTTGAGAACAGAGGCCAACAAAATTGTCACCCGGAAACCAGTGTATACTTTTCCGAAGGTCCAACTATCTCAAATCACTCCAGTTTTCGAGATATCCTGACCTAAAAGTGTAAAGATTGGGGTCTTTCCCTTTATTTGAGGTAATGTGGCATAAAATGACTCTTTCAGTCAAGACAGACAGTATTTTGACTGAAAGAAAAACTTTGATGCTAAATGATCTCGAAAACTGACAAAAAATGTAATTTTTACAGTTTTGGATAAGGATATCTCGAAAACTAAAGTAAATTGAAATATTTGGACTTTCGGGAAAGTATATTCTAGTTTATGGGCCACAATTTTGCTTGATTTTGTTATCAAAAAACACGAATTCACTGCGACTTGATTTCATTCTATACATAATTTTATTTCCGTTGAGTGAAATCTATGCCATATGGCATAGTGCCAAAAAACCACTTTAAAAAATTTTTTTTTTAAAACTTCCTTTTGATTATTCATAACAAACCCCTTAACTGTAAATAAAATGCAAATATAGATTTTTAAGGTCAAAAAACAAAAAAGAAGTTCCGAAAGGGTTAAAACCGGACTGCTCAGCTCATAGGCACTCAAAGCACAATTGTTTTTGTTTTGTTCCGAATCATAGGCACAGATACATATTTTCACTTCAAGTATAAAAATTAAATTTTCTTTGCACTGCCATAAGCACTCAGATATAAAAAAATTTTCTATGTGCATGCCTATGATTCATATTGTATGTGCACAGCAAAGGCACTTTGTATAGGAAACTCAAGCACTGCCGCCAGAAATCGAAATCTCCACTAAAAAATGTGTAATGAAAAAAAAAAATAAAAAAAAAATGACTGGAAAAAATTAGTATTAAAAAAAAAATAAAAAATGTTTGTATGTACATATGTGATACTACCATTTGAAAATAAATTCTACAATAAAATTTTATTGGAATTCATAAAAAATTTAAATGAGCAAAAAATTTCGCAGTGCATATAAAAAATTTGTAGATGTATTGGGTTTTGTCCCTTCAATACGAGAGCGTTGGGCAGGTCTGCTTTAAAAGGTTAATCTTTGTCAACTTGTAATTAAAATAAGAGAGCAAGAAAGCATAAGTTCGGGTGGAATCGAATGTTATATACTCAGCTGTTTTTTTTTGTGTTTGATGAAACCACAGTGTATTAAGCGGGTG
Organism: Urophora cardui; assembly: GCA_960531455.1. Taxonomy (NCBI): domain Eukaryota; kingdom Metazoa; phylum Arthropoda; class Insecta; order Diptera; family Tephritidae; genus Urophora; species Urophora cardui. The sequence continues at coordinate 6,484,770 of OY482673.1, forward strand.
CCGCGTATCATGTTAAATGATATAGACTTGATGAGCTTTCAACAGTAATTTACTTATAAAACAGTATTTGTTTTTAAAATTGTAAACGGACTTACCCCAGAATACCTAATTTGTAAGATTAAATACAAAACAGCAATCATGCCATAAATTTAGGAAACTCTGATCAAATTGGTTTAACGAATTTAATAAAACTACATATGTAGTCAAAATTACTTATTTTATAAGCGTATAAAAATTTTTAACTCTCCCTTCATGTTAAAAATCAAGAAACACTGCTCAAATTTCAAAACTCATTGAGAAATTATAGCTCTGTTCAATAACAAAAAACTATGTATTACGAATTTCTCCTAAAAAATGACAGTTCTCCATATCGACGCTTCCTAACAATACTGTACTAAGTCGACTTAGTACATTTTCCTGTTTTTGGCGTTTTCAAGTATTACGTGTCTTAATTTAGATGCTGTCTAATTTTGGTATCAATCGGACAATCCAATCAAATGTTATAAGCAAAAGTGTACATATAATCAGGGTTGGGCACAGTGCATTCAATTTTGATTGCATTCAGCCTTGCATTCTCCATTCATTGATGAGTGGTAGTGAAAATTTGATTTGCATTACCATTCAGTAGTGAATGGTAATGCAAATGTGGTTTGCACTACCATTCAGTAGTGAATGGTAATGCAAATGTGGCTTGCACTACCATTCAGTAGTGAATGGTAATGCAAATGTGGCTTGCACTACCATTCAGTAGTGAATGGTAATGCAAATGTGGCTTGCACTACCATTCAGTAGTGAATGGTAATGCAAACGTGGCTTGCACTATCATTCAGTAGTGAATGCGAATGCAAATGTGGTTTGCACTACCATTCAGTAGTGAATGGTAATGCAAATGTGGCTTGCACTACCATTCAGTAGTGAATGGTAATGCAAATGTGGCTTGCACTACCATTCAGTAGTGAATGGTAATGCAAATGTGGTTTGCACTACCATTCAGTAGTGAATGGTAATGCAAATGTGGTTTGCACTACCATTCAGTAGTGAATGGTAATGCAAACGTGGCTTGCACTGCCATTCAGTAGTGAATGCGAATGCAAATGTGGTTTGCACTACCATTCATTGCATTCCCACTACAAGTATGATTTGTGAAAACCTATGATCGCAGTTTAGGCATGAAGTAGCCAATCTATTTAATAACGGGAAGGAAGTTTGTGAGATATTCTACACATGGAATTAGCTTAGAAAATTGATAATTTTATATTAAAGATGAAATGTGTTTATTTTTTTTAATTAATGTTTTTGTGTATTTGTAGTATGAAGCTTCAGCTATCAGATCATGCCAAAAATTTTCACATGAATTCAAAAAAATAGGCGAATTTCCAATATTTTCTCAACAAATGCCATATGCAAAATACCTCTGTGAGCCACTGTATAAGTATAAGTATTTTGTTACCTACGTGTTTAAAAGTAATTTATTAACAACCTTAAAACCTATTGATATACAAAGGACATATTGCAATGCCGCGTTGGTTTCCAATCAGTTTTATAAGCCTTATTCTATGTGTAGAATATCCCATAAACTTCCTTCTCGTTATTAAATAGATTTGCCACTTAATACCTAAACTACGATCATAGGTTTTCACAAATTATACTTGTAGTGGGAATGCAATGAATGGTAGTGCAAACCACATTTGCATTCGCATTCACTACTGAATGGTAGTGCAAGCCACGTTTGCATTACCATTCACTACTGAATGGTAGTGCAAACCACATTTGCATTACCATTCACTACTGAATGGTAGTGCAAACCACATTTGCATTACCATTCACTACTGAATGGTAGTGCAAGCCACATTTGCATTACCATTCACTACTGAATGGTAGTGCAAGCCACATTTGCATTACCATTCACTACTGAATGGTAGTGCAAACCACATTTGCATTCGCATTCACTACTGAATGGTAGTGCAAGCCACGTTTGCATTACCATTCACTACTGAATGGTAGTGCAAGCCACATTTGCATTACCATTCACTACTGAATGGTAGTGCAAGCCACAATTGCATTACCATTCACTATTGAATGGTAATGCACTTTGAATGGTAATGCAAAAATGCCCATCCTTGCATATAATACAACAAATAGAAGAACGTAACATTATACCTAATCACCAGTTTGGCTTCAGAAGAGGGCACGGAATAATTGAACAAGTACATAGACTTACCGAGAAAATCTACTCTGCCTTTGAGCAAAAAAAAATACTGTACAGCTGCCTTTCTAGATATATCCCAAGCTTTTGATCGCGTATGGCATGACGGCCTCCTCTATAAAATAAAAAATACTCTCCCTACAAACTACTTTCTATTTATACAATCTTATCTAAAAAATCGTTACTTTTTCGTCAAAGAAGGTGCAGAGCAGTCTGGGCTTTACGAGAGTTTAGCAGGCGTCCCGCAAGGTAGTGTAATGGGCCCAATACTGTACCTACTTTACACATATGACCTCCCAATAGCAGAAGGAGTCACTATCGGCACTTTTGCCGATGACACTGCCGTACTGGCTGCAGACCTCAACCCTAACGTGGCCTCGCTCAAGCTTCAAAGGAGTTTAAATAAAATCACCCATTGGCTGAAAGACTGGCGGATAAAGTCAAATGAGTCAAAATCTGTCCAAGTGACGTTTACCACTAGACGTAACACTTGCCCACCCGTAAAACTCAATGGCATTGATATACCGCAAAGTGACGTAACAAAGTACCTTGGTATGCATCTCGACAGAAATCTAACATGGAGAACCCACATATTCACCAAACGAAAAGCTCTTGGTATAAAACTGAGAAATCTTTATTGGCTCATGAATCGAAACTCCCAACTATCAATCGACAACAAACTCCTGCTCTACTCAGCTATCTTAAAACCCATTTGGACCTATGGCATACAGCTGTGGGGAACCGCAGCAAACTCAAATATAGAGATTCTCCAAAGATTCCAATCGAAAACCATTAGAATGATTGTAAATGCGCCCTACTACGTCACGAACGACCAAATACATCGTGACCTAAAGATACCTGCTATCTCTCAAGAAATCAGAAAGTATGCTGCATCATACAAAATGAGATTATTAGCTCACCCAACCCACTCGTTCTAGCCCTGACGGCAAGACCAACTAATTTCGTACGCCTCAAAAGAAAATCATTTACATATCTTTACTGATGCACTACAATAAATGGATGCGCTACTGAGAGCAATCCATACACGCCCACCATGTTTATTAAGTCATTATTAATTACTAATTACTTTTAACGAACCACAAAATTGTTAGATGTATTTTATTAATATAGTTGGCAAAATATATTGGATGCTAAAAAAAAAATATAATACAACTCGTAATTTTTTCAGAATAAAAACTTTGAGAGCTTGCCATGAAAAACAACGTAGCAAGTTTTTATTTTTTCTTACGGCTTTATATAAAGCGTACTCCAACTTTTATACTGTCGAGTTTTGGTGTTGATCGTTCAATCCAAACAGAAGTTACAAGTGAAAATGTAATTAGCATACAACTGCAGTTTCATATCGAGTTTAAACTTTGAGAGCTTCTCCTGCAAAACACAGTTTTCAGACTTAGTACAGTTTGGTTTGGAAGCGTCGATATGAAAATAACTTAGGAAAAATAAATAGTAATTATTTTCTTGTTATTGAACACAGGTTACGTTATTCAAACTATGTAATGCTATTTTAATGGAAATTTTCTAAATAAAGGAATTATTATTATGATTATGATTATATGTACATAGATTGATACGAAAACCATACCTACTTCTTTATCTAATGCAGAAAATTTTGCATGGAATCCGTTACGATTATGTTGTTTTTGCTGTTGCTTTCCACTCTCGCTGTCAACACTCTGACTTGACATGCCATTGATATCAACACCAATATTTTGTTTGTCTTCAATTTTTAGATAACTGCCTCTACCAATCTCAAAATTGATCGTCTCGCTTGTAATGACATTGTGTTTATTGGCTACAATAATGTTAACTAAAAAAACAATTGCGAATGTCGTAACTAACTTCTTGGGATGGCCGTAATAGTATATGTGACGGCATTTATGTGAAAGTGAATATGTATATTGTTGTTGTTGTTGTTGATGTGGCGGATATGGAAAATTCCGTTGACAATTTTGTTTCCGTTGTAAATACGGGTGATTGTTTAGCATTTTGCGGAGCGATTTCAGTCTTAATTTAATTGTTCTTAGTTTTCAACTCGACGGTACTTTAATATCACTATTCCTTCATTCAATTAGATTGTTGTCAAAAAATTTGTTGTATTTAATTTTTTTCGTTATCTGTAGTGTTTATTTGTTGCCGTTTTGACTTTCTTTAATATTGTCAAATGATAATCTGTTTTATGCATTTTGTACGTAACCGATTACCCAAAAATTAGCACAACTTCCAGAAAATTAGCGATTTGTTGAGTTTTGATTTCCCCTTACGTTTTCTTGTGTGCCATTTCAATTTTATTGATGCTAATAGCACATTCATTAAAAATAGAAACAGTCAACTTATTATTACTACTTTGATATTAATATATATATTACACTACACCTTTTTCCGTTTAAATTCAGAAAGTTCCATTTGAAATTCAGAAAATTACAATTGAAATTGAGAATTTGAAATTCAGAAAACTTCTTGAGTAAATGTGAAGAAGGTTTCTGTATTTCAAATGTAACTTTCCGAATTTCAATTGTAATTTTCGGAATTTCAAATGGAATTGTGAATCATCTTTCACTTGTTTTTATACCGGTGGTAAGTCTTGCCCAACCGAATGCGGTTATTATCAAATAATGAAAAAGATGTTTCTATTAAAAGGTAATTGAAGATATTCGCCAAAAAGTTCGAAATTCATAATACCACCCATAAAATAAGTGGTTTGAAAAATACTTTAAGTACTTTTAGTTATGTTGCTTTTATTTCGGTTACTTATTTATGAAAAATTAGCAAATAATAAAACTAAATACATACATACATATGTAACTAAAATCTCAATAAAATTGTGATAAATAGTAATTTATAGGGCAACAGAAAATATGCCCTAAAAAATTCGTTTTTAGCGCTAAAAATATGTCCTTAAAAATATGGTTTAAGCGCTAAAAATATACTCTTAAAACTTGGTTTAAGCACTGAAAATATGCCCTTAAAATTTTTTTTATATACTTAATAAAAAGATATACGGCATGGTAGGTTGTGTGCTCCCCTTTCATGCAAGAGATTCCAGATTCAAACCCTGGCCCATACAAATATCAAAAATTAGTTTTAAATAAAATTAGAACACTTTTTGTAATAAAAAATATTTTTATTAAAGGTACATATTTGTTTTTATAAGTACAAAAGCGAAATAAAAAATTCACATTTTATTAAATTATAATACTTTTTGTAATAAAAAATTATTTTTATTAAAGGAACATTTTATAGGTACAAAAGAAATAAAAAAAATTCACATTTGCGAAACACATCTTCGTTACCAAAATAAAACAAGTATTTTAACATACGAAAATCTATATATATTAGGGCGGGTCAATTTGTACTGACGAAAAAAAAACCTACTTTGTTTCGGCCACAGCTGCATTCTCTGGTCGATTCTAAACAAAAAAGTCCAAAGGAGCATAATTCTAAAATGAAGTTTGACCCTCAGCAATTTTGATTTTAGATAGTCATCCCTAAAAATTTTTTTTACATTTGTTAAAAAAAATGTAGTTGAAGATACTCAAATTAAATTTTGAGATTTATTTGAGTTGAACCCATCCCAAATTTATTACGGATATTCTGAATACGTCATTGTATTCTACAGGCAAAAATTAAGTTGATGTGTTTCGGCGTTTCACTTAGATATTTCAAACTTTTAAGATATACCTGTTGTAACATAAAATAATTGGGAGAAATTCTAAAGAAGGGGTTTGTAAAATTATTGTATTTCCCTAAAAAATAATCAAATTGCATACTTACTTATTCAAATTGCTATTGCTGTAAACTAAAAAATTTTGCGATAAATTTTCAAATAGAAAACTATGTCGATTGTCGCGGTAAGTTTTTAAACGTAGAAAAAGATCTTTCCACGTCAACTGAAGGTATCGGGACGTATTTAAAAGCAAGTGCTACACGTTCAATATGAATATTGCGATATTTTTCTCGCTCTGAGGTTCAAGATATTTTACTTCTGTCCTTTTCGCGCTTTCACTTTCAATTCGTTTATTGCCAATATTGCGATCAGGATCGCGGATTTCAAAATTTCTAAACATTTTGCGATCCAGAATCGCGAGCCATCAATACTCGATGCTACACTATCAATATTAATCGCGATCCACGGATTTCATCAATATATATTGACCGTCTGACGTATGCCTATGTATGTAGATACACAGCTGATTCGTGTAGCACATTTGAATGAAGCATTGCGAAAATGATTAAATTCGCCTTGAACTTGTCAGACAAAGAGGAATGGCAAATAGTAGCTTTGTTCGCGTACTTTCTCCAACAGCATTTACTCAGCAGCCTCCAACAGCCAGGTGTTGGAGAAAAATGTCACCTATCCTCTCACAAGAGAAAAATATCGTAAGAGGTAAACGAACACAAAATGTGCAGAGTTCAACAGCTTTGGCAAACAGCTGATTTTTATTTACATTCACAAGCCCCAAATTCAAAGGATAAAAAGGATTAAAATTAAAATGATAATAAAATTGGTGGAAATTATTGCTGTTTATTATGTATATATGTATATATAACCTAAAAATAATAAAATAAAACATAGTTTTTTCTTATTTAATTTCTTTTGATTCGTTTTGGTCAGTCTTTTGTCACCTCGCGATAACCTCCTCAATCTAAAAATCGTTCGCATAGGCTCGCAAAAAGGTTTTTTGAAGTTCGGAAATGCATCCGGAACTCTCTTTTAGAATAAATCGGCACTGTTTGTTCTATATAAATGCTAATGGAGTTACAATTCTGCCTGAAAACAGTGGAGATATATGCACATATGTATGTATCTGCAATACAATTAACTTCATGTTGTTGGTGTTGTAGCCACCAAGACACTCCCCGAAGGTTTTGGGGAGTGTAGGGGATGTGACAGTCCTTTGCCGGATAAATCCGGTACGCTCGGGTACTAGTCCCTTCTGACACTTGCCCGACTGTCGTGCGAACGATTTTTTCTGGCTATAATCAACCTGCTAGGCCGGTGGATTTTAGTCGCGTCTTACGACAGACATTCCTTACAACGGGTATATTCTAGACCCCCTAACCCGCTGGGGTTCGCTGTTACTATCTTATAAATAGGATTTCATTGTAATAATTATCACACTAACAATTGCTTTTCTTTGTACCCATGTCCATACTGTTTTCCACCGCAGTATGTCTTCGCGTCTGCTGCCCCGCAGAAGAGATTTCAATTTAATGCACCCGGCCCTGGCCATGCTTTAAAAAAATAACCCTCTATGGACCGATCCACAGTACTTTTGAGTAGAACAAACTTTTGCGTTGGCGGCATTTGGCCGCGCTTTAAAAAAATAGCCCCAGCCAGCAAAATTTCCTTTCTCGAATTATATTTGCGGAGCGATCGGGAGTGTTATAATTAGTAAAATTAACATCCATTGAAGATTTCCCGAAAGTTCCAGTGGTTTGAAAATAAATACGGCGGGCGCATTATACTGAAGCCGACCCACTGCAGAACTATTCTCGGAGGGTGTGCCACCCACTGCCTATTTTTAAAATCCGGATAATTGGGTTTTAGTTAGAATTTGTTGTCTATCCAGGCTCAGTGAAACTTTCAGGAAATATTCCGTAGATGATAATTCATCTTATCTTAACACTTTCAACTATTATTAAATTATAATATTAAAGTTCTCCAGAAATAGAATTCTCCCGGCTGAGGGTTCTTTTTGTAAAGCGCGGCTGAAGGCAAAAGGTGTTCTGTACAAAACAACTGTGGATTGCTCCATGGATATTAATCCAGAATTCTGCCGGCTGAGGGTAATTTCATTGAAGCGCGGCCGAAGGCCGCCAACGCAGAAAGATGTTCTACACATACATACATTAATTTAACAAGGAATGCCTCCTGAACTATAAGCGTCCGGCGGGTAGTACTTTGTTTTTTTTGTGATCTGTGAGACCACCCATACTCTGGAAAATTAATTGTTATCGGATCGCGGTTCATTATATACAAATTTTCCTTCTATCCAGGCTGGGGATCAAACCCACGACCACTGGTATGGCAGACTAGCCACTGTCCGCCACACCACAGTGGCCACAACACTCCCCACTGCACCACAGCGGCCTCGTTAATATATATTCCGGCAAAGGAGATTACAATTTACTAAGGTACATAACATGCATATAAATACTTCGCAAAACGTATGTAACTTATTTTGCATATTTAATTTATCCATATTTGTTGCCAATTTAGTGTATTTTTCCAATTTTATAATTGATTTGTATATTTTGCAAATCTTGTTACTTGCAAAAATTCCAGTCAGCTGTTGTTTGATCAGCTGTTTTCCTGTTGGAAAATTGCTGTTGGCAGAAATTTGTCCAACAGAATTCAACAGCTTCTCACAAAATGAAATGTCAGTTTTCTCTCTCAGTTGGTTCTCTTCTGTTGGAGATTTGGCGTAAAAAAAACGGCGACAAAGTGTTTGTTTTTAAAAGTTTTCGAAAAACATCAAAAAATATCCGTAAACGAACAAAACTAATATGCGCATATACAAAACAAAGTTGCCAGAGTACAAAATTTAAATAAAAACAATTTTACGAGCGAGATGGAAAAATACGACGAAATACTATCCTAAAATATGAATTTATAGCAAAATATGCCAAAAATATGCAAATAAATCAAGATATGCAAAAATAAGCCTTTTGACCTAAATATGCGAAAATATGCCCTAACAAGTTAGGCTTATTCTCTTCGCCTTGAGCTAAAACGCCGATATATATTTATCATATGTAAATAGGAATGCAACAGAAAAATATGCATTTGCATATCTTCTGTTGCCCTAGTAATTTACATAGCGAAGCAAAAGGACCAGATGTTTTTGTACATTAAAATCCATTACGTATCTTTGTGAATACCCCATTAGGTTACTCATGCGGATGCTTAATCAGCCTTTCGTTTAGAAATGTTGTGCTAAGTTTTGCTAAGTATGCGAAGTTGTGTGAAGTGTCAGTAATTAGACCTTTGAAGTGTATTTTAATTCGAAACAGCAAAATTCATAACTTTAAAAAGTAATGGATCTATAGTTATGTTCTTTTTTTCATAAACGACTTCCATAAACAGGAAGATTTTGGCCAAAAATTTAAAAAATCCGCCCGCCATAGACAACTAAAATTTAATACCTCTGAATATACGAATAATTGTACTTATAATGCTGGAAAATAACCTTAGATTAAAATATATGATTAATTAAAGTATAAAATATTGATTTTATGTTAACACATTTACTCTGAATCTGTTTAATCCACACTAGATTAAATATTTATTAATGGATTTCTTAGCAGTTTTACAATATCTGAAGTAATAGTTCTTCCATGTTTCGTATTAGGAAGTCTTCTTGGGCTTGATTTAAAAGGATCAGATGAAATTAACGGTCTTTTGATTAGGTTTTTGTTAGTGTCGATTCTTGAAGTATTGCGCGTTTGCGTGTAAAATGCAATCTATAACCTTTGTTATCTCTATTCCTTGATTCCAGGGATTTTTCGGATAACTGCCCGATAGGAAGAATGAATTTTTCAGTTACGGTAAATGGCATATAATAATACGGATAAAGTTCAAAATGGAGCTCCATCGTTTCAGAAGGATAACATTGGTTGAGTATATAAGCTACGTCTTAGAAACGGCTTGATGAATTTATCAGCTGTTTGGCTTTACACAACATGTTTAGCTAAAGTAGCGAACAAAATTTGTGATGCAAAAAAAAACACTCAACAGTTGCATAACAGCTTTGTCTTAGAAACTCACCCATTGTAAAGCATCTGTGTTTATTGAATATTCAGATGCTAAACATTCTAGTTTGTATGGACTCGTTTCAAGAGTTCCAAATTATCTTCGGTTATTTCCTCTGTTTTTTCGACATCCCATTCCTGGCAGTGTATTCCGGGAAGCATACACGTTTTCATAATTCTATATACCCTATTATGTGTGTTAATGCCATATGAATCTACTGTGGAAATTGTATTTATTTTTTGATCCTCTTGCCACATTGGAGTTTCTAGTCTATGTATGCTATATGTAGGCTGACCATCCGTTCTGTTTTTTGAGGGACCGTTCTGTTTTTCAGACGTCTGTCCCTCGTCTTTTTGTTTTTTCGGAAAACCTCAAAATGTTCTGTTTTTTTCCTAGTGTCCCTCATTTGTCCCTCATTTATTTATTTTGGGGCATATTCAGTCTTGATAAAATCTGATTTTAAGTTAGTTAAAATCAATATTTTATTTTGACTATGAATATTCCCCTTTTTGTTTAAAATCTGTTTTATATTAAAAAGGTTGAGGTGGCAGCCCTTTTTCTCATCAGAATTTAAGTAGTTATCGATAATAACTACCATCCTCATTGACTATATGTTTGTTGGAATGTAATTTTTGTGGTTGCTGTGTGGCAAATTAATTTGAAAGAAATTGGTAAATCGTATTAAAATTGATTTGTGGACATTAAACTAAGTTACCAAATTCTTTTTTATCGTAGCATTATGCTTGCTTTATTGTAGATACCTATAATTAAACTTACAAATTTGTTTATTTTTGTTAAAACAAAAAGTCTGAAGAGAATGTGAATTACATATGTTTGTAAGCCTATTATTTGATGAATAAATATTTTTTACGATTTCAAGTTTCATAAATATACATATGTTCGTACTTATATCATTTGAAATTTTGTCCCTCATTTTCGATTCATATTTATGGTCAGCCTAGCTATATGCAACCGAAATCATTAAAGCTCATTGCAGGCCTACCTATAAGACGACTCTCCGTCGTTGATATTTATATTCATAAACGAAGAGAACTCTCCTGTACTTGAAAGCCATTCATTATTGTCATACAGTTTTAAGTGGGTCTCGGTGGACTTAAAAGAAAATTTTTTATTAGAAATTGACTGCGAAAATATAACCTCCTTTTTATACTCAGCTGCACTCTTAGAAATTTTCGTGTAATTTTGCATACAAAAAGGTAGGTTACTTTTTTCCTACCTTATTATGCGCAAAATCGCACACTGAAAAATTCAACAGATAAGCTGTTTAAATTTAAACAATAAAAGTGTAAATCCTACACAAACAAACTTTAAATCTAAACACTAATCGAGTAATAAATTGTAATTTCGCATATAAGTTAAACAAAATTACCAATTCACTATGTAATTTTACCCCACTCAATTGTAATTTCGCGCACGAGATTTGAAATTACAATTTCCTTTAATCCAAAATGCGTGTAAAATCGCATGATATGCTCACTTTTGCTGAAAAGTGCGTAAATTTCGTTTAGAACTGTAAATTACACACTTGTAGTGTAAATCTACGAAAAAAAATGTAATTTTCAACTAAAAATTACATATATTTTGGTAGCATATTTACACGCAGTTTTTAGAGTGTGTACTAGTACACAGAGTATTATAGTTTTAATCACAAAACGGTGGATTGTAACAGAATTAAATAATCGAGATAGATATAAACTTATATATATCAAAATGATCAGGGTGAAAAGAGAAATCGATTGAGCCATGTCCGTCCGTCCGTCCGTCTGTAAACACTCTAACTCGCGCATAAATTGAGATATTTTGATCAAATTTGGAATGCAAGTTGGTATCGAGACTGGGACGGTTGGTATTGAAATGGGACGGAAATTTGGTATCTCAGCCACTAATATAGCTGGAGCGATGAAATTTCACCCACGTATTGAGCTCAGGCCCTTATAAAGAAATTTGATGAAATTTTAGAAAATAGGCCGTGCCACGCCCACTTATTAAGGGGCAAACATTGAAAGTTTTATAAGCCATAAATCAGAAACCGTAGCAGATATATCGATGAAATTTGGTATGCCTGATTTACTTACTTAGGCAAACGTTTGGCCGGAAAATTGTTAAAATCGGTTAACGGCCACGCCCACTTTTATATATGTGTATTATAAAGTGACCAAATAAAAACATTTTAAGCGATATCTCTGTCAAATATAAAGATATATCATTGAAATTTTATGGAAGGAGTCCAACTAGGGACATAAAACAAAAAACACAAAAAATTTGGAAAATGGGCGTGGCACCGCCTCTTTTTAGAAGCAGGAATATACGAGATTTCTGAGCCCATAAATCGACAAATAATTTATGTATAATGACGAAACTTGGTGTGTACACTTTTATTACTTGTGGTAATACATTTTCAAAATTTTACCGAAATCGGTTGACGACCATCCCTACTTTTATATATGGGAACTACAAAGTGGCCTAATAAAAATATTTTAAGCGATATCTTTGTCATATATACACATAATTCATTGATATTTTGTGGCATGAGTCCCACAGTAGACCGAAAACAAAAAACAAAAAATTTTGGAAAATGGGCGTGGCCCTTGGATTTCGGAGCCCATAACTCGAAAAATAATTGATATATTATGACGAAACTTTGTGCATAAACTTTTACCACCTGTGGTAATACATGTTCAAAAATTTAGCGAAATCGGTTTATGACCTCCCTCGCCTACTTTTTAACAAATATATTTCTGGAACACCCTTTAGAAATTCGTAACGTGTAACTAAAAGTCATAAAGGAATGAAATTTTGCACTAACAATAATATTTATATATGTACAATACCGCGTATCTGCTGCCACCCAAATTTTACAGGAGAGAGTAAAAACTGTTTTAATTCAAAACAGTTCGAAATTTTACAACCCAAATTGAAACAAAGGTAGATTTTTGGATTATATTCTTAATCCATATATCATTTTTGGCGAAAAACAGTTAAATGTGCAGTTATTCGCATACATATGTATTCATAAGCTCAATTCTTGGTAAGCCGTTTGGAAACTGGACCATTATTTGGAATTGTGTTGTCCGAATCTCAAAATTTTTGTATGAATGGATGGGGACGGACGACAGTAATGTATTTTTGAGGAAATCTTATTTTTGGCAAAAATTTCACTTACACGGTATTGTATTTGGTCGATACGCGATTTTGCACTTTAAACGACGATTTGTTTTTGATTTATAGTCGTTTTAAATCGATTTTGATGGATTTTTACCACATTTTGGCCGATTGCCACGCCCCCTTTGTAGTTACTTCCAAATAATTTAATATACAGTGGCTCACACTCAAAGTGAGCCTGTTGGGTTTTCTTATATATTTTTTATAATGGTTAAGATAAAATTCCTTTGATAATTTCTGAGATAACTAGTATAAATGTTGGACTTTATTTTATAAGTTTTATGGATGTACAAATATACAATGCAGCTGGCTATTATTTATAAGAAATTATTACTCCTGGCTTTCTAGGAAAAATGCTTGCCTGCTTGCCAAGGTTTATCCAAATAGAGGTTATATTACTTCCGTTTTCATGTGTTTCTTGTTTCATTATATGTATGTACGAGGGCTGCTCTAGGTATATATTTCTGGCCTAATAATGAAAATGCGAATATAAATCATCAAAAATGGTTTTATTGTTTTTCAAAGTATTCTCCAGCATGATTTATACACTTGCATCCGCTCAAACAAATTGTCGAAGCACTTTTTCCACTCCGATTGAGACACCTCCAAAACATGGTTTTTGAACGCTTCAACAGCATCTTCTAGCGACGAGAATCGTTGACCACGCATTTTTTTTTCTTGATGTGCGGGAATAAAAAGAAGTCATTGGGTGCCAAGTCAGGGCTGTACGGCGGATGACCCATCAATTCGACGTTTTGGCCGGCCAAAAAGGCGCTGGTTTGAGCCGATGTGTGAGAGCTCACATTGTCATGGTGAACAATGATTCGTCTTCTCTTGTTCATCGAATTTCTCCGAAGACTTCAGGCAAACAAATTGTGGTGTACCAGTTGGAATTGACCGTCCTACGTTGCTAAAGCGGAACAGTTGCCACATGACTAGTTTTGTCGAAGAAACAGGCGACCATTTGCTTCGAAGTGCTTCTTCCACGAACTCGTTGGATTTGGCTCGTCTTCGAAGACCCACACGGCCGATTGTTGTTTTGTTTCGGACTCATACGCATAGATTCATGATTCGTCACCTGTGACGATCTTATAAACGTCTTGAAGCACCGCGATCGTATTTTTGCAACATTTCTTTGCACCAATCGACACGAGCCTTTTTTTGAGCTACAGTCAAATTGTCCGGGATCCAACGAGAAAAAACCTTTTTACGGCCAGGTGTTTATGCAATATCGAATGTATGCTGGTCGGAGAAATGTCCAAGGATGTCTCTATCTCACGGTATGTCACATGACGATCTTGCATTATGAGTTCACGCACGGCATCAACGACCGTTTTTGGACGACCTTCACGGAATACGTCTTTGAGCGAGTGTCGGCCACGATTGAATTCATTATTCCAATTTTTTACAGTGCCATGGGATGGCGCTTCATCGCCATATAAAGATTTAAATTCATCAATGCACTCTTGTCGTGATAATCCACGTCGAAAGTTGTGAAAATTGACCACAGGAAAATGTTCACGAGTTAATTCCATTTTTTTGCCAAATTAAATTTTTCAAGTCCCTGTAAACAACAGAAATGATGGTCGTAGGTCAAAACGTTTTGAGTACGATTATGCTAAAAAATGTCAAACTTTCCAATGGAAATGTCAGATTGCATCTGGCAACACTTTTTAATTATTAAGCCAGAAATATATGTATAGTAAAAGTATAGTAAGTAAAAGTCAAATCACATAGAAAACTTTTTTCCCATTCGTCTTGTTTGACATTCTACGTGAACCTTCTTCGCCATGATTGGCAGAATACAATTTAGTATACATACACAATTCCAATCAGCTTATCTACTGCGATATACTTAGTTAGATAATTCTTGCTGCTTGCACAGCAGTTTTTAAACATCATCTATTTTTGGTGTTTTCATAAATGCGCGCATGCGCCTGCATTGGATATTTTGAAATCCAACGTGAAAGTGTTCACTTTTCTACCTTTTTTAAGTTTGTTGCATTCATGTACATTAACATACATATGTATGTATGTACCCATCTTTGTGCCCCGCAAAAAATGCGATTAATCCGGGATGAGTCCGGGATCAATCGCAAGGGAGCATGCGACTAATACAATTTTACATCCGTTTAGGTATATGAGGCGAATTGATCGCATTTGTTCGAGCGTGTCTATGAAGAGACTAAAAGTTCAATTTGTATACCCGAACGGGTACAAATGTAGATTAATCGCTTTTATCTCGAACGGGTACAAATCGTCGTACCATACGAAAACTAACATCATATTTTTGTGGCTGACGAAAAGTAAAAAGTTCGACTTTTGGCCGACGAAAAGTAACAAAATCGAGTTTTGGCTGACGAAAAGTAACAAGTTCAACTTTTGGCTGACGAAAACTATCAATTTCGTTTAAACAACAACAATTTTAATGTAAAAACAGTATATAATTACTGATACTTTTCGTCAGCCAAAAGTCGAACTTGTTACTTTTCGTCAGCCAAAAAAAAAAAAAAGTGAAATATGTTACTTTTCGTACAGAATTTTTTGTTTGATAGCTTTCGCCAGAAATTTTAAATATGTTAGTTTTCGTATGGCACGACGAAATGTAAACTAGTCGCTTTCATCTTTAAAAATTATAAATGTTCATGCCTATTTAAATAAAGATTATACAATAAGTTTTACTTTTGTAAAAAATCTATTCAATAAATTGAGTTTTTTTAAATAGCCAGTATCCAGTGTATAATTATAATTGATTTTTCAATTGATATTTTTGGTAACATTTTGTTAAAATAATTATTCATAATTGTTATTAAAATAAAGGGTGTTCAGTTTAACCTATTATTATAAAATTTTTTAATACATACATTGAATATTTTTTTAAAATTTCTACATTTAATAAGTAGATTTTTTCCCGTTCGGAATGAAAGCGATTAATCTACATTTATACCCGTTCGGGATGAAAGCGATTAATCTACATTTATACCCGTTCGGGAACAATTGGTCTACAATTAGCAATCGGGGACTAATTGTGGATCGATTGTTCACGAAAGAGATCAATCCGGGACAAATCTCTTTCGGGATTAATCGCAAATTTTTTTGAAGGGTATGCATATTTTCCCCCGATCATTCTACTCATACATACATACATATATAACTTTACGTATTCATTTAATTTACGTATGTATGTATATATGTACATATGTACATATAAGCTCATATGTACTGCACGAAAGTCTTAAAATGTATGATAATATTTATAATAGGTATCTTGTTTTGTTCTTGGCTTTCCCAACTTTTTGACTTTCTCCCCATTATATGCTCTTTTTGGGCATTGCCTTTATTTACCGAAATCATCTCCTTTCGTTTTTAATCGAGTAGGTATTTTGTTATTTGTTTACTTTTTTCTATTTTTTTTTCCTTTACTCAGAGAATAAGCCTAATTTGTGTTATTCATTCACCATTATACGAACTCGGTACGGTCCTTTAGCTGCACAAGCCCGGCTATCTCTGAGCTAAAACACTTTATTGCAAATTGAAGTCGTTTAAGCTTTGCCCGCTTTTTCACATATCGAGTATTTCTTTTCCGTTTGATTTGCACCAAACCGTTTGTGTTGAGTAGCGTTCGCAGACTGTTTTCATGCTTAGAGCCAAGTGTTGTTTGTTGATTCAAGTGATCAGTGTTGCCAGAATATTTTGGAACTTTTAGCTAGATTAAAAGTAAAAATGGCTAACAAGGAAGTATAAATCAGAGAGGAATCAAAAATAACACGCTCAGCTTTATGATTTAACTGTTTATTTGCATTTGATGTAATCATGCTGTATTTTATATTACACGGCTGCCGCGTAAAATGGGCGTAGTCACGCCCATTTTAAAAATTTGTGTCTATCATCAGACTAAGCGTATATTCTTGCTATTGCAAAATTTCATCCCTCTATGATGTTTAGTTGCAAATATGTTACTTTACAAATGTCCAAAGGGGTTTAGAAATATTTCTTTTTAAGTAGGCGTGTTTGTAAACCGATTTCTCTAAAATTATAGTAATAATATAATGTGTACTACGTACAGCTGAGTATAAAAATAGCTAAACAATTTTCTTCAATGCTAAAATTAATAACCAAAAATATTTTTCTTCAAAAATATCAAAGCTCCACAAAATTTGGAATGAGTGGAAGTTCAAAATTTTTTTTTTCGTGTGTACATATATTGGATTTTTTTTGCACAAAAATAAATTTATTTAGTGGAAGTTGAGGTTTAAAATCTTCCATAAATATCATTTAGTGGACTAAAATTTGTTCCACTAAATTGGAAATAGTGATAATGGAAATTGTTTCCAATCACATCAAAAATACTGGTAATGAAAATTTTCTGGATCAGTGGAAAAAATTCCATTACCACTATTTTTGATTTAGTGGAAAAAAGTTTTGTCAGTCAATTTGCCTAAATATCCTTGTCTCTGACTGCAGGGTATTTACCAATAAGCGATAAAATAAAGCCGTAATACCAATTTTTGTTTGGTAAAACATGCCGACGAAATTTCGAAATTTTTGTAACAGAATTAAAATTCTACTTTTCTAAAGGATTTCGGTGCGCGGAATCTGAATCTGAAGACAGACTTTGAAATTTTGGGATATTCATGTGCAAATAGGCTGTTGAAAGCACAATCATTTTTCTTGAAAACAACGATAGGTATGCTTTTTCGTATAGCTTTCTTGTAACTTGCAATATTACAAATTAAGCCTAATTAGTTTTGGAATATTTTCTCTATACAAAGTGTGTATAACGAAATCCAGAAAATCAAAATTCAGAAATTCATAATCCCGAACCGACCAAACCCAGAACGATCAGAATCCATAACCGATCAAATTCAGACAAAAAAGCTCGAAGAAATCCGGTAAAGTATAGAAATAGTTTGAACAAATCGCGCGATTTCATGGTTGTTTTTGTTGTTATTGTTTCTCTTTCTGCTTAATACCTTGTTGTTGCTATTGTTGCTTCTCTATCTAACTATTATTGTTATTGTTACTCTTTCTAATACTCGTTGTTGCTGTTGTTTTTAACACGCTTTTATTACCCAGTTGGAAAGTGCGGAATGCATTACCTTTTTCAAATATGAATTCATCAACGAATGGCAATATACGAAAACATGCATACCTATGTAAACGAAGAGGTAATTTCTCTGAACATGATTTGAAATAACTCAATTGTATTTTTGTCGCTTGAAGGTGGCAGCTTAAAAAAAATAATAATAAAAAATTAAATTGGTGAAAAATATGTACATATGTACCAAGTTGGAAAGGGTAATGTTTGGTAATGCACAAAGTAATCTATCTCTACCATCATTTATACATTACAACATGCATGATTCCTAACACAGCAAATGTCCTACGAAAGTAATGTGTCGCTTTAGGTAAAGCGACACATTACCTTTTGCATTACCCATTCGTATATAAAAAGATACATTACCTTTTGCATTACCTCTTCGTATATAAAATGATACATTGCCCTGTACATTACCTCTTCGTATACGAAAAGACATCATACCTAAATTCCATGAAATATTTATACATTTAAGTTGATATACATATTAGGACTCTCGTTGCTCATACTAATGTTTGGACCACAACTATTTCTTGTATCTTTCATCGCCAATGGCGTTTGGGATACATTTTCAGAATTATGCATGTACCCAGTTGGAAAGTGCGGAATGCATTACCTTTTTCAAATATGAATTCATCAACGAATGGCAATATACGAAAACATGCATACCTATGTAAACGAAGAGGTAATTTCTCTGAACATGATTTGAAATAACTCAATTGTATTTTTGTCGCTTGAAGGTGACAGCTTAAAAAAAATAATAAAAAAAATTAAATTGGTGAAAAATATGTATGTACATGCATAATTCTGAAAATGTATCCCAAACGCCATTGGCGATGAAAGATACAAGAAATAGTTGTGGTCCAAACATTAGTATGAGCAACGAGAGTCCTAATATGTATAGCAACTTAAATGTATAAATATTTCATGGAATTTAGGTATGATGTCTTTTCGTATACGAAGAGGTAATGTACAGGGCAATGTATCATTTTATATACGAAGAGGTAATGTAAAAGGTAATGTATCTTTTTATATACGAATGGGTAATGCAAAAGGTAATGTGTCGCTTTACCTAAAGCGACACATTACTTTCGTAGGACATTTGCTGTGTTAGGAATCATGCATGTTGTAATGTATAAATGATGGTAGAGATAGATTACTGTGTGCATTACCAAACATTACCCTTTCCAACTGGGATGTAATGGGTAAAATCATCGAGAAATCTTGATTCATCGCTTACACTTTCGAATACGGATTGCATTACTTTAACATAGACATGTCATTGGAGGTATTGTCTTACAATATTGTAGAGAATAATGCATTATATAATCGCTACTAATATTGGAAAAAATAACCTGTTACAAGTAATAAGTTCTTTCACTGGTATAAGTAATTGCATATATCACACAATCCAGTATAGTAATCTATAATGTATTAGGTATAATAAAAACTGGAAAAATAAACGAGAATAGGGATAAATTGCATTACAAAATTGCTAAATATTTACAAAAATTTAAATCAATGTAGGCTTTGCAAAATATATCGGCAGTGTTCCAAATTTTTTCGCTTATTTTATGCTATGAGTGAGCAATTTATGCCGAAAACAAATAGCATACAGATAGAATAAAGAATCAAAACATTCTTTGCAAAATGTATTTAAAACAAAAAACACTATTTGAATAATAATTATTACACTATGTATTTGCACAGCTATTGGCTTATTTAAAAAATTGTTAACGATGGAATAACGCGACTAACCACGACAGTTTTATAATGAAAACTGGCAAAATAAACGAGAATGAGGGTAATTTGCTTTACAAAACTGCTATTTAGAAAAACTAAAATCAAAGCAAAGCGTTTGCAAAAAAATAACGGCAGTACTCCAAACCTTTTCGATTATTTTCTGCATTACCAGTAAGCGAAAAAATAATAGTTTTAAAACTGTCGCATTACAAGTAATGAGCAAAGTAAGCGAAGGAGTGTTTATTAGCTAATTGTAATGCGTTATTTCATTGAATACAAGTTCAAGCCATTACCAAAATATGGAAAAACCCTGCTGGGTTTAAGCGAAAGCGTGTGTATTCATACACTGAAGTTTTTCAGTGTGAGATGTGCTTATTTCTCTTCCTAATTCTCGTAGTGGCATGTCTAACTATACTAAAGGGTTGCAAGAGCTAATTCACGATATGAATACACATAACTCGAGTGCAACGACGATGTTGAGTTAGACTGCAGATCAAAGAAGGCTTTGTGAGTTGGAACCAGTGTTGCCGCTCAAAAATTTCAAAAGGTGGCCCAAAAAATTAAAAAAGTGGCCCCAATTTTTTTTTTAGCTAAAACACATTTTTATATCTTTTTGTGGTTTATTTAATGCTTAAAGAAAATGGAATTTAAAATATTATCTAAACTAACGCAGCGTTAATATGATCTTTCGTTGAGCAGACGTAATAACCCGAGAAAGGCAAGGAATTAAAAAAAAAACTGTTATAGCGTTCGTTGAGCCGTAGGAAAGTGCAAGAACCGTAGGAATTTTACCAATAAAGGGCGAATATGAGTGCAAAGAATTTAAATTGTGGTAAATTCCTACGTTTCTTGCACTTTCCTACAGATCAACGAACGCTATATGTGTTTGTTTGTGTCTGGGCTGCTCCGTGCGTTTTCATTATCTTAACGAACAGCCCAAATTTCAAAGTATTCAAGGGTTGGCAAACAAATTAAATAAAGAACCTTTCGAAACGGAGAGTTGCCAATGCAAAGTAAAATAGTAACAAAGAGGTTTTTTATTCTTATATTTAAGAAAAAACTAAAAATTATTTAATAATTATAGTTTTGAAAGTAAAAAAGGACCAAAAGTGGCCCGAATTTTTAAAAAGGTTCAAATATTGCATATTTTCAAAAAGTTGGGTTCAGGTGGCCTGGCTTTAAAAAAGGTTTAAATTGCCACTTTAGTGGCCCAAACGGCAACGCTGGTTGGAACTGATGAATTATTTTCTTTTTTAGAAGCACTGGCTTTTGTTCCCGTTTTGGAAATATCCGATTACTTCTATTATGGGTGGAGGGATTTCTTGAAAATATCAAATTTTTTGGAAACATTATAGGGGACTCACTATCCATTGCAAAACCCTAGCACGGTGCACGGACTGCAAAGTTTTACAACACACGACAACAAAACGCAGGTGCATAGATATATGCTAGACCATAAAAATATGCTACACCGAAACCTATGTATACACATTTATTTGCAATGAAATGTAGGAAATTAATTGCGACCCTGCGTCAGCTGAAATTTGCCAATTGCTAATTTAAACTTTTCCTACATGCATAGAATGTACCCGTGTAGTGGCATGGCACGACTTGGCTGTATTTACATGATCGCCTATAACTTTTCCATTTTACCATGGATTTTCTTCGTTGATAGCTTATCTTTTTGCCAACTGAATGGGGCTTCACGTAAACGAGAAAGGTAGAAACGTTTGTTTCAAAGATCCTGCCTGACAAAGTCACTTTTTTCTTAAAATTTTCGTAAAAATTTTCAAATAGAGCCACATATATTTTTAAGAAACTATAAGACCCAGAGAAAAATGTTATAGGAGCCATGTATAGGAAATTTAATTTTCTTTCGTTTGGTATTAATTAGATAGCTCAATGCGTTAAAGAGACATACTGGATTAAGTGGAGCCATTGACCAAATAAAGGTAAATTGCAAATTGCCGATATCTGAAAAACCTTCCCATAAAATTAAAAATTAACCCGATTTTCGGAATCAGCGATCGATTTTACATATAGATAGGATAGTTGCGTCCAAAGTACAGACAACAAATTTTATTTTGTGATCCAGTGTTATTAGTACATATTGTAGTCGAAAAGTAATGACTAAACTAGATACAAAAATGCTAAAATGGCAACACTGCAAGTGACCAACAAACAAATCTGTGCCCGTAAATTAAAGTAACATAAAGCTTAAATTAGTTATGCATTAACTTTATTTCCATAATAGTAACAGTATCGGTATTAATTTGGTCGATTATTGGTGCAGTAACAGTAAACAGCGGAACAGTGATCATAGCCCAATAAAGGTGGCCATGCAATAGAGCCGCTCTTCTTCTTTTGGTTTTTTAGGTTGCGAAATTATCATATTTTGTATTAACGCTAATTGCGTGTTCTCTTTTGATTGCTACGACCATATTATTATTGGGTCATGACCACACATGGGCGTAGTTAACTAATCCGTGTCACCACTACGCCATTAACTACCACTACTGCCGCGATAGTGGAGCTTGAAAATTTTCCAAACAACTAACGTGAGTGGAAGTTGAAACTTTTTCCACTACCACTAAAAATATTAGTGGTAGTGGATAGGGCTTCAAATTCCAGCTTACACTGCTATTCCGAGCGTTACCGGAAAATTACTTTACTGGTAATTTATGTTGCTGAAAATTGTTACCATCTTTTCAATTGGTATTCTGGCACAAATGGTAACTCTGTCAAGCATTTCCATACGAACGGAATTGAATCGGGCTGAAAATGGTAACAAAATATTACCACGTATTGAGGTGGTAACTTAATTTTCTGCTGCCAGAATACGAAAAGAGTGTTTAAAGTACCAGATTCTTTATTTCACCAGTAAAGTAAATTATGTTACCACACCGGAATAAGGCCTTTAGTGGGATTGGGGCTTGAAAAATTTCCACTAATTTTCACTTAGTGACTGAAAACTTGTTCCCACTAAATCACGAAATAGTGGAAAAATCATTGATTCCATTATAGGTGTAGAATCACTAAGTTTGTATATCGAAATACATATACATACTTACATATATGTGAATAGTTCGCTTTTGCTCTGAGAAAAAATATGTCTCATTTTGCTCGTCATATCTATGCATGTACATACCCAATAAACACAACGGATTCGCCTCGAATTCGCGTCGGATTCGCTTTCTCTGATTATATTATCGCGGCGATAGATCGGCGAATCCGAATTCGCAGGCATGTCACCTATCACTAGCGATTCGAGAATTGGTTCATTCTCGGATCGCTGGCGATTCAAATTTTTTATCATTAGCGATTCGGGAATTCTTAATTTATCTGATCGTTGGTGATTCGAAAATTGGTTCATAGCGATTCGAGATTTTTTTATAAATGGCGTTTCAAAAAATGAAAAGTTCAGAGTTTGGTTTACTGGCAATGGGTTAAGTCCGTATAAAATAATACAAAGCACTTAAAATATTTTTATAAAGAAAGTTTAACTTTCATGAAATAACAAAAGCTTTTCAAATAAATGTAAGCAGTAAATAAAGTCCCCTTATTTAAATAATTTTGAATTGGTTTTTCTACATACTCGTATCTATTTGATTATAAACTGATTTGATCTACTTTCGCGAACTCGCCTAGAATTCGCCACGATAACATCTGCGGAACTGTGATATTCGAGTTCAGGTATAAATGTAAAATTTCAGAACTATAATGATTTTTTAGTGCAAAACAGCTTAAAAAAAATTGAAAAAAATGATATCGCGAAAATTGATTTTCTCGAACTTGCAGTGCAACCATGGTTCATTAATAAGTTTTCGCATCCCGACATTCGTACATACATACATACACATTCCATGTAAATTGTTTGTGTATTCTGTGGTGTTTCTTTCAAAATCATAGTTCGCCTTTGTAGAAATCATATTGCGCCATGCTCAAAATTTACCCAAGTTTGATATAAGCACCATTATTAAAGTAAAAAATAATAGCTTAAAAAAACTAAAAAACACGCTTTAATCTTAAAAATCGTACTAAAAATTGAGAAATAATTTAATTAGAAACAAAATGATGAACGAAAATATAAGTATTTAAGGAAAAGCGTGGGGGTGCTCAATAATATTTGAACATGAAAATATTCGATTCGTAAAACTTGTACAAAAATATACATACCTAGTTGCGAAATTAAAGAGTACGATATATGAAATCTCAAAAAAGTCAAAATAAAATTATTAGTAAAAAAACACCGATTTTAAATGTTTTTTGACATACTGAGCACCCCACGCTTTTCCTTAAGTACTTATATTTTCGTTCATCATTTTGTTTCTAATTAAATTATTTCTCAATTTTTAGTACGATTTTTAAGATTAAAGCGTGTTTTTTAGTTTTTTTTAAGCTATTATTTATTTTTAACTTTCTAGTGAAATTTTTCATTAAAGGATGTTTTATGCGGACGCAAGAATAAAAGTAAAAAGAAGTCTGATGGGATGTGGTGTTCTCCGAAATAGATCTACATACATATGTATTTATAACTTCTACCAAAAATCCCAATATGCAGTGAAGTAAACTAGCTTATTATGCAATATTTTCCAAACCCTTTTATTCAAGGTTTTCCAAACTAGTTTGGAAATACAAAATTTCCCAAACGTTTTGTTATATTTTACAATCAGAAAGTGAAGAGAATTTGAGGTGAAGCATTTGAAAAGAACAAAAAAAAAAGAAACCTGATTGAATAAATTCGAATTTAGACAACAAAGTTCCGAATACGTTTGTAGCGTAATGGTGAGGTATGCTGCCTACGGACCAAGGAGCTCAGGTTCGAGTCCCGAGTGGCGCTTTTTTTTTGTTTTTTTTTTATTTTTGTTTTTTTATTGTTAGAGAAATTTTTTTCACCTCACGTTTACAAAACATTGTATAAAAATTGCTTTCCAAACGTGAAATGCAATTATGGAATTAGGGTTCCTTTTCTTGATTCAGCACTTACTATTAAATGAATTACAAACAAAACCAGTTCTTGCTTTGCATACGTATGTATGTACATACATGCGGCTGATTTCATTGCAAATACAACAAACCCAAAACAGAAAGCTTCAAGCTTCATTTTTGAGTGAATTTATGCATTGAGTTTATCGCCATCGCTATGAGCGATCGCTGGCTGTTGTGCGTTAGTTCGCCCGCTATTTGAGTGGTTATACGTTTTTCTTTGAACATTTGTTTGTGATTTGAGAAGAATGTATTTTTGAGCGTTCGTGAGTGAGTTTTTCCGTACCCTGAAAGCTTGTTACTTATTGGCTTATATACGGGAGTGAATTGAAATTCATAGAGGCTACTTTGAGGAAAGGTAACTTAAAAGCCGCAATGAAGCATGAAGTATAATGTTGAATGTCCTACTATATGATGCCGTTGGGCTGTTGATGTCATGTTTCGAATCCGGAGGAGAATAGAAATAATAGAGAGAACACAATAAAAGTGAATCTTTGAAAGATATAATAATTTAGTTAAATGTTACAACTTTTAGGATGGGATGAAGTTACATACATACATACATACATACATACAGGTGAAGCTAATAAAAGCGTGTTAAAAAGTAGAAAAAAGTTAAAAATTAGCTGTTTAGTAAGTTAGCCTGTATAAATTAGCCTTGCGTGCAACCCTTCGCACACTCAACACACACACATTCGTGTTGCCAAATGTCAAATCGCATAGCAGATAACACAGAAATCAAAATTCAACAGACTTGTATGCTGTGCCCTGTGCCGCTATGCGTTGAGTAATCGATTACACAGAAAGCCCATTAAACAGATTTCGTATGTGACAGTTCTTATGTTGTGCGCTGCTGTGCTATGCAAGTATAACCGGACCTTAAGCGTCTATGAACGTATGACTAAATAAATGTGTACATACACTCAAAAAAAAAATTTCTCTCGATCAAAGACATAATTTTCCTTATTTTGAACACCCGTCCCAATACAAAATTGTCTTTGTTTTGTGTAAATTTTCTCAAAAATGTGGAAAAAACATAAAAAAACATTCAAACAAATTCGTTGCCATGGGGATTTGTATGGGTATTTAATTTCTCAAAATTAAAGAAATCAAGTCTTCAAAACAAGGGAAGTTGGGAATGGAATGGCGCTTAAAGAATTTTTCATTATTTTAATGTATGAATTTTTTCAAAACAAGTATATGAAACCATGGTAACGCATGTAACAACAATATTTTATAAACCTTTTAACATGTTTTAAGGAAAATTTACTCAAAACAAAGAAAGTAGTGTTCAAAATAGGTAAACAATTTCTTTGACCCCTCCATATATTTTTTTTCTCTCAGTGTATGTTAAATATTTAAATTCCCGGAAAAATTTTTATTGAAGATAACAGTTTTATTAATTACTAGCAGGCATGCATATGTTAGTATGGTTTAGTGGAAATAATTTACTCCCACTCAATTTGATTTCAACTACCACTCATTTTCAGAAGATTGAGTTAAACAAGTTTCCACTACCACGAAATGGCTTTTGTTTGAGTTGAAAAATTTTCCATTACCACTAAACGCTGTTAGTGGTAGTGGAAAAAAAATTAATCCCACTACACGTAGTGGTAGTTGAAAATTTTTAAAATCCACTAATACCATATTAGTGGTACTTGACAGTTAGTTAACTACGCCCATGTATGGTCATGACAGTGAACAACTGAAACAAACAATCGATCAGCTGGTTAGCGTTACGGCTGAAAACCAAAATTCATTTGGTTGTTACCAGATAGCGTTACCGACTAGCGAATCACTAATCAAATACATTGTTTCCCATAAGGTTGGTTGATCAGCTGTTTTATAACGATACTGTTACTGCATAACTAATTTGAGCTTAACTCGAGATAATACGAAATAGAGTTATCGTTATAGTGTTAATCTTTGGAAGAAAAACTCATTTAAAGTGGAGTAATACTTAATAAGTTTTTAAGATATAAAAATTATCATAACTCAAATAGAAAATTTTGCAACAGTTAAAAAAACAACATATCTTCACTTAAGTAGTAGTATTGTATGAAAAAATCTTTTTTTTTAAACATACCTACTATGTAGAATTATGTGGGCATATTTATTTGCGTTTTCAGTTTATTAAAAAACTTCACTCGATTTAAGTCGAAATATAACCCTATTGGAAAGAATTAAATTTAATAAAAAAACTAACTAGTTAATTCTGCTTTTCGTAAAAATTTTATTCACTGTAAGCACTTACATACATACATATGTAAGTCATTAAAGTTTTTGCCATTAACTTTGCTTTAAGATTTTTGGTTTACAAGCATGGATTTCTGACTTATAAGTATTCCTACTCTAACACTACATATCCATTATTGAACAGTTTAAAAATCCAAAACCTAACAGTTTAAAATAGTGATGGGCGAGTCCGAGATGTTTTATTCGATTCTCTCGATTGTTGAAACATCTCGAATGCTCTCGATGGTTTTCATTCGTATTCGAGTCAAGTCGTAAATGGCCGTCAGTCGAAACAATCGCTAAAACATCTCGGACTCGCCAACGATTCCTCTCGTTTTCAAAGCAACCCTACAACATCTCGGACTCGCTGCAAAAAATACATAATAATTGTTGTTGCCGCTTGAATATTAAAATTGCTTTACAAAACATACAGAGTGGTACAAATCTATTGCCGTTGTTGCTACTCGTAAAATTCATTTGTCTCATAAGCGTCTCACTTCAGAAAATTTATTAATGTTTAAATAATTAATTATTATTATTATGCACGACACTGTTTAGTTGTGATTGCAATAATGCAGCGTCTATGTATAGCATATTATTCAATTTGGTTAATTTATTTATGTATTTGCCTCACTTCCATTAAAAATCCTACTTTCTTTATCAACAAACCTCATTCAGTTTATTTTATCAACTAAAACATATCATCAAAACAACAGCCGGCCCGCCGACTCGGAACAATCGCAAAAACATCTCGCTTGTGTAGTCGAGATGTCATCGAAACAACCTACGACTCGCCGACTCGGAACAATCGCAAAAACATCTCGCTTGTGTAGTCGAGATGTCATCGAAACAACCTCCGACTCGCCGACTCGGAACAATCGCAAAAACATCTCGATTGTGTAGTCGAGGAGCGAGTCAACTTTTGACTCGATTGTGATTTTGCAACGATGGCGATTCTCTCGATTGTCTAAACATCTCGGACTCGCCCATCACTAGTTTAAAATTTTACAGCATACTAATTTTTCTCCGTTCACCATATTGCAAGTTAAGCTACTTTAATTTACCGGCAGATAAATTTATATACATATGTATGTACATTAGGGTAAATGATCTAAATACGAAATTTCAGAATTTTAGCTGCAAAAATTGTAGAGATATTCCCCATAACGAGACTTATGCTGCCTGAAAACTGTTTTTTGATTCCAATAGCACCCTATGGCGTATGAGTAACCTCGAGTTTTCTTAGAGTTGAATAAAGTAAAAAACTAATCCCAAACAGCATATTTCTACGTTTTAGGGTATAACTCTTCAATTTTTGCAGCTAAAATTCTGAAATTTTGGGTTTAGAGCATTTATTGTACACAAAGCGCTGTCAGCGAAAATCATCGATATCGGATGAGTATAACATAGAGATCCCATACCGCGATTTTGGTCTAAGGAAAAAGAGTGCATCCTAGTTCTCTTATACCGGAAAATAAATTAATATTATAAAATATTGTTCCTATATTGTATTGACTTATCTTTAAGAAATTTGCAAAGAAATTTAAAATATATTGTACACAGCACGAGATAATCGCGAAAATATGCGATTTTGGGCATTCAGCCTCCATAACCGGAAATCAAGCTATATCTCGAAAACAGATCATCCGATTTTAACTCTGATTTCATATCTGGATTCAACATAAAATTCTGCTTCAATTCGATGTGCATATTGGCCTGGTTATTTTTTTTTTTCGATTTTTGCCCAATTTTATTAACAAAAATCCGTTTTGGTCCATAAAACCCAAATTCCGGAACATCAAAATTAATTTTAGACAAATGTCGTGGAGGAGTTTTCTACTCAGAAAAATAAGAGGAATCCGAATTTCGATGGCGCGATATAGGTATGTAGGTTAGCAAAATCAAATCGCCCCACGCTAATGTACATATATAACTATGAACTATGTATGTATGTACCCTGTAGGGAAAATATCTAGTTCCGAACTAGGTCGCTTCTAGTGCATTTTTCGCCACTAGTGCGAGCTAAATCTCTTTTGCATGTTATCAACTGGCGAATTTAACACGGCGATGTCCTAGGCGGTGTCAATTGTCACTCTCTGAACTACATTTTCGATAGTTCCGAACTAGTACTAAATTCTACAGTTTACACTAGTTCGTTTATTGGCACAATTTCGATAGTTCTGAACTAGCTACAAGTACCTACAAATTCTACAGTTTTACATCTGCCGCTTAAGTGCAGCCTTCGACACACTTCATGCAAGTGGCGCGATGGCCGACTGGCTAACGCATGTGCCTTTCAATCTGAGGCGCGCGGGTTCGAATCCTGTCGGTGTCAGGTAGATGATAATTTTTTTTTAACTAATTTTTTTTTTTATTTATTTATTTAATAAAAATTTATAATAATATTTAAAAAGTAATAAAATTAAAAAAATTAAAAAAGCCCGAGGGATCGGGAAAGCATAATTAGGGGAACATTTCATTTCATACAAGATGCAAATAGAAAACTCTTTATATAAAATGCTTCACTAAACATCTGAGAATTGCAGAAATATACAAAACCGACGGCAATTGAACGAAAAAAAAATTTTCATAGAGTTTTTGTCACTTCGAAATTGCATACAAATCAAAGTGTGTCTTATAATGGTGACTCAATTCACTCCTTCTGAACTGGTGAGGGTCTAACTACAATTGATCTAGTTCCCCTTTTACACCTTTTCGCTAGTTGGGAACTAGAAATTTTGCTCACTAGCTATTGAGCTCCCTGCAGGGTATGTACACACATACGTACATATGAATGGTTTTTGGCGGAGAAAAACTAAACGCACATGTATTTTATTTGTGCCTTTCCTTATTCGCTTTAAATCCATACCTACATTGAATTCGAAGCTTATAAGAAAGTGGAGCTCTCCGTAAGGTATAATTGCAAATGTATTGGTTTCTGTTTATACCGTAATACCCTGCAAAAATTCCGAGTACTCCATTCGCTAATCCATGGAGTGCTCTCTATGGACCAACCGATTACTCCATAACTTGCCACATTTCATACAAAAAATATGCGCCATTTAACATTGCATGTCATTGCAATGGAGTATATACTCTAGTCCCGCATAATAATCAAATTAATCCATGGAGTACCTACATTGGATTAATTGATGGAGTACCTAACAGTTAGCCGAACATAACAACAAAACCCAAATGTTTATCGCGACGACGACGAATGACGTGTACACATTCAAACATATGTATGTATGTAGTTATGTATGTATACACATATCGTCGTCATCGCGATAAAAATTTGGTTTTTGTTATGTTCGGCTAACTACGAACCGATGCAGATACATGAATCGGTTGTTTGGGCTATGTTAGTGGTCACTTTGAAAGTACTCCAACCTACCACAAATGGAGCATATAATCCAATGATTTTTGTAGGGTATTTTTTGTTTACATTGGGCGAGTTTCTAAGTCAAAGCGGTTGCGCAACTGCTGAGCTCAATAGTTGGGTTAAACAACTACATACGTCTTAGAAACGATTTATTGTGCAAAACAAAGGAACAAATTTGAATTTCGTGTATGAGCCCCAATATTTCAGAACGTCTGCACAGCGGCGGTGGGGTGTTTTCTACCCCGTTTTTCGGGATTGGAAAGCGGAAATTTTCCAGCCAGGGGCTCTGCCACCGGGATGAGCTATACCAAGCCTCAAAAACGGAGTGGAAGATATCCCACAGAAGACTACTGATCATCTTATAACGTCAGTGCCACGCCGCTTTGCAGAGATTATAAAATACATATTGGTGCTCATACACAAAATTCCAAATTGGTTGCTTTTCGGCTAATGGTAATATGTACATACTAAACCATTTTTATATTCACGTTACGCAATGGGTTGAAGTTGAAAAGTTGGGAAAAATCATCTAGTTTCTAAATATCATAACCAAAATTAGCAAAATTGACGAGAACAACCGAAAAAAACAACAAATACCACATACACCTCTCCATACAAAAACGGGTTAACGTAGAATATGAGCGATTCCAGAATGGCGAACATGACGTTCGTACGCATTCAAAGCTCAACAAAAAATAGGCTTAGCGTAAACATTCTTCTTCTTATTTTTATTTTTGGAGAGCACTTGAGAAAGATTACAATCGGTGCAAATAAGAACTACTTCCGATTTTAAGTTTCTGCGATATTAGTATTTAAAAGGCGATGGCGAACGGGACAAATATGGAAGTCATTTTTAGGTGCTATTAGAAAAGTGCAAAACTGCGAATTTTGATTAAATATTACAAAATAAATGAATAACGATTAAAGTAGAATAACGTAGCGTGAAAATATATGCATGTTTGAGGATTTTATACGCATTTCATTAATTTTATTTTTATACTCAGGTGTACTAGTACACAGAGTATTATAATTTTGATTTCATAACGGTGGATTGTAACAGAATGAAATAATCGAGATAGATATAGACATATACATATGTATATCAAAATGATCAGGGTGAAAAGAGAAATCGATTGAGCCATGTCCGTCCGTCCGTCCGTACGTACTCTAACTCCACGCTCACTATTCCTATATAGAAAAAATCGGATATTTGGTATCTCAGTCACTAATACAGCTGGAGTGATGAAATTTCACCCACGTATTGAGCTCAGGCCCCTATGAAGAAATTTGGTGAAATTTTGGAAAATGAGCGGTGCCACGCCCACTTATTAAAGGCAAAAATTTAAAGTTTTGTAAGTCATAACTCAGAAACCGCAGCAGATATACCGATGAAATTTGGTACGCGTGATTGCCAAAATTGGTTGATGGCCACGTCCACTTTTATATATGGGAACTATAAAGTGGCCTAATAAATCCATTTTAAGCGATATCTCTGTCAAATACAAAGATATATCATTGAAATTTTGTGTAGAAGTCCAGCTATAGACATAAAACAAAAAACACAAAAATTTTGGAAAACGGGCGTGGCACCGCCTCTTTTTAGAAGCAGGAATATACGAGATTTCTGAGCCTATAACTCGACAAATAATTAATATATTATGACGAAACTTGGTATATAAAATTTTATCACCTGTGGTAATACATGTTCAAAATTTTAGCGAAATTGGTTGACGGCCACTCCCACCTTTATATAGATGAATTTCATATCAAACCCAATAAGCGTTGAACCCGACCCCCTCAGAATTTGATGAAATATTCCATAGAGGTACATCTTACCTACCCAAAAACAACCTCATTTTTAGAAATTGTGGGCGTGGCTAGGTATCGAAATACCTTTGGTTGCACAAAACTGCAATAACTGATGCAGATACGTGGAAATCGTATATGAGAGAATTGTTCGCCTATTCATTTTGAATGTTTATGTTACTTTTTCAAGCGGAATGACAATTTTCGGAGATATACAAAAATAATAGTGCAAAACCATATATCTGAACAATCAGTTGTATGGGAGCTACATGTTATGGGGACCTGATCTTGACGATTTTCAGGGAATACATATATTAAGGTTAATACGAGTACAAACGCTCCAAAGTTTCATGTCCTTTGCTGTTTAAATATCGAAGTTATACCGCAAAATGTCCATATCTGAACAATCGGCGGTATGGCAGCTATATGTTATAGTCACCCGATTTCAATTATTTTCAGAAATAGTAAAGGTAATAGTCACGTGCAAAGTTTTGGGAATTTATCTCATAAACTTACTGAGTTATTAACAAATAAGTCCAAATTGATGGTAATTTTTAAATACTGTTATCTCGAAAACCGGAACCAGTTTGGGAAAACTAATGGTGGCATTGAATTTAGAATGCCCCAATTAAGTAAGAACAACCATCAAAATCTTTATTCGGGAAAAGGGTTCAAAGCCTGAGTGAAGTTTATAGACGGGAAAAAATTACCTTCAGAGCTCT
This sequence comes from Urophora cardui, assembly GCA_960531455.1. Lineage (NCBI taxonomy): Eukaryota > Metazoa > Arthropoda > Insecta > Diptera > Tephritidae > Urophora > Urophora cardui. Next base: position 6,517,905 of record OY482673.1, read on the forward strand.
GAAACTTCTTTCTTAAATATCTCGAAAACAAGGGCTAACTTGGACTTTCTGAAAACGCCATCGTATTCTACAGCCAAAAATTAAGTTGGGGCGTCTCGGCGTTTCGTTGTGATATTTCAAAAGTTAAAAATTTAGTTACAATGTTATTGCTTGACTTGTGTGTAATAACTACAATAATACAAACTTATGTATTTCTCCCATAACTTTTGCAATTTTGCTCTGATTTTAGCGTTCGGTAGCTTTTTGGATAAGAAAATTCAATGGAAATAGTAATAAACTAATTGGAAACATAGAGTTACATTTGATTAAGAGTAAAGCAAGCTATTAAATAGCTATATTTTAAGTACTTTTATGTATATTTTGCCGGATGTGCGCGGCCACTAAATCTTAACCGATCTTCACCACATTATATTTGAAGTATTTGGGTAAAAAGGAAACTTTCTAAGCCCGGCGGTTTAATATTTATTTTTAAGGGCCGGTCTAATGTACATTAGGGTGTCCCGAAATATTTTTTTTTGGATTTGCTTAACGCAAGACCCCTCAAAATTTGCGGTTTTGATCGCAAATTACGAAACAAGTTTTAAAAACTAAATACAATTACATCTTCAGGGCTCTACCGATCTTTAAAGTTTTGCGGTTTTGTCATTCAGAACGCACACTCACCACAACATATATTACACCCGCATATTGTTTGCGTTCTTACTATGTAATTATTTTCGTTCTTCTCAGAGAAAAACTATTAAAACTTTATATAAAATAAAATGCTTTAACTTCATAACGATATGTTATTTTTCATTATTTCTAACATCCAAAAAAAAATCCACCAAATTCAAATGTACACATATTGACACTAAAATAGGTGTAAAAATTTTTCTTTCGCAGCCTTACAGAATTCGCAATTAAAATTATATCTTATGATTGTACAAACATCTACCTCTTGCATACTTGCATTTGCAAGTATGTGTACATACATACATGTGCAACTTTTGTTAGAATTTTTAAGAATAAATTATAAAAATAACTTAATTCTGATTGGTCAAAATCGAAGTGATTTTGGGAAAGAGGAAGTGTCGAAGTGACAGGCATAAAAGTGAAGTGAAAAACTTCGATCGAAGTGAAAATAACATCACTGCTAGTATGTACCACTAATAAATATAACTCTCTATTATTTCTGATTAAAGTTCATTAAAATGCGACAAATTGCTCTAAATTTTATTTGGATACGAATACTAGAACATAGTGAAATCAGAGGTGAAATATATTTATCTCATAATTCAAACAACCTGAATTTATTTTCCTTATATCTTTGTTATATCAAGAGCTAGAGCTATTAAACTTATACTAGATAAAAGTTAATTTTATTTGCTCAAAATTTTTATAAATCTTATTAGAATAGGATTACCAGAACAGAGTGGAAACCGAATCGAACATATTTATCTTGTAACTTAAACTTTACAACCTGAACTTCTTTTGCTTATATCTATATTATTAATAGGCTAACATAAAGTTTGTTCTATCTGATTGAAAAAATAAGAACACAACTCACAATAACAACAAAACTCAAAAAATACTATAGTCGCAATCAGAAAGCAGAAATGCCAAAATTTGGGCAGATAGATATGTTTGACTTCTAAGTTTTTTAAATTAATCAAATGCAATAAATTTGTTTCTCTGTACTTATATGATTGATCTCAATAATAAAATAACTTTTGAGTATGAAATTTTTATTATTTTAGCTCTAAAGTTTAGGTTTCTAAAAATATGAAATTAACAATATTTCAGATCTCAGTAGAGCCCTCAAGATCGAATTCAATTCCAGTTTTTTTTACTTTTATTGTGATCTGTATTCAATTACGCAACTTTTGATACCTCTTGCGAAAAGTATCAGTAATTATACTATGCTGTTTTTACATTAAAATTGTTGTTGTTTAAACAAAATTGATAGTTTTCGTCAGCCAAAAGTTGAACTTTATACTTTTCGTCAGCCAAAACTCGATTTTGTTACTTTTCGTCGGCCAAAAGTCGAACTTGTTACTTTTCTTCAGCCACAAGAAATCGTATGTTAGTTTTCGTATGGTACGACGATATGTACATACATTCAATAAATAAATAATTACATATTCAGTTACAAAGAATATGTGCAATCATATGTATAAGTACATACTACCTACATGCATACATACATATCGTAGTACCATACGAAAACTATCTCTTTCAAAATTTCGAACGAAAAGTAGCAATTTCGATACGCGGCTGACGAAAACTAGCACTTCACTAGCTGCAAAATTGATGGTTTGGTGCAGCTCTGTTTATAACTGTAGACGGTAGTATTCGGTACCCTGCTACGTCTAGTTTTCGAGATAGGGGAAAAACTCCCCTTTTAATAGGTTAAGCATATATGGCCAATTTTTGCTTATCCTATGAACACAGTTTTAGTCCAAAGTTTATCCAATTTTTTTATTTCTTCCAAAAAATATGATTTTCAAGGCTCTCGAAATGGGCATTTTTTCATTTGACCCGAATCTCTTATCACCCCGGTTCTTCAGGTTTGGAAACAGGAAATAATCGGAGGGAGCTAAATCTGGAGAATATAGTGGGTGAGGTAGCAATTCGTAACCCAATTTATGAATATTTTCCATGGGGACTACACACGTGTGCGGTCATGCATTGTCATGATGAAACAGAATTTTTTGTGGTAATTGGCCAAGTGAAGATGCGTTGTTATCCGTTCGATAACACTGATCGGCAAAAAACAAAAAAAAATTTTGCTTTTAGGTTTCATGATTGATTTTAATGGATTTTGGAGCGTTGAGAAGGTCCCATCACGTTAGGTTTTAAAGTTATTTAGCAAAAAAAAAAAAATTGTTGGCCAAATTAGCCTATCTCTTCCTAGTTTTTAAGTTATATTAGTGTTTTTTTCCTGCAGTCGACATTGAAAAAAAAAAAACGTTTCAACTTGCTAAATAACTACTTGCTTGCCTATTTGCAACGCTGGTGTCAGCTATCAAAATTAAATGTTGTCAAAGAAGAATTATTAAATAAATAAATAGTGTTTACGCCAGTAGGCGAAACTCAATTCCCAACCGCCCTAATGTTCCCTTCCAATTGAACATACATACTTCTTCTGTGGCAACCCTAACATGACATTAATTACAAGAAAGTGACTTTCACTTTATTGTCGCTTTCTTTATACAATTATTCGTTCTAATCCCGCCAACGACACCACACGACCATCAGCTAACCTAAATTTTCTATTCACTAATATACATGTATACATATATATCCTTATACCATTGCCTATTCTAAATTTAATAAAGCAATTGAATTATAATAATTTAAAACTAATTCATATTGTGTTTATTATTATTATTATTCCCGGCTCTATTGCGGAATAAACAAATAGATTAATAAATTTTGCTTGAAATACGTATGTAAATAGAAATACATACATACATATTTATTTTCATATAGCGAAAACAAAAAAAACAATGTTGAACGAACCAAAATGTGTATTTAATTATGCATTTTCAAGTGCTATTCACAATAACTTCATTCTTTTACTTAGCAACAATTCTGTTCAGATCGACAAATTGCTAAGCGCTCAACTAGCTTAGTTTTTGTTGCTGCTTTCCATGTTATTCGCTAAGCTAGCTAGTGTTTTTTTCGAACTTTCTTACAAGAAAAAGCGATTATTATTTTTTATTCTTTTATTATTAAACAAAAGACGTATTGATGGTTGCATTAGGCTTTAATGACCTCATTTCTGGTAAACCTAATGTTTTTATACTCAGCTGTACTAGTACACAGAGTATTATAATTTTAATGACATAACGGTGGATTGTAACAGAATGAAATAATCGAGGTAGATATAGACTTATATATATCAAAATGATCAGGGTGAAAAGAGAAATCGATTGAGCCATGTCCGTCCGTCCGTCCGTCTGTCCGTCCGTCCGTCTGTAAACACTCTAACTCGCGCAAAAATTGAGATATTTTGATGAAATTTGAAATGCAAGTTGGTATCGACACTGGGACGGATGGTATTGAAAATGGGCGAAATCGGACCATGACCACGCCCACTTTTCCTATATAGAAAAAATCGGAAATTTGGTATCTCAGCCACTAATATAGCTAGAGTGATGAAAGTTTACCCACGTGTTGAGCTCAGGCCCCTAAGAAGAAATTTGATGGAATTTTTGAAAATGGGCGGTGCCACGCCCACTTATTAAGGGTCAAACATTGAAAGTTTTATATGTCATAACTCAGAAACCATTGAAGATATATCGATGAAATTTGGTACGCGTGATATACTTACTTAGGCAAATGTTTGGACGAAAAATTTTCAAAATCGGTTAACGACCACGCCCACTTTTATATATGGGTATTATAAAGTGACCTAATAAAAACATTTTAAGCAATATCTCTGTCAAATATAAAGATATATCATTGAAATTTTATGCCAGGAGTCCACCTGCGGACATACAACGAAAAATACAAAAATTTTGGAAAATGGGCGTGGCACCGCCTCTTTTTAGAAGCTGGAATATACGAGATTTCTGAGCCCATAACTCGACAAATAATTGATATATAATGACGAAACTTGGTTTATACACTTTTATAACTTTTATTAATAGACACGCAAAAATTTATTGAAATCGGTTTATGACCACGCCTACTTTTTAACAAAGATATTTCTGGAACACCCTTTGGGAATTTGTAACGTGACATCTTTGTAACTAGAAGTCATAAAGGAATGAAATTTTGCACAAAGAATAATATTCATATGCTTAGTTGGATGACTGATAAAAATTTTGAAAATGGGCGCGGCTACGCCCACTTTATGCAGCACTTGCTTTATATAAAGTACCTACACCGTGTTTCCATCAAACGCAACCAAACAATGAAAGCATACAGCTGAGTATCTAATGTTCGATTCCACTCGAACTTAGGCTTCCTTACTTGTTTATATTGAAATTAACTTGAATGGTTAGAAGAGGTTTAATGAAGGTAGATTACTTATTTATAAATTTTTTGCAACGATTTTGCGTCTATATAAAAACATTAGATTTACTAGAAAAGTGGTCTAAGCAAATGACTCAAAAAGCCACCCTTTTTTCGATAATAAAGGCATACCGCTTAGTTTATTAAGTTATATTTAACTTAATAATTATGAGAACTTATTCATTAATGTCTAATGCAACGTTTTTTGTTCAATAAGAAAAGAAAAAAATTATATAAATTGAAAACTAGGAGCACCTAGGCTAATTTGATCATACAAGATTTTGCTAAATAACGTTAAAACCTGGCGTGATGGGAAGGATGATTTCGTTGCCGACCAGTGTAATTGTTTATTTTTATTTATTTTGTATGGAAGAACATAGCAAACACTAAAAAAAGATTGCCAAAAATCAGCGGAGATGGCTGATCAAATATACATCCCTACGATCATGTACAGCGAAGTAATAATCTTGAATTTTCTTCTTTTGCAGGGATTTACATATGTGGCGCCTTCAATTTTAGAGGACATGCAACGCGCCAATCGCATGCCTGCACGATCACCCCGTCGCACACCACGCCAACATCCCGAGGGTTCATATCGCATGCAATTCCCAGCAGCACATCGTGGCGTTTATCCACGCGCCACACCGCCACATCTGCAAGCCTTCCCACCACGCCCATCGCCACAGGACGAAATGATGGATGTACAGGGTGTGCCAATACTGTAGTCAAAAATAAACACAACAAAAATGCAAGCAAAAGAATAAAGAAAACATCTAATAATGAAAGCGGTGGTAGTAGCGCAAAGAATGTAAATGTAAATGATAATGAATAGAACCTACACAGTAGAACTTGGAGCGAGATCTCCCCAGGCGATGAGTAGATGGGTACTCCATTTGACATCCTTTCCGAGTAAAATCAAAATTTTTTCAATTTTGTTTTATTTTGTTTGTGTTTATTACTGCCCTTCCTAGAACATACAATGTACAAGCAAGTATATAAAACTGTATTTGCAAGGGAGTACTCACAGATTAGTAAAACGATGATCCCAAGTCCTACTGGGTATATAACATACATACGTACATACATGCTTATATGGTATAAAGAGAAAACGGTAGTTCCATTGTCGTTGTGACGCTGTCATTTTGATTAAAAAGCAGACTTTTGAAGTCTAATCGGAAGTCAATTTTGGGGTATAGCGATGCCAGACTTATATTTTTTCAACGCATGTATGTATTTTTGTTTAACAACCCAATAAACACAAAAGCGAGGATGGTATCGTGGCAAACTCGAGATGAATTCGCGGAGGTGAATATTATTTTTCGGATTCGTATCGAGTTCGAGATGGACTCGAGAAAAATCAATTATCGCAATAGCATTTATAAATTTTGTTGGATCTTGCTTTACACGAAGAAATTCCCTGTTGGGCTTTAATTTACTCTTTAAAACTCCACTCGAGAAATTTAAAAGTTCGGATGATATCGTGGGGAATTCGAGGCGGATTCGCAGAAGAAGATTTTCTAGAATGTATTCGCCAATGATCCCAAATCTCGAATTGCCAACGATCCGAGAACATAAAAATGCGCGAATCGCTAATGAGAGGTGACTCACCTGGGAATTCGGATTCGCCGATCTATCGTTGCGAACTATCGCCGCGATAATATAATCAGAGAAGCGAACTCGTCTCGAATTCGAGGCAAATCCGTTGTGTTTATTGGGAATTTGAGTATTTTCGGAATCAATACAGAGTGAAATTGCTTCATACGGGTAGATTTTTCTTTGAAATAGAACAGACTTTCCTAGAGAGAAATTCCAATACCTCCCAATAAATACAACGGATTCGCCTCGAATTCGCGTCGGATTCGCTTTCTCTGATTATATTATCGCGGCAATAGTTCGCGGCGATAGATCGGCGAATCCGAATTCGTAGGCATGTCACCTATCACTAGCGATTCGAGAATTTGTTCATTCTCGGATCGCTGGCGATGCGAATTTTTTATCATTAGCGATTCGAGAATTTTTAATTTCTCTGATCGTTGGCGATTCGAAAATTTGTTCAGATTTTTTTATAAACTGCGTTTCGAAAAATTAAAAGTTCAGCGTTTGGTTTACTGGCAATGGGTTATATCCGTATAAAATAATACAAAGCACTTAAAATATTTTTATAAAGTAAGTTTAACTTTCATGAATAACAAAAGCTTTTCAAGCTCAGGTATAAATGCAAAATTTCAGAACTATAATCATTTTTTAGTGCAAAACAACTTTAAAAAAAATGAAAAAACTAATATCGCGAAAATTGATTTTCTCGAACTTGCCGCGAACTCGAGGCGAGTCCGAGAAATTACGTTCGCGAAAATCTGTTTTCGCGAACTCGCCTCGAATTCGCCGCGATATCATCCTCGCGTCTGTGTTTATTGGGCTATTATACATTGTATGTACATATATTAGTTAATAACACTGGTCGACAAGTTTTTGTTACAGAAATAAAATTCTACTTTTCTAAAGGATTTCGGTGCGCTAAATCCGAATCTGAACCCAGATTTTCGCTAATACGTACAGTTTTTGAGATATTCATGTTTAAAGAGGCCAAAAACACGATTTTTGGCTATATTCACTCCTCAATATCTTTTAAATTACTTACTTATTTTAAAAATTGATTAAAGCTATTGATGGCGCGAACATTTCTCTTGGAGAAACCGTTTTAATATTTCAGATATCTTTCTTGTAACTTGCAATATTGCATATTAAGGTTCATTAGTTTTGCAATATTTTCTCCATACAAAAATAATTAAAAATTTTGAAGCAAGTTTTTAGGCAGTTTATTATATTATGGACGTATGTAAGTGGCTTCGTAAAAAAAATTGTTCTGCTGAGCAACTACAAAATTTGATTGCGCCTATAAGATGCTACAAATGCTGCCGTTGTTTTCGACGACAAATACCTTATTGTGCAAAAACATATATTACTACATACCTAAATTAGATATCCGAAAAATTAAAACGTTGTCTTCAAGAGGAATGGCCGAGCTTTCAATAGCTTTAATCAATTTTTAAAATAAGTAAGTAATTTAAAAGATATTGAGGAGTGAATATAGCCAAAAATCGTGTTTTTGGCCTCTTTAAACATGAATATCTCAAAAACTGTACGTATTAGCGAAAATCTGAGTTCAGATTCGGATTCAGCGCACCGAAATCCTTTACAAAAGTAGAATTTTATTTCTGTAACAAAAATTTGTTGAAATTTTGTCGACCTGTGTAATTTTAATAAGAGGTCGTCAATTTATATAATTCAATTAAAATACACATTTCATCCAATTGAAAATATTTTTTTTTGTTTTTCAGCATATTCAGCAATACATACATAAATATCTACGTACATACATACATGCAAACATATATCCAAACAAGAGACCGTTATATAATTTGTCTTTTAAAACGTGATTGAAGAAACAAATTGCAGTGAATTGCAGACATTCATATTTGCAAATCAAATTTTTTTAAAGATAGCAGCAAAATTAGCTTACATTCTTCATTGATTTTATAACAGTTGTTCATAACACCACAAAATAGGCGAGATATGTAGATATGGACTTAGATATATGTATACATATATCAAAACGATCAGGTTCCAAATTACATATACAGCGGAGTGAGCGCACAGCGTAAATGTAAAGCAAATTACAATCCTACCGAGAATACCAGGGAATGGGCTATTTTGAAGCACGGCGATCCAAATTGAGACTACAAAAATAAACTCGTTGCGACAAAAATTTGACGTTTGTTCTACCTTCTTTTTTATACCATGCATGCATACATTCATTCAAAAAAATGTATATACATGCATATGTAGATAGAAACAAAAATAAATTATAAAAAGAAATTAGTTATGTACTGAATAAAGAAATGCTGCTGACATAATTTATACAAAAACTACTACACATACATACATATGTAAATGTTGATGATCATAAAGTCTAAAATGAAAACTTCTATAATGTAAGATAAACAATAGATTTAGTGTAATAAAACATTTAAAAAGTAAAAAAAAAAACAAGATCGATGCGATTAGACGTAAAAATAAATTTAAAAAAATATAACAGAAATGTCCAACATCGACGATTGCGAGAGACATAATCTGCTGGCGGCAGCGGAGTAATGTAATATGTGTAGTATAAACTTAGTTTGTAATGCATAGAATGAAACATTTATTAATAAAAAGAAATAAATATACCAAAAACACAAAAAAATGTACAACAACAATAAGAGGAAAGAATAAAGTTTCTGAATAATTGTGATTGGGGCAAAGGTGACCTAATAAACACAACAGATTCGTCTCACATTCGAAACGATTTAGAATCATTATATACACCCTTACTGCGGTTGTCTTCGTCGACGTCATTGTCCTTTTCAGTCGACATAACGTCGTTTCGACGTCGTCACATCGACGGTATTAGCTAAGCTAAGTGTTGAGACGATGTCGACTATTCTTTGGTACAATGCGCCCACGCAATTTATTTTGAAACTAGGGGGAATTTCGGGTACACACCATAATCCAGAATTTTGAAATTCCACAATATCCAAAATCCAGACAGCTCAAAATCCATAGATAACCAATTCCAGAGAAATCCTAATCCAGACAAAACAAAATCCAGAAATATCACAATCCGACAAAATTGAAAATTTTTTTTATTATTCATATTATTTTTTAGCAATTTAATAATTAAATATACAGAAATATTTGTAATTAATTAAAATGTTTTAATTTATTTAATTTAACGAGCACAGGCCCAGGTTATATTTAATTTTTTATTTTTTTTAGAAACTAGAAAAAAACTTTTTAAGCATGGATGTAACTACAGCTGTTTCACCTTAGATCCCTCTAAGACTCATCAGGTTACTTTTGCTTCTGCCAGGACTCGAACTTAGGCACTTTGTAGTACAATAACTACAGTTCTAACCGCTGAGCTATAAAAAAAAATAAAAATAAATGTTTTAAATTTTTTTATATAATTAAAAGCTTTTTTGTTGTTCTTGCTTTTCCGACAGGGTAGGATTGCGATGTGTTGTAGAACGTATTTCCGACATCCCTTGTCAAGTTTGATTTGGTTGAAAACCGGCTATGTGCCATTTTCAGTATCCTGTTTCGTTTGAACAATGTTTTGACGCATTCTTCCTTTTTTTCAAAAGGCCTTCGTTTCATAGGTTTTTCTCCGGCATTTAGTTATTAAATTTTAGCCTGTGCCTTTTGCTCATTAAATAGTATTTCAATTAAATTGAAAATATTCGTGAGCAAAATTCGGGAGGATATGTGGGCTCGCGCTTTCCTTTCTTCCCATACACATAATGTTTCCCAAAAATGTGCTATTTTCAAAATATCCCCCGTTCCCATCTGAATGGATATTTCCAAAACGGGAACAAAAGCCAGTGGCTTTAACTTTCTAATGTGTAGAGAAAATACTTCCAACTCACAAAGCCTTCTTTGATCTGCAGTCTAGTTATAAACTATTATTTATACTAGTCTGGTTTTTTGTCTGGATTTGGTCGGTGCTGGATTATGATGGTTCTGGATTTTGATTTTCTGGACTTCGTCATACTCCTGTATCGATAGTTGTCAGAAGTTACAGACATTACCATAAGTAATACTGATTTTTATGTCGTTATCGACACTTATGGCGTTTTCGATTCTGGCAAAAATGTCGCACTTATTCTGCATTTTTATCGGGCTGTCAAATTTGTTTGTTCTATTCCACATAGATTCCACACATTTTTTCAGGGTTGCTTGTTCTATTGACAAAAAAGTCGCCCTCTGCCCGACCACAGGGCAGCATTTTCTGCCCTTAATATGACCAAGGGGTTGCATTATTTTTGTTTCATACATCACATGAAAAGTGCAACATTTTCTTAGGGCTCAGGGCGCATGTTGATAATGTTGCCTTGTAATAATGCAGCATTTTGGTTCAGAATCGAAAACGCTATTAGTCGACATTAACCGTAATAAGGGTGATTATTACGGCGATACTTGGCGACGATAGATCGTCGAATCCAAATTCCCAGCGAGTCACTTATCTTTAGCAATTCGCGCATTTGTATATATATTCTCGGATCGTTGGCGGTTCGAGATTTAGGCTCATTGGCGAATAGGTTCTAGAAAACCTTCTTCAAATTCGCCACGATATCATCCTCGCTTTTGTGTTTATTGGGTATACGCAAATATTCTAAACAAACAAACAAAGCCAAACCACTGTCAACAAAAAACTAATAATTTTATTAGTTGCTGGTTAACAAACAAAGAAATTTATAGAAATAAACACGAAAATAAAATCAGATTTAGAAATTCTAGGAATAGAATTAAACTAAAATAAATATAACTAATTTCTCAATTGAATAAAAAACAGACCTACATAAATTTATGTTCAGTTTATTTACTTAGTTCAATTTATTATATGTATGTATGTACATACATACCCTGCAAAAAATGCGATTAATCCGGGACGTGTCCGGGATCAATCGCAAGGGAGCATGCGACTAATACAATTTTACATCCCTTTATATGGAGTGAATTGATCGCATTTGTTCGAGCATGTCCTATGAAGAGACTAATTGTTCAACTTGTATACCCGAACGGGTACCAATGTAGATTAATCGCTTTCATCCCGAACGGGTACGAATGTAGATCAATCGCTTTCATACCGAACGGGTACAAATGTAGATCAATCGCTTTCATCCCGAACGGGTACAAATGTAGATCAATCGCTTTCAGCACGAACGGGTACAAATGTAGATTTTTCCAAGTTGTTAGCAAAGGCAATTTTAATAACAATCTTTAAAAAATTGTAAATGTTCATGCATATTTAAATAAAGATTATATGTTTTACTTTTGTAAAAAAATCTCAATAAATAAATAAAAAAAAAATTGTAAGTTTTGAGTATGCATTATATGAGCGTAATGTACAGGATCTTTTCAAAGGATATTTTAGGCAACATTTTGTTAAAATTATTATTCATCATTGTTATTAAAAGAAAGGTTGTTCAATTCGTTTTACCGGTTGTTTTACAACTTTTTAAATACATTTCATATTTTTGTAAAATTTCTATATTTAAGGAATCTAGATTTGTACCCGTTCGGAATGAAAGAGATTAATCTACATTTATACCCGTTCGGTAACAATTGGTCTACAATTAGTCTACATTTATGCCCGTACGGGAACAATCGGGGACTAATTGTGGACCGATTGGTCTCGAAAGAGATCAATCCTGGACAAATCTCTTTTGGGATTAATCGCACATTTTTTTGCAGGGTATGTACATATGTATGTATGTACGAAGAAATGTTAACATCTACTACTACCAATAATATATTAATATTATTATTATTATTATTATTATTATTATTATTATTATTATTATTATTATTATTATTATTATTATTACTATTTTTTTTTTAAATATTAATGAAACAAAACACCTAATATTATGCTTTAATAAGGTGCAACAAAAGTAAAACGTAAAAGAACCATATGATTTTGCGATTAACGTACATATATATCCGGTTATTTATACGGGTTTTTTGTGAGACTTTCGTGGCCTCGTTATCGTACTGAGCACGTGTATAGAATCCATATTAAAGGGGTGTCGTCTTGCTATGCTAAATGGGCATACTTTATTGCTTAATATTTGAAAAATACCACCACATATTTAGAAAAAATTTCGTTTACGAAGACAGTATAGAAATTCTTTAGTAATAGATTATTAGTTCAATTATAATTATTCACGGATACGGACGGATCGATTGGCCATAAGAAAACGAAAAATTTGTGAGCATTTTACGTAGTCATATATGTACATACAGTGTTGGAAAAAATAATAGGGACACGAGAAATATTTTACAATTCTCCATTTATTTCATTTTATGACCAAATAATAATTACTATATATTGATAGTTACACGGAGAGGACATGCTTCAATGACTCTGGGGTGGTTTTTGTATAATAATTTAATTTTTATAAACAAAAATAATGAAATGTATAATTTAAGTTGGAAAAAATAATAGGGACAAACTTTAAATTCGATTGTTTTTTCAAATAATCTACAATATTACTGCTGCAGTTAGATTTAAACTAAAGTTTAATTGAAGCTCCTTCATTTTTTATAACTTCCTTACATCTTCGTGGCATAGGGTTGACCAAATCAGCGCAGTTTGCAACCGGTATTAAGTACCAAGCTTCTTTAATTTTTATACTCAGCTGTACTAGTACACAGAGTATTATAGTTTTAATCACATAACGGTGGTTTGTAACAGAGTGAAATAATCGAGATAGATATAGACTTATATATATCAAAATGATCAGGGTGAAAAGAGAAATCGATTTAGCCATGTCCGTCCGTCCGTCCGTCCGTCCGTCTGTCCGTCCGTCTGTAAACACTCTAACTCGCGCAAAAATTGAGATATTTTGATGAAATTTGAAATGCAAGTTGGTATCGAGACTGGGACGGTTGGTATTGAAAATGGGCGAAATCGGACCATGACCACGCCCACTTTTCCTATATAGAAATAATCGGAAATTTGGTATCTCAGTCACTAATATAGCTGGAGCGATGAAATTTTACCCACGTGTTGAGCTCAGGCCCCTAGGAAGAAATTTGATGGAATTTTTGAAAATGGGCGGTGCCACGCCCACTTATTAAGGGGCAAACATTGAAAGTTTTATGAGTCATAAATCAGAAACCGTTGAAGATATATCGATGAAATTTGGTACGCGTGATATACTTACTTAGTCAAATATTTGGACGAAAAATTTCCGAAATCGGTTGAGGGCCACGCCCACTTTTATATATGGGTCTTATAAAGTGACCTAATAAAAACATTTTAAGCGATATCTCTGTCAAATATAAAGATATATCATTGAAATTTTATAGCAGGAGTCCAACTGCGGATATAAAACGAAAAACACAAAAATTTTGGAAAATGGGCGTGGCACCGCCTATTTTTATAAACCGGAATATACGAGATTTCTGAGCCCATAACTCGACAAATAATTTATATATATTGACGAAACTTGGTGTGTACACTTTCATTACTTGTGGTAATACACGCTCAAAATTTTAGCGAAATCGGTTGACGACCACGCCCACTTTTATATATGAGAACTATAAAGGGGCCTAATACAAACATTTTAAGCGATATCTTTGTCAAATATAAAGATAATTCATTTAAATTTTGTGGTATGATTTCTACAATAGACCGAAAACAACAAATAGAAAAATTTTGGAAAATGGGCGTGGCACCGCCTCTTTTTACGCAAAGGGATATACGAGATTTCTTAGCCCATAACTCGACAAATAATTGAGATATTATGACGAAACTTGGTTTATACACTTTTATAACATGTGTTAATAGCCACGCAAAAATTTATTGAAATCGGTTTATGACCACGCCTACTTTTTAAGAAAGATATTTCTGGAACACTCTTTGGGAATTTGTAACGTGACATCTTTATAACTAGAAGTCATAAAGGAATGAAATTTTGCACAAAGAATAATATTCATATGCTTAGTTGGATGACTGATAAAAATTTTGAAAATGGGCGTAGCTACGCCCACTTTATACGGCACTCGCTTTATATAAAGTACACCGTGTTTCCATCAAACGCAAACAAACAATGAAAGCATACAGCTGAGTATCTAATGTTCGATTCCACTCGAACTTAGGCTTCCTTACTTGTTTTTCATAACTCTTGCTTATTTTTCCATTTTTGATCCGCCATCGTCTTCTTTAATATTCCCTATAGGGCTGAGGTACGACGTCTGTGAGGGCTACTCCAAAACAGCAGCTTTCTTACGTTCAAACCATGAGTTTTCGATTCTGGAGGCATGTTTGGAGTCATTGTCATGCGTAAATCGCCATCTAATGATATCAAGGAGGGTTTAAATGATCCTGTTTTGAGTAGAACAATTCGCAACAGACCTCGAGAAGTAGGACTAAGTGCAAGAAATCCCAGAAAAGCTCCGTATCTGAGAAAAAATAATGTAAGCCAACGAACTGAATTCGTTCAGAGGACGCCACCGTGCTTGATAGTCTTTCTGGTGTATCTGGGATGAAATTCTGCATTCTGCGGGCGTTGAACGAACATTATGCCATCCGAGCCGAACAAATTTACTTTTGTGTCATCAGATTAAATAACGTTATTCAAGTTGTCCGGCAACATGTTCCTCTGAGCGAATTCAGTTCGTTGGCTTACATTATTTTTTCTCAGATACGGAGCTTTTCTGGGATTTTTTCCACTTAGTCCTACTTCTCGAGGTCTGTTGCGAATTGTTCTACTCAAAACAGGATCATTTAAACCCTCCTTGATATCATTAGATGGCGATTTACGCATGACAATGACCCCAAACATGCCTCCAGAATCGAAAACTCATGGTTTGAACGTAAGAAATCTGCTGTTTTGGAGTAGCCCTCACAGACGTCGTACCTCAGCCCTATAGGGAATATTAAAGAAGACGATGGCGGATCAAAAATGGAAAAATAAGCAAGAGTTATGAAAAAAATTAAAGAAGCTTGGTACTTAATACCGGTTGCAAACTGCGCTGATTTGGTCAACCCTATGCCACGAAGATGTAAGGAAGTTATAAAAAATGAAGGAGCTTCAATTAAACTTTAGTTTAAATCTAACTGCAGCAGTAATATTGTAGATTATTTGAAAAAACAATCGAATTTAAAGTTTGTCTCTATTATTTTTTCCAACTTAAATTATACATTTCATTATTTTTGTTTATAAAAATTAAATTAATATACAAAAACCACCCCAGAGTCATTGAAGCATGTCCTCGCCGTGTAACTATCAATATATAGTAAAATTATTATTTGGTCATGAAATGAAATAAATGGAGAATTGTAAAATATTTCTCGTGTCCCTATTATTTTTTCCAACACTGTACATATGTAGGTACATGTGCGAAGAAAAATATGGCGTATTTCATAAAATATATATGTACATATGTATGTATGTATACATGTCGCACCCTAAATCATAAAGTGACACAACTCAAAATTTTTCGAAATCGGGGTTTTTTTCATAAACCGGTACACAGAACATATCTCTAGCGATTGCCAAAAAAGCTTTACAATCGGTGTCTCTTTTAACCGAAAAATGGCCATTATACTTGGCCTTTTGCCATATAATTGCTTGTAAGGAAAAAAAGCTTTTTGGCTCTCCTGAAAATTTTGGAATTTTGAGTTGGGTCACTTTATGATATAGGGTGCGAAAGTTTTCTTTTTACACTTTAAACACTTAAAATATAAAATTTGGTAAAGATCGGATAAGATTTAGTGGCCGCGCACATCCGGCGAAATATGCATAAAAGTACTTAAAATATACATATATAGCTATTTAATAGCTTGCTTTACTCTTAATCAAATGCAATTCCATGTTTACATTGAAATTCCCTATCTAAAAAGCTATCAAACGCTAAAATCAGATGAAAATTACAGAAGTTACAGGAGAAATACATACATAAGTTCGTAGTATTGTAGCTATTACAGATAAGTCAAAAAATAATAACACTCCGTGACAAAACAAATTTTTTTGAGTACCTTTTGCGAGGTTTACATATTGTTCTAGACCTTACTAAGTATACAAAAACTGCATACTCAAAATTTCCAATACACCCTCAAAATATGGAGTTAGGGGCCAAAAACCCCTTTTCCGTAGGTTAAGGCACATAATAATAATAATAATAATAATACAATGGCGCTATTATAACTCTGACGTGTTTTATGGCCGAGCTTCTCTCCCAATTCGAGGTGTGCTCCTTTTTGTTTTTCCTACTAATTGGGTGGACCTACAGTTTTATTACGGCTACGAACGGCGAATGCATTTTTTGTGAGAAGCTTTTTCAGAAATACTCTCGGAGGGTATGCCGCCCACTGCCAAGAGGTGACCGCTGCTCTTAAAAAACCAAATAATTGGATTTTTACTAATTAGAAAAATTTTTTTGGCTCGGACCGTGGTTTGAACCCGAGACCTCTGGCATAGCAGGCGAGCACTCTACCCACTGCACCACAGCGGCCACTTAAGGCACATATTGCCCCATAACTTTTTTTCATTTGTCCCATCAACACGAGTTTGATGTCATCCGATCTTTACGAAATTTTATATTTGAAGTATTTAGGTAAAAAGGAAACTTTCGCGGCGATAGATTGGCGAATCCGAAATCTCAGGCATGTCACCTATCACTAGCGATTCGAGAATTTTTAATCTCTCGGATCGTTGGCGATTCGAATTTTCTATCAATGGCGATTCGAAAAATTAAAAGTTCCCGGATCGTGGGCGATTATTGACCATTTCAGGGTTGGGTTCAATGACAATAGGTTATTCATATAACACAATACAAAGCACTTAAACTATTTTTATAAAGAAAGTTTAACTCTCATGAGATAACATAAGCTTTTCAAAGAAATTTAAGCAGTAATATTTATTTTGTTCCGTTGCTGCATTAAATAAAATCTTCTTGTTTAAACAAATTTGATTTGTTTTTGTATGTATGTACTCATATTTATTTATTTGATTAAAAACTGATTTGATCTGCTTTCGCGAACTCGCCTCGAATTCGCCACGATATCTTTGCGGAACTGTGATATTCGAGTTCAGGCCTAATTGTAAAATTTCAGAACTTGTCACCTACCCTTTTACACAAATAACAAAACGCCACGGCTTAATACAAAAAGGGCACAACAACAACACTAGGTGACAATAACTAAACTGAATGCACCGACTCTCTCAGTGGAGACGGGGTGGGTACATATGTATAATAAATTAAACACACAAACTAAAATCAACCAAAATACAACTTCGAAAATTTTTCACAAAAATACCCAAAGATAAGACAAGCAAATGTTTTATGGGTGCACCCGAGGTGAGGTCCAACCGGAAGGTTACGAACCCACTCGCACAGTTCCTGAGCTGCCAGGAACAACTTTAACCCGCCGCCAAATGACTGGGCTCTGGGTGCGGGACGCTTAAAGGATGGGTAAGGGATACAGGGGGGCGAAACAAAGAAGCGACAAAGGGCACAACTACAACAACAAACGAGATACTTAACCAAGCCGGAGTGTGTTCCGGCTTAAGGATCCCTGCGATGTCCACCACCAGGATTGGGTCACGATCCACTTCACCCTTTAAATTTCACTTTCCCCACTACTCTATCCTGCTCTTCCCAACACTTCTTTTTTTTTTTTAACACAACTCTAAATCTCCACACACTAACTTTTCCACAACTGCACTATATTTAATTATTATTTTCTTTCCAAAAACCCGTTCGCACAGAAACTAGATGTTTTCACTTTCGCATACAAACGTATTCTGACGCGCACCCGCGAGCCAGGCCGAAGGCTGCGCGCCAGCATATACATTTTTGTATATACCATCAGGCTGTATGTGTGGGTAACCACCCGGTCGCACCGAACCGCTAACCTGTGCGGTCATCACCGATGCCCCGACCAATGATATACAACCACACACACATAAACTGCCTTCATCTAGCGGATGCCTTAATGCACCGCAAAAGGGACGAAAGCGATGACACCCCTTTCTGCGCCTTCCGCGCTCCTTGCTTTTCCTTATTTACATCCTACATATTTACATATATGTATAACAATTTGGTGGGGAACTCCGCTAAAAGGCAAAAGCTCGCAACACACTCCGCCAGTACTGCCCATCATGGCAATATCAATTAACTTCATTTGTCGCCGCCAGGGTGCGCTCCCCGTTGGGAACAAAGGATAAAAGGTGAAAAGGTAAATAAACAAAACAAATGAAAATTTGCTCTGCCAGTGCATACATACATAGTGGGAGTAACAAAAGGAAAAATATTTTGTCGCGATCAGACCGCGACAAACTATGTTAATTTTTTAGTGCAAAACAACTTAAAAAAAAATAGAAAAACTGATATCGCGAAAATCTATTTTCTCGAACTTGTCGCGAACTCGAGGCGAGTCCGAGAAATCACATTCGCTAAAATCAGTTTTCGCAAACTCGCCTCGAATGTAACTATCGTCGTACCATATGCGAAAAGTAGCATATTTGACTTTTGGCTGACGAAAAGTAGCAATAACTATATACTGTTTTTACATTAAAATTGTTGTTGTTTAAACGAAATTGATAGTTTTCGTAAGCCAAAAGTCGAAATTGCTACTTTTGGTCAGGCAAAAATTGAATGTGCTTACATATCGACGCTTCCAAACAATACTGTACTAAGTCGACTTAGTAAATTTTCCCGTTTTTGGCGTTTTCAAGTACTACGTGTCTTAATTTAGATGCTGTCTAATTTTGGTATCAATCGGCCAATATAATCAAATGTTATAAGCAGAAGTGTACATACCCACATAGCATTGAGAAGATTAACATTTGAATTTTCGTCCAAATTAATCACTTTTTATTAATCTTGGTGACTATATCGCACACTAAATCAAAAAGCGTTACAACTCAAAATTCAAAAATTTTCAGGAGAGGCAAAAAACTTTTTAATTTTTATGTGCAATGATATGGGAAAAGGCTACGTATAATAGTTATTTCTCAGTTAAAAAAGACTCTGATGGAAAAGATTTTTTGGCAGCCGCCAGAGATATATTCTGTGTACCAATTTATGGAAGAAACCCGATTTCGAAAAATTTTGAGTTGTGACGCTTTTTGATTTAGTGTGCGATATGCTGAGTGAAAAAAAAATTGAACATAGTCATATATCGTTGGCTTCGTGAGCAAATGTGCTAAGTCCATTTGTGGTAACTTTTCAGGAGAGGCAAAAAACCTCCTAACTTTTTTTGTTGTTATTATTTTAAAAGTGGCCGCTGTGGTGCAGTGGGTAGAGTGCTCGCCTGCTATGCCAGAGGTCTCGGGTTCAATCCACGGTCCGACCAAAACACCAAAACAATTTTTCTAATTAGTAAAAATCCAATTATTGGGTTTTTTAAGAGCAGCGGTCAATTCTCGGCAGTGGGCGGCATACCCTCCTAGAGTATTTCTGCCATGAAAAAGCTTCTCACAAAAAATGCATTCGCCGTTCGGAGCCGGCATAAAACTGTAGGTCCACCCAATTAGTAGGAAATACAAAAAGGAGCACACCTCACATTGGGAGATAAGCTCGGCCATAAAACACGTCAGAGTTATAATAGCGCCATTGTATTATTATATTATTAATATTTTAAAAATCTGAAAATGCAGTTTTTCTCCTCAGATGGTCGTGCTAAAATACCAGTTATCGGCACATTTTAATATAAAGCTTGTCCAAAGTTATGAGCTTCTGTAGGACTTAGCACATTTGCTTTCTATGATTTTGTTTTTTTTAGGTGGACTTAGCACATTTTCTCACAAATTATTTTACTCAACTGTACGTAGTAAAATTGAAATACTTTGATGAAATTTGGTACAGAGGCTCCTAACTAGGCAGGGAAGGTTGGTATTGAAAATAGGCGAAATTGGATGATAACCACGCCCACTTTCCCTATATAGCATATATCACGCAAAAGGTGATAATGGATGAAACTCCATCCATGCAATGAAAGAAATAAACTGAAATTTTCGAAAATGGGCGGTGCCACATCCACTTATGAATGGATAAATTCTAAGTTTTATAAGTGACTAGCTGACCCGGCAAACTTCGTTCTGCCCAAAATAGATTTTTTTATTAATTTCATTTAAAAAATTGTTATTACACCGGTATTGTTTTTAATAGAAAATTAACGATTTTTCACTACTTCATTATGTATACAACTTCAAAAATATATAATTTTAGTATTCAGTTTAAGGCTGCACGATACACAAAATTTTTAGTTTTCTGTTCCGGATATTTATTTTCACTGAGTATTGGCTATTTTAACCAATTAAGTAAGAGTATTGATACGTATAGTATACCTCCATAATGGTTTTCAGGCCCTTCCTCCAACCCTTTTAGATATATTCAGCCTCAAAAGTTTAGTACGTATGGGAGGTGCAATGCCCCATTTTTCGATAAATCTTTTCTTTTTTTGGGTGAACATGGTATTGATATCATATATCTGCATAGTGATTTCTATGTACATGCCATGCACGCTTTTAGGGATATTTAGCCTTAAAAATTAAGAACGCATGGGAGGTGCCACGCCCCCTTTTCCCAAAACTACTGTTTTTTTCATAAGCATGCTATTGATATCGGTAATCTCCTGATCAATTTTCAGGTCCCAACCTTAAACGCTTTTATAGATATTCACCATGAAAAATTAAGTGTGTATGGGAGGTGCCACGCCCCTTTTTCCGATAACCCCCACTTATATGCGTGGGAATGGTTTTGATATCATTTATCTCTATACCAATTTTCAGCTCCCTACCTTGAACTGTTTTAGAGATAATCAGCTTTCGAAATTAAGGTTGTATGGAAGGTGCCACGCCCCCTTTTCTGATAACCCCCACTTTTCTGATTGAGAAGGGTTTTGATATCACCTACCTCTATACCAATTTTCAGCTCCCTACCTTAAACGGTTTTAGAGATAATCAGCTTTTAAAATTAAGGTTGTATGGGAGGTGCCACGCCCCCTTTTCTGATAACCCCCAATTTTCCGAGTGAGAAGGGTTTTGATATCACCTACCTCTATACTAATTTTCAGCTCCCTACCTTAAACTGTTTTAGAGATAATCAGCTTTTAAAATTAAGGTTGTATGGGAGGTGCCACGCCCCCTTTTTTGATAACCCCCACTTTTCTGAGTGAGAAGAGTTTTGATATCACCTACCTCTATACCAATTTTCAGCTCCCTACCTTGAACTGTTTTAGAGATAATCAGCTTTAAAAATTAAGGTTGTATGGGAGGTGCCACGCCCCCCTAACATTTTTAAATTTTTTCTTCGACTAAACCTTCGCGAGGTAACAACAAACAAACCCCCCTAAGGAAGTATTTGATTCGGTTCAGCCGTTTTCAAGTTTTAGCGTTTCAATTAAATACCAAATCATTTTTATATATATAGAAGATAAATAACTCAGAAACCGTAGTAGATATATAGATGAAATATGGAAGGCGAAATTTACTTGCTAGGGCAAAGGTTTGGACGAAAAATTGTCCAAATCGGTACACGACCACGCCAACTTTTATATATGGGAACTATAAATGGAACTAATAAAAACATTTTAAGCGACGTCTTTGTCAAATATGAAGATAATTCATTGAAAGTTTTTGGCATGAGTCCAACTATGGAAAAAAACAGAAACCATAAATATTTTTGAAAATGGGCGTGACATCGTGAATCTAAGACATTTCGGAGCCCATAACTCGACAAATAATTGAGATAGTACGGCGGAACTTGGTGTAGATACATATGTACTTTTATTATTTGTAGTAAAATTTTAGCAAAATCGGTTTGCAACCACGCCTACTTAAAAAAAAATTGTAAAACTCCCTTTGGAAACTTGTGACGTGGCATCTTTGTAACTAAAAGTCATAAAGGGATGAAATTTTACACTAACAAGAATATATTAGGCTTGGTCTGATGAGAGATAAAACTCTTGATAATGGGTGTGGTCACGCCCATATTATGCTGTACCCTCTTTATATAAAATAGGTGCACCGTGTTTCGATCAAACGTATACAATTATAATAAAAATGTAAGAAGTACCGAAAATTAGTTTGCATATCAAATTGGTGGGAAAGCTAGCCACTCCCGCAAATTATTAACGTTTCAGTCCCAAGCCATGCTTTTAAAGCAACGTAGTAATAATTCTATATCATTCTACAAAACAAATTAAAAAAACCAATAATTTCTCATTTTCGCCTGGACTTAGCACGTAGATTTTTGAAAAAAAAAATTTTTATGGACTTAGCACATTTGCGTAACATTGCATTACACCATGAAAAACAGACATTATGGTAACTTCTTTAGGCAGACGATGTATTTTTAGTTGTACTATCTTACTGCATTAAAATCTCAGTTTTGGTAAAAATTGGACTTAGCACATTTGCTCACGAAGCCAACGATATGTTCCTTTTAGATGATCAAAAACTGATGATCATTTTTTAATCACATATCAGAATCATTTTTGACTATTTTTGTTGAATTATACTTTAAAACAGGGCTGCTCACCTCATAGGCACTCAAAGCACAATTGTTTTTGTTTTGTTCCGAATCATAGGCACAGATACATATTTTCACTTCAAATATGAAAATACAATTTTCTTTGCACTCCCATAAGCACTCAGATATAAAAAAATTTTATATGAATGTGCCTATGATTCATATTGAATGTGCAGAGCAAAGGCACTGCGTATAGGAGCTCGAGCACTGCCGTAAGAAATCGAAATTTACAATAACAAATTTGTAATGAAAAAAATTCAAAAAATTAAAGCACTGTAAAAAATTTGTATTCAACAAATTTTCATATAAAAAATAAAAAAAAATTTTATGTATTTGATACTACAATTTGAAAATAAATTCTAAAATAATATTTTATTGGAATTCATAAAAAAAATTAAATGAGCAAAAAAATTTTTCAGTGCATATACAAAATTTGTAGATGAATTGAGTTTTGTACTTTCAATACGAGAGCGTTGAGCAGCCCTGCTTTAAAAAAAGCCATGATGCAACTAATTGACCATGAAAAAAAGCAATTTATACAAAAATGTACATTTGTTTTCATATCAAAAAGTTTTTATCAAATACATTTCGAACATTATAGGAAAAGGTAAGACAAATTTCAAAGGAAAATGTATGTATGTACATTAAGGTGGAGTAAAATCATATGGAGATTTTTTTGTTGTTCTTTTTTTGAACGTACCAGCAATGAAAAGTTGCCTTTATACAAGTTAATGAACCCCACAAAATTTGATGGCGATAGGATGATGTTTTGAACTGCCCCCAACCCCGCAAAGTTGAAAGCAATAAGCACGATCTGGTACAAATATGAAATTTTGAAAATTATAAAATCAAAAAACCAAGTATGAGGATTGATAAAGATGGCTAAGCTGAGTATTAAAGTGAATTTTTT
Source organism: Urophora cardui (assembly GCA_960531455.1). NCBI lineage: Eukaryota > Metazoa > Arthropoda > Insecta > Diptera > Tephritidae > Urophora > Urophora cardui. The sequence continues at coordinate 6,541,903 of OY482673.1, forward strand.
TTTTTTTGGAAACAACAACAACAAAAGTTATTAAAGGTCAAAGTTTATACTGTGCATTTTTAAATTGCAATTACTTAAAAACTACTGAACCGATTTCGAATATTTTTATACCGTTCAATAGGCATTTTGATTCCCTTTAATTTGATATACATTTTATATATGAAAAGTAAGGGGGGTAAAAGGTGGGTTGACCCCCGCAAGGGGGGTGTTCGGAACCCACATAAAATGTATATCAAATTAAAGGGAATCAAAATACCTATCGAACGGTATAAAAATATTCGAAATCGGTTCAGTAGTTTTTAAGTAATTGTAATTTAAAAATGCACAGTATAAACTTTGACCTTTAATAACTTTTCTTGTTGTTGTTTCCAAAAAAAAAAATCACTTTAATACTCAGCTTAGCCATCTTTATCAATCCTCATACTTCGTTTTTTTGATTTTATAATTTTCAAAATTTCATATTTGTACCAGATCGTGCTATTTTTTCAACTTTGTGTTGCTGGGGGCACCTCTAAACATGCGAGTAGGTCAATAAAATTTTACAGGCTTATTTATGGGCTAGAAAGGTACCGTTCTGGCTTTGGAACAAATTGAATTTCCAAAAAAAAATTTTCACTCCACCTTAATGTACATATGTATAGTTTTATACATTTTTAATTATTTTTGCAGATTCCAATCATTTTACGCAGCAATTTCGTGGACTTTGCATACATGACTACAACCATTCATAGATACATAACTAAATATGTAGGTATGTACCTATAATTAGTTTTTTCCGTAATTAATAAGATCAGTTGGTCGATGCTATTATTTTAATATATATTTTATAGTTGATTATATGCACATATGCACATGTGAAAGTACATATCGTCGTAGGTACCATACGAAAACTAGCATACGAATTTTTGCGACGAAAAGTAACAAGTTCAACTTTTGGCTGACGAAAACTATCAATTTCGTTTAAACAACAATTTTAATGTAAAAACAGTATATAATTACTGTTACTTTTCGTCAGCCAAAAGTGAAATGTGCTACTTTTCGTACAGAATTTTCTTATTGCTAGCTTTCTTCAGAAATTTTAAATATGCAAGTTTTAGTATGGTACGACGATATGTACGTGCATTCTTCTTGTAGTTATACATACTATGTAGTTTTTTATTTATCTTTTTTCTTTTTTCAGATACCAATCATTTTACTCAGCAATTTGGTGGACGGCATAAATACAAGCATATTCACAAGCATTTGCCATTTGAAATTTAATGATGATGAAAAGGAAGTGAAATAATCTGTTTAATTTTTATTATAAATCAATTTATTAATTTTTGTTAATGAATATCGATATAAGTACATATGTATATACATATATATATATATATATATATATATTCTTTTCTTAAGCCATTTCCTATAACTTCATATAATTGTTATGTAATAAATAATATAATAAAATAGTACAGCATTTTTATTTTTAAAAATGGATAATAAAAAAGGTATTTATTACGATTATAAAATATGTTCAAAAAATAATACAAAAAGTAATAGAAAATCATTTAAAAATTGATTAAAAAATTAAATTAATTGTGATCATAAAATTATACCAAATATAATCAAAAAAATATTGCCAAAAGTAGTCAAAAATAGTTTTAAAAAATATCCGAAAAAATAATATTTTATGATCATACAATTATATCACAAATGATTTAAAAAATAACTGAAAAATGATCATGACAAACAATCAAATGTTATTCCAAAAAAAATGAAGTAGGATATTTCAACGGTATCAAATTCGAACAAAAAATGATTAAAATATGTTTGAAAATATCGTTAACTTAATTCACAAAGGCCCTAATTGACACTTTTTCGAAACTGCGTTTTTCGCAGATTGTAGTAGGATATATTAAAATACACCTTCCCTCAAAATTTGAAAGCGATAGTTACAAAAGTAACGAAGTTATATGACTTTTTAAAAAGCCCTATCTGCATATGCTGAAAATTTATAAAATAAAAGGCCCAAACTACATTTGCTACAACATGCAGTAGTACAAGGTGAAAGTATTTGGCAGGCATTGAGTTATAAATTTTGGACTCCATGCATGCTTAGATGGTTGTTTTTACCAAAATCGTAACACTGTGTTATCAAATGCTTTGCTAAACTTGTACATGGAAAATAACTATAGAACATAAATATTTAGTTAAAGGACATACACAAATAGAATGCGAGGCTACACATTCTCTTATTGAAAGAAAAATTTCTAAAAAACAAATAAACTTACCATCTCAACTTGTACAAATATTTAGTTAAAGGACATACACAAATGGAATGCGAGGCTACACATTCTCTTATTGAAAGAAAAATTTCCAAAAAACAAATAAACTTACCATCTCAACTTGTACAACTTATCCGCGAGGCTCGAAAAAATCCTAGTCCACTTCAAGTTCACCACCTAGAGCAGGGATGGGCGCCGCAAGGCACATAAACGCAGCAGAGGGGCGATCATGGGCTTTCGTGGGTACTGCATAATTTCCGGGGAAAGGGGAGCTAAGGCGATATCGAAGTTGATGTACACTCCGCCTTAAGTGATGTTCATCGCACAGCGCGTACGGAAACACTAAAAATGAAAACCTCATTGTTTTATATAGAGAGAGGAATTCACCAATAATAAAATGTGCAGTGTTGCCGCTAAAAAATTTCGAAAAGTAGCCGAAAAAAGAAAAAAAGTCTTTCCCAAATTTTTTTTTAGCTAGAAACACATTTTTATATATTTTTGTGGTTTATCTAATGCTTAAAGCAATTTGCAAGCGGTTTGTACCCTTGGTCTTAAATAGTGAAAGTTTTGAAAATAATCTTTCTGCTGATGCACTGCTGGCAGCGTTAACATATTTGCAACAAATTCACAACTAGTTCTCATTTAAGTTGTTTTTCATTCCCCCACGTTGTGCGAAAACTCTTCTATTTCGGTTTGTTAAAATAATTTTCTTGCATTCTAAAAATTTTTACTCCCAAATAACTTTTTCGGGGGTTTCCTTCGCAGCGGAGAATTGCTAATGAAAAGTGAAAAGGTAACAAAGATGCTTTTTTATGTGAATTTTATATGAGCTATTGGCCAGTTTTTAATTAAGAAAAATTAAAAAAAGTTTTTTGGTTGAGGTTATGGATCCATTTCGGAGACCACCACATCCCCTCATCAGACTTCTTCAGGCGGCCTCAACCGAGGATCGAACTTAAGTCGTTTCGATTGGTAAGCCAATAGCATCCCATTGAGCTACCACCGCCGTCAGCTTTGTTTTGCTTAATTCTCAATTTTCCTTTTATTACAATCTACATACCAACAACAGTAGCAGAAAACGGCCATGTAAAAACAAACGTAAAAAAGCTTTTTTTATATTTAAAAAAAAAAACTAAAAAATATTTATTACATTATAGGTTTGAAAGTAAAAAAGGACCAAAAGTGGCCCAAATGTTTAAAAAGGTTCAAATATTGCATATTTTCAAAAAGTTGGGTTCCGGTAGCCTGGCTCTTAAAAAAGGATCAAATTGTCACTTTAGTGGCCTCAGCGGCAATGCTGTACAATCGCTAATTTTGCAGTTTTTTCTCGCTCTATTGCTTTCGAACTCCGATGCCATTTACTTCATTAGTGTCATAATTTAAAAAAACCAATTTATGTCTTCTTCGCTATATATGGAAGTAAGCTACTATACTAAAGCAACAATATTTTTTAAATAAAGCCCTTAATTTTCATCTATGACCATAAAATTTCATAACAAATAAATAACACTAATTCTCACTACAAAGTATCGATTCAGAAAATTGTGTTGTGTCGTTATTGAAGCAAGTGTGCTTTGTGCTTTTGGCATGTACATTAAGGTGGAGTGAAAACAAATGCTTTTTTTTTGTTTTTTTTTTTTTGAACGTACCAATGAAAAGTTGCCTTAATGAACCCCACAAAATTTTATGGCCATAGGATGACATTTTGAACTGCCCCCAGCCCCGCAAAGTTGAAAGCACGATCTGGTACAAATATGAAATTTTGAAAATTATAAAAGCAAAAAACCAAGTATGAGGATTGATAAACATGGCTAAGCTGAGTATTAAAGTGAATTTTTTTTGGAAACAACAACAACAAAAGTTATTAAAAGTCAAAGTTTATATTATGCATTCTTTAAATTGCAATTACTTAAAAACTACTGAACCGATTTCGAATATACCATTCGATAGGTATTTTGATTCCCTTTAATTTCATATACATTTTACAGTGCGTTCCATAACACCCCCCAGCGGGGGTCAACCCCCTTTTACCCACCTTACTTTTCATATATAAAATGTATACCAAATTTAAGGGAAAATACATGCGAGTAGGTCAATAAAATTTTACAGGCTTATTTCTGGGCTAGGAAGGTGCCGTTCTGGCTTTGGAACAAATTGAATTTCCAAAAAAAAAAAATTCGCCCCACCTTAATGTACATATGTATATATATATATATATATGCTCTCTTGTTCTCAATACTGAATATGCATTAGCGCGCTCAATATTGGTTGATATTGGTTGCCACTAACGTAAAAAATGTTGATAATAATTCCCAACAAAATAACCAAAAAATTACAGACTAATAAATTATCGCCTTCATAATTCGAATGATAAAAGAAACTTAAAAGAAGTACACCTGCTTTGGCTTACAAAAAAAAATTATCTGAAACGTAAATCACATCTATGAATGAATTTTGTTTGTAGTTCGTTTGATATTTCTTTGGTCATAGCTTTAGTAGAAATTAAAAAAAAAAACATTTTTAACATTAACAAATTAAGTATACCTTAGAATAATTTTATCATATTGAAAAAGAAAAATACTAAAATCATTTTATAGTTACCAAATTACCAACCGCAAAAAAATACCTATTTTGGAATTAATTACCAAGTGTGGCAACCATATGCTCAGTTTGAGTTCGTCCTTCTCCCCACCAGCTGGTACATTTACCTATTTCACCATCCCCATGCAATGAGCCGACGCGACCCGTACGGGTAAATACCCATATGGGCTCAATCGCCCATGGCTGACCTAGAGCATAGCTTTTTTTTGAATTTTGAAAATATTCCGAAAATGTACTCAACGATTCGACCTGGTATGTAATATGTATATTCCTAGTGCGTCTAAAATTATATTATGGTGTTTCCTTTTCAGGAAGAATGTCAGGAGACTCCACAGGCAACATACTTCGTGCCTTAAGATATGATCCTTCGGGACAAGCCTCTACCTCAGAGAGCAAGCAAAAAATTTGAAATAGTAAAGTCCAGCTTATTACATAATCAACAACTTCCAATCTCTAAAAAGAAATGGGAAAATCTATAGGATCTAAAAATATCATTACCTAAAGATTGCCATTCTTTTTATGAAAACTTGCCCTTTACAAATTAATGAAATTTTCCTATATTATGTATGTATGTATGTGTATTGAAATTAATATGGGATTAATTTTACGATATATGATGTACATATATATTTACAGTCTGAAATGTTATTTATAATGCGCTTTGAAGTTATTGGAATCAATTGCAGTTAAAAATTTTAATAAATATTCAAACCACAAAAAGCCTTAACTACAGTTTTTTTCTAAATTCGTAGTGTAAAAAAGCCCTATCTGACACAAAATTGCCAAAATCCAATGTATCTAAAATTTTTCTTCAAGATCTAATTTAGGGCCTTGTTTGTGCAGAAACTGCATTTTTACAAACTCACAAAAGTCTTTTATTTTCATTTTAACACGTTTTTTGGCTCTCCTGTAAAAAAATTATTTTGTCACTTTTTTCGAAACTGCATTTTTCGCAGATTGTAGTAGGATATATTAAAATACACCTTCCCTCAAAATTTCATAGCGATAGTTACAAAAGTAACGAAGTTATACGACTTTTTAAAAAGCCCTATCTGCATATGCTGAAATTTTATAAAATAAAAGGCCCTAACTACATTTGCTACAATATGCAGTAGTACAAGGTGACAGTGTTTGGCAGGCATTGAGTTATAAATTTTGGACTCCATGCATGCTTAGATGGTTGTTTTTACCAAAATTGTAACACTGTGTTATCAAATGCTTTGCTAAACTTTTGTATGGAAAATAATGTAACTATAGAACATAAATATTTAGTAAAAGGACATACACAAATGAAATGCGAGGCTACACATTCTCTTATTGAAAGAAAAATTTCTAAAAAACAAATAAACTTACCATCTCAACTTGTAAAACTTATCCGCGAGGCTCGAAAAAATCCTAGCCCACTTCAAGTTCACCACCTAGAGCATAGTTGCCCAAGCCCTATGCTCGCATACACATTTTGTTTTTGTAATACTCGTAAGTATAGGATTTTACTCGCCTATACACTTTCATAAGAAATTTGTGTATATAGGCGAGCATAGGCGAGCATAGGAAAATAAAATTTGTATACTCCCGAAACGTTTCTATGGAAATACAAAAACAATTTTTTATTTTGATTCGAACAGGTCCAACCCAGCAATGAAAAGAATGAAATGTGGAACATATATGTATGTATATTCATATGTATACTAAATATAGTATAACTAATTTGATTCGTTCATATTTTCGATAATGTGATCTATGTCTATTTCAACATTTGTGGTTGATAGTTGCAAAACTGACTCGAGGTGTTTGTCTGAGATCCGGTTTCTATGTTTTGATTTTGCAATTTTTAATTTTGATAACACACTTTCAAATTTATACGTACTAAAAACATTGACGACAGTTTTAAAATAAACGCTCGTAGGCAAAGATATTTAATTTTGTCACACTAATAATTAATTCAATTCAATTCGATTCATTATTTATTTATATATTTTGAAAAATTTAGAGGAGGGCATTGAAAATTAATTAATAAATTCAGTAATAGTAGCCAAAGTTCATAAATCTCGTATTAAAGATGTTTTTTAAGCTTTCTAAAAACAATCCACTTTTCAATATTAATTAATTATTTATTTATAAATATTAATATTAATTTTATTAATTAAAAATGTATACATATATTCCAATGCATATTCGATAGCTTTGTTTGCCTAACATAAATATAAATACAAAGTTGGATTTTTAGTTAATTTCGATTATCAGTCAGGTTTGTGTCCTAATTTTTTTACTGGGTTATCGAGATGTCAATGAAGTTGTAGAAAACTACAAAGACAAACATATAGAAAAAATTTTTTTTTCTTTAAATTATGACATTGCTCGCCCGTAAGAAATGTTTGGGCATCATTGACCTAGAGCATAGCTTTTTTTTTGAATTTTGAAAATATTCCGAAAATGTACTCAACGATTCGACTTGGTATGTAATATGTATATTCCCAGTGGGTTAAACATATCTAAAATTATATTATGGTGTTTCCTTTTCAGGAAGAATGTCAGGAGACTCCACAGTCAATATGCTTCGTGCCTTAGGATATGATCCTTCGGGACAAATGTTTTATAAAACTGATATAACATCTGAGTACCAGCCTCTGCCTCAGAGAGCCAGCAAAAATTTTGAAATAGTAAAGCCCAGCTTATTACAAAATCAACAACTTCCAATCTCTAAAAAGAAATGGGAAAATCTATAGGATCTAAAAATATCATTACCTAAAGATTGCCATTCTTTTTATGAAAACTTGCCCTTTAAAAATTAATGAAATTTTCCTATATTATGTATGTATGTATGTACATATGTGCAGGGCCGTACCCAGGAATTTTTTTCGTGGGGGGTTTTCATCGTAGTTTTTTTTTTTTTTTTTTGGAGAAAAATATATAACCTATTTCGTGCACTAACTAAAAATAATAAAAGAAATCTGGTTTCTAAACTGCTATTTAGAAGAAAAATTTTTTCAAATTAGGGTTTTTATAAGAAGTTTTCAAAATCAGGAAACTTTTATTCATTTTAAAATTAGACTGTTCCATTGCAAACACGATGAATACTTTATTTTTGGTGATTTTATAAAAGTGAAAAAAAAAAAATATTTTATGGACGAAAAACTTGGTGATTACCCATCTGTTATCATCTTTTTTTTTCATTTCCATTGAATTTCATTTTCATTTGAAAATTAAAAAATAAACAGCGCAGCAGAAGTATAAAAAATAAAAAGTTATACTGTAATGCAACTGCGCAGCCTTAAGTTTCAAAAAATTATAGTCGACTGTTGCTGCTTTGTGGAAATTTTTACAGCACAGCAAAGGGCAAACATAATTTCGAGTTTTTACAGCACTGTTGTTATTGTTTTTTTTTTTTAATTAATGGGAACACAATCGAAATTGTAATGTACAAAAAAAACCAATTTTAAATTTAAAATTCTGTTTATCTGTGCTTTGCTGTCGACTGATCTGTTTGAAATTACACAGTAAAGCAACAGTAAAACACAGTAAAGCAACTTCAGATATTTTCAAATGAAATCGAAATTCAAAAGTTCTCAAAAAATTATGATAACTTTCGCAGAACAGCAACAGCTTATTTTTTGAGACTGTTGGTGTTATGCTGGCAAACAGTGCTTGGGAAGCTTTATATTTCCCTCTAATGTCCTTTTATCTGTGAAGTGGTTTTCATATAGTTGGGAACATCCTTTTTGTTTCACTTGGAAAAAATCGCCAAAAATAAAGTATTCATCGCTTAAAATGTTTGCAATAAAACAGAATAATTTTAAAAAGAATAAAACTTTCCTGATTTTTACAACTTCTTATAAAAACCCCAATAAAAACCAAATTTTTTCAATAATTGCAAAAAATCAATAAAATGTTGACTTTGACATATATGGTATGGTTGCGTTGTTATAGTCCGATTTCACCTATTTTCAATACTAACTTTATTGAAAATAGGTGAAATCGGACTATAACAACGCAACCATCCCATATATGGGATCTTTCACACAAAAACACACAAAATGTTATAAATCAGACACTAACACATATAACCCGAGTAATGAATTTTCAGCCATGCAATGACTTTATGCGGTTATAAGGAAATATACTAAAATTTTAGAAAATGTATGTATGTAACATAATTTAATTTATAAGTGGTATGTCGTTAGAAGCGTACTTTAATTATCTTTCGAACGGAGTAGATACGGTTTGCGGGTATTTGTAACTTCAGCGAGAAGAATTTTTGATTGAATTTGTAACCAAAAAAACCCTAAATTACGTTATCTCAAAACCCTAACCATAAAAAAATGGTTTTGACCTCAGCAGGTTCATGCCAGTCTTCCCCTATACCTGAAATTCTTGGTATTTTCTCAAATTAATTATTTGTAAACTAGTATTTTGAACATATAGCTTTGAATATGATAGAAGTAAAATTTATCTACCAGAATTTCGTGGGGGGTTCAAACACCCAAACCCCCCCCCTAAATACGGCCTTGCATATGTGTATTGAAATTAATATATTAATTTTACGATATATGATGTACATATATATTTACAGTCTGAAATGTTTTTTTTAATGCGCTTTGAAGTTATTGGCATCAATGGCAGCTAAAAATTTGAATAAATATTGAAACCACAAAAAGCCCTAACTACAGTTTTTTTTTTCTAAATTCGTAGTGTAAAAAAGCCCTATCTGACACAAAATTGCCAAAACCCAATGTATCTAAAATTTTTCTTCAAGATCTAATTCAGGGCCTTGTTTGTGCATAAACTGCATTTTTACAAACTCACAAAAGTCTCTTATTATCATTTAAACACGTTTTTTGGCACTCCTGTAAAAAAATTATTTTGTCAGTTAGGGCCTTTGTGAATTAAGGCAACGATATATACATTAGAGCGTATCACGGTGTAGGGAGGAAAAAAAAAGTTGAAAATGTCCCCCCCCCAGTTTGAACACTTACCTTATGAGGTTTTCAAAAAAAAATTTTTTTATTTTTTGTCACCCTGTAAAAACAGCGAAATTTGTTTTTTTCTATAATTTCTATATTTTACGTTCGATTTTCAAAAGTGATACATTTTTAGAAAGGTATACACCAAGGCAATATTTCATCCATAGAAAATTTTAGTCCATCATGCCAAGTTCAGATTTTATTCTATTTTTACTAAAACCAACACCCTGTATTTGAAAAAAAAAATTGTTTCCTGAAAACTAAGAGCTGCTCTAGCTTACGCCAGGTTAAGATATTTCACAAAGTTGTGTTTAATGAACACTTTTCTTGCTCTATCTTTTGTTTCACGAGGATGCTCAAAACAAAACTAGAGTAATCTAGAACACATATTTCAGCTCTAGCTTTTTTTGTGGAGTAAGTTAGAGCAGAGAAGCAATTGTCAGTCAAGAAAAAATAAATTTTTGAAAAGTTCAAAAAAACTAGCTTGCAAGAAAACCCACGTTTGGCATGCGTGCATTTGTGCATTTGCATTAATTTTAAGGATTAACAAAAATATAAATGGAAACTATCAAGATTCAAGTGTTTCATGGCATTTCTGCTCTGAGTTGCTCTAAGTTGCTCTATTTCTATGTTGACAGCTGCCCTACTCTGCTCTGCTCTAACCTGCTCTGAACTTTTTTTGTTCATTAAACAGAGCTAATATTAATAAATAATAATCTTTTTTACACATAATGATGTCAAAACTATATTCAAGGCTATATTTACTTTATTCAACAAATTTTTTTTTTAATATAGGGTGTTGGTTTTAAATAAATTTTAATAAAAGCTAAAGTTGGTGTCGCAGGTTAATGACTTATATGGACGAAATATGACACGGGTTAAAACCTTTACAACAATATATTACTCGTTGAAATCAAAAACCAAATATAAAAGTTATAAGCAAAAAACGAATTTCGCTGTTTTTACAGGGTGCCGAAAAAAAATTTTTTCCCATTTTTGAAATCTCCAACAAGTAAACATTCGAACCAGAGGGGAACATTTTAAACTTTTTTTGGCGATACGCTCTAATATACATATCGTAGTACCATAAAAAAACTAGCACATTTAAAATTTCTGACGAAAGCTGGCAATTAAAGAATTCTGTACGAAAAGTAGCACATTTGACTTTTTGCCGACGAAAAGTAACAGTAATTATATACTGTTTTTACATTAAAATTGTTGTTTAAACGAAATTGATAGTTTTCGTCAGCCAAAACTCGAACTTGTTACTTTTCGTCAGCCACAAAAAATCGTATGCTAGTTTTCGTACGACGATATGTAGTTACAAATAACCATAAATAATCCTCTAGGCAACCACGTTACCTGTTCGTATAATCAATACTTAATCTTTTGGCTTTTACATTTGGATTTTATCTGCTCTACATTATTATCCTTGCAAACGTTACCGGTAACAGTAAACCATTTGGAAAAAGTCATTGTTCCATTTCAAGTTTCTACACACAACACAAACATATGTACATACATACTTTAATTTTTAATTATTTTTCATAAATACGTACATACATACATATATATCTATCTTAGCCTTTGCATTTTTAGTCGAACAAGGTTTTAAAAATATGCTGACAAATTTGCGTACACGACGCGGCTGTGGCCTACATTTATGTGGAAAAGGATATGGATCCCAAGCGAAGATACCACCAAAGTATTCGGAGGAAGATTGGGATTTCAATAATAAAGTCAAATTTGGCATTATTCACGACCAGGAACGTTTGGCGGAGCGTATTATGGAGTAAGTTGCGTGAAACAAGATTCTTCTAAAAGGTTTTGTGAAAAATTGTTACATCATAATATTATGTATGTACATACATACATATATAGAGAATCTCAACGCATCGTGGATGAAACCAAAGATACCACCAAGAACTGGCAACGGGAAGTTGAGCATCATATGCGTGAACGCACAAGTGAGATTCGATTCCTATTGGATGAGTTGAATAGGCAAAAAAAGACTGCGTTGTTGGAGGATGAAGCTTTGAATACATATCGTAATCGTGTATTGAATGCCATTGAATTTTTAAAGGAGAAATCTTTGGCCATAAATCAGCGTTGTCAAATATTGCGGGAAGGTCGCATTGGTGTCGATTTGTGCGATGATGAAGTGGATCGTGCCTTGCGTTGCGAATTGAAAGTGATCAAGGGTTGTCAATGCCTCATGGATCGGACATTGAAAGAGGCCAATGAGCAAATTCGGAGTCTACGTGCCACTATGTATTTGTTGGATAAAGATTTGTCACAAAAGGATAAGTCTTTGTTGATTGATGAGAATAATTTAACATTGCGAGAAACACAACGAAATTTGGGCAACGGCAAAGATCTCTCCAATTTGGAATGGTAATTGTATACAACTTTATTTTATTAACTTATTGCTTATACAGAGAAGGGTCAAGGTCTTAAGGCGGATTCATCGTTCGAGTTCAGAACCTTTTTGCCATGTGGTTGTTGTTGTGTTATCGGAGTGTGAGAGGAATTCCGAAAAGTTCTGAACTATTTTTATTAGTTAACTCAAATTCAACTATACCGAGCCCTAACCACCATAAAAGTGTATCCAACAAAAAGTAAATTTTACAGTAGGTTTTTTTTTTAATTTTCCTTGCATACAGTTTGTATTCAGCCTTAAAATTTATTTAGTCTCCAACTTGGAACGACACATATCACAGCTATGAAATTTTACGAGTTGAGGCATGTGATAAAAATATTGATTTCCATAAAAAAGCTAAAATCGATAATTTTGTTGGATACACTTTTATGGCGGCTAGGGTTCGATACGTTTAAAACATTTTATTTTTTGAAACGAAATTTAAAGAAATGCATCTGTTACAGTCGTTACTCACTAGGAGAATGGCAACACACAACTTACAAAAATATTGAGGATAATGCCAAAGAATTGAATTCTGCCGCACAGCTGCGTGCCTATATTGACCTGCTTTTGAAGCAAGTGTGTGAAGATATGCAAAATCAAACAGATCGCACAAATGACGCATTCCAACGTCGCATCTCGGAGATTAAGAATGTGAAGAGGTGTTTGGAGGACAAGCACAACGATTGCATGACACATATACACGAAATGCAACGCAATATACAACAGCTGGAAAAGGAATTTGCCGATAAGCAACGTTCGCTCACCCTCTGTCAAACACGTCTGAGCAATCGGGCACGTCGTCCCGGCTTGGAGTTGACTTGTGATAGCGTACAAGATGCTCTCTATCACGAAATGGAGGCACTGCAGGCCTCCATGTGTAAATTGAATCAGAAGATCAATGAAAATAAAGCTTCGTTGCGTTACTTATTACATGTTCAGATAATGCAAGAGGAAGAGATCAATATTAAAGCAAATAGTATCAAAATTGATGAAGTAGATTGCATGTCCATTCGACAAGTTCTAAAATATCAATCGTTTTAAATTTTTTACTTTAGGGTGGTCCTTAAGTGTAGGAAGGATACGTTTACGTTGTATTTCGTAAACCTCAACCCCGGTATCTACACTAATAGGGTGAAAACAGAATCAATGCGAAACGACACGACGTTGCGACAACGACAGTCTCTTGACGTAAAAATGTCGGTGCGAAGCCAGCAACTGAAACATAATAAGTGCGGCAACGACCGCCCCTACAGACGGCTCGTTGCTGCCACATTACAGTTTTTCATTCACAACAAAAAATTTTTTGGTTCAGATCGTAATTTTTTAATGTAAAATAATTTCACATTACTCGGTACGACATCGGATCGACATTTTTTGCTCGGTATTTTCAGCTTACCGAAACGATTCCGCGTTGCTGTGTTTTTCACACTTGTGGGAATACTTTCGGTGCGTTATCGGCAGAAAATAGGAAAACAAACATCGAAATTTGCAAAACAAAATTTTTAACTTCAACAAATCACTCAATAATAACAATAATGTCTTCTAGCGAAGACGAAGACATTATAACTTGCTACATTTATAGCCGAAACGAGTTTTTTACTGACTTTGTTGTTCTTCTTTTATTACGCCGCAAAAATGTATGCAGTAATTCCTCAAATTTTACTGACCGGTCTTACCGCGTTGCGGTATACCGAAATCAATCCGCTCCGATTTCATGTATGGAACACTAATGTGAAAGTTAGAGCGCTTTCACATTACTCGGTGCGGAATCGGATCGACATTTTTGGTTTTTACCGAAAGTATACCGAAACCTTACTGACCACATGTATTTCAATTGGCACTTTCACATTAGTGTTGCATACATGAAATCGGAGCGGATTAATTTCGGTATACCGCAACGCGGTAAGACCGGTCAGTAAAATTTGAGGAATTACTGCATACATTTTTGCGGCCTAATAAAAGAAGAAGAACAAAGTCAGTAAAAAACTAGTTTCGGTTATAAATGTAGCAAGTTATAATGTCTTCGTCTACGCTAGAAGACATTATTGTTATTATTGAGTGGTTTGTTGAAGTTAAAAATTTTGTTTTGCAAATTTCGATGTTTGTTTTCCTATTTTCTGCCGATTTCGCACCGAAAGTATTCCCACAAGTGTGAAAAACACAGCAACGCGGAATCGTTTCGGTAAGCTGAAAATACCGAGCAAAAAATGTCGATCCGATGTCGTACCGAGTAATGTGAAAAGGCCCTAAGGCGTGTGCAGGGTAAATATGGTAATCTGAACTTTGACTACTGTGCGACTTGCATTAAAAATTTCAAAAAGGGACAAAAATTTGAACCTTGTATTACTGAGTGACGAAAAAGTGATACTGAAGCAAATCGTTTTTGACTTTAGGGGCCACCCTAATCTACATGTTTAGAAATATTCTGTCACCCAAAACCCAAGATTTGTGGTACTACATACTTACATATATTTTCTAGTATTGTATATAAAAAAAATATTGTTATCATACAAACATATGTATGTATTTATATACATATCTCCTAATAATTATGTATATTGCTATTACTGATTTCAAAAAAAAAGACATACTGCTACATATCACGAATTAATTACCTTCCAATAAAATTAGCCACTTTTTAATTAAATCCCATTATATTCGTTGAAGTCTTGAACAAATGAGGTGAGTTCCCGTGGCAGTGATCCAGATCCGGATACAAATTTTGCAAGCAAATTCAACAACAATTTTGTGATCCTGGTATTTATCTGGATCAAAAAAATATATCTCTACCAGATCTTTCTAGATCAGGGATGGGCACACAAACACATTCAAACAATCTCCGAAAATTAGTGTGTGTTGGTGCGCCTACTGTAGGCCAAAGTCAGCGTTGCCACTTTGGTTACTTTTTACCAAAATTGGTTACCATTTTTTCGTTTGGTTACGTGGTTACTTTCGGCCGATTTTGGTTACCATCAAGGTCCATGAATTGAGTGAGTACACCATGGTTACATTCAACTTTTAGGAATACGCTTTTAATTTTTCCAAACTATAAAATACTTCCCGTTTTATGCAATAGGGATTTAACTCGAAATTTTCGATTTCTGGGATTTTGCCAATATTTCAATAACTGGGTCGCGCCTTTGAGTCTAGTGTTATAAAAGACTCAAAAAGATAAAAATGGCGCAAATAAAAGTGATTTTGTAGTTAGCCGTAGAAGGAAACTATTTGAAATTATAAAAGTTTATTTGCGTTTTCCCAAAAAAAAATTTTTTTTGAGTTAAATCCCTATTGCATATGTTTTTTCCAAATTGTTTTGTTGTACATATTTTTTTTTATCAATTTTCCAAATAATTTATTGTTGGGGGTAAATGGAAAAAATTAGCTGTTTCACGAAAATCAATAAGGCAAAAGTGGGAAAAATTCAACAGCTTTGACAGAGTATGAGTGGTCGAGCTTGTAAAAGCTTTCGCATATTGCGGCTGAAGATGGAATGTATCACGTGTTCGATCCCCGTGAGGAGCATCCACTTCCGAAAAGGGTGCTAATGATTGAACATGGTTTTTCGTGAAATAGCTATACTCAACCTTCATTGGAAATAGTTTTTGAAATTTTTCTATTTACCCCCAAAAATAAAAAATTAAATTAAATAATTATCGTGCTAAGCATTAAAAAGCTTTTTGGTTCAAATAATTTATTTGACAGGAGCCAGCGACCACATTAGAAATAAATCTATTCTGGCGAATTTTCGTTTGGCGATTTTCGTCAGCTGTTCATTCTCATGTCTGGCCGTGTTTTTAAATGTTGATCGGGCGATATTTCGCTCGACGTTGAATCTGCTTAAGGCATAAAGATGTAAAACAATTGATATATTTTAGTTTTTTTAACGGTATATATTATTTTGCTTAGAAATAAATAGCCCTAACGTTAATGGGACATATCGCTAGCTTAGAGTGCAAATTGTGTAAGTCCTTTAGCCAAACTTTGTAGGAGAAAAAAACAAAAAAAAAAAAAAATTTCGAAATGAAAAAAATTTCTGTTCGTGTAAATATTTTTGACTTACAGTATTTTCTTCGCTTTTTGGACTCACACAATTTGCGTATCACTGAATAACAACGAGTAGAAATATAACAAGTGTCACAGACTTGTTTAGCGTGGTGCGTATTTGATTTTTCTAGCGTTCTACATAAAAGTACACTTCTTTTATAAAAGTGGCCTTACACAGTTTGCACTCTTAGCTAGCGATATGCCTATATTACTAATTTTGGTTACCTGTTTCCAGTGTTGCCAGAATATTTTGAAGCTTATAGCTAAATTAAATAAAAAAAATTGCTAAAAATAGCTAAATAATTTTTTTCATAGCTAAATAGCCAAATTTTTTTTTTTCAAAAATAGCCAAATAATGATTTATTTAAAAAGACGTGACATAAAACAACTTCACATATATGAATATTTATATATACATATATTATATATTGTAGCCATACATACATATATTTGTTTGTATGTACTTATATATGTACGTCGCATAATAAGATTATTACAATGAAAAAAATCAATTCATTATATATGTAGTATGTATGTATGTATGTATGTACATTCAATTGCAGTATTAAAATAAATTATAATAGCGACTAGTTAATATTTAAACTTTAGTTAAAAATTTGATTCAATAACATTTCAAAAATCATATCTTCTTCATTTAATTCACAGGTTGAATTATTATTAATTGAAGTCATTGCTTTAATAATATCGTTAGGAATTTTAAAGTTATTACAACATTTTTCAAGCCTTTTTAGACCACACCTAACAGTCAATAGAGAGTTTAACATAAATAATTGCATTCTATTTCTTTGCTTTGTTTTTATTACGTTCATAACAGAAAATCTGCGTTCTATTTCTGTATTACTAAGCGGTAGGATTAGAAAATTAAACACAAAAGATTGTAGTTCTTCAAATGGATTTTCGTTAAGAGCATTTCTAATGCGCTGGTTATAATAGGCGGAACGGGACGGAAGCCGTACCGATAGAGAACGGTGTAAAACATAAGACAGTTATAATAGTGCGTTAGCTGCCGTCTTTGACATTTGCCACAGCTGTAAATATTGTGCTTTGTTTACCAATTTAAAACAGAAAACTTTCAATTTGTTGGTGATTTCATGACGACGCACGCGGTTATTAAGTCTTTCCTCGAATTCGCACATTTTTATTTTATAAAATGTTTAAATAAATTTTTTGCTAACGGTATTCTGATTTGTCACAGCAAAGAGAACTGTCAAATTACCCTAAGAATACGGAAGAAATCTAAAATCAACAGATGCTTACGGTTCTCGCCGTTTTCTTCCGTTCATTGTAATCAACCACATGCCTTTCACATACAATAGATATTAAAGTGACAGCTCCATCCGTTGCGTTACGGCTATTATAACTCACGAGTAAGCTTTCTTACGTCTACCCAAAACTTTATTGTAGAGGTAGTTCCCTTCCATGGGTATGCGTGTAGTTTTTCCATTGCATTTCTAAAATAGTGATTTCCTCCGTGTTAAAGTGATCCTTTTCATCCTTGAAAGTGTCAAATATTTTTGGCTTATTTACAGAAAAAAATTCAATATTTTTTAAAGATTGAATATTCTGCGGTAAGCGTTGGCGGAGTTGCTCAATTAACTTGATAATAAAGTTCTGAAAAATTTTACGAATACACCGTGAAAAGGACGGTTTAAATATCGCGTATGCCAATGGTCATTTGCGAATTCAAAAAGCAAAATGGGCAACAACAAAATGTATGGCAGAATTGCTTTTGCGCACTGCGAAAACCTTATTGCATCCAAGGCAGGTCTAGGAAGGTAGGCTCGGTGGCGAATTCAGAAACTACTTTTTTATTTACAAAGGTAGAGTGTAATGTCAAAATCAAAGCGAATTCACATCATGACCGAGTCTCAAGCGAATTCAGATTTTAACTAAGGCGAATTATCATTTTGACATTACACTCTACCAATTACAATAACAAAATATATGGGAAATTTCTGAATTCGCCACCGAGCCTACCTTCCTAGATCTGCCTTGATTGCATCAACCTTGCATATTGTTACGTATTTGTCGATAGCTCGATTATTTCTATAGGGTTCGTATCGCTGAATTGTTAAATAAAAGTCTTTATTTACTTCTTAATTCACACTGCTTTATTTCACGACTAAAAAGTCTACACTTGTTTTACTTCACTTGATGTTAACACTTCTACGGTTAAATTACGACTGACTCTGGAGCGCCTGCTCGCCGCCTTATATAGTCTGTCAAACGCAATCTGGAAAATTCTGGCAACACTGGAAATTATCTGGTATCTTCTTCTAGTTCTGGCACTTTCCCTAGAGATGTGTTCAATCATTTTAGTGATGTAAGTGGAGAACCGATTATATTCGCCACACTGCCCTCCACCTAAGTCTGATCGTCCCGATCTGACACATTACTTGTCCCAAATGCTGCTAGCCTTTCCAGATGAACCACTTTCATTTTATTCCTTGGTCTTCCAATCGTTTGTATGCGATACACAACATCGTTGAGCCGTTTAATCACTTTGTAGGGCCCTTCCCAAGTACACTGCAATTTCGGGGACAAACCTTTCTTTCGCTGCGGGTTGTATAGCAAAACTAGATCTCCCTCAACAAAACCTTCTGAGTTCATTGCCTTGTCGTATCTGGCCTTCATCTTGTCACTCATGATCTTTGTTCGCTGTCTTACAAGTTCATGTATTTCTCTCATTTCCTCTTCCAGAACGTTGTTAGATTGTCTGGCATTTATTCCCGCATCAGCACTTATCCCAAATTTCAAGTCAGCTGGCAGTCGAAGATCACTACCAAAGATTACTTTTGCAGGAGTCTGACCTGTTGTATCGTGTACGGCCGATCGATATGCCATCAGGAACAGAGGAATATGAGTGTCCCAATCTCTCTGGAACTTATCCACCACTTTTCGTAAATGTTCCTCTAATGTTCTGTTAAATCTTTCTACCATGCCGTCTGATTGTGGATGCAACGCAGTTGTTCGGGTTTTCCTAATACCCAGTGTTTTGCACAGCTCCTGAAACACAACTGATTCGAAGTTCCTTCCTTGGTCAGAATGTAGCTCTATAGGTGCACCATATCTCGCCACCCAATTGTTGGTGAATACTTCGGCTATAGTTTCTGCTTCTTGATTTGGAATCGGGTACACCTCCGGCCATTTGCTGAAGTAATCCATGACTACCAGTACATATTTGTTTCCAAGTTTGCTAGTAGGAAATGGCCCAGCTACATCCATGGCAATTCTCTCAAATGGTGCTCCTGAGTTGTATTGTTTCATCAGCCCATGACTCCTGGATTTGGGACCCTTAGCCTTTATGCACACGTCGCAGTTCGCAATCCACTCAACAACTGTCTGACGGCAGCCGACCCAATAAAACCTCTTCTTGATTTTCTCTACCGTCTTTGTTACTCCAAGATGACCTCCACTTGGACCATTGTGTAGTTCATTTAACACATCCGGTATTCTTTTCCTTGGAACAACTATCAATGTTTTAGAACTTTGACCATCTTCACTCTCCCAAACACGATGTAGGCAACCATTTACCAATTGCAAACTATTCCACTGTGCCCAATATGATTTGGCAACAGGACTTTCTGCTGACATCTCTTCTTTTGATGGTCGTTCGTTTTGCTCCAAACCAATCATTACACGTGCCAGATCTGGATCTTCTATCTGACACTTCCTTAATTGTTCCGCATTCCATTCGTCTGTAGATGTTATTGTCATTAGCCGAACATCTATGATGTCTTCCTTCTCCTCAGCTTTAGAGCAATGCTTGCATTCAAGATTACATGGTCGCCGCGACATTGCATCAGCATTTCCATGGGTACTGCCTTTGCGATGGTCTATAGAAAAGTCATAATTTTGTAGTCGCTCAATCCACCTTGCTAACTGACCCTCCGGATTTCGGAATTTCAAAAGCCATTTTAACGCCATGATCAGTCCTGACGTGGAATCGTTGACCATAGAGGTACTTATGGAAGTGTTTGATGCATTCTACCAATGCCAATAGTTCTCTTCGTGTTACACAGTAATTTCTTTCCGGTTTCCCAATTGATCGGCTGTAGTATGCGATAACCTTCTCCTGTCCGTCGATTTCCTGTGACAAAACACCTCCTATAGCATAACCACTCGCATCAGTATCCAAAATAAACCTCGCTCCTGGAACCGGGTATGCTAGCATTGGAGCAGTACAAAGCCGATCTTTTAACGTTTGGAAAGCCATTTCTTGTTCCTTCCTCCACTCAAAAGTCTTATTTTTCCTCATAAGCTCCGTGAGACTATTTGCTACGCTGGCAAAATTTGGTACAAATCGGCGATAGTATGTGCACAGCCCAAGAAAGCTTCGCAATTCATGTAGATTCCGAGGTCTTGGCCAATCTTTTACTGCTTCTATTTTTTCGTTATCAGTGCAGATGCCCTTTGTAGTCACTTTATGTCCCAAGTATTTTACTTCTTTCTTGAATAATGCACATTTCTTAGGACTTAACTTGAGACCAGCGCCAGCTATTCTTCGGAAAACTTCCTCCAAATTTTTGAGATGTTCATCAAAGCCTTTTCCCAATACAATGATATCGTCCAGGTACACAAGACATGTTTTCCAGTGCAATCCTTTCAGTACCTGATCCATAAGTCTCTCAAAGGTAGCTGGAGCATTACATAATCCAAATGGCATCACCGTAAATTGCCAAAGACCATCGCCAACACTGAAGGCTGTTTTCTCCTTGTCTTCCTCTTTTACTTCGACTTGCCAATAGCCGCTTTTCAAGTCCAGTGTTGAAAACCATTCCGTTCCAGATAGCGAGTCCAGAGTGTCGTCAATTCTTGGCAATGGGTAACTATCCTTTTTCGTTACATCATTCAGTTTCCGGTAGTCAACGCAGAATCTCATCTTGCCATCTTTCTTTTTAACAAGTACTACCGGAGAACTCCATGGACTGACTGATGGTTCAATTACCCCACTGTCGCTCATTTCTTGTATAATCTGGCTCACCATTTGACGTTTCGCTAATGGAACGCTGCGAGGAGCCTGACGGATTGGCCTTGCATCACCGGTGTCAATGTGATGCTTCACAATATTTGTCCTGCCTGGTTTTGTACCATCCTTATCAAATATGCTAGAATACTTGGCAAGTAATTCTTTCGCCTTTCTTTTGTGATTCTCCTGCAGTTCTTCTGTCCAAGCATTTATTTCATCTGAAAGATCTGTATTGCTAGTAGAAACTTCTCCTTGGGATTGTTCGCAATTCATGATGATGTCAACCTCTTCGCATTTTCCCAATATAGCACCTTTGGAGAGTTTGATTGGTGACTTGAACTCATTAAGTACTCTTACTGGTAGTCGTCCATCTTCTTTTGTCATAGCCAGGGTTTTTCCAACAAGTACATCGGATTTAGTTTCTGTTTCTGCTTCGACAACCCACAATTTGTTTGTCCCACAATCTCCATCAATCTTTGCCCAAATAATTGCCTCGGACTTTGGCGGTATCTGCTGATTCTCTTCCACGAGCACTTTCTTACTGCTGCATCTCTTATCGTAGCCAAAATTTAGCGGCACCTCCAAGTTTTTGTAACTCATAACCTTGTTTTTCATGTCAATCTTAATGCCTTGGTCGATTAGGAAGTCCACACCAATTATGACTTCATCAACAATTTCCGCCACTATGAAGGTGTGTAGTACGACAACATTTCCAATTACAACTTCGCATGTAACTTCCCCTAGGACTTGGGTATCCTCGCCTGTTGCCGTACGCAATTTTGCTCCATACAATGGCCTTATTTCCTTCTTTACCAAGTCAGATCGAATGATGGAATGAGATGCTCCCGTATCCACAGTCAACATTCGCTCCATTCCGTCCACCAAACCACCAATAGTAACATTACTCGTGCTTCTTCCCAACTGAGAGACAGAGATTATGGGGCATTCCATTGTGGGGACCAGCCCACGCCCCTTTTGGCTGGCCCGCTTTAGTTTAACGACTCAGTTGATTTGGGCGCTTGTTCATACCCATCAATATTCCGCTTGCGCCCATCGGCAGTGCTGAACTTACTGGAACTATTGCTGCAGTGGCGTGCTATATGTCCTATTTTTCCGCATCTGAAGCATTTCACAGCATTACTTTTCTTTTTCTGCATTTCATTCAACGCCTCCCATATTTTGCTTAGTAAGTCTGGCGTTTCCACTTCCACACGATGAGCCTTGTAAGTGGGCTTGCTTAATAGAGATGCCGTTTCCTGTGTCAAAGCATATGAGACCGTTTCAGCGAAAGTTCCCTTTGGGTTTGCATAGGTAGCCCGCTTCGTTTCAATATCTCGTATTCCATTGATGAAGCTTTGAATTTTCATTCTTTCGATGAATTCTTGAGGTGCTCCTGCGTTTGCCAAATGAGCTAGCCTCTCAATCTCAGAAGAAAATTCTTGTAACGTCTCATTTGGTTTCTGGAAGCGATTCTGCAACTCCATTTGATATATCTGCTTCCTGTGCTCGCTACCATAACGTCTTTCAATGGCACCCATAGTTGCGTCATAGCTGTTCCTTTCGCCCTCGCTAACAGTCTGTAATATTTCTGCTGCAGGTCCTTTCAATGCTACGAACAGGGCAGCGACTTTGTCCTCCGCACTCCAATTATTTACAACTGCCGTTTTCTCAAATTGTAGCTTGAATACTTGAAATGGACCACTTCCATCAAACGACGGAGGTTTTATCTTCTGTGTAGCAGTTGAAGCGACTGGACGACTTAGTTGAATATCCTGGAGACGGGCTTTCAATGCTTTTACATCGTCCTCTAATTTTTCTTGTCTTTCTTCAAGGACCTCCTTAACTTGTATAATTTTTGCATCCTGTGCCTTGAATTGTAAGGACATGCGTTCTTCTTGTGCCTCCAACTGAGCCGCAATGCCGGACACCTGTGATGAAAGTACTGACTGTTGCAATTCCATTTTTGACGTTATCTGTGCCTGTTGTTCTTCGATTTTTGTCGACATCTGTGCCTGTTGATCTTCCATTTTTGCCGATATCTGTGTCAGCACAGCCAATATCGAGTTCATGTCTACGTTTGCTACTGACTGTGGAGCCTCTTCCTTCTGGGTTTCTTCCTTTTGCACCTCTTCCACATCATCGTTGAAATCAAACTCATCTACATTAATGTTATATGCTTCCATAGCTACTCTTAACCTTGCCTGTAGTTCAATTTTATTGCCGGTGGTACTCAGGTTTCTCTTTTCTAACTCCCTTTTAAGTTCTTGGATTTTCAGATCATTTAACTTTGCCATTATTCTTATTTCGTTATCCTTGTCTCGTTATCCTTGTTTCCTTATCCTTGATTCGTTATCCTTGGTCCTGGAATTTATTTAACAATTCCAATTCTGACACCAATTGTTACGTATTTGTCGATAGCTCGATTATTTCTATAGGGTTCGTATCGCTGAATTGTTAAATAAAAGTCTTTATTTACTTCTTAATTCACACTGCTTTATTTCACGACTAAAAAGTCTACACTTGTTTTACTTCACTTGATGTTAACACTTCTACGGTTAAATTACGACTGACTCTGGAGCGCCTGCTCGCCGCCTTATATAGTCTGTCAAACGCAATCTGGAAAATTCTGGCAACACTGGAAATTATCTGGTATCTTCTTCTAGTTCTGGCACTTTCCCTAGAGATGTGTTCAATCATTTTAGTGATGTAAGTGGAGAACCGATTATATTCGCCACAATATGAATGCACCAATAATCGATAAAATAAGGAAGGCATGCCAGACTATCAACTTTTGTATAGTTTGATAATCATAAGGATAAGTATACACTTTCAAGTTTTCATAAACTCGCAGATGACTCATTAGCTTAAAATGATAAACTGATGTGCAAAATAAAGAAATTAAGAAAAATAGCTAAAAATAGCTAAGCTATTAAAAAAAAAGCTAACAAAAATAGCTAATAGCTAAACGCAAATATCTGTAGCTAAACGCCAAAAGTTATAGCTAAATCTAGCTACAAAATAGCTAAAGTGGCAACACTGCCTGTTTCTAGTTTTGGTTACTTTTATTTTGTATTTTGGTAAATTTAAAATTTTTTAAGTGGCAACGCTGGCCAAAGTGGAAAACGATAAACAATAATCAGTTAGGGATGGCAAAAAAAATTTAATAATCGATTAACCGTTTTTTAGGTTAATCGAAAGGGTTCGATTATTAATCGCGAATAATCGTAGGGAATTAACCGATTATAACCGTTTTTCGATTACAATTACTGATAAATTAATACGTAGTACCCCAAGAAGACAAACAAGCTAATTTTTATACATACCATGTATGTGTGTTCGTTTTTATTATAATAATAAAAAATCGTAATTTCAGCGAAAAAATCGTCAATACTAAAAACACGTTATAAACAAAAAAGTGTCGGCTTTCCACTAAGAAAGCGGACCACGAAAAAAAAATTACTTTTTCAGGGGCTCTCAGATATCTCAAAACAGAAATCAAAACTTGCAGGAAGTTTATAGTTTACGAGATAATTGTCGTTAAGGTTAGATGGGTCCATAGATATTACCCCAGAGAATTATGTCGGCTGAGGATTATTTATTTTAAAGCGCGGCTGAAGGCCGCCAACGCAAAATATTGTTCTACACACATACATATATGCATTTTCTCGTTTTAATACGTGCTTTTATCTCGGAAATAAATCGTAGTTTTCGTGTTTTGTTTGGTAAATTTTAAAATCTTAACAACAAATATCTTGTAAACTACAAGCCTCCGGAAATTTTTGATTTCAGTTCCAAGTCCTGTGAGAGCCCCTCTACCCCGCTGAAAAAGTCATTTATTTCGGGGCGTTGTTCCTTAATGGAAAATTTTCCCAAAACCAATTTTAAGGAGGTACGAATTAATACAAATCCGTATATAAATGAAATCATATTTAAAAAAAGCTGTGCACATTTATCTGCACATTGCGCTTACTTAAATAACATCATCAATCATTCATTAATACTAACATTTTGCCTTGAAAAATAATTTACAAAATATAAGGATTTATTTCATGAAGATAGCCATTTAATTATTGTACTGAGATGGTTTAAATTTTTAATAATGTCACTTTCCTTAAAAAAATTTACAATAAACGAAAAAATCGTCATTTATTGAGAAAAATCGTCAAATCATTGCATAAAATCGTCAATACGGCAACGCTGGCTGGAGGGAACGTATATTGCGATTTTTTGGATATACTCACAAAACCGTAGGTAACTGAATTCGGACTCGAATGAAAAGGCGGTAATTCTCGATTATTTCCTTTCGATTATTTTCGACTTTAGAGGAAAAAGGTTAATCGAAAAAATAATCAAAAGGAAAAAACCGATACATTTTAACCGTTAACCGAAAGAAATTAACCGATTATAATCGTTTTTCCGGTTATAGTTGCCATCCCTATAATCAGTCTGCATGCAGATGTTGAGCGAGCAGGGTCATGCTGTAGGGATGGGCAAATTGGAAAAATATATCGATATATATTATATCGATATTTAAAAAAACATCGATTTATGCCGTGTAAAAACATCGATATATCAATATATCGAAAGGGTCGGCTTTACATTAAGGAAGCACGCCCCGCGAAAACCCATTTTCTCACGGGGTTAGAGGTGCTCTGGCAGATCTCAACACTGATATCCAAACTTGCCGGAGACTTATAGTTTACTAGTTTGTTGTTAAAATTGGACGTGTCTACATATATTCTACCAATTCTGAAGTATAAACATAAAAATCATTAAGAATTGCGTGAAGAAGAAAGTAATGTAAATTCAAGCACCCGGACATTATTGTTATACCACTTCCTAAAAATGTTCTGCTGTTTAATTCAAAGCGAATCAGAAATGTATGAAAAATATCGAATTTGGCTCGAAATGACGAAAAATTATCGATTATCGATGCACGGTAGTTCAAAATATCGTCGATATTATCGGCTGTCCTATTTTTAAAATATCGATATATTGAAATATCGATATATATCGCCCAACCCTATCATGCTGTGCACGCTTTGCGAAATTATGAAACAACGTACGTCAAAAGATTTCACTCCGATTTTGACCTCCTCACTCCGCCACTCCCTCTTGGACTAAATCACTCCCACTTTTTCATGTATGTAATAATTTAGAAATTTTGAATCAACTTTCAATTTTGTATGTTTAAAATTACAATCTGGCAGCGTTATTGGTTACGTCTTATAATTCTGCCGCAGTGGCAACTTTTCACTGATCTTTGTTTTGTGCGCGCTTCCATGGAAAATTTCAAATCAATTGCTCTAAAATGAATAGCTGAGTTAAAATTTATAAAAACACATTAGCTGGTTTTTTACATTTTTTTGTTTTCATCAGAAAAGTTTGCCCTGGACCAAATGCAAAAAAAGGTACATTGACAGGTAAGTTATATTTCTAAAGGATACTTTTCCATATTTCATAACCTCATATTCTCTTTCCAGCTATTTTATCAAAGAAGAAAATTCCCCTGCTGCTACAACACAGAAATTGGCCTATGATGTAGCTGTTGCAAATGACCATACTTATGTATACGATTTGGATCATGTGGCTGCTGCCGTCTGTACGAGTGACTTCGATGCTGCTATTTCTGCTATAGTTTCCGATGATTGTAGTGCTGCTGCTATGAATGATTTGCACACCACAGACGGTGACTTCGATGCTGCTATAGTTTCGGGTGATTGTAGTGCTGCTGCTATGAATTATTTTCACACCATATGTATGGTAAATAATTGTAGTGCCGCTGTTTTCTGCGATTTTCACACCAAAGACAGTGAAAATAAAGCCGTTCAAACAAAAATTCATCGATAAATGGAAGATGAAATTTAGTTGGTTAGAAAACAAAGATGAGAAAAGCTTCTGTAAAATTTGTGTAAAATTGTTGGGAAATAATATTTCTGATTTGGAAAGGTATGGCAATTCTGATGGTCATAAAAGGGCAGAATTGTCTTTACAAAAACACAAAATACATAATTTATTTAAAAAAAAAACTTATCCTACTTATATATACATACTTGTACTTTTATATCTAAGACATTTATCTAATGCATAACATGCACTAATTTATGTATACAAAAGTTTATAAACAAATGTGCTATGAATAAAAACATAATTTTAATTTAATTAAATTCATTTCTAATAAATACATATGTATGTCCTTTAATTTTTGCGTTTGCTTTCCCATATTTACATTTCTTGTTGATTTCCTTATTTTTGACATCCCTCCGCAATTTCACTCCGCTCTTTCGTCCGTCACTCCGAAACACTCCGCTATATGTCAATTTTCACTCCGCTCATAAATTTTGGAACGGCATCGCTGGTTTCGTATCTAGTTATCTATGTTTTACGCTCTTTATTTGTCTGTATTAGTGACAATCGGTGTGAATCGCAAACAGCTGGTCCGCCCGCGGGCAAGAGGCTTCGCATCGCTGTTCTAGATCATACCTCGGCGTTTCATAGATCTTAAGACCAGACTAGTGATGGGCAAATTGGAAAAATATATCGATATATATTATATCGATATTTAAAAAACATCGATTTATGCCGTGTAAAAACATCGATATATCAATATATCGAAAGGGTCGGCTTTACATTAAGGAACCACGTCCCGCAAAAAACCACTTCCTCACGGGGTTAGAGGTGCTCTCAAAGATCTCAAAACTGAAATCCAAACTTGCCGGAGACTTATAGTTTACTAGATATTTGTTGTTAAAGTTCGATGAGTCTACAGATATTCTACGAATCGTGAAGTATAAACATAAAAATCATTAAGAATTGCTTGAAGAAGAAAGTAATGTAAATTCAAACACCCGAACATTATGGTTATACCACTTCTTAAAAAATTTTCAGGTGTTAAATTCAAAGCGAATCAGAAATGTATGAAAAATATCGAATTTGGCTCGAACTGGCAAAAAATTATCGATTATCGATGCACGGTAATTCAAAATATCGTCAATATTATCGGCTGTACTATTTTAAAAATATCGATATATTGATATATCGATATATATCGCCCAACCCTAGATCAGACAAACAGGTTACGCTCTTCACACAGACAGGTTGCTAGCCATGGGTAATGGCGCAATTTTTTTGGCGCTGATACAATAACGCCAGCGCCAACCATGTCGCCAACTCACGGTACTGGCGGAATAACACCTTTAGCGCAATTGTCATCGAATAATCGATAAATAACATTTTTTCGCTTGTTACTGTTTACCATCCCCGTTTTATTTCTTTTGGCGCAATTCTGCTTACATATACGCGGGCACAATTAATTTTAATTTTCATAATCATTTGGAAAAATATTCCGTATATGTATATGTGAAAATATGCTGGAAATTAGAGTCACTTAGATCACTATCAAGCACACATAATTGTGACGTTGTCATACGTATACATATACTATGATGCTGTTATTGGCGTTGTGGTTGCGCCATTTTACACTAGCGCTATATTGGAGCTGGTGTTAGCGCACGAAATTGAGTCAGTGTTATATTGCAATAGCGCATCATTGAGTTGGCGCTACATTGAGTTGGCGCTATACTGAGTTGGCGCTATATTGAGTTGGCGCTATACTGAGTTGGCGCTACATTGAGTTGGCGCTACACTGAGTTGGCGCTATATTGAGTTGGCGCATTTCCCAAATCGGAGTTAGCGCAATAACACCAGGGTTGGTGTCAGCGCAATTGCGCCGCGCAGCGCAGTGTTATGGCCTGGTTATGCTACCAATCAAGCTGGTCGAGCACCGTGTAATTGTTGTTGTGCACTCCGACGGTGAGAGAATTTTCGGACTCTCACATCCAGCAAACTTGCTGTGTGAAACAGGCAGCCAGCAAACGAGGTTTCAGAGGTAATAATGTGTTATGTTGTGTATGTGCTCAGTAATTATCATGTGTTATGTTGTGTATGTGCGCTCCAATCATCAATGTAAGCGTAACCACCTCTCACCAATCACGAAATGTTTCCGATTTTGATTGGCAATCAAGATTGTAACCATAACCATAGCATTACCCATGCCTACAGGTTGCGCTCTTTGTTAAAAAAATGATTTAGTCGTCGCTGATAGCCATGGGTAATGGCGCAATTTTTTTGGCGCTGATACAATAACTCCAGCGCCACTCGTGGCGCCAACTCACGGTACTGGCGCAATAACACCTTTAGCGCAATTGTCATGGAATTATCGATAAATAACATTTTTTCGCTTGTTACTGTTCACCATCCCCGTTTTATTTCTTTTGGCGCAATTCTGCTTACATATACGAGGGCACAATTAATTTAAATTTTCATAATCATTTGGAAACATATTCCGTATATTTGTGAAAATATGCTGGAAATTAGAGTCACATAGGTCACTATCAAGCATACATAATTGTGACGGTGTCATACGTATACATATACTATGGTCTTGTTATTGGCGTTGTCGTTACGCCATTTTACACTAGCGCTATATTGGTGCTGGTGTTAGAGCACGAAATCGAGTCGGTTTTATATTACAAAATTGAGTTGGCGCAATATTGGGTTGGCGCTATATTGAGTTGGCGCATTTCCCAAATCGGAGTTAGCGCAATAACGCCAGGGTTGGTGTTAGCGCAATTGCGCCGCGCAGCGCAGTGTTACCGATGCCTAGTCGCTGAACAAGTGGCCAAACAACATCGTGTGTGGCTATCGCATGGTTGCGCAGCGAATGTTAAAAATATGCATGTACGTATGTACATATATGCATGTATGTATGTTTGTTCGTCATACCCTGCAAAAAAATGTGCGATTAATCCCGAAAGAGATTTGTCCCGGATTCATCTC
This sequence comes from Urophora cardui, assembly GCA_960531455.1. Classification (NCBI taxonomy): domain Eukaryota; kingdom Metazoa; phylum Arthropoda; class Insecta; order Diptera; family Tephritidae; genus Urophora; species Urophora cardui. The sequence goes on from OY482673.1 coordinate 6,572,026, forward strand.
TTTCGGGAACAATCGGTCCACAATTAGTCCCCGATTGTTCCCGCACGGGTATAAATGTAGACCAATTGTTACCGAAAGGATATATATGTAGACCAATTGTTCCCGAACGTGTATAAATATAGATTAATCGCTTTCATCCCGAACGGGTACAAAACTAGATTGATTAAATGTAGAAATTTTACAAAAATATTTAATGTATGAATTAAAAAAATTTTATAATAATAGGTAAAACTGAACACCCTTTCTTTTAATAACAATGATGAATAATAATTTTAACAAAATGTTACCAAAATAAACTTTCTTCTAACATATATAACAATAAATAATTTTTACATTTTCATAAAAAATAGGCTTGGCTTACAACTTTTGATGAAAGCGATTAGTCTACATTTGTACCCGTTCGGGATGTAAGCGATTAATCTACTTTTGTACCCGTTCGGGTATACATATTGAACAATTAGTCTCTTCATAGGACATTCTCGAACAAATGCGATCAATTCGCCCCATATAAAGGGATGTAAAATTGTATTAGTCGCATGCTCCCTTGCGATTGATCCCGGACACGTCCCGAATTAATCGCATTTTTTGCAGGGTAGCGACCAAAGCGCTCTCACTTATACACCTGCATTTACAAATTTGCCTAGCCCTGTTCTAGATGTCAAATTGCCACGAGGTCTAATAAAACTTTTTGATGCACTTATGTAGTGCAATGTCTTGCATATATGGCTTTTCCTACATTTTTACCGATATCTCAAAAACTGTGTCTGCCACAAAAACATGGAGGTGATATTCGGAATCAGCATAAAATTTCGCTTTAGAAAAGTATTATTTTTTTCCTGGTGATTTTTTTTATCTGAATAAAACAAAAAAGAACTAGATGATTCTGTCATAACATGAAGTACCCACGCACATGAGAAAATGGGTGAGTTTCTAAGACTGAGCTGTTGTGCAACTGTTGAGTGTTTGTCTTAGAAACGCACTGTTGAGTAATTCCGCTCAGCTCAACAGTTGGCAACTTTTCGCCATTTTTTGCATCACAAATTTTCTTCGCTACTTGAGCTCAACATGTTGTGTAAAGCCAAACAGCTGATAAATTCATCAAACCGTTTCTAATAGCATGTTCATGGTGAGCCTGCGTTTTGCGTTTCGGAGGCATTTTTGCGTTTAGTCCAAAACGCAACATTAAATGTTACATTTCTCCATACAAATGCCACCACCAAAATGCAACTTAACGCAACTATTTTTTTGCGTTTTGAATGCTAACGCAGAAAGCAACCCTGAAATCTTCGAAAAAATTTGCAATTCGAATGGAAAATAGTAGCAACACTCTGGCAATACAAGAACGAAATACCTACAAGATTACGCATATAGAGTAGCATGCACATGGGCACACGAGCTCCATGATGACGTCACTCTACATGTAATGAACGAAAGTAAACAAAACAGAGATCAAAATTAATACCAAAGCGGTTGGTACGTTTGGTTTGCAAAATTAGTGTATTATATTATTACATATTTTGCAAATTCTTGTTCTATTTTTTTAATTAGACAAAACAAAAAAATAAACCTCAACACCTGATTGCGTAATCTGGGATATTAGCTCCGTTTGTTTCGAACTTCTCAAATGCGCATTTACAAAACGCGGCAGCATGAACACTTTTCGAAAAGCCATCTTCGAAAGTGCAAAATGTTGCGTTTCAAATCCAGCATGAACATAGTATAAGACGTAGCTGTTTAACTCAACTGCTACACAACTGTTGGCAACTATTCAGCTCAACAGTTGCGGAGCAGCTTTTTTTAGAAACTCACCCAATGTCTGTTAGACAAGAAATTGGTAGACAGACATTACCATTATTTTGTCTTGTGGAGTTTTGGCGTAATGTACACCCTGTGTTTCTATCTGAATTGTTTCTCACAAATCGGGTACTAGTGCTGGAAAAACATCGATGTTTACGAGTATCGATATTTTTGAGAAAAAACATCGATATTATCGATATATCGACCATTATATTAGAGCTCTAGATACCCGGGTAGCGAACAATTCCAAAAGATCGAATTTGTCTGAGGCTCGTTTGTTGTTCAAATGCCCGTACAAACATTCGAGCATTCGAGCTTACAGACAAAAAATTTGTATCGGGAAAACAAAAATAAAAAAAATACATATGAAGACAACAAAAAAAAAATAAACAAACGAAAAATACAAACTTCAAATGCCCGCATTGTTCAAATTCCCGTGCAAACATACGGGTAATAAACAAACAAACAAGTGTTCGGAAATTTGAACAGCATTTGTTCGGGCTACTCGAAAATGTTCAAAACAAATCGAGAGCTCTACTTTATATAAAGCTTAATTTAACATATCTACACTCAGGGAAAAAAATTATAGAAAGATATGAAAACATGCTTAAAATGGGCAAAAACGTATTTAAAAGTGATGTAAATACCAACATTTTTATTTTAAAAATATTTATTGTAAAATTTTTAAATCAAGAAAAAAACATTTTAAATTTAAAAATTTTTATTTTTATTTTAAGCACTATGAGAAAAAAAAACTGCAGTATTCTCTATATCATTTTCTCTTCCGGATTCGAAATTGTATCCAACGGCATTCTCTTCATCTTCTCTCAATCCGAGTTCCAACTACAAAAATATTGCCTCCGCTTGTTCTCCTCATCTTTTCTACTTCGCCTTAACTGTTTGCTATCTTTATTTCTTATTCTCCTTTTTCTTCTTTATTTTATATTCTCCTCCGGATTCGAACCATGACATCAACCTGAAATTCAATCCAACGCCATCACATAGTGGAACATTAAACATTATATTGAATTGTAATAACCTATTTATACTTCCCTTTTCCTAAAAAAGAATCCATGAATTATATGAATCATTGTAAAAACAAAATTAAAAAAAACCCATTCTCATTATTGTTTTTGTTGGATTTCTCACAAAAAAATTTTGAACTAAGAGCGAGTTTTTGAATCAATATTCATTTTAATTTTTAATTTAAGTATGTTTCTTTTAAATCCACAATGCATTTTTACTTCAAAAATTTCATTTTTAATTTAAAAAATTTCATTGTTAAAATAAAAACGGTTTGGTTTAAAACGTGCATTATGAAAACAAAAATTTTATTTTTGATTTTAAAATGCTGTTTTTCTCTGAGTGTATATATAACAGCTTTATTTTTCGAAATGTTTGCATTCATTATTGTGCCCTGAATTGAACGAGAGTGACAGTCATTTATATTACTCTAAAAATTAACTAAATAAACATTTAAACTAAATATTTCAATTTAGTATCAACAGAAATCTTTTTTGAAAAGGGAATTCAATAATCAAAAAAAAAGAGAAAAAAGGTAAATTCTGTTCCAGCCAGAAAGAGTAGGTATCAATTACAGTGGTTCACTGAAATATTTCGCATTTAAGTTATTTAAAAAACCATGTTAAAGACTAAAAGGTTTGAAATAGACAAATTAATAACGCATTCTAAATACCTTTTACACTCAGAGAAAATAAATCAAAAATAAAATTTTTATTTTATAATGCATTTTAAAAATGAAATTTTTTAAATTAAAAATGAAATTTTTGGAATTAAAATGTATTTGGGATTTAAAAAGAAAATGTTTAAATTAAAAATAAAAATGAATGGAAAAAAAACATAAGTTTTTGGTTCAAAATCTCATAGTGCTTAAAATTGAAATAAATATTTTTAAATTTAAAATGTTTTTTCTTGATTTTGCAATTCTACAATGAACATTTAAAAAAATGTTCGTATTTACATTACTTTTAAACACAGGAATTTCTACATAGGAATCAAATTTTTAAAAAATCTCCAAATTTGGGGAATTACCCACAAAACGGCATGCTGCCTTTTACCAGCTTCTTTCCGCGTTTATCAGTGATGGATCCATGATCGTCGATATATCGAATATCGGAAAAAAATATCGATATATCGAAAAAGTTCAAAAACATCGATGAATCCATATTATTACGATATCGCTTCCAGCACTATCGGGTACTTTGACGCTCAATAGAAATGCCCGTACGTATAGGGATGCAAAAAAAATTTAATAATCGATTAACCGTTTTTTAGGTTAATCGAAAGGGTTCGATTATTAATCGCGAATAATCGTAGGGAATTAACCGATTATAACCGTTTTTCGATTACAATTACTGATAAATTAATACGTAGTACCCCAAGAAGACAAACAAGCTAATTTTTATACATACTATGTATGTGTGTTCGTTTTTATTATAATAATAAACTTGCAGGAAGTTTACAGTTTACGAGATAATTGTCGTTAAGGTTAGATGGGTCCCTAGATATTACCCCAGAGAATTATTTCGGCTAAGGATTATTTTTTTTAAAGCGCGGCTGAAGGCCGCCAACGCAAAATATTGTTCTACACATAAATATATGCATTTTCTCGTTTTAATACGTGCTTTTATCTCGGAAATAAATCGTAGTTTTCGTGTTTTGTTTGGTAAATTTTAAAACCTTAACAACAAATATCTTGTAAACTACAAAAAAATCCCAAAAAATTTTAAGGAGGTGCGAATTAATACAAATCCGTATATAAATGAAATCATATTTAAAAAAAGCTGTGCACATTTATCTGCACATTGCGCTTACTTAAATAACATCATCAATCATTCATTAATACTAACATTTTGCCTTGAAAAATAATTTACAAAATATAAGGATTTATTTCATGAAGATAGCCATTTAATTATTGTACTGAGATGGTTTAAATTTTTAATAATGTCACTTTCCTTAAAAAAAATTTACAATAAACGAAAAAATCGTCATTTATTGAGAAAAATCGTCAAATCATTGCATAAAATCGTCAATACGGCAACGCTGGCTGGAGGGAACGTATATTGCGATTTTTTGGATATACTCACAAAACCGTAGGTAACTGAATTCGGACTCGAATGAAAAGGCGGTAATTCTCGATTATTTCCTTTCGATTATTTTCGACTTTAGAGGAAAAAGGTTAATCGAAAAAATAATCAAAAGGAAAAAACCGATACATTTTAACCGTTAACCGAAAGAAATTAACCGATTATAATCGTTTTTCCGGTTATAGTTGCCATCCCTACGTACGTATGTACTTTCAAGTCCTATTTTTCACCTTTATATTTAAAGTTATAAACTAGGTAAGTTGAATAAAAGATTATTTCACCTTTATTGTATTCTATTAAAGAATTAAGAAAAAACAAACGAATCTTCCCACTATTTATTTTTGTCTGCCGATTATACTTCAGTATGTCTAAGCGTAATGCTGATGATGCCGGTGGTGGCAATGTAGCCACCACGACAAATCTTGGCCAGCCACCAATTAAAAAGGTACATTTCGAGCCACATCTGATCGGGCCCGTTTCCACTCTTGAAGAGATGGACATTAAAGTATTGGAGTTCCAAAATAAAAAACTCGCCCAACGTATCGAACAACGTATGCGTACTGAAGCTGAGCTGCGGCACCGCATCGAACAACTCGAGAAACGGCAAATGCAAGATGATGCTGTACTAAATGTAGTAAACCGATATTGGAATCAGCTGAATGAAGATATACGAGTTCTTTTGCAACGTTTTGATGCGGAAACTGCAGATGAATCGGAGAATCGTAATGAAAACGAGGTGACGACTTCGTTCCTCACTCAACTATCCACTTGGGATAAGGAAGAGCTTGATGATAAACTTGCAAATAGGGTACAGGTTTCGAAAAGGGCTGTGGCGAAAATTGTTCAAGTTATTGATCGTATAATGCAGCGGAATGAGAAGATAACATTGGCACTGAAGGACGGAACGAATGTAACCAGTGGAGCTACTAGTGCTAATACGAACGCAAATCCTGGCGAGTCAGAGGAAGGGGCGGAAGGCGTGTCCACACCCGTCGCTGCTGTCACAACTACCACTACCGTCAGCATTAATAATCTCTTACCCAATATTGATGATACTTTGAAACAAACGCATATTGAGATTATGACAGAAAATCGTAATTTACAAAATTTGAACACTTCATTGCATGAAAAGTTCCATACAATTTCGTTAAAAATGAAAGAGTGCCAAGATGCGCTGACTGCCAAGGAAACGGAAAATGCCGAATTAAAGAACCAAATAGATGAGCTGCAATACGATTTGGAAAAGGTTCATTGTCGCAATGACAAATTGGAAAATCATTTAGCGGAAGCTATAGAAAAGTTAAAGGCTTACCATCAAATGCACGGTGATCCGAATAAGAGCTCAGCTTCTTCGGGCAAGGGTGGTGGTCCCACAGCCAATGTTAATAGTCAACATTATGAGGATTTGCAAAAAGACTTGGAGGAATATCGCGATTTGGCAAATAATCGTCTGCAGGAGTTGGATAAGTTGCATGCTACTCATCGCGAGACATTGAAGGAAGTGGAAAAATTAAAAATGGATGTGAGTATTGAGAAATAATGTTATTTGCTTACCTGGCTGACAGAAAAATACTATTTACGATATATTTACGATAGATTCGCCAACTGCCGGAATCAGTTATAGTCGAGACCACTGAATATAAATGCTTACAATCACAGTTCTCTGTACTATACAACGAATCGATGCAAATTAAGACAATGTTGGATGAAACACGTAATCAATTGCAAACTAGCAAAAATCAGCATTTACGTCAAATCGAGGTAATGGAAAGTGAAGAACTAATCGCACAGAAGAAGGTGCGCAGCGAAATGATACAAATGGAGGACGTGTTGGCACAGATTCGCAAGGAGTATGAAACATTGCGCATTGAATTCGAACAAAACATGGCAGCCAATGAGCAAACTGCGCCAATCAATCGAGAAATGCGTCATTTGATCACTTCACTACAAAATCATAACGGGCAGCTAAAGGGGGAGGTTCAGCGTTATAAACGTAAATACAAAGATACATCGGCCGATAATGTAAAGGTGTGTATTTACATATGTATGTATGTATATGGGCATTTCCTGGGCGTTTCGAACCGAATTTTCGCACGATTTTTTGAACTTTTAAGGCAGAAATATCGCGAAATATTATATCGTTTTATGATAAAAGGAAAGATTTAGGCCACAGCTAATGATTAAAGTATGTTAGCGACAGAAATTTAGTTTAATGCCCCTTAAACTGCGTTGCGGACGCTACAAAAACCCGTCCATTTTTTGTAGCGTCCGCAACGCAGTTTAAGTCGCTAAAACAGAGGCATTAAACCAAATTTCTGTCGCTAACATACTTTAATCATTAGCTGTGGCCTAAATTTTTCATTTTATCATAAAACGATATAATATTTCGCGATATTTCTGCCTCAAAAGTTCAAAAAATCGTGCGAACATTCTGTTCGAAAGGCCCAGGAAATGCCCATATGCCCAACTTTTTAATAACTAAAAATCGACATGCCTTATTTAATTCGTAAAAGGGAACAAGTAAAGAATACCGTCCGGTGAGCTAAAAAAAAAAACAAAAGTGGGCGTGGTCCGCCTTTTTGGCCTGATTTCAGTGATATACTTCTTTTTTGGCGCAAACGATTTTTGAGGGAGCTAGAGGGGGATGAAGTTTAAAAAACTGTTTTTTTAAAGAGCCGATATCTTCCAAAATATTCACTCAATTTTTAAAATTAAGGCATCGTTGGAAAGCTTACTTAAATGCCTTTCATATGATACATAAATATTTCCCCAAATTCCACACAAATTTTGTAAAAAAGCAAAAAACTTTAATTTTGGTAATTTTTTTTTGTTTTTTCCTTTTTTTTGTTGAAATGACCTTATTAACACTATACAAAGTTATTTCCATTTAAAAGGACGTTAAATTACCTTTCATTTGATATATAATTTGTTACGAAAATTTTGTTAAAAACGTGCAAAACAATTCTTGTTAGTTATGTATAATATCAAGAAATCATCTATAGCGCGGACAACAGTAATTTTATACAGAACCCCGAATAGCGTTGGCGGCCTTCGGCCGCGCTTTAAAAAAATAACCCTCAGCCGGCAGAATTCTACTCCGTAATAGCATCTATGGGGAAACTTTCCAATAATGTCACACGCCCCCAAAAAACGACTTCTACCGGAGGGTAGGGGAGGGGAAGGGTGTTCTGAATCCGTAAAATTTATGCGCCGGACGTACCTCGTTTTCGAGGAATTTATGGTTAAAGTTTAGTAACTCTCCATATAAATACGATAGATAAAGAAAAAACTTTTGCGGAGAACAGATTTTGCGTTGGGGCCTTCGACCGCGCTTATAAAAAAATAACCCTCAGCCGCCAGAATTCTCTTTCCGCAGTAATATCTATGGCCCGGTCCACAGTGCTTTTGCGCAGAACACTTTTCTGCGTTGGCGGCCTTCGGCCGCGCTTATAAAAAATAACCCTGGGCTACGCCATCCGTCCGGACGTGTGCCCTAACCGTGGCTACCGCCACGGTGATGTCCTTCTGCGTAGTACACCCTTCGTGTGTCAGAAAAGCCTACTGTACAACTTTTTTCATGGTTCTCTGTATACCTAAAACTACTAAAACATCTTTTCATTTCACGATAGCTAATTATATAGAAGTCTTGCTATAGAGAATAGTATATGAAATGAAAGATATTTTTATGCTCTTTTAAATGAATATAATTTTTAATATACTTAATAACACAAAAAAAAAAAATCACAGTTTTTCCCTAAAAAAAATACCAAAATTTAAGTTTTTTGTTTTTTAACAAAATTTGTAAGGAATTAACGAAAATTTTGATACGTCATATGAAAGGCCTTTAAATAAGCTTTCCAACGATACCTTAATTTTAAAAATTGAGTGAATATTTTGGAAGATATAGGCTTTTTAAAAAAAGTTTTTTTTAACTTCATCCCCCTCTAACTCCCTAAAAAATCGTTTGCGCCAAAAAAGAAGTATATCACTGAACTCAGGACAAAAAGGCGGACCATGCCCACTTTTTGTTTTTTTTGTAGCTCACCGGACGGTATCCTTTACTTATGCCTCGTAAAAGGTAGTAAATATATGTTTTTTCTTAAAGCTTCGTAAAGAATTAGATGATACCATAGTGAAGTTGGAGGGTACCAAGCAACAGCCGCCCACTGTGGAGGAAGTGAAACAGGAAGGAGGAAATTTAGTGAAGGAGGAAAATGCTGCTGGAGGTTGTGGAGGAGGAGCAGGTCTGGCGGGGGGAGCGAGTTGTGCCGGAACAAATGAATCTTTGACAACTGTCAACAAAGATGATGTTGGCGCCAATAATAAAGGTTAGCAAACCTTAAATTTTTCCCCTTTCGATAATACGGAATCAAATCATTTATAGGAGATGATGCTGATGAGGACACAAAAGAGCAAAAGGAGTGCATTAAACCGGAGAAGAATACATCGGGAACTGGTAGCGCTGCAGCCGAGAAGAAAGATGTTCAAGTCGCCGCAAACACAACCGGCAATACGGCGAGCGGAGCAGCTACAACTGGTACACCATGTACAGCTACAATTAAAATAGAAAAAGATGCGAAAGATGTGCCGAAACTAAAAGAGATGAAAATGGTTGAATCTGAAGTAGTTCGCGATTTGAAAGCACAGTTAAAGTAAGTGGCAATTTTAAAGGCCTAAAACAACAATTATACAGCGACCGTAACATTTATATTATATCCAAAAAGTTGATTTTTAACGATTACTTTCTGAGCAAAGTATATAAATCAATTTTTAGTTTTCAATATGCATTTGCATATTCCGTCTTGCCTACTGATAACTACCTTTATAGATAGGTTTGAGAACATGTTTAGGTGCAACACTGAAACTCAAATTTAGAGTTAAGATTCTCTCAAATCTTTACATTTTGAAATTCGTGGAATGGAACAAAATACGAAACAAGTGTTTCTCAAATGTTTCTCAAGTTGTTCTCTAGTTAATAAACAATGTTTGAGAAACACTTGAGAATATGTTTATTTTCAAATTAGAAATACGCTGATTCCAAAATTGAGAAACAATATTTTCTCAAACGTTTCAGATCTCTTTTTCAGAGTTTAAAGGGTAATAGATATCTAGCTTTTGAATGTAATACATTTCTCTTCCAGAAAAGCATTAAATGATCAAAAGGAAATGAAACTGCTGCTCGACATGTACAAGGGCGTTTCTAAAGATCAACGCGATAAAGTCCAATTAATGGCAACGGAGAAAAAATTACGCTCAGAAATCGATGAAATGAGGCAACAATTGAAAAAAATACAAGAGAGCAAACGAGAGGAGCGCAAAAAGTTAGCAGACGAGGAGGCTCTGCGAAAGATAAAACAATTGGAAGAGCAAAAATATGAATTGCAAAAGCAAGTAGCCAGCCAGAAACCAGTAGATAATGCTTGGGGTGGACCCGGTGGTGCAAACTACACTCGTCCTTTTGTCGGTTCCCACGAAGAGGAGGCGCTACTGAATGAAATGGAGGTAACAGGACAAGCATTCGAAGATATGCAAGAACAAAATTCTAGACTAATACAACAATTACGTGAGAAAGATGATGCAAATTTCAAACTTATGTCCGAACGTATTAAGGCCAATCAAATGCATAATTTATTGCGGGAGGAAAAGCAAATTTTGGTGGATCAAATGACCACCAGAGATACACAAATCGAAGCAATGCATATTGTTTTGAGAAAACTCGAAGAGAAAGAGCGTAGTCTGCAAGCGACTGTGGCCACTATCGAAAAGGAGCTCATGTTGCGTCAGCAAGCAATGGAAATGCACAAGCGAAAGGCCATTGAATCTGCACAATCGGCGGCCGACTTAAAGCTGCACTTGGAAAAATACCATTCACAAATGAAGGAAGCTCAGCAGGTGGTGGCGGAGAAGACCAGCTCACTCGAAGCGGAAGCATATAAAACCAAGCGGCTACAAGAAGAGTTAGCACAATTCAAGCGAAAGGCCGAACGTATGAAAAAGATTGAAATGGCTGGTAGTACAATTGACGAAGTGGTGTTAGAGGAGATACGGGAATATAAGGAGACGCTCACATGCCCCTCCTGTAAGGTGAAGCGTAAGGATGCGGTGCTATCGAAATGTTTCCATGTCTTTTGTTATGATTGTTTGCGTACGCGTTATGAAACGCGGCAGCGAAAATGTCCAAAGTGTAATTGCGCATTCGGCGCAAATGACTATCATCGTCTATATTTAACTTAAAAAGTCAAATATGTACTCTACATGAATATATGTATGTATGTATGGAACATGTGTATACAATCCCTGCAGCGAAAGTAACCAGTTGCAAACTAGAATTATACCAGTTTTCAGGGTACAGTCAACTACTTGCCTGACTGTAAATTTCAAATGTAAACATCTGGTATTTTTCGGGTGTTAATGTCCTACGAAATGGCAATTGTCTTCCTCTGCATAAGATCATACCAGCTAAATACCAGTTTGTATGGGTCAGAAAAATACTACACCTTTTCAAGTTTAAAATCAGAAAATGTAATATTGTAATCAGAAAGTATAAACTAAAATGAGAAAGCGTAAATTCAAAATCAGAAAACGAAAGTTTATAATGAGAAAGCGTAAGTTGTATTGAGAAAGCGTAACATTGTATTGAGAAAGCATAATTTGTTATTCAGAAAAGGTAAATTATAAATGGGAAAGGGTAAATTCAAAACGAGAATGCGTAAGTTCAAAATCAGAATACGTAAATTCAAAATCAGAAAAAGTAAAACCAAAATGAGAAATTATGTTTTTTATACTTTTTTTTATCAAGTGAACAATTTCTCATTCTCGTTTTGAATTTACCCTTTCCCATTTATAATTTACCTTTTCAGAATAACAAAATATGCTTTCTCAATACAATGTTACGCTTTTTCAATACAACTTATAGGCCCGTCACATAGCATACGTCAATCCGTCTACGTCGACGTATGTGACTGACAGCTCACGTACTTGACGGAGAGGTCGCCACATAGGAAACGTTGGCGGATATACACAAATCAGCTGTTTGATTAACCTTTAACTACAGAGGTGGTGGCAAAAATTTAACTCTTTAGAATATTTTGTAATTTCTCTTTTAAGTTGCCCTATTGAAATTCAGTTTTCAGTAACTTCACATCTCCTGATAATTCTTGACCATTTTGTTTTATGGAGGAATGTTATACAAATGAGAAAAAACTCGAAAAGCAAATTGGAAAAAAAGCTAAATTCAAGAGTAGCTAAAGGTTAACAATCAAAAGCAATCAGCTGACATAGCGACGGATTGACGTATACCAAAAGTTGACTTTTGGGCAACTTCGGTACGTTGCGGCGACGGATCCGTCGTACGTGTGACGACGTACGTTTAAATGCCGACATTTTACTGAGCTGTCAGTCACATACGTCGACGTAGACGGATTGACGTATGCTATGTGTCGGGGCTAATACGCTTTCTCATTATAAACTTTCGTTTTCTGATTTTGAATTTACGCTTTCTCATTTTAGTTTATACTTTCTGATTACAATATTACATTTTCTGATTTTAAACTTGAAAAGGTGTAGTAGCATTTACATCAGCGAATACCAGTTTAGGTATCAAAAAAAAAATGAATTTTGAAGTCTATTTATTTCATATGTAATTCATTATATTCAATAAAAATAAATATTGCTTAGTTATACATAGATGTAAGTTCAGTTTTAAAAGCAAAAATAAAACGTGAGATACATATTCAGTAATTAATAAAAAACAATAAGCACATCTCACACTGAAAAACCCCCATTCAGTGTATGAATACACACGCTTTTGCGTTAACTTATGCTACATAATGCGTACAAGCAAACATACAGTGAACTACACTGCGTATACGTAACTTGTTTACATACATACATACATACATACAGGTGAAACTAATAAAACCGTGTTAAAAACAGACACATTGTATACAAATTCAGGCACTCAGGAATCTTAAAAATATTTCTTAAATTAAATAATTAATAAGGTACAATTTCAGTTTAAAAACAAAAAACTTAATAGGGGCGTCAGAATGAATACTTTTCCGTCAATCCAGCAATCCGTTTAACTGACAGCAGAGTGGAATTACATGTATTTGAATGAAGATCGACACAATCAGTACTTCAACTTTGCCGTAACAAATATATGAAATTGAAGTATGTGTCAGTTAAACGCTGCTGGATTGCCGGAAAAGTATTCATTCTGACGGGCCCATAAGCCACATATTCAGTAATTAAAAAAAAACGCATTGTATAAAAATTCAGGCACTCTGTTTTTTCAATTCCCTTGCTTTTTTTGAAAATATGTACTCCGTTTTGTTCAATTGCAATGCTTTTCCTAGCTGGACTTCTTTCTATATATTTGATAAAATAAACTGGTATGATGCTGCCTTTTGGATACCAGTTCATAAACTAGTATTTTGATAACTAGTTTCTGGTTCAACTGCATTTAACTGGTATAATACTAGACAAAATAAACTGGTATGGTACTGTCATACGAATACCAGTTAATATACTACAATTTTGGCATACTAGTTAGATGTTTCGCTGCAGGGATGCTATCAAATGAAACGCATTTTTAAATATCTTACATCATTAAGTGAACATTTTCCAAGTTAAAAATGACAAGGGTTTTGCAACATAAAGCACTAAAATAGAGACATTACGAAATTTGTTCTCCCAAACAGCTTTGCGCTTTTTTAAGTTTTTACTGTCTATAATACCTACATATGTATTACATATAATCCTTAGATATTTAAGATGTGATTCACTTATAGAAATCAACGTATTTGCAGAATATGCATCCATTATTGCAATAAAGATACTTCTATAACTAATATTTTAGTTTCATTAAAATGTAGAAGTTTGGAGCTTTAGCTGCTGCGTGGGTGGGGATAAATGCAAATCGCAGTTCTGTAGGTAAATACATATGTATATAACTACATATGTATGTATCTCCAAAGTTGTAAATGAGATCATAAATGCATTGCAATGCCGTTTTGAGTAGAGTACCAAAGAATGATAATTAACATTTTTGCCGAATACTTGCTTGCAAGGTTTATCTAACTTTAGATAATTCTTGCTTGTTGGGAATTAGGCGCCATAAAGTATGCAACACATATATTAATATAACAACCCGTGTGGGCCCACCCAGTGAGGTAAGGCTAGCGACAGATAACGGCAGAAAACGCACTTTACTTGTGTTTGGCAGGGGAAGCTTTAATAATGTTTTATCAGAGAATGTAAGTTCACTGGTAGGACTTTCTCCATTATTCACCTTTTATAATACAAATTTTCAATGCGCCATTTCGTCTGCTTTCTTCAAATGCAACCCTGTTAAGGCCGGCAGATAAACATTTCCACGCACCCCGAGAGAACGTCAATTTACGTTCTTTGTACCACCAGCCAGCGTCATGATCCGCTTATACAGGTCGGCTCTTTAGATCAGCTGACTTCTTCTTCCACAGCTATTAAATTTCTCTACTTCTGCATATTCTATACATGCATTCGTGTTTACTATTGGTCAAATTCTTCGTTCTCTGAGTTTTTCCACCATTCGCTCGTGAGCTGAATGTCAAATTATTTCGTTCTCCTTTCAGTTTTGACATTCAGCTCACGGCGTGTTTGTGTGTATGTATCATGGACGGACCTTTTAAATTTGCCTTGACCAGTGTGGACTAAGGTTGATCAATACAGGTTAATTTACAGCTGATTATTAACTTTTTTAACACGCTTTTATTAGGTGTACTCGCGTACAGCAATTTGTTGCAATTTATTACAATTTTGCAACAAATATCCGCTTTTCCATTTTTTTACGCAAAAAAATTGCAGAAGTGATGGAAATGAGAGAGCAAAGTGACGTTTATTTTTGTGAGAGGCTGCAAAATTCTGCTTGACAAATTTTTTCCATCACATTTGTCCAGCAGCAAAACATCTGATGAAAAAACAAATGTTTGTAATTTGCGAAAATTGCAAAATTGAAGTTCAAAATTAAAAAAGTTAAATATGGACGAATTAATTATGAAAGATGTAAATAAATAACATTTGATTATGTCTGCATCTGTACTTGAGCTAAATTTCGGATGATAACAGCAGCATTGTATGTTTGTTGCTTAATGTAGGAAGTCCGCCGGTTACCTTCTGCTAACTTATATGTATGCATGTATGTATGCACGTCAATATGCAATGCCAGCAGGCAGTCGCAACTCCATAGTTATATGTATATGTATGTACATACATACATGTTTCTTTATTAGTAAAATATAATGCATGCATAATCTACTGCTGAAACTAAGTTAAAGTAATACAAATTTCCTCTAAATTTTTGTAAAAATAGGATTTGTTTATATTTTGTTAATTCTTATAGTTTTAATTTGATCAGCTGTTCGTCTTTTCTGCAAGATTTGAATAGATTTGCATTTTTTTACTTTTTTGGATAATTATCTCTGGTGGGAGGAAAAATCGTTTTTGGCGAGATAGAGAGTGATAGAGGCAGACAGAGAAAAGCTGCTGGAAAAAGTAAGCGAATACAACTATTAGTTTCACCTGTATGTATGTATGTATGTAACTTCATCCCATCCTAAAAGTTGCAACGTTTAACTAAATTATTATATTCTTCAAAACATTCACTTTTGTTGTGTTCTCTCCTCTATTATTCTACTATTTTGTATTTATTTTGTGGTGCTTATGTCAATTTTGAGCATGGCGTATTATGATTTCTACAAAGGCGCACTATGATTTTCACAGAAGCACCACAGAATACGGGTTGGGTACGAAATGTCGAAAAAAAATGTCGAAAAGTTAAAAGGTCGAAATAATAAGGGTCTTCATCTAAAGTAGTAAATTGCTGGTAAATGGAGTCAAGTGATAAAATAATAATTGTGATAAATTATAAGATAATTATCTGTCAAAATTTGTATGAAAATATATTTAAGCAAAGTTTATCACTTTACCGAACGATTTTGTTGCGTAAATTTATAAGGCGAGGGGTAGGGGCGCGAAAATGTATAGTTTAAGTCAATTTAAAGCGCTAAAAATACCCGTATACCGCAAAGTTCACTCTAATACACTTTATATATTAACACTAATTTAAAAATTTTTACAAAAAGGGTTGCCACCTGTTCAAAAATTCAGTTTTACGCTAAAGTTTGTTGGATTTTTAAATTTGAGGTGTCATATAAAAGGGGTTTGCTTGAAAATAAGTAATTTATTATAATTTTTACAAAAAAGGGTTGCCAACTGTTCAAAATTTCATTTTTACGCAATAGTTTGTTTGATTTTTAAATTTGAGGTGTCATATGAAAGGGAAGATAACGAGGAGTAGAAAGGAAACTTGAAAGAGAAAGATGAGTGCGATGAATAGCCTTTTGGAGGTCACTTTAAGGTTAACATATTCTAGAAAATTATTCAGCATAAAAATTCGCTATGGGGCTCCTCGGACAAAATATTTTTATAATAAACCTAGGTCCATAGAAAATAAAAATAACCAGTAACTATGTATGTACCTATATGCTTCATTTTATATTTTATTAATAAGAATCTATGGACTTAAACCAATGTATATTCTGTAGTTTTTAAGGGGAAGTCAAATTTAAAATGGCAATACAAAAAAAATGTCAAATGTGGCATAAAGTGGTCTTTCACACTCAAATCGTCGCTCAGTGTAATTGAAAGCCACAGCATCGCGTGGCAGGGTTTACTAGTTGTTTTTATTCATTGTAATGGTATTCGTATATATTGGTTGTTTCTGCTGTCTTTGTTATTGTTGTTGTTGTTGTATGGCCCTCAGCCGGCAGAGTTCTCATACTGGAGTAAAATCTATAGAGCAATCCACAATACTTTTGAGTAGAAAACCTTTTTGCACTGGCGGCTTTCGGCCGCGCTTACAAAAAATAACCCTGGGCTACGCCATCCGGACGTGTGCCCTAACCATGGCTACCGCCACGGTGATGTCCTTCTGCGTAGTACACCCTTCAGCGTAGGCGGCCTTCGCCTTTATTTATTCATTTCATATATTTAGATGAACATATTTTTTATAAAATATGGAATCTCTTAGGCACTCTGCACACGAGGCGTATCGTCATAGACGCGTACGAGACATTTCATGTAGCGTCGATTTCTCTACGCCTCAAGATCTGCACACGCAGCGACATGAAACTTCGCTGCACAAAACAAACAAACAAATTAATAATACGGTATTTGCTTTAAATTTCGAAGCTTTAAATAGAAAAGATACAAAATTTTACGGAATCTTCCATTTTCTTTAATTATACACTCATTTTTTCCGATTTTTTACACAAATTTTACTGCTTTCATAAATTCCACCAAGTGGAAAAATGTAAACAAACATCTTCTTCTTCCTCTTTTCTAAGCGTAGTACGCCTAGCTACCAGCACTGCTTTACGCCAAGCGACATGTAGCCAGCATACTTTGACGAATGCTTGAAGCTGACGACTCGTGTGCAGCCCTCAATTGAAATATACGTGCGCGACATCAAAGCGTACAGCTTTCGTCTGTAGTATCTAATACGCGTCTAAAGCAGTACGCTCCGTGTGCAGAGTGCCTTAGATACCCCGTAGGGCGCATATCGAAGCCGGCCCACCTACCGAAAATAAAGAAAAAACATTCCAAGTATTTTTCGACATTTTTCGACATTTTAACTTTTCGAAATTTTTTTCGACGATTGTTTTTCGACATTTTGAAAATTTCGACATTGGTTTTTCGACATTTCGAGGGTATCCCCAGAATACACAAACAATTTACATTGTGTATGTTTGTAGGTATGTGGTTTTTCAGGATGCGAGAACCTTTGTTATTGAACCATGGTGTCAGCGCTGCCATTTTGGTTACTTTTTACCAAAAATGGATAGCATTTTTTTGTTTGATTACGTGGTTACTTTCTGTCGATTTTGGTTACATTCAAGATCCATGTATTCAGTACACCATGGTTATATTCAATTTTTAGGAATACGCTTTTAATTTTTCCACACTACAAACAATTTCCAAATTGATTTGTTGTAATTTTTTATCAAACACTTTATTTGGTAGGAGGCAGCGACCAAATTAGAAATAAATCTATTCTGGTATATTTTCGCTGGGCGATTTTCGTCAGCTTTTTGGTTCTGTTCATTCTCATTTACTGCCGTGTTTTCAATGTTAGAGTGAAAACAGAATCAACGCGAAACGACACGACGTTGCGACAACGACAGTGTCTTGACGTAAAAATGTCGGTGCGAAGCCAGCAGTGCCCATCATTTAACATATACCTATATTATTAATTTATTTTGGTTACTTGTTTCTGGTATTGGTTACTTTTCTTTGTATTTTGGTTAATTAAAAATTTTTTTTAGTGGCAACGCTGCATGGTGTGGACGGTAAAAGTGGGAACCTATCGATAGTGCCACCATCGATAGTTTTTGATAGTTTAAAAAAAACTATTGATAGTCTTCAAAAAATAAACCATCGATAGAACTATCGCCGAAAATTTGAAAAATTCAAGAAAACATCAAAATCTCAATCTTTTACAGTCAGTCCAGTATATTTTAGTACACGGAAGTGAAAGTTTGAAGTCGAAACAAAATAGTAAGGTGCAATATGGAGATGTAAAAGTGGTAAAATTATCGATAGCACACATTAATATCGATAGTTTTTGATAGTGTTACGTATTTGTCGATAGCTCGATTATTTCTATAGGGTTCGTATCGCTGAATTGTTAAATAAAAGTCTTTATTTACTTCTTAATTCACACTGCTTTATTTCACGACTAAAAAGTCTACACTTGTTTTATTTGACTTGATGTTAACACTTCTACGGTTAAGTTACGACTGACTGTGGAGCGCCTGCTCGCCGCCTTATATAGTCTGTCAAACGCAATCTGGAAAATTCTGGCAACACTGGAAATTATCTGGTATCTTCTTCTAGTTCTGGCACTTTCCTTAGAGATGTGTTCAATCATTTTAGTGATGTAAGTGGAGAACCGATTATATTCGCCACACTGCCCTCCACCTAAGTCTGATCGTCCCGATCTGACACATTACTTGTACCAAATGCTGATAGCCTTTCCAGATGAACCACTTTCATTTTATTCCTTGGTCTTCCAATCGTTTGTATGCGATACACAACATCGTTGAGCCGTTTGATCACTTTGTAGGGCCCTTCCCAAGTACACTGCAATTTCGGGGACAAACCTTTCTTTCGCTGCGGGTTGTATAGCAAAACTAGCCTTGTCGTATCTGGCCTTCATCTTGTCACTCATGATCTTTGTTCGCTGTCTTACAAGTTCATGTATTTCTCTCATTTCCTCTTCCAGAACGTTGTTAGATTGTCTGGCATTTATTCCCGCATCAGCACTTATCCCAAATTTCAAGTCAGCTGGCAGTCGAAGATCACTACCAAAGATTACTTTTGCAGGAGTCTGACCTGTTGTATCGTGTACTGCCGATCGATATGCCATCAGGAACAGAGGAATATGAGTGTCCCAATCTCTCTGGAACTTGTCCACTACTTTTCGTAAATGTTCCTCTAATGTTCTGTTAAATCTTTCTACCATGCCGTCTGATTGTGGATGCAACGCAGTTGTTCGGGTTTTCCTAATACCCAGTGTCTTGCACATCTCCTGGAACACAACTGATTCGAAGTTCCTTCCTTGGTCGGAATGTAGCTCTATAGGTGCACCATATCTCGCCACCCAATTGTTGGTGAAAACTTCGGCTATAGTTTCTGCTTCTTGATTTGGAATCGGGTATACCTCCGGCCATTTGCTGAAGTAATCCATGACCACCAGTACATATTTGTTTCCAAGTTTGCTAGTAGGAAATGGCCCAGCTACATCCATGGCAATTCTCTCAAATGGTGCTCCTGAGTTGTATTGTTTCATCACCCCATGACTCCTTGATTTGGGACCCTTAGCCTTTATGCACACATGACAGTTCGCAATCCACTCAACAACTGTCTGACGGCAGCCGACCCAATAAAACCTCTTCTTGATTTTCTCTACCGTCTTTGTTACTCCAAGATGACCTCCACTTGGACCATTATGTAGTTCATTTAGCACATCCGGTATTCTTTTCCTTGGAACAACTATCAATGTTTTAGAACTTTGACCATCTTCACTCTCCCAAACACGATGTAGGCAACCATTTACCAATTGCAAACTATTCCACTGTGCCCAATATGATTTGGCAACAGGACTCTCTGCTGACATCTCTTCTTTTGATGGTCGTTTATTTTGCTCCAAACCGATCATTACACGTGCCAGATCTGGATCTTCTATCTGACACTTCCTTAATTGTTCCGCATTCCATTCGTCTGTAGATGTTATTGTCATTAGCCGAACATCTATGATGTCTTCCTTCTCCTCAGCTTTAGAGCAATGCTTGCATTCAAGATTACATGGTCGCCGCGACATTGCATCAGCATTTCCATGGGTACTGCCTTTACGATGGTCTATGGAAAAGTCATAATTTTGTAGTCGCTCAATCCACCTTGCTAACTGACCCTCCGGATTTCGGAATTTCAAAAGCCATTTTAACGCTGCATGATCAGTCCTGACGTGGAATCGCTGACCGTAGAGGTACTTATGGAAGTGTTTGATGCATTCTACCAATGCCAATAGTTCTCTTCGTGTTACACAGTAATTTCTTTCCGGTTTCCCAATTGATCGGCTGTAGTATGCGATAACCTTCTCCTGTCCGTCGATTTCCTGTGACAAAACACCTCCTATAGCATAACCACTCGCATCAGTATCCAAAATAAACCTCGCTTCTGGAACCGGGTATGCTAGCATTGGAGCAGTACAAAGCCGATCTTTTAACGTTTGGAAAGCCATTTCTTGTTCCTTCCTCCACTCAAAAGTCTTATTTTTCCTCATAAGCTCCGTGAGATTATTTGCTACGCTGGCAAAATTGGATACAAATCGGCGATAGTATGTGCACAGCCCAAGAAAGCTTCGCAATTCATGTAGATTCCGAGGTCTTGGCCAATCTTTTACTGCTTCTATTTTTTCGTTATCAGTGCAGATGCCCTTTGTAGTCACTTTATGTCCCAAATATTTTACTTCTTTCTTGAATAATGAACATTTCTTAGGACTTAACTTGAGACCAGCGCCAGCTATTCTTCGGAAAACTTCCTCCAAATTTTTGAGATGTTCATCAAAGCTTTTTCCCAATACAATGATATCGTCCAGGTACACAAGACATGTTTTCCAGTGTAATCCTTTCAGTACCTGATCCATAAGTCTCTCAAAGGTAGCTGGGGCATTACATAATCCAAATGGCATCACCGTAAATTGCCAAAGACCATCGCCAACACTGAAGGCTGTTTTCTCCTTGTCTTCCTCTTTTACTTCGACTTGCCAATAGCCGCTTTTCAAGTCCAGTGTTGAAAACCATTCCGTTCCAGATAGCGAGTCCAGAGTGTCGTCAATTCTTGGCAATGGGTAACTATCCTTTTTCGTTACATCATTCAGTTTCCGGTAGTCAACGCAGAATCTCATCTTGCCATCTTTCTTTTTAACAAGTACTACCGGAGAACTCCATGGACTGACTGATGGTTCAATTACCCCACTGTCGCTCATTTCTTGTATAATCTGGCTCACCATTTGACGTTTCGCTAATGGAACGCTGCGAGGAGCCTGACGGATTGGCCTTGCATCACCGGTGTCAATGTGATGCTTCACAATATTTGTCCTGCCTGGTTTTGTACCATCCTTATCAAATATGCTAGAATACTTGGCAAGTAATTCTTTCGCCTTTCTTTTGTGATTCTCCTGCAGTTCTTCTGTCCAAGCATTTATTTCATCTGAAAGATCTGTATTGCTAGTAGAAACTTCTCCTTGGGATTGTTCGCAATTCATGATGATGTCAACCTCTTCGCATTTTCCCAATATAGCACCTTTGGAGAGTTTGATTGGTGACTTGAACTCATTAAGTACTCTTACTGGTAGTCGTCCATCTTCTTTTGTCATAGCCAGGGTTTTTCCAACAAGTACATCGGATTTAGTTTCTGTTTCTGCTTCGACAACCCACAATTTGTTTGTCCCACAATCTCCATCAATCTTTGCCCAAATAATTGCCTCGGACTTTGGCGGTATCTGCTGATTCTCTTCCACGAGCACTTTCTTACTGCTGCATCTCTTATCGTAGCCAAAATTTAGCGGCACCTCCAAGTTTTTGTAACTCATAACCTTGTTTTTCATGTCAATCTTAATGCCTTGGTCGATTAGGAAGTCCACACCAATTATGACTTCATCAACAATTTCCGCCACTATGAAGGTGTGTAGTACGACAACATTTCCAATTACAACTTCGCATGTAACTTCCCCTAGGACTTGGGTATCCTCGCCTGTTGCCGTACGCAATTTTGCTCCATACAATGGCCTTATTTCCTTCTTTACCAAGTCAGATCGAATGATGGAATGAGATGCTCCCGTATCCACAGTCAACATTCGCTCCATTCCGTCCACCAAACCACCAATAGTAACATTACTCGTGCTTCTTCCCAACTGAGAGACAGAGATTATGGGGCATTCCATTGTGGGGACCAGCCCACGCCCCTTTTGGCTGGCCCGCTTTAGTTTAACGACTCAGTTGATTTGGGCGCTTGTTCATACCCATCAATATTCCGCTTGCGCCCATCGGCAGTGCTGAACTTACTGGAACTATTGCTGCAGTGGCGTGCTATATGTCCTATTTTTCCGCATCTGAAGCATTTCACAGCATTACTTTTCTTTTTCTGCATTTCATTCAACGCCTCCCATATTTTGCTTAGTAAGTCTGGCGTTTCCACTTCCACACGATGAGCCTTGTAAGTGGGCTTGCTTAATAGAGATGCCGTTTCCTGTGTCAAAGCATATGAGACCGTTTCAGCGAAAGTTCCCTTTGGGTTTGCATAGGTAGCCCGCTTCGTTTCAATATCTCGTATTCCATTGATGAAGCTTTGAATTTTCATTCTTTCGATGAATTCTTGAGGTGCTCCTGCGTTTGCCAAATGAGCTAGCCTCTCAATCTCAGAAGAAAATTCTTGTAACGTCTCATTTGGTTTCTGGAAGCGATTCTGCAACTCCATTTGATATATCTGCTTCCTGTGCTCGCTACCATAACGTCTTTCAATGGCACCCATAATTGCGTCATAGCTGTTCCTTTCGCCCTCGCTAACAGTCTGTAATATTTCTGCTGCAGGTCCTTTCAATGCTACGAACAGGGCAGCGACTTTGTCCTCCGCACTCCAATTATTTACAACTGCCGTTTTCTCAAATTGTAGCTTGAATACTTGAAATGGACCACTTCCATCAAA
Source organism: Urophora cardui (assembly GCA_960531455.1). NCBI lineage: Eukaryota > Metazoa > Arthropoda > Insecta > Diptera > Tephritidae > Urophora > Urophora cardui. The sequence goes on from OY482673.1 coordinate 6,595,236, forward strand.
CGACGGAGGTTTTATCTTCTGTGTAGCAGTTGAAGCGATTGGACGACTTATGTGGATCTCCTGAAGACGGGCTTCTAACTTTTTTACATTATCCTCAATTTTATCTTGTCTTTCCTCAACCTGCGTAATTTTTGCATCCTGTGACTTTAATTGTGAGCATATGCGTTTTTCTTGCGCTCCCAACTGAGTTGCAATACTGGACACCTCTTCTAAAAGTAATGATTGCTGTGATTCCATTTTTGCCGACATCTGTGCCTGTTGATCTTCCATTTTTGTCGATATCTGTGCCTGTTGTTCTTCCATTTTTTTCGACATCTGTGCCTGTTGATCTTCCATTTTTGTCGATATCTGTGCCTGTTGTTCTTCCATTTTTTTCGACATCTGTGCCTGTTGATCTTCCATTTTTGCCGATATTTGTGTCAGTACAGCCAATATCGAGTTCATGTCTACGTTTGCTACTGACTGTGAAGCCTCTTCCTTATGAGTTTCTTCTTTGTGGACCTCTTCCACATCATCGTTGAAATCAAACTCATCTACATTAATGTTATATGCTTCCATAGCTACTCTTAACCTTGCCTGTAGTTCAATTTTATTGCCGCTTGTACTCAGGTTTCTCTTTTCTAACTCCTTTTTAAGCTCTTGGATTTTCAGTTCGTTTAACTTTGCCATTATCCTTATTTCGTTATCCTTGATCCTGGAATTTATTTAACAATCCCACTTCTGACACCAATTGTTACGTATTTGTCGATAGCTCGATTATTTCTATAGGGTTCGTATCGCTGAATTGTTAAATAAAAGTCTTTATTTACTTCTTAATTCACACTGCTTTATTTCACGACTAAAAAGTCTACACTTGTTTTATTTGACTTGATGTTAACACTTCTACGGTTAAGTTACGACTGACTGTGGAGCGCCTGCTCGCCGCCTTATATAGTCTGTCAAACGCAATCTGGAAAATTCTGGCAACACTGGAAATTATCTGGTATCTTCTTCTAGTTCTGGCACTTTCCTTAGAGATGTGTTCAATCATTTTAGTGATGTAAGTGGAGAACCGATTATATTCGCCACAATAGTTTTGAAAAAGCCATCGATGGTCTTCGATAGTGTCCAAAAAAAGAATAAAATATCGATACTATCGATAGTGCCATCTATAGTTTCCCAACTCTAGTGGACGGTGTTGCATTTGCACAATTGGATTTTATGTAGGGATGGCAAAAAAAATTAAATAACTGATTAACCGCTTTTTAGGTTAATCGAAAGCGTTCGACTATTAATCGCGAACTAACCGATTAAAACCCTTTTTCGATTATAATTATTCCTTAAAAAAATATATAATAAACGAAAAAAATCGTAATTTATTAGGAAAAATCGTCAAAATGACAATAAAATCGTCTATTCGGGAACTGGAGGGAACATTTATTGCGGTTTTTTGGATATACATACTCACAAAACCGTAGGTAACCGAAATCGGACTCGGATGAAAAGGCAGAAATTCTCAACTTCGATTATTTCGTTACTTTATTTTCGACTTAAGAGGAAAAAGGTTAACCGGTTTTAACCGTTAACCGAAAGAAATTAACCGATTATAATCGTTTTTCCGGTTATTGTTGCCATCCCTAATTTTATGCTGAGTGCGGTCGGAGTGTGTATATTTTTTAATTGTTATTTCTAGTACGGTATATTGTCATTACTTTTTGTTATTTTATTCTTTTTTTATTAACGTAGACATTCGCTTTCCACTCGACTTTTAAACGTGGAGTTTTAAGTGTGAAAATGTAATTATGTATGTATATAGTTAAAAAATAAATTATTGATAAACAAATTTAAATTATATATAATATTCATACGTACATACATATGTATGTATTAAGTAAATATGTACGTACGTGTTTGTTTGAAATTGTAAAGAAGAGTAAATTCGAAAAGAAGCTGAGGGCTTCCGTAAAAATCGATGATTAAATTGATTCTTCATATTCTTCATGCAAAGTACCTATTAATTGAGTGAATGTTAGTGGTTTTTGTATATTGTGTTCGTGTGTGTGCGTTTTTGCTGTGGCCCATGGTGTAATAACAAGGTGACGTAAGTAGGCAGCTATTTCATTCTGTTTTCCTCTTCCTCCTGTCATTCGGCTCTTTGAAAATGAAATTCCAATGTTGCCCCCAGTTGATCCCAAAAAAGTGTTTTTATGTGTATTTTAGGTGTATGAAGGAGCGACTTTTGGAAAAAATTTAAAACAATAGTTGTTTTGTAACATTTTTATTTCCTTTGACAATTTTATTATTTATGAAGAAAAAAATCGTTAAAATTTAAATTTTCGCGCCATCATTTCAAAAATGCCAAAAACAAGCTACGCCCGTTGTAGAAAACCTTGGACGGCGGCGAGTTTCAGAATGTTTAGCCCTCCCACAAACTCAGAGACCCAGATATAATGCTGCTAGGGAAAGCAGCGGTGTGATGCCTACACTAAGTTCAAAAGTGTGCGTGCTGCATTTTGCCGAAGGCACATAATCCAGCAAAACGACGCTTGCTGACAAAGGAAACAGTGTCGATGCCTGTGGTGTCCCTTCTCTTGGGATAAATAGCAAGATTAAAGTTGCAAATAAAACTTCTAGAGAGCAAAAATAACAATCTAAAAGCCGAAAGAGCACGAGACGAAACAATATTGAAAAGTGTCAAAAATATTTTTACAGAGGAAGAACTCCGAAAATTGTAATACCCGGATCACCATATCCGTTGAGATTGGATAGATATATTGAATGCCCAAACAATACACGCTGATACTAACGATTATAAATTTTACCAGATATTGAGTTCAATATATCCAGTTGAGTATGAATTATATCGTCGCTTTATGTTTGCCTTTTTCATACGAAACTCGCTGGGTCTTATATTTTTTCAGTAAGTTGTACCGAATTCCGAAAAACGAAACCTGATACTAATGAATATAAATTTTACCAGATATTGAACTCAATACATATATTTGGTTAAATGTGAAATATATCGTCGTTTGAAGGCGTTTTGTTTTAATTTTTATATTCATATTGGTGCAGTTCACCAATTTTTTTGTTTCTCAAGAATGAATAAAAGCTTCTTAAGAATTGTAAATAATATATATAACATAAAATATAGTATTTTACCTTTAACAATAAGACAAATATATAAATAATTTACTCCTCTTTTTGGACCGGATCCGGCCAATTTAGCCCTACATTTTCCCCCCTTTTCCCTCTGGAAATGCAACCCTACCGTTTCAAAGAGCTTACTATTTGAGAATAGTGTCGCACTCTTCTATTTACGTCACCTGTTTATTCCACCATGGCTGTGGCCATGATGAAATAATAAAATGGTGGACGCAGCAGAGGACGGCTATTTTGTTTTTGGAAAAGTAAGCTGTCAAATTATCGTCTTTTGTTTTGATTTTGCCCTCTTGCACGTGTTATTCGTGGAAATAGCTTGTGTCATGATTCAACAATACAGGTTTACGCATGACGACATACCTTCATACATAGTGGGGCCAGAAGTGCCATGCAAAGAGGAATGTAGAAGAATTTGACAGATTCGGCCCCTATGGAAATACTAGCGTGCGTGTTTGTGTGGCATATGTCAACAAAAAAAAAAATGCTTGTGTTCGTGTGTTTATGAAGATTGAAGAAGAAGTCAGCTGATCTTATGCATTCTCCTTTTTTGTTCCTCCATGGCTTGTGTGTTCGCTGGTATGTTTGCTGGCGTTTTTCTGTTTTTGACATTCTTATCTACGGCCGTTCAACGGTAAGCGCCTATTCTCTTTTAGCCGCTACGACCATATAAAATTATTGGATCATGGCTTTGGCGGATAATGGCTGTCGGAAAATTACCCTGCATAAATTCCGGATACTCCATTCGCTAATCCATGGAGTGCTCGCTATGGACGAACCGAGTACACCAAAGCTTGCCACATTTCATACAGATAAATTTGAGAGTCTCGTATCTAGTTATCTTTGGTCGAAGGCAAACTGATTATTTTTCCTAAGCGACGATCGCCAAGTCCCATCGTAAGCGCTCGTTTTATAGTCCAGTTTGTCGAGAACGTAAACCCGTGTACCGTGTCAGCTGATCCAACCTATTTAATGGGATTTGTATGTAACCGATTATTCAACGACGCAGAAGCCCGTACCGCAGAAATCAAAATCATTTTGATTTTTTACGTAAAAACGTGTCAGCTGATCGCTGGCATGGTTGCAAGGTAGAAGGGTTGCCAGTTGAACATATTTAGTTATTAAATATTTAAACAGTAATTTTCACAGCATTATACAACTAACTCAACAAGATTGTAAAATGTTATCGAATATACATATATGTGTTCACATGGAAAAAATAGTATGTCTACTTAAACGAACCATTTATTATTACTTTAATTTTTAAAAAGAAAGGAAAGAAAGCGTTTATAAATTTTTTTTAAATCCCAAACAAAATGTAAATATATATATATATATATATATATAAATTAATAACAAGATAATAGCTTTGTTCAAAAACTTTACTTGCAAGTACTTGCAAAAAGAGCGTCAATGTCAAATTAAGAGTAAAAACGAGAAAAAGAGAAAATTATCAACCAAAGTAATTGAACACAAAATCGTAAACATTCGCAAGAAAACAGCTGATACGCTGTTTTGACAATTTGATTTTTAGGTTAGGTTGTAATTGGAAATGAATGGAAATAACTGAATTAGGAAAACAAAATTCTACTTTGGCTATTCCACAACATCATCAAGATTCGTTTTTGCGCTAGCTTATTTAGTACACAATTAGAAATTTGCGTTTAAAATGTTTGTATATTTCCAATTGAAATTTTTGTGATCATATATTTTTGACACTTCTATTTTTTTAAAGCTGCTAGTAGTTGCAAGTGAAAACTTTACTTGCAGCGTTTATCAACTCTCTCGAGGTCTTGCTCTCTCAATTTGGCTCTCTTTTGCAAATTTTTTGGGTTATTGAACATAAATTCGTAACTATTCGTAAAAATATGTAAAAATTTTGAAATATTGAACACTCCTAATAAATGAAGATATTACTGAAAATTAAAGCAAAAATTGTATTTATCCACAATGGTGGCGGTATTTTCTTAATTGATAACTCTTGGTGGTCTTCTTCTGCAATTTTTCTACATTAAAAAGTTATAAATTGCCACAATAAATCTGAGTTTCTGTAACAAAATCAATTAAAGTGATGTCACACTAATACGATCCACACTTTGTCACCACCTATTTATACTAGAAAAGATATGAGTTACAGAAACTCAGTACAGATTTCTTAATTAAACACAAATTTTTGTGAGAATCTTGTTGCTTCCCAATATAATTTTTTTATGGATTTTCAATTGAAAATTTAATGTTATGACTGTGTTTTTTGTTATTTTATGTTTTAGCCCTTGATAACTATGACCAAGGTGTGATGGAAATATATTGGGCAGCAACAAAATTACAAGAAAAATGTGTTTAATTACCAACTAAGCCGTAAAAAAGTAACTAAATTAATAAAAAAAAAAAGTCGTCAACGACAACTTTATAAACGATTAAATTAGTATTTTCTTGTCATTTGGCAAATAATGCACAGTTGTGTATTGAAGAGTAATCCGCATAACACTTTGAAGATTAGTAAAAATCTTGATTGTTCAAAAATGACTAAATGGCAACCCTGCCAAAATGTAAACAAACTATATATATATGTAAATATGTGTGAGTAAAACAGCTGATTGCTACGGGCTCAAAAAATCCTAAAAATTGCATACGGGCGTTTGCGTCAGCGAGCGGACCACACCCTGCAAGAACTGTGCAGGTCATTTGACCGGTCATATGATCGGCAGGTATGACCAAAAGTTTTGGGATATTTCCTATCACATTCTTAAGGGCATCGGGAACTTTTGTGACCGTTTCATTCATCACGTTCCCGTATGTGTATTTTCAAATTCCATTCAATCCTATTCTATCTCATTGGTTTTGAACTTGGATAAAACACATACGAGTGCAAATGTGTTGGTAATATTATATTTTTGTAATGGTGGTAGTACTTTCGGTCACACAATTCTGGCAGGGCACGTTCTCGACTAACTGGGCTATAACTGCTCATATGAGTCAAAACGCCCATCAGTGCAGGGTTGCCACTTTGAAATTTTTTTCCGACCAAATTCGTCTCAAAAACCTACCAAAATAGTTTTCAGCCGACCAAAATTTTTTTTTCACAAAATTCGTAATTTAAGCTGGTTTTTGAAAATTTATGTATTTTTATTTATTCATTTAACTGGTACATATATAGGAACTTATACATACATATCACTCTTCAAGTATTTTCACATGTTTTAGCTTAAAATAATAAGGTACGAATGCGATTCTACATATGTATGTACATTAATTTGTGTATGTAATTTATGTTAACATTTTAAAATAGTTACGACTATGGTTTAACAGGTCTCCAAGTAGGTATACAAATGAGATCAGAACTTTAATTAAATATCGAAATTGAATCTAAGATCCTTTTTAGTGCATAGTGCTTTTTCATCAAACTAAAAAATGAAGAAAGGGTTTTCATGTGTATGCGTTCACCTTCTTTTATCCACTTTACACAAAACTCTGCCGAAGAGAAACACAAAAAGTATTCAAGCAAACTGTTGCTGTGAGAAAGAGACATGAATACATGAACTTTCAAACGTTCTTTCAACAGTGTTGTGGCAAAATCTGGCAAATCAGTGATGTTACTTGAAGGAAGGTAAAAACCTACCAAAATTCAAATCATCCGACCATCCGACCAACAGGAAAAAAACCGACCAGTTTTGGTAGGAAAAGCCCACTTATCACATCCCTGCATCAGTGGTATACATATACCTACATATGTATTTGTGTACCCACGTTATATGCAAACTTCTCGTAGTTTTGCTTGTTGTTTGGCATCTGCAAATAGAATAAAAGAATTTCAAGCGACGATCACCTAGCGACCACCTGCTTTCACGCCAGTCGAAGGCAAACTGATTATTTTTCCTAAGCGACGATCGCCAAGTCCCATCGTAAAGGTTCAGACATTGGTGACTTGTAAGTAATTCAGTATAGTTAACCTTATTGTAACTTTATCGCTATCCATGTGAGCTGTTAGTGGTGCCGTAAATCTGTAAACAGCTGACACTTGTCGAGGCAGATCTTGGAAGGTAGGCGCATAGGCGAATTAAGAAATTTCCCATGTATTTTGTTATTGAAATTGGTAGATTGTAATGTCAAAATAATATTTATCCTTGTTAAAATCTGAATTCGCTTGGGACTCGCCAATTACTATTGGCCATGATGTGAATTCGCTTTGATTTTCATATTATAATCTACCTTTGTAAATAAAAAAAGAAGTTTCTGCTTTCGCCAATGCGCCTACCTTCCTATATCTGCTTTCACAAGTGTCAGCTGTTACGGATTTAGGGTTGCTAACCAAAATCCAATTGGTCTGTAAGTTAAGGATACAGCTACAGAATTACGGTAAGGCACCAATGACTAGTAACAAAGCTTGTCGTAAGGTTGGTTGAATCAGCTGTTTTATAAGGTTACAGATAAGTCACCAATGTCTGCACTTTAAGCGCTCGTTTTACGCTCTTTATTTGTCTGTAGTAGTGACAATCGGTGTGTATACCAGCGTTGCCGTTTTGTGGGTAATTCCCCAAATTTGGGGAATTTTTTAATATTTGGGTAATTTTTGGGGAGTGCTATGATTTGGGGAATTTTGGGGAATTCGCCCTTTAATAGTTTTATATGAATAATAATACCTATAAAAAAATTAATTATTTTCATGAGTTTCTATTACATTCGCATTGTGCGAAAGTGTGCAAGAGTTTTTGCAGCATTTATTTAATCTTGAATTACCGGCTGGTCGAACATGTATGTACAAGCAAATTTCATAAGCCTATTAAAGTAAGAAGTTTGCTAGCAAAAAAATAAGCAATTTTATACCTTTTATGAACATGAAATGGTATTATAACATTGAGCCAAAACAAGTTTGTCGAAAGTTCCAAAAGGAGAAAACTTAGACCCACCAAAATATATACCGATATTATCAGAATCATGAGCTAGTTCCTCAGTTGTTAAGATAATCTGATCATTTGTCGGAATCGGCCAAATTGGACCATTATAACATATAGCTCCCCTACAACCAACCATACATTTTGGGGTAAAACTTCTCCACTTAAATTGCTAAGATCATTACAATATTTTTTTTATAAATATTTGCATAAACAACCCACAGAATTGAAGGTACCTATAAATTAAAGAAAATCGGACTATTTAATGTTTCATTTCTCTCTTACTTGTTTTATGTTTCTTTATAACTTTTTTTAACCACAAATATACATACATACATATATGCACATGAATTTAAAAATACAAACTACCAACAAAAAATATCCCCGACATTTGATTCCTATGTATTCCTGCAGATTCCAAATATGTAATCAAATGGTTCAAAATTAAATTATTAAATAATTATCAATTAAGGGAATGCATCTGGATCTTAATGCGATTACAATAATAGTTTTAAAAAAATTTGAAAAAAACTTTTTTGAACTGAATATAACACACTTATGACCACTACCGCTACAAGTTCACTTTAAAGAAAGTTCAACACACTATTGAATGAGCTGAAATATGAAACTATACCACCTTTTTTTTTATTGCAAAGCCTACTACGATATTTTCAGTTTAGTAAAAAAAAAAGTTTGAAAAAATGCGACTTGCTTATTTTAAATCATTTTCTTGAATATAATAGTGCATGTAAATCAAAAAAACTTTATTATGTGTAAAACTGCTTTAAATAACCTATTAAATGATGTATAGTTTATACAATTCTCTATTTTTTAAATATTTATTTTGGCGTTCTTAACAAACAAAAAAATTTAAATTTCACTTTAAGGACAATATGTCCTGAAAGGATAACGGTAGGTATAACTATCATATGGAGAATATGTTCCCAGTTTCATTTAGTATAAAAATGATTATTACATTATTTCTCCAAAAATCATTATTTAAAGAGATATTGGTCTCTAAAGCCATGCATAATTTTTAGGTCAATTTTTGAACTTTAGTTCAAATGCGCGTGGGTATTTTCCACTACCGATGGTCAGATTTTTATGCAGATCTTATTTTCTATTGTCAAGCTATCAGAAAATGCGCGGGGAGCGAAAAAAATCAGCACTTTTGCATTTGTGGTATGTACATAAATAGTTGCATTATCGATTTTACTAGACCGTCTATTGTGCTACAATAATGATTTGGTAAAATATAACTATATAGTGGCCGCTGTGGTGCAGTGGGTAGAGTGCTCGCCTGCTATGCCAGAGGTCTCGGGTTCAAACCACGGTCCGAGCCAAACACCAAAACAATTTTTCTAATTAGTAAAAATCCAATTATTGGGTTTTTTAACAGCAGCGGTCACCTCTCGGCAGTGGGCGGCATACCCTCCGAGAGTATTTCTGCCATGAAAAAGCTTCTCACAAAAAATGCATTCGCCGTTCGGAGCCGGCATAAAACTGTAGGTCCACCCAATTTGTAGGAAAAACAAAAAGGAGCACACCTCGAATTGGGAGAGAAGCTCGGCCATAAAACTCGTCAGAGTTATAATAGCGCCATTGTATTATATTATTATAAAATATAACTACTAGCTACCTATTAAGTGATAAGCAGGTTGAATTACATGCACATACATACATAGGTATGTATGCGGTGGTTAACATCAGCATGCATGCGCACAGGCACACGTTGGCGGTACACCCTTAGTGGAACGTAGGCAAGCTGCTCGTGGTCATGTCAGAAATTAGTTAATATCTTTTGAACCATAAAAGTCTCCACCTTGAAATAAAATGCGTTTTTAGATGAAAGTTCAGCGCATATTATGTATATTTTTTCGAAAATATTCATTGACCCGATCAGTATGTAATAATGCTTTAAAAAATTTAGTTTGAATTCATTATTTTGGTTTTGTAAAATTAAATATTTCTTTAACGCAGTTATAAAGTAAATTTTATTACCTACAAAATAAAAAAAAAATGAACAAGATACGACGAGCCGAACCAAAGATATGGAATTTTGAATGTGGGCATGTTTGCTTAACCATCGAATTTTTACACATGGTCAATTCCACCTAAAACGGCCCTATCCAGCAAAATTAGAAATCACTTATTTTTAATTAAATTAAATTTGTTAATATGCACAAGAGGATGCTTTTTATGGGTGAATAAAAAAAATTGGATTCACGTAAATTTTTATAAGTTTGGCAACACTTTGAACTTTGTCTATACTGAATATTCAGTTCACATTCTCTGCAAGGTGTCTTTTTATTTAACATTTTTATACTCTTCCATTCTCAATATTATTAAAAACCGTTACCTCTGAAGAGACTAGGTCATTGTTTTACATTTCTGTGAAGTTTCGATATTATACGTTTTATAGTAACAATTTTATGACGCGTTTAATATACTAAAATTTTCGGTCACACCCGTCACAGAAAAAATTGAAAAAGTCTAATTATATTGGTACTTTACATTTTAACCACCTGACACTCTCCAATAATAACAAAGTAGTCGCGATAAATACTTAGTGACATTTTCTTAAAATTTATCGCAGTAATTTAGTATTAAGTTCTAAAAAATATTTGGTCACACCCGTCACACCAACGCGAAGTATACATATATTTTTTAATAGATTCGAAAAACAGAAAGCGCGAACAGAGGAAGAAGCTTAAAGAAAACAAAGAAAAATATGAATTGCATCTAGCTAAAGAGAGAATAAGAGATAAAAGAAGGAGGGATGCTAAAAAAATGATAACAGATAAAACTGCGCATCTCAGTTTAAAAATCGATACAATATTTTTAACATTTGCCATGCTCCTGAGGATTTTGGATTAGAAATGACTTGGAATTTTTTCGCTACAGGCCATGGTAAAGGCGCTGTAGATGGAATAGCTGCAGCTGTAAAAAGAACCTTAAGTACGGGCATTAAGGCTAGAGAATATTTTATGAAAACACCCGTTGACTGTTTCCAATATCTAGTTGAAACCATACCTGGGTAATACTGAGTAGTAATTGGACTATTACGTACTTAAATACTTTATATTTTGATCTTGAAGTAATGAGTCCGTACCAAGTACTTTCAGAATATTCAAGTACTAGTACAAGTACAAGTAAAAAGAATTGAATTTTTAGCAAATACTTCAAAGTAATTAAAAAGCAATGAATGTACTTGAAAAGAATTGAAAAATGTACTTGAGCCGATTTTTCAATTCTTTTCAATTCTTTCAAGTAATTACTTTGAAGTATTTGCTAAAACTTCAATTCGTTTTCAATTCTTTGTACTTGTACTTGTACTAGTACTTGAAAATTTGGGAATGCAAGTACTAGTACTAGTACAATTCTTTTAAAATGTACTTGTCATAAGTCGTACTGGTACTTGATATTACCCAGGTCTGGTTGAAACAAAGAAACTTAATAAGATCGACGTTTTTTACGCATCAAAAGACGATGTTGAGCGCGACAGTAATTTCTTGAACCCAAGGTGGGAAAACGTAAAATTAATAAAGAATATTCAAAAAATGCACAACTTTAAAAGAGCAGATGCGGTCTCTGTGTATGCTTGCGATTCATGTTTATCTGAATTTAAACAAATTTTCCTAAAACATACACCTTTGGAATAATGTGAGTTTTATGATAGCGAGCAAACAATGTTATGTTACTTTTTTTCATATTACGAGTTATAAATGAAGTCAATAAAAACTTTTAGTTCATCAAAAATTTTGAATTTTGGTACTGGGTCACACCCGTCACATAGAGAGGTCACACCCGTCCAATTTTTTAAACAGGGTTTTCGCAAGAAAAACGTGAATTTCAAAATAGTAAGTATGCTATATAATCAAAAAGACTTTGAACAACGTGCTGGACAAAATTTTTTATATGCGTTCTGTGAAAAGTTTTACAAAATTTATATGCAAAGTGGAATTTTTTGAAAGCTCAAATATATAAGGTCACACCCGTCCGAGCTTTCTAATGGCCACTCTGGTCGGAAATGGTGTCCTTCAAGTATATTTCTGCTATCCACCGTTTTTAACTTTCCCATTCCTGGGAATAACGGCCTTTTTTTGAAATGCAAGCTTTCCATTTCAAAATTATAGCGAAAATTATGAGTATCATGGTCACACCCGTCACAATGGAATTGACCACATGCAGATCTCTGAAAAGAAAAAAGATTTGCCAAAATCCTGATATAGGTGTTTACTTAAATTGCGAAAAGATTCCAAGAAATAAATTTGGTGTCTTTTAAAAATGTGAAATTTTTTTTTTCAACAAATCCGTACGATCTGTAAAATAATGACCCAGAGGTGGCATTGAAAATCAACTATATAAAAACTGCCGAACGAGCAGGGAGAGTGTCTGTATGTCCATAGGAAAAAATAGTACACTGCGTCTTCAGGGAAAAATTCAATAGCCAGTACACCTGAAGTTTTCACTGCGCATTCAGTTAATTTTTCAGGCAATTATTTCTGAACCCAGTTTCAACTTATTTTCATACTGAATATGCAACCCCTTATCTCGATAACTATTGGGATGAACTAAATTTTTAATGATTTTTAAATGCATACATATTTGACTTCCAGGTACGAAATCATGTTTAAATAAATCATCCATATTGCTTGAAAGCAACATTCATACATAGCCATAGGACGAACTTCGTTATGTCCGCCATATTATTTACTCAGCACACAGATGGACCATCATCACCACTTACGAACGAACTTCAACTTAACGAGCAAATTTTGAAAACGGATCCATGTAGTGGTGACAGCAAACAACAAAGCCATAGCGCCAATGATGAACTTGTTACAGTTAGTCCGCAAACACCAACGTCAAGTGTTTTAAACAACCCCACTGCGGATAGGAGCGTTATTGATTCCGTAAGTTTTAGCGCTCCAGTGAACATACATTTCCACAGTAATTGCACTGCGATATTGAAAAGCCAAATGGCAGCTTTAGAACTGAATAATGGCGGCAGCAGTACTGTCGAGAACGATAGTGGGCTTGACACGACGACCATAAAACCTGCCACCACCTTACCAGTAATGAGCGACGACAACAACAAGTGTATGATGAGGAGCATTGAATACCAACGCGCACTAAGCAGCAATAGTGGCGGATATGCGAGCAGTACCGGGGGACCGGATGATGGCGTTAAATCAACAACAGAACAAACGATTGATATGTCGGCCATCTGCGGTTTAGAAGAGGCAAGCGCAGAATCAACGAGTTTTGCCATTATCAACGTTGATCCTGCCTCAACCATGACGCAAAACTATGAAATTTATAGTGAGAATGTTAGTGAGAGTTCTTCGATGTTGGGCGGCATCCCAGTCACAGCAGTAGAAACAACAACGGCAGCAACAGCGGCAATGGAAACACCTATACGACGTGCAAACAGCGTTAAATCCAAAATGGGTGTGTTGGAGTTGGGACGCAGAGGCTTTGGTACGCCAATGTCACGCAGTTTGCGAGATCGCGGTAAATTTGATTTATAAATTATACATATGTATGTTTGGTTTATTAAACTCCATTTCCGCGCAGATTGTAGCAGGAATACGCCGGTCGCCACAACTCCAGCTCAAGGCAGTTGCACAAGTACGCCTCGTGTACGCGCAATTGGCATTAAACGCACCTCATCTTTATCGCGTCACTTACCTGCTACGTCCGCAACAGTTCATCGTCAAAGCGATAGGCAGTCGTCGCTGGCACATGCTTCAATAAATGCTTCTATGCCAGCGGCCACTCAGGCGATGAGCATGCGCTCCATGTCGGCGCGCACAACCAAACCACATAAACCAGATTCCTTACCGAACTCACTTAGTCGTACACAGTCGATGAGTATGCAACGCCTGGTTCAGCGCACACCGTCGCTGAGTCGGGCTCGTACTCCATGCACACCTTCCGAGGACGGTCGTTGGCCCGGCAACGCGCGCATAGCTAGCCCAAGTGTGGGCGTAGCTAGACGGGGCGTTTCGGTTATGCCCGATTTGATGTCGTTAAAAATGCGTTCCTCAAACATGATGGCATCGGTGGAGGTGAAGCCGGGCAGTTCTAATGCCAGTGCCAGTACAAATCCTTACAGTACATTACCACGTCGTCGTAAGCAAAAGTCTGTTGAAGACCTGACAACGGCTAATGAGTTACGCAGCAGTTCAATAACTCGTGACGCGCGAATGACTGGATCGGTAATGGCAAATACACGTAGGAGTCTAGTCAGTGATTTTGGCGTATCAACACCACAAGGCACACATTCACGTTTCCTTATGCTTGCGCGAAAGATGCCAGCGCCAGCGCCAACGTCAACGCCGACGCCTAAAACGCGCATTTACCATGAGACCGGCAGTCAAACGGCGATCACTAACGACGATTTGGAAAGGGCATTTGCAGGCCGTGCCGCGGCAATGCGTGCCATCGACGCTGTCGATCAAAATGAACAGATGACACAGACTGATATGCGCGACGTAGAATTGGAACGGTTACGCGACGAAGTGCGACAGCTGGCGCAACGCGAACATGAACTTACTGCTAAGTTGCATCACGAACGTGAAGAAAAATTGGCCACGCAGCGTGAATTGCATTTGAATATGGAGAGGGTGATGAGCATGCTCGAAATGGCTCGTATAGCTGGTCGGCGTTTTGGTCGTTCCGGTGGTACAGGTGGTACCATTGGCAGCGTCAGCGGTATTAGTTTGGATGGTGATGCCACAACGCCAACGTCGGATGAAGGCAGTGGGCATGACAGCCTGCAAATGCTAGAATCTCAAATACAAATGAGCGGTCATGAGTTGATTGAGCGTCAGCACGAAATCGGCCAGCTGCGTCAGTTGTGTCGTACTTTACAACTGGAAATGGCGCGTTCGCTGGCGGCACAAGAATGCCTGTTACAAGAGAAGGCCGCCATCGAGCAGGAGTCGGGTGAATTGCAAGATTTCTTGCAGCATGAAAAATCGGCTCTGTGTGACGCACTCAAAGAGTTGGAGAGTGAACATGAAATTTGTAAGCAACAGCTTGTGGAACGGGAAGAGGAGGTGAAGGTGTTGCGCGACGAATGTCGACATTTGGTGCGTCTCAATGAGCAGCGAAGGTGATTTGTTAAAAAAAAACCTCAATCCTTCTTAAAAAACTCGAATAATCAAATCGATTTCTACTTTTTTTTGGCAAGACAAGAGAATCGTATGCTACAATCCAAATATGCAGCACTGGAAAATAAATCCAAAGAAATGATGATGCAACAAAATTATTCGGTTTCGGGCGCATCTGCAGCATTATCGGGTTTGAATTCGCGTTTGGACAGTTTGGCCGAACAATTGGTTTCTACATATAACATAACCGATCACGACTTGGAGGTAAGATACTCAGTTGCTTTTTAATGATGCAAGCTCGGTTCGTGTTTTTTTAATATCAAAAATAACTTGTCTAACTTTAGATGAGAGATTAGGGGTATTTTTATTGACGCTTATTCAAAGTGAATTAAAGCATACAGATTTTCTTTCAAACTTTGCTGGTATTACTAAAGTGAAAGTTTACACACCTCCTAAGATTTTAATGTAATACTTATTAGCAGTGTTGCCTCCAAAAATTTGGTATCACAAACTGATACTTTCATGGTGTTTTTCGTATCACCGAAAAATTTTTGAAAAAAATAAATATTAATAAATTAAGCTGCTTTGGGTTTTAAGGATGATATCGTTTTTCTTTTATTACATTTAATAATATGAAACTATAAAGATATTAGCCGAAACCGGTTTGTCTCCAAACCAAACTTGACAAAGGATGACGGAAAATCGTTTAACAATACATCATAATGGATTTCAGCTTAAATTTTACATGGAGATGCATATGTATGAATACTTAGGTATTGTACCGAGTAATATAAAAGTTCTATAAAACTCAACAGGTCAAACGAGCTGGGTAATCTAGTTACCAGAACTGATTCTTGAATTGAATTGGAGTCATTGAATCAGTATTTAAATATCTCCTGTATTGTGGAACGACTTTTCATCATCTCTTGCCGGAAAAGCAAACAACAAAAAAGAACTTAAATATTTATTGCGCTGACCTCCTGTAAGGCTGCTATAAAATTATCTACGTATCTTGGGCTTGAAAAAGTATCACATTTGATACGACTGGATCAAAACGGCATCACTGCTTATTAGTTGCTTTCGTTTGGGCAAGACTAAGCTAGTTGCGAAAAAAAACAAACACGGGTATAAGAACAAATGTTAAAGTCAAAAGGATGTTATTGCTAATTTAACACGATCATCTCCTATTAATTTAACTAGCAGAAATTGCAAATTAACTAGTTAAAATTCTCAACAGGGAAATTCAATATGATTTTAATGTTAATTCTACAGGAAAAATCAATATGATTTTAATGTTAATTCTACAGGAAAAATCAATATGATTTTAATGTTAATTCTACAGTATCATCGTTTTAAGGTAACACTTGACAGTAGTGTTAAATTTACATTTACACGATCAGTTACATTAAACTTCGTGTGCGGCTACTAAATCTCATCCGATCTTCACCAAATTTTATATTTAGGTATAAAGGAAACTATGCCCGGCCGGCATAATGTATATGTATATACATATTAATTCCAATATTTTCTTCAACCATTTCTTAGGATATCGGTTTCCAGCCTGAGGCACAACATACCCACAACAATACCATTGACGATCGTACATCTCAAAGCGGTGATGAATATCCAGGTCGTTTGCCGACCTGCAGCAATGTAACTGGGCTGGAATTATGTACAAGTTCTCGCAAGCTTTTGCCACATCCGAGTGATGGCTCTTTGTCGCCACAAAGAAACCAATCATTCATTGCAGCAGTTATTAGTGCCATACGAAATGCCACCACGCCGTCGAGTAAAAAGTTATTGACAAGGAACGGGAAAAGAATTTGTATGAACAGTGTCGGTGGAGAAAGCGAATCGAATGGACATAATTCGAATAAAACTATTGGAAATTATACAAAAAACTGTAATAATGAAGCACAGAATGCAGGTGAAGGTGAATATTCACACATACATATGTACATACATATAAATTTAGGAAAAAAAAACAAAAAATAAAAATTTAAATTAAACATCCGATTAGCGGTCATTTAGTTCTACAAATTTTACTGTTGTCGTTTGGCAAGAAAAATTTGACATTTACAAATGGTGTTCGAGTGATATTTTTGGCTTTGTTCAGAAACTCAGTTTGAAGCGCAACCTGCTTTTGTAGTACAACCAGAGCGTTCATAAACGTAAATTTTGCATGATGCGTCGCTCATCACAATCATCAAAAAAATAATTACTGCCGCTGTTGCGTTTCATGCTGCGTTTCTGAACATACCCTATATCTTAACCCGATATGTGTAATGACAGCAAAAATTTGTAAAAGAAGATATATGTAATACCAAAAGACTTAATTCATATTACATCATATACATATCTATTATATAAAAATGAATATGTGTGTGTGTGTGTGTTATTTATGGACTCCCAAAGTAATCAACCGATCTTTATGAAATTTTCACAGTAGATTCATATGGTATATGCGCTGGTGATAGGGTATACAGACTTTCGGAAAAGTGGGAACTTCCCGGAATATGGGCCCAAATGTGGACCCAGAGTGACCCAGCAAGTCTTTGAGTATTATTGGTATCAAATGAAAGGTGCTGAGCAGGCCTTCAACATAGAGTTATTTTCATTGCGATGCCTAGGCCGGGTCCCGAGATATGGGTCAAAACGTGGACCCGGATGACCCCTGAATATTTCCGAGCGATATTGGTAGCAAAGGAAAGCTGTTGAGGAGGACTTCAACAAAAAGTTCTTTAAATAGTTACACCTAGGCTGCTCTCCAAGATATGGGTCAAAGCATGAACCGGAATGACCCCTGAATGCTTCCAAGCGATATTGGTAGCAAATGAAAGGCGTTGAGCAGGGCTTCAACCTACAGCTTTCCCAGAAATGGCTCAAATAGTGGGCCCAGATGGTGATGGATGGTCTCGGTAATGTAAAGATAAAGGTAAAGGTAAAGGTATAGGTAAAGGTAAAGGTAAAGGTAAAGGTAAAGGTAAAGGTAAAGGTAAAGGTAAAGGTAAAGGTAAAGGTAAAGGTAAAGGTAAAGGTAAAGGTAAAGGTAAAGGTAAAGGTAAAGGTAAAGGTAAAGGTAAAGGTAAAGGTAAAGGTAAAGGCAAAGGCAAAGGTAATGGTAAAGGTAAAGGTAAAGGTAAAGGTAAAGGTAAAGGTAAAAGTAAAGGTAAAGGTAAAGGTAAAGGTAAAGGTAAAGGTAAAGGTAAAGGTAAAGGTAAAGGTAAAGGTAAAGTTAAAAGTAAAGGTAAAGGCAAAGGTAAAGGTAAAGGCAAAGGTAAAGGTAAAGGTAAAGGTAAAGGTAAAGGTAAAGGTAAAGGTAAAGGTAAAGGTAAAGGTAAAGGTAAAGGTAAAGGTAAAGGTAAAGGTAAAGGTAAAGGTAAAGGTAAAGGTAAAGGTAAAGGTAAAGGCAAAGGTAAAGGTAATGGTAAAGGCAAAGGTAGAGGTAATGGTAAAGGTAAAGGTAAAGGCAAAGGTAAAGGTAATGGTAAAGGTAAAGGTAAAGGTAAAGGTAAAGGTAAAATTAAAGGAAAGGGAAAGAGAAAGGTAAAACTAAAGGAAAAAGAAAGAGAAAGGGAAATGTAGAGGGAAACCCTCATTATAACATACAAATTTTTTCGTCGCTGCGAAGCGGGACGGGTATCTGCTAGTGTACATATAAAATAAATAGATATTCAAAGCGAAAGTGAATTATATATAGCCAAATCGCAATCGGAGGGTTATATAAAAAATATGTAGATATCAATAATAGTAAATAAAATTTGAAATATAAATAAAAGTAATAACCCAGCAGCATTTGAGGTAAGGCGGTGCATATTCAGTAGAATATTCAGTATGAAAAATACACTGAAACTGAGTTCAAAAATCATGCCTGAAAAAATAACTGAACACGCAGTGAAGACATCAGGTGTATTGAAATATATGCTATGGAAGTTCTCCCTGCGTAGTCAGCCCTTTTTTCATATGGAAACTCTCCCTTCTCGTTCGGCAGTTTTTAGGTAGTTGATTTTCGACGCCACCTCTATATAAAAACGAAAGCGAAAGTTCAGATTTTGGAACTACATCTCTACTGAATATTCAGTAGGAAATATGTGCTGTTTTCCAGCTGATAAATACTGCTGGGAAACTACACACATATGTATGTACATATGTACATTAGACCGTATCGCAAAAAATAAAGTTCGCCGTACGCCCCCGCATATGATGCCTTTTTGGAAAACATTTCCGGAACATTTTTAATTTTTTTTTTTGGACGCCGCTAGATGTCGCTAAAACTAATTTTTCTCGTATCTTCGGTGTTTATAGTCCGATCTCAAAGTTTAATACACCAATGTCCTTGGCTTGAAAGGGTGGCTTATACTATGGAATATTATTAACCCTATGTGCGCCATTGGGGTCACTACCACCCAGTACCTACTTTATACCACCCTAATGTACGATTTTTATGTCTGCATGTTAAACGTAGTCAAAAATCATTAATCTTTTGCAAAATAAGCATTTCGATCGCTTGAGCAGAACCCGAAATAACACATGTTCAACATTCCGAGGAATTTAGGTTTTTCGGTTCCTTTGGTCTTTTAGGTTAATTTTACAGAAATATTTTCTGAGGAGACCCCTAGTAAAATTTTATGCCAAATAATTTTCTAGAATATTTTAACCCTCTAGCGACCTTAAAAATACTATTTTTCCTGATTTTCTAAAAATAGAGGGTCAGAATAACCCCCTATTGGCGGTGCTAGAGCGTTAAAATGTTCTAGAAAATTATTCGCCATAAAATTTCAGTAGGGGTCTTCTCAGAATAAATCTTTGTAAAATTAACCTAAAGGACCAAAGGAAGCGAAAAACCTATATTCCACGGAATGTTGAAGGTGTTTTATTTCGAGTTCTACTGAAGCGATCGAAATACCTCTTTTACAAAAGATTAATGATTTTAGACTACTTTTAACATGCAGGCATAAAAAATTGCATTAGGGTGGTATAAACTAAGTACTGGGTGGTAGTGACCCCAATCACAGACATAGGGTTAATAATATTACACAGAATAAGGCGTCCTTTCAAGCCAAAGACACTGGTGTATTAAACCTAGAGATCGGACTATAAATACCGAAGATATGAGAAAAATAAATTTTAGCGACATCTAGCGGCGTCCAAAAAAAAAATTAAAAACTTTTCCGGAAATGTTTTCCAAAAAGACATCATATGCGGGGGAGTACGGCGAACTTTATTTTTGCGTCCCTATAAGGCGAGACGGCCTAATGTACATGTCAATGCACTACATACATATGTATGTACATAGGTTAATTAATCTCTCTTTTAAAGGCGACTCCGATTCAACGGAAATGCTCGATTCGGAAACAGAACCATGCTTAATGATGGATAACGTGCTCGAGGATGTGACAATGCCAGATTCTCACTCACACAATATGGTGTCTTCATGTACGGGTATTATATCTCAAATCGAAATACCATCAGAGATTGTTAACTCCGCAGCAACAGGCGAAGAATCATTGCATAACTTATCGCAGGCCATTGTCAATCGTCAGCAAATGGAGTTACAAATAAGCGCCATGCAAAGAACTACACCGAAAGCGTCGCTGCAACTGAAGTGAGTATTATTCAGGCAGGTTCTGGAATCCGAGTGAAAGTGAATATGAAAATGAATCTTAAAACGAGTGAATTCAAATTTGGTGTTCTGAAAAACAAGGTTTTCATTCATTCTACAGTTCGTTTTTAATTCACCCAAAAAATGAACTGACATTTGACAGTTGCCACTGACAGAGTAAAAATAATAAATCTATATATGTATGTATATAAAAATGGTGTAAAAAATGTTACTAACCTCATCAGATGAGAACGGCTGGGTCGATTTCTGTAAAACTTTTTGTCAATTGTTCGTATTCTCGAGGAGATGGTTCGTACGGAAGAAAATTTTGGAAAATCCCTCCGGAAAAGTCCGAAAATTGGAAAAATCGGTGTGTATGTGCGTATGTGTGCATCTGTGGATGTGTGTCCTCTATAAATTCCCAAAGTAACCAACCATTCTTTATGAAATTTTCACAGTAGATTCATGCGGTGTTAGTGCACATAGTAGGGTATATAGAATTTCGAAAAATTGGGAGCTTCCCGGAATACAGGCCTAAATGAGGACCCAGATCGATCCACCAAGCCTTCGAGCAATATTGGTATCAAATGAAAGGTGTTTAACAGGCCTTCAACATAAAGTTATTTTTATTGCGATACCTAGGCCGGGTTCCCAGATATGGGTTAAAACGTGGGACCAAGTGACCCTGGAAAGTTTCTGAGCGATATTGGTATCAAATGAAAGCTGTTGACGAGGACTTCAGCAAAGAGCTTTTTAAATAGTGATGCCTAGGCCGGGTTCCAAGATTTGGGTCAAAGCGTGGACCCGGATAACCCCTGAATGTTTTCGAGCGATATTGGTAGAAAATGAAAAGCGTTGAGCAGGCTTCCACATACAGCTATTTTCATTGTGATTTCTAAGGCTGTTTCCCAGAGATGGCTAAAGTAGTGGGCCCGGATGGTGATGGACGGTCCCGGTAAGGTAAAGGTAGGTAGCTATAGGGATAGGGGTAGGGATAGGGATAGGGATAGGGATAGGCATAGGCATATGCATAGGGATAGGGATAGGGATAGGGATAGGGATAGGGATAGGGATAGGGATAGGGATAGGGATAGGGATAGGGATAGGCATATGCATAGGGATAGGGATAGGGATAGGGATAGGGATAGGGATAGGGATAGGGATAGGGATATGGATAGGGATAGGGATAGGGATAGGGATATGCATAGGGATAGAGATAGGGATGGGGATAGGGATAAGGATAGGGATAGGGATAGGGATAGGGATAGGGATAGGGATAGGGATGGGGATAGGGATAGGGATAGGGATAGGGATAGGGATAGGGATAGGGATATGCATAGGGATAGAGATAGGGATGGGGATAGGGATAAGGATAGGGATAGGGATAGGGATAGGGATAGGGATAGGGATAGG
The DNA here is from genome assembly GCA_960531455.1 of Urophora cardui. Taxonomy (NCBI): domain Eukaryota; kingdom Metazoa; phylum Arthropoda; class Insecta; order Diptera; family Tephritidae; genus Urophora; species Urophora cardui. Next base: position 6,617,399 of record OY482673.1, read on the forward strand.
GATAGGGATAGGGATGGGGACAGGGATAGGGATAGGGATAGGGATAGGGATAGGGATGGGGATAGGGATAGGGATAGGGATAGGGATAGGGATAGGGATAGGGATAGGGATAGGGATAGGGATAGGGATAGGGATTGAGTTAGTGATAGGGATCGGGGGAAGTAGGTTTGTCGCGGCTAATATAACTATAACTTTTATTCAGAGAATAGACAATTTTTTGTTATTCGCAGTCATTAAGATGGACTCTAAGATAATGGTTAGCAATACGGTAATCAAAGACTTTTCTTTAGGCTTCATAGGAATAAGTTTTAGCAGAACAACGTCTGCCGGGTCAGCTAGTTGTATATAAAAATTAAACTTAAATTGAAAAAATTAGTGCTGCAACTACGCTAGCAGTTATTTTGGTGGAAAATGAGGGTCATACAGAAGAAGCATTTATAGAAAGAGACTGCGTGATTACTCAAATCCCTTAGAGGTGCTTGAATCTGTGTAAGTTTGCATTGCATGAGTTGTAATTGGCTTTCTGATTACCAAAAGTTTTTACAGATTCGTCTCAAGCTATCGGGTGAATAAAGAAGCTTTCATCATGCTATTAAACACTATTGAGCTCCACGTGAGACACGTCTTTTCCAACGTCCTTTGAGCTCCACGTCACACACGTCTATTCCAACGTCCTTGCAACTTTGCGCTTTCTAGCCGAAGGAGGGTTTCAAAAATCGCGATGGGGCGAAGTACTGTAGGAAAGGTACTCAAACAAGTGTTGCGAATTTTAGAAAAGTACTTGGTCACCGGTGGGTGAAATTACGTATGATGCTTATCCATAAACTGGAGGAGAATGGTCTCCTGGCGCACATTTTTATGTTTACGCCTAAAAAATATAAACAATTACTTTATTTATTTCTTCTTATGTTTAAATTAACTAATTTTGTAAATTCATATTGCAATTCAGTTTACTTACATGCCTTCTTGCACCAAATTCACCAATTCAAATAGAAGTGATTGCTAACCGACTCTTTAATGTGAATTCGTTTTCCAGAACAATCATATTCACTCGGAGTTCATTTTAGAAAAATATGTGAAAATGAAACTGTGAAAGTGAAATACAGAACAGGGTATATCGGATTCACAGTGAATTTGATTGATATTCACTCGGAAGTGAATCGCAGAACCTGCCTGATTATATAAAGGAATAATTAAAAAATATATGAAATGCCATTTACCGAACAGTTTTTGAGTTTTAGAGCTGGAATGAATAACAACTTTCCACCTTTTCTCATTTGGTTGGCTTTTCTTTGAAACACCCTTATCCGCATATTTAATATACATATACTATAGTAGAAGTAAATACAAAATAATTGTAGGAAAATTTAGTTAAGCACAACTTGTGACTCCATTTTCTTTCCTCTATTCTTTACAGTAAATGCGATCATGATAATTCAGGTGAAGACAGCTGCCACGATTCATTAGCCGAAATGCCTTCTCTAATGGAATACTGTACCGCTCAAGCTGTTGTTGATCAAGTAATCGAGGTTGATTGCCTGGTGACCAAACTGCTCAAAGTTCTACGTCTCATTCAAATGGACAATGACAATTGTATACAACAACTTATTGTTGATAAGTGAGTAAAAACCTATTATCTAAAAAATAGATAAAAATACATATATATACATACATATCGCACCTAAATCATAAAGTGACACAACTGAAAATTTTTCGTAATAGCTTTTCTTTCATAAACCGGTACACAGAATATATCCCTACCGGGTGCCGAAAAATCTTGTTCATCAGTGTCTCTTTCGACTGAAAAAATAACCATTATACGTGGCTTTTTGCTATATCATTGCTTGTAAAAAACAAAAGTTTTTTGGCTCTCCTGAAAATTTTTGAATTTTGAGTTGTGTCACTTTATGATTTAGGCTGCGATATGTACATACATACATACATACTATAAATGTATGTATATATTACCTTTTACCAACAGAAATAAATTACAAGAGAATAAAGAGGATATGTTGGAGAAGCTTAAAGATTTACAAGATGTCAATATAAAACTACAGGACGATCTAATGGATGCTACGCAAGAGCTAATCCTAAAGAATAATGATTTGTCAAATACCAAGGCCGAAATGCAACGACATCGCAACGAAATCGATGTAAGATTTTAAAGCAAATTTTAGAGAAAATTGAAAGAAGCATATGTATGTAGGTATTAAATAGTGCTTTTATTTGTTATATAATAAACATACATATGTACACAAACACATGCATACACCAACACATGCACATACGTATGAATGTACATATCGTCGTACCATACGAAAAGTAGCACCCGATTTTTTGTGTCTGACGGATACTACCACTACAATTTTTGGCTGACGCAAACTAGAAATTTAACTACAACAATTATAATGTATAAACAATATATAATTATTGCCATTTTTCGTCAGCCAAAATTTTAAAGTGCTATTTTTCGTACAGAATTTCTTAATTGCCAGTTTTCGTAAGAAATTTTGAAAGTGCTAGTTTTCGTATGGTACGACGATACATACATGAATTTTTTGCCCTCAACGCGAATTTAAATTTGAGTATTATTTTTTTTTTTAACGTATTATCACTGAACGATCGAAAATTAATCTATTTTAACAAAATTTCAGTTCAATATTATTTTGCTCCTTACTGCTTTATATTCGAGTTTGATGCAACGAAAAAACCAACATTTTTGTAAAGCTTAAGCAAACAGTAATCAACGACGAAGGTTGAATTTTTGTTTCTCAAAAAGTATTTCTAGTGCGATTTAAAATTTTTATATGTACATAAATGAAAGAAACCTTATCATTTTTTGCTTTTTATTTGTAATATTTGGCGACCGTTATTTGTAATACCTACATATTTGCTGTTTGCTTGCTCCAGGTCATTTAAAGAAAACAATCAAAATTTATTTGATGCCAGTATATTTCGATTACTTTCAGTAATCGTCTTCAGGCCTATTTATTTGCACATCCGTCCTTTATGACGTGGAGTGGTCAACTCTGGCATCAAAATAATTTGTATTGTTTTTTGTAAATGGCCTGGAGTCAGCAAACAGCAAATATTTTTTTTTTTTAATTTAGATATGTTTGTCCTTGAGACACATATTTTCTCGGCGGTTTGTTCTATTGACAAAATGTGAAACGATCACCCGATTGCAGGGCAACATTTTCTGCTCTTAACACAGTTAAAGGGGTTGCATTATTTTTATTTCATTCATTACATGAAAAATGCAACAGGGCACATGTCTATAATGTTGCCACGTAAGAAGGGAAAGAAACCCCTATAAAATATATATTTGTATAATGAGGCCATGAAAGTAGCAAAACCTATTTATTTTCATAACGGATCCTAGTATTTAATGGCTTTGCTATTAGTAAGAAAATCTTTCCAAATATCGTTATTAACATTCTACTGAACTCTTATAATTCCTAAAAAAAAATCCTAAAAAGGCTTTTATAGACAATTAGGTGATTCACAAAGTGTCATAAAGTCATATGTCATATTAAAATATTGTACGGAAATCGTTATAAAAGACTTTTCCGAAGCCCTGTGAGGAAGTAAACAAAAACAGGTGATCAAATACGACGACCCAGAAACATATCGTGCAGAGTTGCATTTATTTAGTACACACTCAGAAAAAAAATCATCAACACGATTCATGTAAAATTAACATGATCGATCTTTACACATAGAACAGCAACAATTTTTTTTAAATTACACGATGTTTGAAACATGATTTTGGCTTTGTAACTGTCATCTGAAAATTTGGTAAATTCAACCAAATTTTATTGTTGATACAACATGAAGAAATTTTAAAATATACAAGATGATTCAAATATAAAATTTTATTCCTAAATGTCATTTGGAATTTGGTTTATTTAACATGATGATAGTGTCAATATAAACTAAAAAAAATGTTAGAAAAATTTTAGTGTTAATACAACATGAAAACAAATGTTAAGACAACAAGAACCACAATTAACAATAAAAGTTGGTTGATATAACACGAAACAATGTTCAAACATAAACGTCATTTGGAATTTTGGTTTATTCAACACGATGATAGTGTCAATATAATCTAAAAAATTGTTGAAAAGAACGTCAAAACTATTTTGAAACATACACAATTTTTTCAACGTTTGAAGTTCTGCTGTTCGTGCAGAACACAAACTAATATTATTTTTTTTTTTGCAAAAAGAAAATTTTGTGCCGTGGCAATGATGGGAGTTTAGCATCATTGGCAGTGCGTGATAATGGTTTTTCTATTTATGTTTTTAGTTCGCAGGTAAGTTAAAAGTGGATTGCATTTTTGTTTCTAAAAGTTTTTAATGTTCAATATTTTCTTTCTCCTCTTCATAGTTTACAATTTTTACCACGAAGAGATGTTTAGCGAATGGAGTCTTCCACGCAGCATGCGGTGCATATACCGTTGCATTAACGGCCAAACATTACTCGGTGCCAGTGATACTTAGTAAGTACTATCGCCCATGTATAAACTATTCGTATGAGAAGGACGCTTTCAATTTGGTCGGTTGTGCGGGTGATGTACTCGAATATGCTTTATTGATCTGATGATTATATATTTTATGTTTTATATGTTTTTTTTATTTAAAAAAAATAAACTGTAAAATCAACAAGACTTTCTAGTTAATTTAACAATAAATTTAAGGTAAAATCAAAAAGATGTTATTGTTAATTCAACAGGACCATTTCGTGTTAATTTAACCAACTTTTATTGTAACATTAACTAGTTAAAATTGTAAAATCAACAGGAAGACTCAATACTTTTTAGTGTTAATTCTACAGTTGTCATCCTGTTAAACTAACACTTGACAGTAGTGTTAAATTTACACGATTACATGATGGCATACATTAAGCATCGTGTTGAAAAAAATTAACCACCAAATTTGTTGATTTTTGGTTGATTTCACACTCTTTTTTTTCTGAGTGCACATATAGCGTAGAATGCAACCACAAAATATTATGACTTATGACGATATGACGCAATATGACAGATTGTGAATCCCCTAAGTATGTATATTAGCAGCAAGTTATGTCGCAATCCTCGCAAAACCAACAAATTTGTAATTACGCTTTTATTATTACAAAAGTTATTTTATGCTTTTATGTGAAAAAATTACTACACACGAAAACAGAATATATCGTCGTACGATACGAAAACAAGCACCCGATCTTTTGTGTCCGAGGAATACTAGCACTCTTAGTTTTTGGTTGACGAAAAGTAGCAATTTCGACTTTGGCTGACGAAAACTAGCATTTTCGTTGTAGCAACAACAATTATAATGAATAAACAATACATAATTATTGCTACTTTTCTTCAGTAAAAAATTGAAAGTGCTACTTTTCGTACAGAATTTTTAAATTGCTAGCTTTCGTATGGTGCGACGATATGTACATACATATGCAACATATTTCACGCACACATATACATTCATATACCTATATGTATTAGAAGGCTGCACGAATGGATTCGAAACGGCCAACAAAATATTCGCGGCCGTCCAATTACAGTACCTACTTGTTTCTGTCGTTTTAGAATAAACGCAAGTAGAGCACAACCATAAACAGAACCAATACAATTACTTATTCGTAGCGATAATTACATGACCTTAAAAAGGTTCTGTAAATAGTGTACACTACTTGCGAATACTTCGAATATAATCGAAATATATGTATGTACATACATATTTTCATAAACACACATCCAGACCCCTGCAGTAAATTTGTTTCACTGCTGAGGGATCAGTGATGATTCTTTGTTGAATATTCATCACTGTCGTTATAACTCAGTATATTTTTATTTGTTATTGTTTTTTTTCTGAGGAAAGCAAACCATTTATATGAAAAATTCATCAGTCTTTATATGAAAGTATTCACTGATGCCTCCTCGTCATAGGTGAATTGCATCAGTGATTCATTAAGGATTCATTGCGGATTTTTACTGCAGGGACGTTGTGTTCAGCAAAATTACGCTGCTATTGTGAGTGTGTGTATGTGCATATGCATACACACTAGGGCGGGTCGATTGGTAGGGGCCAAAAAAAAAAAATTAACAGGGACACATCGCAATTATAAAAATTTGGGTAATTTCAAGCTTTTTTGCCCAAGAAACCATATGTCTAAAATAAATTTCGAACCAGAGCTTTTTACGATCTACATATTTCCAACTGTTCTATATATTTTAAAATAACTCGGTAACCAATACTTCGATTCTTTTGATTTTTTCGGCATTAGTTAGGAATCTTATTTGGCATATTAAGGTGGTTTTATGAAGGAAATAAAGTTCTCCCGAAATTCGCGGAAAAACCCGATTTTGAATATAATACGGAAATCTATACCTAAAATTTTTCCTTAATATATTAAAATTTAGAGGTCGTGCAAATGCCTCAAAATTTCTTTCTCCTTTTATATCAGTGATGATACATAATTTTTTTCAAAGTCCTTAATGAACAAGAAAAACATTTCTTATCATTCAAAAATGGAACATATGTTTGTTGGGCTTTTATTTTTTTGGGCCACCTTAATGCCATATGCACATTAAATAAACAAACAAACCAAAGAAGCAACAGGGTTTTGTGAATACTCCATAACATGGTTATTATTATGTTTTACTCGATCGTGGAGAATAGTGTACACTAATCGCTCCAACAGAGCAAATAGAAATAGTATTTGTATTCCAAATGAAAAGTATGGGTTTTATTCGTAGTTGCATTGAAATTGTGCTGTGACTAATTGTACAATGCATAGAGTATTCGCAAATATAGAAGAGGCAAATGGTATTGTGCAGAGGTCTAATATGTATACATACATATGTACATTAGGGTGCTCCAAAATTGTATGAAGAAAACAAAGTTATACCGAAATCGCGCATTTCATGCGATTGTAGTACGAAAATGTATACCGAAAAATTTTCCTTAACATTTTAAAGTTTAGAGGTCGCAAAAATGCCTCCAAAAAAGGAAACACATATTGTTTAATAGAACAAAAATAGCTGTGTTTCGCAATGATTTTTTTGGTTGTATTTTTTTTTGGAGCGCCTTAATGTACATATTGTTAGCACAGAATGGAAAGGGCGTCTCGCATTTTCGTTAGTTTACAGCAGAGCTGGGCGCTAAGAATTACGATTACATTTTGATTACTTACGATTACAATTACTGTAATTGTATTCCTTAAATTTTTATGATTACGATTACTGTAATCATAATTGAAACTTTTACGATTACGTCTTCGAACTACTGTAATCGTTATCATAGAACGTACGATTACAATTACAGTAATCGTAATCGTAATCCTAAATATTTAAAAATTACAGTAATCGTACATTCTATGATTACGGTTACAGTAGGTACTGTTGATGAACACATCTCACACTATAAAACTCTGAATACACATACTTTTCCCACAAAGGAGTCGTCTAGCGTACAAGCAAACATACTATGAACTACACTACGTATACATACATATATGTAACTCGTTTGCCAACATAAAGTTGAAATATTTAATATATGTATGTATATTAATATAATATAATATGATAATAATAAATACGTGTTAAAAAATACTATTCCCTTTACTGTAGATGCAAATCTGCGAAACATTTTAGTTTATCAGAAGTACACAACAATTTTATTACTTGTTCAACTTTAAATTTATACTCCTTATGATTTTTTTTTATTAAAGGTCTTCATCTAAAGCGATAAACTGCCATGAAAAAGATTCTCACAAAAAATATATTCGCCGTTCGGAGCCGGCATAAAACTGTAGGTCCACCCAATCAGTAGGAAAAACTAATATTAAGGAGCACGCCTCGCATTAGGAAGAGAAACTCGGCCATAAAACTCGTCAGAGTTATAATAGCACCAGTGTATTATTATTATTACATATCACCGTTTAATGTACAAAACCGCGTTTTGGCCAAGTGCAATAATGCGTAAGTGACCTTTTGCCAAAAATGAGATTTCCACGTAGCTTACCGTGTGATTGAAATAAAAAAAATGTCCGATTTCGGGAATATTGGGAAAAAGACAATTATTCAAAAAAGCCCTATTTCAGAGAAATATATATGGAATTTTCTCTGAAACAGGGTGTTTTTGAAGCAAAATCTGAAATAGGACGTTATTGAAACAATTTTTCAAATAGGGCGTTTTTGAAACAATTTTTGAAATAGGGCGATCTTATTCTCTGCCGTCGATATAAAAAATACTTTTTTTGAAAGTGGCATAAGTCCACTCTCAACCTGGGCTGCACTTTTACGTTACTTTTTTATCAATAACTGAAAAAAATGTTGCTTTCAATTTTAAAATTTTAACGTTAAATCATATATATAGTACTCCTATATTCGTAATACCTACGAGTTCCATCAGCCAACATTACAGTACAGAAATATAAAAAAAGAAATAGAAAACCGAGCAATCAAATCTCAAAAATGACTTATGAATCCAAAATAAACCGCAGTGACGGCACACTAAAAAAATTATAGGGAATTTACATATTTATTATCTGATTCTCGTATTAAAAAATTAAAAAATGTCGAAGCGGTGCTATATTTGTGACAATAAAAGGGATAAAATAAATAAAATATCTTTACATACGTAATAGATAGATAGATTTCTTACATAAATATGTATATATACATACATATATACTTATAAAAATCGTATAATAAAACAAACCAAATTTTAATTCTAGTATTTTAGCTTGCTGGTATTTTTGGCTTTATAGTCAGCATCGGGTTCGATCCATGCCGTGTACGCCCGACTTTGCACCAGTCCCATCTTGAGCGCGTGAGATGGAGTGATAGTGCCCTGTTAGTCTGTGACCGCCTGTCTGCAGTCTGCTCCAGGAAGTGTGTGTAGATAGTTTGCAGTTTTTAAGTGGTATGACCGAAGTATTATTTTGGCGATCTTGCAAGACTTGTGATTCTCTGCCTCCAACTATTCTGTACTCGCAAAATCTCTCGTACATACCAGCATCAGCAAGATCGAACCCTTCAAACCTAGACTTAATCATATCAAATTCACCTGAATTTATCACTCAGCCCAGAGTAGCTAACAGTTTAAGCTCCGATCACCTTCCAGTCACTTTTAAAATTGATGCCAATGTGCCTTTGTATCCACCCTTACGGTTTGATTTTAAAAATGCCAATTGGAACTTATACAAAAAAACGTTGCATCATTCGCTGAAGAATGCACCGATGGATTTAGAAACTATAACTGATAAATCCCAAGTGGATGAAAATGTAGCCTTTCTGTCAAAGGCAGTTTTGAGTGCAGCGAGAATGGCTGTTCCCAAAATACCCGTGAAAAAATTTCATACAAACTTGCCACCGCATATCTTGCAATTAATCAAAACGAGAAATTATTATCGTCGTCAATGGGGCCGATATCGTTCTCCATCAGACTATGTAATAATGAAAAGATATATTGCTTTAATTAATTCCGAAATTACACTACACAAAAACAAGATGTGGTCTGAAAAACTGAGCAATCTTGAGAATAGATCAAAACCCTTTTGGAATTTGTCTAAAATTCTTAGGAAGAAACATGAAAGAATTCCGCAAATTACTTCAGAAAATTGCACACTATACAAATGAAAGCAAAGTTGAACTATTCTCCAAAAATTTCTGTGATTATCACAACATTTCAGATAATTTAGGTATGCAATCTAATAATCATATAGTGGATACTACTATTGTACATTTTGATAATTTAAAAATTCCTACGCCATGTACCTTCTTCGTTGACCATGAAACTGTGTCCCTACTTATATCAGAATTACGAATCAGAAAAGCTTCGGGCATAGATGATATCACAAACAGCATGATTGTACACTTCCCGGAAAGTGCGACCAAGTATCTGGTTCACTTAATTAATTCTTGCTTGAAAATCCAATACTTTCCAGACACTTGGAAAGTAGCTGTCGTAATTCCAATTCATAAAGCAGGAAAAGACAAAACCCTGGCTACAAGTTATCGTCCAATCAGTTTATTAAGCAGCCTAAGCAAAATCTTAGAAAAAGTCCTTCAGCGAAAAATTTGGAATTTTTTAGACGCAAAAGAAATTATACCAAATGAGCAATTCGGGTTTCGCAAATTTCACAGCACTACTCACCAAATTAAGAGACTTCATAAACACATTAAATCTAATTTCATAGCAAATAGATCCACCGCACTTGTATCTTTAGATATAGAAAAGGCCTTTGATACAGTGTGGCATAACGGATTAGTTTTCAAATTGATAGATTACAGTTTTCCACCATATTTAATAAAAATTATTAAAAGTTTTTTAAGTGATCGCCTTTTTTGTGTTAACATTGGAAACGAATATAGCGATTTAAATTTAGTACCCGCGGGGGTACCGCAGGGTTCAGTCATTGGTCCTTTGCTTTATATCATCTACTGTGCAGATATACCTAAATCTAATGATTGCAATTATGCTATGTACGCTGACGATATTGCCATTTTCAATTCACATGAGTTCGGGCAACTATCTGTTACGTATTTACAGTCTGCTTTAAATTTGATCATTGAATATTTTCACAAATGGAAAATCAAAGTAAACGTAGGGAAAACGCAAGCTCTCTTTTTCACAAGAAAAAGAAACTATTGCTTTTATCCTAATTCTAGTTTACGTATCTGCAACAGTATAGTCCAAGGGTCCACCAATATTAAATATCTGGGGATCGTACTTGACCCGAAGTTACTTTTCAGAGATCACATTCACCAAATAATCACCAAATTTAACATAGCTCTTAAACTACTGTATCCACTAATAAACAGGAAATCTAAACTCAGTAATGATAATAAAATTACAATTGCAAAAGTCATATTTCAATCCATAATATTATATGGAAGTCCTGTCTGGGGTACTTGTGCCAAAACTCATATTATGAAATTACAGATTCGACAGAATAAATTATTAAAAATGATGCTTGATTTGCCCTGGCATTTTTCAACTGCAGATCTGCATAGTCAAAATCAAATGGCTCTTCTTTCGAGCCGTATTGATAATATCACTAATAAATTTAAGAAGAATTTAAGAAGAAATATCGACAAATCCATTAATTAGTAGTTTATATGAATAGCCATACAAATCAAACATATAGTCAGCTATGTATTGACTAGCATCTATTTTCAATCACCATTGAATATTGTAATGTACAAAGGTTTTTTTCTAACTTCTCGAAATATTCCTAGTTATATTTTTTTTCCTTTAACCTCATTTATTCTAATTAACACAAATTATCTTTTACACAATACATACATAATAATCTAGTTGTAAGGTTTATCAGTAACCATATCTTCTTGAAATGTAATATATTTTAAATAAATAAATAAATAATAATAATAATTAAATGTAATTGAGGCGCATGCGTAGAACTGCCAGTGGCACAAAATTGTTGGCTGAATTCATACACATTGCACAGATAGAATACTATGAATATAGAAGTACTATATATATGCGTTAAATGCTTAACAAAAAAATACTAGTCTAGGTCTTCATCTAAAGTGATAAAGTAATAAATTGGTAAAATATATCAGTTTATCCGCATTTTTACATGAACGCACCTTGGTAAATAATTGTTTAAACTCTTGTCAGCTGTCAATTTCAACTTGATTAATAAATAAAAAAAACCCCAATCAAATAATTAAAAATGCATATAGGGTAAAAATTTTTGAAACGGGCCACCAAAACATAAAATATTTCCATTTTGGTCGGCAGTGGCATTTTTGGAAAGCTCTTTGTGACACCAATAAACACCTGACTTTATTTTTGGCGACACAATTTTTTTTTGTTATATATAAGCAATTAAAATTTTCTGATCTCTTTTTATACTCAGCTGTACTAGTACACAGAGTATTATAGTTTTAATCACATAACGGTGGATTGTAACAGAATGAAATAATCGAGATAGATATAGACTTATATATATCAAAATGATCAGGGTGAAAAGAGAAATGGATTGAGCCATGTCCGTCCGTCCGTCCGTCTGTCCGTCTGTCCGTCCGTCCGTCTGTAAACACTCTAACTCGCGCAAAAATTGAGATATTTTGATGAAATTTGAAATGCAAGTTGGTATCGACACTGGGACGGTTGGTATTGAAAATGGGCGAAATCGGACCATGACCACGCCCACTTTTCCCATATAGAAAAAATCGGAAATTTGGTATCTCAGCCACTAATATAGCTAGAGTGATGAAATTTTACCCACATGTTAAGCTCAGGCCCCTAAGAAGAAATTTGATAGAATTTTGGAAAATGGGCGGTGCCACGCCCACTTATTAAGGAGCAAACATTGAAAGCTTTATGAGCCATAACTCAGAAACTGTATAAGATATATCGATGAAATTTGGTACGCGTGATATACTTACTTAGGCAAATATTTGGACGAAAAATTGTCAAAATCGGTTGACGGCCACGCCCACTTTTATATATGGGTATTATAAAGTGACCTAATAAAAACATTTTAAGCGATATCTCTGTCAAATATAAAGATATATCATTGAAATTTTATATCAGGAGTCCACCTGCGGACATACAACGAAAAACACAAAAATTTTGGAAAATGGGCGTGGCACCGCCTCTTTTTAGAAGCTGGAATATACGAGATTTCTGAGCCCATAACTCGACAAATAATTGATATATAATGACGAAACTTGCTGTGTACACTTTTATTACTTGCGGTAATACATGTTGAAAATTTTAGCGAAATCGGTTGACGGCCACGCCCACTTTTATATATGGGTATTATAAAGTGACCTAATAAAAACATTTTAAGCGATATCTTTGTCAAATATAAAGATATATCATTGAAATTTTATGGCAGGAGTCCAACTGCGGACATAAAACGAAAAGCATAAAAATTTTGGAAAATGGGCGTGGCACCGCCTCTTTTAAGAAGCAGGAATATACGAGATTTCTGAGCCCATAACTCGACAAATAATTGAGATATTATAACGAAACTTGGTTTATACACTCTTATAACTTGTGTTAATAGACACGCAAAAATTTATTGAAATCGGTTTATGACCACGCCTACTTTTTAACAAAGATATTTCTAGAACACCCTTTGGGAATTTGTAACGTGACATCTTTGTAACTAGCAGTCATAAAGGAATGAAATTTTGCAAAGAATAATATTCATATGCTTAGTTGGATGACTGATAAAAATTTTGAAAATGGGCGTGGCTACGCCCACTTTATGCAGCACTTGCTTTATATAAAGTACCTACACCGTGTTTCCATCAAACGCAAACAAACAATGAAAGCATACAGCTGAGTATCTAATGTTCGATTCCACTCGAACTTAGGCTTCCTTACTTGTTTTAAAACGCGATTGCACACGATCTAACTAACCGATTTTGACAATTCAACCGTCATCTTCTTTCTTTTTTAAAGTTTTTTATTAGTACATATTTTATTTTTTTAAACAAATTTTTTCAGTTAAATTTTTATGAAATTTGTATGAAATTTTTTCAAAAATAGTCAAAAAAATTGTGTTGTCGATCTCTTTTTCATAAAAAAAAATTAGCCAAATGTGCAAAATTTTACTCCCTAAGATATTCAGAAGTCAAAAAAATGGATCACAATATGGAAAAAAGTAGGAATTTTTTATATGAAACTGAAATATGAAAATCTGTTCATTTAAACACTTATAACTTTTGAATCGTGGTATGGAATCGCACTAGGCTTTGGTAACTCAGCACTGAGTCATGACTCTGTGTCAACTCCCATCAGTGAGCTGCACGCTCAAGCTCACCTCACGATAAAATGATAACTCAGTAGCACACTTGACTCCGTTGGCACGTTTATAGCACGTTAACTCAGTAGCACACTTGACTCCGCTGGCACGTTTATAGCATGTTAACTCAGTAGCACACTCGACTCCGCTGGCATGTTCGATTTCTCCTCTTATTTAAGTGTCATCTTGTGCATAAATAATAATAATAATAATACAATGGCGCTATTATAACTCTGACGAGTTTTATGGCCGAGCTTCTCTCCCAATTCGAGGTGTGCTCCTTTTTATTTTTCCTACTAATTGGGTGGACCTACAGTTTTATGCCGGCTCCGAACGGCGAATGCATTTTTTGTGAGAAGCTTTTTCATGGCAGAAATACTCTCGGAGGATATGCCGTCCACTGCCGAGAGGTGACCGCTGCTCTTAAAAAACCCAATAATTGGATTTTTACTAATTAGAAAAATTGTTTTGGTGTTTTGCTCGGACCGTGGTTTGAACCCGAGACCTCTGGCATAGCAGGCGAGCACTCTACCCACTGCACCACAGCGACTGTGCGTGCTTACTTTATATGGCACTTGGTGTATTTTGGTGGTTTTTGGTATTGGGGTGGTCACCTATTTATGAATTTTTTCATTTGTTCCAGGTGATTTAGGCAAATTTGGTGTATGTAGGTCAGGGATGGGCATTATTCAAAATTTGAATAATTCAATAACGAAAAAATAAAAATAAATTTTTATTCTTCATTCTCATATCCTTGAATAAAGAATAAATTTTTATTCTTCATTCCGGCGCGCTTGAATAAAGAATAATTTTTTATTCCTTATTCTGATACCCTTGAATAAAGAATAAAAATTTATTCTTCATTCTGATACCCTTGAATAAAAAATAAATTTTTATTCTTCATTTTGGTGCCCTTGAATAAAGAATAATTTTTTATTCTTCATTTTGATACCCTTGAATAAAGAATAAAAATTTATTCTTCATTCTGATACCCTTGAATAAAAAATAAATTTTTATTCTTCATTCTGATGCCCTTGAATAAAGAATAATTTTTTATTCTTCATCCGAAATTGGTTGAATAAAAAATAAAATTTTATTTTTCATTCAGATAATTTTGAATAAAGAATAAATTTTTATTCACGTTATTCAAATTATTCTTGCAGGTCACACAAGTAAATGATTTTGCGAATATTTTTCTGAATACGAACCAAGTATTTTCCCGAGCCCCAACCGAATATTTTTCCGAATACTTTCCCGAATCCGAACCCAAATACTCAACCGAATATTTTTCTGAATCCGAACCGAATATTTTACCGAATACTTTCCCGAATCCGAACCGAATATTCTCCCAAATCCGAATCCGAATACTTTCCCGATTCCGAACCGAATACTTTCCCGAGTCTGAACCGAATACTTTTCCGGGTTCGAACCGAATACTTTTTCCGAGTTCGAACCGAATACTTTCCCGGGTCCGAACCGAATACTTTTCAGGGTTCGAACCGAATACTTTTCCGGGTTCGAACCGAATACTTTTTCCGAGTTCGAACCGAATACTTTTCCGGGTTCGAACCGAATACTTTTCCGGGTCCGAACCGATTACCAGCTGTAATTAACGAAGTTATGGTAAAAATTAAAATGCAAACGAATATGCATACAGTACATACATATTTACATATGTACATTGTATGTATAAGCAAAAGAAGTATGTAGTTTCTTGTTGTCATGTTCTGGTCATCGGTTTTTAATGAAATTTGGCGCCGTTCTATTCAAATACAAGGACATTTTCATTTTTACCATAACTTCGTTAATTACAGAGCCAGCGGGTCCCGGACTCGGTACAGTAATCGGTTCGGACTCATAAAAGTATTCGGTTCGAACTCGGAAAAGTATTCGGTTCGGACCCGGAAAAGTATTCGGTTCGAACTCAGAAAGGTATTCGGTTCGAACCTGGAAAAGTATTCGGTTCGAACCCTGAAAAGTATTCGGTTCGAACCCGGAAAAAGTATTCGGTTCGAAACCGGAAAAGTATTCGGTTCAGACTCGGGAAAGTATTCGGTTCGGAATCGGGAAAGTATTCGGATTCGGATTTGGGAGAATATTCGGTTCGGATTCGGGAAAGTATTCGGTAAAATATTCGGTTCGGATTCAGAAAAATATTCGGTTGAGTATTTGGGTTCGGATTCGGGAAAGTATTCGGAAAAATATTCGGTTGGGGCTCGGGAAAATACTTGGTTCGTATTCAGAAAAATATTCGCAAAATCATTTACTTGTGTGACCTGCAAGAATAATTTGAATAACGTGAATAAAAATTTATTCTTTATTCTAAATTATCTGAATGAAAAATAAAATTTTATTTTTTATTCAACCAATTTCGGATGAAGAATAAAAAATTATTTTTTATTCAAGGGCATCAGAATGAAGAATAAAAATTTATTTTTTATTCAAGGGTATCAGAATGAAGAATAAATTTTTATCTTTATTCAAGGGTATCAAAATGAAGAATAAAAAATTATTCTTTATTCAAGGGCACCAAAATGAAGAATAAAAATTTATTTTTTATTCAAGGGTATCAGAATGAAGAATAAATTTTTATTCTTTATTCAAGGGTATCAGAATAAAGAATAAAAAATTATTCTTTATTCAAGCGCGCCGGAATGAAGAATAAAAATTTATTCTTTATTCAGGGATATGAGAATGAAGAATAAAAATTTATTTTTTATTTGAATAAAAATTTATTCAAAACCGCCCATCCCTGATGTAGGTGTATTCTGCATGAATTGTACTAACTTTCGGACACTAACCCGTTTTTGTATGGACACATATTTTCGGTTGTTTCCCTTAATTTTGGTAAATTTGGTTATGATATTCAGAAGCTAGATGATTTTTCCCAACTTTTGGACTTTAACCCATTATCGTATATCGTTGCATATATAAAAAGATACATTCATTTGAAATTTGTAATTGATCTTATCAACAGCATTGCCGTTTTGTGGGTAATTCCCCAAATTTGGGGAATTTTTTAATATTTGGGTAATTTTTGGGGAGTGCTATGATTTGGGGAATTTTGGGGAATTCGCCTTTTAATAGTTTTATATGAATAATATGTAAAACCTATAAAAAAATTAATTATTTTCATGAGTTTCTATTACATTCGCATTGTGCGAAAGTGTGCATGAGTTTTTGCAGCATTTATTTAATCTTGAATTACCGTCTGGTCGAACATGCACAATTAAATTTCATAAGCCCATTAAAGTAAGAAGTTAGCTAGGAAAAAAATAAGCAATTTTATACCTTTCATGAACATGAAATGGTATTATACCATTGAGCCAAAACAGGTTTGTCGAACGTTCCAGAAGGAGAAAAATTAGACCCACCAAAATATGTACCGATATTATCAGAATCATGAGCTAGTTCCTCAGTTGTTCAGATACGCTGATCATTTGTCGGAATCGCCCAAATTGGACCATTATAACATATAGCTCCACTACAACCAACCATACATTTTGGGGTAAAACTTCTCCACTAAAATTGATAAGATCATTACAATATTTTTTTATAAATATTTGCATAAACAACCCACAGAATTGGAGGTACCTATAAATTAAAGAAAATCGGACTATTTAATGTTTTATTTCCCTCTTACTTGTTTTATGTTTCTTTATAACTTTTTTTAACCACACATATATGTACATACATATGTATATGCACATGAATTTAAAAATACAAACCGTTATAAAGTAAAATAAATTTGAAAATACTTGTTTATTGGAAATCTCTTGATAACACTCCCCGACAAAAAAATATCCTCGACATTTGATTCCTATGTATTCCTGCTGATTCGAAATACATATGTAATCAAATGGTTCAAAAGTAGAACAGTTTTCGAGATATTTTGAAATTTCAGTTTTCGAGCTAAGAAGAAAAGGAGGATTACTAATCTGTCAATATCTCCGTCATTACCGTCTTGAGTTTTATGTTATTTCATTTTATTTTGAGAGGATGAAATACCCTTTCCAATTCCACATAAAATCGACGTTAAACTGACGGAATTATGGCGGACAAAAGATTTGTTTTTATGCAAAAAATAAGTTAAATACAAGATGTATAAAATGTCGAGGATATCAAAATTTTAGAAATTTTGTCGGGTAGTGTAATTTGAAAATTTGTATGGGGAATTTTGGACAATTATGGGGAATTTGAATATTTTTTTGGGTAATCTCAAGAATTTAAAACGGCAACGCTGCTTATCAACTAAGTTTATATTAGTAGCAATCTTTTGTAAGCAACCTGCAAAAGAGCGCACAACTTGCTTAAATTGAGGAATTTATGAGGAGGGTTATTATTTGCTTACGTTTTACAACACTGCTGTGAACTGTCAAAACTTGATGTCTGTCTGTGAAAAATATTAACGAAAAGAAAACAAGACAGGATTTCTTCGCGAGTCCACCTTCTTCGTTTCGCATCTTGTTGTCTGGAAAAATATACATTTTTTATTATATTTTTTACTAAATATATAAAATTAAATAGTTATGAAAATTTTAGCTGAATTTTACTTACTGTTGCTCTTGCCGCTCCATTTTGAAATTTGCCACTTTCTATAGTCTGACGTTTATCGCAAATTTTCCCACACACTTTCCATTGACTATTCACAATAAATCAGATTTTTCCCTTTTCAACGCTGCGCAACACTATTTCTCCAGTCGCTTATTTTTTTAGCGAGTTCAATGGTAGCCGCTTACAGGGGCGGATTTACCTCTAGAAGCGCCCTGGGCAAACAAATCAAGCCGCGCCCCAATATTTCCAAAAAAAAAAACGTACTTGCCTTCGTGTGGTGACGTTTTTTGTTTGCTGCGCCGCTTAACTTTTACATATTTGCACTCATTCTTCTATTTTTCACAAAAACTAATTCACTGACACTTTTTTGATGTTTTTAACTCGGAACGACTTTTAAGATTACATAAAATGTACGCAGCGCATTGTATAGAGGGGTGAACTACATATTCAAATTAACCAGAAACAGAAAATATTCAGATCTTATTTTACTTTGAAAAAGTGAGCTCGCGCATTTCCCCGAAAAAATACTTCAATGCCTACTTGATTTTTAAATTTGAAATTTCAATTAAATTTGAATCTTTCACGTCATTTACCGCACACAAGCTGCTAAAACTTAGTGTTTACCTTTCGCTCATTTGCTGCAAGACCGGCATAAATCAAAAACGTGTTTTTTGATTTATTGCTGCAGAATAGTTAGTTACATCATACTTCATGTTGAGTAAAAAATTCTTTATGATTTGTTGAAAATTAAGCGCTTCAGATACAAACCAAATGTTGCATTTACTTGTGCACCATATGGCGGTCTCAAAATTGCCCTTCCTGAAAAGTTGTGTATTTTGAAAAGTGCAAATGCAGCAAATGAGCGATATGTAAGTGCCACTGGGGCGAAGGTTAAGAACTGTACCAATGTTCTGAAATGTACTTTGATTAATTTTTTCTCTGTGAAAAATTGAAAAAATCTTTCATTCTTGTAATATTCAAAAAAAAACTTTTTTTTGATAAATTAAAAAAAAAAATTTTTCTTTCTCTTATGGCGTTTTCGATTCTGGCAAAAATGTCGCACTTATTCTGCATTTTTATCGGGCTGTCAAATTTGTTTGTTCTATTCCACATAGATTCCACACATTTTTTCAGGGTTGATTGTTCTATTGACAAAAATGTCGCCCTCTGCCCGACCACAGGGTAGCATTTTCTGCCCTTAATATAAACAAGGGGTTGCATTATTTTTGTTTCATACATCACATGAAAAGTGCAACATTTTCTTAGGGCACAGGGCGCATGTTAATAATGATGCCTTGTAATAGTGCTGGAAAACCATCGATAGTGGTCCCATCGATTGATCATCGATAGTTTTAAATGCAACCATCGATAGTATCGATGGTTTAATATATGTACGTAGGTGGCCTGTTAAAGGGAAATGTGGTACTCAAATATTTCATGCATATATACATACATATATATGTATGCATGTATGTACTTACGTTCCCATATTTAAAAGAAAAATATAAATTTTTATTAGAAACATATTATAAAATTAATAAAAAACCAAAGTTAATGTAAAAAGTTCAATACAAAAAATAAGTCAATAACTATTCAAAGTAAGAATACTACAAACACACATTTGTACATATACAGTTGTCCACAAAATAATAGGAGAGCCGAAATCAAAACCTTAATTGCTCAATTCTCAATAAAAAAAACCGTTTTATTTGCAAGTTTTTTTCATAAAATTATTCACTAATCTTTTATTTATATACTCACAGCCCACATATTCCGATCAAGTACCTTAAAAATTATAAATTTTATTGATTAATTTTTTAACAGACGCTGTAGTTATTTACCAGGTAAAATACTATCGATGGTTTAAAAAAACCATCGATAATCGCTATGGCATCGACCCCATCGATAGTATCGATAGTTCAATCGATGGTTTTCCAGCTCTACCTTGTAATAATGCGGCATTTTGGTTCAGAATCGAAAACGCTATTAGTTTTGGCGCCCCTATTGAAACGGCGCCCTGGGTAGCCCCTATGTAAATCCGCTCCTGGCCGCTTATTTTTATCTGGTAGCTTATTTTTTTGTATGAAATCCCTCAATTTCTAAAGTGTTCTTTTGCACACCGCTTGCAAAAGATGACGACTATTGGCACACATATCTATATTTTATTTATCCATCAGATATCCCAATATGTGTACTTCATGAACATCTCAAAAATCCCTAAATACCGTATATATCAGAGCTACATAGGTCTAAATCAATACTCAACAACAAAAACCACATTAATTAATTAACTAATTAATTTTCCATATATTTTCCCACCCACACCTATCACTTCAATTCTATTATCGATTTATATGCCATTCTCGTACAAATATCAATTCATCATCGGAGCGACTCTTTCACTGACACAGTCTCTGATAGCACACAGTAACACTTTTTGGTTGACAATAGCACGAAAGTAATATGTGCTGTAGCACAATCGTGCTGTAACACAAACGTGTTGTAGCACAATCGTGCCAACTCAGTGAGTCGACTCTTTTTAGTGAGTCAGTGCTTATGTGTCAACTCCCAAAAAATCGTGTCATTACTCACCCCTAAATCGCATGAAATTAAATGTACCTAAATTATCTGAACGGCTATCAAAATCTAACTTTTACGACAAAGACAAAATAAAAATTTCTCACAAACCCTCAAATACATTAAAGAACTTCTTTAACCAAACAAAATCTAAAATAAACGCAACAGAAAAGAGTAATATAGTGTATAAGATTCCATGCAACGGCAACAAAAATGAAACATGCAAAAGTGTGTATGTAGGTACAACAAAATCAAAACTAAAAACTAGATTAACACAACCCAAATTCGATTTCAAACAATGCCATCAAGTTAACAACCAAAAAAGCAAATTTGTTAGTATATTAATTGTGTTTTTTGTAAAAAAAAAAATATGTTTTATAATTGTTTTTATTATTTTTGTCAATAGTCTTGCCCTGAAGACGGTTGCAGAAATATATCGGCAATCTGCAAAATTAATTGCGTTTTTTTTGACCTGGAGCCAGTGCAGCTAGATACATATGTATAGTTATAAATTTACGCAACAGAATCGTTCGGTAAAGTGATAAACTTTGCTTAAATATATTTTCATACAAATTTTGACTTTTGATTTATCACAATTATTATTTTATCACTTACCCCATTTACCAGCAGTTTATCACTTTAGATGAAGACCCTTACTATTTTGATAATTATCAAAAAAAAAAAAATAAAATTGTCAAAAAGAATTTCGTTTCGTTAATTATCAAAAAAAAAAAAAAAAAATATTGAAAATTTCGTTTCGTTAGTCAACAAAAAAATAATTAAAAAAAAAATAACGTTAATAAAAAAAAATTGTATATCCCACGTTTTATTCAATAGGGATTTAAGTAAAAAAAAATGTTGGGAAAACGCAAGTAAACTTTTATAATTCGAAAGAGTTTATTTCTACGGCTAACTACAACCTCACTTCTATTTCCGCCATTTTTATCTTTTTGAATATTTTGTAAGACTAAACTCAAAGGTATGACCCAGTTATTTAAATATATGGAAAAATCCCAGAAATCGAAAATTTCGGGTTAAATCCCAATAGAATAAAATTTGCGATATTTAAGAAATTTTCAAAGTGAAATGAATAGAAAATTTCTGAAATACATTTGATTCATTTCTACCATAATCCCGAAACCATTTTTTTTTTTTTTTTATATTTGGTTTTTGATAACACAGGCCGACAAGAAATTTGACCATCAACCAGACCATACTTTCCTAAAGGTTTTCGATGCACTGAATTCAAATCTGGACGCAGAATTGCTCTATCATGTTCAGATTGCCATAGAAGACTTACATTTTTAGTGTCGCATATGGTAATCTGAATTTTGACCCCCTTGAAACACCAGTAAACCGTCATCAATCGGGACCAAAATTTATATTTGTTATCATTGGGTATAGAAGTATTAATTTTGGGTATTACATAATTAAAAAAAAAAATTTTGATTTTTTGACCCTTTTTGAGTTTTCTGAACTTTGACCTCAATGCACCACGCCTTAACCGCCACCAATCGGGACCAAAATTTATGTGTGATATCTTTGACCATGTTACAACAGATTGAGGAGCGATACAGTCTTTTTATGAACTTTTAAATTTTTCATACAAATTAAACGCACCCTAATGTACATACATATATGTATACAGCCACAGACGAAAAAATTTAAGTGAAAATTAAATTTTTCCCTGTCAGATTTCATATAAAATTCAAGTAAAAACAATTAAATTAAACTTAAATTCATTCGTGAAACTGGCTGATAGTATATTTAATTCCGCGTTTAATGTTTCTTCTTTTTGAACACCTATTAATTAATGTTATTGCACCTATAAATATTTACTATACGTATGTAAGTACATATCGTGTATGCCTTTTGCAAAACCGCCTGTTTGTCATTTGTGACAATAGTGATATTTGCAAACCCTGAGCTCCAGACATCGATGGCAAAACATACAAATCGCCAAAGCATTATTTATAGGAACGATTTTTTTGGAAAAGTAGGTACATTCGAAATTTGTTATTTCGCATAAATTATTTTCCGAAATTACGTGCATTCGCACACGTTTTTTCGTAAATTATCTGATCGCGTGTTCAATTTCATTTCAATATACCAATAAAAAGTATCAAAAAAAATTGCTTTTGTCCCTTACGATAAATCGCACAAAGGGGTCGATATATCAAATAAATTTTTTTAATATTGGGTTTGAATGTCAATAGTCTTGCCGTTTTGATCCAGTCGTATCAAATTGGATACTTTTTAAGCCAAATCCCACATATGTAGCATGATGATCAAAAACTGAATAAACACCTTCGCGATTAGAAGAAGACTCAAAAATGAATAAAACTAGCCACTGAAAAGTGATTTATTTTTTATCGTATAAAAATCACCTTGCGAGTCTTTTCCGAGCCGCTTTGATTATTAAAAACTGATAAATCAAAAATTGATCATGCTAAGGATAGAAATGTTATTTTTTACCCTTCTTTTGTACAAAAAAAATATATGTATATTCCTGAAATTTTAAACAGAATCAATCGCCGGACGTGTTTTCGCGTGGTGCGGCGATCACATTTGTATGCGAATATCGCCCAGTAAAACATAATCAAGGCGAAATTGCCATTTGCATATCTTTATAATTACGATGTTTCCTTACTTCTTCCATTGACTCTTCTCTTCTGTCCATATTTTCAATTTTTTCCACATCAAAAACGTATATTTTT
Organism: Urophora cardui; assembly: GCA_960531455.1. Taxonomy (NCBI): domain Eukaryota; kingdom Metazoa; phylum Arthropoda; class Insecta; order Diptera; family Tephritidae; genus Urophora; species Urophora cardui. The sequence continues at coordinate 6,641,038 of OY482673.1, forward strand.
CTTTTATTACATGTTTTTATCAAGTTCCAAATAATTTTTTTGACAGGCGATAGCGTCCAAATTAGAAATAAGTCTATTCTGACGAATTTTCGCCAGCGTTTTCGTTCTGTTCATTCTCATATGCTGCCGTGTATTTTAATCGTTTGACAGAACGGCGTATCCGACGAAAATTCGTCCGACGCTTATTCTGTTTAAGCTATTAGCCAGCTTTTTACATAAAGTAAAATTAAAAAAAATTTTTTTCAGGAAATTTTATATTAGATTTCGGTATTGATAGCACTGCTCTACAGCCAAAAAATACTCTAAACGCGACCATCCTATCTATATGTAAAATCGGTCGCTGATTCCGAAAATCGGGTTCATTTTTAAATCTATGAGAAGGTTTTTGAGATATCGGCAATTTACCGTTATTTGGCCAATGGCTCCACTTAATCCTGTATATCTCCTTAACACAGAGAGATATCTTCCTTGGGATGACAACAAACGAAAGAAAATTAAATTTCCTTTTCATGGCTCCTATAACATTTTTCTTTAACTCTTACAGTTTCTGAAATATTGACGATTCAATTTAAAATTTTTCGATTTTTTGAAGAAAAATTGACTTTGTCAGGCAATATCTTTAAAACCAATGTTTTCACCTTCGGTGTACCAATACCTACACATCTGCAGTAGCAGCACATTGGCAGCGCAGTAGATACAAGCCGATTTACGGGTATAACATGCATAGATTATACCCATGCAGAGGCATTGCGCGACTTGGCTGTATTTACTTGATCGCCTATAACTTTTCCATTTTACCATGGATTTTCATCGTTGATAGCTTATCTTTTTCCCAATAGAATAGAGCTTCACGTAAAGGAGTAAAACCGGATTTTACATATAGATGGGATAGTCACGTCCAAAGTACAGACAACAAATTTCATTTTGTGATCCAGTGTAGCCTGCCGCTAATTAAAATCAGCCAATATTAGAGAATGTTCCAGGAATGTTTTCCTTGTTACCGTAATTGAGGATACCAAAATGCGCATTTGAATTTTTACAAGAATTTATTTATGGATTCAAGTTATTTTATTTAAAAGTTATTTACTTAAGGATTTAATTTTGCTTAATATTATTTTAGGCTAGAGATATGTTTCAGAAGTTTCAACCAAAGAGTGACCATGGAAGGTGTTTTTGCGATATTGGTAGGGGTAAGGCTAAGGGTAATATAGGTAAGAATATAGATATGTAGAAGATAGGCGAGAAATACATTTGAAAATGACCCACAAATTTTATGAAATTGATTAGAAAATGAGTAAAAAAGTATCCAAAAAAGATTTTAAAGAGACTCGAAAATTATTTGAAAAACGATTGTAAAATTACCCAAAAAAGATTCAAAAACGATCAGAAAACGATTGAAAAATGATTTAAAAAACCCCGTGTAGCACAGTACATGTGATAGAAGTTAACTTCTTACATTACTGTAGGAATATAAATTTTGTTATACTTGTTATTATATTACTTTGTATTTTAAATATTATTCATGTTACCTTTTGTTCTTTAAAATCAATCGAAGAAAATTTTTGATTGATATGAATTTTTATATTCAATATACTAAAAATCTTGAATTGTAAAAATTCATATCAATCAAAAATTTTCTTCGATTGATTTTAAAGAACAAAAGGTAACATGAATAATATTTAAAATACAAAGCAATTGATTTTAAAGAACAAAAGGTAACATGAATAATATTTAAAATACAAAGCAATTGATTTTAAAGAATAAAAGGTAACATGAATAATATTTAAAATACAAAGTAATATAATAACAAGTATAACAAAATTTATATTCCTACAATTAATCCAATCCATAATCCAATGGCGCTATTATAACTCTGGCGAGTTTTATGGCCGAGCTTCTCTCCCAATTCGAGGTGTGCTCCTTTTTGTTTTTATTATTATTAAACGGTTTTATTTAGCTCACCCCGTTTGTTTTATTATTTATTCTTTATTCTTGGGTCAAATTTAGTAATTCAAATTTCACCCTCTTCCTGTCAACCGATTAATCTGAAATTTTGCACGCATGTATAACCCCGATGACAATGCAATATTATGAAAAAAAAATTCCGATAGGTGGCGCGTGGGTCGCTATATTTACAAAAATCGCATTTATGGTCCTATTTGGCTGAAATTCGGAACATGTATTACTACCTTGAAAAGAAATATTTTCTTAAAAAAAAAATTCCGCTAGGTGGCGCGTGGGTCGCTATATTTACAAAAATCGCATTTATGGTCCGATTTGGCTGAAATTCGGAACATGTATTACTACCTTGAAAAGAAATATTTTCTTAAAAAAAAAAAAATTCCGCTAGGTGGCGCGTGGGTCGCTATATTTACAAAAATCGCATTTATGGTCCGATTTGGCTGAAATTCGGAACATGTATTACTACCTTGAAAAGAAATATTTTCTTTAAAAAAAAATTCCGCTAGGTGGCGCGTGGGTCGCTATATTTACAAAAATCGCATTTATGGTCCGATTTGGCTGAAATTCGGAACATGTATTACTACCTTGAAAAGAAATATTTTCTTTAAAAAAAAATTCCGCTAGGTGGCGCGTGGGTCGCTATATTTACAAAAATCGCATTTATGGTCCGATTTGGCTGAAATTCGGAACATGTATTACTACCTTGAAAGGAAATATTTTCCTAAAAAAACTTCCGATAGGTGGCGCGTGGGTCGCTATAGAGGCGTTGGACTGCAATAAACTAACGGGCAAGAAACCTTGCAATAATGAAGCACTAAATGAATTAAACAGAATGCGAAATAAAAACTAAAAACTAGAAAATAAAAATAGGTAAAAAAACTTTTTAAGTTAAACGGTTTTATGTTATACATACATTGCAATGTTTAAGATAAATGTACTAAAAACCAAAAAATAATAAAATAGATACAGTCGTGGGAATTATAAACATTTGCATAGACTAGACTAAAATAAAACCGGGAGGCACGTCAATTGTCTACAAATTATCGACTTAATGTGCGATAGAAGAATCGTTTAATTCGTCGTTAGGCAGTTGGCCCGCAGACGGTGAGGAAAATACTTACTATTTTCTTGCTCATGGAAATTCCAATAGTTATACACTCCATGTTAATAAAAGAGATGTTTCAACTAGTTTATCGTTGGACATTCACACGAGGAATCGTTTCACTGCTCGTAGTTTGTCTTTAATCGACAAAACATATGATAAAAGTACTACTCGCTCACCACTATGAAACCCTAAAACTCGCTTATAATCGAGCTTGCTAGCTTTTTTCCACATTCTAGCCCTACTTATCACACGTCCATCGTTGTCGGTTGAACAACTGCCTAATTATAGTGTAACATTACAAAACAAACATTTTAATCAACGATTGTAGACAATTGACGTGCCCCACGGTTTTATTTTAGTCTAGTCTATGCAAATGTTTATAATTCCCACGACTGTATCTATTTTATTATTTTTTGGTTTTTAGTACATTTATCTTAAACATTGCAATGTATGTATAACATAAAACCGTTTAACTTAAAAAGTTTTTTTACCTATTTTTATTTCCTACTAATTGGGTGGACCTACAGTTTTATGCCGGCTCTGAACGGCGAAAGCATTTTTTGTGAGAAGCTTTTTCATGGCAGAAATACTCTCGGAGGGTATGCCGCCCACTGCCGAAAGGTGACCGCTGCTCTTAAAAAACCCAATAATTGGATTTTTACTAATAGAAAAATTGTTTTGGTGTTTTGCTCGGACCGTGGTTTGAACCCGAGACCTCTGGTATAGCAGGCGAGCACTCTACCCACTGCACCACAGCGGCCACATATTCCTACAATTACCTTAGTAAAAACCACATATTTGGTGTATGGGTCAATGCGAAAAACAATACGGAATCGAATACGAATACCGAATGCCGAATATTACTATGAATATGAAAAGTGGGTGAAGGTGATGCGAATATCAGCTCGTCACGCAAGTAACATGTGACATCACATCACATCAAATCAAATGACATGACATGACATCATATCATTACATGACATGACATCACATCATATCATTACATAACATGACATCACATCATGACATCACATCATGGCATCATATCATGGCATCACATCATGGCATGACATAACGGGGTTATCCGGGTCCATATTATGACCCATATCTGGGGACCCGACCTAGAACTCATAATCAGTACATCTCTATGTGAAAGCTCTGCTCAACACCTTTCATTTGATACCAATATTGCTCAGAAATATGCCGGGGTCATCCGGGTTCATGTTTTGACCCATATCTGGGGACCCGACCTGGGAATCATAATGAGTACATCTCTATTTAAAACCCATGTTCAATACCTTTTATTTGATACCAATATCGTCCAAAATATTTAGGGGAAAGTCGGGTAAACGTTTTGACCTTTTGCTGTTTCCTGTTTGCTATTTCAGTGCAACAGAAGTGTACCTGCTATTTCCTTTTTAAAATTTTACTCCCCATAAAATCTCTGTATCGCCGCCTAAGAAGTTAACTTCAAAAATAAAATCGAAAGGAACTCGGAAATAATTAAAATACGATTTAAATTGTACCATATAAATTTTTTTTTCTTTTTTCAAAAAAAAAAGTCAGCAAATTGGTCGCTACTTGTGACCAAATACCGTGCCTGATTTAAATTTTCAAAAACGAAAATGCATAATGGAATGTGAAAATTCGCGTATATGTATTTCGTAGATTGGTATCAACTGACAGTGAGAAAGAGCAACCCACTAATTGTTAAGTTTACTTGGCAGAGATCCTAAATAATATCTGAACATGCTTTAACACTAATACAAATTTTAGTAACAAGTTTAAAAAAAACGGTTTATGAAATACCAACCACCCCACCTTCTCTATGGCGCTCTACTGTAAAATTTGGGTTTTGGTAAATAGCCGGTTTTGCATAATTCCGACTGACGGTTTTGCAAAGGCATCCACGATTATTTCATTAAGTTATTCCGATTGCTTTCTTTTATGTACAATTTTAAGCGAAATAAAACTATTGTTAGCTGAAACTATTTTTGTTTCATTTTATTTTGTAGTACTTCGACTATATGTAGCAAAATGCTTAAGTTAATTTTTATTTACTTTATTCAGATCTACCATCGATTGAATATTAGATTCACATATTAATGTTATTTTTATTTTTTTTTTTTGTCAAACTTGATATCACATTTCACAACTCACCACATCGATCTCCTAATCACCACTATCAATTTAACTTTTCTACAACCAAACAAAAAATATAAATATACATGCATACATATACATAAATGAAAAATTTTGCATCAGCGGAAAATGACAAAATTTTTGTAATAAATAACATTCATTCAAACATGATACATATTTTGTACATTTCACGAAAAAATTAAAATTCGCACATACATAAGTACATATGTATGTATGTATGTATATGTAAATAAGTATGTGTAAATATTTTGTTGGACGATTGCATTTATGAATTTGGCTAAAAAAATATATGTACATACATATGTACATACACTTATTCACCATGTTGGTATACATACAAATGCACTTGTTTTGGTGCTAAAATGGCAAAACCTTTAAATAAAAAAAAACGCGAAAAAAAAAATAAAAAAAAAAACCACCACCACAGCGTCTGACGCAGGACATTTGCAATTTGAGTACATTATGCAGTAATTATAAAAAACTCTCGCCGACAATTGAGTTTTCACCTTTGCAACAGCAATTGCCCAGCCCCACCAATCAAATACCACCAGCGCAACAAAGATCATTGAATGCGAAGATAAGTGAGGCAGGAGATGTTCCAATTGGTGGCAGTGCTGTCGAAGAAAGTGATGCGGAGGGAATATTGAGTTTGTTGAAAATGTGGAAGATCGAAGGACAATTTAAGCAAGCGAAAATTCGGAGTTTCCCTAGTGAAGCTATCAAAAGTGAAATGGTAAGACCCTACATACATAGGGTAGAACAGGGCACATTCGCCACTGGGGCACATTCGCCACCCCTTGTTTTCTGAAAATTCAGCAGTCCTATCGAATTTTAATAAACAAGTTATACTTAATTTGACCACCTCTTTTTTAATTAGCCTTAAAATTTGAAGTTGTGATTATAAACATTAGCGTTTTTTCACTTTTTTGCGTTAGTGTGGGCACTTTTTCTTGTCAGTATATTTTCCAATAACTTAATTAATTTTAATGTTATCGAAAAATTGTTCATAAGTGTAATACAGTCTATTTTTGTTAATAAAATTGAATACAAATTTTGAAAAAGTGCTACGGAGTGCAGACAAAAAATACATTTATTAAGAGTGGCTGCACCTGGGGCACATTTGCCAGATCATAAGCGGGACTATGTTTTCCATGGGTTAAAATTTAACCGTTAAATTCACAACTGGCGTATGTGCCCCATGAAGTAATTTCATAGAATTTAATGTCAAGTAAAGTTTATATTTTATCATATTCTGAAATGCAAATTTTTTCTCCATAACAATAAATGCTACGGCTTTTTACTGAAAACAAATTTAATTTAAAAAAATACAATTATTATACTTATTTTTTACACTGTGGTGATTGCGCAATTTGGAAGAATTAAATAAAAAAGTATAAAAACATTAAAAAAGTTATGCAGAGGCTGTGTGCCAATCGGTAGAAAAAATGAAATTTTGACATAAGGGAGTAAAATTTTGGCAGTATTCGTGGTGAATTCTAGTGTCATAATTTTACCTAGCTCAATGGGCTAAAAATTGTATCGTTGTTCGTTTTCGCCCAAAATTTTATCTTTGTAACTGTCAAAATTTTCTATTCCGTTTGGCTCAGCAAAATTGTGCTTTTCTTTCTCAACATGGTAAAATTTTCTACCTCATTTTCCCATAGAGAAAAATTTAACCGATTGGCACACAGCCAGAGAAGAAAAAGCAAAGTAGGTAAAATACATATGTATGTAGGTTTGCAATCAAGTTAACATTAAATAAAAAAATCCATTGGTTTAATTTCCACAGCAATTCAAAAAAAGTGGCGAATGTGCCCCCTTCAACCCTACATATGTACATGTAAAGCGAATTAGGAATGTTTTAATTTTACAAGAGTGCCGCCTACTGTCGAAACTCAACTCAGTTGTCCAGGTATCTTCTTAGGACTAATACATATGCGACTATATTGTACATATCGCTAGGATTGTGGACGCATTTTCCAACTAATTTTAATGGAAGTTGACGTAGTTCTATTTGAGAGCAATGCCTTTATAAAAGTGTTCTTAGTTTTAAAATCGGTTGAGTAGAATCGACGGAGAAGCGGGAACAAAATTACAAATTATAAAGAAGATAGATAGGAGTACATATGTATGTACATACATACTTAAATAGATACATGGCTAAATATATTCGAAATAAAAATGTTCTATCCGTAATCAATACAGGGTTCATCGCAGTTGAATGAGTGTCTGCGCGTTGATACCAATCAATTGGAGAATATCTTGTTCATTCTACAAACAAACGAGGAATCTGCACTGAATTTTGATGATTTGCAAAAACTGCGACGCGACATTGAAATTGTTAAAGCGAATGCAAACTGGGCGAATATAATCCGATCCGATCACATTGAAGGTAACTGCAATAGTGCCAAAATAACGGCAGCTAATTGTTTTCATGGTAATGAGGATGTGAATGCAAATGAGTCAATTGAAGAGTCGGAGGCGCCACCAATGGAGGCTATAGAACCAGCAGGAGAGGTCAATTGATTATGATCTATTGCTATATTTATGCTTGGAACTTATGTATGTTGAAGGATTAGAGATACATCATATATATTATTTCTAATTGGTGTTTTTATAAATATCCCTTTTTCTGCTCACATAATTTGTCAAAATTAATAAGTAAGGCATCGTTTTAAAGGTATAAATTAGTTATGCATGTGAAACGGTGTTTTATTGAGCGTGGTACTTTTTTTAAATAGTATTTTGCAAAAATAAAATGTTTAAATTTAAACTAAAAGATTTGCGCCTAAAACTATGCCTTCAGAATTATTTTATTCTATCAATTCAAACCTCAAATGCAGATGACGCTCCATTTTAATAGTCGTGTATATTTTAAAACACTTTTATAAGCTTCAGCTGTATGTTTGTATGTAAACATTACATCATTTTAGGCAAACACGTGTGTAATCATATCTACGCTGAATGGGGGCTTTTCAGTATAGGATGTTCTGTACGTAGTACAATATATGTATGTATATATATGTATACTTTTGATCACATAACGGTTGTACGTAAGACCATAAAATAATTGAGATAGATATGGACTACATATACATATATATCAAAACGATCAGGATGAAAAAAAATGATTGAACCATGTCCGTCCGTCCGGCCGTACACACTCTAACTTGCACAAAAATATAAATATTTTAATGAAATTTGGTACACAGATTCTAATGGGAACAGAGAAAGTTGGGGTTGAAAATAAGGCATATGGATGTATTTCGAAAAACACGTAAAACATGATAATTCAGTCACTAATAAAGCCCGAGTGATGAAATGACCTTATGCCGTTATGAGGAAACATGCTGAAATTTTGAAAAACGGGCGAAGAGGGGCAAATTTTCAAAGATTTATAAGTAAAATCTCAGAAACTGTAGCAGATAAATCGATTAAGCTTGGATCACTGATTTGCTTGCCAAGGCAAACGTGTGGAAAAAAAATTACCCAAGTCGGCAGGGACCACATGCATAGTTATATATAAAAATATATCTGTGGCCACAAGCAATAACCGCCTAAGTCGATTTAGGAAGATTTCGAGTTATATATACCATGTTATTCTCTTTTTAAAACTCTATATTTCTGTAAAACCCCCATGCTTATAACTTAATTCAATCAAAAGATATAAATAAAAACATTTAGGCTTAACTTACAATAGAGGTATATTAAACTTGTTATAACAGCCAAAGTAGATGTATATACTTAACCAAATTTCTTCATAACATTTTGTTTTATTTACAAAATTTGATCGTAACCAGAGTTGTAATTATTATAAGAGAAAAAATAAAAATGAAAAAATAATTATTATTGAAAGAAACATATTTTAAAAGTCTTTTCATAAAGGTGGATTCATCGTTCGAGTTCAGAACTTTCTTGCCATGTGGTTGTTGTTGTGTTTTCGGAGTGTGAGAGGAATTACGAAAAGTTCTGAACTATTTTTATTAGTTGACTCCTTTAGTTCAGAACTCGAACGATGAATCCGCCTTAATAGTTATTTCTGAGATATTTTTTTTAAGTCTTTTTGTAATTATTATGAATGAGAAATTTTGTTTTATATCTTCAAAGACTTTTATATTGAGACAAATTTGAAAAAAGTCTTTGAGTAATTATTATCAGTAACAAATTGTTTTTTGAGTCTTCAAAGACTTTTTCATTGAGACGAATTTCAAAAATATCTTTAAGTAATTATTTTGAGTAACAAATTCATTTTTTATATCTTCGATAAAAATCGTTCATACAATTTCAAATTGGAAATTTGCTTGAATTTTGAAGTACTTATATGAAAGTTATTCTTATTTTATACTTATATGAAAGTTATTGAAAATTATCTGAAACTTTTTTGAACTTTGTCTCAATGAAAAAGTCTTTGAAGATATAAAAAAAAAAATATATTGGAAATAACTATTATGGAAAGATTTTTAAAATATAAGCTTCTGAATAATAAGGTTTGTTTCTTATTAAACTAGCAGCTAGCTGTCAAGTGAGCAAAACGGAAAGAATTGCGCTCATAAAGAGCGAAACGAACAGAAAATCAAGAAACGGAATAATAGTAAAAATTAGCGATTAGTAATTTGAATGCTATTTTTGACTGTTAATGGTTATTTTTTCTAAAAAAACATTTAATTTTCTTTATTTCTATTTCAAAAATTCAGTAAATTTCAAAAGTAATAAAATCAAAAGTATTCGTTTGTTTATTTTTTCAACAGCTGTTTCTTACTTTGGCAGCAAATAATTTCAGCTAGGGAAAATTTTACTAGCTGAAATTTGGAGCTGTCAATGGCTCTCTTCTGCTATTTTTTTGACTCAAGAAACGATTTGCCAGCCGAAACTTGGCTAACTATTCATAACTAGCTAATAATAAACGGACCTATAATTATAGAACATTTTTATCATTTTCATCAGGAAAAAAATATTATCAAAAGACTTTTATGATTCTGAAGAAAATTTGTAAGACTTTTTTATAATTTCAAAATGAAATAATAATTATTCTACATCTCTGATCGTAACATTGTGGATGGCTCACTGATTTTTCGTCCATAGTTTTTAATCAACTTTTATGATTTGTTAAGAAACGCCTTCGAATATAAAAATCAATTTATCTCGAAATCATTTTTTTTCGACTTAAACGATTATTGCAAATTGCTACAGATATGTTAAATATATAAAAATATAATACACATACTAGGGTTCTTAAAATTATTCGACTATTGGATTATTCGGTTAACCGATTAATCGATTCATAACCGTTCACTTGGTAAAAAGTCGGTTGATGATATTCGATTAGTCGCCTTGCCTCAATTATTCGAATAATTGCTTTCCTTCGACTAATCGATTTTTGTAGAAAATCGAATTTCAAAAATCGAATATTCAGTAAAAATTTTTTACAGATAATTTTAAAATATAAATGTGCTTATTGTGTTTATACATACATACATATGTATGTATGTACATATGAAAGAAGCTGGGTGTGGGGTTTTTTTGAAAAATCTGCGACAGAAAAGGATGTAACTTGCTCCAATGAAAAAAACTATTCCCGCGGTATTTCGCGGGATCAAAAAAAAAATAAGTCCCGAAACCCTATCAACATAAAGAAGAGTCAAATAAAGAAGTTACACTGAAAAACTATTTCCGCGGTATTCCGCGGGCTCAAAAAAAAAAAATTTGCCCCGAAACCCTCTCAATATAAGAGTAAAATTTAGGCGCGGACTTTTACAATGGTGAGTGTTCTAACTAGAAATAAAAGAAATCGAACTATAATGCCAAGGACATTGACTGCTGGGCGAATTTTGCTGGCTCCTTCTTCAAGAAGAGCAAAATGTGCCAAAACGGCTAAAAAAGGGTTATTAAGGGGTTTTTCCTAATTTTTTCCTCCTTCACCTTCACATTCATCATCATCTTTATTTTCATCTTCCTCATCAACATCTTCTTCCCTTTTCTTCCAAAGGAGTCTAAGGAGTCGTGAAAAGCGGCCAAAAACGTCGCCCTTGCAATAGTCAGCCTAGTGCAGAAAGAACCAGTACCCTAGCGAGACGGAGTAACGACTGGAAAAGGGCGGGGAGTGCTTTGATTTGCTCCAACAACAACAAAAAAAGTCCAAGAAATCACTTAAAATGTTAATGAAATGGATTCATATTTATTTATGAATGTAACAAAATCGAAAGTACAATATTCGATTAATCGGAATGAACGATTAACCGAATAATCTAAAGTGAGCAGTTAATCGATTAGTCGGCAGCTTTCGACTACTCGAAAATCGCTAACCGAATAATCGAAGTCGATTTCAGTCATAGTCGAATAATTCGATTAATCGATTAGTCGATTTCCCCGAGCCCTAACACATACCTATGTATATACATTAGACTGACCACAAATGCAAAAGTACTGATTTTTTTTGCTCCCCGCGCATTTTCTGATAGCTTGAGAATAGAAAATAAGATCTGCATAAAAATCTGACCATAGGTAGTGGGAAATAGCCACGCGCATTTGACCTAAAGTTCAAAAATTGACCTAAAAATTATGCATGGCTTTAGAGACCAATATCTCTTTAAACAATGGTTTTCGGAGAAATAATGTAATAATCATTTTTATACAAAATGAAACTGGGAACATATTCTCCATATGATATTTATACCTACCGATATCCTTTCAGGACATATTGAGTCCTTAAAGTGAAATTTAAGTTTTTTTGTTTGTTAAAAAGGCAAAAATAAATATTTAAAAAATAGATAATTGTATAAACTATACATCATTTAATAGGTTGTTTAAAGTAGTTTTGCACAATATAAATTTTATATCGTTTTTTTAATTTACTTGCACTATTATAGTCAAGAAAATGATTTTAAAATAAGCAAGCCGCATTTTTTCAAACTTTTTTTTTTACCAAACTGAAAATATCGTAGTAGGCTTTGCAATTAAAAAAAAAATGTGGTATAGTTTCACATTTCAGCTCATTCAATAGTGTGTTGAACTTTTTTTAAAGTGAACTTGTAGCGGTAGTGCTATAAGTGTGTTATATTCAGTTCAAAAAAGTTTTGTTCCTATTTTTTTAAAACTATTATTGTAATGGCATTAAGATCCAGATGCATTCCCTTGACTGTAGAGTTCGCAAACTATCGATAGTCGTCACCATCGATAGTAAGCGATAGTTTGTCCGCTTACTATCGATAGTATCGATAGTATGCTTTTCAACAGAATTGATAAAAGTAACGATTCTTTATTTAAAATCAAGCCATTGGAAACCATTGCAAAATATTAGCATGTTTACATTCTTTGCTTTTAAACGTTATCGCCGGTCTGTAATAAGCCACACTTACTGAAAATGCGTTCCGGGTAGACAATCAAACGAAATAGGTCACAAATTTTTTTAAGGGGTACAAACCGCAGTTAAGGAAAAGTTTATGAGTGAAAATAAAGCAAAAAATATGCCAAGTTATTCGATCAAAAATGAGAAATTTGTGTAAATTTAATAGCTTTTATAAATCTGACTGTTAAGAATTGTTTACATAAATCAGCTGGTTTGCACTAAATTACCATTTTAGTTAGTTTTCGTTCGTTGGCGCCATTGTACTATACTGCTCTAATCACTGTCAGGCGTTGCTCTAGCCTACACTGATCTACACTTTCAGTGCACTCACCGAACAGACTTGTTTAAATAAATCAATTTGTTGCTAAAATAAATATTGAAAGTCGATTTCAAGGATAAAAAATATATATGTAAATACTATCGATAGTCTGTCTCCAGCCATCGATAGTCGCGATAGTGTAAAACTATCGATAGTATCGATAGTGCCATCGATAGTTTGCGAACTCTACTTGACTGGTCATTATTTAATAATATCTTACGAGCTAAGTGTTATGTAAGGCTTTTCTATTGTATAATGTAAGAGTATATTTTTTAAACACAGGCTTGAAAAAAGTCTTTGAATGGAAATATGCTTCCAAGCAGAAGAAATGTGTTAAGCTATTTATTTTATTTGATTCGTGATGAACATAAAACGGCAAAGGAAAGCATTCCTATTTCCTATTATGTCCAATAGATTGATTGATGTCTATACGAAATTGGGGAATTCCGACCAAAAGAATAGATGGAATAGAGAAAATTATTAAAAGGCGTTTAAATCAATACAACAAAACTATTAAATTTAAATGTGGTAAGGCAAAAAAAAACATTTTACTGACTCTCTGGACGTGTTATTTGGCATATCTCATGCAAATGCCATTAAAACATTGCAAAAGAATAAAAATACGAAAGCCATAAACTTTTTAAACGAACATCGCGTATCAATAAAAGCTGTGCACTCAAAATTGGCTTTAGAAATTGAAGTACAGTATTTTTATTCTTTTGCAATGTTTTAATGGCATTTGCATGAGATATGTCAAATAACACGTCCAGAGAGTCAGTAAAATGTTTTTTGCCTTACCACATTTCAATTTAATAATTTTGTTGTATTGGTTTAAACGCCTTTTAATAATTTTCTCTATTCCATCTTTTCTTTTGGTCGGAATTCCCAATTTCGTACATATCTTCTGCTTGGAAGCATATTTCCATTCAAAGTTTTTTTCAAGCCTGTGTTTAAAAAATATACTCTTACATTGTACAATAGAAAAGCCTTACATAGCACTTAGCTCGTAAGATATTATTAAATAATGACCAGTCAAGGGAATGCATCTGGATCTTAATGCCATTACAATAATAGTTTTAAAAAAATTTGAACAAAACTTTTTTGAACTGAATATAACACACTTATGAGCACTACCGCTACAAGTTCACTTTAAAGAAAGTTCAACACACTATTGAATGAGCTGAAATGTGAAACTATACCACATTTTTTTTTAATTGCAAAGCCTACTACGATATTTTCAGTTTGGTAAAAAAAAGTTTGAAAAAATGCGGCTTGCTTATTTTAAATCATTTTCTTGACTATAATAGTGCATGTAAATTTAAAAAATTTATGATGTGTAAAACTACTTTAAATAACCTATTAAATGATGTATAGTTTATACAATTCTCTATTTTTTTAAAATTTTTTTTGCCTTTTTAACAAACAAAAAAAATTTAAATTTCACTTTAACGGTAGGTATAAATATCATATGTTCCCAGTTTCATTTTGTATAAAAATGATTATTACATTATTTCTCCGAAAATCATTGTTTAAAGAGATATTGGTCTCTAAAGCCATGCATAATTTTTAGGTCAATTTTTGAACTTTAGGTCAAATGCGCGTGGCTATTTCCCACTACCGATGGTCAGATTTTTATGCAGATCTTATTTTCTATTGTCAAGCTATCAGAAAATGCGCGGGGAGCGAAACACCCGCTGCCGACATACAAGCCCAAACCATGACGTGCCCACCTCCATGTTTAACTGTTGCCTTAAAATTTTTGTTGTGCAGCTCAGTATTTGGCTGCCGCCATACATACGATGGACCATCCGAGCCAAAAATGTTAAACTTCGATTCGTCAGCAAATAATACTTGGTCCCAAAAATTTTGGTCTTTGTGAACATGCTCATTTGCAAACTGAAGGCGGCTTTTTTGATTTTTTTGGCTTATGAATGGCTTCTTGCGTGCTAATCTGCCATTAAACCCATACTTTCGCAATACTCTACGCACCGTTTCTGCACTACCTGTTTTCCCCAACTCATTGCTTATCTCACCTACCAGTTTTGGGGCCGTTTGCTTCGGGTTTTCCTTTATTTTTCGCAAAATATAGCGTTCGTCGGAATTATTGAATATTTTATTTGGTGCAGTTCTGCCTTTGTTAGTGACTCTATTCTCATGTACAAAGCGAGATATGATGTACTGTACCGTGGAGTCACTTAAATTCACCATTTCCGCAATTTTGCGGTGCGAGTGGCCATTTTTAAAGTGGCTGAGAACCAACTCTCGTTGTTCAATAGAAGTGCGTCGGCCCATTTTGAAATAAACGATTAAAATCTGTATTTTTTACGCAATGAGTTTCTATGATGGTATAGTTTTGCACGAAATTAACGAGGAAACTAAAAAAAATTTTTTTTTACATGAAAAACCAGGATTTCTTTGAGAAAATATATCTGGTTGAAATAAGTTGTAGCATATTAATTTGCACTATATTTAACTTTTATACTAAAAACTTGTTGAAAATCGATATCTGAAAATAAATGAATTTAATTTCGTATTGTTGAACTAAAAGTCTATTAGTTCGCATTTTATTTTTTTTTAATATACGTTGAGGATCAAAAGTTATGACCGCTCAAAGTTCCAAATTCATTCTGGCTGAAATCAAACCTGTTAAATAATGATTATTAATCGTAATGATTACCGGCTTGATTGATTATTTTTTCAACTGTCCATTTAATGATTGATTACCCATTGTTTTCAAATTTTAATGATTATTTTGCAATTACCATTAAAAAAAATCAACAAAAATCATAAAAAATCAAAAAAAAGAAAAATAATCATAAAAAATCAAAAATAATCAAGAAAAATTATTTTGATTGTTTTTGATTATTTATGATTTTTTTTGATTTTTTATGATTTTTTTTAATTTTTTTTTAATTTTTATCAATATCGTTTAAAGAAATATGCACATTTGTACGTATGCAGGTATGTATATAGCCTTTTAAGGCAGACTCACGACGCACAGTGGGGGCACCTCCATACAAACGCGGCCAAAAATAGTAATAATTAAGCTAGAATCTTGAAACTCGGAACTTAAGCTTTTTTGGTTGAAGTTAGTAAACTGTGAAAATTTGAACAAAATCCACCCACAAATACGCCCACCTCCCATATAACGGTATTTTTGAAATTTCAGCATTTTCCTAACTATTATAGCTAAAATGCTCCATTTTGATTAGTGTATACATTTTTGAAATATAAATCAAATGCGGTAATCATTTTGGAAAAAGGGTAAAGCACTTCACCGTTTTTAAATTAAAAATATATGCACTTTTAAGTATGTTATAAGCATTTATCATAAAACTTTCATACAAAAAAATCGCATTTCAAAAAAATTTTATACCGGAAATGAAATTACACTTTTCTAAAGGATTTCAGTGTGATAAACCTGAGTCTGGAGTCAGATTTTCCAAATTGTTTCTAGTTTCTGAGATATTCATGCCCAAATAGGAAAAAAACACGTTTTTTGGCTCTATTCCCTGCTTAATATCTTTTATATAATTACTTTCCACTCAAATTCGATTTAACCAGTTGAAAGCACAATCATTACCCTTGAAAACAGCGTTTAGTTTCTTCGAATATCTTAATTAGAATTGGAAATATCGATATTTAAGTTTCACCATTTTGACAAATATTCCCCATACAAAAAAATTTAAACTTTTTGAAGCATACTTCTGGGCATTTTGTATGGGAAAAATGTACCAAAACTCAAAAAACACCTTCCATAAAAATGTTCATAAAACAAAATGGAGCAAACGAATTTTTACAATTTTTTCGCCAGTTTTTAAAAGACATTCAGGAGCATCAAATATTAAAAAATTGAGGAGGTAATATTTTTTGTTTTTTTTTAATTTCATTTTAAAATTTTACAATTTTAACAATTTTTTTTTTTATATTCTAAAATAAAAAAGCTGCCAAAGATAATAATTAACGCTGATAAAAAAAATTACCTCATAATTTTAAAGTATGGACCATTTGCTGAAAGACGATAGAGAAATATTCGATTAGTCGCCTAAATATACACGTTTTTCATAATGTCAAAGGTAACATAATTAATGCATTTATAAAAACACAGTTTTAGGCAGATGGGAAAAAAATTATAAAAGCAAATGGAGCAAGTGGATTTTTAAAATGAAAATGCAGTTTGATTAAGAATATATTATTTCAAAGCATAAAAAAAAATTGAGGAGGTAATATTTTTTGTTTTTTTTATTTTTTTATTCAAAGTCGAGGAAAATTTTTTTATCATCGTCATTTTTTGTGAATATTTGAAAATTCATATAAATTCAACAGTGAGCGCTATTTACAACTAAGTTATTTTTTCTGAAAGAGAAAATCATTATCTATGTAACGATGTATCATTCGTGTATGTAGGTTAACAGTTAAATGAGAAAGAGCGTTTTGTATGAGGTGTGTTCATTGAGAAATAAAAGGACCTATTTTTTGCTCAACTTTGGGCACCCTGTACGGCTAAACGAAAAGATACTCAAAAATTTTTATATAAGCTTTTTTATTACAATTTGATGTATCTGTCGATCTCTGTTTAAAAAAATGGTTTTACTCATACTTTAATTTTGAATTTATTTTTGGCCGCAATCACCCATTGTGCGACGGTAGCTTGATGGTAGTACCGGGGGGTTTGGTATCCGATGAGCGTAGGTGGTGTAGTGCGGTTAAAGTCCCACACTAACAGGATAAAGGCTCTATATGCTTCCTCCTCGTATATTTGTGCAGAGAGGCATACACATTTATACATACCTATCTTACAAGCTTGGAATTATTGTTAATTTGTCATTGACCGTACATGGTACGATGCACGTTTATATCAAATTATTTATCTTTATGAAAAATTGTATAAAGTGGCCAAATCAAACATTTTAGTGTAACATTCGCTGTTGTACTCACTCATAAATTGGGCTTTAATACAGAAGTTCTCGTAGTTAAGTATACAATGAAAAGCATCTAATATTGCGGCTGTCTTCGACTGTATCGAGACTTTATGACATTCACGAATGAGGAAAAGAAGCGATACATAGTCTCATTTTCATTAATTTATACGGTGAATTATGTGTGTTATTTATGGAGATGTTATAGTCCAAAATGTCTATATCTGAACAATCAGTTGTATGGGACCTATATGTTATAGTGGTCCAATTTCTCCCCAACAAACACTGAAGTTAGTTATCGATTTGAGAATGACTCGAGAACTAGCCTCATTCTCAAACCTCTAACGTTAGAGGACGACTCGAAAATCTATCGAGAATCATAGAGTTCTCAAACAAAAGGGTACCTAATTCTCAAATCGAGAAAATTATAATTCTCAAATCGAATTCTAATGTAGTTCTCTAATGAGATTCTAATCAGAATTTGCAAATACTTCCAATTGAAATGAAAAACAAAGCTTTCTCTTCTTTTACATGATTTTTTCATTGTTTAGATTTTATTAACGCAATATGTGCCTAAATTGTATATGATTATATATATTGACATGCATATGTTTACCACATTTATAAGAACTGAAATTTAAACAAAATTCAGTCTTATTATTTAAATTAAAGGTACTTCTTGTACTTTTTAATGGAAAACATTGTACTACGGTAATATTAACTTTACCATTTTTTAGTATCTAATTTCAATATATGTATGTATATTCAATATATCACAGAAATATATTGAGAATTGATAAAAGGCTTGAGATTTGGCTCCTTCTCTAATCACTCGCTAATCGAATTCTAGTGTAGTTTTCAACCCTAGTTATCGATTTGAGAATATATAGAGAATTACACTAGTTGTCTAAGGTAATCTCGACAAAATTTCTAACGTTAGAGACTGTGTTTGGTGGGTCTTAAGAAGTCACCCAAGTATCAAGTAGATATCTCAAAAAATGAGGGATTAGTTTGCGTTTATACAGACGGACTGATGGGCATGGCTTAAACGACTCAGCTCATGATCCTCATCATAGCGGTTATATTTTGGTGGATCTGTCATGCCTCCTTCTGCATTTCCGCTCAAAGTTATAACACCATTTCATATGAGTATAAAAAGAAGGGTATAAAAACTTTGTTATAATTGTACTCTATGTTAGTCAATCAAATGTGCTTGGAGTTTTACTTTAAAATATACGTATGTATGTACATATGTACATTAGAGCGTATCGCAAAAAAAAGTTCGCCGTGCGATCAGTGATGGGGCAGATGGATTCATTGCTGTGAGAGTGTAGGCTACTTTGCTGTCTGTTACATTTTTCGCTTGTTTTATTGCACGCTTTATTGCCATTTGGTATTCTTCCGTTGGGTCTTTTCTCATCACTCGGAGCCCATTTCTTTGATTAGTTGACTTGTTTTTGCGGTGTATTCCTTTTCCTCCATTAGCACAGTTGTATTTCCTTTGTCTGTTTCACACTTCATCAATTTTTTCAAAAAAGGAAAAATTCTTAATTTCATATAAGCTGTATTTATTGTTCATCATACGCCATACCGTTTCAGCCCTAGTTATTGCCCTATTGTATTCTTTTAAAAGGCAGAAATATTACGTACTTACGTTCCGACATTGTTCTTCAAATAGGATTATTTGGGAATTTGTATTCGTCTTCGCATGCCTACTACATAATAAAGCAGTAGACGATTTGCTAGGTTGCAAATAGATTTACGTAAAGATAATCTCTGTCATAATCAGAATTCTTTATTCGCTCTTCCCTGTCCTTATACTGAACCTATAAATAAATCTTCCCCAGGTGTAGGAAGGGTTTGTATCCGTATCTAGTATGAAAAACTTCGAACGAGCCAAGGTCTATACAAATTTTGTACTTCTAAATTTGTCGACATTTTAATTAGTGCAGTTGTCGCTGTAGAATACACAATGACTTGGATACACCTGTCCCCATATTTACTGCAGGGTTACGTACTTTAATATGCGTTCACATACATTTGTACAAACAAACTTTATGCCTCTCTGACCAAACATGCATGCCTACCTGAATACTTATGTGTATGCATATCCAAATTTCTTTACAACAATATTGAAAAAAATCAAACAAAATGAAAACAAGTAAAAGCGCGGCTGTCTTCGGCCGTACCGAAGACTTCATACCTTTCATGAGTGGGGAAATGAAAAGTTACCTATGTATGTACATAGCCGGATTAAGTTTAATTTATAATTTTAATTCTGTGGGTTCATTTATGGAAAGATTTATTAGAAAAAATGGTGTCTTGGCTATTTAAATGGAGGAGTTATACACCAAAATGTAAATATCTGAACAATCGGTTGTATGGGAGCTATATGTTATAGTGGTCCGATCTTGACAATTTTCGGTAATCCCGTTTGGGCCCATATGGGTACAAATACTTCAAAATTTCACGCCGTTAGCTGTTAAAATGGAGGAGTTATACACCAAAATGTCCATATCTGAACAATCGGTTGTAGGGGAGCTATATGTTATAGTGGTCCGATCTTGATAATTTTCGGTAACCCTGTTTGGGCCCATATGGGTACAAATACTTCAAAATTTCACGCCATTAGCTGTTAAAATGGAGGAGTTATACACCAAAATGTCCATATCTGAACAATCGGTTGTATGGGAGCTATATGTTATAGTGGTCCGATCTTAACAATTTTCGGTAATCCCGTTTGGGCCCATATGTTTACAAATAGTTCAAAATTTCACACCGTTAGCTGTTAAAATGGAGGAGTTATACACCAAAATGTGCATATCTGAACAATCGGTTGTATGGGAGCTATATGTTATAGTGGTCCGATCTTGACAATTTTCGGTAATCCCGTTTGGGCCCATATGGGTACAAATACTTCAAAGTTTCACGCCGTTAGCTGTTAAAGTGGAGGAGTTATACACCAAAATGTGTATATCTGTACAATCGGTTGTAGGGGAGCTATAGGTTATAGTGGTCCGATCTTAACAATTTTCTGCCATCTCGTTTGGGTCCACATGGGTACAAATACTTCAAAATTTCAAGCCGTTAGCTGTTAAAATGGAGGAGTTATACACCAAAATGTGTATATCTGAATAATCGGATGTTGTGGAACTATATGGTATAGTGGTCCGATCTTGATAATTTTCGGTAACCTTGTTTGGGCCAAAATGGGCACGTCTACTTCATAGTTTCATGTCCTTAGCTGTATAAATGGGGAAGTTATGCACAAATTACATCCAAAAATTTCATGTATATCTGAATAATCGGTTGTTTTCTATATGTTATAGTGGTCCGATTCGGCCGGTTCCGACAAATGATCAGCTGCATATAACAACATACCTGTATTCCGAATTTCATTCAGATATCTCAAAAACTGAGGGACTAGTTTGCGTTCACACAGACGGACGGACAGACGGACAGACGGACAGACGGACATGGCTTAATCGACTCAGCTCGTGATTCTGACCATATCGGTATATATTTTGGTGGGTCCCCCACGCTTCCTTCTGGTACTTTCGACAAAAATTTTTTGGCACTAAGTTATAATACCATTTCATTCTCATGAAAGGTATAAAAAATCAAAAAAAAAAATCATACAAAAACAAAAAAAAATCAAAAAAAATCAAAAATAATCATAAAAAATCAAAAATAATCAAAATAATTTTTTTGATTTTTTTTAATGGTAATCATTAAAATTACTTTTTTTCTGCAAAAGAATTAAAATAATGATTACCAATTAAAAAACAAAACAATTTAATTGATTACTAATCCTAATCGGAATTTAACAGGTCTGGTTGAAATAAGCTGTGAACCACTGTAGGTATAATAAAAACATTTTATGCGATATGTTTGTCAAACATATAAGTAATTCATTGAAAGTTCCATAAGTTCCACTGTAGACATAAAACCAAATAAATATAAGTTTTTTAAAATGGGCGTGACAGCACAAACTATATCGACTGGTGCCACGTATGTTTTATTATTTTTTGCGCAAGATGTGCACGGTCCAGCTAGTATTGAAATATTTCGTTTAATGCCATCCGAAAGCAATGTCCAATTATATATACATAAATACTACATTGATTAGCTAATTAGTATTTAATAAATTATGACAATATAGTAAGTAATTTTATGTAGGATTTAAAATGCTGAGATAAATCAAAGAATTTGTTCGGCAGCTTAAATTTTTCCGCAGATATTCCAGCGAAACAAAATTATCTCAAATAATATTGTTCTGCTATACATATGTATGCATATACCTATTTAATTAATATATATTTGTTCATTATAAGTTAACTCAATCGATTAAAAATTTTATCCAGAAAATGAAAGCTCCGACGTTATTAAGGTTCATTATTAATACATAAGCAAATCAAATATTGGCGAAAGTAATCATAATAGCTTAAGCATTTAAATACTTAAGGAAATAGTTGGATAAAATGATACTTTTGTACATAGTCGTGTACTCAATTCTCAACATTGTGCACCAATTACGTATCACCCCAATAAACACAAAAGCGAGGATGCTATCGTGGCAAACTCGAGATGAATTCGCGGAGGTGAATGTTATTTTTCGGATTCGTATCGAGTTCGAGATGGACTCGAGAAAAATCAATTATCGCAATAGCATTTATTAATTTTGTTGGATCTTGCTTTACACGAAGAAATTCACTGTTGGGCTTTAATTTACTCTTTAAAATTCCACTCGAGAAATTTAAAAGTTCGGATGATATCGTGGGGAATTCGAGGCGGATTCGCAGAAGAAGATTTTCTAGAATGTATTCGCCAATGAGCCCAAATCTCGAATTGCCAACGATCCGAGAACATAAAAATGCACGAATCGCTAATGAGAGGTGACTCACCTGGGAATTCGGATTCGCCGATCTATCGTCGCGAACTATCGCTGCGATAATATAATCAGAGAAGCGAACTCGTCTCGAATTCGAGGCAAATCCGTTGTGTTTATTGGGACGTTATATGGACAAAAAAAGTTTAGTGTGTGTCAGTTTTATTTGAACACTTATGTCGAAAAAATATTTTTGGTGTAAAATTTTTTTTTTTTAGGCCCGCGTTAAAAACAGCTAAATCGCGTTTTTTGTAATAACTTTCTTATTTGATGTCGGATCTCTAAGATCTTTATGTCGGTGAAAAGGTCTCGGTCAGCACTATATTTGGCTCATATAAAGTTTCGACTTTAAAGGTTGTTCTGATTTTTACCTTTAAAAATTTTGAAGTTACTATCCCTAGATTTTTTCTTTTTAACAACTAATACAAAGCTCTCAAAAAACAATGAGGAATCCCCCCAAAAAAAATCTAGCCGTTATTCACAAACAAAAAAGTTATAACGTTGTAAACAGTTTTTTTTTTTTTTATAAAAAATTACACAGTAAGGAGGCAAAAATACCACAGAGAACCACAGAGAAACGGCGAAACACGTCAGCTTAATTTTTGGCTCCAGGTTACGATGGCGTTGTTGTTAGAAAATCCGGATTAGCTCCTATTTTCGAGATATTTAAGAAGAATTTTCAGTTTTCACATACATACAAAGCGATCCGATGGAGGGGTAATAAAAATAAAGAAAAGGGGAAAAAACTGCTGTTAATATCGTTCATAGTATATACGTACATATATCTATATAAAATGCATATGAGAGGGAAGAGAATACCCTGCACATAAATTCCAATTTGTTTTAAACGTTCGAAACCTGCACTGAAAAAATAACTTTACTCAGATTGTGGAAAAATGGGAATGTTTCGGCGCTAAAGACATATTTTCATTGTTTTGATCTACAATTTTCTTTAAATCAAGGAATAAAAACCACGTTTTGAAAGAAATTTGTATTCAAAACAATGAAATCATTCACATTTTTCCATAATCTCAGTAATTTTTTTTGAGTGTAAGCAAAGTACTATAAGCGACTAAGAATTCACTTTCAGAGCTCTGAAACTTAAGAATTCTTTCATAAATATCTCAAAATTTGGAGGGCATCGTCATTTTCGGTCTCGGTTATTATAGACAAGATGTTTTCGGGATTAAAGTAAAATGCGTTGTTTTCAATTGTAGGCTGAATCATTAACTGCATGTATTGATAATACATTTAGACTTCCGTTGTCTCTTTAGGAGCGTATAATTTGACAACGAACTCTAGCAGTTTTTCTAAATAACTTGGATGATTTTACGATACGCACGGATGCAGAAATCGTGATACCGTTGAAAGCCAGCGCGCTGTGCTTAGAGGTCCCACTTGAATACTTGTCAAATCTTCACTACAGCCATTATCATTCAATATAAATAACGTTGATCAGCACGAAGAGTCCAATCATCAATAATTTTTTGCATATCATGTGTCCAGTATTGGTAGCTGTTCCATCGCGGTACAGCATACTCAAGTCAAGCGAGGACTTAGAATACTTTTTAATCAAAAACTCATACTATATGGCGTTACTGCCTCATATAAGTAAGAACTTGGCATATTTTTTCAAAAAACACAGGTTCCCTGATTTTAAAACGGTATAATAGGGGCGTCAGAATGAATACTTTTCCGTCAATCCAGCAATCCTTTTAACTGACAGCAGAGTAGAATTACATGTATTTGAATGACGATCGACACATTCAGTACTTCAACTTCTCCGTAACAAATATATGAAATTGAAGTATGTGTCAGTTAAACGGAGATGGATTGCCGGAAAAGTATTCATTCTGACGGGCCCGTAACTTTTTTGTTTGTGAATAAAGGCTACAACTTTTTTAGCGGTGTCCTCATGCGTTTTTGAGAGCTTTATATTAGTGATAAAAATAAAAAAATCTATGGATAGTAACTCCAAAATTTTTAAAGGTAAAACTCAGAACAATCTTTGAGGTCGAAACTTTATATGGGCCAAATATAGTGCTCGGCGAGACCTTTTCAGCGACATTAAGATGATAGAGATCCGACATTAAATAAGGAAGTAATTACAAAAAACACGATTTAGCTGTTTTTAACGCGGGCCTAAAAAAAAAATTTTTACACCAAAAATATTTTTTCGACATAAGTGTTCAAATAAAACTGAAAATGCACGAATCGCTAATGAGAGGTGACTCACCTGGGAATTCGGATTCGCCGATCTATCGTCGCGAACTATCGCTGCGATAATATAATCAGAGAAGCGAACTCGTCTCGAATTCGAGGCAAATCCGTTGTGTTTATTGGGACGTTATATGGACAAAAAAAGTTTAGTGTGTGTCAGTTTTATTTGAACACTTATGTCGAAAAAATATTTTTGGTGTAAAATTTTTTTTTTTTAGGCCCGCGTTAAAAACAGCTAAATCGCGTTTTTTGTAATAACTTTCTTATTTGATGTCGGATCTCTAAGATCTTTATGTCGGTGAAAAGGTCTCGGTCAGCACTATATTTGGCTCATATAAAGTTTCGACTTTAAAGGTTGTTCTGATTTTTACCTTTAAAAATTTTGAAGTTACTATCCCTAGATTTTTTCTTTTTAACAACTAATACAAAGCTCTCAAAAAACAATGAGGAATCCCCCCAAAAAAAATCTAGCCGTTATTCACAAACAAAAAAGTTATAACGTTGTAAACAGTTTTTTTTTTTTTTATAAAAAATTACACAGTAAGGAGGCAAAAATACCACAGAGAACCACAGAGAAACGGCGAAACACGTCAGCTTAATTTTTGGCTCCAGGTTACGATGGCGTTGTTGTTAGAAAATCCGGATTAGCTCCTATTTTCGAGATATTTAAGAAGAATTTTCAGTTTTCACATACATACAAAGCGATCCGATGGAGGGGTAATAAAAATAAAGAAAAGGGGAAAAAACTGCTGTTAATATCGTTCATAGTATATACGTACATATATCTATATAAAATGCATATGAGAGGGAAGAGAATACCCTGCACATAAATTCCAATTTGTTTTAAACGTTCGAAACCTGCACTGAAAAAATAACTTTACTCAGATTGTGGAAAAATGGGAATGTTTCGGCGCTAAAGACATATTTTCATTGTTTTGATCTACAATTTTCTTTAAATCAAGGAATAAAAACCACGTTTTGAAAGAAATTTGTATTCAAAACAATGAAATCATTCACATTTTTCCATAATCTCAGTAATTTTTTTTGAGTGTAAGCAAAGTACTATAAGCGACTAAGAATTCACTTTCAGAGCTCTGAAACTTAAGAATTCTTTCATAAATATCTCAAAATTTGGAGGGCATCGTCATTTTCGGTCTCGGTTATTATAGACAAGATGTTTTCGGGATTAAAGTAAAATGCGTTGTTTTCAATTGTAGGCTGAATCATTAACTGCATGTATTGATAATACATTTAGACTTCCGTTGTCTCTTTAGGAGCGTATAATTTGACAACGAACTCTAGCAGTTTTTCTAAATAACTTGGATGATTTTACGATACGCACGGATGCAGAAATCGTGATACCGTTGAAAGCCAGCGCGCTGTGCTTAGAGGTCCCACTTGAATACTTGTCAAATCTTCACTACAGCCATTATCATTCAATATAAATAACGTTGATCAGCACGAAGAGTCCAATCATCAATAATTTTTTGCATATCATGTGTCCAGTATTGGTAGCTGTTCCATCGCGGTACAGCATACTCAAGTCAAGCGAGGACTTAGAATACTTTTTAATCAAAAACTCATACTATATGGCGTTACTGCCTCATATAAGTAAGAACTTGGCATATTTTTTCAAAAAACACAGGTTCCCTGATTTTAAAACGGTATAATAGGGGCGTCAGAATGAATACTTTTCCGTCAATCCAGCAATCCTTTTAACTGACAGCAGAGTAGAATTACATGTATTTGAATGACGATCGACACATTCAGTACTTCAACTTCTCCGTAACAAATATATGAAATTGAAGTATGTGTCAGTTAAACGGAGATGGATTGCCGGAAAAGTATTCATTCTGACGGGCCCGTAACTTTTTTGTTTGTGAATAAAGGCTACAACTTTTTTAGCGGTGTCCTCATGCGTTTTTGAGAGCTTTATATTAGTGATAAAAATAAAAAAATCTATGGATAGTAACTCCAAAATTTTTAAAGGTAAAACTCAGAACAATCTTTGAGGTCGAAACTTTATATGGGCCAAATATAGTGCTCGGCGAGACCTTTTCAGCGACATTAAGATGATAGAGATCCGACATTAAATAAGGAAGTAATTACAAAAAACACGATTTAGCTGTTTTTAACGCGGGCCTAAAAAAAAAATTTTTACACCAAAAATATTTTTTCGACATAAGTGTTCAAATAAAACTGACACACGCAAACTTTATTTTCGTGATACGGCTTAATGTACATACATATTTCTTATTATATTTATAATCTTAATCATAGCTTGCTTTTTAAATTATATTTTGCAAAAAAATTGTTCTTGAAAATTATACATATGTAAGTATTTAATCTTAGTTAAAAGTAAATAATTGCCAAAATATTCCAAATTGCTAAATTGTCGGTAATTATTAGATTCATACTTGTGTATGTACATATGTTACTGTGTTAAATGTTGCCTACACACAAATTTAATAAAACGCAAATAAAAAAATAAAATTAATATCTACCAAATAATAATGAAAATATAGGGTATGTTCAGAAACGCAGCATAAGACGCAACAGCAGCAGTATATAATTTTTTGATGATTGTGATGAGCGACGCTTGATGTAAAATTTACGTTTATGAACGCTCTGCTTGTACTACAAAAGCAGGTTGCGCTTCAAACTGAGTTTCTGCACAAAGCCATATTTGAGAATGTGATTTGAGTACGACTGAAGAAGTACATATTAAGAATTTTCCACTAAACCTATTCCTGAGTAATCCTTGCGTAAAATTTTTATATTTTTTTTTTCAAACATTGTTTTCATAAAAAAACAGCCGCAGGGTTTCTAAGCCAAAGTAGGTACATAGACTCAAGAAATTTCACAATAAACTTTTTTTTGAAGCTCGTTAACACATGTATCATATCGACGCTTACAAACAAAACTGTACTAAGTCTGAAAACTGTGTTTTGCAGGAGAAGCTCTCAAGCTGATTCCACATAGAACTTTGTGTTGCGCTACGTGACACTTTCTGCGTGACAGCTGAGATTAAAATACATGTATCTATATGAGGTTGCTCACATAACAAAAAGTAACGCAACGCCGAAGTTACGTAAAGCACAAAGTTGCCCAAATCTCAACTTTTGGGGGCGTTGAAATTTTTTTTCAGTCTCACTTTAATTCAAATGTAAATAAACAAATTTAAATTTCACACAATTGAAAAATAATTTAAAGATTTTTATTTTCTTATTTACTTTTTTGTAAATAAAATGGAGAATGAAAGATTTTTCAGAAAATAAATATTTTTTGAGTGATGTTGCAGCGTTCATTCTGGCATAGTTTTTCAGTTTTGCGTTGTTTGACATAGAAAGCGGCGTAACGCAAAGCGGAAAAAGTTTTATGTGGAATCAGCTTCAAAGTTTAAACTCGATATGAAACTGCAGTTGTATGCTAAGCACATTTTCACTTGTAACTTCTGTTTGGATTGAACGATCAACACCAAAACTCGACAGTATCAAAGTTAGGGTACGCTTTATATAAAACCGTAAGAGAAAATAAAAACTTGCTACGTTGTTTTTCATGGCAAGCTCTCAAAGTTTTTATTCTAAAAAAATCACGAGTTGTATTATATGTACACTACTGCTTATAACTTTTGATTGGATTGTCCGATTGATACCAAAATTAGACAGCATCTAAATTAAGACACGTAATACTTGAAAACGCCAAAAACGGGAAAGTCGACTTAGTCACGGTGGGCAGGAAGCGACGATAGGTTGCATGAAAATGTCGACAAAAAAGGAAAGTGGGGTTCTGTTATGTGATGTTTATAGATGAAACATCCGTTGAAATTAAAATCTGAGCTGCTCCTTTTTCAAGGATATCCACATTTTTTGTTTTTTTTTGAAAGGACCAAATATTGACGAAATCGAAAATTCGCCAAAGTCCAAATTTTTCCGATTTTAGTACATTATCTGGTAGCTAAAGGATACAAGAAAAGGTATTAAAAAGAAAACAGGACATCTGTAGTGGAAAAATCCAATGTGAACAGGACCTAAAGGATAACCACTGAAATATAAAATAACACAAAAAGTACCCACTTTAATTTGCGTATAACTCCTAAAATGTTAACTCTACGTGGAAATTCCTTATGATATGTTTCATTCAGAATAAATAAAGAAATATTCTTTAATATACAATTTTGATGTACCTACAGTGCTTAATGTACTTTGGTGCATCTAAAGTGAAAATTTCAAAAAAAGTACGTTTTTTTATGGTGCTATTTTAAGTAGAAATATTTTGCCAGTTTATGTAAATATTTTAATCTAATGACCCACCTCTCATTCCTACATATCTATACGTTAATACTCAAAAAAAGTTAGAGCTGAGATACGCGCTAGCTGTGCACGAATATGTGCCAAGCTGTGCGCTGGTACTAATTTTCGTTTAAAAAAATGTTGGAGATGTTATTCACGCTTGCTGTGTGTTTATGAAGTAGATTAGAATATCATTTTACGTAAGTTTTTAGCCGGCCATCGTTTGTTCAATATTTTCATGCAACCTATTGTTGCTTACCGCCCACCGTGCACAGCTAGCGCGTATTTCAGCTCTAATTCTTTTTAATCATTTAGATTAAAATATTTGAACTATCTAAACTAGTCTGGCCAAACTATGATGGCAACGTTGAACAAAATGTTTTGCAATTTAATAACACGATCCACTGTTTGTACCCAAATAGAAATACATATATGTTGAGCCCCTGCATCTGTGGGAAACTAAAGACTTGAGAGCCTTAAAAAATAAGAAATCTCGCATTTTTAAATTATATAAGAAGACCGGCTTGCGGAAAGTCTACCTTCAATACTCAACTTTACGACATAAATATTTTGCATTGAACAAAAAGTGCTACAATGATTATCTGAGAAAAATGAAAAAGAACATTTTTCGTAACCCTAAATCGTTTTATGGTTTTGTGAATTCAAAACGCAGAGTGAGCGGATTTCCCTCATCTATGAGTTTTCGGGATTATGTGTCTAGTGATAATCAAAGCATTGCCAATTTCTTCGCACAATTTTTCGAATCTAATTATTCCAAAGATAACTTAAATTTCAGCATATACCCGTACCATCTTTCTCAAAATAATACAATTAATGTTGCCTATATAAATTCAGATGAAGTTTTAGATCACCTTAAATCACTGAAAGAGTCTTTTAGTTATGGTCCGGATATGATCCCCGCATGTTTCCTTAAAAAATGTGCGGATCATATTTATCTACCTTTGTCAAAGCTATTAAACTTGTCATTGAAATTTTTCATTTTTCCTATTGCTTGGAAAGAATCCTTCATTATTCCTTTACATAAAAGCGGTATTGGATCTTCAATTGAAAATTATCGAGGCATATCAAAATTGTCTGTTATCCCAAAACTGTTTGAGTCGATTACACTGGATCACAAAATGAAATTTTTTGTCTGTACTTTCAACGTGACTATCCTACCTATATGTAAAATCGGTCGCTGATTCCGAAAATCGGGTTCATTTTTAATTCTATGGGAAGGTTTTTGAGATATCGGCAATTTACCGTTATTTGGCCAATTGCTCCACTTAATCCTGTATACCTCTTTAACGCAGTGAGCTATCTTCTTTGGAGTGACACCATACGAAAGAAAATTAAATTTCCTTTTCATGGCTGCTATAACATTTTTCCCTAACTCTTATAGTCTCTGAAATATTAACGATTCAATTTGATTTTTTTCGATTTTTTACGATTTTTTGAAGAAAAAATTGACTTTGTCAGGCAATATCTTTAAAACCAATGTTTTCACCTTCGGTTTTACTCCTTTACGTGAAGCTCCATTCTATTGGGAAAAAGATAAGCTATCAACGAAGAAAATCCATGGTAAAATGGAAAAGTTATAGGCGATCAAGTAAATACACCCAAGTCGCGCAATGCCTCTGCACGGGTATATTCTATGCATATTATACCAATACCTACACATCTGCAGTAGCAGCACATTGGCAGCGCAGTAGGTAACAGCGCATTTACGGGTATAACATGCATAGAATATACCCGTGCAGAGGCATTGCGCGACCTGGCTGTATTTACTTGATCGCCTATAACTTTTCCATTTTACCATGGATTTTCTTCGTTGATAGCTTATCTTTTTCCCAATAGAATGGAGCTTCACGTAAAGGAGTAAAACCCAAGGTGAAAACATTGGTTTTAAAGATATTGCCTGACAAAGTCAATTTTTTCTTCAAAAAATCGTAAAAAATCGAAAAAATTCAAATTGAATCGTTAATATTTCAGAAACTATAAGAGTTAGGGAAAAATGTTATAGCAGCCATGAAAAGGAAATTTAATTTTCTTTCGTTTGGTGTCACTCCAAGGAAGATAGCTTACTGCGCTAAAGAGGTATAAAGGATTAAGTGGAGCAATTAGCCAAATAACGGTAAATTGCCGATATCTCAAAAACCTTCCCATAGAATTAAAAATGAACCCGATTTTCGGAATCAGCGACCGATTTTACATATAAATAGGATGGTCGCGTTCAGAGTATTTTTTGGCTGTAGAGCAGTGTTATTAGCAACCATTTAAACAAGTAAGGAAGCCTAAGTTCGAGTGGAATCGAACATTAGATACTCAGCTGTATGCTTTCATTGTTTGTTTGCGTTTGTTCGATATAGGGTGTATTTTATATGAAACGAGTGCTGCATATACAGGGCGCAGCCACGCCCATTTTCAAAATTTGTATCAATCATCCAAATAAGCATATAAATATTATTGTTAGTGCAAAATTGCATCCCTCTATGACTTTTAGTTACAAAGACTTCACGTTACAAATTCCAAAAGGGTGTTCCAGAAATATCTTTGTTAAAAAGTAGGCGTGGTCATAAACCGATTTCAATACATTTTTGCGTGTCTATTAACACAAGTTATAAAAGTGAATAAACCAAGTTTCGTCATAATATCTCAGTTATTTGTCGAGTAATAGGCTCGTAGATTTCTTTGCATAAAAAGAGGCGGTGCCACGCCCATTTTATAAACTTTTTTTATTTTTTGTTTCCGGTCTATTGTAGAACTCATATCACAAAATTTCAATGAATTATCTTTATATTTCACAGAGATATCGCTAAAAATGATTTCATTAGGTCACTTTATAATACCCATATATAAAAGTGGGCGTGGTCGTCAACAGATTTTGGTAATTTTTCGTCCACACATTTGGCTAAGTAAATATATTACGCGTACCAAATTTCATCGATATATCTTTAACGGTTTCTGAGTTATGACATATAAAACTTTCAATGTTTGACCCTTAATAAGTGGGCGTGGCACCGCCCATTTTCAAAAATTTTTGTATTTTTTGTTTTATGTCCGTAGTTGGACTCCTGCCACAAAATTTCAGTGATAGATCTTTATATTTGACAGAGATATCGCTTAAAATGTTTTTATTAGGCCCCTTTATAGTTCCCATATATAAAAGTGGGCGTGGCCGTCAACCGATTTTGATAATTTTTCGTCAAAACATTTGCCTAAGTAAGCATATTACGCATACCAAATTTCATCGATATATCTTCAACGGTTTCTGAGTTATGACATATAAAACTTTCAATGTTTGACCCTTAATAAGTGGGCGTGGCACCGCCCATTTTCCAGAACTTCATCAAATTTCTTCATAAGGGCCTGAGCTCAATACGTGGGTAAAATTTTATCACTCTAGCTATATTAGTGGCTGAGATACCAAATATCCGATTTTTTCTATATAGGAAAAGTGGGCGTGGTCATGGTCCGATTTCGCCCATTTTCAATACCAACCGTCCCAGTCTCGATACCAACTTGCATTTCAAATTTCATCAAAATATCTCAATTTTTACGCGAGTTATCGTGCGTACGGACGGACGGACGGACGGACGGACGGACGGACATGGCTCAATCGATTTCTCTTTTCACCCTGATCATTTTGATATATATAAGTCCATATCTATCTCGATTATTTCATTATGTTACAATCCACCGTTATGAAATCAAAATTATAATACTCTGTGTACTAGTACAGCTGAGTATAAAAATCGATTGAGTCATTGATTGTGAACTCTCAGCATGGTTTCTGTAGGGGTAAATCAACCATCACTAACCTTCTGAAATTTACAACAAGTGTTTCTAATGGGTTTAGGGAAAATGCTAAAACGGATGTTATTTATACTGACTTTAGTAAAGCCTTTGACAAGGTTAATCACAATTTACTTATCCACAAGCTTCAACTACTGGGTTTTCAACCTATCCTCCTAAACTGGATTTCTTCTTACATTTCTAACAGAACACAAAGAGTTGTTTATAAGAATGCCTATTCATTTAGTATTTATGTGTCCTCTGGGGTTCCGCAGGGCAGCCATCTCGGACCGACTCTGTTCTTGTTGTTCATTAACGACATCTCATGTGCTATAAATTATTCTAAAGTTTTAATGTACGCAGATGATGTGAAACTTTTCAAGTCCTACACCTCACCGGAGGAAAGATCGATCCTTCAAAATGATTTAATTTTTTTGAACAAGAATAAATGGCTAATAAATAAATAAAACAAAACAATGTACTGAAAAAAGTTTTATTGGATCATCTTCTATTACCTTCATGTATTGATAAGAATAAGACCAGGACAGGTGGGCAAAGTTTGTTTACATTCGGGTGAAATCGGGTGAGCTCATTTAAAACAGATGTGTTTGTGGATGTGTTTGCTGCCGGACGGCAAAAGGCGGTTACAGTGTGAGCGTAGCCGTAGACTCTCCCAAATCACCCGAAACTATCGTCAACTATCGATATACTATCGATAGTTTGCAAAAAACTATCGTACACTATCGATGGTGCTGACTATCGATAGTTTCCGACCTCTACTCTGAAACTTAAGAATTCTTTCATAAATATCTCAAAATTTGGAGGGCATCGTCATTTTCGGTCTCGGTTATTATAGACAAGAAGATGTTTTCGAGATTAAAGTAAAATGCGTTGTTTTCAATTGTAGGCTGAATAATTAACTGCATGTATTGATAATACATTTAGACTTCCGTTGTCTCTTTAGGGGCGTATAATTTGACAACGAACTCTAGCAGTTTTTCTAAATAACTTGGATGATTTTAGATACGCACGGATGCAGAAATCGTGAAACCGTTGAAAGCCAGCGCGCTGTGCTTAGAGGTCCCACTTGAATACTTGTCAAATCTTCACTACAGCCATTATCATTCAATATAAATAACGTTGATCAGCACGAAGAGTCCAATCATCAATAATTTTTTGCATATCATGTGTCCAGTATTGGTAGCTGTTCCATCGCGGTACAGCATACTCAAGTCAAGCGAGGACTTAGAATACTTTTTAATCAAAAACTCATACTATATGGCGTTACTGCCTCATATAAATAAGAACTTGGGATATTTTTTCAAAAAACACAGGTTCCCTGATTTTAAAACGGTATAATAGGGGCGTCAGAATGAATACTTTTCCGTCAATCCAGCAATCCTTTTAACTGACAGCAGAGTAGAATTACATGTATTTGAATGACGATCGACACATTCAGTACTTCAACTTATCCGTAACAAATATATGAAATTGAAGTATGTGTCAGTTAAAGTTTTAATGTACGCAGATGATGTGAAACCTTTCAAGTCCTACACCTCACCGGAGGAAATATCAACATCAACGTCATGATAAATAAAGCTAAAAGTGTTCTAGCGTTTGTAAAACGTTGGTCTAAGGAATTTAGTGACCCCTACGTAACTAAAGCCCTTTTCACAACCTTAGTAAGACCGACACTAGAATACACATCTATAATCTGGAATCCGAGTTACAAAATTCATTCTGATCGACTTGAATCGATTCAAAAACAATTTTTACTTTTTGCATTAAGAAATTTTAATTGGAACCCTCATGCAATCTTCCCTCGTACACTAGTCGCTTAAAGCTTATTAACCTTCCAACTTTAGCTAGTCGTAGGAAAACTCTGGGTGTAATATTCGTAACGAAACTGCTGAAGGGATCAATAAATAGTCCATTTCTTCTTTCTGAAATAAGTTTAAACATTCCTGCCCGTCCATCAAGACATTACCAGCCCATATTTTTAAAACAATGTAAAACTAATTTTGAATTAAATGAGCCATTCCGATATCTATGCAAAAGTTTTAACACGTACTCTACCTACTTTGACATCTCTGACTCTCTATCCATTATAAGGAAAATTCTTCTTTCAATTCTTAACAAATAACAATTTGTCTACTAGATATAGTTTCCTTCTACTAATTTAGGATAATATGAATTTTATTGTTAACTAAGTAATTGCTTCTAAGTGTATATATAAACTTATGTATGTGTAATCAGCTGATGAATTTCTATTCTGTAGCTGAGCAGCATAAGAACTCGACGTTTAACAAACTCCAGCCACTCAACACCTTGGCAAAATTAAAAAAATATATATCCGTGCGTCATGCGGATTGCGCCCCTCGCGGCGGTCGGGCGGGATATGGAGGGTAAACCTTTGGGAATTATTATTATTATTAAAATAGCACCATAAAAAAAACGTACTTTTTTTTTGAAATTTTCACTTTAGATGCACCAAAGTACATTAAGCACTGCAGGTGCATCAAAACTGTATATTAATGAAATATTGCTTTATTTATTCTATCATAAGAAATTTTCACGTAGAGTTAACGTTTTAGGAGTTATACGCAAATTAAAGTGGGTACTTTTTGTGTTATTTTATATTTCAGTGGTTATCCTTTAGGTCCTGTTCACATTGGATTTTTCCACTACAGACGTCCTGTTTTCTTTTTAATACCTTTTCTTGTATCCTTTAGCTACCAGATAATGTACTGAAATCAGAAAAATTTGGACTTTGGCGAATTTTCGATTTCGTCAATATTTGATCCTTTCAAAAAAAAACAAAAAAAAAAAAAAAAAAAGGAGCAGCTCGAATATTAATTTCAACGGATGTTTCATCTATAAACATCACAAAACACAACCCCACTTTCCTTTTTTGTAGACATTTTCATGCAACCTATCGTCGCTTCCTGCCCACCGTGTAGTACAGTATTGTTTGGAAGCGTCGATATTAATGCCACTATCACGAACACCGTCGGTGGTACCGAAATGACGTTTTCGGCAAATCGGCATTATGACAACCGACGGCACGCCGAATCTGTAGAAGTTCGGTAAATCGGTATTATGAACACCGAATGAACGGTAGCCGGTGCCGCAAGTATTTGGTTGCGACGATATTAACAAAATATCAAAAATTACAATGAAAGTTTAAGTAAATTATGTAAATGAATGTATGAAGTTGTAATAAGTGTTAATGAGTGTGAATATATGTAAATACATTAATCAAGCGGTCGCGAGAAGCCACAAACATGTCGTGAGTTCATTGCATTTTCCACCGCGATTGAATTGCTGTTATATGCAAAGAAAAACTTCATAGAAAAAATTGTGAAATAATGATAAGAAGAGTGATTTACGTGTGTATGTAGGTTTTGGAAATTAAAATATATTTTCACCCAAGAATAATAATGCATTTTCTGAAGTTGATAATTATTGTTTTGTTGTGTTGTGTTGATTCTCTTCCTCTACTAATAAAGCTGCTATCGCAATAGAATGCATAAAATAAAGTAAAATAAAGTAAAAATGTATTCCGCTCAATTTCGCATCAGCACTTGGTAACGCTGATTCGAACATAGTTCATATAGTTGGCAACACTTAACTTCGAACCGACGGGGTAGCTGATACGATTTTCGACGAGTTCGGCACCGTGGCTTTCGCCGTTTATGTATTTCGTTCGGTGTTCGTGATATTGGCATAAATGAATTAGTGCCACTATCACGAACACCGTCGGCGGTACCGAAATGACGTTTTCGGCAAATCGACATTATGACAACCGACGGCGCGCCGATTCTGGCGAAGTTCGGTATATTGGCATTATGAACACCGAATGAACGAACATTTTGACAGTTTTTCGTGCCGAAATTTGCCGCAAGTATTTGGTTGCGGCGATATTAACAAAATATCAAAAATTACAATAAAAGTTTAAGTAAATTATGTAAATGCATGTATGAAGTTGTAATTTAGTTGTGTTAATGAGTGTGAATATATGTAAATACATTAATCAACCGGTCGCGAGAAGCCACAAACCTGGCGTGGGTCCATTGCATTTTCCACCGCGATTGAATTGCTGTTATATGCAAAGAAAAACTTCAAAGAAAAAATTGTGAAATAATGATAAGAAGAGTGATTTACGTGTGTATGTAGGTTTTGGAAATTAAAATATATTTTCACCCAAGAATAATAATGCATTTTCTGAAGTTGATAATGCCTATATGACACTACATTTTTTTCTTGGTTTTTTTGGTTTGGAAAACCCACCGAAAGTAAAAATACAAAAACAATTTTTCTGTAGGTTGAAAAGAGACAAATACTCCCTCAAAAACAATTTGATTGACATTAAACTTCAAACTAAATGAAAATAATATTTATTTCAAAAATTAATTTTTTTAGAAATTTGAATTTAAATTACTGAAATAAAAAAGTTTTGAAACTCAAAGGGTAGGATAGCTGTGTATTCCATGTTATATAATATATATAAAGAGGCAAATTTAAATTACAAGAGGCAAATTTAAAATTTGTATTTCCATATATTTTTTATTTTAAATATAATTTATTTTCTAGTTGTCAAATTGAAACAATTGTCAGAAAAAAAGACCGAATGCCAAAAGACCTACCGAAATACAAGCTGGCTCGTTGGTTTTTAACCGCCTAGATGGTATTTTGTTCGGTTTTTTCAATATAGCTTGCTCGCTTGCACCAACGCAAAACTGTATTTGACCATCTCATTCACACAAAAAACCTGGTAGAATACCAGAAAACAAATGTAGTGTCATATGGGCTTAATTATTGTTTGACTACTATAAAAAAGCAACTAACGAATTATGAATGTGTATTACCAACAATTTACCATTTCAGTAAAAACTTTCGTCTCAATAAAGACGCGTTCAAATAAATATTGCAGGTGGTGGAAGGTCGGCTTCAGTATAATGCGCCCGCCATATTTATTTTCAAACCACTAAGAATGTTTCAATGAAACCTTCAGGAAAAGTTCTGTGAATGATAATTTTACTAGTTATAACACTCCCGACTACGCAAAATTACTGTAAATCTCTCCAGATCTAACTCCAGAAAGGGAGTTCTGTCGGCTGAGGGTTTCTTTTCAAAGCGCGGCGGCCTTCGCAATGCATAAGGGTGCTCTACGCAAAAATACTGTGTTATTAATGAATTATAAGTTTCCGCAAGATTTCGTTTGCAGTTTAGTGATCTATCGCCATAAAAAGAAACGAAAAATTCCGGTGCCGGGTACATTGTTATTGAAATTTTCCCCTGTTATACTCAGCTGTACTAGTACACAGAGTATTATAGTTTTAATCACATAACGGTGGATTGTAACAGAATGAAATAATCGAGATAGATATAGACTTATATATATCAAAATGATCAGGGTGAAAAGAGAAATCGATTGAGCCATGTCCGTCCGTCCGTCCGTCCGTCTGTCCGTCCGTCCGTCTGTAAACACTCTAACTGGCGCAAAAATTGAGATATTTTGATGAAATTTGAAATGCAAGTTGGTATCGGGACTGGGACGGTTGGTATTGAAAATGGGCGAAATCGGACCATGACCACGCCCACTTTTCCTATATAGAAAAAATCGTAAATTTGGTACCTCAGTCACTAATATAGCTGGAGCGATGAAATTTTACTCACGTGTTGAGCTCAGGCCCCTAGGAAGAAATTTGATGAAATTTTGGAAAATGGGCGGTGCCGGCCCACTTATTAAGGGGCAAACTGTGAAAGTTTTATAAGTCATAACTCAGAAACCATTGAAGATATATCGATGAAATTTGGTACGCGTGATTTACTTACCTAGGCAAACGTTTGGACGGAAAATAGTTAAAATCGGTTGACGGCCACGCCCACTTTTATATATGAATATTACAAAGTGACCTAATAAAAACATTTTAAGCCATATCTCTGTCAAGTATAAAGATATATCACTGAAATTTTGTAGTAGGAGTCTAACTACGGACAGAAAACAAAAACCACAAAAATTTTGGAAAATGGGCGGTGCCACGCCCACTTATTAAGGGGCAAACATTGAAAGTTTTATGAGTCATAACTCAGAAACCGTTGAAGATATATCGATGAAATTCCGTACACGTAATATACTTACCTAGGCAAATGTTTGGACGAAAATTTTCCTAAATCGGTTGACGGCCACGCCCACTTTTATATATGGGTATTATAAAGTGACCTAATAAAAACATTTTAAGCGATATCTCTGTCAAATATAAAGATATGTCATTGAAATTTTATAGCAGAAGTCCAACTGCGGACATAAAACGAAAAACACAAAAATTTTGGAAAATGGGCGTGGCACCGCCTCTTTTTAGAAACAGGAATATACGAGATTTCTGAGCCCATAACTCGACAAATAATTTATATATATTGACGAAACTGGGTGTGTACACTTTTATTGCTTGTGGTAATACATGTTCAAAATTTTAGCGAAATCGGTTTGGCGACCACGCCCACTTTTATATATGGGTATTATAAAGTGACATAATAAAAACATTTTAAGCGATATCTTTGTCAAATGTAAAGATAATTCATTGAAGTTTTGTGGTATGATTTCTACAATAGACCGGAAACAAAAAATAGAAAAATTTTGGAAAATGGGCGTGGCACCGCCTCCTTTTAGACAAAGGAATATACGAGATTTCGGAGCCCATAAGTCGACAAATAATTGAGATATTATGATGAAACTTGGTTTATACACTTTTATAACTTGTATTAATAGACACGCAAAAATTTATTGAAATCGGTTTAAGACCACGCCTACTTTTTAGCAAAGATATTTCTGGAACACGCTTTGGAAATTTGTAATGTGACATCTTTGTAACTAGAAGTCATAAAGGAATGAAATTTTGCACAAAGAATAATATTCAAATGCTTAGTTGGATGACTGATAAAAATGTTAACAATGGGCGTGGCTACGCCCACTTTATGCAGCACTCAATTTATTTAAAGTACACAGTGTTTCCATCAAACGCAAACAAACAATGAAAACATACAGCTGAGTATCTAATGTTCGATTCCACTCGAACTTAGGCTTCCTTACTTGTTTTGTATACAATTTGCTTTTATATAATATAATACAATGGCGCTATTATAACTCTGACGAGTTTTATGGCCGAGCTTCTCTCCCAATTCTAGGTGCGCTCCTTTTTGTTTTTCCTACTAATTGGGTGGACCTACAGTTTTATGCCGGCTCCGAACGGCGAATGCATTTTTTGTGAGAAGCTTTTTTTCATGGCAGAAATACTCTCGGAGGGTATGCCGCCCACTGCCGAGAGGTGACCGCTGCTCTTAAAAACCCAAATAATTGGATTTTTACTAATTAGAAAAATTTTTTTGGTGTTTGCTCGGACTGGGGTTTGAACCCGAGACCTCTGGCATAGTAGGCGAGCACTCTACCCACTGCACCACAGCGGCCACCGCATTTGCTTTTATGTAGTTCAAAACAGTGGCGTAGATTGGGGGGAGGGATATGGGGGATCAATCCCCCCCCCATGGGAAATTGAAAATATATTTTTTTTTTCGTTGACATCCTCGTATAGAGGACCATTTTGGATTTTTTTTTTAACTTTTTCAAAATTTTCAAATAATAATATTTTTTTTTTTTTAAGATTACTTCAAACTATATTTTGAGGTAGTTTTTTTAGTTAAAACTGTTTCAACTGGAGCAGGATAATATCGCATTTTTAAAACTTGCCATTTCCCACACTTTGCACACTAAACAAAAAATTTAAAGATGCTAAAATTCAAAAAACCAGGCTAAACTACACTCTTGCGAATCTCAAAATCTTTCATTTAAAAAAAATGTTGTTCAAATCGGTTGAAAAATAAAGGCTGTACTGAATTATGAACAGTAAATTTCAATTATTGACCTTTGTAGGCCTGCCTTATTTTAAGCCGGAATCGGCGCAAAGTAACCCAGTACGATATCCACTAAAAGCTTAATCGTAAAATGTTGATTTTTTAAACAAATATCTTTACTTCGCTATTTGCTAGCTGTTTCGACCATGCCTTCAAAAAAAAAAAAAACCATCGATAGTACTATCGATAGAACTATCGCCAAAAATTTGAAAAATTCAAGAAAACATCGAAATCTCAATCTTTTACATTCAGCCCAGTATATTTTAGTACAATGAAGTGAAAGTTTGGATTCGAAACAAAAAAAAAAAAATTCAAAGCCTTCTATAATATCGTTTGTATTATTTTGTACACAGACGAATATAAGACCTTAACAGAATCTGAAATAGTAATGTGCAATATGGAGATGTAAAGACTGTAAAACTATCGATAGTACACATTAATATCGATAGTTTTTGATAGTTTCGAAAAAGCCATCAATGGTCTTCGATAGTGTTAAAAAAAATTAAATATCGATACTATTGATAGTGCCATCGATAGTTTCCCACCTCTACATACTGGAGTTATTGTCCTTTATCTTACGAAATACAGTGAAATTCCCCAAGACGGACAGTCCTTATAACCGGACAGCTCCAATAAACGGACAAATTTTGTGTACACAGGTTTTTCAATAATTTTTTCATACAAATATCATTCTAATACACGGACGCTCTAATAAACGTGCGCGGACACTGTATTTCAAGCCATTTCCATGAAAAAATTTCTCATAAACGGACAAAATTCAAAAACATCGCAAGCAAGCTTTGTTGTTCGTTATAAAAATTAAATAGGGGATTCCCCT
The DNA here is from genome assembly GCA_960531455.1 of Urophora cardui. NCBI lineage: Eukaryota > Metazoa > Arthropoda > Insecta > Diptera > Tephritidae > Urophora > Urophora cardui. The sequence goes on from OY482673.1 coordinate 6,682,795, forward strand.
TTTATCATGTATGCCAGACATAGGCAGGCCATACCACAATTTTGGGAAGTCGATTCAAACGTATTCTTACTTTCTATCATCAGTCGTTTGCCAACTGTCGAACGATAAACATTGTGCCTGACTATGTCGGTTCGTTCACGCAAAATTAAGACTTTTTTTTATTTTCAGCCTCTAATTAAATTTACGCTTGTTTACTTAAAGTAAAAGGATTGCTATGATCTCTCAAAAACTTTCTTTCGTTGAGAGAAATCCTTTGCTCCTCTTCCTCTACTAATAAAGCTGCTATCGCAATAGAATCCATTATTTTATTATTTAAATAAATTTTTTTTAGTAAAATAAAGTAAAAATGTATTTGGTTTTATCAAAAAGATAAGAAACCTGAGAAAAACACGCTCAATTTCGCATCAGCACTTGGTAACGCTGATTCGAACATAGTTCATATAATTGGCAACACTTAACTTCGCACCGAAGGGGTAGCTGATAGGATTTTCGACGAGTTCGGCACCGTGGCTTTCGGCGTTTCGGTATTTCGTTCGGTGTTCGTGATATTGGCGTAGATGAGCTTTATATATTCTTATAGAGAATTAAAAGAAATATTATCCAGTTTTAAAATCGTGAAAATACATGCACTTATAAGGATTTTATACCATTTGATTACATTTTTGTATGTAATTTTTGTATGTGTTTCGGCGTTTCAAATGTTGAAAATATACCTGTTGTAACATAAAATAATTGCTAAAAATTCTAAGGAAGGGGTATAGAAAATTAATGTATTTCCTTAAAAAATAATTTAATTGATTAAATTTTGCGATGATGTGTCATGCGACGGATGGGTTCTACTGAGATTAATATCAAAATTCAATTTAATGGCGTTTTCGATTCAGGCAAAAATGTCGCACTTAGGCACTCTGCACACGGAGCGTACTGCTTTAGACGCGTATTAGATACTACAGACGAAAGCTGTACGCTTTGCTGTCGCGCACGTATATTTCAATTGAGGGCTGCACACGAGTCGTCAGCTTCATGCATTCGTCAAAGTATGCTGGCTACATGTCGCTTGGCGTAAAGCAGTGCTGGTAGCTAGGCGTACTACGCTTAGAAAACAGGAAGAAGAAGATGTTTGTTTACATTTTTCCACTTGGTGCAATTTATGAAAGCAGTAAAATTTGTGTAAAAAATCGGAAAAATTAGTGTATAATGAAAGAAAATGGAAGATTCCGTAAAAATTTTCATCTTTTCTATTTAAAGCTTCGAAATTTAAAGCAAATACCGTATTATTAATTTGTTTGTTTGTTTTGTGCAGCGAAGTTTCATGTCGCTTCGTGTGCAGATCTTGAGGCGTAGAGAAATCGACGCTACATGAAATGTCTCGTACGCGTCTATGACGATACGCCTCGTGTGCAGAGTGCCTTAATCTGCATTTTTATCGGGCTGTCAAATTTTTTTGTTCTCTTCCACATACATATATTCCATACATTTTTTTCAGGGTTGATTGTTCTACTGCCAAAAATGTCGCACTCTCCCCGACCATGTCGCATTCTATCCTTTATACATATAACCAAGGGGTTGCATTATTTTTGTTTCATATATCACATGAAAAATTCAACATTTTCTTAGGGCACAGGGCGCATGCTAATAATGTTGCCTTGTAATATTTGTCACCTATAAGCAAAACTGTTTTGCCGAGTACATACATATAGGGTACGTTCACGAAAATTTATAATTGTAGCAGTACAGCAACCCCGTTGCTTATTTTGCACTTGCCTGCTGATACTCAGCTGATATATTGCTATAACAGCATTATTAAAAGTATTTGCAATTGTGTCGGTACATCTTAAAGGAGTCTCAGCTAATACGATATCTGAAGCTGTAAATCTTTTCGCCGAATTTTTTTCCTCGAATTTCATTCCTGATCATAGCGTTGGTAGTTCAGTTACCGGAAAAGTTCAATCGAATTTAGATACTTCCATTAATTTTGGTATGTTAAATTTGAATGAATTTGATGTTATTAATGGCATAAACCAGCTTAAACTGTCTTCAAATACTGATCCTGATGGTCTTTCAGTTGTCTTAATTAAAAACTGTCCGGCTTTGATCATGCCCCTAATGCATATTTTTAATTTGTCACTTGCTCATGGAATATTTCTTGATGACTGGAAATATACATGTATTACACCCATTCTTAAAACTGGCAATAAGAGCGATATTGAGAATTATAGGCCGATTTCAAAATTAACAACAATTTCAAAATTATTCGAATGTATAGTTAAAGATAGGGTTTACTTTGCTGTAAAGCAGGTCATTTGTCCTATGCAACATGGATTTGTTCCGGGCAGATCTACCGTAACTAATTTAGCAGCCTTTACGGAGGACTGTTTGGATGCATTTCAGAAAGGTTCACAAATGGATGCGATTTATACCGACTTCTCAAAGGCTTTTGATAGGGTATCACATAAAGTGTTGCTTTCTAAACTTCAAAATCTGGGTTTTCATTCCCACTTTCTAAAATGGTTAACTTCCTATCTGTATAATAGGCGCTGTGTTGTGAGAATTGAGAATGTTTTGTCGTCTTCTTTTGTAGCAACCTCTGGAGTCCCACAAGGTAGTGTTTTAGGACCTTTATTGTTTGTTCTCTGTATTAATGATATTTCTTTTTGTTTTTCAAAATGTAATTTTCTTTTGTATGCTGATGATTTGAAGATTTATTATGAAATTAAATCTATCGATGATTCATACATCCTTCAGCAAGAGCTCAATAATTTATATAGCTGGTATGTGCGTAATAATTTACTACTAAACATTAGTAAATGCCACTACTCTTCTTATACAAAAGCTATTACTGTTATTCCTACATCCTATACCATCTCGGATGTTCCCCTCAAATTCGTTTCAGATGTTAAAGACCTGGGTGTTTATTTTGACCCCAAACTCAATTTTACTACACACATTAACTACATTGTCCCCAAATCTTTTTCTATGCTAGCTTTTATTCGCCGTAATTGTTCTTCTTTTACTGACCCTTATGCTCTAAAATTATTGTACATGACCATGGTGCGGTCTCGGTTAGAATATGCTGTATTTGTTTGGAGGCCATATCATGCAGTCCACATTAAAAGATTAGAATCCGTTCAAAGGGCCTGTATGCGTTTTGCGTTGCGCTCTTTGAGGTTCGTGGACCCTATTCCACCCTATCGCTCACGTTGCTTGCTAATAAATCTTCTGTCTTTAGACGCAAGACGAACTTTGTTGTCGATGTGTTTTCTTTTTGATTTATGTGTGGGCTCTATTGATTGCCCATACCTTCTTTCTAAAATTAACTTTAATGTTCCTACTCGCATTCTCCGTAATAATGAATTATTTTTTGTGGGGTTTTCTAGGACCGTTTATGGTTTGAATGCCCCTCTAAGAAGGACGTTATCTGAATTCAATACATATTCGTCTTCCTTAGCCTTTGAATTCTCTTATTCTAAGTTTAATTTTAAGAACTTACTTATAAGTTTTCTATCATAAGTTTTATGATACATACATATATCCTCTGTAAATCTAGCTAATAGTCTATAAGCTTCTGTTTGTTGATTAAATAAATAAATAAATAAATAAATAAAAATTACAAAATGGCATATTCCATTAAATATATAGCAATCATGCTTACCCTTCTCTTTCCATTTTTTAATGCAGACACAAATTTTCTGTTGCCGATTATTCAAACAAACTGCACCGTTGATGTGTCAAACGAACGTTTGACTTTTGCAGGTGTTGCTACAAACACGCGAAGAACGTGATGCTTGCAACACTGCGGTTCTGATTGCCGTCGCGAACGTACCCATACATACATACAGCAACAACAACAAAAACTAAAAGCAAAAACAAAAGCAAAAGAAAAAACAAAAACAAAAACAGACAAAAATCAAAACAACAAAAACTAAAAAAACAAGTAAGGAAGCCTAAGTTCGAGTGGAATTGAACATTAGATACTCAGCTGTATGCCTTCATTGCTTGTTTGCGTTTGATGGAAACACGGTGTAGGTACTTTATAAAAAGCGAGTGCTGCATAAAGTGGGCGTAGCCACGCCCATTTACAAAATTTGTATCAGTCATCCAAATAAGCATATGAATATTATTCTTTGTGCAAAATTTCATTCATTTATGACTTCTAGTTACAAAGATGTCACGTTACAAATTCCAAAAGGGTGTTCCAGAAATATCATTGTTAAAAAGTAGGCGTGGTCATAAACCGATTTCAATAAATTTCGGCGTGTCTATTAACACAAGTTATAAAAGTGTATAAACCAAGTTTCGTCATAATATCTCAATTATTTGTAAAGTTATGGGCTCCGAAATATCGTAGATTCCTTTGTCTAAAAAGAGGCGGAGCCACGCCCATTTTCCAAAATTTTTCTATTTTTTGTTTCTGGTATATTGTAGAACTCATGCCACAAAATTTCAATGAATTATCTTTATATTTGACAAAGATATCGCTTAAAATGTTTTTATTAGGCCACTTTATAATACCCATATATAAAAGTGGGCGTGGTCGTCAACAGATTTCCGCAATTTTTCGTCCAAACATTTGCCTAAGTAAGTATACACGCGTACCAAATTTCATCGATATATCTTCAACGGTTTCTGAGTTATGACTCATAAAACTTTCAATGTTTGTCACTTAATAAGTGGGCGTGGCACCGCCCATTTTCCAAAATTTCACCATATTTCTTCATAAGAGCCTGAGCTCAATACGTGTGTGAAATTTTATCACTCCAGCTCTATTAGTGACTGAGATACCAAATTTCCGATTTTTACTATATAGGGGAGGTGGGCGTGGTCATGGTCCGATTTCGCCCATTTTCAATACCAACCGTCCCAGTCTTGATACCAACTTGCATTCCAAATTTCATCAAAATATCTCAATTGTTGCGCGAGTTATCGTGCGCACCAAATTTTATCGATATATCTGCTACGGTTTCTGAGTTATGACTTATAAAACTTTCAATGTTTGCGCCTTAGTAAGTGGGCGTGGCACCGCCCATTTAAAAAAATTTCATCATATTTCATCATAAGGGCCTGAGCTCAATACGTGGGTGAAATTTTATCACTCCAGCTCTATTAGTGACTGAGATACCAAATTTCCGATTTTTTGTATATATGAAAATCGGCATGGTCATGGTCTGATTTCGCCCATTTTCAATACCAACCGTCCCAGTCTGGATACCAACTTGCATTTCAAATTTCATCAAAATAATTAAATTTTTGCGCACAGACGGACGGACATGGCTCAATAGATTTCTCTTTTCACCCTGATCATTTTAATATATATAAGCCCATATCTACCTCGATTATTTCATTCTGTTACAATCCACCGTTATGAAATCAAAATTATAATACTCTGTGTACTAGTATAATACATTGCATATTTTTGCAAAATGTCTACCTGTAATGAATCTAGATTTGTACCCGTTCGGAATGAAAGCGATCAATCTACATTAATTCCCGTTCGGGAACAATTGGTCCATAATTGGTGTACATTTATACCCGTACGGGAACAATCGGATACTATCTAATTGTGGACCGATTGTTCCCGAAAGAGATCAATCCGGGGCAAATCTCTTTCGGGATTAATCGAACATTTTTTTGCAGGGATAGCTTAGGCTTCAGCTATCAGCCTAGCCTTTTTGCTAGGTATTTAATACACAATTACCAAATAATAATTACAAATGCGATCAATTCACTTCATACAAAGGGATGTAAAATTGTATTAGTCGCATGCTCCCTTGCGATTGAACCCGGACACATCCCGCATTAATCGCATTTTTTGCAGGGAACATTCAGCTATACATACATATATGTACATAGTTATTTACCTGAAAATGGTAGCTCGTTACCGCCAGGCATTCTGCTTATAGTCCAACTCTAATGCACCGTATGCGAATGCGTGTGCGTATGCGCATCTAAACGTTTTCTTGCGTGCGGCCCTGGCTGCTCCAGTGTATGCGTATGGTTGCGTCTATCAATTACACTACATACATACATATATACAATTTCCGCCGTTGTTATTTTTGAAAATACATATTTTACCAATTCGCGAAAGATTCAATAAAATGTATAATGAATGGGGATTTAGAATTGATATTAATTATGATAGGAAGTGTTATTACCGTATATACGGAATACGTTAAAATTATTAAAAAAAAAAAACGTACCATTCGGGAACGTGATTTGTATTTGGAAAGGGAAGTTAGTGTTTTTTTTAATTTGTTGAAAACCCGTGAAGTGGATCAATTCCAAATTAATAATAATATAATAATAATAATACATTGGCGTTATTATAACTCTGACGAGTTTAATGACCGAGCTTCTCTCCCTATTCAAGAAGTGCTCCTTTTGTTTTTCCTAATTGGGTGGACCTACAGTTTTATGCCGGCTGCGAACGGCGAATGCATTTTTTGTGAGCTTTTTCATAGCAGAAATACACTCGGAGGGTATGCCGCCCACTGCCGAGTGTGACCGATATTTCTAAAAACCCAATAATTGGGTTTTACTTAATTAGAAAAATTTTTTTTGGAGTTTGTCTGGACTGGGGTTAGAACCCGAGACCTCTGGTATAGCAGACGAGCACTCTACCCATTGCACCACAGCGGCCATATTGCCAAATTGCTATCCGTTGATTTTTATGTATTGTAAGAATTACAGTTTCTTTGCCTTAAAATATAAGACTGAAAATTTTGTTTAATACAAATATGTATATGCACGACCTCTGAAATCTGGTGTTCTGTTATACCAAAGCGAAAACTCCCTATTCAAAAGAATACTCACTTCACTTCATTATTTTTTTACTGTTAAACTTATTTAAGTTTCAATTATGTATTTAGACACGGGTAACTACATATGTATATGTAATTTAAATTCATGTACTATGTACATGGGTATGCAGATAGTAATTAATATATAATTAATATTAACCATCTCTAAATATATTCAAAACCCATTTTAATTAACATTTCTGCTGGCAAACACATTTTCACTACTTCACTTTAAATCAATTTAACGAAGTTTTTACCAAAAAAAAATATGTATACCGATGTAGCAACCAACCTAATATTAGCTGCAACACGCATAGAAAACGCATAGAAGTAGAAAATTTTCAACTTAGCTGCATTCGAATGCGTGTTCGAAATCATCTTCGAATTTTCTATGCGTGTGGTGCATTTACATCCGTGCCACTGGAGTTTGCCTCATTTAAACACAGGTATGCAACACGGCTGTCAGTGACACGCACACGCATACGCATCTGCATACGGTTCATTAGAGTTGCACTATTAGAGATCGCTCTGAATCGGGCATATACATATGTATGTACATATGTGTATAGATTAGGAAGGTCCTTAAATATGTATAGGAAGAAAATGTTTATATCAGATTTCCTACACAAGCGTTTTTTTGCTATCGACCTTGAAAAAAATGCTTCAACTTGCCCCAATAAACATTTTCCTTCATTTTCAATTTGAGGTTCATTTGAGAAGTAACCCTATTGTCAAATATCAAACGTTTGTTATCAAATGCACCTCAAATTTCCCTTGATAGCGTTCTCAAACAAAACGCCTCATTTTTAGTATGGGATTTTGGGCTGATTCTCAATTTGATTCATTTCATTTTCTCAAACCTATTTCAAAGGTGGTACGAAATGGAATGCAATCAATAGATGTATGTATGTATTACATATTTGTACTCTAGAGCAGTGATGGGCGAAAATTTGGCTCTTGCAGCAGCCTTGGAGCCAGCAAGAGGATGGAGAGGGGTTGATTTGTTTTTCGGTGATAAGGGGAATGTAAAACAATTAAAATAAGCGTATATTCCCTCGCTCGTCATGTTCATCGCAAGAAGCCTGCGGAAACACTAAAAATCAAAAACCAAAACCACGAACTCTCAGCCACGATCAACAATTCTTAAACTGTGTTGCCGTAGTACGGAAACAAAATAATACAATTTTTGCCAAGAATTACGAAAAAAGTAATTAATACTGAATTTTTCGACTTTTAGGTAGCAACGACTTTATAATATACATTTAGTATGTGCGTATTTCATTTCTACATGCAAATCGATTTATTTACAAACTATATACATATTTTTAGTATTGATAGTAACAAAGCATAAGTATTAGTTTTTAAGAGTACTAGTTGTAGTAGTATTTGTTGTAGAAAAGAGTACTAAAAAACATCTATTATACAATCCTTAAACAATGACACCCTCCCTGTTGACAACGGCGCTCTTCCCCCAGAGTTGCCGCTCCTACAATACATATATTATTTTAGTGGAAATATTATTTGGTTTATGAAACTCACTCACATTCGATTCATAGAAGATAGATAATTTATTTTTATATTATTTTAGCAATGTCAAAATTCAAGAACTTACATTTATAAATTCTCTTATCTATTATATAAAAATGAATGTGTGTGTGTGTGTGTGTGTGTGTGTGTGTGTGTCCTTTATGGACTCCCAAAGTAATCAACCGATCTTTTTGAAATTTTCACAGTAGATTCATGTGGTACTAGCGCACATAATAGGGTATATAGAATTTCGGAAAAGTGGGAACTTCCCGGAATATAGGTCCAAATGTGGACCCAGAGTGACCCAGCAAGTGTTTGAGCAATATGGGTATCAAACGAAAGGTGCTGAGCAGGCCTTCAACATAGAGTTATTTTCATTGCGATGCCTAGGCCGGGTCCCCAAATATGGGTCAAAACGTGGACCCGGATGACCCTCGAATGCTTCTAGGCGATATTGGTATCAAATGAAAGGTGTCGAGCAGGGCTTCAACATACAGATATTTTCATTGTTATTTTTTGAGTCAGTTTCCGAGAAATGGTTCAAGTAGTGAGCTCGGATGGTGATGGGTGGCCCCGATAAAGGTAAAGGTAAAGGTAAAGGTAAAGGTAAAGGTAAAGGTAAAGGTAAAGGTAAAGGTAAAGGTAAAGGTAAAGGTAAAGGTAAAGGTAAAGGTAAAGGTAAAGGTAAAGGTAAAGGTAAAGGTAAAGGTAAAAGTAAAGGTAAAGGTAAAGGTAAAGGTAAAGGTAAAGGTAAAGGTAAAGGTAAAGGTAAAGGTAAAGGTAAAGGTAAAGGTAAAGGTAAAGGCAAAGGCAAAGGTAAAGGTAAAGGTAAAGGTAAAGGTAAAGGTAAAGGTAAAGGTAAAGGTAAAGGTAAAGGTAAATGTAAAGGTAAAAGTAAATGTAAAGGTAAAGGTAAAGGGAGAGACCCATTATAACATAAAAGCTTTTGTTTGTCGCTGCGAAGCGGGACGGGTATTTGCTAGTATTAAATAAAATCTGTTATACAAAAAATAATGTGTGTCTGTCCTTTATAGACTCCCAAACTAATCAACCGATCTTTATGAATTTTTTGCAGTAGATCCATGTGGTATTAACGCACATGATAGGATATATAGAATTTCAATAAGTGGGAACTTCTCGGGATACGGGCCTAAATGTGGACCCAGAGCGACCCAGATAGACTTTGAGCAATATTGGTACCAAATGAAAGGTGCTAAGCTGGCCTTCCATTTAATTAATTTTTTTTTCAATAATTTTTAGGTGATACGAGGAAAAACCCATGAAAGTACCAATTTGTGATACCAAATTGTTTGACGCTGCGGCAACACTGCTGCACACTGCCTCTCAGGCATGAACCAGTGATGGAAAATGACTCGTGCCTATGCAGTTTTCGGTTATTTGGGAAGTAGCAAGGCACTTATGTATAATCAATTGATTTTCGCACTATTCTGCAAAACTCAATTCAGGTTATAAATATTTTTCGATTACAATGCGATATTTGTTTGCTTCATAGTAAACAGACGGTTGTTTTTTTTATTATGAAGGCATATAAACTTTATTATAAAGTAATCTTCATAAAAGTAGGACGCACAAATATGCGTAAGAAAGGTTTTGTATGAGATCCTTATTATACAATATGTGCTGTAAACTTATTTTATCAAGGTAATGGTACCAAGTGACGATTTTCAAATTGATTGTACAATGAAATTCAAAAATTCACCACTTTTTGTACAAATTTGACACAATTGGAAACTTTCATTTTCCATCACTGCCACGAATACAGGCGGCGACATACTCTCTCGTTCTCAATCTTGCTTATGTGTTAGTGAGTTCTTCCTCAGTTCTTCTTCCCTTATGCTGCACTTGGTTGCGTCCCTCACCTTCACCCAAATGTGCAAAGTCGGCTCCTAAGTGCAAAATGCTACCAGGAGCTATTTTGCCCAACGCTGCTCTAGAGCAAGGCTCGGCGTTTCATAGATCTTAAGATCAGACAAACAAGTTACGCTCTTCACACAGACAGGTTGCGCTCCTTGTTTAAAAAATGATTTAGTCGTCGCTGAACCAGTGATGTGATACGTAGGGAAAATTCCCTACATGTAGGGACATTAGTAGGAAAAAAGTGACCGTGGGGAAAAAAGGACAGATTTTTATAAAATAGGTAAATGTAGGGATTTTTTGGCAAAACTGTCGATCTGAATAATGAAAACGCTGTGAAGACGAGTTAATCGCGAATCCTTTAATGGCGTAATTGGAGACAAGCTGCCGTATCGTGAAGACAAGCTTTGAGATCTTTTATTGAACTATCGGATAACACGATACTTTTTATCTGTGCATCGGAGCAAAAGATTTTTTTATTATACATATTATAGAACTGTTAAATTGCAAAAATTTTATGAAAATGGTGCAGGTACACTTGAAGAAATGGAGTCTTTATATCCCGAAACTTTCGTAAATCCTTCATTTACTGCCATGCATTTAATTCATTGTTATAACATGGAAATAACAAAAAAAAGTGTAGGGAATTTCGTGGGGAAAATTTGAAACAGGCGTAGGGAAAAGTAGGTTTTTTTTCTTGCTTTGTAGGGAATTTCCAAAAAAAGTGTCTACCATCACTGCGCTGAACAAGTGGCCAAACAACATCGTGTGTGGCTATCGCATGTTTGCGTAGCGAATTTTAAAAATGTGCATGTACGTATGTAGATATATGCATGTATGTATGTTTGTTCGCCATACCCTGCAAAAAAATTTGCGATTAATCCCGAAAGAGATTTGTCCCGGATTCATCTCTTTCGGGAACAATCGGTCCACAATTAGTCCCCGATTGTTCCCGCACGTGTATAAATGTACTATACAAAAATATTCAATGTATGAATTAAAAAAAAAATTATAATAATAGGTAAAACTGAACACCCTTTCTTTTAATAACAATGATGAATAATAATTTCAACAAAATGTTACCTGTTATCCTGTTAAATGTATCCTGTTAATAAAACCCGTATTAAAATGAAGTATTATTATGATTTTATTATTTTTTTTATTTTTAAATTTTTTTATGGAATAATTGAATTTCTGTTTACATTACTACCCCTCTAATTTTTACGACTCCCGCCAATTAACTGTTTTTTCTAAAAAATTCAATAATTTATATGTATAAATACTGCGCCCCTTATTTTTAATACCCTTGCCCCCCTAATTTACGTAAAATATATTCATTTTATAACACCAATTTGGTGAATGCGCTAATCGAATAAACTTTCTTCTAACATTTATAGCAATTAATAATTTTTACATTTTCATAAAAAATAGCCTTGGCTTACAACTTTGGATGAAAGCGATTAATCTACATTTGTACCTGTTTGGGTATACAAATTGAACAATTAGTCTCTTCACAGGATATTCTCGCAAAAAAAATGCAATCAATTCGCCCCATATAAAGGGATGTAAAATTGTACTAGTCGCACGCTCCCTTGCGATTGATCCCGGACACGTCCCGTATTAATCGAATTTTTTGCAGGGTAGCGATCAAAGCGCTCTCACTTATACACTTGCATTTACAAATTTGCCGAGCCTTGCTCTAGAGCAGGGCTGTCCAAATGCGATTCACTACCACAATCAAGCAACGACCGAAAAATGAATGTGTGTTGGTGCGCCTACCGTATGCCAAAGTGAAAAATTACTAAAAATAATCAGTCTGCTTGCAGATGTTGAGCGAGCAGGGTCACGTGCGCACGCTTTGCGAAATTATGAAACAACAAAAATATACACGTACATATTTACATTTGTGTACACACGTTATATGCAAGATCTTCGTACTTTTGTTTGTTGTTTGGCATCTGTAATTAGAACAAAAGAATTTCAAGCTAAGACAAGTCTAGCGACCACTTGCTTTCATGCCAGTCGAAGGCAACTTAATTATTTTTGCTAATCGGCGATCGCCCAGTCCCATCGTAAGCGCTCGTTTTACGCTCTTTATTTGTCTGTAGTAGTGACAATCGGTGAGTATACGTACACAAGTGCTTACTCTCATTGCTCACATGAGTCGCATTTGGACAGCTATGCTCTAGAGCAGGGGTCTTCGTTTCATAGCACTGAGGTGCAACGCTCAATTCACACAGATTGTTATACTCTCTCGTTTTGTCGTAGTAAGAGCGCAAAAGTTAGGTGACCATCTACGACCGTGCGACGATTCAGTTGCTTGCGGGCAAGCAAAAAGATAACAACGTACACGCATACTTCGTTTTCATACGAACGTACACGCATACTTCGTTTTCATTGTGCGACGTGGTATAGCAGCGCATAAAAGCGAAAAATATATGCGTGCACGTTGTTGTCTTTTTGCTTGCCCGCAAGCTACTGAACGATGCGACGGTAGTAGCTGGGCACTCAACTACCCTGTAAAAAAGTGTGCGACGAGTCTCTAAAAAGATTTGTCCGGGAGCGCTCTCTTTCGGGTACAATTAGTCTACAATTGTTCCCAATTGTACCCGAACGGGTACATATGTATACTAATTGTAGACGAATTGTACCCGAAAGGGTATCAAACGGGTACAATTAGTCGCACAAATGGATGTGTCGCATTTGCTACCTGTTCGGGTACAAAACGGGTACAATTGTGCGCTTTTGCTACCCGTTCGGGTACAAACTGGGTACAATTAGTCTCTTCATAGGACATGCTCAAACAAAAGAGAACACTTCAACCCATATAAAGAGATACAAATGGGTAGTAATCGCATGCTCCCTTGCGAGTTGTCCCGGATGTATCCCGGAGTGATCGCATTTTTTGCAGGGTAGTCGTTTTTCACTAATACCCAGTTGGAAAGGTGGTCATGCATGACCTTGCGGACGCATGAAAAGATGTACGAAAAATTTACATTATAGTATGTATTCCAAAAAAAAACTATGATTTCATCTAAACTCTATGTTGTGTGGCTGCCAACTTATAGGAAATCGGATACACTCTAGAATGCAACCCAAGGTAAGCGAAGAGGTCAGTCATCGGCTCTCAGCTTTAACTTCCAACTTATAGGAAATGGGATACATTCCAGAATGCAACCCAAGGTAAGCGAAGAGGTCAGTCATCGGCTCTCAGCTATACCTTCCAACTTATAGGAAATCGGATACATTCCAGAATGCAACCCTAGGTAAGCGAAGAGGTCAGTCATCGGCTCTCAGCTATACCTTCCAACTTATAGGAAATCGGATACATTCCAGAATGCAACCCAAGGTAAGCGAAGAGGTCAGTCATCGGCTCTCAGCTATACCTTCCAACTTATAGGAAATCGGATACATTCCAGAATGCAACCCAAGGTAAGCGAGAGGTCAGTCATCGGCTCTCAGCTATAACATTGAATCTAGCAAGAAAAAAAAAACAATTAGGAGAATCAGGTTTTCTCTAGTTTTGCTTTTTTACAATGACGACAACAATTCACAGAGTCTATTTTAACAAACGGACGCATAAAAGCGGCACTAAAGATCAATATAATGTTGAATGTCCCACATGGGTGAAGCAGTGAAGGGGAAGATGGTGCGACAATGAGAGAAGCAGAGGAGAACAAGCTGGAGTGAAGTTACATATTTCTAGTTGGAAATCGGATGGAGAGAGAATGAAGAGAAAAATGCAAAAAAAAGTATTTTTTTTTTATTTTTAAGTGAGAAAATAAACCGACACTGAGATCACGGCAAGAGCGACTCTCATCCAAACATTCCTTTTTGCCTTACCTTGGCAGTGAAAAGTGGATGCATGACTTCCCTAGGACATCACAATGAAAAAAATCATGCATTCTGGAATGTATAGCTCCTATGGCCTTTATATCCATTTATAGATGACCATACATTACCTTTTCCAACTGGGTACTGCTGCAGTTACTAACACTGCTGCAGTTAGAGTTTTGGGGATCTCTGCTCTAGAGCAGTGGTCGGCGAAATCTGAAATGAGGTTGTGTTGGTGAGAACAAAACAAGTTCTCCGCATGCGCACCCCAGTAGGAAATTGATCCGCTTCGAGTGGAATATATATACGTATATGTAGAACAGACATTTTTGTTGTTTTTTGATTTGAACTTTTTAATGAAAAAAATTATCTCTTCTGAAACAAATTAAAGGGTAGTTGGCTAAAACAGAGTGTTTGGAATACAAAAGTCATCCAAATAAGAATACAAAAACTCTTTGTGAAATACTTCGCAATGCTTTTGTAGTGCATAATCATTTGTATTATTTTTATACTCAGCTGTACTAGTACACAGAGTATTATAATTTTGATTTCATAACGGTGGATTGTAACATAATGAAATAATCGAGATAGATATGGACTTATATATATCAAAATGATCAGGGTGAAAAGAGAAATCGATTGAGCCATGTCCGTCCGTCCGTCCGTCCGTCCGTCCGTCCGTCCGTCCGTCCGTCCGTCCGTCCGTCCGTCCGTCCGTACGCACGATAACTCGCGTAAAAATTGAGATATTTTGATGAAATTTGAAATGCAAGTTGGTATCGAGACTGGGACGGTTGGTATTGAAAATGGGCGAAATCGGACCATGACCACGCCCACTTTTCCTATATAGAAAAAATCGGAAATTTGGTATCTCAGCCACTAATATAGCTAGAGTGATAAAATTTTACCCACGTATTGAGCTCAGGCCGTTATGAAGAAATTTGATTAAGTTTTGGAAAATGGGCGGTGCCACGCCCACTTATTAAGGGTCAAACATTGAAAGTTTTATATGTCATAACTCAGAAACCGTTGAAGATATATCGATGAAATTTGGTATGCGTAATTTGCTTACCTAGACAAATGTTTTGGCGAAAAATTATCAAAATCGGTTGACGGCCACGCCCACTTTGATATATGGGAACTATAAAGGGGCCTAATAAAAACATTTTAAGCGATATCTCTGTCAAATATAAAGATCTATCACTGAAATTTTGTGGCAGGAGACCAACTAGGGACATAAAACAAAAAATATAAAAATTTTGGAAAATGGGCGGTGCCACGCCCACTTATTAAGGGGCAAATATTGAAAGTTTTATAAGCCATAACTCATAAACCGTTAAAGATATATCGATGAAATTTGGTACGCGTGATATATTTACTTAGCCAAATGTGTGGACGAAAGATTTCCAAAATCGGTTGACGACCACGCCCACTTTTATATATGGGTTTTATAAAGTGACCTAATAAAAACATTTTAAGCGATCTCTCTGTCAAATATAAAGATCTATCACTGAAATTTTGTGACATGAGTTCTACAATAGACCGGAAACAAAATATAAAAAAGTTTGGAAAATGGGCGTGGCACCGCCTCTTTTTATACAAAGGAATCTACGTGCCTATTACTCGACAAATAACTGAGATATTATGACGAAACTTGGTTTATACACTTTTATAACATGTGTTAATAGACACGCAAAAATGTATTGAAATCGGTTTATGACCACGCCTACTTTTTAACAAAGATATTTCTGGAACACCCTTTTGGAATTTGTAACGTGAAGTTTTTGTAACTAAAAGTCATAGAGGGATGCAATTTTGCACTAACAATAATATTTATATGCTTATTTGGATGATTGATACAAATTTTGAAAATGGGCGTGGCTGCGCCCTGTTTATGCAGCACTTGTGTCATATAAAATACACCCTATATCGAACAAACGCAAACAAACAATGAAAGCATACAGCTGAGTATCTAATGTTCGATTCCACTCGAACTTAGGCTTCCTTACTTGTTAAATATATAATATGCAAAAAAGGCATTGCATATCGCCGAAGGCATTTCCATCATATAAAATTTCTCGCCGGGCATTTTATTTGTGGACATACATACATACATTACCCGTATAAATTCAATGCTTGCGTTCAACTACGAAGCGATATAGTCAGGCGCAATGTTTATCGTTCGACAGTTGGCAAACGACTGATGAAGAGAGTAACTGTGTAACCTAAATCAAACGCACGCCGTCAATTTACTGTCAAAAATTTCACATGCCCATACAACTTGTATGGGAGTAACCGAAATTGAACGGCGTGCGTAAAAAGCAAATTCGACGCCCAATTTTTGTTTTGCGTGACAGTTGAAATTAAGCATTGTGGGTGATTGTTTGCAAAAAAATTGACACTTGCTTTTGATATCGTGTCTGTTAGGTACATATTCCACAAAATAACAAGATTTTCTCTGATTTTCTGTATTTTTCTATTTCTTTATCTGAACACGCACGCAAGTCAATTTCGGTTCAACGCATATGAAAAATTTGCGTGCGTGCGTTAAATTGACGACTTGCGTTTGATTTAGGTTACACAGTAAGAATACGTGTGAATTGACTTCCCACAATTGTGGTATGGGCTGCCTATGGCTGCTCTAGAGCATACATGGCCACCCAATGGCTCCAGTGACTCCGTTTGTCTCCCAACAACATCGCTGTGGCTCCGAGTGGCTCCCAACAACAAGCAAATCAATTTCGACAGAATAACACACATTTCTTTTTTTCACAGAAATCGTCGTCGCGGCGAGAACTCCAACCTAACGGTCCAGCTTCGACCGACATTCATTGTGTAGTTACGTCTTCATACATACATACATATGTACATATGGTTGTACATTTATATCTGCTACCTAGTTCTTGTTATTTAGCAAAATATTTGAATGCCTAGCTGCAGCATATCTATACATATGTATGTATGTAGGTACATTGTACATTTGTTCTTTTCAAAATGACATCTAAGAATAGAAAGTGCTCATGGAAGTATGATTTTTTTATGTATGTTGTTGCAATAAACCATTGGTGGGCAAATGAAATGTAAGCATGTATTGGTAACCGCGAGCGTAAAGTGGCTACCATGGGACAAAGAACATTTGCAGTCAGTTGATTAACAAACAACAGCGAAGCAACATCGTGCACCGCTTGATTGTTTTATGATACTATTTATGTGCGTACCTACATATGTATATGTGTTTGTTCACTGCTTGTTAAATGCTTTCATTCATTAAATAGCGCATAATTTACTATTGCATAAAAAATAAAAGCAAAGCGACGATACGTGTCACCCCTTTGCTTGCTGAAACACAACTGACATGAAAATTCTGTTCTAACACCACTGTGACTCAATTGATTTTTCGCTCTCAACAGCAACTGAAATAAGAGCGTAAGAATACGTGTGCTGAGAGTAACGCTCATATGAGTCAAAATGCCCACCATTGCAATAAACCGATTTTTGGCAAAATAATATTTTTATAACTCCGACTCATATGAGCAATGAGAGTAAGCGCCCGTATACGTATACACACCGATTGTCACTACTACAGACAAATAAAGAGCGTAAAACGAGCGCTTACGATGGGACTAGGCGATCGCCGATTAGCAAAAATAATTAAGTTGCCTTCGACTGGCATGAAAGCAAGTGGTCACTAGCTGGTCTTAGCTTGAAATTCTTTTGTTATAAATACAGATGCCAAACAACAAACAAAAGTACGAAGAGTTTGCATATAACATACGTATGCATTAGTATACGTACGTTGTTTCATAAATTCGCAAAAGGTGCGCAGCATGACCCTGCTCGCTCAACATCTGCATGCAGACTGATTATTGTTATTCATTTTTCACTTTGGCCTACGGTAGGCGCACCTACACACTCTTATTTTTCGGTCGTTGCTTGATTGTGGTAGTGAACCGCATTTGGACAGCTATGCTCTAGAGCAGGGGTCTTCGTTTCATAGCACTGAGGTGCAACGCTCAACTCACACAGATTGTTATACTCTCTCGTTTTGTCGTAGTAAGAGCGCAAAAGTTAGGTGACCATCTACGACCGTGCGACGATTCAGTTGCTTGCGGGCAAGCAAAAAGATAACAACGTACACGCATACTTCGTTTTCATACGAACGTACACGCATACTTCGTTTTCATTGTGCGACGTGGTATAGCAGCGCATAAAAGCGAAAAATATATGCGTGTTCGTTGTTGTCTTTTTGCTTGCCCGCAAGCTACTGAACGATGCGACGGTAGTAGCTGGGCACTCAACTAGTCGTTTTTCACTAATACTGCTGCAGTTACTAACACTGCTGCAGTTAGAGTTTTGGGGATCTCTGCTCTAGAGCAGCGATGCGCAGCCTCTTGCCCGCGGGCAGACCAGCTGTTTGCGATTCACACGTATACTCACCGATTGTCACTAATACAGACAAATAAAGAGCGTAAAACGAGCGCTTACGATGGGACCAGGCGATCGTCGCTTAGCAAAAAGAATTAATTTGCCTTCGACTGTCGTGAAAGCAAGTGGTCGTCGCTTGAAATTCTTTTGTTTTATTTGCAGAAGCCAGACAACAAACAAAACTATCAAGAGTTTGCATATAACATACATACGTATGTATTTGTATACGTATGTTGTTTCATAATTTCGCAAGGCGTGCGCAGCATGACCCTGCTCGCTCAACATCTGCATGCAGACTTATTAAGCCCAAATTACATCAGCGATGTGGCAGCGGGCAGCGACGGTTTTCGGAATCAGCTGATGCGTCTAATATGAGCAGTGACTGCCAGACCAAACACAATAGAGCGTTCGCAGTATTTGGCAGTGACTTCTTTATATATTAGGTCTGTTTCCTTTTACCTTGGACACGTGGTGACATAAATTTACTTACCATTTTCATGTCTACTTTTTTCAATTAAAATAATCAATCTTGTTTCATTTTTTCCTCTGCTCTTTCTTCTTCTTTGCTTTTGCATCCCGCCAGCAATATTTGCTAGTGGAAATTAATTAAGTAAAAATTAAATTCTCTCCCGCTTGCTGGCATCAAAGTACGGAAACACAAAATTAGTAAAAAATATATTACATTGGATAGTACGGAAACAGACATAAGTTCACATCAACACTTTGAAGTTGGCTGCGATTCAAGGTAGCGGCTGCGAATTTAGAATTTGGGCGAAACGGAGCGGTGCTGCCAGCTGCCTCTGCTGTATTATGTGCCGCTTCATTACAAACCGTAGTTTCTAAAAATCAGCTGATTTCGAAAAACAGTCGCTGCCAAAGCCACAGCGCTATTGTAATTCCGGCTTTATTGTTTGTCGTTTTCCACTTTGGCCTACAGTAGGCGCACCAATACACACTAATTTTCGGAGATTCTTTGAATGCGTTTGTGTGCCCATCCCTGCTCTAGAGCAGGGCTGTCCAAATGCGATTCACTACCACAATCAAGCAACGACCGAAAAATGAGTGTGTGTTGGTGCGCCTACTGTATGCCAAAGTGAAAAATTACTAAAAATAATCAGTCTGCTTGCAGATGTTGAGCGAGCAGGGTCACGTGCGCACGCTTTGCGAAATTATGAAACAACACACATATATACATTTGTGTACATACGTTATATGCAAAATCTTCGTACTTTTGTTTGTTGTTTGGCATCTGTAATTAGAACAAAAGAATTTCAAGTGAAGATCAGCTAGCGACCACTTGCTTTCACGCCAGTCGAAGGCAACTTAATTATTTTTGCTAATCGACGATCGCCTAGTCCCATCGTAAGCGCTCGTTTTACGCTCTTTATTTGTCTGTAGTAGTGACAATCGGTGTGTACACGTACACAAGTGCTTACTCTCATTGCTCATATGAGTCGCATTTGGACAGCTATGCTCTAGAGTACAGAAAAATTGAGGGATAGTGAGAGAGTTTGTGTTTTGAGCGCAGAAGTGGAATGGAATAAATAAATATATGTACATATATATTACTCGTACATATTTGTACTCTGATGTGATGTTTTTCATTTACCCGTGCCGGTGAATTTTTCCGGTACTTTTGTACAGTTACATGAGTATGTTAATATCTTTTTTAATATGCATACACACATGTGAGAAACAAACTGTTTTTATTAAATTTTGTGTAACTTCACAAAAAGCCACAAACAAATAAAATAAGAGTAAGATCCCTGCAACAAAATGTGCGATTAATACCGAAAGATATTTGTCCCGGATTGATCTCTTTCGAGAACAATCGGTCCACAATTAGTCCCCGATTGTTCCCGTACGGGTATAAATGTAGACTAATTGTAGACCAATTGTTCCCGAACGGGTATAAATGTAGATTAATCGCTTTCATCCCGAACGGGTATAAATGTAGATTAATCGCTTTCATTCCGAACGGGTACAAATCTAGATTCCTTAAATGTAGAAATTTTACCAAAATATGCAATGTATTTAAAAAATTGTAGAACAACCCTGCAGTAAAAATCCGCAATGAATCCTTAATGAATCACTGATGCAATTCACCTATGACGAGGAGGCATCAGTGAATACTTTCATATAAAGACTGCTGAATTTTTCATATAAATGGTTTGCTTTCCTCAGAAAAAACAACAAAAACAAATAAAAATATACTGAGTTATTACGACAGTGATGAATATTCA
This sequence comes from Urophora cardui, assembly GCA_960531455.1. Classification (NCBI taxonomy): domain Eukaryota; kingdom Metazoa; phylum Arthropoda; class Insecta; order Diptera; family Tephritidae; genus Urophora; species Urophora cardui. The sequence goes on from OY482673.1 coordinate 6,703,496, forward strand.
ACAAAGAATCATCATTGATCCTTCAGCAGTGAAACAAATTTACTGCAGGGAACCGGTAAAACGAATTGAACACCCTTTCTTTTAATAACAATGATGAATAATAATTTTAACAAAATGTTGCCTAAAATATTCTATGAAAAAATCCTTTACATTACGCTCATATAATGCGTACTCAAAACTTAAAATTTTTTTTTATTTTTTTGTTGAGATTGTTTTACAAAAGTAAAACATTATAATATTTAATTTTACAAAAATATGCAATGTATTTAAAAAATTGTAGAACAACCGGTAAAACGAATTAAACACCCTAAAATATCCTATGAAAAAATCCTTTACATTACGCTGGTTTATACACTTTTATAACATGTGTTAATAGACACGCAAAAATGTATTGAAATCGGTTTATGACCACGCCTACTTTTTAACAAAGATATTTCTGGAACACCCTTTTGGAATTTGTAACGTGAAGTTTTTGTAACTAAAAGTCATAGAGGGATGCAATTTTGCACTAACAATAATATTTATATGCTTATTTGGATGATTGATACAAATTTTGAAAATGGGCGTGGCTGCGCCCTGTTTATGCAGCACTTGTGTCATATAAAATACACCCTATATCGAACAAACGCAAACAAACAATGAAAGCATACAGCTGAGTATCTAATGTTCGATTCCACTCGAACTTAGGCTTCCTTACTTGTTAAATATATAATATGCAAAAAAGGCATTGCATATCGCCGAAGGCATTTCCATCATATAAAATTTCTCGCCGGGCATTTTATTTGTGGACATACATACATACATTACCCGTATAAATTCAATGCTTGCGTTCAACTACGAAGCGATATAGTCAGGCGCAATGTTTATCGTTCGACAGTTGGCAAACGACTGATGAAGAGAGTAACTGTGTAACCTAAATCAAACGCACGCCGTCAATTTACTGTCAAAAATTTCACATGCCCATACAACTTGTATGGGAGTAACCGAAATTGAACGGCGTGCGTAAAAAGCAAATTCGACGCCCAATTTTTGTTTTGCGTGACAGTTGAAATTAAGCATTGTGGGTGATTGTTTGCAAAAAAATTGACACTTGCTTTTGATATCGTGTCTGTTAGGTACATATTCCACAAAATAACAAGATTTTCTCTGATTTTCTGTATTTTTCTATTTCTTTATCTGAACACGCACGCAAGTCAATTTCGGTTCAACGCATATGAAAAATTTGCGTGCGTGCGTTAAATTGACGACTTGCGTTTGATTTAGGTTACACAGTAAGAATACGTGTGAATTGACTTCCCACAATTGTGGTATGGGCTGCCTATGGCTGCTCTAGAGCATACATGGCCACCCAATGGCTCCAGTGACTCCGTTTGTCTCCCAACAACATCGCTGTGGCTCCGAGTGGCTCCCAACAACAAGCAAATCAATTTCGACAGAATAACACACATTTCTTTTTTTCACAGAAATCGTCGTCGCGGCGAGAACTCCAACCTAACGGTCCAGCTTCGACCGACATTCATTGTGTAGTTACGTCTTCATACATACATACATATGTACATATGGTTGTACATTTATATCTGCTACCTAGTTCTTGTTATTTAGCAAAATATTTGAATGCCTAGCTGCAGCATATCTATACATATGTATGTATGTAGGTACATTGTACATTTGTTCTTTTCAAAATGACATCTAAGAATAGAAAGTGCTCATGGAAGTATGATTTTTTTATGTATGTTGTTGCAATAAACCGATTTTTGGCAAAATAATATTTTTATAACTCCGAGAAGAAGGTTGTTGCAATTTTTATTGATGTTGTTGTCGTGTGGCTCCCTTATGCTTAATTTGTGGCCACCTATGCTCTAGAGCATAGCTGTCCAAATGCGACTCATATGAGCAATGAGAGTAAGCGCCCGTATACGTATACACACCGATTGTCACTACTACAGACAAATAAAGAGCGTAAAACGAGCGCTTACGATGGGACTAGGCGATCGCCGATTAGCAAAAATAATTAAGTTGCCTTCGACTGGCATGAAAGCAAGTGGTCACTAGCTGGTCTTAGCTTGAAATTCTTTTGTTATAAATACAGATGCCAAACAACAAACAAAAGTACGAAGAGTTTGCATATAACATACGTATGCATTAGTATACGTACGTTGTTTCATAAATTCGCAAAAGGTGCGCAGCATGACCCTGCTCGCTCAACATCTGCATGCAGACTGATTATTGTTATTCATTTTTCACTTTGGCCTACGGTAGGCGCACCTACACACTCTTATTTTTCGGTCGTTGCTTGATTGTGGTAGTGAACCGCATTTGGACAGCTATGCTCTAGAGCAGGGGTCTTCGTTTCATAGCACTGAGGTGCAACGCTCAACTCACACAGATTGTTATACTCTCTCGTTTTGTCGTAGTAAGAGCGCAAAAGTTAGGTGACCATCTACGACCGTGCGACGATTCAGTTGCTTGCGGGCAAGCAAAAAGATAACAACGTACACGCATACTTCGTTTTCATACGAACGTACACGCATACTTCGTTTTCATTGTGCGACGTGGTATAGCAGCGCATAAAAGCGAAAAATATATGCGTGTTCGTTGTTGTCTTTTTGCTTGCCCGCAAGCTACTGAACGATGCGACGGTAGTAGCTGGGCACTCAACTAGTCGTTTTTCACTAATACTGCTGCAGTTACTAACACTGCTGCAGTTAGAGTTTTGGGGATCTCTGCTCTAGAGCAGCGATGCGCAGCCTCTTGCCCGCGGGCAGACCAGCTGTTTGCGATTCACACGTATACTCACCGATTGTCACTAATACAGACAAATAAAGAGCGTAAAACGAGCGCTTACGATGGGACCAGGCGATCGTCGCTTAGCAAAAAGAATTAATTTGCCTTCGACTGTCGTGAAAGCAAGTGGTCGTCGCTTGAAATTCTTTTGTTTTATTTGCAGAAGCCAGACAACAAACAAAACTATCAAGAGTTTGCATATAACATACATACGTATGTATTTGTATACGTATGTTGTTTCATAATTTCGCAAGGCGTGCGCAGCATGACCCTGCTCGCTCAACATCTGCATGCAGACTTATTAAGCCCAAATTACATCAGCGATGTGGCAGCGGGCAGCGACGGTTTTCGGAATCAGCTGATGCGTCTAATATGAGCAGTGACTGCCAGACCAAACACAATAGAGCGTTCGCAGTATTTGGCAGTGACTTCTTTATATATTAGGTCTGTTTCCTTTTACCTTGGACACGTGGTGACATAAATTTACTTACCATTTTCATGTCTACTTTTTTCAATTAAAATAATCAATCTTGTTTCATTTTTTCCTCTGCTCTTTCTTCTTCTTTGCTTTTGCATCCCGCCAGCAATATTTGCTAGTGGAAATTAATTAAGTAAAAATTAAATTCTCTCCCGCTTGCTGGCATCAAAGTACGGAAACACAAAATTAGTAAAAAATATATTACATTGGATAGTACGGAAACAGACATAAGTTCACATCAACACTTTGAAGTTGGCTGCGATTCAAGGTAGCGGCTGCGAATTTAGAATTTGGGCGAAACGGAGCGGTGCTGCCAGCTGCCTCTGCTGTATTATGTGCCGCTTCATTACAAACCGTAGTTTCTAAAAATCAGCTGATTTCGAAAAACAGTCGCTGCCAAAGCCACAGCGCTATTGTAATTCCGGCTTTATTGTTTGTCGTTTTCCACTTTGGCCTACAGTAGGCGCACCAATACACACTAATTTTCGGAGATTCTTTGAATGCGTTTGTGTGCCCATCCCTGCTCTAGAGCAGGGCTGTCCAAATGCGATTCACTACCACAATCAAGCAACGACCGAAAAATGAGTGTGTGTTGGTGCGCCTACTGTATGCCAAAGTGAAAAATTACTAAAAATAATCAGTCTGCTTGCAGATGTTGAGCGAGCAGGGTCACGTGCGCACGCTTTGCGAAATTATGAAACAACACACATATATACATTTGTGTACATACGTTATATGCAAAATCTTCGTACTTTTGTTTGTTGTTTGGCATCTGTAATTAGAACAAAAGAATTTCAAGTGAAGATCAGCTAGCGACCACTTGCTTTCACGCCAGTCGAAGGCAACTTAATTATTTTTGCTAATCGACGATCGCCTAGTCCCATCGTAAGCGCTCGTTTTACGCTCTTTATTTGTCTGTAGTAGTGACAATCGGTGTGTACACGTACACAAGTGCTTACTCTCATTGCTCATATGAGTCGCATTTGGACAGCTATGCTCTAGAGTACAGAAAAATTGAGGGATAGTGAGAGAGTTTGTGTTTTGAGCGCAGAAGTGGAATGGAATAAATAAATATATGTACATATATATTACTCGTACATATTTGTACTCTGATGTGATGTTTTTCATTTACCCGTGCCGGTGAATTTTTCCGGTACTTTTGTACAGTTACATGAGTATGTTAATATCTTTTTTAATATGCATACACACATGTGAGAAACAAACTGTTTTTATTAAATTTTGTGTAACTTCACAAAAAGCCACAAACAAATAAAATAAGAGTAAGATCCCTGCAACAAAATGTGCGATTAATACCGAAAGATATTTGTCCCGGATTGATCTCTTTCGAGAACAATCGGTCCACAATTAGTCCCCGATTGTTCCCGTACGGGTATAAATGTAGACTAATTGTAGACCAATTGTTCCCGAACGGGTATAAATGTAGATTAATCGCTTTCATCCCGAACGGGTATAAATGTAGATTAATCGCTTTCATTCCGAACGGGTACAAATCTAGATTCCTTAAATGTAGAAATTTTACCAAAATATGCAATGTATTTAAAAAATTGTAGAACAACCCTGCAGTAAAAATCCGCAATGAATCCTTAATGAATCACTGATGCAATTCACCTATGACGAGGAGGCATCAGTGAATACTTTCATATAAAGACTGCTGAATTTTTCATATAAATGGTTTGCTTTCCTCAGAAAAAACAACAAAAACAAATAAAAATATACTGAGTTATTACGACAGTGATGAATATTCAACAAAGAATCATCATTGATCCTTCAGCAGTGAAACAAATTTACTGCAGGGAACCGGTAAAACGAATTGAACACCCTTTCTTTTAATAACAATGATGAATAATAATTTTAACAAAATGTTGCCTAAAATATTCTATGAAAAAATCCTTTACATTACGCTCATATAATGCGTACTCAAAACTTAAAATTTTTTTTTATTTTTTTGTTGAGATTGTTTTACAAAAGTAAAACATTATAATATTTAATTTTACAAAAATATGCAATGTATTTAAAAAATTGTAGAACAACCGGTAAAACGAATTAAACACCCTAAAATATCCTATGAAAAAATCCTTTACATTACGCTCATATAATGCATACTCAAAACTTACAATTTTTTTTATTTATTTATTGAGATTTTTTTACAAAAGTAAAACATTATATACTCTTTATTTAAATATGCATGAACATTTACAATTTTTTGACGATTGATATTAAAAATTGCCTTGGCTAACAACTTGGAAAAATCTACATTTGTACCCGTTCGTGCAGAAAGCGATTGATCTACATTTGTATCTGTTGGGGATGAAAGCGATTAATCTACATTTGTACCCGTTTGAGATGTGAGCGATTGATGTACATTTGTACCCGTTAGGGATGAAAGCGATTGATCTACATTTGTACCCGTTCGGTATGTTAGTGATTAATCTACATTGGTACCCGTTCGGGTATACAAATTGAACAATTAGTCTCTTCATAGGACATGCTCGAACAAATGCGATCAATTCGCCCCATATAAAGGGATGTAGAATTGTATTAGTCGCATGCTCCCTTGCGATTGATCCCGGACACGTCCCGCATTAATCGCATTTTTTGCAGGGATATACAGAATCATTATTACACACAGTCATTTTCAACCATCATCATTTCAACCGTTAAAAGACTGCTCGAGTAGAACAACGAACGCTGACTAGAGTTGGGAAACTATCGATGGCACTATCGATAGTATCGATAGTTTTTTTTTTTTTAGACTATCGAAGACCGTCGATGGTTTTTCAAAACTATCGAAGACTATCGATGGTAATGTATACTATCGATAGTTTTACAACTTTTAAATCTCCATCTCCATTTACATTACTATTTCAAGTTGTGAATAGAGAATATCAGCTATTGGTAAGTTTTGAGTCCTTGGTCAAAATGTCGCGTTTCTAATATTTTGGGCATAGGCGTGAATGGTTGGTACTTGTAAAAAAATAACCAAATTAAAAAAAAAATTTTAATTTCACATATTTATTGCAAAAAACCAAAATTTATTGAAAAAACTCAAAATCAGAAAAAAACAACCAAGTTTGGATGGAAACAACCAACAGTGGCATACGTGGTCTTGTGTGCACATACACACGTGTAATATGTATAAAATATGAATTTGTTGGCGCTAAAAAATTTTTTCCAGGAATCGTTTAAATACGATAGTACTATCGATAGTACTATCGATAGTGTATTTTTTTAAGACTATCGAAAACTATCAATAGTTTTTTTTAAACTATCAAAAACTATCGATGGTGCTACTATCGATAGTTTCCCAACTCTAACGCTGACTGAAATTAGCAAACACACAAAATTTCTTCGTTCCTTCCATGAATCATGGTTCCTTCAAGCCTTGACATGTTGAAATTCGTGAAATGGTACAAAATTCGAAACAAGTTTTTTTTTTTCAAATGTGTTGTAAGTTATTTTAAAATTGATAAACAATGTTTGATGAACACTTGAAAATATGTTTATTTTCAAATGATATATATGCTGATTCTCAACTTTAGAAACAATATTTTCTCAAACGTTTGATAATTTCTTTTTCAGTGTTTAATGGGGCTAAACAACAACTTGCTTGCTAATTTGCAACCCTGGTGTAAGCTATCAAAATTAATTCTTGTGAACGATAAAAATAAATAAATAGATTAATAAGTTTTGCATAAAATACGTAAATAGAAACAAATATTTTCATATAGCCAACCAAAAAAACAATGTTAGACGAAACGAAATGAGTATTTAGTTATACTATTCACAATAGCGCCATTCTTTTATTTTGCAACATTGCTGTTCAAATCACAAAATGCTAAGCACTTTCAATTCAACTCACTTAGCCAACTCAACTAGATTAGTTTTTGTTATTGCTTTCCATGTTGAGCTAGCTAGTGTTTTTTTCCAACTTGCTTGCAAAAAAATTGCGCTATACATACATATCGTCGTTTAAAGTGTAAAACCGCGTATCGACCAAGTACAAGCCGCGTAAGTGATATTTTTGCCAAACATGAGATTTCCCCAAAAACACATTCCTGGGATCCGACCCCATCAATTTATACAAGAATTTTAACATTGGAACAACGCGTCAAAATTCCTGTATGAATAGATGCGGTCGGACCCCAGGAATGTGTTTTTTGGGAAATCTCATTTTTGGCAAAAAGGTAATTTACGCGGTTTGTACTTGGCCGATACGCGTTTTTGCACTTTAAACGACGATATGTATGTAAGTATGTACATACATATAAATTTTCAGCAAAGTAAATTACCAGTAAAATTATTTTGCCGTAACGCTCAGAATCTGGCTTATAATCACAATTTTGACCGCTATGTGATACCTCTAAAACGTTTCCAATTGGGACCAAAATTTATACAGTTCTGATAACTTCGGCTATATTATTAATAATGGGTGAGTTTCTAAGACAAAGCTGCTCCACAACTGTTGAGTGTTTGTCTTAGAAACGCACTGTTGAGTAATTCCGCTCAGCTCAACAGTTGGCAACTTTTCGCCATTTTTTCCATCACAAATTTTGTTCGCTACTTCAGCTCAACATGTTGTGTAAAGCCAAACGGCTGATAAATTCATCGAGCCGTTTCTAAGAAGTAACTGTTTAACTCAACTGCTACACAACTGTTGGCAACTGTTGAGCTCAACAGTTGCGGAGCAGCTTTGTCTTAGAAACTCACCCAATAATAATAATTTATTATCAATTGGAGGAGCGGAACCGGAAAAATTGTTCATTTGATTTTTTCAGAACCTCCCTAATATATTCATGTATGCATTTATAGGTCTGTTTGGTGAGATTTTGGGTAGAATGCTATTTTATGTCAAACTCAAAATGATAGGAAAAGTTCAACAAACGCATTTGTACGAAATGCTATTTAGTGTCAAAAATGGCGCTTCGGAATAGTGTTGCCACAATCTCAAAAATTTTGGTATCACAAATTAATGCCTTCATGATTTTTTTTTCGTGGTCACGCTTTCCTTTACCGATCCAGGGGGGCGTAAAAACCGTTTATAAAAGGGGCGTTTCACCGTCCTCCGATCCTATATCTGAAGTCGGAACAGTCCGGAGGCCGATAGTTTTCGAAATATAAATATTTGCTTTTTCAAAATACCTTTATTTTGGTGCATAACTGATTGAAAGGACCACATAATCCTCTTTCTGGGGCAAAATCTACGTACCCATCCACAGTAATCCTTCATCGTCTTCATGAGGGAGTAGTTAACACCTAAGCGCAATTACATATGAATGATACGTAGATAATTTTTATTTTGGCTTAGAACAAATTTTATTTTTATCAAACTTTTGGTAGGACCACTGCCCATAGCAGGCATTTTGACTTAAAGGAGGGCAGCGCGACAAATATTTAAGAACTGATTCAATGACTCCAATTCAATTCCAAAATCAGCTCTGGCAACTAGATCACCCAGCTCGTTTGACCCATTGCATTTTATAGAACTTTTATATTAGTCGGTACAGTACCAAAGTATTCATATTTATTTGCATGTGAAATTTAAGTATTATCTTTATATTTTTATATTAAAAAAGACGATATCGTTAAAAGCACGAAAGTAGCTTACTTTATTAATTTTAACTTTTTTCTCAAAAATTTTTCGGTGTTAGAACCCAAAAGCAGCATATTTTATTAATTTTAATTTTTTTTTTTCAAACATTTTTCGGTGATACCAAAAAACCCATAAGTGCATCAATTTGTGATACCAAATTTTTTGAGGCTGTGGCAACACTGTTTACAATTTCTTCCTCTTCTTCAGAGATTTTGACACATTTTAGGAAAGTACCCACACAAATTCTGTTTGCGGATTCCTACAAATAGCTAGTCTTCTTTCTCGCTCACATCCTCTGATCCTCTCGCTCTTTTGTGGTAAAAGTCCTGCAACTCATACGCTTTCCTACACTCAACAAACGCTATTTATGTATGTTCCATGTTACAGTGTTCGCATTCAATACATATCACAGTGAAATTTGGTAATTGATTTGATTTTGTGTTTTTATTATGCCTATATGACACTACATTTTTTCCCTGGTTTTTTTGGTTTTGAAAACCCACCGAAAGTCAAAATACAAAAACAATTCTTCTATAGGTTGAAAAGAGACAAATACTCCCTCAAAAATAATTTCAAACTAAATGAAAATAATATTTATTTCAAAAATTATTTTTTTTGGAAATTTGATTTAAATTACTGAAATAAAAAAGTTATGAAACCCAAAGGGCAGGATAGCTTTGTATTCCGTGTTATAAAGGGAAGCCAGTACGCAATATAATTTTTCTTGCGGACTTCTTCTTTACCCTTACGGCCAAAGCAGAAGCTTACAAGAGGCAAATTTAAAATTTGTATTTCCATATATTTTTTTATTTTAAATATAATTTATTTTATGGTTGTCAAATTGGAAAAATTGTCAGAAAAAATGACCGAATGCCAAAAAACCTACCGAAATACAAGCTGGCTCGTTGGTTTTTAATCGCCTAGATGGTATTTTGTTTGTTTTTTTTTCAATATAGCTTGCTCGCTTACACCAACGCTAAACTGTATTTGACCATCTCCTTCACACAAAAAACCTGGCAGAATACCAGAAAAAAAACGTAGTGTCATATGGGCTTTAAATATATTTCTTTTAAAGGTCTTATAATGCCTATATGACACTACATTTTTTCCCTGGTTTTTTGGATTTGAAAACCCACCGAAAGTCAAAATACAAAAACAATTCTTCTATAGGTTGAAAAGAGACAAATACTCCCTCAAAAATAATTTGATTGACATTAAACTTCAAACTAATGCCTATATGACACTACATTTTTTCCCTGGTTTTTTGGTTTTGAAAACCCACCGAAAGTCAAAATACAAAAACAATTCTTCTATAGGTTGAAAAGAGACAAATACTCCCTCAAAAATAATTTGATTGACATTAAACTTCAAACTAAATGAAAATAATATTTATTTCAAAAATTATTTTTTTTGGAAATTTGATTTAAATTACTGAAATAAAAAAGTTATGAAACCCAAAGGGCAGGATAGCTTTGTATTCCGTGTTATAAAGGGAAGCCAGTACGCAATATAATTTTTCTTGCGGACTTCTTCTTTACCCTTACGTCCAAAGCAGAAGCTTACAAGAGGCAAATTTAAAATTTGTATTTCCATATATTTTTTTATTTTAAATATAATTTATTTTATGGTTGTCAAATTGGAAAAATTGTCAGAAAAAATGCCAAAAAACCTACCGACCCAGCCAACATTTATTATCGTGGAAGTGACTAAAAAGTAACTTCAAGAAGTTTAATTCAATCGCGGAAGATATCGCTTTCTCAACTTTTTCCTATCTTCGTTCGAGAAAAAGTGTTCCCCGTCAACGTTACGTCCATAAAGAGTCATAACCGACACTTCAGGAAGTATCTTCCAAGTGTCGTTTGGAAGAGACAAAAACGTTACGTACAAATAAACTAATAAGACACTTCCGGAAGTAACTTCTTGGTGTCATCTGGGAGACATAAAAGCGTCAATTATAATTTTACCCTCTATTTCCTCACTTTATATAAAACCTAAATAAAAGTACAAATGTGTACATATGTATATATATTTTCTCACTTCTTTATTTTTTATTACCACAGATATACACATACATACATACATCAACAAAGTTATGTACATATCACGTGTTGGTTACAGCAAATGTTTTCCTTCAGGAACAGATAGTTCATTTTCCTTTCGAAGAGAATCTAAAAAGGAGTAGAAAACCAAAACCTTATAGTTCTATGAAGTCCTAGAACATTTTAAGAGAACTTACCAAAATTTTTAGCAAGGAAAAACACCAAATGAAATTTTGAAGAACATGGTTTTCTTTAGGATTTCTTTGATTTTTGTTTAATTTATAAATTTAAAATTTGTTAAAAAAAATTGTTTTGACTTTCTTTTGGTTGTCAATACACAAATATCTTCTCCATTCACACCAAGAAGTAAGATACGCGATAGCAATGAAATTTGTTGTTGTACAGATAAAGATTGTCTGTCGAATAACGCCTAGAAGTGCCCCAGACGTTACTTAGTTGAGATAGACGATAAACCTCTCTTCCAAATGCTAGCAGGGGAAATACAAGCTGGCTCGTTGGTTTTTAATCGCCTAGATGGTATTTTGCATATATATAGTACTTCTATATTGATAGTATTCTATCTGTGCAATGTGTATGAATTCATCCAAAAATTTTGTGCAACTGGCTGTTCTGCGCATGCGCCTCAATTACATTTAATGACATCTGTGAATATCGGCCTTATGCCGGTGTGGTAACATAATTTACTTTACTGGTGAAATAAAGAATCTGGTACTTTAAACACTCTTTTCGTATTCTGGCAGCAGAAAATTAAGTTACCACCTCAATACGTGGTAATATTTTGTTACCATTTTCAGCCCGATTCAATTCCGTTCGTATGGAAATGCTTTGACAGCGTTACCATTTGTGCCAGAATACCAATTGAAAAGATGGAAACAATTTTCAGCAACATAAATTACCAGTAAAGTAATTTTCCGGTAACGCTCGGAATAGCAGTGTATGTGTGAAAAATACATTCAATTGAGTTCAGAGGCGTTTGAAAAAAAATTGATAGGCATCATTGTGTTCTAGGGGACTTATACCCCTTGGATTTTAGTTTTTGAATTTGTTTATAATTAATATAAGAAATTTGCCACATTTATTTTAAGATGCAAACTTTTGTGAATTTTGTTTATGAAAATTAGTGGAAATGTTCTAGAAAAATCTATTTTCTATGCACTCATATTTTTATGAATCACGGCGGAAGCGTTTCATGTTAAAACCCTGTGGTCCGATCCATGGACATTATATCAAAAAGTCGAATTCTGCCGTTTGAGGGTTATGTTTGTAAAGTATGTACGTTCGAATTCCGCCAACACGGTGAGTACTGCGAATTTCTAAACTGAATAACAGGACAATTTAGACAACGAACTTTTGGACACAGCAACATATGAGGACCAAAGTTCAGACTACGTTACTCTCCAAACCGACCTCAACAGGGGACCACAGGTAATAATATAACAAGACGGATGGAAGAAAGGACTACGAACCAATAGCTATATGTTCCACATATTTACAGGCGGATAAAAGGTGGACGGGTGGGAGCTGCAGTGTTTTGTCCGGAGCTTGGGATTAAAAAATCCTTTTTAGTCCCGGACTACTGCAGTATCTTTCAGGCATTGATACGTAAAGGCGATTCCCAGTGTAATCGCTTTTTTGGAAATGGTTGCTGCAGATCCGAATGTTTTTAACAACGTCGTCAGGCATCAGACCACACGCATGCATCCATTCTTTGCAAATGCTTTCGTCTTTTTGAAATCTATTTACTTATGTATATATATATTTATATAACCAATAATGCACTCAAAACGAAATACGTATGTAAAGCTATTTTATTTATTTTATCCCTTTTATTATCACAAATATAGCACCGCTTCGACATTTTTTAATTTTTTAATACGAGAATCAAATAATAAATATGTAAATTCCCTATAATTTTTTTTTTATGTGCCGTCACTGCGGTTTATTTTGAATTCATATGTCATTTTTCAAATTTGATTGCTCGGTTTTCTCTTTCTTTTTTTATATGTCTGTACTGTAATGTTGGCTGATGGAACTCGTAGGTATTACGAATATAGGAGTACTATATATATGGTATTTTGTTTGGTTTTTTTTCAATATAGCTTGCTCGCTTACACCAACGCAAAACTGTATTTGACCATCTCCTTCACACAAAAAACCTGGTAGAATACCAGAAAAAAAACGTAGTGTCATATGGGCTTAAGTAGGTTTAAAAATACAAAATGGGATATCAGGGCTGCACATTAACGTTATTTTTTTTATCAATAACCGAAAAAAATTTTGTTTTCAATTCAACTTTGAAAAATGTTAACGTTAAATGCTTAACAGAAAACTACAGTTTTGATAATTATCAAAAAAAAAATCGTTTTCTTCCCTGCAGGAAGAAAAAAATCAATTGCTAAAAGTAGTTGACTTTTAAGTGGTTATTTTGAGACAATTGAAAAAAATAATCAATTTGTATCAAACAGCAAGAAACCCATTTTTAATTAGTTGCTTTGTCATGCAGAAAAATCCAAAAAAAAGGAGAAATTGTGCATTGACAAAAGCTTTCAAATGCCTGATGAAAATATTTTTATTCAAAATTATTTAAACTGATAGAATTTTGCTGTGAAAAATCCCCTTTTTGGATTTGGGAAGCGAAGCAATGGAATAATATCGAAATTTTTGCGAATTCCATGAATGGAAACATGTATGTATGTAACAGGTACATCTGCAACCATTTCCCTTGTATTTTTTTTTTATAATTTTCTAAAAATTAATGAGGTTATATTTTGGGATCAATTATTTTTCACCCAAAAAAAGTTAGTTTATAGTTACCCGCTAAGTAATGCAGAAGTACACAGGGCTGACTTTTTTATCGCCATTCCCATACAAAAGTAGTTAGCCTTTTTCAAAGAAAATATACAATTAAAAGTGACCACTAGTGTCTTTGTAAACAGTTTAAAGTCAGTTTTAAGTTAGATGCACTTCCTGCAGGGTTGATTATCAAAAAACAAATATTGAAAAAGTTTCGTTTCGGTAGCCAACAAAAAAAAAAATTATCAAAAAAAATAACTTTAATAAAAAAAGAAGAAAATTCAAAGTGAAATGAAGCCGTAAAGCCCATATGACACAATTGAAGGAGATGGTCAAATACAGTTTTGCGTTGGTGCAAGCGAGCAAGCTATATTGAAAAAACCAAACAAAATACCATCTAGGGGGCTAAAAGCAATGAGCCAGCTTGTATTTCGGTAGGTTTTTTGGCATTCGGCCGTTTTTTCTGACAATTGTTTCAATTTGACAACTAGAAAATAAATTATATTTAAAATAAAAAATATATGGAAATACAAATTTTAAATTTGCCTCTTGTAAGCTTCTGCTTTGGCCGTAAGGGTAAAGAAGAAGTCCGAAAGAAAAATTATATTGCGTACTGGCTTCCCTTTATAACATGGAATACACAGCTATCCTTCCCTTTGGGTTTCATAACTTTTTTATTTTAGTAATTTAAATTCAAATTTCCAAAATAATTACTTTTTGAAATAAATATTATTTTCATTTAGTTCGAAGTTTAATGTCAATCAAATTGCTTTTGAGGGAGTATTTGTCTCTTTTCAACCTACAGGAGAATTGTTTTTGTATTTTGACTTTCGGTGGGTTTTCTAAACCAAAAATAGGACCGTTCGGCGGCAGCAAATTGCTGCAAATTGCAGAAAAAAACTGCAAAATCGCGTTTTTTGAGGCAAAAACGCAGTCAAAATTTGCAGAAGAGAGCGCAATTTTGACAGTTCATTGACAGAGAAAGCTGCAAAGTTTTACTGACAAAAGGTCCGTTCGGCGGCTGCAAATTGCAGCAATTTGCAAGCAGGGAAAAATATGTTTTGCTCTCCCGAAGAGAGAAACTTATGCAAATTTACTGGCATTTCAACGAACAGAAATTTGTCAAAATTTGCAGAAAATCAGCTGTTTGTCTTCACTCACAAGTGCATAACAAAATAAAAATTTGACGAAATGCAATCGAAGGGGAAACTAGATGTGCATTGTTCTCCGGGGACATTCCCAAAAATTTCAAAACAGTAAGCAATGGTGGTATGCATATACATACATATGTGTGTATAATTTTACATATGTACAACAATATATGACAAGTTAAAACGGTCGGACATATCCCGGAAGCTGCATGCTTCGTGACCAGTGAACCATAAAAATAATAATAAATAATTTTTTTCGGGTAGTCTTTTGAAAGGGTCGAGATTACAGTAGGGCTCGCTTCGGATGATTTTGTCACTTAATTCTTTGAAAAGTCTTTTTGAAATACGAAAATGAGTTCGGAACTCTCTTTCCGTATAAGCCGGAACTGTTTGCTCGACGTATTGCTTTATGGAATTTCTTGAATTATTTTCACATAAAACCAAAGCAAATTCCAGGAGTTCCTTGTTTTTATTTCTAAGTTTAACCAAAGTTTCATTTTCAATCTCGTAGAAGTATAAATTGTCTTTTATTACTCAAAACTATTTATTTAAGTGGACCGGCTTTCCATTAAGAAACCACACCCCGAGAAAAATCACTTCCTCAGAGGGGTAGAGGGACTCCTACAGATCTCAAAATCAAAAGTTGCCAGAGGCTTATAGTTTACGAGATATTTGTAGTTAAAGTTGGATGGGTTCATAGATATTACCCCAGAAAGATAACTCTGCCGGCTGATTGTTATTTTTTTAAAGCGCGACCCAAGGCCGCCACGCAAAAAGATGTTCTACACAAAAGCACTGTGGATCACTGTATACATATACATATATAACTCCAGAAAGGGATTTCTGCCGGCTGAGGTTTATATTTTTAAAGCACGGCCGAATGCCGCCAACGCAAAAAGGTTTTTCCTCGGTAATAGTGCGCAGTTTTGGTGTTTTGTTTGGTGGATTTTACAACTTTACCAACAAATATCTCATAAACTATAAGTCTCCGGCAAGTTTTTATTTCTGTTCTGACATCTGTGAAAGTCAGTTTTTTCGGGGCGTGCATCATTAATGGACAATTTTTCCATTTAAGTAGTATATGTATCTCCTATTTGCGATTCAACAACGCAGAATCCCGAGAGTGCAGACGATGATCCCACTGCGGTGTCATTAACAGGTTTCCTTTTAGCTGGTACCTTATTAACAAATTAAAACATTTAAATAAACTTTATAAATTAAAATAATATAATTTTCTCACTTCATTTTCTATTGAATCACATATATTCCCGATTTTCTTAGTTTTTTGACTTGAAATCACTTTCGAATTTTTTTTTAAATTGCAACCATATGATCGCAAATCATATGTTTTTTCAGTCTACTGAACTTTGCAACGACAAATTTCGTCAGTAAAACTTTGCAGCTTTCTCCGTCAATGAACTGTCAAAATTGCGCTCTCTTCTGCAAATTTTGACTGAGTTTTTGCCTCAAAAAACGCGAATTTGCAGTTTTTTCTGCAATTTGCTGCCGGCGAACGGTCCTAAAATTTGTCATTGCAAAGTTTGCGATCATATGGTTGCAATTTAAAAAAAAATCGAAAGTGATTTCAAGTCAAAAAACTAAGAAAATCGGGAATATATGCGATTCAATAGAAAATGAAATGAGAAAATTATATTATTTTAATTTATAAAGTTTATTTAAATGATTTAATTTGTTTAATAAGGTACCACCTAAAAGGAAACGTGTTAATGACAGCGCAGTGGGATCATCGTCTGCACTCTCGGGATTCTGCGTTGTTGAATCGCAAATAGGAGGTAGTATACTACTTAAATGAGAAAATTGTCCATTAATGTCGCACGCCCCGAAAAAATAACTTTTTTCACAGATGTCATAACAGAAATAAAAACTTGCCGGAAACTTATAGTTTATGAGATATTTGTTGGTAAAGTTGTAAAATCCACCAAACAAAACTCCAAAACTGCGCACTATTACCGAGTAAATACATTTTTGCGTTGACGGCCTTGGGCCGCACGTTAAAAAGATAACCCTCAGCCGGCAGAATTCCTTTTCTGGATTTATTCCTGGACCAATCGACAGTGCTTTTGTGTAGAACATAGGACACTGCACATTAAGCTTTCCCTTCGATTTCATTTCTTAAAATTTTAATTTTGTTATGCACTTGTGAATAAAAACAAACAGCTGATTTGCTGCAAATTTTGACAAAGTTCTGTTCGTTGAAATGACAGTAGATTTGCATAAGTTTATCTCCCCAGTTGAACTTGAAGAGAGATCTCCCCAAGGGAGGAATAGAAGAGTACTCCTTTTGACATCCTTTTGGAGGAACAGAGGAGATTTCCACCCTTTACTGCTCCCATGTTACTCCTTGTGGAGCAATATGGGAGGTCTCCCCAAGCCATGAATGGAAGAGTACTCCATTAAACGTCCTTTTGGAGCAATGGGAGAGATTTCTACACTTCACTACTCCCATGTTACTCCTTGTGGAGCAATATAGGAGATCACTCCAAACTATAAATGAAAGATAACTCACTCTGTCATCCTTTTGGAGCAATAGAAGAGATTTCTCCAAAATGTACCCCAATTTAAAACTTTTTGAACAAGCGACCCAAGTTTTTTTCCTTCATCAAATGAAATTTTTTTGAACAAAAGCGAAAAATAATTCATGAAAATATATTCTAATTGTGTATCGAATTGTGCAGTAAGTGCACTTACTAAAAAATAAAGAAAAAATTTAATTAACATGAGTGATAGATTAATATCAAAGCGGTATTTGAGGCGGCTTACGAACATTGTGAATGGATACAAGTGACTTGACTCTGGGATGTGTGTTAAAAAGGTCGAACAGCTGTGCTCAGCTGATTTCAGGGTTGCTGTTATGGCCCAATAACGATGGTGAAAGCAATAGAAGTTGCTCTTCTTCTTTCTGTTTTGTAGGTTGTTGATTTTACATTCTTGCACATGTTATTCGTGGAATAGCTGGCGTTTACGCTATCAGCGGGAATTGCGTTTTAGGAACTCAGCCTTAAATTCTTTTCGGAATTATGAATTGGTTTTTTCAATTCCCAATTCCGGAATTGCGTTTCTGTCTTGATTGCTACGACCTTGTCATTATGGTCCCTTTTCTTACAACAACCACATCCGGCCGCCATACCAATCTGTACCCCCGGAAGTCGCCGCCATACCAATCTGTCCCCGATTTGGATATTTTTCGATGACTTATCGTCTTTTTTTTTATCGAATTTCGACTATGCATCCCAGAGCCATTTCACTGTATGCTATACACTATGCTTACGAAAGCGTAGTTTAATTAATGACGATGGTGCTAGTGATATTCAAAGTGCTTGCTTATCTCAAAACAATACCGAGTGTGTGTCTAGCGAACCACTATTAAAGCGACTAGCAATATAGGCTATAGAAAGGCGGGTGGCTAGGGACCTTCTCCGCATTTTGGCCGAAAACAATTTATATCTTCCAACATCAAAAAAGACGAGGGAATATCAGCCAAATAATTTAATGTCCAATCCTATGCACCCAGAAAAATAATAATGTGAAATCAACCAAAAATCAACAAATTTTGTGGTTAATTTTTTTCAACACGATGCTTAATGTATGCCATCATGTAATCGTGTAAATTTAACACTACTGTCAAGTGTTAGTTTAACAGGATGACAACTGTAGAATTAACACTAAAAAGTACTGAGTCTTCCTGTTGATTTTACAATTTTAACTAGTTAATGTTACAATAAAAGCTGGTTAAATTAACACGAAATGGTCCTGTTGAATTAACAATAACATCTTTTTGATTTTACATTAAATTTATTGTTAAATTAACTAGAAAGTCTTGTTGATTGTACAATTTATTTTTTTAAATAAAAAAAAACATATAAAACATAAAATATATAATCATCACTTCAATTAAGCACATTCGTACATCACTCGCACAACTGACCAAATTGAAGGCGTCCTTCTCATACGAACACAAATGTACCGGCGATAGTTTATACATGGGCGATAGTACTATCACTTTCACCGAGTAATGTTTGGCCGCTAATGCAACAACCGCATGCTGCCCGCATTCGCTAAAAAACCTCCTCGTGATATTGCAACCTATGAAGAGGAAAAATAAAATATTGAACATTAAATACTTTTAGAAACAAAAATGTAATCCTCTTTTAACTCACCTGCAAACTGAAAATATAAATCGAAAACCCACTATCGCGAACTGACAATGATGCTAGACTCGCATCACTGCCACGGCACAAAATTTTCCTTTTTTTTTTTTTTTTTTAAATAATTTGCGTTATGCACGAAAATCAGACTTCAAATGATCAAAAAAATTATGTATGTTTCAAAATAGTTTTGACGTTCTTTTTTAACACTTTTTTTTAGATTACATTGACACTATGATCGTGTTGAATAAACCAAAATTACAAATGACGTTTATGTTTGAACATTGTTTCGTGTTATATCAACCAAATTTTATTGTTAATTGTGGTTCTTGTTGTTTTCACATTTGTTTTCATGTTGTATTAACACTAAAATTGGGACGTCATTTTTCTAACATTTTTTTTAGTTTATATTGACACTATCATCATGTTAAATAAACCAAATTCCAAATGACATTTAGGAATAAAATTTTATATTTGAATCATCTTGTATATTTTAAAATTTCTTCATGTTGTATCAACAATAAAATTTGGTTGAATTTACCAAATTTTTAGATGATAGTTACAAAGCCAAAATCATGTTTCAAATATCGTGTAATTTGAAAAAAATTGTTGCTGTTCTATGTGTAAAGATCGATCGTGTTAATTTTACATGAATCGTGTTGATGATTTTTTTTCTGAGTGTGGCACCTGGTGAATATTTCCATTTTGGTTTAGAAAAAGCTTTAAACATTCATCTGCGAGATATATGTACATATGTGCATGTCGAAGAAGAGACGTTATTCATTGATATTTTCTGCAATGGTTTGCCGTTTTATAAAAGCTCCTCCAAAACGCTTTGGCCAATAATAATAAAAAACTAAGATAGTTAACTAAGTTAATTACATATTTCCGTATTACCGTTTTCAGTTTATGTTCTGTTTTTATATACGAATACGCATAATAATAGTATGTAACAAACTAAATATATATACAAAAAAATTACATAAAAATTTTATGGAATATAATTAAATAAAAAAATAAATAATTTATTAAAATATGCAAAAATGCAATGCATAACGATGAAAGTAATCCCTTGTTGTTCATTTATGAAGGTTTTGTGAGTACTCCTTCGTTGCTCGCTTAGGAGGTTTCAAATGATTACTCTTTGATTGCTTACATAGGAGGATTGGGGGAAGATTTGCCACAGCTCTTTCATTGCTCGCTTAGGACGAACGGAAAATGGTACAAAAATCTCCCTCATTGCTCCTTTAGGAGGTTTCCAGAAGACTCCAAAACTCCCCCGTTGCTCGATTATGAGGTATACGGAAGTATTAGCAAAAACTCCCACATTGCTATTTTGGGAGGAGAAAGGGAGTTTTATCTATTACTCCCTTTCTAGGATATACAATGTTAAAAGCGAGTACAGAAATTTGTATGAAAATACGTAGAATTAATAGGGAGTAATGGGGAGTAATCCAGTACTCGCAAGGGAGTACTCCGGGATTAATAAAACGATGATCCCCAGTCCTACTGGGTCTTTCGGAGAGCAAAACATATTTTTCTTTGTTTGCAAATTGCTGAAATTGCAGCCGCCGAACGGACCTAATACCAAGGAAAAAATGTAGTGTCATATAGGCATAAGCCCGAAACAATTTTTTATTATTATTTTGTTTTTGATAATCAACGAAACGAAATAATTTCAATAATTTTTATTTGATATTGAACAAAACAAATTTTTTTGTTGATATTGTTGTGCAGCCTTGTGTGATATATGAATGTACATATATAACTGTTCACCATTTTTTCTCGACTACACCCTTTCAACAAGTACTTCGGAAAGTGTTAATTTAACTTCGGAATAGACAATTGTACTACCGGAACCATTTATGAAATTTTATAAAATAACACTTTCCGAATTACATGTTGAAAAGGTGTAGTCGAGAAAAAACTGTTCACCAATGTGCCGTATTAATAAAAACCAAGCAAATGCAAGATTTCGGAAATTTGACATTACTTTGTATGAAGTAAATTTCAAAATTTGAGGAAAAGGTCTGAAGTCTTAAGCAAAAAGAAAATGCTTGCCTTTATTAATATGACCCAATATTTCACATTTTGTATTTTTAAGAGCTATAAAATAAATACATATATTTAATATAAAATGGTTTCGGAAGTACAATTGACTATTCCAAAGTTAAATTAAAACATTCCGAAGTATTTCTTAAAAAAGTGTAGTATAGTCATTCTTTCAAAGTTGAAATTTTCGAAAATTTTAGAGAAATTGGTGTCTTCTTTTCATAAAATAATAACACTTTTTTAGTCGTACATGGAACGTAGTAACTTTGTACATTTAGAGTCCTATTCTGAGCATTACCGCAAATTTAGTTTACTGGTAATTTATGTTGCTGAAAATTTTTACCATCTTTTCAATTGGTATCCTGGCACAAATGTAACGCCGTCAAAGTATTTTTTATACGAACGGGATGGAATCGGGCTGAAAATTATACAAAATGTTAAACCCATATGACACTAGTTTATTTTTCTTGCATTTTATGCTTTATTTAGTGCGAAGGAGATGGTCAAATTCTGTTTTGTGTATGTGCAAGCGACAGTGGCGGATCCACGGGGGGTTTTGGGGGTTCAAACCCGCCCCCCCTTGTGGTTTATCAAAGATCCCAAATTAATGCCTTTATAGATTCTGCGCCCAAATTTCCCAAACTGATCAAGGAAAACTCTATCATTCCAAAAGCAATGGTTGGACCACATAACATCCAAAATATGTACCTACATGCGAAAAAAGTTCATGTAGGTACCTTTGGACGCACGTGCATAAAATCAAATTTGTCAAATGCTATTCGCAAATTGCCAAATCGCAAATTTATTTTCTTTTCTTTCTTATCCCTATTTTTATCGGGATTGTACAGAATTAATTTGGTCAGAAATGTCTGAATCGTTGGAGAAATTGCCTTTTTCAGAGGCATTTCGCAATTCTTGTTTAAATTAATCTTTTAAAAATTTGAGTATATAAACACAAGAACTTCAATAAAGTAAAAATTCTATTAAAAATATAAATATAACCAAAAAGTACTACATACATATATTCTTATTTATTTTGGCTTTAAATGGAAGGGTAAGTGAAATTGATGATCAATTTCCCACCAATACCATACGATACTCATTCGCACGTACCAATGCAAAAATATACATACATACGTTATACATGTTATTTAGAACTTCAATTGAAATCTCCTGCACTTTATGTGATGACATACATATTGTTAATTTGGAGGGTTTTGAGTTTGGTGTTTTTAAGGTGCGGGAAATGGCGCAACTAGTATATAGAATAATAATAGTAGGTGGTATTAGTCCATATTTTCACCAGCGCACATAGGTAGATTTTCAAGTTTTATGCAGCCAAAAATATTTTATTGTCTACATCAGGGCTGCTCACCTCATAGGCACTCAAAGCACAATTTTTTTTGTTTTGTTCCGAATCATAGGCACATATACATATTTTCACTTCAAATATGAAAATATATATAGTGACTCAAAAAGAAAAATCATACGCCAAAGTTTTTAAATTTATTTCAAAGAGTTCTGTCGAAAATTTTACTTTCTTATTTTAGTTTAAAAATATAGACAATTTTTCAATAAAAATCGTTTTAAGCAAGATTTCTGAGCTTATGGAAAAAATCCGAAAAATCCTAGAAATTTCTGAAAGTGGATTAAAAATTTCAAAGCAAGGCCATAATTTATAGAAGATTTTGAGGAGATTTCTAAGTATAATGTTATGTAGCCAACCAATTTTAGTGTAAAAAGTTAAATTCTCAATGCTGTGAAAAATTCCGTCAATTTTAGAAGTTTTTTTCTGTAGGGTGTAGGGTGAGACCGTTCCAATTAAAATTTCCGAAAAGCCAATGAAAATTTTCAAAATTGGATGTTGCATATTGTTATATTAAAATTGAATGAGCTGCAAAATTGCATACTCAAAACTCTTCTAAAAAATGTAGCTTTAGGATTCTTAGCCCCTTTTTATGATAAGTATTTCCTTGACTTTGAAAAATCGGAAATACTAAAAATACGAAAGCAGGTAATTTTCGAAATAGGCCAATTTTTAATCCATTGTTGATAATTTCTGCCTTTGCATTTTTCCGTATAGAAATTGACGGGTAATCGATCGGAGGCGATAATATAACTAAAATTCTTTTGAATTAAAAAATTAACAATATTTTTTCAAGAAAGGCCAATATGCTTAAAAGCTTCAAAATGGTGGGTCTTTTATTATGCTAGGTTGACGATTTCTTCAATAAATAATGATATTTACCTGAAGCACTCCCGTTGTCTATAAAAGCCGAGAAAACCGGTTTATTATCGCCCGGTCTATTATAAACGTAGAGCGATTTTGGATTTTGTATTTGCACCAATTTTAAAATTTTAAATTTTGGCCGCATAAATTCGTAAAATCTACCTATGTGCAGCGTCTGCCCTTAAAAAACATCTTCCAAAAAAAGAAATTTTCAAAACCCCCCCCTTGCCGAAATCCTGGATCCGCGCCTGGCAAGCGAGTATGGTGTATTGTAAAAAGCTAACGAAATACAAACAAAATACAATCTAGGCTGTTAAAACAAACCAGGCAGTTTGTATTTCGGTAGTTTTTTTTGACAGTCGGCTGTTTCTCGTTAGTTTTTTTTCTGACAACTAATTTTATTTGACAACTACATATATAAATTCAGCATTATGTACTTTGTCGATGAGGTGGAAAACGTAAATATCCACCAATTAATTTAGTTTTTGCATTTAACAAAACAATTAAAATTTGGGTTTTGAAAAATATATTCAGTTTAAATTTTCGTTCATTTCAAATAAATGTCAAGTCATGGCCAATTCAAAGAATTTTAGAGGCAATGTTTGTCTCTTTTCAACATACTACAGAATTTTTTTTTTTTTAATTTGACGTTAGGTAGGTTTTTCAAACAAAAAATACAGAGAAATAAACTAGTGTCATACCACGTATTGAAGTGTTAACTTAATTTCCCTGCTACCAGAATACAAAAAGTGTGTTTAAAGTACCAGATTGTTAATTTCACCAGTAAAATAAATTATGTTCTCACGTCGGAATAAGACCGTTAGTATATGTTTTAAGGAATTATTTTCAGATACAATTTATGCTGGATTCTTTAATTTTTATTTTAACCTTTGATGTTATAAGTATATACAGAGCGGGAGGTAACGGGTTTCCCCCAAATTTATAGGCTTATTATTAGTTTTGTTCGTTTACGGATATTTTTTGATGTTTTTCGAAAACTTTTAAAAACAAACACTTTGTCGCCGTTTTTTTACGCCAAATCTCCAACAGAAGAGAACCAACTGAGAGAGAAAACTGACATTTCATTTTGTGAGAAGCTGTTGAATTCTGTTGGACAAATTTTTGCCAACAGCAATTTTCCAACAGGAAAACAGCTGATCAAACAACAGCTGACTTGAATTTTTGCAAGTAACAAGATTTGCAAAATAAACAATTAATTATAAAATTGGAAAAATACACTAAATTGGCAACAAATATGGATAAATTAAATATGCAAAATAAGTTACATACTTTTTGCGAAGTATTTATATGCATATTATGTACCTTAGTAAATTGTAATCTCCTTTGCGGGAATATATATTAACGGGGCCGCTGTGGTGCAGTGGGGAGTGTTGTGGCCACTGTGGTGTGGCGGACAGTGGCTAGTCTGCTATACCAGAGGTCATGGGTTGGATCCCCAGCCTGGATAGAGGGAAAATTTGTATATAATGATCCACGATCCGATAACAATTAATTTTCCAGAGGGTAGGGGTGGTCTCACAGATCACAAAAAACAAAGTACTACCCTCCGGACGCTTATAGTTCAGGAGACATTCCTTGTTAAATTAATGTATGTATGTGTAGAACATCTTTCTGCGTTGGCGGCTTTTGGCCGCGCTTCAATAAAATTACCCTCAGCCGGCAGAATTCTCTTTCCGGATTAATATCCATGGAGTAATCCACAGTTGTTTTGTATAGAACACCTTTTGCCTTCAGCCGCGCTTTACAAAAATAACCCTCAGCCGGGAGAATTCTATTTCTGGAGAACTTTAATATTATAATTTAATAATAGTTGAAAGTGTTAACATAAGATCAATTATCATCTACAGAATATTTCCTGAAAATTTCACTGAGCCTGGATAGACAACAAATTCTAACTAAAACCCAATTATCCGGATTTTAAAAATAGCAGCCACTCTAGGCAGTGGGTGGCACACCCTCCGAGAATAGTTCTGCAGTGGGTCGGCTTCAGTATAATGCGCCCGCCGTATTTATTTTCAAACCACTGGAACTTTCGGGAAATCTTCTAGGGATGTAAATTTTACTAATTATAACACTCCCGATGGCTCCGCAGATATAATTCGAGAAAGGAAATTTTGCTGGCTGGGGCTATTTTTTTTAAAGCGCGGCCAAATGCCGCCAACGCAAAAGTTTGTTCTACTCAAAAGTACTGTGGATCGGTCCGTAGAGGGTTATTTTTTTAAAGCATGGCCAGGGCCGGGTGCATTAAATTCAAATCTCTTCTGCGGGGCAGCAGACGCGAAGACATACTGCGGTGGAAAACAGTATGGACATGGGTACAAAGAAAAGCAATTGTTAGTGTGATAATTATTACAATGAAATCCTATTTATTAGATAGTAACAGCGAACCCCAGCGGGTTAGGGGGTCTAGAATATACCCGTTGTAAGGAATGCCTGTCGTAAGACGCGACTAAAATCCACCGGCCTAGAAGATTGATTATGGCCAGAAAAAATCGTTCGCACGACAGTCGGGCTAGTGTCAGAAGGGACTAGTACCCGAGCGTACCGGATTTATCCGGCAAAGGACTGTCACATCCCCTACACTCCCCAAAACCTTCGGGGAGTGTCTTGGTGGCTACAACAACATGAAGTTAATTGTGTTGCAGATACATACATATGTGCATATATCTCCACTGTTTTCAGGCAGAATTGTAACTCCATTAGCATTTATATAGAACAAACAGTGCCGATTTATTGTAAAAGAGAGTTCCGGATGCATTTCCGAACTTCAAAAAACCTTTCCCGAGCCTATGCGAACGATTTTTAGATTGAGGAGGTTATCGCGAGGTGACAAAAGACTGACCAAAACGAAACCCAAAATGAATCAAAAGAAATTAAATAAGAAAAAACTATGTTTTATTTTATTATTTTTATGTTATATGTACATATATACATAATTAACAGCAATAATTTCCACCAATTTTATTATCATTTTAATTTTAATCCTTTTTATCCTTTGAATTTGGGGCTTGTGAATGTAAATAAAAATCAGCTGTTTGCCAAAGCTGTTGAACTCTGCAAATTTTGTGTTCGTTTACCTCTTACGATATTTTTCTCTTGTGAGAGGATAGGTGACATTTTTCTCCAACACCTGGCTGTTGGAGGCTGCTGAGTAAATGCTGCTGGAGAAAGTACGCGAACAAAGCTATTAGCACATGATTTTTATTTTTATTTTTGATTAATGCGGGCGAACACTGTGCTTGCTGACGGAGTTGATGGAGAAACAATTTCTTTTGATTTATTTTCTTGCCACAAAAGAGAACCAGCCGAATAGTAAGTTAAGAAGAGAAAGGAAGAGAAATCAATGGAAATTAAGTTACATTTGGTGATCTGCAGAGTGGCTGAACAGTAGGAGTGAGTAATGACACGATTTTTTGGGAGTTGACACATAAGCACTGACTCACTAAAAAGAGTCGACTCACTGAGTTGGCACGAT
Source organism: Urophora cardui (assembly GCA_960531455.1). NCBI lineage: Eukaryota > Metazoa > Arthropoda > Insecta > Diptera > Tephritidae > Urophora > Urophora cardui. Next base: position 6,730,317 of record OY482673.1, read on the forward strand.
TGTGCTACAACACGTTTGTGTTACAGCACGATTGTGCTACAGCACATATTACTTTCGTGCTATTGTCAACCAAAAAGTGTTCCTGTGTGCTATCAGAGACTGTGTCAGTGAAAGAGTCGCTCCGATGATGATTTGATCTTTGTACGAGAATGGGATATAAATCAATAATATAATTGAAGTGATAGGTGTGGGTGGGCAAATATACGGAAAATTAATTAATTAATTAATGTCGTTTTTGTTGTTGATTATTGATTTAGACCTACATATGTAGCTCTGAGATATAGGGTATTTAGGGATTTTTGAGATGTTCATTAAGTACACATATTGGGCTATCTGATGGATAAATAAAATATACATATGTGTGCCAATATAAACTTAGTTGATAAGATCAATTACAAATTTCAAATGAATGTATATTTTTATATATGCACGATATACGATAATGGGTTAAAGTCCAAAAGTTGGGAAAAATCATCTAGCTTCTGAATATCATAACCAAATTTACCAAAATTAAGGGGAACAACCGAAAAAAACCCAAAATATGTGTCCATACAAAAACGGGTTAGTGTCCGAAAGTTAGTACAATTCATGCAGAATACACCTATATACACCAAATTTGCCTAAATCACCTGGAACAAATGAAAAAATGCATAAATAGGTGACCACCCCAATACCAAAATACACCAAGTGCCATATAAAGTAAGCATGCACAAGATGACACTTAAATAAGAGGCGAAATCGAACGTGCCAGCGGAGTCGAGTGTGCTAATGAGTTAACATGCTATAAACGTGCCAGCGAAGTCAAGTGTGCTACTGAGTTAACGTGCTATAAACGTGCCAACGGAGTCAAGTGTGCTACTGAGTTATAATTTTATCGTGAGGTGAGCTTGAGCGTGCAGCTCACTGATGGGAGTTGACACGGAGTCATGACTCAGTGCTGAGTTACCCAAGCTACTGAACAGTCTTCTTTGAAACGTTGTTGAGCTGAGTTTAGAGCGTGGTTGTCGATTGTTGATTATGAGTTGCAATTAATATACATAGTTGATTCTTCACCTGACTTATTTGTGAATTATACATATCTATGTATATGTACATACATATATACGTAAACATCTTTATTTTATAATCCTTTTAAGATGTTTTATGGAAAATCTACTCAAAAAAAAAAAAGAAAATAGTGTTCAAAATAGTAAAGCAATTTCTTTGACCGCTCCATATATATTTTTTTCTTTGTGTATGTATGTATGTACTAGAGATGAGTGAAACTGCGATTTTTCGATATCTGTGATTTCGGTGATTGCTATTTTTAAATCACTGTGATTTTAAACTGCTATTGCGATTTCATGGACTGGTATAAAATCATCAGTTACCGGTAGAGATTAATTTTGCGTTTTCTGAGCGATATAACCTGTCTTTCTTTTATGTTAACAAAATGATAGCAATAACAACGTATTCCGCAGTAATATCGCTGTTTGTAAATATTTTTCAAAGACAAATCGTAAATTCAATAATTTTTTTTTCTTATATTTCTATATATGTATGTACGTATGTGGTCTGCTCAAAAGTGTAAACAAAAAGAAATTTATAATGCTTTTGCGATTGCGATTCACATAGGTGAACTGCCTACTTGGTACATCGATAGCAGTTCCCAATAAGTAGTGAACTGCTATTATGAAAAAGTGATCGCAATTGCGATTTGCGATTTTTTATTCACAGTGAAAAAATCACTGTTTGCGATATATCGCTCATCACTAGTATGTACCTACGTATATGTATTAATAATGAAATATATTTGTGCGTTTTCGTTATGGTTGCTCCCTTTTTCTTGTAACGGCCAGTAAAGTAGTTATTGGTTGGTTTTTTCTTTTGTGAGAAAGGGTCAAACCGGTTTCCTGTCGCGCAATGGTAACCACGGTTGCCACTTTGGGCCACTTTGGACCAAATTTGGTCCTTTTTTGTCTTTGAGCCACTTTTTTCGGATTTGGTCCTTTTTGAGAAGTATTAAGAACAAACGTACTTTTCTGGCCGGGTAATATTTTTCAAGAATGTTCACCTACACAACACTGAACGTTTAAGGCTAGCCACAAATGACGGTAGAAAATGCGCAGAACTTGGACAGAAAGCCATAAAAACGCGCGTCTTCATGTGTGTACATTGCCCGAAATACAAAGAAATCGAGGATTTTTGTAAACCAGCGTTTTCTGCCTGCCCAAGTTCTGCGCGTTTTCTACCGTCATGTGTGGCTGGTCTAAGTGAAAGGACAACACTCACTGTAGACCTGTAGGCAGGGATGTGATAAGTGGGCTTTTCCTACCAAAACTGGTCGGTTTTTTTCCTGTTGGTCGGATGGACGCACGATTTGAATTTTGGTAGGTTTTTACCTTCCTTCAAGTAACACCAATTATTTGCTAGATTTTGCCACAACACTGTTGAAAGAACGTTTGAAAGTTCATGTATTCATGTCTCTTTCTCGCAGCAACAGTTTGCTTGAATACTTTTTGTGTTTCTCTTCGGCAGAGTTTTGTGTAAAGTGGATAAAATAAGGTGAACGCATACGCATGAAAACCCTTTCTTCATTTTTTAGTTTGATGAAAAATGCGCTTAATGAAAATTGCTTTGGCGGGCTCACAAAATTTATTTTTAATCTGCTTACGCTTCCACACAGCTCTGCTGCACCGGGGCGCAGATTTTCTACACTTTCTTTAATATAACGAAACTCAGAAACGAATTAGAAATAAGCACTATGCACAAAAAAAATCTTAGATTCAATTTTGATATTTAATTAAAGTTCTGATCTCATTTGAATACCTACTTGGACCTACCTGTTAAACCATAGTCGTAACCATTTTAAAAGGTTAACATAGATTACATACACAAATTAATATACATACATATGTATAAACGCATTCGTATATTATTATTTTAAGCTAAAACATGTGAAAATACTTGAGGAGTGATATGTATGTATAAGTTCCTATATATATACCAGTTAAATGAATATATAAAAATACATAAATTTTCAAAAACCAGCTTAAATGACGAATTTTGTGAAAAAAAATTTTGGTCGGCTGAAAGCTATTTTGGTAGGTTTTTGAGACGAATTTGGTCGGAAAAAAAATTTCAAAGTGGCAACCCTGTCTGTAGGCAAGGTTAGGTGAAAAAGAAAAAATGACGGAACTCATTTAGGTGAATATAGCGGACAGTAGCAGCACAGAGTTGCATTTGAATTGCTATAAAAAACTTTAGAGCTTGGAAACAAAACAAAACTAACTTTTAACTTCAGTTATCCTTCGTTGATTACTTAAAAACACTTTCCCAATCTGTTTTAAAGAGTGCACTTTGATATAATTATTTATTATACAACTCTACCACGATCTTAAAATAATTTTTTTCACATATTTTCGCTGCGCCGGCAACCCTTTTCTGTCAATGGAACCAATTTTGGTGAATTTCCCAAAATCCCATCTCAAAGCTTGCCTACAGTTCTACAGTAGCCGTGTTTCACATACGGTGATCCTAACCCAGATAAAAATTTTTGCATGTAAATGCAACAACAAAGATTTCAGCTCGATTAAACCAGTTAAATTGCTGGTTCAATTTCTGATCCGCCCTTTTCGATTTGTTTTTTCCGTGCTGATTTGGCAGCACAGTGCTTTTTTGATTTGGCAGAACTGAAAAGTGACATTTGTGTATGTATACATATATATAAATATACCCTGCAGTAAATTTGTTTCACTGCTAAATGATCATTGATCATTCTTTGTTGAATATTCATCACTATCGTTTTGCGTTGGTGCAAGCAAGCAAGCTATATTGAAACACCAAACGAAATACCATCTAGGCGGTTAAAAACCCATGAGCCAGCTTGTATTTCGGTAGGCTTTTTGACATTTGGCAGCTTTTCTGACAAATTTTTCAATTTGACTACTATAAAACAAATTATATTTAAAATAAAAAATATATCTTTCCCCGTAAGGGGAAAGAAGAAGTCCGGAAGAAAAATTATACTGCGCACTGGCTTATCCTTATAACATGTAATACATAGCTATCCCGCCATTTGAGTTTCATAATTTATTTCAGTAATTTAAATTCAAATTTCCAAAAAAATAATTTTTGAAATAGTTATTTTCATTTAGTTTGAAGTTTAAAGTCAATCAAATTGTTTTTGAGGGAGTATTTGTCTCTTTTCAACGTACAGAAGAATTGTTTTTGCGCTATTATAACTCTGACGAGTTTTATGGCCGAGCTTCTCTCCCAATTCGAGGTGTGCTCCTTTTGTTTTTCCTACCATTGGACAGTTTTATGCCGGCTCCGAACGGAGTCATATAGGCATGAGGAAAGCAAACCATTTATTTGAAAAAATTCAGCAGCCTTTATATGAAAGCATTCATGATGAATTTCATCAGTGATTCATAAAGGATTCATTTCAGATTTTTACTGCTGGGTATATGTTGGATATGCTTCTTCTTCTTTTTAGTTCTTTGCAAGTGCAGCCAATTTTCATTATGAGCCGGATTGTTTCAGTAAAAATTTATCTTAACCCAGACCCAGATGTAATAACTGAAATGCCCCTAGTGACAACACTGATAGCAATAAAGCTGATTCCACATAAAACTTTTTCCGCTTTGCGTTACGCCGCTTTCTATGTCAAACAACGCAAAACTGAAAAACTATGCCACAATGAACGCTGCAACATCACTCAAAAAATATTTATTTTCTGAAAAATCTCTCATTCTCCGTTTTATTTACAAAAAAGTAAATAAGAAAATAAAAATCTATTAAATTATTTTTCAATTGTGTGAAATTTAAATTTGTTTATTTACATTTGAATTAAAGTGAAACTGAAAAAAAATTTCAACGCCCCCAAAAGTTGAGATTTGGGTAACTTTGTGCTTTACGTAACTTCGGCGTTGCGTTACTTTTTGTTATGTGAGAAACCTCATATAGATACATGTATTTTAATCTCAGCTGTCACGCAGAAAGTGTCACGTAGCGCAACACAAAGTTCTATGTGGCATCAGCTTAATCGATGGTGGCTTGCTTTAGAAAACGTAATTGCAAGAATTTTTGAGTAATGGGAACCATTACAGCTCTATTTTTTATCTTCGTGCCTAGAGGTTAATGGTATACGTGCTCGAGAATTAGCTCAATCGATGGCAGATGCTAAAATAAAAATATACTTTATTTTTTATCTTACATAAAAAATGATCAATAACTTAAACAAAGAGTTTCAATCAGAGAAGGTCCGGTTACCGTTTTCGTATTCACAATTAGAAACAAGTTTTAAATTAATTATGGGTCATTTCATGCAAAATAATTTTATTAAAAATACTACAAGTCTTGAAAACTGACATTTACGATGAAAAAATTGTCTTTCATTAAAAGATATTTTGATCGAAAATAAAACTGTGCAATTTCTGGCAAGCGATAGATTTACCGAATCCGAAAGAAGAATGATAAAGAAAATATTTTAAGATTTCGAACATCTAATTGAATGTGATATTGATGTAATTACCACGCAATGGAAGCTTTTATGGTTGACCAATACTGATCTTAAACGTGATATGGATGTTGGTGCTTTTTGGGAGAAAGTTAGTTTGCATAAAAATGGGGTACCCTGACATAATCCCAAGGGGCATAATCCCAATTGGGATAATGTCATTTTCAAGCCCAAAAACATTTCAGCAGTCTTTCTTAGATTTTATTACATTAAGCAAAAAAATTAAAGCTGACAATAAAGTTAATGTTGTTATATAATAATACATTGAGTACCTATATGTATAAGATGAAATACTTAAATACACATGTTCTCAAAAAATTACATTAAAACTAAAAAATTACATTAATTACTTTTTTCAATAAAACGATAGGTATATAAATATTTGTGTACATTGTATATACATATGTCTATAAAAAGATGAAAACTTCCAAATTTTCGGCTGCGGCGCTTTTTTTTTTAATAGATCGATAGGTGTATACATATGTATTTACATATGTCTATAAAAAGATGAAAATTTGGAAGAAAAAATCGCGCGATTTTTGATTCCAAATTTTCGCCTGCCGCGCTTTTTTTTTTAATAGATCGATAGGTATATACATATGTATGTTTTTTTTAATAGATCAATAGGTACATATATAAATATCTACATGTCTATAAAAAATAAAAATTTGGTAGCAAAATGGTATACGTGCTCGTCCCAAGGGGCATAATCCCAAATTTTTTATTTGGGATTATGTCACTCCCCCTAGGGTGACATAAGCCCAACTTTTTTACTTGGGCTTATGTCACCCTAGGCGTAGTGACATAATTCCAATTGGGATAATGTCATTTTCAAGCCCAAAAACATTTCAGCAGTCTTTCTTAGATTTTATTACATTAAGCAAAAAAATTAAAGCTGACAATAAAGTTAATGTTGTTATATAATAATACATTGAGTATATGTATAAGATGAAATACTTAAATACACATGTTCTCAAAAAATTACATTAAAACTAAAAAATTACATTAATTACTTTTTTCAATAAAACGATAGGTATATAAATATTTGTTTACATTGTATATACATATGTCTATAAAAAGATGAAAATTTGGAAGAAAAAATCGCGCGATTTTTGATTCCAAATTTTAGCCTGCGCCGCTTTTTTTTTAATAGATCGATAGGTGTGTACATATGTCTATAAAAAGATGAAAATTTGGAAGAAAAAATCGCGCGATTTTTGATTCCAAATTTTCGGCTGCGGCGCTTTTTTTTTAATAGATCGATAGGTGTATACATATGTATGTACATATGTCTATAAAAAAGATGAAAATTTGGAAGAAAAAATCGCGCGATTTTTGATTCCAAATTTTCGCCTGCCGCGCTTTTTTTTTAATAGATCGATAGGTATATACATATGTATGTTTTTTAATAGATCAATAGGTATATAAATATCTACATGTCTATAAAAAATAAAAATTTGGAAGCAAAAATCGCGATTTTGCTTCGCACTAGTACCTACTCGAGTGATTTGGTATTCTGGCTCCCTTTTATTTGGGATTATGCCACTCACCATGGTGTGACATAATCCCAATTTTTTTACTTGGGATTATGTCACCCCATGGTGAGTGACATAATCCCAAATTTTAACATTGGGGTTATGCCACTTGCGTTTAAATCACGGCACCAAAAATGGAATGGATATTATTATATTATTATCATTTGAAATTTTAGTAAATTTTCCTTCGAAATTGCATCTATGAATTCCTAACAGTAATATTAAAAAAGTATAACGAGCATATATTTATATATTTACATATATTTACGTAACATATTTATTCCTTTTTATATGACTAATTTTTGATCTACTTATTTTATTTATTTATTTATTTTAGTTGGTTTCGTTAATTCATACACGGAAAACACTATATTAAAGTCACATTCATATATATGGATAATCCCGTCTGATCCATAAACTATTGATGTCACATCAATATAATGGATGCTATATCCATATTTCTTTATATATTAGAAATATTTTTTTGATGTGATACCCATTATATTGATAGTATATCCATAGTTTATAGGATTATGCATATATATGGATGTGACATCCATATAGTTTTCTCCGTGTACATGCAATTTTTTGTATGAAGAAGTTGTGTTTTATGTTTATTTTTTTATTAAATGAATTGTTATTCTTTTATGTTAAAAATTATATTTTGTTCTTTTTAAAGTATATTCGGTGGTAAGTATGCATTTTGAACTAATTGTCCTCTGCTTCACTCTTATTATTAGGGAAGCTAAAAATATGCACGAAAAATTTCAAAATATGCATGCTAGTATGCCCGAAAAATAACTGAAATATGCTCGTAAATATGCACGAAAAAATCTCATTACATGCATATATGCCTAAAAAATACCTGAAATATGCTCAAAAAATGTATGTATCTACATATTTCATTTCAAGCTTAGATTTTTATTTAACAAATTTTGCAAAATAATAATATAAGAACTGAAAAGTACAATTCACATTTTCCCCTTTTAAAAAATTTGTTTTTAAATATGTACTTAAATTAATTTTAGATTTGTATTTATGTAAAAACATGAGATCTTTTTACAAAGCAAACGAAACCATTCCATTAATATTGTGCAGGGTTACATTGAACTATCGTATGCTTTACTATATTTTCCAGTGTGAATTTTTGGCGGTTTTCCGAGAAAAAGCTCTTGTATGAGAAAGCTAGTGATGGGCGAATCCGAGATGTTTTAGTCGATTTTCTCGATTGTTGAAACATCTCGAGTGCTCTCGATGGTTTTCATTTGTATTCGAGTCAAGTCGTAGGCAGTCAGTCGAAACAATCGCTAGAACATCTCGGACTCGCCAACGATTCCTCTCGTTTTCAAAGCAGCCATACATCTCCGACTCGCTGCAAAAAAGCCATAACATTTGTTGTTGCAGCTTGAAAATCAAAATTGCTTTAAAAGCATATTGCCGTTATTGCTGCTCGTAGAATTCATTTGTTTCGTAAGCGTCTCACTTCAGAAAATTTATTAATTTATTGTTTACGTAATTAATTATTATTATTATGAACGCCACTCTTTAGTTGTGATTACAGCGTCTTTTTCAATCAACAACAATCATTCACTTTATTTTATCAACTAAAACATATCAAAACAACAGCCGGCCCGCCGACTCGGAACAATCGGAAAAACATCGTGCATGTGTAGTCGAGATATCATCGAAACAACCTCCGAGTCGCCGACTCGGATCAATCGCAAAAACATCTCGATTGTAAAGTCGAGGAGCGAGTCAACTTTTGACTCGATTGTGATTTTGCAACGATGGCGGTTCTCTCGATTGTCTAAACATCTCTGACTCGCCCATCACTAGGGAAAACGATTAATATTGACCGTGTAGCATCGAGTAGTTTTTTTTTCTCTGGGTTTGCTTCGAGGCTCTGATCAGCATACAAGAACTTACGCCGAAACTCCACAAAACATAAATTCTGTTACTTTTGTCGAACATTATCATGTCTAAAATCCATGTTCTCATATGCGTGGGCACTTCATTATGTTAGACACAATTTGCAAAATGGCGCCGAATTGGCATGCCGTGTACGCAGAAGCACTTAGAAAGTTAAAAAAAATTGTTTAAAATTGGCGATGATGCTCGAAAACTGTATATATGCACTTAATGTTCTTTTTATTTATTTTTTAAGCCCAAACACTCAAGCCAAATGGACGCCGTGCGAAATTTCACGTTCAATGTGGAGATGTTGCCACTGTAAATTTTTCGTTGAAATGAAAAATTAGCTGTCAAATCATCAAACTGACAGCTCATGTTAAGGCAATCTTGTTAAAGCAATTGCCTTGGCATCTCTGTTATACCAGAAGACAGAGGCGGTCTCCATTTGAAATCTATGTTATAATGGTGCTTGTGATGACAGAATTATGTTTTGAGGAGACGCCGGGTTAGTGTTTGTCGTGGTGAATTTTTATAAGGGAAAATACTCCGCTCCGAGGCCCAGATCAATAGTTAAATAACCTTGTTTGTATATATACGCAACTATCTGAATTAACCACAGATAATATGTTGCCAGCTTAATATTTTTCGATATTACTCGATTAAGTGCCAAAATATGCCAAAATAAGCACGAAATGCATTTTGACCGTAAATATGCATTTTAGGTCTAAATATGCATTTGCATATGCAATATGCATTTGCATATTTTTAGCTTCCCTAGTTATTATGTAACTACAAAAATTTGGGCCACTTTTTATCAGTTTGGTCCTTTTTTATAAAATTTTTGGTCCAAAATTTTTTTTTTGGTGTGGCATCCGTGATGGGAACAGAAAACGTCGTGTGGGAGCATGCAAGAAGCTAACGAAATGACAACAACTGTATATATGTATGTACATTAGGGTGGTCCTTAAAATTAAATTATCGATCTTCGGTCTCACCCCCTAGATCGATAAAAGCATAGTCAAATATATCACACATATGTATGGACATATGTAAATTTTGGTCCCTATCGGATACCTCTGTGCGGCACCCCTTAACCGTCTCCGATCTGGACCAAAATTTATATTTGGTATCCTCGAGTACAGAACTATCGATTTCGAGCATTAGAGCGCTTTCACATTACTCGGTGCGGAATCGGATCGACATTTTTGGTTTTTACCGAAAGTATACCGAAAACTTACCGACCACATGTATTTCAATTGGCACTTTCACATTAGTGTTGCATACATGAAATCGGAGCGGATTAATTTCGGTATACCGCAGCGCGGTAAGACCGGTCAGTAAAATTTGAGGAATTACTGCATACATTTTTGCGGCGTAATAAAAGAAGAAGAACAAAGTCAGTAAAAAACTCTTTTCGGCTATAAATGTAGCAAGTTATAATGTCTTCGTCTTCGCTAGAAGACATTATTGTTATTATTGAGTGATTTGTTGAAGTTAAAAATTTGTTTTGCAAATTTCGATGTTTGTTTTCCTATTTTCTGCCGATAACGCACCGAAAGTATTCCCACAAGTGTGAAAAACACAGCAACGCGGAATCGTTTCGGTAAGCTGGAAATACCGAGCAAAAAATGTCGATCCGATGTCGTACCGAGTAATGTGAAAATGGCCTTAGACATACAAAAAATTAAATTTAATCTTTTCAGTATCCATAGAGCCCTTAGCCACCCCGACCGGGACAAAAATTTATATATGGTATCTTCGACTATGTTAGCATCGACCTAGGTGGTGAGGTTGAAGAAATATGATATACAATTTATCTCCATACATTTGGGGACCAGGCTAATGTACATACATACATTTCCGCATACATACATACATACATACATATGTATGTATGTATGTATGTATGTACGTACATATTATGAATGATCTGTAACCTCTAAACACATATTTTAGTTTCATCAATGAATCCATTTCAACAGCCACGACCCTGATCATTTTCTACAAAAAACAATAACCGGAAAAAAACATGGCTGTGTCGAATAATTTTAATACGAATTCCTTAGTAAACCGGTCGATGGATGAATTGAATTCACTGGAGTTGCGACAGCAAACGCCGACCACACACCCATATCCATTGAAGTTCTTGACAGCATCCAATCTGAGTTTGACGGTTGGCAATAGTGCATCGTCGTTGGGGACTCAAAATCATCAATACCATTACATACAATATCCAGCATTTTATCACGCGCTAGGTGGTGCGCATGCGCAAAGACAAAATCAGCACCAACATCAGCAGCATAACTCTACATTTATGCCAACACACCAACTAGCCACATGTCATTGTCATTGCTCGTGCGGCATTCAGCAGCAACGGCAACAACAATTAACCCATCAACATCAGTATAATCAGCAACGTGCATTTTTCACATCCAGCATAGGGGCGGGCGAAATCAACCGACCACCAGAAGACACCAGCAAAGTTGTTGTACAAGTGCATTGTGAATCGAATGGCGAAACAGACTGCGAACGTGATCGGGAATGTGAACGAGATCGTGAGCATGGGCATCCACCCATCAAGGCGCTATCGGAACAATCGCTTCTCAATCATTCCTATCAAACATTGCAGCTAAAAACGCCATCAGCCGAGGAGAAACCCTCAAATTTGTTACAAGATTCTAATTTGAATATCAGCTGCGATTGTGACTTGGAATGTACTTGTGGTGCTACCGAAAGACTACGCGCTATGGCTGAAGACCCGGTCGCAGGGCAGAATCATAGTAAGGGACCACCGACAGCGGTTGTGGATCTGGATGCAGACGTTTTAAATACATCAGCGGCGGGGAGGAAGAGCCACAAGCAATGCCAAATCGATGCGATGTTGGGTGTGGATGATATCACTGTTAGCGAGTCAGACAATAATAGTACTATGATTAAGAAGAAAAAGAAAGTGGGTGCTTGTGCTCAAAGCACCAGTGACATGTAATTATTATTCTGATTGTTGACAATTCTATACTTATATATAGTATGTACATACATACATATGTAAATACATATGTACATTAGATGAGTTTTTTTTAGATATTCCCTCCGGCACCGGAATATGAAAATAGGATGTTTTAGAGTAAGTAAACTGAAAAAGAAATTTAACTTTTCCAAAAACTGGATGGAGCTACACCGAAAACCGCGCAAATTCCCAGAATTTCAAGGTATGTTTAGATTTATGTATGAAAAAAGTTAGGATTTTGCACGAGAAAAAAAATGTATATCCATCCATACGTAGAATTAACCGCTAAATCGAATGGCCTATTCCATTTTTTGGTACACTACCCAGGGAAGGTAATATCGCGGTCTAAATTGATCATTTTCTTTTTTTTCTCATGAATCTTCAACTTCTTGCCCTATACTCTTCCCGAAATCGGAAATTATTTTTTAACTAAATCACACGGTAGGCTGCGTTATTTAATGCGCTTTCCAGAAATGTATGGCTATTAAAAATCGAATAAAATTTGGATGAGTTCATCAAGTTTAAATGAAGTAAAGTCGGGTATAAAAGGGTAACATTTCTTAAAATTTCTTAAATTTTTTAACAATTTTGCTCTTGAAGGCGGTTTTTTGGGTTTTTAGTGATAGTTTTATGTGGATGGATAACTCCACAAATGCAAAAAAAAATAGAAAGGCCGAGACCGCGGATAACGGACAAAGAGTTGAGCCGGATGGTGCCAAAACATTTGTGGGCAATATGGGTATCAAAATATAGATTTTACCTAGTACTACAATGTAAAGCCAATCCATTTTGCTGTGTCCACCGTTTCGACACATATAAGTCAAAAATTAGACTCAAATGTCGCCGATATCCTTTAAAATATTCTGTAGTCATCCTGGACCACTTATTCGCCAGTATATCGGAAATTGGCTAAGAAATTTGCATGTAATAAGTTCCATATGCAAGCCCTAGTTAAGACCTTTAATTTGATACCAATATTGCCCAATAATATTTTGGCGCCATCCGGGTCCACGGTTTTTTCCGCTGTCCACGGTCTCGATCTTCCAAATTTTTTTTTTACATTTGTGGAGTTCTCCAACAAAATAAAACAATCACTAATAACCCAAAAACCCGTCTTCAAGAGCAAAATTTAAAAAAAAATTGAGAAATTTTAAGGTATGTTACCCTTTTATACCCGACTTTACTTCACTTAAACTTGATGAACTCATCCAAATATTATTCGATTTTTAATAGCTATACATTTTAGGAAAGCGCATTAAATAACGCAGCCTACCGTGTGATTTAGTTAAAAAATAACGTTCGCTTTCGGGAAGAGTATAGGGCAAGAAGTTGAAGATTCATGAGAAAAAAAAGAAAATGGTCACTTTAGGCCGCGTTATCACCATCCCTGGGTAGTGTACCAAAAAACTGAATATGCCATTCGATTTAGCGGTTAATTCTTCGTATGGGTGGGTATCATTTTTTTTTCTTGTGCAAAATCCTAACTTTTTTCAGACATAAATCTAAACATACCTTGAAATTCTGGGAATTTTCGCGGTTTTCGGTGTAGCTCCATCCAGTTTTTGGAAAAGTTAAATTTTTTTTTCAGTTTACTTACTCTAAAATATCCTATTTTCATATTCCGGTGCCGGAGGGAGGATCTGAGAAGGTTTAAAGAATCCCATACAAAAAAAACTCATCTAATGTACATGTTTCCACTTTTCAGAATTTCTTGGAGTCGAAAACACGATCGAAATTCCCCATTGGGATCCGAAGACAAACAAAACTGTGATTGCCATTATAACTCGAGTCATGATGATATTTATACCGATGGTGATAGCAAAATAGGTCACGACTCCACTGATGATCAACGACCTCCATTGCCACCGAGACCACCACCACCACCTAGATTTCGCAACACCGCCGTAACGGGAAATGGTAAGTAGGCACAGGTTTTCGCTATTCGCTCTTGACCATAGACTCCTGCCGATAGGCGTAAAGCCCCATATCGTTGGTTTCGTGAGCAAATGTGATAAGTCCACTTTTTATGAAAACTGAGATTTTAATGCAGTAAGATGGTACAACTAAAAATACTTTGTCTACCAAAAAGAAGTCACCATAATGTCTGTTTTTCATGTTGTAATGCGGTGTTATGCCAGGGTTGGGCATGATTCAACTAATTTTGAGTGCACTCAGCCTGCAACTACCACTCAAACCTGAGTGGTAGTTGAAAAATGCCCATCCTTGTGTTATGCAAATGTGCTAAGCCCAGAAAAATTTTTTTTTAAATCTACGTGCTAAGTTCAAGTGAAATAATAAATTACATAGTATTTGTTTTTTTTTCAACATTTTTGTTGAATAATATATGTACAACTATTACTATATTGCTTTAATAAGCATGGCTTAGGATTGTAAACGTTAATAATTATCGGGAATGGCTAGCTTTCCCACCAGTTTGATGTGCAAGCTAGTTTGCAGTACTTCTTACATTTTTGTTATACATAATTGTCTGCGTTTGACAGAAACACTGTGTACCTATTTTATATAAAGAGGGTGCAGCATAATGTGGGCGTGGCCACCACACCCATTGTCAAAATTTGTATCTATTACCAGCCCAGGCGTATAAATATTATGTTAGTCCAAAATATTCCTTTATGACTTTTAGTTACAAAGATTCCGCGTTACAAATTTCCAAAGGGAGTTCTAGAAATTTTTTTTTAATTAGGCGTGGTTGTAAGCCTAAATTTTTACTGCTAATATTAAAACTGTGTACACCAACTATCGTCATAATATCTCAACTATTTGTCGAGTTAGGGCACCCGAAATCTCTTATGTAGATTCATGATGCCATGTCCATTTTCAAAAATGTTTATGATTTCTGTTTTTTGTCCATAGTTGGACTTATATTTGACAAAGATATCGCTTAACATGTATTTATTAGTCCCATTTATAGTTCCCACATATAAAAGTGGGCGTGGTCGTCAACCGATTTGGAAAATTTTTCTTCCAAGCGATCGTATTGGCAAGTAAATCACGCTTACCAAATTTCATCGATATATCTGCCAAGATTTCTGTGTTATGACCTATAAAACTTTTAGAGTTTGTCCTTTCATAACTGTGTGTGGCTCCGCCTATTTTCGAAAATTTCAATTTATTTCCTTATAACGGCATGAGGTCATTGCATGCATGACATTTCATCCATTATCAATTTTTGCGTGTTTTTCGATATATGTATATTTACTATATAGGGAATGTGGGCGTGGTTATAATCAGATTTCGCCCATTTTCAATACCAACCGTCCTTCTCTAGTTAGGAACCTGTGTATAAAATTTTATAAAAATATTGAAAAATTTACTACGTACAGGTGAGCACATTTTCTATAGTGCTAAGAAGCTCATAAATTTATGCAAGCTTTATTTTAAAATGTGCCGATAACCGGTATTTTGGCACGACCATCTGAGGAAGAAAACTGCATTTTCAGATTTTTAAAATAGCAACAACAAAAAAAGTTAGGTTTTTTGTCTCTCCTGAAAAGTTACAATAAATGGACTTAGCACATTTGCTCACGAAGCCAACGATATACGAGTACTATGATTGCAGTCATAAAAGTGTATGGCCAATTGAATTTGTTACTCATCTACATACATATATAAATCTCAGTTCTAATGCAATATATGACATATGTATGTATGTATACACATTTTCTTATTACCCTGCAGTATTTATCAGCTGGAAAACAGCACATATTTCCTACTGAATATTCAGTAGAGATGTAGTTCTAAAATCTGAAATTTCCCTTTCGTTTTTATATAAAGGTGGCGTCGAAAATCAACTACCTAAAAACTGCTGAACGAGAAGGGAGAGTTTCTGTAGGAAAAAAGGCCTGAATACGCAGGGAGAACTTCCATAGCATGTATTTCAGTACACCTGATGTCTTCACTGCGTGTTCAGTTGTTTTTTCAGCAATGAATTTTGAACTTAGTTTCAGGGTATTTTTCATAATGAATATTCTACTGAATATGCACCTCCTTACCTCAAATTCTGCTGGGTAATTAACACATTTAATCACCCTATGGATAGAGCAAACACATTCTGGTTCTTTATTTTTGCACATGCGCTTAATGTACAATTTTTAAGTAGCAACCCTGCAGGATTAAACGCAAAATTTATTGTATTTGTTGTATTTTAAACAGGGTAGAGGTACCATGTGGTGGCCGCTGTGGTACAGTCGGTAGAGTGGTCGCCTGCTATGCCAGAGGTCTCGGGTTCAAACCCCAGTCCGAGCAAACACCAAAAAAAATTTTTCTAATTAGTAATAATCCAATTATTGGATTTTTAAAAAGCAGCGGTCACCTTTCGGCAGTGGGCGGCATACCCTCCGAGTGTATTTCTGCCATGAAAAAGCTTCTCACGAAAAATGCATTCGCCGTTCGGAGCCGGCATAAAACTGTAGGTCCACCCAATTATGTAGTAGGAAAAATCAAAAAGGAGCACACCTCGAATTGGGAGAGAAGCTCGGCCATAAAACACGTCAGAGTTATAATAGCGCCATTGTATTATTATTATATTAGGTACCATGTAAAGTAAATATTTTACAGCGATTTTCGTTATTCCTTGTCGATTTATATACATATGTAGATTGGGAAAAAACAAATATTGTAATTTCTCTTAAGATTTCATTAATGTAGTTTACAGATGAAAGTTGCGTATCGAGCGTTTAATTAATTTTGCGGCAGTAAACAATTTTTGTTTCATCTAATTTTTTCTTAATATTTATTTCGTAACAGTTACATATTATTCTGACTAGATTTATTTGTACATACCCAGCAGTATTTATCAGCTGGAAAACAGCACATATTTCCTACTGAATATTCAGTAGAGATGTAGTTCTAATATCTGAACTTTCCCTTTCGTTTTTATATAGAGGTGGCGTCGAAAATCAACTACCTAAAAACTGCCGAACGAGAAGGGAGAGTTTCTGTAGGAAAAAAGGCCTGAATACGCAGGGAGAACTTCCATAGCATGTATTTCAGTACACCTGATGTCTTCACTGCGTGTTCAGTTATTTTTTCAGCAATGAATTTTGAACTTACTTTCAGGCTATTTTTCATAATGAATGTTCTATTGAATATGCACCTCCTTACCTCAAATACTGCTGGGTAGTAAGTATTCAAATATACATACATACATACAGTATATTTACACACACATATGTACATTCATATATGTACATAATATGCATAGATACAGTAGTTTGAGAAAATTAGTGGAGGTGTTAGAAAAAAATTCCTTAAGACTACAAACACTAGCTCGCGCAAATCCCTCTTTATACATAAATATCCCTGCAAAAAAGTGTGCGACGAGTCTCTAAAAAGATTTGTCCGGGAGCGCTCTCTTTCGGGTACAATTAGTCTACAATTGTTCCCAATTGTACCCGAACGGGTACATATGTATACTAATTGTAGACGAATTGTACCCGAAAGGGTATCAAACGGGTACAATTAGTCGCACAAATGGATGTGTCGCATTTGCTACCCGTTCGGGTACAAAACGGGTACAATTGTGAGCTTTTGCTACCCGTTCGGTCACAAACTGGGTACAATTAGTCTCTTCATAGGACATGCTCAAACAAAAGAGAACACTTCAACCCATATAAAGAGATACAAATGGGTAGTAATCGCATGCTCCCTTGCGAGTTGTCCCGGATGTATCCCGGAGTGATCGCATTTTTTGCAGGGATAGAGAAAGGATATAGCGCATTGTTCAAAGCACAGGACACAATGAACAAGTGTCTGATGACACGGAGAAAAGCTATCACCCCATTTTTAAACAACAGAGAGATGGAGAGAGCAAAAGCTTTTACTTTACATATTTATGTATGTACATATATACATACATGTAATGTATTAGCGCCAAAGCGAACAAAATTATTGAACAATCAGTAGGTGGGAAGAATTTTACATGTAGAGAATGCCAACGGATAGTTGAAGTTGCTAACGGATATTCGCCTCACATACTCTTTACAATTATGTATAGATACTAAGAAAAAAAAAACTTGTAACTAAAAGGAGTTTGCAAAAATTAATTAATTTAAATAAAAAACTAAAAAAAATACAAACATACATATGTATGTACATACATAGTTATTACAAAAAATATATACCTAAATCATGTGCCAAAAAACATAAGAAAATTGGAGAAAAAGGGAGCCTATACTCTTAACAGCGAATACAACAACGATGTGCGTTCCATGTGCTATGAGTTGGTGAATTTTCCGTCCGAATTACAAAAACGGATTTTAACAAAATTTAATTGCCATAGAGCACGGCGAACCTTACCACCCAAACTATATCATTTTAAGCTAAACAAATTATTATTGTGCGGGATAACTTTATCGTGTATACGAACACATATGTACATACATATATAATATTCGTAATAATAAAAAAAAACAACCAGCTCCAGAAAAAATGAATGGCTATCCTGTAATGCAATTTGTTCAATACAGTGTACCGCCACCTTGTGGCTGGATCCCACAAGCTGATCCGTTACGCAGTGTCGCACCCCCACCAACTCTAGGTTAGAATGTAACACATTTCATATTTTTCTCCGATTTTAATGTTTGTATGTTATTTCTTGCTGCGGAGCTCCTTTGCAGTTGTTAAGTGCTATTCCCGACAAACGTGACTAAAAAATCTGATTAAAAACAAGTAAGGAAGCCTAAGTTCGAGTGGAATCGAACATTAGATACTCAGCTGTATGCTTTCATTGTTTGTTTGCGTTTGATGGAAACACGGTGTACTTTCACCCTTATTACGGTTGTCGTCGTCGACGTCGTTGTCACTTTTCAGTCGACATCACGTCGTCTCGACGTCGTCGTCACATCGACGCAAAATCGGTATTAGAGCCTATACACACTTGCGACTCAATCGATTTGGTCGAATTGGACTGTTGTATTCACACTACTCCAACTATTTAGTCGAATCGGTGGCAGCTATTCACACTTGAGACTAAATAGTCGTGCGATTGACAATGACATAGTGTTGCCAATGTTCACATTTTACTCAGCAAATTTTACATTAGTGGTCTTCATATAAAGTGATGAAGTATTAAATTGTTAAAGTTTATCTGCATTCTTACATGAAAGCACCTTCTTGTCAGCTGTCAACTTGATTAATAAATAAAAAACAATAAAATAAACAAAAAGTGCATACATTGTTTGGCTTTGTTTCTTATTAAACTAGCAACTAGCTGTCAAGTAAATGAAAAGAGAAAAACGGAAGGAATTACGCTCATAAAGGCGAAACGAACAGAAGTACAAGAAACGGAAAAATAGTAAAAATCAGCCATTAATAATTTTCATGAAATTTCATTTTCATTATTTCTATTTTAAAATGCGATTAATGACATTTGAAGAGAACAACAATATCAAGAAACATATGAAAACGGAAGTAAATATCCTTAGTTAGATAATTCTTGTCTATAACTACACCATTTCCAGATGGATTTTAGAAAGCGTCAACTGGATTTTAGAAAGGGGAAATTGGATTTTAGAAATGTCGATTTGATTTTAGAAAAGGGAAATTGGACTTTAGAAACTGTAAATTGGATTTTCGAAAATTTATATAATTATTAATTTATACTTTCATACGCAATAAAGAATTTCTATTCGAAAAATTCTGTGTAAAATTTATTATAAACGCACATTCTGAAATCCAATTCACGCTTTCAAAAATCCAATTTTGTTTTCTAAAATCCTTTTAACGCTTTCTAAAATCCAATTGACATTTCTAAAATCCAATTTCCCCTTTCTAAAATCCAATTGACATTTCTAAAATCCAATTTCCCCTTTCTAAAATCCAATTGACATTTCTAAAATCCAATTTCCCCTTTCTAAAATCCAGTTAACGCTTTCTAAAATCCATCTGGAAATGGTGTAGTTAATAAGAAACGAACCTTTTGTTTTTAAACATTTTGAAAATATTAATTGAAATATTCAATCTCTACAATTTACCAAAAGTGAAATAAAAGTAGTTCTGTCAGCATGGCAACTCTTTCCACTACGAATATCACTGTTGTTGTTGTAGTCGTTCGACTAAATTGTCTCAAGTGTGAATACGTAGAAGGGCGCCTTGCTGATCAAGCAGTTGTACAACTGTTTCAGTTGGAATGAAATTGGGCTGCAAATCCAACTGTTTCAGTTGTACAACTAATTGAATGTAGTGTGAATGCTTCCATACATTCCCATGCAAATTAGCCATGGGTAATGGCGCAATTTTTTTGGCGCTGATACAATAACTCCAGCGCCAGTCGTGGCGCCAACTCACGGTACTGGCGCAATAACACCTTTAGCACAATTGTCGTGGAATAATCGATAAATAACATTTTTTCGTTTGTTACTGTTTACCATCCCTGTTTTATTTCTTTTGGCGCAATTCTGCTTACATATCCGAGGGCACAATTAATTTAAATTTTCATAATCATTTGGAAACATATTCCGTATATATGTGAAAATATGCTGGAAATTAAGGTCACTTAGATCACTATCAAGCATACATAATTGTGACGGTGTCATACGTATACATATACTATGGTGCTGTTATTGGCGTTGTGGTTGCGCCATTTTACACTAGCGCTATATTGGTGCTGGTGTTATCGCACGAAATTGAGTCGGTGTTATATTGCAAAATTGAGTTGGCGCTATATTGAGTTGGCGCATTTCCCAAATCGGAGTTAGCGCAATAACGCCAGGGTTGGTGTTAGCGCAATTGCGCCGCGCAGCGCAGTGTTACCCATGCCTAATGCAAATCAACATTCGACTAAATCGATTGAGTCGCAAGTGTGTATAGGCTCTTAGCTAAGCGTATTGAGACGACGTCGACTGTTTATCGGTAAACCGAATGACTAAAGTACCATCCCTATAATTTCTGCACAAGCTGTTTGATTTTATTTAGAATCTGTGCGCAATTTTTTCCGTATTTTTAATCTGTGCTATTTAGATAATTTATTTCTTTATAATAAATGTATTTTGCATATGATTCATCAAGTTTTAGCGATGAACATAGCAATGAAGTGCTCGAGTAATTAATAAATAAAAGAAAAAATATTTTAGTTGAAATACATATATACATATGTATGTATGTATGTACATATACATATATATATATATAAAAATGGTGTAAAAAATGTTACTAACCTCATCAGATGAGAACGGCTGGGCCGATTTCTGTAAATTTTTTTGTCAGTTGTTCGTATTCTCGAGGAGATGGTTCGTACCATAGATAACTAGATACGAAACTCTTCATTTCGTGAGAGCGCTGTCAAAATGCGCATTTTTTATAACATTTTTCATTGGTGCCACTCTGTTCGAAAACTGAAAATGGGTATTTTACATATTATTTCTAGGAATTTTTCGGCTTCCTTATGTTATTGAAGACTATAGCAATAATAAAATTTTGTTTATACCAAATTAAGATAAGGATATAACCACAAAAGTGATACACAGGATAGTATGATTTTCCCACATTCCGAATATTCGTGTTCGAAACCCAATCTCAGACAAATTAAGAATAACGCACAAAAACTGGAGAACGATAATACATGTAGTTGGGTGGTATTTTTTAAGAAATATTTTACTCTATTTTGCAATTCTATTAAAATGTGAATATATTAGAACTGAAATATAATAATTTTTAACCGGATGTATATATAAATCTACTGAAGAACCGCTGTCCGCGTTCCATCTCATTAACATATTTTTTATAATTTTAACTGAAACACAATTTTTTCCAGTTGAAACAGTAAACTTCACTGCATATTACACACAAGCAATACAATTACCTCTGTATTTTTTATAATTCTTTATTATTTCAACAAAATTGGGCACATAAAACAAAACATCAAAATCCACCGAAAGTGACAATTTATTTTGGCGCGTTTTCCTTTCTGGCACCTGCAATTTGCACAAACAGCTGATCGGCCGGGTTTTATGTTGTGTTGATGCTGGCAACAAAGCCACATTAGACCCGTGGGAAAATCGTAAAAGTGAGAGAGTAAAAAAGAGTTTCGTATCAAGTCATCTTTGGTTCGTACGGAAGAAAATTTTGGAAAATCCCTCCGGAAAAGTTAGAAAACTGGAAAAATCGGTGTGTATGTGTGTATGTGTACATCTGTGGATGTGTGTCCTTTATAAACTCCCAAAGTAGCCAACCGTTCTTTATGAAATTTTCACAGTAGATTCATGTGGCGTCAGTGCACATAGTAGGGTATATAGAATTTGGAAAAAGTGGGAGCTTCCCGAAATACATGCCTAAATGAGGACCCAGATCGATCCAGCAAGTCTTCGAGCAATATTGGTATCAAATGAAAGGTGTTGAACAGGCCTTCAACATAAAGTTATTTTCATTGCGATACCTAGGCCGGGTTCCCAGATATGTGTTAAAACGTGGGACCGAGTGACCCTGGAAAGTTTCTGAGCGATATTGGTATCAAATGAAAGCTGTTGAGGAGGACTTCAACAAAGCGCTTTTTAAATAGTGATGCCTAGGCCGGGTTCTAAGATTTGGGCCAAAGCGCGGTCTCGGATAACCCCTGAATATTTTCGAGCGATATTGGTAGCAAATGAAAAGCGTTGAGCAGGCTTCCAAATACAGATATTTTCATTGTGATTTCTAAGGCTGTTTCCCAGAGATGTCTAAAGTAGTGGGCCCGGATGGTGATGGACGGTCCCGGTAAGGTAAAGGTAGATTGCTATAGGGCTAGGGATAGGGATAGCGATAAGGATAGGGATAGGGATAGGGAAAGAGATAGGGATAGGGATAGGGATAGAGATAGGGATAGGGATAGAGATAGAGATAGAGATAGAGATAGAGATAGAGATAGAGATAGAGATAGAGATAGAGATAGAGATAGAGATAGAGATAGAGATAGAGATAGATATAGAGATAGAGATAGAGATAGAGATAGAGATAGAGATAGAGATAGAGATAGAGATAAAGATAGAGATAGAGATAGAGATAGAGATAGAGATAGAGATAGAGAAAGAGATAGAGATAGAGATAGAGATAGAGATAGAGATAGAGATAGAGATAGAGATAGAGATAGGGATAAAGATTGAGATTGAAATAGAGATAGGGATTGAGATAGAGATAGAGATAGAGATAGAGATAGAGATAGGGATAGGGATAAAGATTGAGATTGAAATAGAGATAGGGATTGAGATAGAGATAGGGATCGGGGGAAGTAGGTTTGTCGCAGTGAATATACCTATAACTTTTGTTCAGAGAATAGACACTTTTATTATTCGCAGTCATTAAGATGGACTCTAAGATAATGGTTAGCAATACGATAATCAAAGTTTTTTCTTTAGGCTTCATAGGAATAAATTTTAGCAGAACAACGTCTGCCGGGTCAGCTAGTATTTAATAAATTAGTTTTCTCCTCAATCTTTCTTAAAGGAGGTGCCAAGGCATTCAATTTAATGGTGATTGCTTCTCAATGTTGTAAAAAATTAGTTGGTATCGTACCCCATTGAAAACCTTTGGGTCGCCTTCGGTATGTGCGCTCACCGAATTTATTTTTAAACTAGTGGGAATTTTTCAATAAAACTAGCAGCAAATATTCTGCGGATGTTAGTTCTACTAATTTTAACACTCCCGTAATAAAATTTTAAAAACAAAAATGTATACATACTAAATTTTCTTCTTGTCACCATTAAACACCGCGTCGACGAAAATGGCAACGAGTGACCGTCGACGTCGACTTAGCTGATACCAAATATGTTTCGATAGTTGTCACAAGTTATCGACTTTACCATACGTAATACCGATTTTGATAGGTCGTCGCCGACAGCGTCGAGTGAGTGTCGACAACGACAACCGTAATAAGGGTGTTTATATAAAGCGAGTGCTGCATAAAGTGGGCGTAGCCACGCCCATTTTCTAAATTTTTATCAGTCGTCCAACTAAGCATATGAATATTATTCTTTGTGCAAAATTTCATCCCTTTATGACTTTTAGTTACAAAGATGTCACGTTACAAATTCCCAAAGGGTGTTCCAGAAATATCTTTTTTAAAAAGTAGGCTTGCTCATAAATCTATTTCAATAAATTTTTGCGTGTCTATTAACACAAGTTATAAAAGTGTATAAACCAAGTTTCGTCATAATATCTCAATTATTTGTCGAGTTATGGGCTCCGAAATCTCGTTGATTCCATTGTCTAAAAAGAGACGGTGCCACGTCCATTTTCCAAAATTTTTCTATTTTTTGTTTCCGGTCTATTGTAGAACTCATGCCACAAAATTTCAATGAATTATCTTTATATTTGACAAAGATATCGCTTAAAATGTTTTCATTAGGTCACTTTATAATACCCATATATAAAAGTGGGCGTGGTCGTCAACCGATTTCGCTAAAATTCAACATGTATTACTACAAGTAATAAAAGTGTATACACCAAGTTTCGTCATAATATCTCAATTATTTGTCGAGTTATAGGCTAAGAAATCTCGTATATTCCTGCTTCTAAAAGGAGGCGGTGCCACGCCCATTTTCCAAAATTTTTGTGTTTTTTGTTTTTTGTCCATAGTTGGACTCCTGCCATAAAATTTCAATGATATATCTTTATATTTCACAGAGATATCGCTTAAAATGTTTTTCACGCCTACCAAATTTCATCGATATATCTTCAACGGTTTCTGAGTTATGACTCATAAAACTTTCAATGTTTGCCCCTTAATAAGTGGGCTTGGCACCGCCCATTTTCCAAAATTTCACCATATTTCTTCATAAGAGCCTGAGCTCAATACGTGTGTGAAATTTTACCACTCTAGCTCTATTAGTGACTGAGATACAAAATTTCCGATTTTTACTACATATATAGGGGAGGTGGGCGTGGTCATGGTCCGATTTCGCCCGTTTTCAATACCAACCGTCCCAGTCTTGATACCAACTTACATTTCAAATTTCATCAAAATATCTCAATTTTCGCGCGAGTTATCGTGCGTACAGACGGACAGACGGACGGACATGGCTCAATCGATTTCTCTTTTCACCCTGATCATTTTGATATATATAAGTCTATATCTATCTCGATTATTTAATTCTGTTACAATCCACCATTAGGAAATCAAAACTATAATACTCTGTGTACTAGTACAGCTGAGTATAAAAATGTAGAATTCCGTATATGTATGTATCATCACTACATTAGGTTTGATATTGAATTGCATGTACATATGTATGTATATACAAAGAATACAATTCTCTGAAGTTTTATTCCATGACGAAACTAAGCACTCAGTGAAAAGAATTCGAAGGACGCCATTATCAGCTGTATCGAGGAGTTTTTCGCAAATTTTTAGAATAAAGACTCTGCACACGGCATTTGAAATTACGTTGATTAGCCGAAATTACTTTCCGAAATCACGCGAATTCACACACGTTTTTGAGTAATTTCATTTAGTCGGGTTTCAGTTACGCTGTTCCTGCGCCAAATAAATATTTGTACATGGTCAACTTAAATGAAAATATCATTAATAAAATACTCCCACCAAATTAAATGTTTTATAATTAAAGAATCGCTAATGCAATATACAATGAGAATATTTCTAAGAAACCGTCGCGAACAAATTTAATAGCCGTTTTTATTTTAGCGCAGATGTATATGCGCTAAAATAAAACTCAGCTAATGTGAAATATTAGCGATGGGTAAAGATGTTTTCGATTATAATCGATAAAATTTAGAGAAGAGACCGATTCTAGAGTAATTTCGTATTTTCGCCGAAATGCGCATTTCAAGGGTAATTTCAGCTGGAATTTTTGTATGGCAAAACAACGTTATTTAAGGGTAATTAACGCCGAAAACACGATTTTTGCCTAAATCACCCTTAAATCATGCCCGTGTGCAGAGGCTTATACATAGTTATTAAAAGTTATTTTAAAGAGATAGTCATATGTATGTACATACATATAGCACCTTAATAGCCCCGACACATAGCATACGTCAATCCGTCTACGTCGACGTATGTGACTGACAGCTCACGTACTTGACGGAGAGGTCGCCACATAGGAAACGTTGACGGATATACATAAATCAGCTGTTTGATTAACCTTTAACTACAGAGGTGGTGGCAAAAATTTAACTCTTTAGAATATTTTGTAATTTCTCTTTTAAGTTGCCCTCTTGAAATTCAGTTTTCAGTAACTTCACATCTCCTGATAATTATTGACCATTTTGGTTTTATGGAGGAATGTTTTACAAATGAGAAAAAACTCGAAAAGCAAATTGCAAAAAAAGTAAAATTCAAGAGTAGCTAAAGGTTAACAATCAAAAGCAATCAGCTGACATAGCGACGGATTGACGTATGCCAAAAGTTGAGTGTTGGGACGGATCCGTCGTACTTGTACCGATGTGCATTTAAATGCCCACAGTTTACTGAGCTGTCAGTCACATACGTCGACGTAGACGGATTGACGTATGCTATGTGACGGGCCTATAAATCATAAAGTGACGCAACTCAAAATTCAAAAATTTTCAGGAGAGCCAAAAAACTTTTCCTTTTTTATAGGCAATGATATGGGAAAAGGCCACGTATAATATCTATTAATTTTTCAGTCGAAAAAGACTCTGATGGAAAAGATTTTTTGGCTGTCGTTCGAAAAATTTTGAGTTGTATAGTTATGATTTAGGGTGCGATATGTACATACATACATACATATGAGTAGTCCACTCTCAGAAGTCCCTATGTGAATATTTCATGTTAACCCACAAATTAGAACAAGTAAGGAAGCCTAAGTTCGAGTGGAATCGAACATTAGATACTCAGCTGTATGCTTTCGTTGTTTGTTTGCGTTTGATGGAAACACGGTGTACTTTATATAAAGCGAGTGCTGCATAAAGTGGGCGTAGCCACGCCCATTTTCAAAATTTTTACCAGTCATCCAACTCAGCATATGAATATTATTCTTTGTGCAAAATTCCATTCCTTTATGAGTTCTAGTTACAAAGATGTCACTTAACAAATTACCACAGGGTGTTCGGGAAATATCTGTGTTGAAAAGTAGGTGTGGTCATAAACCGACTTCAATAAATTTTTGCGTGTCTATTAACACAAGATATAGATGTGTATAAACCAAGTTTCGTCATAATATCTCAATTATTTGTCGAGTTATAGGCTAAGAAATCTCGTATATTCTTTGTCTAAAAAGAGGCGGTACCACGCCCATTTTCCAAAATTTTTCTATTTTTTGTTCCCGGTCTATTGTGGGACTAATGCCACAAAATTTCAATGAATTGTCTTTATATTTGACAAAGATATCGCTTAAAATGTTTTTATTAGGCCACTTTATAATACCCATATATAAAAGTGGGTGTGGTCGTCGACCGATTTCGCTAAAATTTGGAAATGTATTACCACAAGTAATAAAAGTGTACACACCAAGTTTCGTCATAATATCTCAATTATTTGTCGAGTTATGGGCTCAGAAATCTCGTATATTCCTGCTTCTAAAAAGAGGCGGTGCCACGCCCATTTTCCAAAATTTGTGTGTTTTTAGTTTTCTGTCCGCAGTTGGACTCCTGCCATAAAACTTCAATGATATATCTTTATATTTGACAGAGATATAGCTTAAAATGTTTTTATTGGGCCACTTTATAATACCCATATATAAAAGTGGACGTGGTCGTTAACCGTTTTTGGGCAATTTTTCGTCCAAACATTTGCCTAAGTAAGTATATCATGCGTGCCGAATTTCATCGATATATCTTCAACGGTTTCTGAGTTATGACTCATAAAACTTACAATGTTTGCCCCTTACCCATTTTCCAAAATTTTTGTGTTTTTTGTTTTATATCCGTAGTTGGACTCCTGCTACAAAATTTCAGTGATAGATCTTCATATTTGACAGAGATGTCGCTTAAAATGTTTTTATTAGGTGACTTTATAATTAACATATATAAAAGTGGGCGTGGCCGTCAACCGATTTTGACAATTTTCCGTCAGAATGTTTGCCTAAGTAACTAAATCACGCATACCAAATTTCATCGATATATCTTGAATGGTTTCTGAGTTATGACATATAAAACTTTCAATGTTTGACCCTTAATAAGTGGGCACCGCCCATTTTCCAAAATTTCATCAAATTTTTTCATAAGGGCCTGAGCTCAATACGTGGGTGAAATTTTATCACTCCAGCTCTATTAGTGACTGAGATACCACACCCAGAAAAAAAATAGTGTGAAATCAACCAAAAATCAACAAATTTTGTGGTTAATTTTTTTCAACACGATGCTTAAGGTATGCCATCATGTAATCGTGTAAATTTAACACTACTGTCAAGTGTTAGTTTAACAGGATGACAACTGTAGAATTAACACTAAAAAGAATTGAGTATTCCTGTTGATTTTACAATTTTAACTAGTTAATGTTACAATAAAAGCTGGTTAAATTAACACGAAATGGTCCTGTTGAATTAACAATAACATCTTTTTGATTTTACATTAAATTTATTGTTAAATTAACTAGAAATTCTTGTTGATTGTACAATTTATTTTTTTAAATAAAAAAACATATAAAACATAAAATATATAATCATCACTTCTATTAAGCACATTCGTACATCACCCGCACAACTGATCAAATTGAAGGCGTCCTTCTCATACGAACACAAATGTACCGGCGATAGTTTATACATGGGCGATAGTACTATCACTTGCACCGAGTAATGTTTGGCCGCTAATGCAACAACCGCATGCTGCACGTAAACCCCCATTCGCTAAAAAACCTCCTCGTGATATTGCAACCTATGAAGAGGAAAAATAAAACATTGAACATTAAATACTTTTAGAAACAAAAATGTAATCCTCTTTTAACTCACCTGCAAACTGAAAATATAAATCGAAAACCCACTATCGCGAACTGGCAATGATGCCAAACTCGCATCACTGCCACGGCACAAAATTTTCCTTTTTTTTTTTTTAAAAATAATTTGCGTTTTGCACGAAAATCATATTTCAAATGATCAAAAAAATTATGTATGTTTCAAAATAGTTTTGACGTTCTTTTTTAACACTTTTTTTTAGATTACATTGACACTGATCGTGTTGAATTAACCAAAATTACAAATGACGTTTATGTTTGAACATTGTTTCGTGTTATATCAACCAAATTTTATTGTTAATTGTGGTTCTTGTTGTTTTCACATTTGTTTTCATGTTGTATTAACACTAAAATTGGGACGTCATTTTTCTAACATTTTTTTTAGTTTATATTGACACTATCATCATGTTAAATAAACCAAATTCCAAATGACATTTAGGAATAAAATTTTATATTTGAATCATCTTGTATATTTTAAAATTTCTTCATGTCGTATCAACAATAAAATTTGGTTGAATTTACCAAATTTTCAGATGACATTTACAAAGCCAAAATCATGTTTCAAACATCGTGTAATTTGAAAAAAAATGTTGCTGTTCTATGTGTAAAGATCGATCGTGTTAATTTTACATGAATCGTGTTGATGATTTTTTTTCTGAGTGCAAATTTCCGATTTTTTGTATATAGGAAAATGGGCATGGTCATGGTCCGATTTCGCCCATTTTCAATACCAACCGTCCCAGTCTGGATACCAACTTGCATTTCAAATTTCATCAAAATATTTAAATTTTTGCGCACAGACGGACGGACATGGCTCAATCGATTTCTCTTTTCACCCTGATCATTTTGATATATATAAGTCTATATCTATCTCGATTATTTCATTCTGTTACAATCCACCGTTATGAAATCAAAATTATAATACTCTGTGTACTAGTACAGCTGAGTATAAAAAACCACTAGGGGCTCAAGCTCTATTTTATTTGAATATTTTTTGTTATTACCTGAAATTCTTAGCTCATAAGGATAGTGATATAAAAAAATTAAACCGCAAAATGACAGATTTTTGCAAATTCAATGTTTAATATTACACATAGCTAGTTTTGAGACAGTATTTTTTCACAGTATAAATAAAACATAGACTTTTGAGAGTGTATAAATGAAACAGAGACTTTTGAAGGGTATTTTTTTATTTAATGCTTTTTTTCATAATACGGGATGATTTTGCAATAAATTTTTAATCGACATTTTACACCTTTAAATACTGGTACACAACCCATCAAAAACTCAATATCGAAAAAAAATTGACATAGAGATGTTTGAGAGTGGATTATTCATATGTATGTACGAGTATTTACAAAAGTTACACAATTTTAATAAAACTTTGTTTATTTCTTTTAATTGTATTTCAAGGCGTTCTCCGTCATGGCCCGGGTATCAAAAAATACGTTGTGTGGTGTCTTATTTGTGGTGGCTTTTCTTGTTTGTTGGGAATCTCGTTTCTCGGCGTTTATTTCCTTTTGCATTCGTACACAATTACTGTGGGAAATTTCGAAACGGTGCCCACTTTTGTGCCAGCAACATTGGTAAGAATTATTTATATGTAGGTATTTCAGTTTTGTAAATGTACAGTGGCCGCTGTGGTGCAGTGGGTAGAGTGCTCGCCTGCTATGCCAGAGGTCTCGGGTTCAAACCACGGTCCGAGCCAAACAAATTTTTCTAATTAGTAAAAATCCAATTATTGGGTTTTTTAAGAGCAGCGGTCACCTCTCGGCAGTGGGCGGCATACCCTCCGAGAGTATTTCTGCCATGAAAAAAGCTTCTCACAAAAAATGCATTCGCCGTTCGGAGCCGGCATAAAACTGTAGGTCCACCCAATTAGTAGGAAAAACAAAAAGGAGCACACCTCGAATTGGGAGAGAAGCTCGGCCATAAAACTCGTCAGAGTTATAATAGCGCCATTGTATTATATTATTATTATAAATGTACAGAAATTTTGTTTTACTTAAAAGAATATATTACAAGTCTGTCTGATATATGTATGTATGTATATTTCTAGTTGCTCCTGACTGGTATCTGCATTATGAGTTTGGCACGGAGACGAAATCGTTACAGTTATTTGGTAAGTTTCCATTCACATGTACATACGTACATATGCATCTGTGCCCGCAAATTAAAGCAGTGTTTCAAAAACTGAAGTCGGAATTAGCAAAAGTCGTGAAATGTTTGGTTTTATTTGATTTTGATATTCGTCGCTTTTTAAAATTACGATTTTGTCTGATTTTGATGTCGTGATGATTTCATATTGCTTCACGTAAACGAGTAAAACTAAAGCTGATTCCACATAAAACTTTTTCCGCGTTGCGTTACGCCTTTTTCTACGTCAAAAAACGCAAAACTGAAAAACTATGCCACAATGAACGTTGTATCATATTTCAAAAAATATTTATTTTCTGAAAAATCTGTCATTCCCCATTTTATTTACAAATAATAAATTAAGAAAATAAAAATCTATTAAATTATTTTCCAATTGTATGAAATTTTAATTTGTTTATTTACATTTGAAGTAAAGTGAAACTGAAACAAACTTTCAACGCACCCAGAAGTTGGGATTTGGGCAATTTTATGCTTTACGTAATGTGATGTCACGCAGAAAGTGTCACGTAGCGCAACACATCAAAAAAAAAAAAAAAAAAAAAAAAAAACGTTTGTTTTAAGGACTTGCCTGACAAAGTCAATTTTTTCTTCAAATTTTCGTAAAAAATTGAAAATTTTCAAATTGACATCTATATTTCAGAAATTATAGACCTAGAGAAAAATGTTATAGGGGCCATATATAGGAAATTTAATTTTCTTTTCTTTTGGTGTTACTCCAACATAGATAGCTCAATGCGTTAAAGAGATATACAGGATTAAGTGGAGCAATTGGCCAAATAACGGTAAATTGCCGATATCTCAAAAACCTTCCCATAGAATTAAAAATTAACCCGATTTTCGGAATGAGCAACCGATTTTATATATAGATAGGATAGTTGCTTCCAAAGTGCAGACAACAAATTTCATTTTGTGATCCACTGTTATCATCAAAATTGATTAGTGTTTTGCAAAATATAATAACAAATTAATCTCTTTACGAAGATAGATCATAACACCCAAGGTATGTGCTTCCTCCTGAAATTAACACATTTAGTTGGAAGTGAATTTTTGGTACTTATTTTGGTATTTGAAAAAGTCATAAATTTTGTTTTGGAGCAGAACTAATTTTATTACCAAATTTTACGGGAGTATTATATATAAGTACATATATACGAGTAGTTCTTCGCTGAAATGTGTGCTTTCTTGTGGTACTATTATGTTTTGCAAAAAAGTGCAAACTTAAGAGAAATGTTGATTTTACAGAAACTCTGAAGTTCCTCACAAAGTATACATATCGATGTGCTAGTGCACAAACCGGATAAGTAATATTTTGAAAAATGTTCAGGAGAGCAAATTTTGTGGTTAAATAACTCGTTAACTGTCACATTTTTTTCTGTTATAACGATTACGAATAGTTAATTGAAGTATGTAGAATCCAAATGTGCTAAAATTATATTGATGGTTTCAGTACCTATACTATTTTTTTAGTGATTAAAATCTGTTGGGCACTTAACTCATTTGTCGCTTTTTTTTTTTTTAATTTCAAATATTTTTGTTAGAGCTCTTCTATGAACAATTTATTCAATTTATTTCTGTTAGTACATATTTTATTGTTCATTTAAAATACTAACATAGTTATTAAATACAAATAGTATATTTTTATGGGTTATTTAAGTATCATGCTAACGTAGTTAAACTAAAAAATTTATAAAAATGGATAGCAATGTGTGAAAATATGAGAGATCCTGGAATACCACATACCACATGTTGTGGGCCTGGTCGAATAATAGAAAACCACATACCTACTTAATAATTTTAATACACTCTCAAACGCTGCATTAGGTTTGAAATTCATATATATTATTGTAGGTTATAGATACATTTATGTACATATATATACAGAGATATATGTACATGTACATGAAGGTACATACATATATATAGATTTAGACTAGCCATTAAAACACAAATATTTGTGTAAATATCATCATATATGTCTATAATAATCTATAGGATACCCAGCATAAATTTTTATTTTGTGGCACTTGGAATTTATGTGCACAAGAAAAATTATTCTTATAGAAAATTTGAATTTCTAAGCGCGCTTATCCGGTTTGTGCACAACAAATATTTCATTTTCGAAGCACTTAACTGATTATGCCATCGCATATCCGCCATTATTGATAATTTGCTTACAAAAATTGCACACGAGGTAGGTATAGTGTTGATGATTCCAAAAATGCAATTAACTCAGTTTCGCCAAAACGTACATTTATCCGGTTTGTGCACTAGCACATCGATATGTATATCGTAAAACACTCAAAATGTGATATCTCAGTCACTAACATAGCTCGAGTAGTATAATTTAATCCACATAATGAGCTCAGGAAATATGGTAAAATATTCGAAAATGAAGTCATATCTCAGAAACTGTAGCAGATAAGGTTTGCGCACGATGAAATTAGTGCACAAAATATTTGAAATAACTTGTAAGCTAGATAACACAGTGCTACAGTGAAAATACACTCATGAAGTGACCTAGCTAAGATTGTTTATCCAGTCAAGTGTAACACGAAACGGTATTTGAAAAATCCGCTATACCCTCAATTTTTTTGTATTGCGAAAAAACTGTTATTCCATGCTTCTCGGCACATAAAAATTCCTAGAGGGACTATTTTTGAACCGATTTCAATTTTTCCAACGGTTTCCGAAAGTTAAATAATGGTATTCTTAATATATAAACAGCAGTTTGTTAGTTTATAAGGTATAAGAAGAAATTTTTGCACTTAAATCTGAAATTTTCGTAAAATTTTTTCGTTTTTTCGAGTTTGACGCCATTTTTTTGATACAATTCGCAAAACATGCTTTAATTACAACAAATATTAATGTTCTACTATTAATTCTGAATAAAACTAGACCTTATTAATTGAAAAATTTAAAAAAAATGACTAAGTTATAACGCTTTTTCGAAAACAAGATTTTCAACGTTTTTTTTACCACCCACTGCATAGCATAGCATATACCTAAAGCGCTCTGCACACGAGCATGATTTAAGGGTGATTTAGGCAAAAATCGTGTTTTCGCCCTTGCCGAAAACACGATTTTTGCCTAAATTACCCTTAAATCATGCTCGTGTGCAGAGGGCTTAAGATGAATTTCAGGTACCCCGAAATAATTTCGTTTTTTTTTTAATATGGGGTTTGGCCCGCGGGCGTTATTTCCACGGGCGTTATTTCACTGCACCGAACACTTTTCTGCGTTGGCGGCCTTCGGCCGCGCTTATAAAAAATAACCCTGGGCTACGCCATCCGCCCGGATGTGTGCCCTAACCGTGGCTACCGCCACGGTGATGTCCTTCTGCGTGGTACACCCTTCAGCGGCGGCGATAAAAATGTAAGTATACAAATTTCGGCCTTTTTCGGTCATTTTCCTCATTTCGACAGTTTTTAATTCGGTCAAAAATGTATAATAAGGCTTTTTTCAATTCGGTCTTTTAAGATTCGACATTTTTTTCGATTTATCGTACGGATCCCGGCTTTCGGTTACTTTATAACGTTACAAAAAAGTCGAAGCTTGTTAAATTGCAATTTTAAGAGAAATGAAATAACTCCCAAGAAATATAAAATAACTCCCAATGCATTTTTAAGAGAAATGAAATAAGTCCCAATAAATATGAAATAACTCCCAAAGCTGGAAAATAATGAAATAACTCCCAACGGAATTTCGTTGGGAGTTATTTCATTTGGGAGTTATTTCATTATGAAATAAGTCCCAACAAAATATTATGAAATAAGTCCCAATGCATTGGGAGTTATTTCATTATGAAATAAGTCCCAATTTGTATGGAAAATATTTGGGAGTTATTTTATTTTATTTTTGGGACTTATTTCATTTGGGACTTATTTCGGGGTACCTGAATTTCATATCAAAGGCTGAAAAAAAAACGAACATTTTGAACCCGACCCCCTCGGAAATTGATGAAATTTTGCATAGAGGTACATCTTACCTACCCAAACACAACCTCATTTTTACAAATTGCATTTTCGAAAAATTGTGGGCGTGGCAAGGTATCGAAATATTCGAAAAATGACGATAATAGGTACTTTTAAAGTGTGATTACTAGGGAATGGCTTTACCGTTTTCAAAGATCTTTATACCACTGGAAAGGTATTGAAATTAGCTTTAAAAAAAATATACTGTAAATTTTTTTTGGTTTTAGTACACTGAAAAAAAGTGTTTTTTTTTTCTGAGTAAAACTAGACCTTATTTATTGAAAAATTTTAAAAATTGACGAAGTTACAACGCTTTTTCGAAAACAAGAATTTCAATCGTGAGGCCAACTTCTCTGTTTGCCTTGTAGACAATTCCAAATCCCGCACAAGATCACAATAGTCCTCATAGGTCACAAAATGACGTTCCGTTCCTCTTGTCCCAGTTGGAATATACGGTTGGTCAATTCGCTCGTTGGAAAATTGAGGGCTGGATTCAGAAACACTTTCTGGTTTTCTGCCCACAGTCGCCTCATCCGCCTTTTCTCTCAGTGGGTGGAGTGCTCGCCTGCTATGCCAGAGGTTTCAGGTTCAAACCCCAGTCCGAGCAAACACAAAAAAAAATTAAAATTTTCTTATTAGTAAAAATCCAATTATTGGGTTTTTTAAGAGCAGCGGTCACCTCTCGGCAGTGGGCGGCATACCCTGCGAGAGTATTTCTCGGCCATAAAACCCGTCAGAGTTATATTAGCGCCATTGTATTATTATTATAATGAAAATTTATGAACAGAAAAACTATGAAAACTATGATTTTCCATTTATACACAAGTAAAAGTTACTTATTAAATAAAAAATATGAAAATTTCTTTCAGTGTAATAAAGAATTTTTACAGTGTATGTTTTCAAAAGGTTTTAATACCTTTCTAGTGGTATGAAGATCTTTGAAAACGGTAAAGCCATTCCCTAGTAATCACACTTTAAAAGTACCTATTATCGTCATTTTTCGAATATTTTCGAATATTTCGATACCTTGCCACGCCCACAATTTTTCGAAAATGCAATTTGTAAAAATGAGGTTGTGTTTGGGTAGGTAAGATGTACCTCTATGCAAAATTTCATCAATTTCCGAGGGGGTCGGGTTCAAAATGTTCGTTTTTTTTCAGCCTTTGATATGAAATTCATCTTAGGTATATGCTATGCTATGCAGTGGGTGGTAAAAACGTTGAAATTCTTGTTTTCGAAAAAGCGTTATAACTTCGTCAATTTTTTAAATTTTTCAATAAATAAGGTCTAGTTTTACTCAGAATTAATAGTAGAACAATAATATTTGTTGTAATTAAAGAATGTTTTGCGAATTGTACAAAAAAATGGCGTCAAACTCGAAAAAACGAAAAAATTTTACGAAAATTTCAGATTTAAGTGCAAAAATTTCTTCTTATACCTTATAAACTAACAAACTGCTGTTTATATATTAAGAATACCATTATTTAACTTTCCGAAACCGTTGGAAAAATTGAAATCGGTTCAAAAATAGCCCCTCTAGGAATTTTTTTGTGCCGAAAAGCATGGAATAACAGTTTTTTTCCCAATAAAAAAAAATTTGAGGGTATAGCGGATTTTTCAAATACCGTTTCGTGTTACACTTGACTAGATAAACAATCTTAGCTAGGTCGCTTGATGAGTGTATTTACTTTTTTTTTTGTAGCACTGTGTAATATAACAGCACAGGATTCTAAAATAAATTAAATTTATGTTTATAGTTATTAAACACATTTTTCAAATTAATGCGTTTTTATGCACAATTTAGCTTTTTCCAATATGCCTCCCATTAGCCTTCAAACTGTAACATCAGAAACTTCTTTGCTTGAAGATAGCCATTTTTTTGAAAAATTGTTAGTGGTTTCAGTAACTTGCTTTATGCCCTTCATAATCCTTTTTACTAGAGCCAAATATCTTTCGATGGTTCTGAGCTCCGGGCAGTTAGGCGGATTGGCTTGTTTGGGCACAACAACTATATGGTTCTTTTCATACCCCTGAACTACCGATTTGCTATAGTGGCACTAAGCTAAGTCAGGCCAAAAAAAAGTAGATACGTCATGCTGTCTTATGAATGGCAAAAGTCGTTTTTGCAAAGACTCCTTTTTATATAATTCAGTATTAATTGTTCCCGTTGTAACAAAAGAGATGCTTCTTTTACCACAGCTACAAATGGCTTGCCAAACCAAAAATTTCTTAGGAAATTTTGTTTTCTTTTGGGTCTTGAGCTCCTGCTGCACATTCTACGGTCTGCGGCAAAAAAATCAACACCTGGTAGTTGTGAAAAGTCTCCAAGCACATACGTTTCATCGTCCATGATATAACAATCAAAAATTTTGAGAAAATCTAAGTGTAGTGGTTTGGCCCGCTCTTTTGCCGTGTTGTTCTTTTTTGAATTTCTGTCAGGCACTTTCTGTACTTTATAAGACTTAAGCCCTTCCTCCTTCTTAACCTTCCTGATGAATGCCTCGGAGCATTGCACTTTTTCAGCCACTTTTCTACCAGATATGTTGGGATTTTTCCTGAGAAGGGTTATAATCCTTTTGGCGACGTTAAGATCTTTAAAGCCCTTGTTTTTACCACTTCCACCTTTCCTAACGACAGTTAGACGTTCATTATATGTTTTGATAACACGCGACCCTGTATTTCTGGAAACCTTTACTTTCCTAGCGATTTTTTTAAATGTCCAAACTCGGATTTTCGTTATGAAATCGAATTATTTTTTCACGCACTTCTATTTCTCTGTTCATATTTGCCACAAAACGTTTTTGAATCTTTAGAAATTTGGCACGAGTATTTGTATACATTTAGTAAAGCCATCTTATGTTACAAAAAAACTAAATTTGGAGGTTGAAAATTTTTACAAGTCGAAATGTATGCACTAATTTCATCGTGCGCAAACCTTACTATATCCATGAAATTTGTGATATAATTGCTAAGACAAACGCTTGGAAAGAAAATTGTCCAACTCAGTAGACGACCACGCCCACTATGTATGGTTATTATAATATAAACATTTTAAGCGATATCTTTGTCAAATATAAAGGAATTAATTGAAAGTTTGTGGCATGAGTTCCACTATAGACATAAAATAAAAAAAACATAACCACCCCGATTATAAATATCCGCCAGGATCTCAACCCTTGTCGATTTTTTCACTAGCGAGAAGAAAAACTGGCGAACAGAATTTCGAACATGCGAGCGGATTCAGCTGTTTTGTTGCAATGCAGATCTAGGAAGGTAGGCGAACTCAGAAAGTCCCATGTATTTTATTGTTGTAATTGGTATAGTGTATGAAAATGATTTTTCGCCTCGGTTAAAATCTGATTGGGTCATGATGTGAATTCGCTTCGGTTTTGACATTACACTCTTTCTAAATAAAAAACCAAGGCAAATTCATTCATATGGTAATGGTAAGTGAACAGCTGACTTCTTCTTCTTCTTTTCGTTTTTAACTCGCCGTATACAGAAGAATGTCATACAAAGAAATATTTGACTTTGAGTTTGACATTCTGATGGACAAAAACTTAAAGCGAATCGAGGCGAATGTTGCCGAATTCGCCCTCCCATTACCATATAATGAATTTGCCTTGATAAAAAAGTAGTTTCTGAATTCGCCTATGAGCCTACCTTCCTAGATCTACCTTGTTTTGTTGTTTGACATATGCTTTGGCACTATTTTTCTTGAAAAGTGAACTAAAAGTTTTTCCATTCGGCGATGCATTTAGTTGGTGGCCCTGCCGAATTTAATTCATCCTGTGCAATTCGCCATAATCTGTCTGCTACTTCCTTTTTTGTTTAGTTGAAGCCGCACGCAATATCTGGCTGCCGCTCCATTAAACTCACTAAAATCTCGATTTGTTGCTTATTTGTAGTATTCGTCCTAAAAACAATCAAACCAGTACATAATTAATACAATTATGTATGTATTTTATTATTAATAAATGTAATATTTATTCACATTTTGTTCAGCGTTCACTTAAAATCGTTTTGTGAAAAATATCGCAAGAAAATTGTGCATATTCTTGTTTTTCTTTTCATTCGTGATACCTACTTTTCTCCCTATTCGCTAATCGCGCGATTTTTCATTCCAAATTTTCGCCTGCGACGCTTTTGTTATAATAAAAAAAAAACTTTAAATAAATTAAAATTGCGCCATTTTTCATTGCAAATTTTCGCCTGCGGCGCTTTTGTTATAATAAAAATACTTTAAAAAATGAAAATTTTGAATTAAAAATCGCGCGATTTTTCATTCCAAATTTTTGCCTGTGGGTCATTTGTTATAATAAAACATATTTTAAATAAATGAAAACATACTTTGAATACATAAATGGAAATCGCATAGTTTTCCAATTTTTGCTTGCGGCGCTTTTTTTTTAATACCTAGCGGTTTACCCTCCATATTCCGCCCGACCTACGCGTGGGGCGCCAATCCGCATGACGCACGGATATGCTTTTTTGTGCCGAGTCGTCCAGGAAGGAGTTTGTTAGGTGTCGAGATCTAAAACTATTCAGCTACAGAACAAAATTCATCAGCTGATTGTATATCATTTATTAAGTGAGGCTAGAACTTTTTTTTATAATAAAAAGCGAGTCTGAAGTCTCAAACCTGCTGAAGTGATTATTAAAGTCATGGCATAAGCGGCAAAATGGTTCATTTAATTCGAAATTTGTTTTGCAAGGTTTCACAAATAGTCGTTTGAAATGCCTCGATACTCTTCATTAGCCATGGGTAATGGCGCAATTTTTTTGGCGCTGATACAATAACTCCAGCGCCACACGTGGCGCCAACTCACGGTACTGGCGCAATGACACCTTTAGCGCAATTGTCATGGAATAATCGATAAATAACATTTTTTCGCTTGTTACTGTTCACCATCCCCGTTTTATTTCTTTTGGCGCAATTCTGCTTACATATACGAGGGCACAATTAATTTAAATTTTCATAATCATTTGGAAACATATTCCGTATATTTGTGAAAATATGCTGGAAATTAGAGTCACATAGATCACTATCAAGCATACATAATTGTGACGGTGTCATACGTATACATATACTATGGTGCTGTTATTGGCGTTGTGGTTGCGCCATTTTACACTAGCGCTATATTGGTGCTGGTGTTAGCGCACGAAATTGAGTCGGTTTTATATTACAAAATTGAGTTGGCGCAATATTGGGTTGGCGCTATATTGAGTTGGCGCTATATTGAGTTGGCGCTTTTCCCAAATCGGAGTTAGCGCAATAACGCCAGGGTTGGTGTTAGCGCAATTGCGCCGCGCAGCGCAGTGTTACCCATGCCTACTCTTCATGGAACGCTAAAATACAACTCACTTAGAAGGGATGGGCGATTTATATGTCCAGAGATTAATTTAAAAACTATACCAAGCATCTCACTACGACTAGCAAATGAAGGCATATTAATGAGTTTTAAACGAGAAGTGTAAGGTAGAAGACAAGGCAAATTCATTCATATGGTAATGGTAAGTGAACAGCTGACTTCTTCTTCTTCTCGTTTTTAACTCGCCGTGTACAGAAGAATACAGAAGAATGTCAAACAAAGAAATATTTGACTTTGAGTTTGACATTCTGATGGACAAAAACTTAAAGCGAATCGAGGCGAATATTGCCGAATTCGCCCTGCCATTACCATAATGAATTTGCCTTGAGTTTGACATTCTGATGGACAAAAACTTAAAGCGAATCGAGGCGAATTTTGCCGAATTCGCCCTGCCATTACCATAATGAATTTGCCTTGAGTTTGACAATCTGATGGACAAAAACTTAAAGCGAATCGAGGAGAATATTGCCGAATTCGCCCTGCCATTACCATAATGAATTTGCCTTGATCGAAGATTGTAATCTGAGTCCCAACGAAAATTACGCAAAGCAAAAAGCAGGAACTGCTTTCGGACAGATTCTACTTTATCTGGAAAATACTGGTAGTGGGGATTCCAAATAATAGATGCGTATTCCAATATAGGTCTAACTTAGCTTATAACTAGAGCTTTTGTGACGTAAGGATCGTTGAACTCCTTAGACCAGTGATGGGCGAAAATTTGGCTCTTGCAGCAGCCTCGGAGCCAGCAAGAGGATGGAGAGGGGCTGATTTGTTTTTCGGTGATAAGGGGAATGTAAAACAATTAAAATCAGCGTATATTCCCTCGCTCGTCATGTTCATCGCAAGAAGCCTGCGGAAACACTAAAAATCAAAAACCAAAACCACGAACTCTCAGCCACGATCAACAATTCTTAAACTGTGTTGCCGTAGTACGGAAACAAAATAATACAATTTTTGCCAAGAATTACGGAAAAAGTAATTAATACTGAATTTTTCGACTTTTAGGTAGCAACGACTTTATAATATACATTTAGTTTGTGCGTATTTCATTTCTACATGCAAATCGATTTATTTACAAACTATATACATATTTTTAGTATTGATAGTAGCAAAGCATAAGTATTAGTTTTTAAGAGTAGTAGTTGTAGTAGTATTTGTTGTAGAAAAGAGTACTAAAACACATTTATTATACAATCCTTAAACAATGACACCCTCCCTGTTGACAACGGCGCTCTTCCCCCAGAGTTGCCGCTCCTACAATACATATATTATTTTAGTGGAAATAATATTTGGTTTATGAAACTCACTCAAATTCGATTCATAGAAGATAGATAATTTATTTTTATATTATTTTAGCAATGTCAAAATTCAAGAACTTACATTTATAAATTCTCTTATATTAAATAAAATCTGTTATACAAAAAAGAATGTGTGTCTGTCCTTTGTAGACTCCCAAACTAATCAACCGATCTTTATGAAATTTTTGCAGTAGATCCATGTGGTATTAACGCACATGATAGGGTATATAGAATTTCAATAAGTGGGAACTT
Source organism: Urophora cardui (assembly GCA_960531455.1). Taxonomy (NCBI): domain Eukaryota; kingdom Metazoa; phylum Arthropoda; class Insecta; order Diptera; family Tephritidae; genus Urophora; species Urophora cardui. Next base: position 6,772,178 of record OY482673.1, read on the forward strand.
CTCGGGATACGGGCCTAAATGTGGACCCAGAGTGACCCAGATAGACTTTGAGCAATATTGGTACCAAATGAAAGGTGCTAAGCTGGCCTTCCATTTAATTAATTTTTTTTCAATAATTTTTAGGTGATACGAGGAAAAACCCATGAAAGTACCAATTTGTGATACCAAAATGTTTGACGCTGCGGCAACACTGCTGCACACTGCCTCTCAGGCATGAACCAGTGATGGAAAATGACTCGTGCCTATGTAGTTTTCGGTTATTTGGGAAGTAGCAAGGCACTTATGTATAATCAATTGATTTTCGCACTATTCTGCAAAACTCAATTCAGGTTATAAATATTTTTCGATTACAATGCCATTTTTGTTTGCTTCATAGTAAACAGACGGTTGTTTTTTTTTATTATGAAGGCATATAAACTTTATTATAATGTAATCTTCATAAAAGTAGGACGCACAAATATGCGTAAGAAAGGTTTTGTATGAGATCCTTATTATACAATATGTGCTGTAAACTTATTTTATCAAGGTAATGGTACCAACTGACGATTTTCAAATTGATTGCACAATGAAATTCAAAAATTCACCACTTTTTGTACAAATTTGACACAATTGGAAACTTTCATTTTCCATCACTGACACGAATACAGGGAGCGACATACTCTCTCGTTCTCAATCCTGCTTATGTGTTAGTGAGTTCTTCCTCAGTTCTTCTCCCCTTATGCTGCACTTGGTTGCGTCCCCCACCATCACCCAAATGTGCAAAGTCGGCTCCTAAGTGCAAAATGCTACCAGGAGCTACTTTGCCCAACACTGCCTTAGACCATCGCTTTATAAATGCAAAGACAGCTTCAGCTTTGTTGACAGTGGAGTTTATATGGAGGTTGAACGTGTTTGGAGTCCATTGTGACACCAAGATCGATAAAATTAGTTACCTGTTCTAGATTATGTTGAGATATTTTATAAGAAGCTGGCTGTACTGCACGGTTATAAATATTGGAATATTTTTTAAATTTTGATTTGGTTTGAAACTTAAAACTTTTTTTTGGGTTAAATTTTGAACCTTCGAAAGTTTAAAGCTGATTCCACATAAAACCAGAGTTGTAATTATTATAAGAGAAAAAATAAAAATCAAAAAAATAATTATTATTGAAAGAAATATATTTTAAAAGTCTTTCCATAATAGTTATTTCTGAGATATTTTTTTTAAGTCTTTTTGTAATTATTATAAATGAGAAATTTTGCTTTATATCTTCAAAGACTTTTATATTGAGACAAATTTGAAAAAAGTCTTTGAGTAATTATTATCCGTAACAAATTATTTTTTAGGTCTTCAAAGACTTTTTCATTGAGACGAATTTCAAAAATATCTTTAATTAATTATTTTGAGTAACAAATTTATTTTTTATATCTTCGATAAAAATCTTTCATACAATTTCAATTTGCAAATTTGCTTGAATTTGAAGTACTTATATGAAAGTTATTTTCATTTTATACTTATATGAAAGTTATTGAAAATTTTCTGAGACTTTTTTGAACTTTGTCTCAATGAAAAAGTCTTTGAAGATATAAAAAACAATTTGTTACTGATAATAATTACGCAAAGACTTTTTTCAAATTTGTCTCAATATAAAAGTCTTTGAGGACTTAAAAAATATATATTTGAAATAACTATTATGGAAAGATTTTTAAAATATAAGTTTCTGAATAATAATTATAGAAGATTTTTATCATTTTCATCAGGAAAAAAATATTATCAAAAGACTTTTATGATCCTGAAGAAAATTTGTAAGACTTTTTTATAATTTCAAAATGAAATAATAATTATTCTACATCTCTGCATAAAACTTTTTTCGCTTTGCGTTACGCCGCTTTCTATGTCAAACAACGCAAAACTGAAAAACTATGCCACATTGAACGCTGCAACATCACTCAAAAAATATTTATTTTCTGAAAAATTTCTCATTCTCCATTTTATTTACAAAAAAGTAAATAAGAAAATAAAAATCTATTAAATTATTTTTCAATTGTGTGAAATGTAAATTTGTTTATTTACATTTGAATTAAAGTGAAACTGAAAAAAAATTTCAACGCCCCCAAAAGTTGAGATTTGGGCAACTTTGTGCTTTACGTAACTTCGGCGTTGCGTTACTTTTTGTTATGTGAGAAACCTCATATATATACATGTATTTTAATCTCAGCTGTCACGCAGAAAGTGTCACGTAGCGCAACACAAAGTTCTATGTGGAATCAGCTTAAAAGTTTCTTTTTCATTAGCTTTGTTCAATAACTCAAAGTTTTTAATTGCTTTTACAAATAGTTACGAATTTTATGTTCAATAACCCAAAAAATTTGCAAAAGAGACCCAAATTGGGAGAGTAAGACTTCGAGAGAGTTGAAAATAGTTGCAAGTAAAATTTTCACTTGCAACTACTTGCAGCTTTAAAAAAATAGCAGCGTCAACAACATATTGTCACAAAAATTGCAATTGGAAATATGCCAACATTTTAATCACAAATTTCTAATTGCATACTAAATAAATTAGCGCAAAAAGGAATCTTGACGATGTTGTGGAATATCCAAAGTAGATTTTCGTCTTCCTAACTCAGTTATTTACATTTATTTTCAATTTCAAAGATTTCAATTACAACCTAACCTAAAAATCAAATTGTGAAAACAGCGCATCAGCTGTTTACTTGCAAATGTTTACGATTTTGTGTTCAATAACTTTGGTTGATAATTTTCTCTTTTACTCGTTTTTACTCTTAATTTGTCACTGGTGCTCTCGTTGCAAGTAAAGTTGTTGAACAAAGCTATTTTTGGCTTAAAATTCAAACCAAGGAAAATTCATTATGGTAATGGCAGGGCGAATTCGGCAATATTCGCCTCGATTCGCTTTAAGTTTTTGTCCATCAGAATGTCAAACTCAAAGTCAAATATTTCTTTGTTTGACATTCCCCTGTATTCTTCTGTACACGGCGAGTTAAAAACGAGAAGAAGAAGAAGTCAGCTGTTCAATTACCATTACCATATGAATGAATTTGCCTTGATTCAAACTTACAAAAGTTTAAATATTTCTAAGTATTTTTTGGAATAAATTTCATACTTTAAGGTTTAAATATTAAACTTTCATTGGTCGTAAGATTTTATTTCAACGAAAAAATTTTAATTTTTGATTTGAAATTACAGCTTGCTTTTTCGAGAAATGAACAGTATAAAAGGTTCACATAGATATTGGACAATTTAAATGAACGACTGTGTGGCGTTGTTTGAATGGAGAAAGAAATAAACACAAAATAATTATGGAAACAGATAAAATGAAGAAGGAAGAAAAAGAGAAAAAGAGGATAGGAAAAAGATACAATAGGGAAAAGGATGAAGGGGATGTTGGGGGAGAACAATATGGAAGAAAAGGAGAAAAAGAGGATAGGAAAGAAGATACAATAGGGAAAAGGATGAAGGGTATTTCGGACCAGACTTTTTTTTAATTTAAACCAAAAAAAGGTTTAAATTTTAAAATATGTAAATCTTAATTTGGAATAAAGTCTAAACCTTAAAAGTTTAAAAATCTTTTAAACTTTTCAAAGTTTAAATGTTTATAATTTTTCGGTCGTGTCCTATATATCCAGTAAAAAAAGTTTAAAATTTATACCAAAATTTTTTTTCGTGTGTTTATCGAAGAACAGCACATAACTTTAAATTTTTTTTAAGTTTAGCGGCATGTAATTTGCTTTACACCAATGAACAAGGTTGTTGTTTTTTATTAACACATCCGCAATAGCCACGAATTAACCCCGAGAATTCCAAGATTCCCCATAACCACAATAAAACACAATCCTCTTTCGTCACTGTCATTTTACAACTAACTCTTTATATATTTTACTCTCCTCTTCTTCGTTTTATTACAAAAACAGGGTTGCCATGATTTCAATATTAAACATTCCCCACCAAAACCTATGGTTTTCCACTCATAGGGAGCATATGCATGTTATTTAAAAAATTAAAGAAGTTAGTAGGTAAATTCTTATATTCTAAACTGGACTGCGTATAACATTATTCGATCTCCACCCCCTCGTGTTGGAGGAAGATCTCCACTTCTCCACCAGTTATCGCAGTTTCGCCCGGCCAGAGTTTTTCCGACATCCTCTTCAGCATATAACAGTTCGAATGTTCCTTCGAGCGCCTTCCTTTGCTTTCTGATTGTAGCCGGAGTTCCATGATAATTAAATCTGTATGAAAGGTGAAAAATGTAATGAGTGCAGAATTGTCGATTGATTCTGTTTCCGGTATAATGCAATAATAAGAAGAAAAATTATTAAAAATATTAGGGACATTCCATCGTGACTCCTGGGACAAGTGCGAAATATGTAATATACTAGATTATTGAAATCAGTTTTATTATTGTTTTAGCCCTTTTTGACCAAGTTATTCATAAATTTCTCTCTGCAGAATTGAAACCAAGCCAATTAAATTAAAAAAAAATAAAGTGAATGCAAAATAATATTTATATTTACTTCAAAGTTCTGATTAAATATTTATTTAAAACAAGTCTAATTCAACATCTCTCGAAACAATTATTTAAAACTTGCTGTTTCCTTTTCCTCTGTGCGGCATTCATCTGAATAATACATTAGAGTTCAGACTCGTGTGACTCCTGGGACACATTTAAATATAGTCTAGAAACCACAGTATGACCCTATTAATTTAAAAAATGTATTTAGACGGTGAACAGCCTCTTAATCCTTACTTCCATAAATATCTGGTTTCGTAGGGTCATACCTGAATTTACCAGACCAATTTTTATGCCTTTTCTCTTTTGGCTGGAATGTCCCATTACAGTTTAATGAAAGATTTTGTCAATATTAAAAATCAAACATGATACACTAGGTTTGTTTACTGAGCTGCTTTAGGTTACTCTAGATTGACTTAGATCACAAACTTGTTTCATGAAAATTTTTCGTACTCTAACTTACTCCGATTTACTCTACATTTTGTGAGATGTTTGCTCTGAGCCGCTCTACTCTATTTTTGGTCTCATTAAACAAACCTATTATTGACCTGAATTGTATGCAATAATAAAAAGCTTTCTGTTGGCTGTGTTTGCTGCTGAAAATACTCTGTATTCTTCTGCAGCTTCCCCCGCTGTGTTTGGCACAAACACATAATCTGGCAATACCACCTTTGTCGCAATCAATGCAGCTTTTGGAAATACTGGATTGCCGCCTGCTGTCGAAACTCGACAGTTTTCTAGTGTTTTCTTATGCTAGCCACACACCTTGCAATTTTTTATACAACTTGAGCGAGTTGCGCTCGCAATCGGAAAGTTTTGGGGCTATTGTATGAAGTTGTGTATCAGTTGTACGAAAAACCATAGAGTTTTGATTTTCTGGCAAGTTGTACAACCTACTTGCATTGTATAGGGGCATGTTGTTCAACATATAATTTTATGAGAATTCTTGAAGTGAACACATCAAATTAAAATAAATAAAAAATAAAGGAATTCAACATATAAAAGCAAATAATTGTAGATTAATGCTAGAGACACACGTGGTAGTATAGTAGAAATATTGCAATCTGTACCACATAGTATGTGTCACTCTCATATTGTAGTTTAATTGAAAATTTTCATAGTAAAGCCAAATCATAGTGTTGATATTATAATATTCATACCACATGTGTGTCTGAGGCATAACTAACGCAAAACGGAAAACTCGCAGGAACAAGTTTTTGCCATTTTTTTTTTAATTATTCGTGCTTCTTCTTTTTACAAGCGCAACAATATCCTATTCCATCTTCCCTCAAAATAATTTTTACAAAATGAGATTGTACAACAAGGTTGTAATAAATTCTACCGTATGTAGGCAAACAGTCCAACTCGATTGCAACAGAATCGGTTCTACGGTCGCACCGTGTTTGGCTACGGTTAGAACTAATACGCGACCATAGTATTTTTTTTTTTTTTCAAATTTTGCTGCCATTGATGTTACTATTTTGTTGTCGCTAATACTACTACCACCACCAGTGTTGCCACTGCCAAAATAAAGAAATTTACCAAAAATTAAAAAATAAATTACCAAACAATTACCTTTTTTTTTTATAAATAATGAAAATCACGTCTCTGACTAAAGTTTTTATTTTAGTACACAAATATCGCATACTATATATTAAACTCTCCCACCAACATACAGGTGACAAATGTCGAAAACGTCGGCAAATTCACTGATGCTGGATAGCCGGTTGTAAAAAGGAAAAACAAAAGAAAAATTAAAACAACAAAATCCAAGGCGGCAGTGGCCTAATTGTTATGCCATTAGCTTACCAACTGAAAAATCCGAGATTCGAAACTCGGCGAACGCCCAGAAAAAAAATCAGTCTGAGGAAGAGATGTGAATTAGATCTAGATATAACTTCTACCAAAAAATATAAATTTTTCACCACAATTTTTCTTATATCTTTGTAATCAAAACTTAAAAATTTAGTACTTAATTAATAAAATTATCTATTTTTTATCTGTAGGATGTCATACTACTCTATTTTGTTATACATATACATATGTTCCAAGTAGTTTGGTTTGTCATCTACATATATATTAATAGGCAAACATATTTTTTTTGTCATACCAAAATGAAGGTCTTAATGTCATCGTGTCGAAATAAAATACATATATATCATATGATAGGAATCCTTCAATATATGTGCAGAACCTTTTTTCATGCCGATGCGATGATGGAGGTGCCAGTGGAGAGGGCGTGATTCTTCCCTTGAAAACTGAAATTTCACGTAGTATATCTCTTGAAATATTTGTGTTGAGCATTGAAATATAGGAAATAAGTACATATGTACATATATACTAAATGTGTAAAAATTTTCGATATCGGACAATGGTGTATTAGCCCAAGGCATGGAAAAATTACCAAACCGAAAAAAAAAAAAATTTACCAAATTACCAAACTCGCTTTTAGATAAAAAAAAAAATTACCAATTTTGGTTAAAAAAAACCAAAGTGGCAACGCTGACTACCACTATTTGTTTTTGTTCTTGTTGTTACTCGTCTTTCTAAGGTAGAGGTACCTACTTCTTTCTTCTTTGTCCTACTTATTCCTTGTCATTTTGTTTTTGTTATAGTGCTTCTTTTTTATTTCTACTTCTTGAAACTACTTACACATCAGTTGCAGGCAAGGCTTATCCAAATAGAGGTTATATTACTTCCGTTTTTATGTGTGTGTTTTCTTTAAAAATGTCAATGTGAAAGAGAAGAGAAATGAATTTCAAGGTAAAATTTATGCCAATTCGTTTTGTCTGACATTCACACTTTTTAGTATACATACACAACTCCAATCAGCTTATCTACTGCGATATCCTTCTTTAGATAATCCTTGGTTGCAGGTAAATATGTTCAAAATTTGATGAAATACCTTTCCAGTGGTGTTCCTGGGGTTTTTTTTTTTAATTTTTTCAGTAGAATCGACAAAGATGGAACAAAATTTATGTTAGCGTATTAATAACATAGATACATTATTAATATCAATAATTTTGGTTGATAATTTTCTCTATTTATCGTTTTCATGATTTGCCACTGACGCGCTCTTTGAAAGAACTTGCATGTAAAGTTGTTGAACAGAGCTATTATGTTTCCACCACTGCGCGATTTCCGCGTATCTACTTGCATTTTTGGGTGTGCGCTCTACCTCCGTTCTTCGATAAAACTTTCATAAAATTTGTCCATGTCCATGCTCACCAAGAAAATGAAATTTAAATAAATTTTAATATGGAGAATCGCCGTTGTCTATTTATTTGTACCTTTCCTTTGAGCTGAAACGATTAAAAAATTACTTGTGAAGAGTTTGTGCAAATATTCAACACAAAACCATTCTATTCATTTCGCTGTAGAATTGCTTCATCAAGCACGAAATTGCACAAAATACCAATAGAAATTCTAGGAATTAAAAAATTCTGTGTATTTTCTTTCATTACTTCCATTTTCTCATTATGTTCCATTCGTTTTTATCATGTAAACGAACAGTCTCAATATATAATTTTCGTTTAACATTCGTTCCACTCAAGAATTATCTATCTATCTTTGGATAAACCTTGGTTCCACTCGTTCATTGCAACATTCGTTTGAAAAAAAAATTCTTGCAATCAAGGCGAATTGATCAGTCAGTCATGTTTGCATTTACGCCATAGCTGTCCAAATGCGACTCATGTGAGCAATGAGAGTAAGCACTTGTGTACGTATACTCACCGATTGTCACTACTACAGACAAATAAAGAGCGTAAAACGAGCGCTTACGATGGGACTGGGCGATCGCCGATTATCAAAAATAATTAAGTTGCCTTCGACTGGCATGAAAGCAAGTGGTCGCTAGCTGGTCTTAGCTTCAAATTCTTTTGTTCTAATTACAGATGCCAAACAACAAACAAAAGTACGAAGATCTTGCATATAACGTGTGTACACAAATGTAAATATGTACGTGTATATTTGTGTAGTTTCATAATTTCGCAAAGCGTGCGCACGTGACCCTGCTCGCTCAACATCTGCAAGCAGACTGATTATTTTTAGTAATTTTTCACTTTGGCATACGGTAGGCGCACCAACACACATTCATTTTTCGGTCGTTGCTTGATTGTGGTAGTGAATCGCATTTGGACAGCCCTGATTTACGCACATATTACATCCCGACCTACACTGTTCAAGAGAAAAACCAAATATCATAAATATATAAGCAGTGAAACCATCATCAATTTTCACCATACTCTTATTGAGCTATCTTTTAACTCATATGACCTGCATACATACATACATACATTCCACAATACATCACATACATATGTGTTCCACCACACATTAATCTGAATTCGCCGGAATATTCGATGTGTAATCGATGACACAAACCATATTCTCTTCGTCTTTATACACTTTAGTAACAGTTTTAAAGCCACTTGTTGAGTTATGTCGACCATTTTTTTTTTAACTATCGATAACATTTCACGATTTTCGTTATTATTCAACAATTTGTGGAATTCTATCGATATTCGGTATTTTCGTTGTTATTCAACTATTTGTCGAATTCTATCGATATTATTCGAAATTTTAGTTACTATTCAACCATTTGTTGAATTCTATCGATATTCGAAATTTTCGTTATCATCTATCGATATCATTTAACGATTTTCGTTATTATTCAACCATTTGTTGAATTCTATCGACATTTGAAATTTTCGTTACTACAATTTTCGTTATTATTCAACCAGTTGTTGAATTCTATCGTAAATTATCGAACATTTATTGAACTCTATCGTGATTTTCAACCATTTCTCTTTTTTAATTTATCGATATCATTTTGCGATTTTCGTTATTATTCAACCATTTGTTGAATTCTATCGATATTCGGAATTTTCGTTATTAAAATTTTTGTTATTATTCAACCACTTGTTGAATTCTATCGTAAGTTATCGAACATTTATTCAAGTCTATCGTAAATGTTCAACCATTTGTTGAACTCTATCGTAAATGTTCAACCATTTGTTGAACTCTATCGTAAATGTTCAACCAATTGTTGAACTCTATCGTTATTATTTAAAATTGCGATATAAAATATCTATGCATTTTAATTTGGTGGACTGTATAAAATAAGCATGAAATGTTTTACTTGAAATTTTGCTTCAGGGCGAAATCGTATGCATAGGCGAATTCGCTTTGTCCCATTCGTATTATAACAGCATATGTATTATGAGATGATGAGTGACTGGGATATTGAGCACAATATTTCAATACATTTCTATTTCGTATTTCACCACACTATGAAACTCTTTTCGCTTTTTCTTAGAGCCTATACACACTTGCGACTCAATCGATTTGGTCGAATTGGACTGTTGTATTCACACTACTCCAACTATTTAGTCGAATCGGTGGCAGCTATTCACACTTGAGACTAAATAGTCGTGCGATTGACAATGACATAGTGTTGCCAATGTTCACATTTTACTCAGCAAATTTTACATTAGTGGTCTTCATATAAAGTGATGAAGTATTAAATTGTTAAAGTTTATCTGCATTCTTACATGAAAGCACCTTCTTGTCAGCTGTCAACTTGATTAATAAATAAAAAACAATAAAATAAACAAAAAGTGCATACATTGTTTGGCGTTGTTTCTTATTAAACTAGCAACTAGCTGTCAAGTAAATGAAAAGAGAAAAACGGAAATTACGCTCATAAAGGCGAAACGAACAGAAGTACAAGAAACGGAAAAATAGTAAAAATCAGCCATTAATAATTTTCATGAAATTTCATTTTCATTATTTCTATTTTAAAATGCGATTAATGACATTTGAAGAGAACAACAATATCAAGAAACATATGAAAACGGAAGTAAATATCCTTAGTTAGATAATTCTTGTCTATAACTACACCATTTCCAGATGGATTTTAGAAAGCGTCAACTGGATTTTAGAAAGGGGAAATTGGATTTTAGAAATGTCGATTTGATTTTAGAAAAGGGAAATTGGACTTTAGAAACTGTAAATTGGATTTTCGAAAATTTATATAATTATTAATTTATACTTTCATACGCAATAAAGAATTTCTATTCGAAAAATTCTGTGTAAAATTTATTATAAACGCACATTCTGAAATCCAATTCACGCTTTCAAAAATCCAATTTTGTTTTCTAAAATCCTTTTAACGCTTTCTAAAATCCAATTGACATTTCTAAAATCCAATTTCCCCTTTCTAAAATCCAATTGACATTTCTAAAATCCAATTTCCCCTTTCTAAAATCCAGTTAACGCTTTCTAAAATCCATCTGGAAATGGTGTAGTTAATAAGAAACGAACCTTTTGTTTTTAAACATTTTGAAAATATTAATTGAAATATTCAATCTCTACAATTTACCAAAAGTGAAATAAAAGTAGTTCTGTCAGCATGGCAACTCTTTCCACTACGAATATCACTGTTGTTGTTGTAGTCGTTCGACTAAATTGTCTCAAGTGTGAATACGTAGAAGGGCGCCTTGCTGATCAAGCAGTTGTACAACTGTTTCAGTTGGAATGAAATTGGGCTGCAAATCCAACTGTTTCAGTTGTACAACTAATTGAATGTAGTGTGAATGCTTCCATACATTCCCATGCAAATCAACATTCGACTAAATCGATTGAGTCGCAAGTGTGTATAGGCTCTTATTTTCTCACCAGCGTTGCCGTTTTAGCCATTTCGTGGCTAGATTTAGCCACCGCCGTAATGAACCATAATTTGCACATGGGAAGGATGTGGTAAGGCTAATTCAATTCAGCGATTATAACAAATCGATTTAAGTGTTAAAAAACAAAAAAAAAATAACTGACTTTGCATATTGTTTGCTACTTCTACCACTTAGCAACGCCGAAGTGGAAATAACCTTTTCCCTAATGAATATTGTCAAAACCAAAAATCGAAACAAAATGAATCATACAATGTTGAATGCAATTTTAACTATAATATATGGCTTAAGGGATGTAAAACAATGTTGCAATGAATTTGAAATAACGGAAGATCTCATTAAATTAATGACGGAAGAAAGTCCATTAGTGATGACGACATAATGATAGATATTGAATGCGATATCTAATTTTTTTTTTTTTGTTTGTTATTTTTTATTTTAGTTAAGTACATACTATGTATGTATGAATATTTTATTTTACACAAATTTATGATTTTTGCTTATAGTATTGTATGCAATACTTTTGTGCCTGAATTTGAAAAAAGAATTTAAAACATGTTTATTTGAAACAAAAATTTTTTAGCCACGAATTAAATCAAATTTAGCCACCACGAAAATTTTTTAACGGCAACGCTGTTTCTCACTCTTAAAAAAAAATCAAACAATACACCATGTATGTATGTATATTTATACATACATATATGACTGCACTTCAAACTAAATACGCACTTTCCTCAAATCTTCTATGCACAAGCCATATCCGGCTCTACTAGGACCAATGTTTTTTATTAACACATCCGCAATAGCCACGAATTAACCCCGAGAATTCCAAGATTCCCCATAACCACAATAAAACACAATCCTCTTTCGTCACTGTCATTTTACAACTAACTCTTTATATATTTTACTCTCCTCTTCTTCGTTTTATTACAAAAACAGGGTTGCCATGATTTCAATATTAAACAGTTGTTAAGATCATGGTTTATATCTATAAGTTGCGACACTCTTTGACATGTTGTGCCTGTCACCCTGCAGTGCTGTGCAAAAGTTACAGAAAAAAAATTCAAATAAATTTTGAAATCTTTAAATCTTTAAAATTATTGGGTGAATTGAATTTGTAATGCTATATTTGTAGCGATAATAACAAAAAATTAACATATTTTTGAGTTTTAATTGATTTTATTCGGAATTTTGGATATTTTCTTGTGAAGATTTTGCTACGTTTGAATACAACACTGTGGTCGATTCTTCTTCACATTTGGTTTATTTAGTTTCCCATTCTCCCATTGACACATAATGTGCCTGTCACTTTTTGCAACAACAATTCCCATGGTTGAAGTTTGTTTTGATGGGGATACAGTGAGTCACAGAGAAAGTGAGCCCTTATTTATTCAGACATTTTTATTATTAAATATCTTTGTTAACAATTACTTGACTTTCCTAATTTTTTTGCGACGGAAAAGTTTCAACAACATGCCAGAAATGATGAAAAACAAAAGCATACACGTATATACGCGTCACAATCAAAGCAAGCTTTCTGGCAACTCCAATTTAAATACTTAAACTTTCTCTCTAGAACACCGATTTCTCTCTTATATATTTTTACAGTTCACATTTAACATTATGTGTTAATTATATAAAAAAAAAACAGATCAGGCAACTTTTTTCCATTTTTAAAAGGTGTACTTATCATAAAACACACGCTAGAGCGCGTAAAAATCGTGTTTTGTTAGTTGAATAAAACACATTGGTTGCTAATAAAATTTGTATTATATTAAATTCAAGTGCGCCAATAGATGCATTAGTTGCATTTTGGATGTCAATGTGCAAAGATGGGCCGACAAACAAGTTTAGATATTAGGGATAGAGTAATTGAACTGTTGAAACAAGGCAAAAAATTATTAAAACCGTTTTAGGGCATATTCCTCTTAGTGGCTAACCTTCACTGTGAGCCCGTTTCATGAACTTTTCCGGTTTTAACTATTATTTTTATAACAAATAATGTTCATCAAATTGTGGTTTATTCTAAAATATACCTAAGTACATAAATTTGTTTTTCAATCTGTTTGTGTATAATTTTTTATTTGCATAAAACTTCGGACAACATAACGTGGGTCATTTTCACTGCGACTTACTGTATGTATCAAAAATATAGATACACATTTATTTTTTCAAAACAAAAATGAAATATCCATGACGCAAATCGTTGCTACCCAATAAGCATTTTTGAATGCATTTGAATTTCATTGAGATCAAATCTATTTTCCAATTTCCAACAATAATTTTTAACTTGAATTCAGAAACAGCCCATTTTTCGATATGAAAATGTTTCTGTTTCTCCACTTGAAAAAAATATTGGAATTTGACTTGAACTTTATCGATATTCTCCAACCAAAATCAAACGTCAGAATAAAGCTTTTGAGCAACAAACTCTCATCCGATTGAAATAAAGGAACAAAAATGTAACAATTATGATTGTCTGCTTGACTTATTTGCTCACTTTTTTGTTATGCATTTAACAATAATAACAATATTTTATACACAATAATTAGTTGTATTATACATTCCTCTTTAAATTTTATTCTTCACTCACTTTTTCGTTTACTTATTGCTAATATGATTGAATTTAATTAATACTAATTATGCACTCAGTTCAGTTTGGAAAAGTATTGTACCTTAAGTGTAAACACATGTTGGATATAAGCTTGATAATTGAGACTTTTTCCCCACATTGGATTCGTGCTAATTGGGAAATATCCAAATGTAGGAGAATGTAGAGTTTCCAAAGCAACCAAAGCGTTCGAAGGCATCCAGGCATTAATCAAAAAGTATGAATTGGTACAGCGTTTTATCAGCGAACACAATCTGAGAGTGTTAGAGAGTGTAATTCTCAAACTTATCTCTAATCCAAAGTGAAGGTAGAAAACCACACTAGAAATCAATTGGAGACTGATTAGAAAAAGAAATATTTGCAAATTCTCATTAGAATTTCATTAGAAAACTACATTGGATTTCAATTCGGAAATTATAATTTTCTCCATTTGAGAGTTATGTCCCATTTTTTTTGAGATCGATATGATTCTCGACAGCTCCTCGAGTCGTCCTCTAACGTTAGAGATTTGAGAAAAGGGCTAGTTCTCGAGTCATTCTCAAACCGATATCTAACCTAAATGTTTGTTGGGTTTTCACCATCAAAATGGCCGTTTGAATTTAAATTTTTTTATTTCCTTTTGAACATTTTCGTATAAGCAGGGTTGCTCTTTCTCGTACTGTTCTGTTAATACATTTTTCCAGAAATATAGAAAAGGGAATATACGGATACCATTGCCTTTACTACTTCATTCGCGTATATGCAAATTTTATTTCATGTAAGATTACCATGATCGATCTTTACACATAGAATAGCAACAATTTTTTTCAAATTACACGATTTTTCAAACGTGATTTTAGCTTTTTAAACATCATTTGACATTTTGGTAAATGCAACCAAATTTTAGTGTTGATGCAACATAGAGCAATTTTAAAATATACGCTATGAATTAAATATATTATTTTATTCTTAAATGTCATTTGGAATTTTGGTTTCTTTAACATGATGATAGTGTCAATATAAACAAAAAAAATTTTAAAAAAAGAACTTCAAAACTATTTTGAAACATACACATTTTTTTTGAATATTTGGAGTTCTGCTGTTCGTGCAAAACGCAATTATTATTCTTTTTTTTTAAATAAAAAGAAAATCTGGTGTCGTGGGAAGAGTTTACCGTCAGTGGAAGTGCGTGATAATGGCGTTTCCACTTATATTTTCAGTTTTCAGGTGAATTAAAAGTGAAATGCATTTTTATTTTTAAAAGTTTTTAATGTAAAATATTTTCTTTTTTCTCCTCAAAGTTTGCAATTTTACCACGAGGAAGTCCTTCCATATCTCGCAATACCGAAGCACCTTTTTTTATTGAATGTACATATCGCACCCTAAATCATAAGGTGACACAACTCAAAATTTTTTGAAATCGAGTTTTTTCATAAATGTTACACAGAACGATTGCCAAAAAAACTTTTCAATAAGTGTCTCTTTTGACCGAAAAATTACCATAATAGTGGTCTTTTGCCATACGATTGCTTGTAAAGAAAAAAAGTTTTTTGGCTCTCCTGAAAATATTTGAATTTTTAATTGTGTCACTTTATGATTTAGGGTGCGATATATTGTATTTTTGTAAATTGTAAAATCAGTCCAGTTAATTTAACAATAAATTTAAGGTAAAATCAAAAAAAATTCCGTGTTAATTTAAATAGCTGAAATTGCAAAATTATCTAGTTAAAAATGTAAAATCAACAGGAAAACATTTATCTGTTATTTTATGCGCACGTGGGCCGATATGCGGAAAAAATTAATATATATCGCATACTAAATCATGAAGTGGCACAACTTAAAATTCAAAAATTTTCAGGAGCCAAAAAACTTTTTCTTGACAACCAATGAATTGGAAAAAGCCACGTATTTTTCAGTCAATAGAGACTCCGAATGAAAAGTTTTTTTTGTTGGCAATCGCTAGAGATATGTTCTGTGTACCGGTTTATGATGAAAAGTCGATTTAATAAAATTTTGAGTTGTGTCACTTTATGATTTAGGGTGCGATATATTTTTATTAAAATCGTTTTCGTAGTGAAGAAAAAAATTCAGTAAAAACGAAGTAAATCCTAACGACTTTGCTCCCATTTTGGTAGTAACAGCAATTATACGAAATTGCACAGCATTGATTCCTTCATTCTCTTCATTTTCGCACAAACACATACGCATTTTTTAAAATGAAGAAGAAGAAGACCATTTGAGTGACCAAACTATTTAGTATAAACAATGGTTAAGATTTGCTTGTTAGGAAGATCTATCTTCTATAGAGGAAAATGATTTAAATAGTTTTACATCATCAGCATATAACAAGATCTTAGAATTTTTTTTGTTTTATAATAAAAAATAATTTATATATGTACATACATAAATCTAAATTTGATTTTAAAAACCGTGCGATTTTTTATAAAATTTTCGCATGCGGCGCCTTTATTTTATCTATATATTAATACGCTAACGTGAATTTTGTCCGCGACCTTTTGGCGATTCTACTGAACCGATTTTAAAAGTTTAGTCACTAGAAAGGAAATTCCCTAGAATAGGTCCATTTTGATTTTCATTAACATCGGTTGGAAAATACGTGCACGATCGCCGTTTGAAAATTTCTGTGTAATTGCTGTTGCCAAACACAACTTTACCTATACATAATAATTTTTATAATATTTTTTGTTGCCTGCTTTTAGGCGTAATTAATGGGCTGTGTCCAAACTGAAACAAAAAAAACAAAAAAACAGTGCCATCTAAACTAAGGTAAAAAAATAAGTTTGTATGCAAATTTTTAATAAATTAGAAATGGAAAAGGGTTGTGCTTGAACTACAAATGGGTTTTGAATCAAATAAAGATAAATTTTAATAAAAAATATCATAAGGTTGAAAATATTTTTGCATTCTGGAGTAGCTAAACCTCTAGAAAACTGTCGATTTTCGAAAGTAGCGGGAACTCCTAGTATTAAAAAAAAAAAATAAAGCGTGAATAACGAGTATTCATGATCGTTGATGTGTAAACAATTTCGAAATAGGATTTCTATTCCCTTTCTGGTTTTCTTTGGATTAAAACGCGACTATTTTTTTATAATTTTTTGTTGTCATTGTCACTGATATCTACTATTTTTTTGGTTTTTTTATTTTATTTTTTTTTTTGTTCTTGTTCTTGTTTTTGTTTTGGATTTTGCTTTTGCTTTTATTTTTGTTTTTGTTTTTTTTGCTTTTGTTTTTGTTTTGGCATCTACATATGTACCTCTTCATATTCTTCTCCCTTTCTTCTTCGCCTTAGTCTGTCGTTCCTTTTCCCTTTGCCCTTTACCTTTTCCTTTCTTATCCCGTTTCTCTTTCAGTTTCCTTTTTTCTTTTTATATTCCCTTTCCCACCACATTTCCTCTTAAGTTTCCTATTACCTATCACTCTCACTTACAGCTCCTTTTTCTCTCCCCCTCCTATGCGTTCTTCTTTTCCCTCTCCTACTCTCTTCTTTTCTCATTCTTCTTGCCTCTCCTATCCTATTTCCGTTTCCTTTTTCCTATCCTTTTTCCTTCCTTTTTATTTTCCTTTTCATTTCCCATTCCATTAAAATCGTCTTTCCTTTTTCCCTTACAATTCCCATTCCCCATACCATTCCCTTTACCTAGGAAACCGGGTTGAGCATAACATCGAAGAGAGCTCTATATTGAAGCCTTGATTTCCGCCTTTCATTTGATACTAATATTGCTCAGAAACATGAAAGATTATCCAGATCCGTTTGACGCATATCTCGGGATCCGACCTAGGAATCACAAAGAATAGAGCTCCGTGTAGAAACCCTGCTGAAAACCTTTCATTTGATACCAATATTTCTCAGAAACATCCAAGGATCATCCGGGTGTTCGTTTTGACCCATATCTCGGGACCCGACCTAGGAATCATAATGAATAGAGCTCTATGTGAAATCCCTGCTCAACACCTTTCATTTGATACCAATATTGCTCAGAAATATTCTGGGGTCATCCGGGTCCACGTTTTGACCCATATCTGCAGACTCGGCCTTGGGGTTACAATTAAAAGTGCTTCATATCAAAGTCGTGCTCAAAACGCGTAAAATTTACGCGTTTTTCGAAATTACTCGTAGCTACAGCAATGATGTTTACACATAAAAAATGCAGCGAAGGAGGAGCGACGAATGCACACCAAAGGAGATATCAGTAAATAAGATGGTCAAATGTATAAATCAAAAGCGTCATTTAAGTAAATCAGAGTTTGTTTTCCCTATACACGCGTGCAAAAGCTTTTTGTAGCTTTCACACCAACAGCCTCACACCGACACTACACAACTCTTCGTACACGAAAAGAAATTTTGTTTGTTGGCAAATTTTTGTTCAACGATTTCTAGTCAGCGTTAGGCTGTTGAGCTAGCAGGTTGTGTTGCTCGCGCAGTCTCTGAACGCTTGTAAATGATTGTGCGTTGGGGGTGGTTTTTTTTATCTCGTTTTTTTACGTAATATTTTTAGTAGGTAGGTATAATGGCTTTGTTTTCTTGCTCTTATTTTGTTTGTGTTCTTTTTGCAGTAGCGCGATTTCAAGACAGAGTTTTTTTATTTTGTTATCAAAAAATAAAATGAAGTTTTTCCATGTCAATTAAAATTTGGTTGATATTTCCAATATTTGAACTATAAATTTTATACATAATTTTTTTTTATAATCAAGTTCATTTCCGCCCAAAAAATATAAACGAAATCTTTTCATGTCAGTTATTAAAAAATAAAAAATAAAATCTCCATGCCAATTAAATTTGGTCGATTTTTCGAATTGAATCAGAAATATAAATTTTTTATTTTATTATCAAGTTCAATTCCGCCAAAAAAAAATATAAACGAAATTGTTTCATGTTAATTATTAAATAAGTGAATATTTTCAAAATATAAAAGCACGCGCGCCATCTGTTGGAACATAGCGGTTGTTATTGCCTAATCTCATTAGTAAATATGTTGCATATATTTAGACAGCAGCTAGAAATCACATACATACGTACAGGTGAAACTAATAAAAGCGTGTTAAAAATAAAACAAACTTTTTCACTGTCAATTAAAATTTAAAAAACTTTGAAGACTTTAAGATTTATATTTCAGATCCAATTCGAAATATCGACCAAATTTTAATTGGCATGGTGAAACATAATAATAAACATGATACAATATTTTTACGTAATATTTTTTTTAGTTATAAAGATTTTTCATTTTTTGCTCTTATTTTTTATTCACATTTTTTTGATTTGTGTTTTTTGTGAAGTTAATAATAATATCCATTTCCAATTTCAAAATTTTAGTCTTCGACCATGATTGAGTTTTTTTTTGGGTGTAGGCAAGAGCTTTTTGTGCTTTTAACACATGCACAATATATGAGAATGTTAGTTTGATAATCCCTGAAGTAAATTCATATGAGGAAATCTCTCTTTCGTCTGGCGAAAGACATGTTTAACTAATCGTCCACGTCTCTACGTTTTGAGGCGCAAATGTTTTGAGTTATCGTTGGCTCATTTGACATTTTTTTTTCTTTTTTGATTTTTTACGTTAATTCATTCCGTTCAGCTGTATCAAAAAAAAATTAATAACATCACGTTATTTCAACTATAATCATCCACAGATAAAACTCTCTGGTGTTTGCGGCTTAATCTCGGCGCTCACGTGCGCGCTTGTGACTGTTACAACAACTGTGTTACATATGAGTCGCTTGCAGGCTTTGCGTGAATGCGAATACGCGCAAAAGACACGCACTTGTACATGCTACTCGGATATTATAGAGTCACAAGTCGATCGTGTCGATAAAGGTAAGCGATTCGCGTTATATGCATACATACATATATAAATCTGCGAATTGGCATTCATTTCTTTCCCAGAAGGAGTTCGTCTCGTTTTCGACTCACTATCCGATTGCGGTGTTGTACACGGATCGCTTTACTCATGTCTGCGGGCAATATTCGGACTTTCTGTTGCTGGTGTTTTGGTTGCGGTCTTCAGTTGTATGCTAGTATACCAGTTGCTAAGGTGAGCCGCTTGTATATTGAATTAGTAGGGTATATTTTTAATAGAATTCGTAAATAATTCTACATTAGTCATGAACGTAAGAAGATGTATTGGGAGCAGCTAGAGCTACGATGCCGTTCATTATACACCAGCCAGCAAGGTCCGCCGCCCAATATGGCCGCTCTGGGAGGGGGCCGTGGCCCGATTTGTCGCTGTTGCGAACAGTGCCATCTCCATCGACAGATGCCAATACAATCGACTGTCTATCCTTGGGATGACAGCGGCGAGCCGCGCTTTTGGACCGGACAACCGCCGGGTAACTTTTATTCACCAAATCCTGGTGGGGATGATCTTCATATGGCCAATACGGGGGGTACATCCTGTCGTGGACATAATAGAGCTACGACGTCTCGAAGCCGTACAACCGGTTGGAGTTGGCCTCGTATGCCTTGGCAACGAAATTCCCCAGTGCCCAATTCAAGACAATTTCGTCAAACACCCTCCAGTCCGGACTCACAATACGGTTTCATAAATAACGCGCCTGTGGGAACGAATAATATAATGACGGCGGCGGAGTCGACAGAAGTCCCGTCAACGGTTGGACATAATTCAACAGGGCCATCGTTCAACGTTGTTAGTGGCGCGCTACCTTACGGAGTTTGGGGACCACCACCGCCTTATAGTGACCCCAATAGCCCGGCACGACGTGGCTACTATCATTACATACAGCCTAACCAATGTGTTAATAATATGACGACCACTAGCAACATGAACCACGGGAATGGCAATATGGCGAATGAAAATGCCGTTAGCACATCGACAGAACAACGCGTCTGCCTTAATCATCGTTCAGTGTTTTTGGATCAACAAACTCACCAACTCAACTATAATGTCGTTAGTAATTGTTGTTCCAATACGAGTATGCGTCGCAGCATGGCAAAGCGCCGTACGGATAGCAGTGGGAATGGTGTTGGTGGCGTCGGAGGCGGTGGCACCGTCAGCGTTGTCGGAGGAAGCAGTTGTAGTGATGAAGGGATAGTGAAAACGAAGAACGGTGTCCGCGAATACGAGAATACTCTTCCAGAGGGTGATGGCTATAATGTGCGCGATCGCTTCTCAAACACTTTGCCAACGCGAAAAGTGAAAAAACGGAATAATGAGATAAATAACAAAGGGAACATTGTTGGTAATATAGGGAATCCACAACCGGCACCAAGACTGTCCATGCAACAAATGAATACCAATATGGATGGAGATTGTGTTAATGATATAGGCGAATCGACACTGGATGAAAATGAGTGCATAGCACCAAACACGGATGGTATGTGCGAAGAGGATATAAATACGGTTACCTCGCGTAAGAACTCTAGAGCGACGTTTCGTCGCAAACGAGGCATCGAAAATAATGCCTTCCAAACCAATAGTGAGGGAGGCGGTTCAACAAATAAATCAGCAGCGGCGGATCATGAGTCCGGTACTCTTGTGAGCTGCATAACAGCAGATATGCATGGTGTTGGAGATCCGGCCGAGTCAGAGGTGTATTTTGCCGATGTTAGTAGTTGTTGTAATATGTCGCTGAAAAACGATAATTATTATGATGAAGCTCATCGACAAACCCATCAGTCAACCAGCGTCGCCAGCTCACAGCACCATCATCAACATCAGCGTCAGCATCAGCATCAGAATAGCAATTGTAGTCAGAATAGTAGCAGCAATAATGAGGATTATTTAGCGCAACGTTTCGGTCAACGGGAGAATTCAATACGCAGCCGACTACCCTTCCCACAAGCACGACAAAACAACGACTACAAAGATAACTTGAATAAACCACATCAAAAGGATATTGGCGGCAATATGACCCCCGTTAATCAAATGCAAAAAGAAATCTCGCGTCAAAGTATGTGTTCGGTGGAGTCAGAGGCACAAACCGAATGCACCGATTTATCACCGGCCACCCCATGTAGCAATAAATTTGCTCAAACTAACTTCGAAGGGAAAATGACAATGATAAACGATGAAAATGAAACTAATGTGCCACAACGTACGACCTGCGGCAGCGGGATGGGCGGGATAGGTGCCCCTCTCAATTTTGTGGCCAAGTTTCCATATTCGTCAGAGTCACAGAGCTTGGAAGCACATCGCCGTTCCACGAAAGATATCCAAGATCTGATACTCGCTCCGGAGACGCACTACGAAATTATCAACGATAATCCGCAGCAAATTCCGCCATGCCAATTTAGTGCACAACAGCAAACGAGTGCGCGTCTAAGTAAGCCACAACCGCAACGACCGACCAATCTTTCGGGTAATAAAACTAAAACAAAACATGGTGGGGGGAAAATTCGTGATCGTCTGGAGGTAAACATGTTTCAAAATGAACGAGGCGAATGGCCGAATACAGCAGTAATTGGCAATGCAAATAAGGGAGTTGGCATTGTGGTTGGTGGTGGTCTCGGTGTAAGCGGTGGAAGTGCAGGCGTATGCGGCAATACCGAACGGAAATGTTTGTGAGAAGAAGTGTTTGTATAGAATATTAATTATAATAAACGACGAGCCAAACTGTCGATCTAAGAGATGTAGACCAACCACCCCACATAAATAAAAGGATAGATAAAATTATCCAATCGTGCCTGAAGTTTCCATAAAAATATATAAATTTTTTTTAATGATTTGTCTTCGAATTTCCTTTTTCGAAATTTTCTAACGAATTTGAAAAGTATTCTAAAGTTTATGCAACAGTTTATTTCGCATCTCTTATACATATCGCCGCTTAAACTTCATTACCGCCTGAGTGAAACTTTTATAGCCGTTTAACCGAAAATGGTGCCAAAAATTAGAATAGAATCACTCACGCCCATCTCTACGACTTCAGAGCTGAAAAATACATAAGAAGGAAATATAGACTATCCCGAACTTCCCAAAGGCCAAATTTATGGTATGGATCGATAGAGATGGACTTGAGGAATTCAAGGATGGCAAATCTCAGTTTTTTACACAAGTGGTTATGAAAATTTAAACGACGATATGTGCATTAGTACATAGTAATATCGGTAACGAGCACATACGGTTTGTCAATTAATTCTCTGCAAAATGAAAACAGTTCAGAAATTTTAAATGCTAATATTAAATTAAACATGTTTACAACATTTAGGACAAAAAAAATCCAAAACTTAACTCATAGAAACAACAGAAAAAACAAAAGTTCAAAAAATTATAAAAAACACATTGTCAATTAATTCTTTGCAATTTTTTCATATGTGACAGAAACTGAAAAAAAAGGAGACCTGATCGTTGAAAGTTTGGTATTTTTGGCCACTAGCCTCAACTACACATTGTAGACGAAGGGTCATGGAATGAATCAGGTCCTTCAGCCCATAAATGTCACGTATTTTCTCCCATTCTTCCTGAATGTAAAGAGTGTACAGCGAAATTGCTTCAAGTTGACGACTTGATAGCATGCTCAGGCGGGTGTGGTTACAATTTTTGCCTAAAATGTAGTAACATAAAAAGAAACGAGATAAAAGTAATAGCCGAGAATATTAATATAAAGTGGTTCTGCAACCAATGCACGTTGTCAGATACCAATACTAAGTTTATTGAAATTAAACATTTAATTAACAAATGCGAACAGTCCAAATTTAAGGCTTCGGACGTTAAGCATATTGTGGAGCAAGTTCTGAGCAATAAATGCTCGCAAATAAAGAGTAGTCTCATGTCTGACTTTAACTCCTTTCTGGAGCACAACATTGAAGTCAAAATAAACCAGATGAAAAATGAGATTCTGAACGATATGTCAAAGGAGTTCAAGAAAAGTAACGACTTACTAAAAAATATAAATACAACGAAAGAAAATAGTACTGCCTCTACATCGTATGCTGAAGTCGCTAAGTCGACTCAGAATAAAATTGTTATTAAGCCGTTGAACAAAAATAAAAAATCTAAAGAAACCAAACAAGCATTGAAAAAAGTAGTTGAGCCGACTGAAGGCCTTGTTAAAAAAGTAAAAGAAATAAATAGTGGAGGGATAATTGTAGAATGCAGTGATAAAGATGCCTGCGAGAAAGTTCAGCAGAAATTAAAAGAGACTATGTGTAACGAATATGAAGCAAAGAAAACAAAGGACAAAAGTGAGATGAAAAAGATATTTAAGGTTGTTGGGTTGACAGAAAAAATAACTAACGACCGCCTTATCGAATGCTTAATAAAGCAAAATGATGTATGCTCCGGGAAAATTTGTAAAGTCCTTAAAATGTATGATAATGCTAATAGTGGAGAGGAAAGGTATAACGCGTTGATAGAAACAGATGCTGTTACCTTAGAAAAAGTACTACAACAGAAGAGAGTTTTTATTGAGTGGGATTCTTGTATAGTATATGAGCATTTGAATGTCTTACGATGCTTTAAGTGCTCGGGATACAGGCACAAAGCCAGCGAATGTACTAATAAAATAGCATGTAGCAAATGTGCTGGAAACCATGACAGTAAAGATTGTACCTCAAACGTAATTAAATGTGTAAACTGTAGTGAAATGGTCAGGAAGAAAGTTATTGATGTTGATACTAACCATTATGCTTTTAGTTTAGATTGTCCAGCATACAAAAAGCATGCCCAATCTAAAAATCATAAACGATACTAGCAACGAACACTAAATGAACTAGTTTGTATTTATTTAAATATCAGTAGTATTATCGCTAATAAAAATGAATTAGAAAGACTCATTGAAACTCAGAAACCACACCTGTTCAGAGAGTTGTTCCACTGAAGACATATCAAATGAGGAATTAAATATTATTTCGTATAAACTTATACGCTGTGATTCACACAGTAGACACACGGGTGGTGTCCTAGCTTATGTGCATGATTCTATTGAGTTTACAACAAGCTATAACCACTCGTTTAGGAAAAACTTGTGGTGTATAATAATAAAAATCAAAGGTATATTTCCTAAATACCAAATAGGTCTTGTCTACCATTCACCTAGTTCTAGCGATGCAGACTTTATATGCTACTTACAAGAAGTATTAAACAATAGGTGCTTAACACAAGATAATATAGTTTTCATAGGTGATTTTAATATAAATTTATATAAAAACACGACTTATAGTAAACAGCTACTTGATCTGTTTCGGTCTTTTTCTATGGATCAAAAAATTGATTTCTATACTAGGAAAAACGGGGAAACTGAGACAATGATTGATTTACTTTTCACAAACAGTGAATCTATTTCTTGCGATACACTGAAAGACTATCAAATCACAGATCATGAAACCATTCACTTCAAAATAATATTGGAGAAATTGTTTCAGATGAGAGCAAGAAAAATTGTAACTTGCTGGGAATGCTATTCAAGCGATAACGTTGTGAACCTATTGCGACAGTTTAACTATAGCGAATTTTTAAAGATGAGCATAGAAGATAAGGTTACATTTCTTAACAATAGTATTTCAATCGTTATGAGCTCTCTTACATACACCAAAGAAATTAACGTCAAGTTAATGAATAAATGGTATGATTTTGATCTCGCAAATCTGAATAAACTTAAACTACAGCTTTACAATATATCTCTGCAAACGGGTGATTGGAGTGACTATAATATTACCAAGCGTAAATATAAAAGGTTAATTAAAATCAAAAAGACTAAATATATGGAACAAAAGATTACTGTCAACCTTGGAGATAGTAAAGCAATGTGGAAGCAACTAAAGAATTGCATATCCATGTCAAATGAAAGCAACGTTTTTAATAAGATACTAATCAAAGATCAGCTACTTACATGTGAGGAAGAAATAGCTGATTCATTAAATGATTATTTTGTAGACAGTGTGATGGAAATTACTAGTAACATCAGCGCTGGAAGAGGCGATATTATATTCAGAAATAGTGGCTTGCCTATATTTCAATTTCAGCAAATTTCAACAGCTGAAATATTAAACATAGTAAGCAAATTTAAAAATAAAATTGGTGGTAAGAAACTCTTATCCGAAGGAGTCTTCAAGGACTCGATTACTTATACGGGATATTTCTATGCGCTAATAGTAAATGAAAGTTTACATAATGGGACTTTTCCTAATTTCTGGAAAACTTCTACTATCGTACCTATAGAAAAAGTGAAAAATGCTATCAGAGCCGATGAGATAAGACCTATTAATACGTTACCAAGCGATGAAAAAATACTAGAAACAGTGGTAAAAAATCAGCTTACACAATTCTTAGAAGATAATAAGGTCATTATTCCACAGCAATCAGGGTTTCGTAGAAAGCATTCTTGTGAAAGTGCACTAAATTTGGTTATTGCTAACTGGAAGGAAGATTTGAGTACTAGATTGAGATTTGTTACTAAAAAAATTGTTTAACATTGGTATTAATGGTATGGAGCTCAAATGGTTTGAAAGTTTTATTATGAATAGGAACCAACGAACAGCGATCGGATCCTCTCTATCCCATAGTAGACAGGTATCAGTCGGTCTGCCGCAAGGTTCCGTACTTGCTCCCATCTTGTTTAACATCTACATCAATGATATACAAGATTGTATCAAATATTCTAACATAAAGTTATTTGCCGATGATACGCTGCTTATGCTAAGTGGAGACAATATCTCCGAAATATCCAATAAGTTACAGCATGATTTAAATGAGGTCTACAACTGGTTATGATTGAACCGTTTGAAATTGAACGTCGATAAAACCAAATTTATGGTTATATCAAGACGCAATTTCGAGAATACGCAGCTTCAGAATCTGTATAAATAATGATCCAATTGAAAGGGTTAGCATAATGAAATATCTCGGTATTAAAATTGATCATAAACTGACCTTCAACGAGCATATTGATTACACTGTAAGCAAGATAGCTAAAAAAATATACTTTATGCAACGCACCTGCAAATACTTAAGTAGAAGGTACAAAATTTTGGTTTATAGGTCTATAATTGAACCGCATTTCATTTACTGTCCAACTGTGTTCTTTATTATGAGAGATAGTCAAATCCATAAATTGCAAAAGCAACAAAACCGTGCAATGAGATTCATTCTTAAAAAACGGTATGACACGCCAATAAGAGCTATGCTATCAAGTCTGAACTGGTTGAGTATTAAACAACAATTGTTTTATCATACAATGAAATTTATCAAAAATATTATAAACGGTAATTTACCTGATTATCTTAAAAGTAACATTAAATATGTGAATAATATACATTCCGTAAATACTAGAAATAGAAATGATTTCAATCTGCCTGCTTACAAAACAGAAGCAGATAAATGTAACTTGTACTACAAGGGATTGAAATGTTATAATGAACTGCCAAATGATGTCAAAGCTAGTAATATAAATGAATTCAAAAGAAAATTGTATAACTATTGCAAGTCCCTTCCTATCTAATATATATAAAAAATATATATAAAAAATAATGTAAACGACAGAGTCCTTTCTGGCTCAAGTGTCCTTAATGACACGCTGGCCCCTTACTGGGTAAATTTCATTAAACTTAAACTATATCAATTAAACACTCCCTACTGAGTGAAAAATGTATTCCGAATGGAGCTTACTGTTCTTCATTACAGTTTACCTATCCTTACATGCTTTACTATGTTTGGGATAGGACTTAGATTATAAGAAATTTTATATTTCGAAATATTTTACATAATTTGTGAAAACTAGGCTTAATTTTTAGCTGTAAGAATAAATAAATAAATAAATAATAAATGGCATTAATTGCAACCTTTTTCGCTAATAGACCTTCGTTTTCTGTCTTGTTATTTCAAGAAAGGCCAAAAATGTTTGATAGGGTTTAAGCTAGGACTTTGGGCAGGTGTATCCCTTGCTTTGGTGCAACTCTGCCGTACCCAAGTCCTGCACTGCAACGATTTGTTTTTAGGATCGTTGTTCAGGTACAGCTTGAACTTTAATTTCTTGGCATATTTTGGTTAAAAAATGCAATTTTTATTGCGATTCTCGACTACTCGTGTCAAGCTAAAACCCCTTCCTCATCTGGTCATTAAAAATCCGCAGTCCGCCAACAGTCTTTGAGGATGAATAACTCCACATCATTGCATACAATTTTCGAAACATCAGATTTGGTCTAATATTCTTCTGTAGTAGAGCTGTGTTGATCGATATTTTATGATTTTTATTTTTTCGATCAAAAATAATTGTTATAATTGGATTTAAATTTTTCCGATCAACTTTAATCAATATTTTTTTATTTTTTCTCTGATCATAGTAAACTTTTTCAAACGTTAGTGAATCCTATATATGATGGCTTGAAGTTGACGATCGTGCCAACATTGGCGCAGTTTTATTTGAGAACAAAATTTGCAAAGAAAAACAAGTTTTTAGAGTTTATTATGATCGGAAAAATTTAAATCCAATAATAAAAATTATTTTTGATCGAAAAAATAAAAAAAATAAAATATCGATCAAGTTTCATAGGAAAAATTTAAATCCAGTAATAACAATTATTTTTGATCGAAAAAATAAAAATCATAAAATATCGATAAAATTTCATCGAAAAAATAAAAATCAAATTATAACGATTAAAAATGATTTTTTTTATAAAAATGATAATCGTTACGGTCCCTGGTTTTTTATAATTTTTTGAACTTTTGTTTTTTCTGTTGTTTCTATGATTTAAGTTTTGGATTTTTTTGGTCCTAAATGTTGTAAATATATTTAATTTAATATTAGCATTTAAAAAAAATTTAAAAGTTAAGTTTAGTTCACCAAATACCAGTATGAAAACAAATTTCTGAACTGTTTTCATTTTGCAAAGAATTAATTGACAAACTGTAATTAATTTTTTTTGTCGAATATTCTCATCTAAACTTATAAATATGTACCCACTGATAGTCTGAAATGAAATAGCTCAGAAGTTATCAATTACACTGTATGACAATATAAAAAAAATGAAAGTACTTTTTTCGAGGTTAACATACATATGTATTAAGATGGAGTGAAAACATATGGAGATTTTTTGTTTGTTATTTTTTTGAACGTACCAGCAATGAAAAGTCGCCTTTATACGAGTTAATGAACCCCACAAAATTTTATGGCGATAGGACGACGTTTTGAACTGCCCCCAGCCCCGCAAAGTTGAAAGCAATAAGAACGATCTGGTACAAATATGAAATTTTCAAAATTATAAAATCAAAAAAAAACGAAGTATGAAAAGTAAGGGGGGTAAAAGGTGGGTTGACCCCCGCAGGGGGGTGTTACGGAACCCACATAAAATGTATATCAAATTAAAGGGAATCAAAATACCTATCGAATGGTATGAAAATATTTGAAAGCGGTTCAGTAGTTTTAAAGTAATTGAAATTTAAAAAATGCATAATATAAACATTGACCTTTAATAACTTCTGTTGTTGTTGTTTCAAAAAAAAATAAATTCACTTTAATACTCAACTTAGACATGTTTATTAATCCTCATACTTCGTTTTTTGATTTTATAATTTTAGAAATTTTACATTTGTACCAGATCGTGCTATTTTTTCAACTTTGTGGGGCTGGGGGCACCTCTAAACATGCGAGTAGGTCAATAAAATTTTACAGGCTTATTTCTGGGCTACAAAGGTGCCGTTCTGGCTTTGGAACAAATTGAATTTCCAAAAAAAAATTTTCACTCCACCTTAATATGTATGTATGTATGTTATAGGCCTTACCAAGAATACGAAGCCAAAACCTGGAGTTATGGCCAAAAAGCATTTTTTCATAAGTTAAGTCATACATATCGCACCCTAAATCATAAAGGGGCACAACTCAAAATTTTTCGAAATCGAGTTTTTTTCATAAACGGGTATACGGAACATATCTCTGGAGATTGCCAAAAAAAACTTTTGAATAACTGTCTCTTTCGACCGAAAAATAACCATTATACCTGGCCCTTTGCCAAACGATTGCTTGTAATGAAAAAAAGTTTTTGGCTCTCCTGAAAATTTTTGAATTTTGAGTTGTGCCCCTTTACGATTTAGGGTTCGATATGTACATATCGACGGCTGAGAATAAGATCGCCCTATTTCAAGAATTGTTTCAATAATGAATCACTATCTCTTTCGACCGAAAAATAACCATTATACCTGGCCCTTTGCCAAACGATTGCTTGTAATAAAAAAAAGTTTTTGGCTCTCCTGAAAATTTTTGAATTTTGAGTTGTGCCGCTTTATGATTTAGGGTTCGATATGTACATACATACATACATACATACTATAAATGTATGTATATATTACTTTTTACCAACAGAAATAAATTACAAGAGAATAAAGAGGATATGTTTGAGAAGCTTAAAGATTTACAAGATGTCAATAACTTTTTCTCTTTTTATCCTAACTGATTTTGATGTCGTTGAAAAGACGACATTTCGCTTTCAACAGTATAAAAACCATTAATGTGTCTTGAAAATGTCAGAGAGACTATAAAAATAATATCGTAATCTTCCATACTAAAATTATTAAATTTGTATCCTACGTTAACCCGTTTTTGGATGGACAGGTGTACGTAAGTATATTTTTGGTATATTTTGTAGTTTCTCTTAAATTTCTTTAAACAAAATAATAAATTTATATACAGATACAAACGGCTAAACGTCTTCTTTTTCGATGTCATCAACATCTTTTTCCTGGAAAAGCCAGAGAAAATGTTATGGAGCAATAACTCCAGATTTTGAGGGTGTATTGGACAATATAAGTATACATGACTAGACCTGCAGCTTGAGGTATATCTCGCAAAAAGTACTTTTTCACTGACATACAGTGTTATGAAAAAAAATTTTCTATAAATTTAATTTAATTTTTAACCTTTTCCAACCAAACCATTTTCGAAAGATTAGTTGACTTCCCATGATACGAAAAAAATAATTCTATCAAAAAAACGGTTCTTCGTTTAATACGATATAGATATTATAAACTACGAATACTAACTATAACACGCGATGATAAATCTGGAGATCGATAATACCGATTAATTGTTTTGTAATAAGCTAAAGGTCAGCTAATACGTCATCTAATCCAATTATATTCGCTATAAGTATTTACATATGTACACCCAGAAAAAAAATTGTGTGAAATCAACCAAAAATCAACAAATTTTGTGGTTAATTTTTTTCAACACGATGCTTAATGTATTACGTCCTGTAAACGTGTAAATTTAACACTACAGGATGATAACTAGAATTAACACTAAAAAGTTTAAAGTTTTCCTGTTGATTTTACAATTTTAACTAGGTAATCTTACAATTTAAGTTAGTTAATTTATCACGAAATGGTTGTGTTGAATTAACGATAACATCTTTTTGATTTTACCTTGAATTTATTGTTAAATTAACTAGAAAGTCTTGTTGATTTTACAATTTATTTTTATAAATAAAAATATATAAGACATAACATATGTATATAATCATCAGATAAATAAAGCAGCTGCTTCGGTATCGTTCGATATTGGAGGAGGACTTCCTCGTGGTAAAAATTGCAAACTATGAAGGGGAAAAAGATATTGAACATCAAAAACTTTTAGAAACAAAAATGGAGTCCACTTTTAACTCTCCTGCAAACTGAAAATATAAATGGAAAAACCATTATCACGCACTGCCAATGATGCTAAACTCCCATCATTGCCTTGGCGCAAAATTTCTTTTTGTTAATAAAAATTATAATAATTTGGGTTCTGGATGAACAGCAGAACTTTAAATGTTCAAAAAACAATGTGTAGGTATGTTTCAAAATAGTTTTGACGTTTTTTTTAACACTTTTTTTAAGATTACATATGTATATTGACACTACCATCATGTTAAATAAACCTAATTCCAAATGACATTTAGGAATAAAACGTCGCATCGTGTATATTTTAAAATTGCTTCATGTTGTATCAACAATAAAATTTGGTTGAATTTACCAAATTTTCAGATGGCATTTACAAAGCTAAAATCATGTTTCAAACATCGCGTAATTTGAAAAAATTGCTGTTGTTCTATGTGTAAAGATCGATCGTGTTAATTTTACATGAATCGTGTTAAGGTTTTTTTCTGGTGTATATACATAATATGTAGTTATTTTTAAGTAAAATTGATTTTTTAACTGGCCATTTATATACATATGTATGTACATACATATGTATATTTAGGTTGGTATTATATATATATGTATATACATACATATATTGACATCTTCAAGCGTATTAGCACATTCATATGTACATATGTACATGCAAATAAATATATGTATACATATACATACATCTATGTACATATATAAATATTAAAGTACTTTAAGATTTGTGTTCAAAAAGCTAACTGTCTTCGGTGTCTATATATCTAAATATGTATATTCTATTATACAAATTTACAGAACTGATTTTATTTATATGTATGTACCTACATAATATGTAGGTATGAGCTTGCTCACAACAAATAAAAATATGATATAGTATTATTCATAGACAATATAAAGATTAGCTTGCACACAATACATAATATGTATGTAAATAAAATTGATTTAAACATTGTAAAGATTGGAATTTGTATACAAATATTTGAGTTAGTTTTTTTAAATATAGGTACATACATATTTTGTTTAGTATGAGTAAAGCCGAAAGTTTTTTAATTATTATAAAGGGAAGAAAAGAAATTTAAAATTATTTAAAAGCTGCACTTAAAAAAACGAATGTTAAGTTAAATTTAAATTAGATATTAAAACGTAAAAGAAATAAAATTTAACCTTGTAATGGTGTTGGATTTGTATTTGACGAAAAAAGTAATTATGTAATCTAATTCACAAATAAAAAGAAAAATAATTTAAATCTCTCAATATACATATATAAAAATAATATTGCATTAATAATACTTATACTTTTGGTGCATAGAAATTTAAATTAAATTTTATAATTAATTAGATTATATATGTACATATATAACAAATATGTAGGCTGTTAGTTGTGTGAATTTGTTATGTAAAAATCCATTGTAGTTAAAAAAAAAGATATCTTAATTAATAAATTAGTGGAAAATAAATCAATATCCATGTATATATTTATTTATATAAACCGATTAGAAAATAATTGTTCTGTTCTTCTGTTTTGCATGCATACCCACGTATTTTTTATTTTTTATGGGTTGCATACATATACTGCTAAGGAGAACATATTATAATAGATGGTTCAATACGAAAAAGTTTAAGAATTAGGAAGTTATTTATACCATCCGTTGATCCTTGGCGGGTGTCAAAAGAAACTCCTATTGCATATCTCCCTGTTGAACGCCGCTTGCTGCAATCGATGATAGCAATGGCAACAGTGCCATCAATTTAACTATATCTGCTTTTTGCCGGATCATTTATGCTATGGACATACATACATACATATATCTTGACTGTAATCAAAAAAGGCTCGGCAAATTTCTTAATAAGTGCATACCATTTTTATACTCAGCTGTACTAGTACACAGAGTATTATAGTTTTAATCACATAACGGTGGATTGTAACAGAATGAAATAATCGAGATAGATATAGACTTATATATATCAAAATGATCAGGATGAAAAGAGAAATCGATTGAGCCATGTCCGTCCGTCCGTCCGTCCGTCCGTCCGTCTGTCCGTCCGTCCGTCTGTCCGTCCGTCTGTAAACACTAACTCGCGCAAAAATTTAGATATTTTGATGAAATTTGGAATGCAAGTTGGTATCGAGACTGGGATGGTTGGTATTGAAAATGGGCGAAATCGGACCATGACCACGCCCACTTTTCCTATATAGAAAAAATCGGAAATTTGGTATCTCAGTCACTAATATAGCTGGAGCGATCAAATTTTACCCACGTGTTGAGCTCAGGCCCCTATGAAGAAATTTGATGAAATTTTGGAAAATGGGTGGTGCCACGCCCACTTATTAAGGGTCAAACATTGAAAGATTTATATGTCATAACTCAGAAACCGTTGAAGATATATCAATGAAATTTGGTACGCGTGATTTACATACCTACGCAAACGTTTTGGCGGAAAATTGTTAAAATCGGTTGACGGCCACGCCCACTTTTATATATGTGTATTATAAAGGGACCTAATAAAAACATTTTAAGCGATATC
This sequence comes from Urophora cardui, assembly GCA_960531455.1. NCBI lineage: Eukaryota > Metazoa > Arthropoda > Insecta > Diptera > Tephritidae > Urophora > Urophora cardui. Next base: position 6,806,060 of record OY482673.1, read on the forward strand.
TTTGTCAAATATAAAGATAATTCATTGAATGGCATGAGTTCTACAATAGACAAGAAACAAAAAATAGAAAAATTTTGGAAAATGGGCGTGGCACCGCCTCTTTTTAGAAGCAGGAATATACGAGATTCCTTAGCCTATAACTCGACAAATAATTTATATATAATGAAGAAACTTGGTGTGTACACTTTTATTACTTGTGGTAATACATGTTCAAAATTTTAGAGAAATCGGTTTGACGGCCACGCCCACTTTTATATATGGGTATTATAAAGTGGCCCAATAAAAACATTTTAAACGATATCCTTGTCAAATGTAAAGATAATTCATTGAAATTTTGTGGCATGAGTTCTACAATAGACCGGAAACAAAAAATAGAAACATTTTGGAAAATGGGCGTGGCACCGCCTCCTTTTAGACAAAGGAATCTACGAGATTTCGGAGCCCATAACTCGACAAATATTTGAGATGTTATGACGAAATTTGGTTTATACACTTTTATAACTTGTATTAATAGACACGCAAAAATTTATTGAAATAGATTTATGAGCAAGCCTACTTTTTAAAAAAGATATTTCTGGAACACCCTTTGGGAATTTGTAACGTGACATCTTTGTAACTAAAAGTCATAAAGGGATGAAATTTTGCACAAAGAATAATATTCATATGCTTAGTTGGATGACTGATAAAAATTTTGAAAATGGGCGTGGCTACGCCCACTTTATGCAGCACTAACTTTATATAAAATCCATCAAACGCAAACAAACAATGAAAGCATACAGCTGAGTATCTAATGTTCGATTCCACTCGAACTTAGGCTTCCTTACTTGTTTTTATTAAGATGTACTATGTACGTGTGTATGTAGATATGTATGTACATATATACTTAAAACTAACTTTAAAGTTTAAACTGTTAACAAATACACTAGTGGTGACTTTTAATTGTATTTTCTACGAAACAACTTAATTTTATGTGATTATTTCTTTCAATTGCTTTAAAATAGCCAGTTAAAAGCCAACTACTTCTAGCAATTGTAGGGCTACGACATACATACATATCAAAAAGTATCGAATTACAACTTAAGAAGAATTACATACAATTATTCGATGTACAAAAACTCAGTCAGAGAAAAATTTCACATATGTGACATATGTGTTTGATTTGTACATATCGTCGGCCTCCTGCCAGAAACACGAATGTGAAATTTTTTTTATGTGCGATGTCTGCTCTTTATCGGGTATACATTTATTGATGTAATAATATAATACATCCCTGCAAAAAATGCGATTAATCCGGGACGTGTCCGGGAACAATCGCAAGGGAGCATGCGACTAATACAATTTTACATCCCTTTATATGGAGTGAATTGATAGCATTTGTTCGAGCATGTCCTATGAAGAGACTAATTGTTCAACTTGTATACCCGAACGGATACCAATGTAGATTAATCACTAACATACCGAACGGGTACAAATGTAGATCAATCGCTTTCATCCCCAACAGGTACAAATGTAGATCAATCGCTTTCAGCACGAACGGGTACAAATGTAGATTTTTCCAAGCTGTTAGCCAAGGCAATTTTTAATAACAATCTTTAAAAAATTGTTAATGTTCATGCGTATTTAAATAAAGATTATATGTTTTACTTTTGTAAAAAAATCTCAATAATAAATTAAAAAAATTGTAAGTTTTGAGTATGCATTATATGAGCGTAATGTCAAGGATTTTTTCATAGGATATTTTAGGCAACATTTTGTTAAAATTATTATTCATCATTGTTATTAAAAGAAAGGGTGTTCAATTCATTTTACCCGTTGTTCTATAATTTTTTAAATACATTGCATATTTTTGTAAAATTTCTACATTTAAAGAATCTAGATTTGTACCCGTTCGGGATGAAAGCGATTAATCTACATTTATACCCGTTCGGGAACAATTGGTCTACAATTAGTCTACATTTATACCCGTACGGGACCAATCGGGGACTAATTGTGGACCGATTGTTCTCGAAAGAGATCAATCCGGGACAAATCTCTTTCGGGATTAATCGCACATTTTTTTGCAGGGATATTATATAAAAATGAATGTGTGTGTGTGTGTGTTATTTACCCTGTAAAAACGTGTGCGACGAGTCTCTAAAAAGATTTGTCCGGGAGCGCTCTCTTTCGGGTACAATTAGTCTACAATTGTTCCCAATTGTACCCGAACGGGTACATATGTATACTAATTGTAGACGAATTGTACCCGAAAGGGTATCAAACGGGTACAATTAGTCGCACAAATGGATGTGTCGCATTTGCTACCTGTTCGGGTACAAAACGGGTACAATTGTGCGCTTTTGCTACCCGTTCGGGTACAAACTGGGTACAATTAGTCTCTTCATAGGACATGCTCAAACAAAAGAGAACACTTCAACCCATATAAAGAGATACAAATGGGTAGTAATCGCATGCTCCCTTGCGAGTTGTCCCGGATGTATCCCGGAGTGATCGCATTTTTTGCAGGGTATGGACTCCCAAAGTCAGCGTTGCCGCTTGGGCCACTAAAGTGGCAATTTGAACCTTTTTAAGAGCCAGGCCACCGGAACCCAACTTTTTGAAAATATGCCATATTTGAACCTTTTTAAAAATTCGGGCCACTTTTGGTCCTGTTTTACTTTCAAAACTATAATGTAAAACTGTAATGTAATAACTCTCCGCTGCGAAGGAAAATCCCGAAAGAGTTATTTAGGAGTATAAATTTTTAGAATTTTGAATTAGAATTGCATCAGCAGAAAGATTATTTTCAAAACTTTCACTATTTAAGACCAATGTTACAAACCGCTTGCAAAATTGATACGTGCAGTTCAATGATCTCAGCGCTCAATTTAACTAATGGAAATTTAGATTCTTGGATACCGGGAGAAAACTTGGTTGTCAAATATCTGAGAACTAAATTTTAAATCCATTAAATTATAACTTATTTATATTATATATGTGTACACTTGAATTAAATATATGTTTGCTCTAGTTTTACTTGGTTTTAGTAAAACACTATTCCTTAACCTGTGAACTTCTTTAAGCATTAAATAAACCATAAAAATATATAAAAATGTGTTTCTAGCTAAAAAAAAAATTTGGGGGACACTTTTTTCCTTTTTTTGTGCCAGTTTTTGAAATTTTTTAGCGGCAACACTGCCCACAGTAATCAACCGATCTTTATGAAATTTTCACAGTAGATTCATATGGTATAAGCGCACGTGATAGGGTATATAGAATTTCGGAAAAGTGGAAACTTCCCGGAATATAGGCCCAAATGTGGACCCAGAGTGGCCCAACAAGTCTTTGAGCAATATGGGTATCAAATGAAAGGCGCTGATCAGGTCTTCAACATAGAGTTATTTTCATTGCGATGCCTAGCCCGGGTCCCGAGATATGGGTCAAAACGTGGACCCGGATGACCCCTGAGCGATATTGGTAGCAAATGAAAGGTGTTGAGCAGGCCTTCAACATAGAATTATTTTTATTGTGATACCTGGCCAGGCTTCCAAATATGGGTCAAAACGTGGACCCGGATGACCCTCGAATGTCTCTAAGCGATATTGGTATCAAATGAAAGGTCTTGGTGATGACTTCAACATTAAACATTATTACGCCTAGGCCGGGTCTCCAGATATGGGTCACAAGGTGGAACCAAGTGACTCCGCAAAGTTTCTGAGCGATTTTGGTAGCAAATGAAAGGCGTTGAGCAGTTCTTCAACACATAATAATAATAATAATAATAATCTTCTTCTTCTTGATTGGCGCTTAACCGTCTAGACGATTCTGGCCGAGTCCAACAGAGCGCGCCAATTGCTTCTGTTTCGTGCAGCATGGCGCCACTTGGAAACACCTAGGGAGGCAGCATCGCTGTCCACCTGATTTTCCCAACGCAGTGGAGGTCTCCCTTTTCTTTTGCGTTCAGCGGGTTTCGATAGAAATGCTTTCTTAGCCGGAGCGCCTTCGTCCATTCTCACGACATGACCTGCCCAACGCAGCCGCTGGATCTTTATTCGCTGAACAATGTCGATGTCTGTGTAAAGCTCGTACAGCTCATCGTTAAATCTCCGTCGATACTCGCCCACGCCAACGCGCAAAGGTCCATAAATCTTACGAAGAACTTTTCTCTCGAATACTCCAAGTGCCATCTCATCTGATTTTGAAATTGTCCATGCTTCTGCGCCGTACATGAGGACTGGAACGATGAGCGTCCTGTAGAGTGTGATTTTTGTTTGTCGAGAGAGGACTTTACTTTTCAGTTGCCTACTTAGTCCGAAGTAGCATTTATTGGCAAGCGTGATTCTTCGTTGGATCTCCGTGCTGACATCATTCTTGGTGTTAATGCTGGTTCCCAGATAGACGAAGTCCTTAACAGTTTCGAATTTGTAGCTATCAACATTGACGTGGCTGCCAAGGCGTGCTGTTTCTTTGTGTGATGACAGGAGGTACTTCGTCTTGTCCTCGTTGACCGCCAAACCCATTTTCTTAGCCTCTTTATCCAGCTTGGAGAAGGCAGAACATACGGCGCGCGTGTTAGTGCCAATGATGTCGATGTCATCGGCGTACGCCAGCAGTTGCACACTCGTGGCTTCGTGTGTAAAAGTCCACGTAAGTGGGGAAAGCTTCTGACTGCCATCCACCTGGGGGTGGCCAGAGCGATTCTTTTGCATGCGGAGCAAGCAGCTCACGACTTCCGCGCAGTGTCCTCTGGATAGCCACCGAACACCCGTTTGGTGGTGAACTAAAGTGAGAAGGCGACAACTCGACAAGGCCACTCCGACATATTCGGTTTAAGGGTTTGTTGAGGGGAATAACTGCAGCGTCTGTTCACCAGAAGGTGCGGCTGCGAGCGGGCGTCTGTCTTGGAGCAAGCGGCTCGCTATATAAACGTGTAACAATATACAACTCCCGCAGGGCGGGTTGTGCGTCGGGCTTGGGACCCACCACGTAAAAATCCTATCCAATGAAAACAACAACAAATAATAATAATAATAATAATAATAATAATAATAATAATAATAATAATAATAATAATAACAATAATAATAATAATAAAGGTAAAGATAAAGGTAAAGGTAAAGGTAAAGGTAAAGATAAAGGTAAAGGAAAAAGAAAGAGAAAGGGAAATGTAGATGGAAACCCTCATTATAACATAAAAACATTTTTCGTCGCTGCGAAGCGGGACGGGTATTTGCTAGTAATTAATATTTGTATAAATGCTTGTGTAAACATGCACACATTCGTGTTTCTGGAAGGAGACCGACGATATGTATGTATGTAAGTGATCACAAAGGCAACAGTTATTTTTTCCATTTCGAAGCCTGAGTAAAATATCACCCTATTATCACAGAAAAATATATGTATAAGAAATTTTCTCTGAACTGGGGTGTTTTTGAAAGAAGTTCTGAAATAGGGCGCTATTGAAGCAAGTTCTGAAATAGAGCGTTATTAAAAAAGAAAATTTTGAAGTAGGGCGTTTTTGAAACAAGTTTTGAAATAGGGTGATATTTTACTCGGGCGTCGATTTGGTAAGTACAATAAAACAAAACAAAAAACTTCATCAAATTACTAATTGTGATGCGAAAAGAGCAATTACATTGCAAATCACAAATTCTGCCTCCAACAGCATTTTGTTGCTAGCCGCATTACTATTCTTGCGATTTTCTATCGTACCATGAGGAATTTCGTTATCTTCAATACTTTGCTCGATCTCTTCCATTGCCAGCGTTGTGGCTTCGTTAACAGTGCGCAATAACGGATAATTGGAATTGATACGCTTCGGTATAATTACTTGACCATTACGTTGTAAATATTTATAATCGGCATAAATATCTTCCTCTGGCCTACAAACACCACGGAAATCGTCGGTGTCGATGGACCATATCATGGTGCCGGCAAGTTTGCGCTCAACAACAAATTTCACCTTATTCGCGATCGAGCGTGCATTGTCAAATGTCACAACATGCACCATTCCGCTAAATACATCCCTCTCCGAGTGAGCCAGCATCTGTGAAGTCTTCGAATCCCAAATTGTTGTCCAACCAGAAGTTATATTACTTAATATATTGCAGATTTCATTGTAACCGAGAAAACCATCTTCGCGGGTAAATGGACCTTGAATACCAGGGCCATCTGTGGGATCGCCGATTCGACCGTCACGTGGCGTCTTAAAAGTGCGACCATAAAAGGGTAAGCCCAAAACGAGTTTGTTGGGTGGAGCGCCCAATTTCAAAAGGTAGTCAATTGTGAACTCCTGCGAAAGGTAAATACATACACACGTATTTCATTTAAATTTATTCTCTAACCTCATGTATATGTACATATGTACATAAATCGCTAGCTTAAGTCCACTTTTATGAAAAATAATATTTTTATGTAGAACGCTAGAAAAATTAAATATGCACCACGCTAAACAGGTCTGTGATACTACTTGTCATACCTTTCTACTCGTTATTATTCAGTGATACGCAAATTGGCTAATACCAGAATGAAAAGAAAATTTTGTTTTTTATATAAATTTTTTTTTTTGTTTCCTGTAAAGTTTGAAAAAGGCATTTAGCCAATTTGCACTTAGCTAGCGATATGTATGTACATATGTTATACATTTTTCTTTATTAATATTCACCACGCTGAGTACATCCCCTTCAACAGATCTAAGTGGTGCATTATATCCGACTTGTTTATCCCAAGCACCATGATAATCATAGCACATAATATGTAAATAATCGAGATAGCGTGATATCTGACGCACATCATATGCCTGATCAATGACATTCTTAGCAGCCCCGATTGCTGATGTCAACAACAAACCATAATTATCGAATTCGTCTCGCAATTCTTTTGAAAGTTGAACGAAATTTTCGCGATCTTGTGGTCTACCGCCACGTTGTGTCGGATATTCCCAATCAAGATCAAGTCCATCGAAATTGTATTTACGTATAAATGTGGTGACTTGTTTAACGAAACGTTTACGCTGGTCGGGATCCGCAACGAGCAAAGAATAATTCTTTGAACCTTCATTCCAACCGCCAATCGCTAAACTGACCTTGAGGTGGGGATGCGTATTTTTAAAACCTGTCAAATGTTCATATCCACCTTTGCCATAATCGTCCTTCAGGTCTTGCCACGGATCTAGAATATATGTATACAAAAGTAATCAACATCATACTGAAGATTTTCGACTTAAAATACGCATTCACATTTACCTAATGATTTAATAGCTGATTGTGCGACATCAAGCCCGGCGAAAGCGTAAACTACATGCGTACAAAGATTTGGATCGAAGTTATCGATTCCATATGCGCCATTACTTGGTCGATATACGGCCCAAGTTGAAATGTAACAAACCACAACTTTGCCATGTGTCGGTCCTGCACGTATACATATACATATCTACATATGCCCAGTTGGAAAGGGTAATGTTTGGTAATGCACAAAGTAATCTATCTCTACCATCATTTATACATTACAACATGCATGATTCCTAACACAGCAAATGTCCTACGAAAGTAATGTGTCGCTTTAGGTAAAGCGACACATTACCTTTTGCATTACCCATTCGTATATAAAAAGATACATTACCTTTTGCATTACCTCTTCGTATATAAAATGATACATTACCCTGTACATTACCTCTTCGTATACGAAAAGACATCATACCTAAATTCCATGAAATATTTATACATTTAAGTTGCTATACATATTAGGACTCTCGTTGCTCATACTAATGTTTGGACCACAACTATTTCTTGTATCTTTCATCGCCAATGGCGTTTGGGATACATTTTCAGAATTATGCATGTACATACATACATATTTTTCACCAATTTAATTTTTTTTATTATTTTTTTTAAGCTGTCACCTTCAAGCGACAAAAATACAATTGAGTTATTTCAAATCATGTTCAGAGAAATTACCTCTTCGTTTACATAGGTATGCATGTTTTCGTATATTGCCATTCGTTGATGAATTCATATTTGAAAAAGGTAATGACCCAGCAGTATTTATCATCTGGAAAACAGCACATATTTCCTACTGAATATTCAGTAGAGATGTAGTTCTAATATCTGAACTTTCCCTTTCGTTTTTATATAGAGGTGGCGTCGAAAATCAACTACCTAAAAACTGCCGAACGAGAAGGGAGAGTTTCTGTAGGAAAAAAGGCCTGAATACGCAGGGAGAACTTCCATAGCATGTATTTCAGTACACCTGATGTCTTCACTGCGTGTTCAGTTATTTTTTCAGCAATGAATTTTGAACTTACTTTCAGGCTATTTTTCATAATGAATATTCTATTGAATATGCACCTCCTTACCTCAAATACTGCTGGGGAATTTGTTAACATACATACATATATCTGTGGCTACAAGGCATAATCGCCTAAGTCGTAAAATGTGATTTCGAGATAAATTGCTTTTTATATTAGAATGAGTTTTTTTTTTAATTATAAAAGTCGATTAAAATTTAGGAATGAAAAATCGATGAGTCATCCAAAATGTTACGATGTTGCAAATACAACAAAATGTTAGGAAAAATTTCATTAAGTACCTATATACATGCATACATACATTTTGGCTGTTATAGCAAGTGTAATACATATGTATGTACATACTCGTATATCTATTGTAAGTTAAGCCAAAATGTTTTTATTAATATCTTGTACGTATGTACGTATGGGAGTTTTACAGAAATATAGAGTTTTTAATGTATAATAACGTGGTATATATAACTCAATTTTGTCCTAAGTCGACTCAATCGGTTATGACTTGTGACCACAGATATGTACATTAAGGTGGAGTGAAAATTTTTTTTTGGAAATTCAACTTGTTCCAAAGCCAGAACGGCACCTTTATAGCCCAGTAATAAGCCTGTAAAATTTTATTGACCTACTCGCATGTTTAGAGGTGCCCCCAGCCCCACAAAGTTGAAAAAATAGCACGATCTGGTACAAATGTGACGTTTCTAAAATTATAAAATCAAAAAACGAACTATGACGATTGATAAAGATGGCTAAGCTGAGTATTAAAGTGATTTTTTTTCTTTGAAAACAACAACAACAAAAGTTATTAAACGTCAAAGTTTATATTGTGCATTTTTTAAATTGCAATTACTTAAAAACTGCTTAACCGATTTCGAATATTTTCCATTCGATAGGTATTTTGATTCCCTTTAATTTGATATACATTTTATGTGGGTTCCATAACACCCCCCTGCGGGGGTCAACCCCCCTTTTACATCCCTTACTTTTCATATATAAAATGTATATCAAATTAAAGGGAATCAAAATACCTATGGAATGGTATAAAAATATTCGAAATGGGTTAAGTAGTTTTTAAGTAATTGCAATTTAAAAAATGCTTAATATAAACTTTGACCTTTAATAACTTTTGTTGTTGTTGTTTCAAAAAAAAAATTGACTTTAATACTCAGCTTAGCTATCTTTATCAATCCTCATACTTCGTTTTTTGATTTTATAATTTTCCAAATGTCATATTTGTACCAGATCGTGCTTATTGCTTTCAACTTTGCAGGGCTGGGGGCAGTTCAAAACGTCATCCTATCGCCATAAAATTTTGTGGGGTTCATTATCTCGTATAAAGGCAACTTCATTGCTGGTACGTTCAAAAAAAGAACAAAAAAAATCTCCATATGTTTTCACTCCACCTTAATGGACATACATGTGTACATATATGAATGCAGGATGGAGTAGGATAATCATGATACAAACAAACAAGGTAGTTCCATTTCACTTTGACATTGTCATTTTTGATTATAATATGGATTTTTGACGTCTTATTTTAAGTCAAAAATTTAGGATAGCGTTGCCCAATCAAAATTTTTTGGCTGAGGGTATATTTGAACAAAATATTGGGTATTTTAAATGAAATGGTGTTTTTCACATATGCTAATCAACAAAACAAATAAAAGACAACAATCAGCCGATGTAATGAGTGTATTTTAACATTTTAAAAAATTAAAAAAAAAAGGTTTCCCAAAAAAATAAAAAATAAGTTATTCATAAAAAATAAAATAGATTTACGCAGTTATTAAAGTCGAAAAATATTATCAAAATGTCCATTATATTTCAATATTTGAAAACTGTTCGATTTTTTATGAATAAGGTAAGAGTTCTTGATTTTCTTTATATCGTCGCTATAGAAGAAAAAAGACGCAAAGTGTTTTGTTGAGGGAGAAAGACGCAAACTTTTTTTTTTTTTTTTCAAAGAAAGACGCATTAAAAATATTTTTCGAAAGAAAGACTCCTTATTTTTTTTGATAACGAAGAAAGACGCTTTATTTTTTTTACTATAAAGAAAGAAGCATTTAAATATTTTTTAGGAAAGAAAGATGTATTCGATTTTTTATTTTTCTTTGTCAATATTAATGCATATGCGTCTTTCTTCGCAGTTAATAATGCTAATGCGGCTTTCTTCGTCGAAATATTTTATAATGCGTCTCTGTTCGTCGAAATATCTTTAATGTGTCTATCTTCGTCGACATGTTTTGTAAAGCGTCTTTCTTCCCCGACATATTTTTAATGCGCCTTTTTTCGTCGACAAATTACTGGCATGCGTCTTTCTTCTTCCGGATCGACGATATATATAAATACATATTTGGTTTCAATGTTTTATATAAGAATATTTCCACATTTAAAAAATATATTTATTAAGAAAATTGTTTAGCAGTTATACAAGAATGTAAATTTAATTTAAATTTTTATGTTGCAGTTTTCCTTAGATTTTACTTACGTTACTAATTTTATTTTCCTTTATTTTATTATTTACCTAATTCTGAAATAGATTCTTCGCAAAAAAAAAATCTTTTTACTAACTTTTCATCTAAATTAAATATTTTATTTACTAATAAATTTTGCATATAACTAGAGCCCTAGATACCCGGGTATCGAGCAATTAGATCTGATCGTTTTTGTTTGAAGCCCGTTTGTTGTTCAAATGCCCGTACAAACATACGGGTAATGAACAAACAAACAACTGTTCGAGCATTTGAACAACAATTGTTCGGGCTACTCGAAAATGTTCAAAAAAAATCGAGAGCTCTACATATAACCATGCCATCAACCGCACTTATTTTTTCGGTTACAAGTACATAAGTCGTGCCAATATTCATAATTTCTAAACCACTGAAATTTTTCAATGAAATTCACAGGAGGTGTAGTGGGATTGTAGTATGTACTATATTCCACAAACTTGCCGCAACTTATTTTAAGAATAAATCTTGTTTTTTATATAATTATTTGTGATCTGATATTATGAAGAATTTAATACGTAAATATACGTATTTATATATATATCAATATTCAAATTAAAAAAATCGTTTTGTTGCAATCGATACCATGGTTACCATGGAAATAAAAAATAACATAAATGGAGGATTTTTAGCACTGAGTATGGCAGCACGAAATGTCATAATCCATATAATTGTCAGGTGGTTAATATGGCGACAAAAATTTGACGTTTACACTACCTTCTTTCTTGTATCATGAGGATAATATTTTTTTAAAGACGTATTAAATTTCATTACAAAGTACATTTATGTCCATTGTACATATGTATATCAATTTACCTGTTTTCGCTGCCGTCCAGCAAACGAATGAGGCAATTGCCAAAAGTACAAGTGAAACTTTTCTTCCTGTGACAAAGTCAGCGTAGGTCATCTGGAAACAAAATGAATTAGCTTTAGCTGTATATGATTTGGGGTTAACCCAGGGACCGTAACTGTTACGACGTTTATAATAAAAGTTCACAAATAACTGTTATTATATAAGATTTTTGTTTAAAAGTCACCATATACATAACAGGTTTTCTTTCTTTTATTTTAAGACCGGGATAAATCGGTTTTATTAACTGTATAAAGTGCCATTTTCATTCAATTTTTCGATTATAACAGTTTTATAAATTTATTTTATTTGTGTATTATGAATACCGGTCTAAAGCTATATATAACGGCAATTGGGAACTTTTATAATAAAAGCCCAAAAATAACTGTTATAATTGAGTTTTATCTTATCACTCCTGAATAAAACTCTTTTGGTGAGTTTTTCTTTTAAAGCCCATCAATAATTGTTACGAAAGACTTTTAAAGCCCGTCTCCACATAACTTGTTTCACCAACAAAACATCTAGCAAAACATCTCGCTAAATAACCCGTCTCCACGTGGCTGATCGTGATTCAGTTTAACATTTCTCTTTCTTGCTCTTCTTAAATGTTTGTATGTTTGCTTATATTTTGCGTTTTTGTTTTGGTCTGTGTGAGATTTCAATAGATTTTCGATACAAAATTAGAGAAGACATCGAGGTTGGCAAGATGATTCAGAATGAAACAGTGTTTCAATCTTCACTCGCTCTCAGAAATTTGTATGGAAATTGGCGAGTTTCGGCACTGGTTTCCGTGTCGAAACAAGATTGAGAGAGAAAAAGCAGAAAAAAAGAGCGAAACACCTTATGTGGAGACATGGTATTATTCATAAAACGAATTTATAAAACTTAATTAGCTGCCATACAACCGATTGTTCAGATGTACACATTTTGGGGTATATATGAGTTCGCTAAATTTTTGAACATATCTCAATTATTTGTCGAGTTATGGGCTCCGAAAACTCGCAGATTCCTTTGTCCAAAAAGGGGCGGTGCCACGCCCATTTTCCAAAATTTTTGTGTTTTTTGTTTTATGTCCATAGGGCGTCAGAATGAATACTTTTCCGTCAATCCAGCAATCCGTTTAACTGACAGCAGAGGGGAATTACATGTAGTTCAATGACGACCGACACATTCAGTACTTCAACTTTGCCGTAACAAATATATGAAACTGAAGTATGCGTCAGTTAAACGGAGCTGGATTGCCGGAAAAGTATTCATTCTGACGGCCCCATAAGGTCTTCATCTAAAATGATAAACTTAGTGATGGGCGAGTCCGAGATGTTTAGACAATCGAGAGAATCGCCATCGTTGCAAAATCACAATCGAGTCAAAAGTTGACTCGCTCCTCGACTACACAATCGAGATGTTTTTGCGATTGTTCCGAGTCAGCGAGTCGGAGGTTGCTTCGATGACATCTCGACTACACAACCGAGATGTTTTTGCGATTGTTCCGAGTCGGCGAGTCGGAGGTTGTTTCGATGACATCTCGACTACACAAGCGAGATGTTTTTGCGACTGTTCCGAGTCGGCGGGCCGGCTGTTGTTTTGATGATTTGTTTTAGTTGATAAAATAAACTGAATGAGTGTTGTTGATGAAGAAGGTAGGATTGTTAATGGAAGTGAGGCAAATACATATGTAAATAAATGAACCAAATTGAAAAATATGCTATATAGACGCCTCATTTTTGCAATCACAATTAAAGAGTGTCGTGCTTAATAAATACAATTAATTATTTAAACATTAATACATTAATAAATTTTCTGAAGTGAGACGCTTACGAAACAAATTAATTTTACGAGCAGTAACAACGGCAATAGATTTGTACCACTGTATACTTTTTTAAGCAATTTTGATATTCAAGCGGCAACAACAAATGTTATGTATTTTTTGCAGCGAGTCCGAAATGTAGGGTTGCTTTGAAAACGAGAGGAATCATTGGCGAGTCCGAGATGTTTTAGCGATTGTTTCGACTGACGGCCATTTACGACTTGACTCGAATACGAATGAAAACCATCGAGAGCATTCGAGATGTTTCAACAATCGAGAGAATCGAATAAAACATCTCGGACTCGCCCATCACTACGCATGCGCACCAAACTTGCCTTAATTAAACTGCAAATACGAAAACAGACAGTGAGTGATTCACATTGATATTTTCTCTTGAATTGATCAAAATATGTACATAGATCCAATTTACATATTTCTTTTGGATATTGTTATATACATATATATATGCAAATGTATACATATTTATGTACATTTAACCTGTTCCTATACGTTCTTTTACGTTTACACGTACATACATACATACAATAAGCTAACGAACAAGAAATCGGAAAAAAATCCGGTTCTGCTTTCATTTAAATGGAGTTTTGTTTTAGCCGCTCAGGGTAAGAAATACTACATTTCATTAGTGTAATACAACATACATACGTACAACATACTAGCCCAGCAGTATTTATCAGCTGGAAAACAGGACATATTTCCTACTGAATATTCAGTAGAGGTGTAGTTCTAAAATCTGATCTCTTTCGTTTTTATATAGAGGTGGCGTCGAAAATCAACTACCTAAAAACTGCCGAACGAGAAGGGAGAGTTTCTGTATGAAAAAATACCTGAATACGCAGGGAGAACTTCCATAGCATATATTTCAACACCCCTGATGTCCTCACTGCGTGTTCAGTTATTTTTTCAGGTATGATTTTTGAATTTAGTTTCACTCAGCTGTACTAGTACACAGAGTATTATAGTTTTAATCACATAACGGTGGATTGTAACAGAATGAAATAATCGAGATAGATATAGACTTATATATATCAAAATGATCAGGGTGAAAAGAGAAATTGATTGAGCCATGTCCGTCCGTCCGTCTGTAAACACTCTAACTCGCGCAAAAATTGAGATATTTTGATGAAATTTGTAATGCAACTTGGTATCGCGATTGGCACGGTTGGTATTGAAAATGGGCGAAATCGGACCATGACCACGCGCACTTTTCCTATATAGAAAAAATCGGAAATTTGGTATCTCAGCCACTAATATATGTAGCTAGAGTGATAAAATTTTACCCACGTATTGAGCTCAGGCCCTTATGAAGAAATTTGATGAAATTTTGGAAAATGGGCGGTGGCACGCCCACTTATTAAGGGGAAAACATTGAAAGTTTTATGAGTCATAACTCAGAAATCGCTGAAGATATATCGATGAAATTTGGTACGCGTAATATACTTACTTAGGCAAATGTTTGGACGAAAAACTGCTTATAAAATCCTTAAAGGTGCATATACAGCTGCGGTCAAAATCTTAGTAGTGCACCCACCGTAGATAAAAAATCTGAAAAAAGTTGGATTTTTTATACTAAATGTTTATTTTGGATTTTATTATAATAAACTACTACTAATAACAGATACATCATGCAGAAGAACTTAGTAAGTTAATTATTTGTACGGTTTTAAAATAACATTTTATACTTTGCCCTCAAAATATCAACGGTCAAAATCTTAGTAGTGCGATTTTCTTTAATAAAAATATAGTTGAACTAACTATTTATTCAAAAGATTTTAATTGTGGATTAATAATAAAACTATAATAAAGTGTTTAGTACATCGTAGCGTATCCTTTATTAGATATAACAGGAGCGCAACGCCGATGCATCGAGTTTACGAGTGTTTCCCATTGTTCGCTAGGAATTGCTTTCCATGCCCGCTCTTCCGTTTCCCGAAGTTGATTGTTATTTGTGGGATTGCACTGGGCTACTCTCTGCTTTACGTCGCACCATAAATTTTAAACTGAATTGCGGTCTGGAGACTGTGCAGGCCCTTCCATGACCTCAACCCTATTTCTTTCAAACCATTGTTTCACTGATTTGCTCGTGTGCTTTGGATAATTATCTTGCTGGAAGACCCAAAGCAGCGCCATTTCATCCCGGGCATATGGTAGCATAACCCCCTCCATGATTCAAACATACACTGTGCGATCCATGATCTCGTTAATACAATATATTGGCCCAACTCCATAGAACGAAAAGCAATGCAAATCATAATACTTGTTTAATTGTCTTATTAGTGTGTTTTGGGTTATACCGAGTTAATAGGCCGTCTTACATATTGGCTCGCTCCTCTGGTCCCACACAACATGATTTTAGATTCATCCGTCCATAGTTTACATGGAAGATTAAGTAAGCACACGAGCAAATCAGTGAAACAATGGTTTGAAAGAAATAGGGTTGATGTCATGGAAGGGCCTGCACAGTCTCCAGACCTCAATTCAATTTAAAAATTATGGTGCGACGTAAAGCAGAGAGTAGCCCAGTGCAATCCCACAAATAACAATCAACTTTGGGAAACGGAAGAGCGGGCATGGAAAGCAATTCCTAGCGAACAATGGGAAACACTCGTAAACTCGATGCATCGGCGTTGCGCTCCTGTTATATCTAATAAAGGATACGCTACGATGTACTAAACACTTTATTATAGTTTTATTATTAATCCACAATTAAAATCTTTTGAATAAATAGTTAGTTCAACTATATTTTTATTAAAGAAAATCGCACTACTAAGATTTTGACCGTTGATATTTTGAGGGCAAGGTATAAAATGTTATTTTAAAACCGTACAAATAATTAACTTACTAAGTTCTTCTGCATGATGTATCTGTTATTAGTAGTAGTTTATTGTAATAAAATCCAAAATAAACATTTAGTATAAAAAATCCAACTTTTTTTAGATTTTTTATCTACGGTGGGTGCACTACTAAGATTTTGACCGCAACTGTATTTTTAGTTTAAAACCGTTAAATGCCTTGCGCCTTTTCAAAAATTATTACTGCATTTGATTTCTATTTCAAAAATGTATACACTAATCAAAATTGAGCATTTTCGAGTTTCAAGTTTCTAGCTCAATTATTACAACTTTTGGCCGCGTTTGTATGGAGGTGCCTCCACTGTGCGTTATACAGCCTGAACCGTTAGGACTTTTGGCTTAAAATTTTGCACGCACACACCTTCTAGTCTGCTGTAACCACTTCCGAAGTTAAATCGTTGGAAAAAGGGTGTTAAAGTATGCATGTAATTTGCATATGAGCATATTGCCGTGGCGTATGAGTAACATGTTTGTAAGAATCATTCAGGTGCTTAATCAATGCGGTGGCGGTGCGTTTTATTTCTGGGTACTTATTTTTTGAGTTGCGGTACTTGAGAAAATGCGGTGCACTGCAACAGATCTCTGTTCTCAACAATCGAACCCTCAAACCCCCCGTGGGACGTGTATAGGAAATTCGAAATAAGTATAAAAACAGGGCTGCACATTAACGTTATTTTTTTATCAATAGCCGAAAAAAATTTTGTTTTCAATTCAACTTTGAAAAATTTTAACGTTGAATGCTTAACAAAAAAATACTAGTCTAGGTCTTCATCTAAAGTGATAAAGTAATAAATTGTTAAAATTTATCAGTTTATCCGCATTCTTACATGAATGCACCTTGGTAAATAATTATTTAAACTCTTGTCAGCTGTCAATGTCAACTCGATTAATAAATAAAAAGCCCAATAACATAAAAAAATGCATATAACATTTTTGTTAAAAATTATTTTAATAATTCGTGCTAAAATGCCGAAAGAAAGCACAATTTCTTCTTTTGAATTGAAAAAGTAAAACTGACAATGTGTCAGACTTGAATTTTACCGAAATTTATAAATTTACGCAACAAAATTGTTCTGTAAAGTGATAAACTTTGCTTAAATATATTTTCATACAAATTTTGACAGATAATTTATCACAATTATTATTTTACCACTTTACCCCAATCTAGGCATGGGTAACACTGCGCTGCGCTGCGCAATTGCGCTAGCGCCAACCCTGGTGTTATTGCGTTAAGGTTCAGACATTGATGACTTATAAGTATTTCAGTATCGTTCACCTTATTGCAACTTTATCGCTATCCATGTGAGCTGTTAGTGGTGCCGTAAATCTGTAAACAGCTGACACTTGTCGAGGCAGATCTTGGAAGGTAGGCGCAAAGGCGAATTCAGAAATTCCCCATGTATTTTGTTATTGTAATTGGTAGATTGTAATGTCAAAATAATATTTCTCCTTGTTAAAATCTGAATTCGCTTGGGACTCGCCCATTACTATTGGCCATGATGTGAATTTGCTTTGATTTTGATATTATAATCTACCTTTGTAAATAAAAAAAAAAGTTTCTGAATTCGCCTATGCGCCTACCTTCCTATATCTGTGTCAGCTGTTTACGGATTTAGGGTTGCTAACCAAAATCCAATTGGTCTGTAACGATAGCGTTACCGACTAGCGAATCACTAATCAAATACATTGTTTCCCATAAGGTTGGTTGATCAGCTGTTTTATAACGATACTGTTACTGCATAACTAATTTGAGCTTAAGTTAACGATACAGCTACAGAATTACGATAAGGCACCAATGACTAGTAACACTGCTTGTCGTAAGGTTGGTTGAATCAGGTTACAGATAAGTCACCAATGTCTGCACTTTTAACTCCGATTTGGAAAATGCGCCAACTCAATATAGCGCCAACTCAGTATAGCGCCAACTCAATGTAGCGTCAACTCAATGTTACGCTATTGCAATATAACACTGACTCAATTTCGTGCGCTAACACCAGCACCAATATAGCGCTAGTGTAAAATGGCACCACCACAAAGCCAATAACAGCACAGCGCCCTGCAAAAAAATGTGCGATGAATCCCGAAAGAGATTTGTCCCGGATTGATCTCTTTCGGGAACAATCGGTCCACAATTAGTCCCCGATTGTTCCCGTATGGGTACAAATGTAGACTAATTGTAGGCCAATACTTCCGGACCGTGTATAAATGTAGATTAATCAATTTCATCCCGAAAGGGTATGAATGTAGATTAATCGCTTTCAACGCAAACGGGTGCAAATCTAGATTGAGTAAATGTATAAATTTTACAAAAAATTCAATGTATTAAAAAAATTTTATAATAATAGGTACAACTGAACACCCTTTCTTTTAATAACAAGGATGAATACTAATTTTAACAAAATGTTAACAAAAATATCCATTTAAAAATCAATTACTATTATACACTCAATACTGACTATTTAAAAAACTTTAATTTATTGAATAGATTTTTTACAGAAGTAAAACTTATTGTATAATCTTTATTTAAAAAGGCATTAACATTTTTAATTTTTAAAGATTGTTATAAAAAATAGCCTTGGCTAACAAATTTGAAAAATTCCTCACATATCTTTTACACTCGCATAATGCATTCTCAAAACTTAAAATATTTGGAGAAAATACTTAATTTTTTTTTTTAAGATTTCACTACAAGATGAAAGCTAATCGAATAAACTTTCTTCTAATATATATAACAATTTATAATTTTTAGACATTTTCATAAAAAATAGCCTTGGCTTGCAACTTTGGATGAAAGCGATTGATCTACATTTGTACCCGTTCGAGATAAAAGCGATTGATCTATATTTGTACCCGTTCGGTATGAAAGCGATTAATCTACATTTGTACCCGTTCGGTATGAAAGCGATTGATCTACATTTGTACCCGTTCGGGATGAAAGCGATTAATCTACATTGGTACCCGTTCGGGTATACAAGTTGAACAATTAGTCTCTTCATAGGACATGCTCGAACAAATGCAATCTATTCGCTCCATATAAAGGGATGTAAAATTGTATTAGTCGCATGCTCCCTTGCGATTGTTCCCGGACACGTCCCGGATTAATCGCATGTTTTGCAGGGCGTATATGACACCGTCACAATTATGTATGCTAACACCAATATCGAACCATCGCTAATACGAAAGGGTATTGATATTTTAATTTCACAAAGAAAGAAGACAAAATTGACATTATCTGTGAATAGGAGAGAAAAATATAATACAAAATAAATTAAATAAAATATTTATTAGCATATAGTATATTTTTGATACGCATGGTAAATGGTAAGGGGAAATTTCGATATAATGCGCCTGGACCCGGAATCTTTCTTTTTAATAGGGTGGAGCCGACCCTCGTATTCCATAATGAAGATGCAGCAAAACGAGATGCCAGCATATTTTCACAAATATACGCAAATTATTTTTAAAATTAATTTAATTGTGGCATAATTATTGTGCCCGCGTGTATGTAAGCAGAATTGCGCCAAAAGAAATAAAACGGGGATAGTAGACAGAAAGAAGCGAACAAGTGTTATTTATCGATTATTCCATGGCAATTGCGCTAAAGGTGTTATTGCGCCAGAACCGTGCGCGGCGCCACGGTTGGCGCTCGTGTTATTGTATCAGCGCAAAAAAAATTGCGCCATTACCCATGGATACCCCAATCACCAGCAGTTTATCTAGTGATGGGCGAGTCCGAGATGTTTTATTCGATTCTCTCGATTGTTGAAACATCTCGAATGCTCTCGATGGTTTTCATTCGTATTCGAGTCAAGTCGTAAATGGCCGTCAGTCGAAACAATCGCTAAAACATCTCGGACTCGCCAATGATTCCTCTCGTTTTCAAAGCAACCCTACATTTCGGACTCGCTGCAAAAAATACATAACATTTGTTGTTGCCGCTTGAATATCAAAATTGCTTAAAAAAGTATACAGTGGTACAAATCTATTGCCGTTGTTACTGCTCGTAAAATTAATTTGTTTCGTAAGCGTCTCACTTCAGAAAATTTATTAATGTATTAATGTTTAAATAATTAATTGTATTTATTAAGCACGACACTCTTTAATTGTGATTGCAAAAATGAGGCGTCTATATAGCATATTTTTCAATTTGGTTCATTTATTTACATATGTATTTGCCTCACTTCCATTAACAATCCTACCTTCTTCATCAACAACACTCATTCAGTTTATTTTATCAACTAAAACAAATCATCAAAACAACAGCCGGCCCGCCGACTCGGAACAGTCGCAAAAACATCTCGCTTGTGTAGTCGAGATGTCATCGAAACAACCTCCGACTCGCCGACTCGGAACAATCGCAAAAACATCTCGGTTGTGTAGTCGAGATGTCATCGAAGCAACCTCCGACTCGCTGACTCGGAACAATCGCAAAAACATCTCGACTGTGTAGTCGAGGAGCGAGTCAACTTTTGACTCGATTGTGATTTTGCAACGATGGCGATTCTCTCGATTGTCTAAACATCTCGGACTCGCCCATCACTACGCATGCGTTTTGAAGCTTGGTGGCGATTGCGTGGCGCTTATACCTAGGGATGGCAACTATAACCGGAAAAACGATTATAATCGGTTAATTTCTTTCGGTTAACGGTTAAAATGTATCGGTTTTTTCCTTTTGATTATTTTTTCGATTAACCTTTTTCCTCTCAAGTCGAAAATAATCGAAAGGAAATAATCGAAGTTGAGAATTACTGTGTAACCTAATACAAACGCAAGTCGTCAATTAACGCACGCACGCAAATTTTTCATATGCGTTGAACCGAAATTGACTTGCGTGCGTGTACAGATAAAGAAATACAAAAATATAGAAAATCAGAGAAAATCTTATTTTGTGGAATATGTATCTAACACACGCGATATCAAAAGCAAGTGTTAATTTTTTTGCAAACAATCACCCACAATGCTTAATTTCAACTGTCACGCAAAACAAAAATTGGGCGTCGAGTTTTTACGCACGCCGTTCAATTTCGGTTACTCCCATACAAGTTGTATGGGCATGAGAAATTTTTGACAGTAAATTGACGGCGTGCGTTTGTATTAGGTTACACAGTTACCGCCTTTTCATTCGCAATAAACGTTCCCTCCAGCCAGCGTTGCCGAATTGACGATTTTAGCGTCCTTTTGACGATTTTTCTAAGCAATGATTTGACGATTTTTCCCAATAAATGACGATTTTTTCGTTTATTATATATTTTTTTTAAGGAAAGTGGCATTATTAAAAATTTAAACCATCTCAGTACAATAATTAAATGGTTATCTTCATGAAATAAATCCTTATATTTTGTAAATTATTTTTCAAGGCAAAATGTTATGAATTAATATTAATGAATGATTGATGATGTTATTTATTTATTTTATTATATAAGTAAGCGCATTGTGTAGATAAATGTGCACAGCTTTTTTAAATATGATTTCATTTATATACGAATTTGTATGAATTCGCACCTCTTTAAAATTGTTTTTGGGAAAATTTTCCATTAAGGAACAATGCCCCGAAATAAATGACTATTTCAGGGGGGGCGGGGGGGTAGAGGGGCTCTCACAGGACTTGGAACAGAAATCAAAAATTTCCGGAGGCTTGTATTTTACAAGATATTTGTTGTTAAAATTTTAAAATTTACCAAACAAAACACGAAAACTGCGATCTATTGCTGAGATAAAAGCAAGTATTAAAACGAGCAAATGCATATATGTATGTGTGTAGAACAACATTTTGCGTTGGCCGCCTTCAGCCGCGCTTTAAAAAAATAATCCTCAGCCGACATAATTCTCTTTCTGGGGTAATTATCTCGTAAACTGTAAACTTCCTGCAAGTTTTGATTTCAGTTTTGAGATATCTGAGAGCCCCTGAAAAAGTAATTTTTTTTCGTGGTGCGCTTTCTTAGTGGAAAGCCGACACTTTTTTTGTTTATAACGTGTTTTTAGTAAAGATGAGATAGCAACAAAATATTGACGATTTTTTCGCTGAAATGACGATTTTTTATTATTATAATAAAAACGAACACACATACATAGTATGTATAAAAAATTAGCTTGTTTGTCCTCTTGGGGTACTACGTATTAATTTATCAATAATTGTAATCGAAAAACGGTTATAATCGGTTAGTTCCCTACGATTATTCGCGATTAATAATCGAACCCTTTCGATTAACCTAAAAAACGGTTAATCGATTATTAAATTTTTTTTGCCATCCCTACTTATACCTACATAGAAGAAAATTTATGTAGGTAAATATAAATAAAATGTTATCGTTTGCAGTTCAATTCAGCCACTTTCGTTCACACACGCGTATGTATGTACATTAGGGTTGCCAGACGTACTGATTTCATCAGTACAATACTGATTTTTCGTGCTCCGTACTGAGGGTTTTAAGAACCTTAAGAAATACTGATTTTTTGCATTTTGTACTGATTTGTACTGATTTTTAGCCGACACTAAAAAAATTAATTTTTATCACCCTGCACTGTTTTTAATTTTTATAACTGTTTTCATTTGACGTTTGTAATGCCGTGGTTATGCTTACGACAATACTCGATGAGCAGCGTGTAATTGTTGTTGTGCACTCCGACGAGTGGGATGAATTTTTGGACTCTCACATCGATCACATTTGATGGGTGAAACCCATAACGCCGAGGTTTTTTTGAAGGCAATGTACTGATTTTTTCGGGAAAGATATCTGGCAACCCTAATGTACATATGTATGCACATATACCATAACCATATCCTTACATATTTTGCATAATGGAAATGCTAAATAAAACAAGTAGGTAAGAGCATTGCTCTCTTCAGCCGTACCGAAGACTTCATACCTTTCATTAATGGGTCTGATTTTGTTTAATTGACACATATTTTGACCTTGACATTTCACAGTAACATCGTTTAAGTCCATATGGGTAAAAACTACAAAGTTTTATGTCGTTAGCTGTTTAAGTGCAGAGCTTCCCTGCAAAAATCATTGGATTATATGCTCCATTTGTGGTAGGGTTGGAGTACTTTCAAAGTGACCACTAACGTAGCCCATCCGACCGATTCGTGTATCTTCATCGCACATAGGTGGATTTTCAAGTTTTATGCGGCCAAAAATATTTTGTTGTCTAAATCTATTTCAAATTGCTTGTTTAATGCAAAATTTTAATAATTTGTGTCGATTTTAGTTATTGAAAAATATATACAGTGACTCAAACAAAAATCATACGCCAGAGTTTTTAAATTTATTTCAAAGAGTTCTGTCGAAAATTTTACTTTCTTATTTTAGTTTAAAAATATAGACAATTTTTCAATAAAAATCGTTTTAAGCAGGATTTCTGAGCTTATGGAAAAAATCCGAAAAATCCTAGAAATTTCTGAAAGTGGATTAAAAATTTCAAAGCAAGGCCACAATTTATAAAAGATTTTGAGGAGATTTCTAAGTGTACTGTTATGTAGCCAACCAATTTTAGTGTAAAAAGTGAAAGTCTCAAAGCTGTAAAAAATTCCGTCGATTTTAGAAGTTTTTTCTGTAGGGGGTTTGCCTTATATGTACGTGAGACCGTTCCAATTAAAATTTTCAAAAAGTTGAATGTTTCATATTATTATATTAAAATTGAATGAGCTGCAAAATTGCTTACTCAAAACTATTCTAAAAAATGTAGCTTTAGGGGTCTTAGCCCCTTTTTATGATAAGTATTTCCTTGACTTTGAAAAATTGGAAATACTAAAAATACGAAAGCAGGTAATTTTCCAAATAGGCCAATTTTTCATCCATTGTTGATAATTTCTGGCTTTGCATTTTTCCGTAGAGAAAAAAAAAATTGTTTGGACATTTTTTCAAGGTATCTTTTTTTACCCCAGCCGCACCTGTCCGCAGCTGATTTTCATCAGAACCATAAGAAAAGACTACCCACTATTAAAATGCATAAAAATTTTGAGGCGATCGGAGGCGATAATATAACTAAAATGCTTTTGAATTAAAAAATAAACAATATTTTTTCAAGAAAACGCAATATGCTTAAAAGCTTCAAAATGGCGGGTCTTTTATTATGCTAGGTTGACGATTTCTTCAATAAATAATGATATTTACCTGAAGCACTCGAATCCATGTTGTTTACTTCGATAACTGTCTTAAAACTAAAAATATTGACGTTTAAAAAAGGGTTACTTAAAATACGTAAAAAATAAAAAATCGAAAAAGTGGGAGAATAATAAGTTTCGACTAGCGGCAGGGGCACCCCGGTTGTCTATAAAAGGCGAGAAGACCGGTTTATTATCGCCCGGTCTATTATAAACGTAGAGCGATTTTGGATTTTGTATTTGCACCAATTTTAAAATTTTCAATTTTGGCCGCATAAATTCGTAAAATCTACCTATGTGCATCGGTTCGTAGTTAGCCGAACATAACAAAAATCAAATGTTTATCGCGAAGTCGACGATATGTGTATACCAGTGTTTAAAAAACTGCAGTCGGAATTAGCAGAAGTCGTGAAATGTTTGATTTTATTTGATTTTGATATTCGTCGCTTTTTAAAATGACGATTTTGCCTGATTTTGATTTTGCGCTGATTTCATATTGCTCAAAATCAAAAGCGGCCTGATTTCAAAATGAACAATTTTGCCTGATTTTCATTTTGTGCTGATTTCATATTGCTCAAAATCAAAAGCGGCCTGATTTCAAAATGAACGATTTTGCCTGATTTTGATTTTGCGCTGATTTCATATTGCTAAAATCAAAAGCAGCCAAATATCAAAATTAGCGATTTTGCCTGATTTTCATTTTGTGCTAATTTTGATTTTGTGCTCATTTCATATTAATATAATATAATACAATGGCGCTATTATAACTCTGACGAGTTTTATGGCCGAGCTTCTCTCCCAATTCGAGGTGTGCTCCTTTTTGTTTTTCCTACTAATTGGGTGGACCTACAGTTTTATGCCGGCTCCGAACGGCGAATGCATTTTTTGTGAGAAGCTTTTTCATGGCAGAAATACACTCGGAGGGTATGCCGCCCACTGCCGAGAGGTGACCGCTGCTCTTAAAAAATCCAATAATTGGATTTTTACTAACTAGAAAAATTTTTTGGTGTTTTGCTCGGACCGTGGTTTGAACCCGAGACCTCTGGCATAGCAGGCGAGCACTCTACCCACTGCACCACAGCGGCTCATTTCATATTGCTAAAATCAAAATCAGCCAAATATCAAAATCAATGCTTTCACAGTTTTGCTATTTACGCTTACATGAACACATGTGTGTATGTACATAATTTCTTACCCTCTCTATAACGTTTGTATACATACATACCCTGTAGGGAAAATCTCTAGTTCCGAACTGGGTCGCTACTAGTGCATTTTTCGCCACTACTAGTGCGAGCTAAATCTCTTTTGCATGTTATCAACTGGCGAATTTAACACGGCGATGTCCTAGGCGGTGTCAATTGTCACTCTCTGCACTACATTTTCGATAGTTCCGAACTAGTACTAAATTCTACAGTTTACACTAGTTCGTTGATTGGCCCAATTTGGATAGCTCTGAACTAGCTACAAGTACCTACAAATTCTACAATTTTACATCTTAAGTGCAGCATTTGACATACTTCATGCAAGTGGCGCGATGGCCGACTGGCTAACGCATGTGCCTTTCAATCTGAGGGGCGCGGGTTCGAATCCTGTCGGTGTCAAGGGGGATGATATTTTTTTTTTAGGTAATATTTTTTATGTGAATTTTTATATGGGCTATTGGCCAGTTATTATTTATATTTTTTATTTATTTATTTAATAAAGATTTACAATAATATTTAAAAAGTAACAAAATAAAAAAAAAATTAAAAATAAAAAGAGGGATCGGAAAAGCATAATTAGGGGAACATTTCATTTCATACCAGATGCAAATATAAAACTCTTTATATAAAATGCTTCACTAAACATCTGAGAATTGCAGAAATGTACAAAGCCGACGGCTGTTGAACGAGCGAAAAATTTTCATAGAATTTTTGTCACTTCGAAATTGCATACAAACCAAAGTGTGTCTTATAATGGTCACTCAATTCACTCCTTCTGGACTGGTGAGGGTCTAACTACAATTGATCTAGTTCCATTTTCACACCTTTTCGCTAGTTCGGAACTAGAAATTTGGCTCACTAGTCATTGAGTTCCCTGCAGGGTATGTATGTATGCACATGTAAGCGTAAATAGCAAAACTGTGAAAGCATTGATTTTGATATTTGGCTGCTTTTGATTTTAGCAATATGAAATCAGCACAAAATGAAAATCAGGCAAAATTGCTAATTTTGATATTTGGCTGCTTTTGATTTTAGCAATATGAAATTAGCACAAAATCAAAATTAGCACAAAATGAAAATCAGGCAAAATCGCTAATTTTGATATTTGGCTGCTTTTGATTTTGAGCAATATGAAATCAGCGCAAAATCAAAATCAGCCAAAATCGTTCATTTTGAAATCAGGCCGCTTTTGATTTTGAGCAATATGAAATCAGCACAAAATCAAAATCAGGCAAAATTGTTCATTTTGAAATCAGGCCGCTTTTGATTTTGAGCAATATGAAATCAGCGCAAAATGAAAATCAGGTAAAATCGTTCATTTTCATATTTTTTCATATTGATTAACTGCGACTTCTGATTTTTTAAAAGCGGAATCAAAATCAAAATCAACAGAAATGAAACTTATGCCAGTTTTTTAAACACTGGTGTATACCTACATACATAACTACATATACATATATGTACATACATATGTTTGAATGTATACACGTCATTCGTCGTCGTCGCGATAAACATTTGTTTTTGTTTTTATGTTCGGCTAACTGTTAGGTACTCCATCAATTATTCCAATGTAGGTACTCCATGGATTAATTTGATTGTTATGCGGGACTGGAGTTATACTCCATTGCAATGACATGCAATATTAAATGGACCATATTTTTTGTATGAAATGTGGCAAGTTATGGAGTAATTGGTTGGTCCATAGCGAGCACTCCATGGATTAGCGAATGGAGTACTCGGAATTTTTGCAGGGTTATACCCAAAAATGTATACATACGTATTTATTTCTGAACAATCGGTTGTATGGAAGCTATATGTTATAGTGGTCCGATCTTGAAAATTTTCAGTAACCTTATTTGGGTCAATATGGGTAAAAATGCTGCAAAGTATCTTGTCCCTTTTTAAATGGAGAAGTTATACCCCAAAATGTATAATCTGAACAATCGGTTGTATGAGAGCTATATGTTATAGTGGTCCGATTCAGCCAATTCCGACAAATGATCAGCTTCTCCTAAAAATATGTACATATACTCATATTCCGAATTTCAAGTAGATACATATCTCAAAATCAGAAGGACTAGTTTGCGTTCAAACAAAGAGACAGACGGACATGGCTTAATCGACTCAGCTCATGATCCTGATCATATTGGTATATATTTTGGCGGGTCTGCCACACCTCCTTCTGGTACTTTCAAGATTTATATTTCGGCACAAAGTTATAATACTATTTCATTCTCATGGAAGGTATAAAAATAATTTATGCTTCCCCTGCAAAAAAATGTGCGATTAATCCCGAAAGGGATTTGTCCCGGATTGATCTATTTCGAGAACAATCGGTCCACAATTATTCCCCGATTGTTCCCGTACGGGTATAAATGTAGACTAATTGTAGACCAATTGTTCCCGAACGGGTATAAATGTAGATTAATCGCTTTCATTCCGAACGGTTAAAAATATAGATTCCTTAAATGTAGAAATTTTACAAAAATATGCAATGTATTTAAAAAATTGTAGAACAACCGGTAAAACGAATAGAACACCCTTTCTTTTAATAACAATGATGAATAATAATTTTACCAAAATGTTGTCTACAATATCCTATGAAAAAATCCTTTACATTACGCTCATATAATGCATATTCAAAACTTAAAATTTTTTTATTTTATTTATTGAGATTTTTTTACAAAAGTAAAACATTATATAAACTTTATTTAAATATGCATGAACATTTACAATTTTTTAAAGATTGTTATTAAAAATTGCCTTGACTAACAACTTGGAAAAATCTACATTTGTGCCCGTTGGGGATGAAAGCGATTGATCTACATTTGTACCCGTTCGGTATGAAAGCGATTAATCTACATTGGTACTCGTTCGGGTATACAAGTTGAACAATTAGTCTCTTCATAGGACATGCTCGAACAAATGCGATCAATTCACTCCATATAAAGGGATGTAAAATTGTATTAGTCGCATGCTCCCTTGCGATTGATCACGGACACGTCCCGGATTAATCGCATTTTTTGCAGGGTCATTATATATAAACAAAAAACTATGTATGTATGTATGTATATATTTATTCGTTTTCATGCTATTCAAATACATATTCCATTAAATAATTAATTTTATGCACAACCCAACGCATTGACCATCAGAAGAGTTTTTAAGCACCAGTAAATTATCGTGTTACCTTATTAAACAATATTTATTCTTTTAGCACCAATTAAATTTAAAAATGTTATAAAATTCCCGCTTTCATTTACCGAATCTTTCGCTCTCTTATTGTTAACTAAATGCCTGTTAGTTCAGTTATTGGCTTTGGAGTCCAAAGTTTGGACCGACAAACCACTCAGCGCAGTACGTACCTATTAAGTTGGTTCATACGAATATGGGCAGAAAAGAATTGAAGTTGACATGATCCAATTACCAGGTCGGTCCATGATACATACACACAAACATGCCGTGAGCTGAATGTCAAACGGAATGTCAAAACTGAAAGGAGAACGAAATAATTTGACATTCAGCTCACGAGCGAATGATGGAGAAACTCAGAGAACGAAGAATTTGACCAATAGTAAACACGAATGTATGTATAGAATATGCAGAAGCAGAGAAATTGGATAGCTGTTGAAGAAGAAGAAGAAGTCAGCTGATCTGAAGAACCGACCTGTATAGGTGGATCCTGGAAGTTGATATAAAACAAGTAAGGAAGCCTAAGTTCGAGTAGAATCGAACATTAGATACTCAGCTGTATGCTTTCATTGTTTGTTTGCATTTGATAGAAACACGGTGTACTTTATATAAAGCGAGTGCTGCATAAAGTGGACGTAGCCAGGCCCATTTTCAAATATTTTATCAGTCATCCAAATAAGCATATGAATATTATTATTTGTGCAAAATTTCATTCCTTTATGACTTCTAGTTACAAAGATGTCACTTTACAAATTCCCAAAGGGTGTTCCAGAAATATCTTTGTTAAAAAGTAGGCGTGGTCATAAACCGATTTCAATCAATTTTTGCATGTACATATATTAACACAAGTTATAAAAGTGTATAAACTAAGTTTCGTCATAATAGCTTTGTTCGCTTATGCCTCAGACACACATGTGGTAGAAATATTATAATATCAATACTATGATTTGGCTTTGCTATGAAAATTTTCTATTAAACTACAATATGAGAGTGACACATATGTGGTATAGATCGCAATATTTCTACTATACTACGATGTGTGTCTCTAGCGTTACTTTCTCCAACAGCATTTACTCAGCAGCCTCCAACAGCCAGGTGTTGGACAAAATTGTCATCTTTCCTCTCAGAAGAGAAAAATATCGTAAGAGGTAAACGAACACAAAATTTGCAGAGTTCAACAGCTTTCGCGAACAGCTGATTTTTGTTTACATTCACAAGCCCCAAATTCAACGTTGCATAAAAGGATTAAAATTAAAATGATAATAAAATTGGTGGTAATTATTGCTGTTACTTATGTGTGGCCGCTGTGGTGCAGTGGGTAGAGTGCTCGCCTGCTATGCCAGAGGTCTCGGGTTCAAACCACGGTCCGAGCCAAACACCAAAGACAATTTTTCTAATTAGTAAAAATCCAATTATTGGGTTTTTTAAGAGCAGCGGTCACCTCTCGGCAGTGGGCGGCATACCCTCCGAGAGTATTTCTGCCATGAAAAAGCTTCTCACAAAAATGCATTCGCCGTTCGGAGCCGGCATAACTGTGTAACCTAAATCAAACGCACGCCGTCAATTTACTGTCAAAAATTTCTCATGCCCATACAACTTGTATGGGAGTAACCGAAATTGAACGGCGTGCGTAAAAAGCAAATTCGACGCCCAATTTTTGTTTTGCGTGACAGTTGAAATTAAGCATTGTGGGTGATTGTTTGCAAAAAAATTTACACTTGCTTTTGATATCGTGTCTGTTAGGTACATATTCCACAAAATAACAAGATTTTCTCTGATTTTCTGTATTTTTCTATTTCTTTATCTGAACACGCACGCAAGTCAATTTCGGTTCAACGCATATGAAAAATTTGCGTGCGTGCGTTAAATTGACGACTTGCGTTTGATTTAGGTTACACAGTAAAACTGTAGGTCCACCCAAT
This sequence comes from Urophora cardui, assembly GCA_960531455.1. Classification (NCBI taxonomy): domain Eukaryota; kingdom Metazoa; phylum Arthropoda; class Insecta; order Diptera; family Tephritidae; genus Urophora; species Urophora cardui. Next base: position 6,836,795 of record OY482673.1, read on the forward strand.
TAGTAGGAAAAAACAAAAAGGAGCACACCTCGAATTGGGAGAGAAGCTCGGCCATAAAACTCGTCAGAGTTATAATAGCACCATTGTATTATGTATTATGTATATATGTACATATAACATAAAAAGAATAAAATAAAACATGGTTTTTTCTTATTTAATTTCTCTTGATTCGGTTTGGGTTTCTTTTTAATCAGATAGCCTTTTATCACCTCGCAAATTGCGATAAGTACCTCAATATAATAAATAATAGCTTAAAAAAAACTAAAAAACACGCTTTAATCTTAAAAATCGTAAAAATCGGGTGGTGCTCAGTATGTCAAAAAATATTTAAGATCGCTGTTTTTAACTAATATTTTTATTTTGACTTTTTTGAGATTTCATATAACGTACTCTTTAATTTCGCAACTAGGTATGTATATTTTTGTACTAGTTGTACCAATCGAATATTTTCATATTCAAATATTATTGAGCACCCCCACGCTTTTCCTTAAATACTTATATTTTCGTTCATCATTTTGTTTCTAATTAAATTATTTCTCAATTTTTAGTACGATTTTTAAAATTAAAGCGTGTTTTTTAGTTTTTTTAAACTATTATTTATTTTTAACTTTTTAGTGAAAATTTTCATTAAAGGATGTTTTATGCGGAAGCAAGAATAAAAGTAAAAAAGTAAAAAGAAGTCTGATGAAGGGATGTGGTGATCTCCGAAATAGATCTACATACATATGTATTTATAACTTCTACCAAAAATATTAATTTTTCACATACATTTTTTCCTTATAAAAAAAAAAACATTGGTCATAAGCAGTGATGCCGAAATTGGGCCTTTCGGACCAAATCTGGTCCGATAAATTTACTTTGGGCTGTTGGGCGGCTAAAATCAATTTTGGTCCGATTTGTTATATGAAAATTGTTAGTGGAGACAATTTCTCGGACGCTAAACATTTTATTTACCAATTTGAGAACCTAATTCAGTTCACCAGGGCCCTCACTATGTAGTTCTATTTATAAGCGAAATTCGATTCGAAAGCACATTCTTATTGCATAGAATATATTGAATAGAACTCGAAATCGAACGAATTTTCTTTCGAATTAAACTACGGAGTGAGGGCCCAGGTCCTTTATGTCGACGTCCGCGACTTTGCATAGGCTATCCAGGAAGGAAGTCTTGGGACTTGGGCGTTGTCGCCGCTGTTAAGCGCCGAGCAGTGGCAGATGAGGTGTTCGATTGTCTCCTCGCCTCATCATCTTTCCAGCTTATGCAGCATCTGCGGTAGGGTCCACCTAGCCTCTCTGTGTGTTTCCCGATGAGGCAGTGTCCTGTGAGTACCGCCACAAGGTTCGAGATGTCATCTCTCCTTAGAGTACATATTTATTTGATGGGATCGCTTGTGAACCCATTTCTGCCAGGTTTGCCTTGATGTTCGACATACTGGCTTCTGTTGCCATCTATCGCTTGCTAGTTTATAGACATGCTGTTTAAGAATTAGCTTGTCTGTGGCTAACGGGATACCTATGCGTTCTTTGTCAGGAAGAACTTGCTCGGTAGTGCCCTGCCTCGCAAGTTCATCCGCCCTACAATTGCCATTGATATCCCTACGTTCCGGGACCTACACGAGGTGCAGACAAGTCTGTTTGGCCATCTCCTTTAGAGATCGGCGTCAGTCTACTGTTAGTTCTGAGTTGAATGAGTGGGAGTCAAGATTACTTAGTATGTACATATGTAGTTAAAAATAAATATGTAATTCCATTTTAAGTTGACTTCTGATTTTTGGGCGTTTTTTGGCGGAATTGGGCGGTAATTTGGTCGGTAAATTTTTTTTGCAGTGGCAACACTGGTCATAAGAGCTCAAAAATGAAGCCTAAACGAAAAAATATCAACTAATATGTACTATGTGTATCGAAACAAAACTATAGCTTTGTTCGCGTACTTTCTCCAACAGCATTTACTCAGCAATCTCCAACAGCCAGGTGTTGGAGAAAAATGTCACCTATCCTCTCACAAGAGAAAAATATCGTAAGAGGTAAACGAACACAAAATTTGCAGAGTTCAACAGCTTTGGCAAACAGCTGATTTTTATTTACATTCACAAGCCCCAAATTCAAAGGATAAAAAGGATTAAAATTAAAATGATAATAAAATTGGTGGAAATTATTGCTGTTAATTATGTATATATGTACATATAACATAAAAATAATAAAATAAAACATAGTTTTTTTCTTATTTAATTTCTTTTGATTCGTTTTGGGTTTCGTTTTGGTCAGTCTTTTGTCACCTCGCGATAACCTCCTCAATCTAAAAATCGTTCGCTCGCAAAAAGGTTTTTTGAAGTTCGGAAATGCATCCAGAACTCTCTTTTACAATAAATCGGCACTGTTTGTTCTATATAAATGCTAATGGAGTTACAATTCTGCCTGAAAACAGTGGAGATATATGCACATATGTATGTATCTGCAATACAATTAACTTCATGTTGTTGTTGTTGTAGCCACCAAGACACTCCCCGAAGGTTTTGGGGAGTGTAGGGGATGTGACAGTCCTTTGCCGGATAAATCCGGCACGCTCGGGTACTAGTCCCTTCTGACACTAGCCCGACTGTCGTGCGAACGATTTTTTCTGGCCATAATCAACCTTCTAGGCCGGTGGATTTTAGTCACGTCTTACGACAGGCATTCCTTACAACGGGTATATTCTAGACCCCCTAACCCGCTGGGGTTCGCTGTTACTATCTAATAAATAGGATTTCATTGTAATAATTATCACACTAACAATTGCTTTTCTTTGTACCCATGTCCATACTGTTTTCCACCGCAGTATGTCTTCGCGTCTGCTGCCCCGCAGAAGAGATTGCAATTTAATGCACCCGGCCCTGGCCATGCTTTAAAAAAATAACCCTCTATGAACCGATCCACAGTACTTTTGAGTAGAACAAACTTTTGCGTTGGCGGCATTTGGCCGCGCTTTAAAAAAAATAGCCCCAGCCAGCAAAATTTCCTTTCTCGAATTATATCTGCGGAGCGATCGGGAGTGTTATAATTAGTAAAATTAACATCCATAGAAGATTTCCCGAAAGTTCCAGTGGGTTGAAAATAAATACGGCGGGCGCATTATACTGAAGCCGACCCACTGCAGAACTACTCTCGGAGGGTGTGCCACCCACTGCCTAGAGTGGCTGCTATTTTTAAAATCCGGATAATTGGGTTTTAGTTAGAATTTGTTGTCTATCCAGACTCAGTGAAACTTTCAGGAAATATTCTGTAGATGATAATTCATCTTATCTTAACACTTTCAACTATTAATAAATTATAATATTAAAGTTCTCCAGAAATAGAATTCTCCCGGCTGAGGGTTATTTTTGTAAAGCGCGGCTGAAGGCAAAAGGTGTTCTATACAAAACAACTGTGGATTGCTCCATGGATATTAATCGAGAAAGAGAATTCTGCCGGCTGAGGGTAATTTTATTGAAGCGCGGCCAAAAGCCGCCAACGCAGAAAGATGTTCTACACATACATACATTAATTTAACAAGGAATGTCTCCTGAACTATAAGCGTCCGGAGGGTAGTACTTTGTTTTTTGTGATCTGTGAGACCACCCCTACCCTCTGGAAAATTAATTGTTATCGGATCGTGGATCATTATATACAAATTTTCCCTCTATCCAGCCTGGGGATCCAATCCATGACCTCTGGTATGGCAGACTAGCCACTGTCCGCCACACCACAATGGCCACAACACTCCCCACTGCACCACAGCGGCCCCGTTAATATATATTCCCGCAAAGGAGATTACAATTTTCTAAGGTACATAATATGCATATAAATACTTCCCAAAAAGTATGTAACTTATTTTGCATATTTAACTTATCCATATTTGTTGCCAATTTAGTGTATTTTTCCAATTTTATAATTGATTTGTATATCTTGCAAATCTTGTTACTTGCAAAAATTCAAGTCAGCTGTTGTTTGATCAGCTGTTTTCCTGTTGGAAAATTGCTGTTGGCAAAAATTTGTCCAACAGAATTCAACAGCTTCTCACAAACTGAAATGTCAGTTTTCTCTCTCAGTTGGTTCTCTTCTGTTGGAGATTTGGCGTAAAAAAACGGCGACAAAGTGTTTGTTTTTAAAAGTTTTCGAAAAACATCAAAAAATATCCGTAAACGAACAAAGCTATTATTGAAAAGGTAAAAAAGCAGTTGGTCGAACAATTAAAATGTAAAATTCGGCAAATAAAATTAATAAAAAGTGTGTGAAAGTGCTTCGAACAGTTTAATAAAGCTACGTGTGAAATTATAGTAAGGAGGAGGTGTGTGTTTAATTTAGAAATTGGTGATAATGGTGTTAGTTTATTTAACAACAATTTGCTATTATAAGGCACTCTGCACACGAGGCGTATCGTCATAGACGCGTACGAGACATTTCATGTAGCGTCGATTTCTCTACGCCTCAAGATCTGCACACGAAGCGACATGAAACTTCGCTGCACAAAACAAACAAACAAATTAATAATTCGGTATTTGCTTTAAATTTCGAAGCTTTAAGAAAGTTTAAAGTTTCAATAGAAAAAATGAAAAATTTTACGGAATCTTCCATTTTCTTTAATTATACACTCATTTTTTCCGGTTTTTTACACAAATTTTACTGCTTTCATAAATTCCATCAAGTGGAAAAATGTAAACAAGCATCTTCTTCTTCCTCTTTTCTAAGCGTAGTACGCCTAGCTACCAGCACTGTTTACGCCAAGCGACATGTAGCCAGCATACTTTGACGAATGCATGAAGCTGACGACTCGTGTGCAGCCCTCAATTGAAATATACGTGCGCGACATCAAAGTCCGTGTCCAAACACAGCAACTCTGCCGCGAAATTATCCAACGATTTTCTTTTGTGCCGCTGTTCTGTCTTCCATTTGTCCAAACACATCAACTCGTCGCTGGCCAACTTTTGTTCATTATGTTTTGTTCTGGCATTCTTCGAACGCTCTGATTGGTCACTGGCGATAAGAATTGCTGCACAAAGCGTGTTGTCCGAGCACCGACGACTTGGTGCCCCCCTCCTTTCCTCGTCGCCTTCTCACCAACAAACGAACAAAAGCAGCGGGTTGCTCAACTTCGTGTCTCCGTGTTTGGACGTCGATAAAGCGTACAGCTTTCGTCTGTAGTATCTAATAGTGCAACTCTAATGAACCGTATGCAGATGCGTATGCGTGCGCGTGTCACTGACAGCCGTGTTGCATACCTGTGTTTAAATGAGGCAAACTCCAGTGGCACGGATGTAAATGCACCACACGCATAGAAAATTCGAAGATGGTTTCGAACACGCATTCGAACGCAGCTAAGTTGAAAATTTTCTACTTCTATGCGTTTTCTATGCGTGTTGCAGCCAATATTAGGTTGGTTGCTACATCGGTATACATATTTTTTGGTAAAAACTTCGTTAAATTGATTTAAAGTGAAGTGTTTGTTGAAAATGTGTTTGCCAGCAGAAATGTTAATTAAAAGGGGTTTTAAATATATTTAGAGATGGTTAATATTAATTATATGTTAATTACTATCTGAATACCCATGTACATATTTAGTACATGAATTTAAATTACATATACATATGTAGTTACCCGTGTGTAAATACATAATTGAAACTTAAATAAGTTTAACTGTAAAAAAATAATTAAGTGAAGTGAGTATTCTTTTGAATAGGGAGTTTTCGCCTTGGTATAACAGAACACCAGATTTCAGAGGTTGTGCATATACATATTTGTATTAACCAAAAATTTCAGTCTTATATTTTAAGGCAAAGAAACTGTAATTCTTACAATACATAAAAATCAACGGATAGCAATTTGGCAATATGGCCGCTGTGGTGCAATGGGTAGAGTGCTCGTCTGCTATACCAGTGGCCTCGGGTTCTAACCCCAGTCCAGACAAATTCAAAAAAAATTTTTTCTAATTAAGTAAAACCCAATTATTGGGTTTTTAGAAATAGCGGTCAAATTTCGGCAGTGGGCGGCATACCCTCCGAGTGTATTTCTGCTATGAAAAAGCTTCTCACAAAAAATGCATTCGCCGTTCGCAGCCGGCATAAAACTGTAGGTCCACCCAATTAGGAAAAACAAAAGGAGCACTTCTTGAATAGGGAGAGAAGCTCGGTCATTAAACTCGTCACGTTCCCGAATGGTACGTGTTTTTTTTAAATAATTTTAACGTATTCCGTATATACGGTAATAACACTTCCTATCATAATTAATATCAATTCTAAATCCCCATTCATTATACATTTCATTGAATCTTTCGCGAATTGGTAAAATATGTATTTTCAAAAATAACAACGGTGGAAATTGTATATATGTATGTATGTAGTGTAATTGACAGACGCAACCATACGCTTACACTGGAGCAGCCAGGGCCGCACGCAAGAAAACGTTTAGATGCGCATACGCACACGCATTCGCATACGGTACATTAGAGTTGGACTATAAGGTCGGTCGCGCGTTGATCGTACCTCAAAGCCTTCACACTGACATTCGATATTAGATATTGGATTGTAAACATGTTCACTGCCACTAATATATTTTGTTGAATTTTTCATAAATTTCATAATTTTTCATCGAACAAAAAAAAAAACAATTTTAATTTACTTAATGTCAAACGCCGGACTTAGTAGAGAAATGTTCAACTCAGGCGTTATACAGAGTTGCAATGAATATACGATATTACTAAAATTTTACAATCAAACGCTTGAGGTCACAATGCGATTTACTCCATATATTTCCATACATTTCTACTCACTTGTGAGAAGCGCGACCGACCGCACGCCAAATTGCGATTCGGGCATTAAGTCTTCAAAGCAGGGACCGTAACGATTATCATTTTTATAAAAAAAAATCATTTTTAATCGTTATAATTTGATTTTTATTTTTTCGATGAAATTGGATCGATATTTTATGATTTTTATTTTTTCGATCAAAAATAATTGTTATTACTGGATTTAAATTTTTCTTATGAAACTTGATCGATATTTTATGATTTTTATTTTTTCGATAAAAAATAATTTTTATTATTAGATTTAAATTTTTCCGATCATAATAAACTCTAAAAACTTGTTTTTTTTTTGCAAATTTTGTTCACAAATAGAACTGCGCCAATGTTGGCACTATCGTCAAATTCAAGCCATCAAATATAAGATTCACTAACGTTTGGAAAGTTTACTATGATCGGAGAAACAATAAAAAAATATTGATTAAAGTTGATCGGAAAAATTTAAATCCAATTATAACAATTATTTTTGATCGAAAAAATAAAAATCATAAAATATCGATCAAGTTTCATCGGAAAAATTTAAATCCAATAATAAAAATTATTTTTGATTGAAAAAATAAAAATCGTAAAAAATGGTTATTTAAAAATTTAAAAAATAAAAATCTTTAGAATAAAGATGAGCTCATATTTGGATAGAATGTGCTAAAATCATTGTATCGGCATACTTGCATTTTATTGTTAACGAAGTTTTCATAATGATTTTTTCATCCGAAGAAATGAAAATAAAGATTAAAATCGGTCCCTGTAAAAAGGCTTGCAATCATTTGATAATTTCCAATAGAAATTTTGTTAGAATTTAACGACGCACTTTGTTTAAGCAGCTGCGTATTTAATTTTACTAGAGTGTTGTAAGACTATCAAGTCTAGTTAAAATTTTGTTTCCATTTTCTTCCATTATTTACTTTGACACAAGCTAAAAGCTTTAAAAATACCTAACGTACGTTTCCGTACGACGCGTACTTCAACACAAAAAATTTAATTATTAAAAAAAATCAAAAATTTTAATCCTTACTTTGACTAATGGACTTTTTTATTCTAGCAAAAATGTCGCACTTTCTTCCGGCTGTCACATTTTTTGTTCTCTTCCACACAGACTCAACACTTTTTTAGGGATGTTTGTTCTATTGACAAAATATAAAACTGGCCCGACTACGGGCAACATTTTCTGCTCTTAGCACATGTAAAAGGTTGCATTATTTTTGTTTCATTCATCACGTGAAAAATGCAACACTTTAATAGGACACAGGACACATGTTGATAATCCTGCAATGTAATAATGCAACATTTTCATTCAGAATAGGAAATGCTATTAGTATACAGATCTGAGACCAATAAAAATTATATAAAATATAACTTTTCTTTGCTATAATAGCGTAATATTCTCTCTTTATCTTATCCCGAAAATCCCGGGATAAAATTCTAGCTATCCCGGGATTTTCGGGGTGTCCCGGGATTGAAATCCCTATAGGCAACCCATGTTTTTTGAACTCTCCTAATTGCCGTCTTTCGTCTGGTGTATCGTTTTTTTAAATAACAGAAAAGGGGAGTATACCTAAAAATTTTAGTTTTCGTTTTAAATATTTAGTACCTTTCGTACGCGTTTTAGCTAGGCCACCCATGTGCGATGTGTTAATATGCTTAGGAACTGTCAGTTACCACCAGGGTTCGGATTTGCCTCATTTTGCCTCCACACTCACACATGCCGCACTCATGAGGATCCTGTGAGTGTGCAAACAACGGAGGCCACACAATAGCGTGAGCGCTCCGCATGAGTGGCAACAGAGTGCGCAGCCAATAGGAGGCAAAAATGAAGCGTTGGCTCTCCTCCGCTGCGCCTCCATATATTACTCCGGAGTGAGTGAGGATGAGCGAGGCCTCACAGCTTGGCGATGAAGCAGCCAAACGTCTGTAGTGTGTAGTTAGCAGCTGCATGAATGCTACAAATTTGTTTATCCTCTACAGTGTGCACAGCTCATTCTGCAAGCTAAACAACAAGCTGGACACGTTATTAAGCAGTCATTGTGCAACAGAAACTATGCAAGTAAACTTAAAGCAAAAGTTGGAGAATCTGGCATATGCTCAAAGAGTTCCTTGTGAAGTAGATATTCTGAATTACTGGAAATCCCGTTTATTAAATGATCAGGACTTAGGAAACCTGATTCAAGTACTATTAGCGGTTCCATCGACTCAAGTGTCTGTTGAGAGGGCGTTTAGTGCTCTGGCTACAATTTTAACAAAACTGCGCACGAGGCTTTCAAAAGAAACCTTGAATAATATATTGATTGTTAAGCTAAATAATGATATTCTCGGCAAAGTTTCTTATTTTGATTAAGTACCTAAGTGTTAAGAATAGTTAAGAAATATGTATGTACATACATACATATCTGTGTTCATATCGAACAGTAGCTTATGTCGAAAGGAAAATTTTAAAGTGCAGTTTCCCGCACAATATTATTACATGAGTAAAATCATTGAGACTGAAGTTGGTTGAAGGCCTAAGAAAGAGTTAAAAAAAAAACTGCAGAATGTACTCTCTGGGATGCATTACTTCTGCTTTTTCCAAACTGACTCAATTTTTCCTTAAGTACACTTAAGCTACTGTTCCATACGAACACAGATATACATATAATGTGAGTTATGATCAGTGATGCCGAAATTGGGCCTTTCGGACCAAATCTGGTCCGATAAATTTACTTTGGGCTGTTGGGCGGCTAAAATCAATTTTGGTCCGATTTGTAATATGAATATTTTTAGTGGAGACAATTTCTCGGACGCTAAACGTTTTATCTTTGCCATGTAAAGTTCTTTTATTGTTAGTGAAACACACTATACGCATATCTATTAGAGTTGGGAAATTTATCACTTTGTTGAGCGCTCAATTGGTGAGCGCTCTATTCAGTGAACTAGTTCACTTTAGTGACTTTGCATAGGCTATCCAGGAAGGAAGTCCCAAGAAAGCGTTGTCTGCCGCTGTTAAGAGCCGAGCAAAGCAGTGGCCGATGAGGTGTTCGATTGTCTCCTCGCCTCATCATCTTTCAAGCTTATGCAGCATCTGCGGTAGGGTGCACCTAGCCTCTCTGCGTGTTTCCCGATGAGGCAGTGTCCTGTGAGTACCACCACAAGGTTCGAGATGTCATCTCTCCTTAGAGTACTTATTTGATGGGATCGCTTGTGAACCCATTTCTGCCAGATTTGCCTTGATGTTCGACATACTGGCCTCTGTTTCCATCTATCGCTTGCTAGTTTATAGACATGCTGTTTAAGAATTAGCTTATTTGTGGCTAAGGCATACCTATGCCTTATGGAAGAACCTGCTCGGTAGTACCCTGCCTCGCAAGTTCATCCGCCCTACAATTGCCATTGATATCCCTATATCCCGGGTCTGTTTGGCCATCTCCTTTAGAGATCGGCGACAGTCTAGTGTTAGTTCTGAATTAAATGAGTGGGACTCAAGATTACTTAGTATGTACATATGTATTTAAAAATAAATATGTAATTCCATTTTAAGTTGACTTCTGATTTTTGGGCCTTTTTTGGCGGAATTGGGCGGTAATTTGGTCGGTAAAATTTTTTTTCAGTGGCAACACTGGTTATGATTTCTATTATGAACCCAGCAAAACCCGTGTGATGGAAACTAACACATGCAAAAGTTTCACACTAATACATTGACACACTTTTTTATCATCTGTGTGAGGACAGGGTTCCTTTTTTCATAATTCGTTTAAAAAAAATCAAATTCGTGGAAGCTAGTTGAACGCGTTCTTTCGTGTGCTAAAAATATAATTTAATAGTGAATAAAGAAAATAAAAAATAATAATTAATAACCGTTTTTTAAAGAATAAAGATAAGTACATACATATTTAAGTCAAACCAGCTTTATGATGTACATTTACATATATATATTTTTTTTGAATTCAATTTCAGATGTCTTCCAAGAAGTCGACTCCATAGAATTCGAGAGAGGCGTATGCAAGACTGTCGAGCTTAGCCATCACCGCGAGCAGTAAAAAGTGTATTTTTTGTGTTAAAAATCTAATTTTATTTCATATGCATATGTAAATAATATCTGTGTAATGAATATAATAAATATAGACTATGATAGATTTGTTTGTGGCTCATTTTTGAAAGGTTCAGGCATCAAATTTGATGGCTCAGCTGTGATAGATTCGTATATCAAGTGTGATGGATCATATTTGACGGATTAATATAACACGCTTGATGGATCATATGTGACTGGTATTTACATCAACATTGATGGGTAAAAAGTGAGAGAGGAAAGAGTTCAGCTATATATAGAAAATCATATGATTACGCATAAGTGGGAGCGAGATGCAAACTCACACGTATACACTTCACTCCATCACATTTTTCATATTGCCCTTAATAATGTGATAGGAATTCTTGATGGAGAGTGATGGATCACATGTGATCATCAATTGATTGGTCAAATGATTATCACGGCGCTTGCAGGGAAGTAATAAATATTTCGTTTATGCAAAAAAAAAATATGATTCTAATGACGAATAAATAGTTTTTTGCGTTAATCGCATAATAAATAAAAACTAAACAAGTAGGTAGGTACCTACATACATATGTACAACGAATAATGCACATTCTTGAAAATAATTTTCCTTTTACCTACCTACCTATATACGTACATATGTAAATATGTATTCGTAATTGCATCTGGTGAATTAAATACATATTTACATATGTATCTACACATGTACACAGATGAAAAACAACAAAAAACAAGTTTAGGTAGAAAGATGGATTTTACATACCTACTCAATCGCCTGAAACGGGCATAAATACGAAAAAAAGGCAAAAAACAAGCATACATGCTATTTAGCAGAAAAACCATAAATTGCACACTGCAACATACATATGTATGTTTGTGTATGTATGCATTTTTATGCAGCGTCATTACGCATTCCTCACTCACACGCTCCCACACATTACACCGTGAGAAGAGGAAACCTACGGCGGCTCACTCCACACACAGCGTGAGCGGCTCCTTCGAACCTCACTCCAACCGCACACGCAGTGTGAGCGGCTCCTTCGAAACTCACTCCAACCAAAGGAGCGGAGAAACAAAAAAAATACTCACTCCGCGTTCTAGAGGAGTGTGAAACGCAAACGGCCACTCCACAGCACGCCGTGAGGAGGAGTTTCCTCACTCACTCACACATACTCGGAGTTTCTTCCTACCCTGGTTACCACTGTCCATTGGTAAAGAAAGATTATGGAAAGATTTTTAAAATAGTATAAGTTTCTGAATAATAGTTATAGAAGATTTTTATAATTTTCATCAGGAAAAAAATATTATCAAAAGACTTTTATGATTCTGAAGAAATTTGTAAGACTTTTTTATAATTTCAAAATGAAATAATAATTATTCTACATCTCTGATTAAAATACGACTAAATAAGGCTCGAAAACGTCTCCCCAAGAAGATGCGGACGGAGGGTACCATTTTCTACAGCGCATTTATGATTATTTTAAACGTGATTAATAATTTAATAAAATGCTATTGTGGGTTGTTATTGAATACATTTTGCCAAACTCATGTATTTACATATGTATATATATATATGTATGTAAGCAAACTATTATTAGTAACATATTAGGTACTTTCTTTTCACTGATAAGCAATGATAGCTGCGCTTGTATAACTGTGGAAAAAGGTTCATCACCCAAAAAAAATAAATCTACAAATCTACATGCCAATGAAATGGACATACTTGATACGGCCAGTTGTGCCGATGCAACATCATCTATCAATACGCCTATAGTTGTGACACCACCGCTACCGGAAATAAATTGTGACGATAATAAGAAAATGGATATAACCAAAGACGATACAGAAAATAATGCAGATGGAGAATCCTGTCCAAATAGTATAGATATGGGAGAAGAGGGTTTGGTAAGTGAAACCAGCGGCAGCAGTAATACATCTGAAACTGCACCTTGGCCACGGTTCACACGCCGCAGTACACGCAATTATCGCCATAGTCTAAAGACTGATGACTGCGATAACGAAGAGGAGGCAGACGAACCGATAGCTGCGAACAGCAGCGCCGGGCAAGAGCACAGGGTAACCCTTATTATACGCATATAAAAACTATCTGCAGTGCTTATGATTTTTTATTTCTGTGTTCAGCCGTTGCTCGCAGAATCCCCACCTGGAGCTGATCGGGCAGCAGATCCTAACAATGCTTCTGTGTCAGCGCCCAGCGCAGGAAACAGTGTAAGTGTTAACAAATAATAAACATTCATATGTACATATGTAGTTTTCATATCTGATTTCGATATATGTAGCTATTTTATCTTTTTACCGTTTATTAGCCACCTGCAGGTTCCTCTAACAGAGCGACTAGCAGATCATCAGATTCTGAGAGTAGTAGTAATAGCTCGCCTTTGTTAGATGACGACATCGATATCGAAAAGAATGAAGTAACGAATAAACCTAAACCACCGTATACCTGGAGATCGACGATTGAGTTAATGCATAGGGAGCATGGACTGAATGGCCATGGTCGCAGATCATTGGGTACTGGCATAGCGACAGGATTCAATGCACGTTTTTATGCATCTCGACATGTTGTTGAACGTATGAAGATCTCACATTGTCTGTTAAAACATAGCGGCTGTGTAAATTGTTTGAATTTTAATCGATCCGGTGACTTGCTCTGTTCCGGTTCGGATGATACGCGAATAATCATTTGGAATTGGTCACAGAAGAAACCCAAATACGTTATCAAGTCTGGTCATAGCGAAAATATATTTCAAACGAAATTCGTAAATAGTGAAGGTGTCTTAGATATTGTATCCGCGGGTCGGGATGGTCAAGTACGTCGTTCAATATTATCGTCATCCGGTGGCAAACCACAAACATCCCTACTATATCGTCACAATGGTTCTGTACATAAATTGATAATGAGTCCGAATAATCCATTTGAAATATTTAGTGCTGGTGAAGATGCTCACATACGACTTAAAGATCTGCGCAGTGATGAGACCGCAACGAGCATTTGTAAGGTTGAAAACAGTAAGGATAAACGTAAGGTACGATTGTATAGTATTTCGCACCATCCATATGCGCCAGAAATATGTGTGTGTGGTTGTGATAATTTTGTGCATATCTATGACAAACGCAGCATGAGTAAACCAGTCCATCAAATGTGTCCTGATCATTTACTCAAAGTAAGTCGACTAAATATATGTAGATATATATTTTACACATTAGATGTATTTGCGTACTTTTTCAAGCAGCTTTTCTCTATCAGCGAAATTCTCGCGAAATATCATTCTTCCTCTCACGAGAGAAAATTGACCAAAAAAGGAAAAACAATGGAAATTTATTAAAATTTTGCAGCAAAGACGAACGGCTGATCAAATTAAAATTATCGGAATTAACCAAATATATACAAATCCTATATTTACAAAAATTTAGAAGAAATAAAATGTAAATCACATTTACATTTACATCCTTCATAATTAATTTGTCCACATTTAACTTTTTTAATTTTGAATTCCAATTTGGCAATTTTCGCGAATTGTAAACATATGTTTTTCCATCATCTATTTTGCTGCTGGATAAATCTGATGGAAAAACTTTGCCTAGCCGAATTTTCAGCCTCTCACAAAAATAAACGTCACTTTGCTCTCTCATTTTCCCCTCTTCTGTACATTTTTTGCGTAAAAATATGGAAAAAGCTGATATGAGGTATTAAGGGGTGTCGCACAGGGGTCAAAGTTTTTCTTATTATAAAAAAAAACAGCTGATTTCACAGTAACCGAAGTGCAGATGTATCGTAGAATAGGCATGAATAGAGTGCTCAAAATTGCTAGCTAGGAAACTATAAGCGCAACTGCCCGTGGTTCCGATTCTGTATTTTCCAATCTCGTATTCAGATAATGTATTTTTATTTATTTTATTTTTTGTTTTCTACCGGACAATTTTGGAGTCCCTAACTGTTTTCTCTTACAGGCTTCTGTACCGCAAATCACGTGCGCTGTCTACAACTCAACAGGCAGTGAAGTACTCGCCTCTTATAGCAACGATCACATATATTTGTTCAACAATAATGTATACAAGACCGGTGAATATTTACATCGTTATCGGGGACATTAGTAAGTGGTTGGTTTCTTAATGTGCATACATACATATCGTCGTTTAAAGTGCATTTTCGCGTAAGAGGTATTTGCATTTTCGCGTAAGCGACATCAAGGATGGGCATTTTTCAACTATGTACCACTCATTTTCAACTACCACTCAAATTGAGTGGTAGTTAAATCCTGATTTGAGTGGTAGTTTAAAATGAGTGGTACATAGTTGAAAAATGCCCATCCTTGATGTCGCTTACGCGAAAATGCAAATACCTCTTACGCGAAAATGCACTTTAAACGACGATATGTACCCGCCAGTGCAAAAATGACTTATGTATATTATTTGCTAGCGCAAAAACGAACTATCGTACAAACAAAAAACGCGAAAACTCGAAGCGCACAAAAAGGGCAGAAACGAACTAAAAAGTTTTGTCGGCATGTTTTTGCACTTCGAGTTTACGCGTTTTTTGTTTGTACGATAGTTCGTTCGCTAGCATATAATATATGTAATTTTTGCGCTGGGGTGTACATATATATTTTTTATAATACTTCCTCTGTAAAGTGATTTTATTCTTCCCATTTTCTAATAGTAATAATGAAACTATTAAAGGTGTCAACTTTTTTGGACCCAACTCCGAATATGTTATTAGTGGCAGTGATTGTGGTAATATATTTTTTTGGGATAAAAATACCGAAACAATTCTTAATTTTCTGCCAGGCGATACTATGGGTGTTGTAAGTATATATACATATGTATAAAAATACATATCGCACACTAAATAAAAAAGCGTTACAACTCAAAATTCAAAAATTTTCAGGAGAGGCAAAAAACTTTCTAATTTTTATATGCAATGATATGGGAAAAGGCTACGTATAATAGTTATTTCTCAGTTAAAAAAGACTCTGATGGAAAAGATTTTTTGGCAGCCGCTAGAGATATATTCTGTGTACCAATTTATGGAAGAAACCCGATTTCGAAAAATTTTGAGTTGTGACGCTTTTTGATTTAGTGTGCGATATGTACATACATACATAAGTAAAATATGAAAATCATGAAGCTTTTCTTAAAAAATTATCAAAGTTTTGGGAAAGCTTCAGTCACATTCTTAAGAGCACACAGTGGGCGATTCGCCTTCGCTAGCGGCGAAAAACTAATAACTTCCAAAGTAGAAAAGATATATTCAAGCGTTTTTTTTATTAATTAAGGAATTACTCGGGGAATTTTAAAATGTCTTTTTTTTATTAAAAAAAAATTTATTAAAAAAAAATTCGTCTTTATTCATTTTTATACTCAGCTGTACTAGTACACAGAGTAATATAGTTTTAATCACATAACGGTGGATTGTAACAGAATGAAATAATCGATATAGATATAGACTTATATATATCAAAATGATCAGGGTGAAAAGAGAAATCGATTGAGCCATGTCCGTCCATCCGTCCGTCCGTCTGTCCGTCCGTCCGTCTGTAAACACTCTAACTCGCGCAAAAATTGAGATATTTTGATGAAATTTGAAATGCAAGTTGGTATCGAGACTGGGACGGTTGGTATTGAAAATGGGCGAAATCGGACCATGACCACGCCCACTTTTCCTATATAGAAAAAATCGGAAATTTGGTATCTCAGTCACTAATATAGCTGGAGCGATGAAATTTTACCCACGTATTGAGCTCAGGCCCCTCGGAAGAAATTTGATGAAATTTTGGAAAATGGGCGGTGCCACGCCCACTTATTAAGGGTCAAACCTTGAAAGTTTTATATGTCATAACTCAGAAAGCATTGAAGATATATCGATGAAATTTGGTACGCGTAATTTACTTACTTAGGCAAACGTTTGAACGGAAAATAGTTAAAATCGGTTGACGGCCACGCCCACTTTTATATATGTGTGTTATGAAGTGACCTAATAAAAACATTTTAAGCCATATCTCTCTCAAATATAAATATCTATCATTGAAATTTTGTCGCATGGGTCCAACTATGGACATAAAACAAAAAACACACAAATTTTGGAAAATGGGCGGTGCCACGCCCACTTATTAAGGGGCAAACATTGAAAGTTTTATGAGTCATAACTCAGAAACCGTTGAAGATATATCGATGAAATTCGGTACGCTTGATATACTTACTTAGGCAAATGTTTGGACGAAAAATTTCCAAAATCGGTTGACGGCCACGCCCACTTTTATATATGTCTATTATAAAGTGGCCTAATAAAAACATTTTAAGCGATATCTCTGTCAAATATAAAGATATATCATTGAAATTTTATAGCAGGAGTCTAACTGCGGACATAAAACGAAAACACACAAAAATTTTGGAAAATGGGCGTGGCACCGCCTCTTTATAGACAAAGGAATATACGAGATTTTTTACCCTATAACTCGAAAAATAATTGAGATATTATGACGAAACTTGGTTTATACACTTATATAACTTGTGTTAATAGACACGCAGAAATTTATTGAATCGGTTTATGGCCACACCTACTTTTTAACAAATATATTTCTGGAACACCCTTTGGGAATTTGTAACGTGACATCTTTGTAACTGGAAGTCATAAAGGAATGAAATTTTGCACAAAGAATAATATTAATATGCTTAGTTGGATGACTGATAAAAATGTTGAAAATGGGCGTGGCTACGCCCACTTTATGCGGCACTCGCTTTATATAAAATACGCCGTGTTTCCATCAAACGCAAACAAACAATGAAAGCATACAGCTGAGTATCTAATGTTCGATTCCACTCGAACTTAGGCTTCCTTACTTGTTTTTATTTATTTTTGTTTGTTTTATTAATCCAATTTCATTATATGAATATTTCTAAAAAAAAAAAATAAAAAAAATTATACATACTAAAGAAAACACTTCTAGAAAACATAAAATTTGGCATGAATACGGTTGAATTTCATAAACTTGTACTCCATGAAAGACAGAGGTACGTTACCATAGGCACATTGTTAATACACTTAACTTCAACTACGTTTAATAAGCAATATATCGCACACTAAATCAAAAAGCGTTACAACTCAAAATTCAAAAATTTTCAGTAGGCAAAAAACTTTTTAATTTTTATAGGTCCTTATCCCCTCTTTGGTTCGTATTAATCTCCCACTCCCTTTCCCTCTACTACTCCCCTTCTCTTTCCCTTTCCATTTATCTTTCCCTTTCCTTTCATTTCCGCTTCCGTTTTCTTTTTCCTTTCCCGTCGCATTTCCGTTTCCCTATCCCTTTCTGTACCGCCCTCCCTTACCTATACTTTTCTGTCTTTCTCCCTTTCGTCCCCTTCTTATTCCTTCTCTCATTCCCTGTCTTACTGTCTCTCTCCACATCCTCTTCGTTCCATTTACATTATATGCTTTCTCTCCTTTTCCGTCCATTTGCCATTCCCATTCCCATTACCCTTCCACTTTCTCTTTCCCTAGGCAACCGGGCTTAGCATAACATAGCCCTGTATTCCGCTTCTCATTTGATATCATCGCTGCTTTCAAACATTCCGTGGTATCCGGGTCCACTCCTTTACCCATAATTGAGTACCGGACCTAAGAATCACTATAAAAAAAATTCTATTTAGCAGCCCTGCTCAACACCTTTCATTTTATATCAGTACTGCTTAGCAACATCCCGAGGTCATCCGGGCCCACGTATTGCCCCACATCTGGGGACCCGACCTAGGAATAATGAGTTCATACCTATGTAAAATCCCAGCTCAACACCCTTCGTTTGATAGTTATATCGCTGGGAAATATTTCGTGGTCATCCGGGTCTACGTTTAGAAACACATCTGAGGACTTGACCAGGAATCATAATGGATACGGATCTTTTATATCGTCCTGATCAACACCTTTCATTTGATACCAATATTAGTGAGAAATATCCCCGTGATATTCAGGTCCACGTTCTGACACAAACCTGGGTACCCGACCTAGGAATCACAATGAGTTCATATCTGAGTAAAATCCCTGCCCAACCCCCTTCATTTGATACCAATATCGCTTAGGGTTCATTCGGGTCCATGTTTTGACCCATATCTGGGGAACCGACCTAGGCATCACAATTAAGACCCGTAGTACCCGGATGACCGAGCTTATCTCGGGCTGCCATTTTTTTTCGCAGGTCGAAGCGGAAGAATGAAACTTCAGAAGTTTGCCCCAGATACTAAATTTCATGCCCTTGTATACTAAATTTCATGAAAATTGTTAAAGCCGTTTGTGAGATCCATAACCAAAGTAAATCCTTCTCGCTTCGCCGCAATACCTCTACCTCTTCATGTCCTTCTCCTTTTTTTATTCGTCTTAGATTTCCGCACCCTTTCCCTATAATTTCCTTTTTCCTTTCTCTTTCATCTCCGTTTGCTTTTTCTTTTCCTTTTCCTTTCCCTATCGGTCTCCCTTACCCCTCCTTTTCTCTCCACTTCTTATTCGTTTCCCCTTTCGCTCTCCCAATCTCTATCTCTCCCCTTCCCTCTCCCATTCTATTTTCGCTTCCTTCCCTTCCCTTCCCTTCCCTTCCCTTCCCTACCCTTTCCCATTCCATTCCATTTGACTTTCCTTTCCTTTTTATTGCCCTTTACCTAGGGAACCAGGTTGATCATTACATCGAGAAGATCTCCATGATTACCACTTTTCGGTTTCATCCGGGTCCAAGTTGTGACCCGTATCTGGGAACCCGGCCTATGCACCACAGTTGTAATAGTTATGTGTCGAAGTCCTCATCAAGACCTTTCATTTGATACCAATATCGCTTAGAAATATTCGACGGTCATCCGGGTTCGCATTTTGACCCATATCTGGAGACCCTGCCTAGGCATCACAAATATAAGCGTCCTATGTCGAAGTCCTCTTCAAGACCTTTTATTTGGTACCAATATCGCTCAGAAATATTCGAGGGTCATCCGGGTTCACATGTTGACCCATATCTGGACACCCGGCCTAGGCATCACAAATAAAAGAGTTCTATGTCGAAGTCCTCATCAAGACCTTTCATTCGATACCAATATCGCTTAGAAATATTCGAGGGTCATCCGGGTTCGCATTTTGACCCATATCTGGAGACCCTGCCTAGGCATCACAAATATAAGCATCCTATGTCGAAGTCCTCTTCAAGACCTTTTATTTGGTACCAATATCGCTCAGAAATATTCGAGGGTCATCCGGGTTCACACGTTGACCCATATCTGGACACCCGGCCTAGGCATCACAAATAAAAGAGTTCTATGTCGAAGTCCTCATCAAGACCTTTCATTTGATACCAATATCGCTCAGAAATATTCGAGGATCATCCGGGTTCACATTTTGACACATATCTGGAGACCCTGCCTGGGCATCACAAATAAAAGCGTCCTATGTCGAAGTCCTCTTCAAGACCTTTTTTTTGGTACCAATATCGCTCAGAAATATTCGAGGGTCATCCGGGTTCACATGTTGACCCATATCTGGAGACCCGGCCTAGGCATCACAAATAAAAGAGTTCTATGTCAAAGTCCCCTTCAAGACCTTTTATTTGATACCAATATCGCTCAGAAATATTCGAGGGTCATCCGGGTCCACGTTTTGACCTTTTGGCCTATATCTCGGGAACCGACTTCCGGATTTGAAAAAAAATATGCATATAAACCATCTAGGGCAAGATACTCAGCTGATGTGTAAGCTTGGTCAAAATCCATACACGCGTTTGGGCAAAAGCCGGCGACAAATAGGCTTGATTTATATATATATATATAGATGATATGGGAAAAGGCTACGTATAATAGTTATTTTTCAGTTGAAAAAGACTCTGATGGAAAAGATTTTTTGGCAGCCGCTAGAGATATCTTCTGTGTACCAATTTATGGAAGAAACCCGATTTCGAAAAATTTTGAGTTGTAACGCTTTTTGATTTAGTGTGCGATATGTATATATGCTTACTATAGTAAGCTCAAAAAACAAATTCCCAATTTGCCAAACGACTTCGAATCGAATTCGATTCCGGCTCGGTCTAGTGAAAGATTCGTTCGCCAGCGACTATCGCGTGCGACCTGCCGGCGAAGTCGTAAGTGGATGTAAAGAACAGTTCACTCAGAGAACTTAAAAAATAGAGAAGCTGCAAATATTAAGTGGCAAAATTTTAACAGTATTTGCGTGTACGCGAGAGTAGACATACCGCAGTCACTTTCCTCAGGGTTGTATTCGTGTATCGAATCAACGCCTTTACCAGTATTTTTTTTTTTGTGAACAATCTACTTTTGTTTTTCTTGACATTTATATGCAATGCACCGATTCCACCGATACACCAATTTGCTAAAACCGGTGAGTATTATTACAAATTTCTTATCGAATTTGAATTTAGGAACTTAAAAAAAATAAAAAAACCGATTAAAATTTGAATTGACTGGGACTCGAACTTGCGACTCCTAGCATTTTTCTATCCCTAAATAAGGTGTTGGTGTGTACAAAACAAAGCACCAATTTGATTAAACGGTAAGTATTTTTATGTTTTCTAATCGAATTTTCAATTTTAATTAAATGTGCGAAATTTTAAAAATATAAAAATAATATGTTGTCCATAAAAATAATTTCTTGTCCATTTGTTGATGACCAACCATCAACCATCATAAGTCATCGAACTTATACGTATGTACATACATATGTATGTATGTAGGTAGGTACACACATAGGTAGTTTCTATTTTATATAAATTAATTTAATTTAATTTATATATGTATGTAATTATATATGTATGTACATACATACATAGGCATGTATGTACATACATACATATGTACATATGTAATCAATTACATATGTACATACCAAATCCAAATCGCCGTCGGCATTTCACATTACTCTATGTTTGAGTAAATATGTATGTACATATGTATATACATATGTTTAAGAATTTCATTCATAAACGCAATCACAAAAAATCAAGGCAAAATTGACAACATTGTCTTCACGCAAATCGACGACAATTTTGATAATTTTTCTAGTCCAACTCAACTTGAGTTTAACTTTTTAAGTTCTCTGTACGAATCAGAGAATGTAAATTATATATCGACGGCTGAGAATAAGATCGCCCTATTTCAAAAATTGTTTCAAAAACGCCCTATTTGAAAAATTGCTTCAAGAACGCCCTATTTGAAAAATTGTTTCAATAACGTCCTATTTCAGATTTTGCTTCAAAAACGCCCTATTTCAAAGAAAATTCCATATATATACTTCTCTAGGGCGTTTTTGAATAATTGTCTGAAATAGGACGTTATTGAAACAATTTTTCAAATAGGGCGTTCTTGAAGCAAAATCTGAAATAGGACGTTATTCAAACAATTTTTGGAATAGGGCGTTTTTGAAACAATTTTTGAAATAGGGCGATCTTATACTCAGCCGTCGATATATAATTTACATTCTCTGATTTGACTTTACTGGGACTCGAACCTGCGCATCAATGCATTTTTTAAAAACCATACAACAATGCACCAGTTTGCTACAACCGGTGAGTATTTTTACAATTTCCACATCAATTTTTTAATTATTTTAAAATTTTCGAAATTTTGAAAATGTAAAAACATTTTGTTGTCCATTTCATCTTGTTGATGGCCAACCCATCAACCTCGTTGATGAGCATCGATCAACCATCTCTATACCTATGCCAATGAAATTTAATTGTCACCCCCTCTGTACAAATAGAAGATGCATCAATACATATGTACATATGTACATACATATGTACATCTATTGAGCAATAATAAATTGGTGGCTGCATCAAAACCCTCACCATTCATCTTGGTGTATCGGGGCACAGCAGCTGCTAGACTCTGATGACTGATCAACGAAAATCCTACTGTCCCCCAAACATCAAAAAACAACAATAACAATGTTGTTGTGTACACAAAAGCATCTATTGAATTATAATTTTTTAATACGGAAAGATATGCACATAGAGGCGTAGGTTCGAGTCCCAGAAAAGTCAAATTGAAACTAATTTAAATTGATTTTTTCTAATTCTTAAATTTATTTATAATTGAAATTCGATAAGAAAATTTTAAAATTACTTTGCTGTGATATCCGAAAAAGTGTAACGTCATTTTCAAGGGAAATTATTAGGTTTTTAAACCCTATATATAAATGAGTTTTATACTTTTATTATTATCAATACAAAATTGTAAAGTATAGCCATTTTCGAAGTTTACTTTGCTCTGAAAAAAGTGAAATTGTAGCCTCGCTTGCAAATTCCCGCAGATAAAATAATATTTGTATTAAAGAGGACACTATTAGCTGTAACTACATATATAATTTTTATTGATCCTATTTGATCCAACATTTTTATATTCTATTTAACACAGAAAAAACTCACAATCAAAACACAACACGGCTTAAACCCAAAAATATATTAACGATTATTATAGTTTCAGAAAAAAGTTTGTTGTTCTTGATTTTACATACCTTTATTAATATTTTCCACCTTATAAACACATTTTATTCAAATTCGTTTTTATCACCACTTGAGATTTTTATATAATTTGAGTAAAATCTTTTTTACGAATACAAAGATCAAAACCAAGACTTTGAAAGCTTTCTGATAAACAAGTGATCGCTAGCTGACATTATTTTTTTTTATTTTTTATTTACTACAGTAATGTGTAATGAAAGGTAATTACATTTTTTGGGAAAACCAAAAGTCGATAATTGGGGTTAATTCCTCAATATTTCGATTTTGAACCATAGTGCCCTGGTTCAAATTCTATTTATAGCAAGGATACACAACGATATCAACAAAAAAATTTGTTTTGTTGAATACCAAATAAAAATTAACAAAAAAATTTTGTTTTGTTGAATATCAAATAAAAATTATTGAAATTATTTCGTTTCGTTGATTATCAAAAAAAAATTATCAAAATTATTTCGTTTCGTTGAAAATCAAAAACAAAATAATAATAAAAAATTGTTTCGGTCCTACGGCTTCATTTTACTTTGAATTTTTATTAACGTTATTTTTTTTGATAATTTTTTTTGTTGGCTACCGAAACGAAATTTTTCAATATTTGTTTTTTGATAATCAACAAAACAAAATTCTTTTTGATGATTTTTTTTGATAATTATCAAAACAGTATTTTTTTGTTCAGCATTTAACGTTAAAATTTTTCAAAGTTGAATTGAAAACAAACTTTTTTTTCGGTTATTGCAGAGATGTAGAATAATAATTATTTCATTTTCAAATTATAAAAAAGTCTCACAAATTTCCTTCCGAATCATAAAAGTCTTTTGTCAATATTTTTTTTCTTGTGAAAATGATAATAATCTTCTATAATTATTATGCAGAAATTTATATTTTAAAAATCTTTCCATAATAGTTATTTCAAATATATTTTTTTTACGTCTTCAAAGACTTTTATATTGAGACAAATTTGAAAAAAGTCTTTGCGTAATTATTATCAGTAACAAATTGTTTTTTATATCTTCAAAGACTTTTTCATTGAGACAAAGTTCAAAAAAGTCTCAGAAAATTTTCAATAACTTTCATATAAGTATAAAATAAAAATAACTTTCATATAAGTACTTCAAAATTCAAGCAAATTTCCAATTTGAAATTGTATGAAAGATTTTTATCGAAGATATAAAAAATAAATTTGTTACTCAAAATAATTACTTCAAGATATTTTTGAAATTTGTCTCAATGAAAAAGTCTTTGAATATATAAAAAACAATTTGTTACGGATAATAATTACTCAAAGACTTTTTTCAAATTTGTCTCAATATAAAAGTCTTTGAAGATATAAAACAAAATTTCTCATTTATAATAATTACAAAACGACTTAAAAAAAATATCTCAGAAATAACTATTATGCAAAGACTTTTAAAATATGTTTCTTTCAATAATAATTATTTTTTGATTTTTATTTTTTCTCTTATAATAATTACAACTCTGGGTTATTGATAAAAAAATAACGTTAATGTGCAGCCCTGATTTATAACACTTATAGCCGGGTTGCCGAACTTGGTAATTACCAAAATAGGTTATTTTTTCGCTGTTGGTTTCTTGGTAACTTTCACATCTGTTTGGCAATTTTTATTTTCAAGAAGTTGTTTACTATTTTTGGTATACAAGAAAAATATGGAAGTGATTATGAGAATATTTTGGAGCGCTGACTGTTCATTGTGAATATGCACAGGCAAATAAAGAAGAGCATATCTCCGATTAAAAACTGAAATAGTTTTGCTTCGATACACATAGTACATATCGTGGGCCTCCTGCCAGAACCACGAATGTGCTAAAATGAAAATGTTGGGAAATCGAGTTTTAAAGTTTATTCTTCTCGCAAAATTTGAAAAATTTATTTCTAATATAAAAGTATATCTGCAAATTAGAACCTTGTTTAGCTCGATGCCCTGATATAGTTTTTATGCTTCTATTCCTTCTAATCTTCGAGATTTGGCACATTCGTGTTTCTGGTCCAACGAAATTCAAAAAAATTCCTTGAAAATAAATATCCAAAAGTAAGTAAAACAAATACATTCAATTAAAATTCATATTTTATTTGTGGAACTATTCCTAATCTTCAAAATCAGAGTCTTCTGAAAGGTCAGGCTCAGCTAGAAAATCGCGAACTCCGCTGTTAGCCTTCAAATTTTTATAAAAATTGTGGTATTCCTTTGGAATTACCAAGGTTTCGCAAATTTTATTTAAATCTTTTGCTTTCGCGTCAGCGATGGGCAATGTCTCCGAAAAAACGGGCGTGGGTTTTATTGCGGAGGGCCACCAATATTCAATGGCAAATAAACTACTAAAAATTTTGTTTCAGAATAATTTTTTTTGTAAGAAATGTTGTAGAGTTAATTTTATATATACCGTCGTACCATACGAAAACTAGCACACGACTTTTTGTGGTTGACGAATACAAGCACTTTAATCTTTTGGCTGACGAAAGGTAAAAATTTTGTTTAAACAACAAGTTTTATGTGTTAACAGTATATAATTAGTCAAATGTGCTACTTTTCGGCTACTTTTCGTACAGAATTTTTTAATTGCCAGTTTCGTAAGAAATTTTAAATGTGTTTTCGTATAGTACGACGATATGCAAATATTTCGAAAGGGCAGTTTCTCCTTGGTTAAAAAAAATGAAGTTTATTTTGGAGAGTTACATTCCCCCCTTTTGGCGTATTTAGCACTGATTGCTAATCAAAAATTAGTTTCCGGAATAGCCTTCATCGCGCGATCGGCGAGCTAATATTTTCCGTTCAAGGTGCATTTCATGATTGCCTTTTTGCCACTATTTTTATAACAATTTGAAGAAGCGAGGTTCGGAAGAGCATAATCCTGAGCCTAACTTTTCAGAAGACTCTGATTTTGAAGTAGTTCCACAAATAAATATGAATTTGAATTGAATGTGTTTGTTTTACTTACCTTTGGAAATTCATTTTCAACGAGTTTTTTTAACATTTTTTGTTAGGCCAGAAACACGAATGTGCCACATATATTTTTGGAAATTTACTTTCAAGGAATTTTTTAAATTTTTTGTTGTGCCCCATATATTTTTGGAAATTTACTTTCAAGGAATTTTTTACATTTTTTGTTGGGCCAGAAACATGAATGTGCCCCATATATTTTTGGAAATTTACTTTCAACGATTTTTTTTACATTTTTTGTTGGGCCAGAAACACGAATGTGCCCCAAATATTTTTGGAAATTTACAAACAGAAACGTTTTCAAGGAATTTTTGAAACAAAAACTATCCTTTTTGGTAAGTTTCGTTGTCGGAGAGCGAGAGAGAGAGAGAGAAATGCGGTTTGTGTTATTTTGGCCTAAAATATTATCGACAAATGCGCCTGTTCTCATAAAAAAATTGAATTCAAGTCAATGTTTTTTAATACTTTAAATATCTTTTCGCAGGTTAATTGCTTGGAGCCACACCCAACTATTCCTGTACTGGCCACATCTGGCCTCGACTCCAACATAAAAATTTGGGCACCTAATAATGAAAAGGTATATATTCGGCCGGTTCAGAAGTCGCAATGGTTGAGCACAACTGCTGTGTAAATATCACATAAAATAATTTGCGCCTTCTGAACGGACTGATACGTTAAATAAACAAATTATTTTTATAATTATCCGCAACGAAATCGGCGATAATTTCGCTGCTGCGAAACATTTTTCTTAGATTCACAAATTCGTTAATACAATTTTATATCTCTTGAAAGTGTTGAGCTACATATCTATGTTGAAGTGTCACCAAACGAAAAAAATCACTCCAACGTAG
Source organism: Urophora cardui (assembly GCA_960531455.1). Lineage (NCBI taxonomy): Eukaryota > Metazoa > Arthropoda > Insecta > Diptera > Tephritidae > Urophora > Urophora cardui. Next base: position 6,863,953 of record OY482673.1, read on the forward strand.
ATAGCTCAATGCGTTAAAGAGACATACTGGATTAAGTGGAGCCATTGGCCAAATAACGGTAAATTGCCGATATCTCAAAAACCTTCCTATAGAATTAAAAATTAACTCGATTTTCGGAATCAGCAACCGATTTTACATACATACTCGTATAGATAGGATAGTGGCATCCAAAATACAGACAACAAATTTCATTTTGTGATCCAGGGTTATCTAATGCTAGGGACACACATCGTAGTATAGTAATAAATATAATATTGCGATCTATGCCACATATGTGTCACCCTCATATTGTAGTTTAATTGAAAATTTTCATAGCATAGCCAAACCATAGTATCTGAGACATAACAGTTGTCATTTTGCCTGTATGCCTGTAAGCGCATACCTTTTCGTGAAAAAACTGCAAACGGAGAATAAAAAAAAGTTGAAAATATTGAGGGGGCGTGGCACCTCCCATACAAACTTAATCTTTCCTGCTGAATATCTCTGGAAGTGTTTATGTTAGGACCCTGGAAATTCGTAAGGAGCTAAATAATAACTCTACCATACCTACGAGAAAAAATTATAGCTATTGGAAAAAGAGGCGTGGCCCCTCCAATAGAAACTTAATACTTCATGCTGAATATTTCTGGAAGTGTTTCCCGTAGAATATCAGACCTTGGTGCCAGGATAGACGAAATCAGAGCAAAACTTGGAGTTATTGCAAATGGGAGCTTATCATCACCGATGTAATTTTTGATACTTAGAAACCCAGGAAGTATCTGTGGTAGAATATCAAATCAAATTAAAATAACTACATTAAAACCCTGATTAAAACCTCCTATTTGATACCAATATTAGGGATAGAGAAATAGGGATAGAGACAGAGATAGGGATAGAGAAATAGATAGGGATAGAGACAGAGACAGAGATAGGGATAGAGACAGAGAGATAGGATAGAAATAGGGATAGAAATAGGGACAGGAATGGGGATAGGAGGGTCTTTCGCGGCGAATATATCGATGTGCTAGTGCACAAACCGGATAAGTGCAGGTTTTGGCGAAACTGAGTTAGGCTGCGAACAGAGTGGGCGCTGAAAGCCGAGCCGAGATTGTCAATGCGATAAAGATTGTCAGTGCGATAAAACTGGTTACATACAAGTCAATACAAATAAGCTTGTGCATAACACAGTGAAAGCCGACAAGAGCAGAGAGCAAAGCCGATGAGTGCGAGAAAAACAGTTTCAAAGCGTTTTGTGCGCTTGTTTACATTGTTGATGTTTATTTTTTAGCGTGAAATCGTGTTTTTTAATGGTTCTTTTAAAGAAATTTAGCTGGATATTTTCCTAAATCATTATATAAATGGTGAAATTCACCAAATTGATATATTTTTAGTGTAATTGGATGTTTTCCAAATTCTTTTGTGATAATAATTGCATTAACCACACTAGGAGAAGCAAAATACTCTTCATCAGATAAATCCATTACCGTGTACAGCAATTTTATAAACACAAATGAAAAATAAGACTAAATCACATAAAGGCAAAACACATGGAATAAACAGAATTTCAGCGCTGATTCTCGCATTCACTGTGTTATAGACAAATTTTCTTCTCGCATGAAAATAAGCGTCAATAAGCTCGGCTCGGCTCCGCTCGGCATCAGCGCCCACTCTGTTCGCACCCTTAATTGCATTTTTGGAATGATCAACACTATACCTACCTCGTGTGCAATTTTTGTAAGGAAATTATCAATAATGGCGGAGATATGCGATGGCATAATCAGTCAAGTGCTTTGAAAATGAAATATTAGTTGTGCACAAACCGGATAAGCGCGCTTAGAAATTCAAATTTTCTATAAACATAATATTTCTTGTGCACAGAAATTCCAATTGCCACAAAATAAAAATTGATGCTCGTATCCTATTTAAATAACCCATAAAAATGTACTATTTGAATTTAATAACTATGTTAGTGTTTTAAATGAACAATAAAATATGTATTAACAGAAATAAATTGAATAAATTTTTCATTTAAGAGCTCTAACAAAAATATTTGAAATTAAAAAAAGTTAGCGCCAAATAGGCTAAGTGCCCAACAAATTTTAATCACTAAAAAAATAGTATAGGTACTGAAACCATCAATATAATTTTAACACATTTGGATTCTACATACTCCAATTAACTATTCGTAATCGTTGTAACTGAAAAAAATTTGACAGGTAACAAGTTATTGCTATTTAAACACAAAATTTGCTCTCCTGAACATTTTTCAAAATATTACTTATCCGGTTTGTACACTAGCACATCGATATGTACATATGTAAATATATAACTTTTTCAGAAAATTGAAAATTATTTAGTATTCGCAGTCATTACTATGGATTCTAAGATAATGGTGAGCAACACGGTAAACAAGGACTTGTAATTTAATAGAACAACCCAATGAACACAAAAGCGAGGGTGGAATCGTAGCGAATTCGAGATGGACTCAAGGAGAATACATAATCGCAATAGAATTTATTAAGTTTTTTAAATTTTGGTTTGCAGGAAAACATTCCTTATTGGGCTTAAATTTATCATTTAAATACTATACTCAAAAAACTCAAAAGCTGGGATGATATCGTGGCAAATTCGATTTTATAGAATGTGTTCGCCAACGAGCCTTAATCTCGAATCGCCAACGAACCAAAATTCCGATTCGCCGATCTATCGTCGCAAAGTATCGCTGCAATAATATAATCAGATAAGCGAAATCGTCTGGAATTCTAGGCGAATCCGTTGTGTTTATTGGGAATAAGTTCTATATATATAAAATAATGTACATATGTATGTACATATCGTCGTACCATACGAAAACTAGCACTTTCAAACATTTTTGCTTAGAAATTCTTTGCAACCAACCACTTTCGGACCGCTCCAAAAAGGGAGTGAAAAAAGAGGCCGAAAAAGTTCCTCAGAGAGGACGATGGAGACTGAACACAAAACGTTAGTTTGATTTTTTAAGGACCATCCTAATGTAAATATGTATGTACATATCGACGCTTCCAAACAAAACTGTACTAAGTCTGAAAACTGTGTTTTGCAGGAGAAGCTCTCAAAGTTTAAACTCGATATGAAACTTCAGTTGTATGCTAATTACATTTTCACTTGTACCTTCTGTTTGGATTGAACGATCAACACCAAAACTCGACAATATCAAAGTTAGGGTAAGCTTTTTTTTTTTTTTTTTTTTTGGCATTCGGTCATTTTTTCTGACAATTGTTTCAATTTGACAACTAGAAAATAAATTATATTTAAAATAAAAAATATATGGAAATACAAGTTTTAAATTGGCCTCTTATAAGCTTCTGCTTTGGCCGTAAGGATAAAGAGGAAGTCCGGAAGAAAAATTATATTGCGTACTGGCTTCCCTTTATAGCATGGAATACACAGCTATCCTGCCCTTTGAGTTTCATAACTTTTTTATTTCAGTAATTTAAATCAAATTTCCAAAAAAAATAATTTTTTAAATAAATATTATTTTCATTTAGTTTGAAGTTTAATGTCAATCAAATTATTTTTGAGGGAGTATTTGTCTCTTTTCAACCTATAGAAGAATTGTTTTTGTATTTTGACTTTCGGTGGGTTTTCAAAACCAAAAAAACCAGGGAAAAAATGTAGTGTCATATAGGCTTAAGAAAAAATTAAAATTTGCTACGTGATTTTTCATGGCACAGTTTTTATTCTGTAAAAATCTCGAGTTGTATTATATGTACACTTTTGCTTATAACTTTTGATTGGATTGTCCGATTGATACCAAAATTAGACAGCATCTGAATTAAGACACGTAATACTTGAAAACGCCAAAAACGGGAAAATTTACTAAGTCGACTTAGTACAGTATTGTTTGGAAGCGTCGATATCGAGCCGTATGAGCCAAAATGGAAATTTTACAGGAGGGGTTTCTTAATTTTCTTTGCATACACTTTGTATCCAGCCATGAAATTTAACTAGGTTCTAACTTCGAAACGGTACATTCCACAGCTCTGAAATTTTGGGAGTTGATGCGTATGATAATAAGTTATTTTATTCCATAAAAAATTAGTTTTCCCATAAAAAAGCTAAAATCGGAAATCATGGTACATACGTCATTTTGGCGCACACGGCTAGATTTATTTTGAACTTAATTAGTAGTATTTTATACTGGTTCGGTATGGATTTGATAGTCTTTCCGGGCTATTCTTTGTTTTTTTTTTTTATTTTTTCTTACTTTTTTGCAGTATCCCCCGGATTTGTCGAAATTGGAAGCGTGTGTTCGACGCAATCTCCGACGTTCCGCATTCCGTATGGGTGATCGAGCATTTCAATATTTTATGAGGGAATTTCTAACTGGACTTCCGCGGCATGCTACATATTCTAATACAACCAGCAGTAGTAGTAGTAGTAGTAGCAGCGATGAGGCCGACAGTGATGGATTAGATTGTCCACAAATGGATGGCGTTCAGTGTCAAGCGCAGTGAATTGTTTAGTAACGATTTAATTATATGATTATGAATATTTAGCATAGAATTTTATTTCTCCATCGCATTTATTTTCCTTTAATCATGGTAGTTATCACCATTTGGGTTAAATCAAGCTGAGCCATCGTGCCAAATAAAACAATGTTTTGTTGTAAATATTTTATTCATACATTTCATGTCATGACTGAAAATGTTAACCGTTGAATATAAAAATAAATATGCATGAATATGAAAAACAATAAGAAACCGCAGTAATTATTCTGAATGTCGAAATCCGATCATTGTTTAAGAGAGGCAGCATTGACTAAGGCTCCAGTGAGGGCCATTTTTGAAATAATTTATTGTATGATAAATAAAATAGCTTAATCCGTTTTTTGGCAGAGTAAAGCAGCGCTGCGCTTAACCCAATGTGAGGCTCTGAGTTTCGTTTTCAAAAGTATCGGAATGACATAGTTTGTTGAATGGCCTGTGGTTGAGAGAACACCTTTGCGCTCAGATGTTTTATACAAAGGGCATTTGTAGCGTGTACCTTCAATGAGTTTCACAATCTCCAACGGCTATAAAGAAATGTAAAAAAATTAAAGCATGAATAGGGTTGCCAGATACCTTTCCCGAAAAAATCAGTACATTGCCTTCCAAAACTAAAATATATGCGGCGAAAATCGTCTTTATTACTTTTAACGTTCGCGTTGCTTCGTCCTTCCTAAGTATTTCATGGTTATGCTTATGAGCAAAACACCGATGAAATTCGGACACATTTTCGTCAATGGTAAGAGGTGGTTACGCTCAAATCGATGATTAGAGCGCACATACACAAAATAACACATTATTACCCCGAAACCTCGGCGTGCTGGGTGCTTGTTTCACTCAGCGAATTTGATCGATGTGAGAGTCCGAAAATTCTCTCGTCGGAGTACACAACAACAATTGCACGCTGCTCGTCGAGTATTGTCGAAAGCATAACCACGGCACTACAAACGTCAAATGAAAACAGTTGGAAAGTTAAAAACAGAGCAGGGTGATAAAAATGTTTTTTTTTTAGTGTCGGCTAAAAATCAGTACAAATCAGTACAACAAACCTTTCTTTCGCTGCGGGTTGTATAGCAGAACTAAATCTCCCTCAACAAATCCTTCTGAGTTCATCGCCTTGTCGTATCTGGCCTTCATCTGTCTTACAAGTTCATGTATTTCTCTCATTTCCTCTTCCAGAACGTTGTTAGACTGTCTGGCATTTATTCCCGTATCGGCATTTATCCCAAATTTCAAGTCAGCTGGCAGTCGAAGATCACTACCAAAGATTACTTTTGCAGGAGTCTGACCTGTTGTATCGTGTACGGCCGATCGATATGCCATCAGGAACAGAGGAATATGAGTGTCCCAATCTCTCTGGAACTTGTCCACCACTTTTCGTAAATGTTCCTCTAATGTTCTGTTAAATCTTTCTACCATGCCGTCTGATTGTGGATGTAACGCAGTTGTTCGGGTTTTCCTAATACCCAGAGTCTTGCACATCTCCTGGAACACAACTGATTCGAAGTTCCTTCCTTGGTCAGAATGTAGCTCTATAGGTGCACCATATCTCGTCACCCAATTGTTGGTGAATACTTCGGCTATAGTTTCTGCTTCTTGATTTGGAATCGGGTACACCTCCGGCCATTTGCTGAAGTAATCCATGACCACCAGTACATATTTGCTTCCAAGTTTGCTAGTAGGAAATGGCCCAGCTACATCCATGGCAATTCTCTCAAATGGTGCTCCTGAGTTGTATTGTTTCATCAGCCCATGACTCCTGGATTTGGGACCCTTAGCCTTTATGCACACATCGCAGTTCGCAATCCACTCAACAACTGTCTGACGGCAGCCGACCCAATAAAACTTCTTCTTGATTTTCTCTACCGTCTTTGTTACTCCAAGATGACCTCCACTTGGACCATTGTGTAGTTCATTTAGCACATCCGGTATTCTTTTCCTTGGAACAACTATCAATGTTTTAGAACTTTGACCATCTTCACTCTCCCAAACACGATGTAGGCAACCATTTACCAATTGAAAACTATTCCACTGTGCCCAATATGATTTGGCAACAGGACTCTCTGCTGACATCTCTTCTTTTGATGGTCGTTCATTTTGCTCCAAACCGATCATTACACGTGCCAGATCTGGATCTTCTAGCTGACACTTCCTTAATTGTTCCGCATTCCATTCGTCTGTAGATGTTATTGTCATTAACCGAACATCTATGATGTCTTCCTTCTCCTCAGCTTTAGAGCAATGCTTGCATTCAAGATTACATGGTCGCCGCGACATTGCATCAGCATTTCCATGGGTGCTGCCTTTACCATGGTCTATAGAAAAGTCATAATTTTGTAGTCGCTCAATCCACCTTGCTAACTGACCCTCCGGATTTCGGAATTTCAAAAGCCATTTTAACGCTGCATGATCAGTCCTGACGTGGAATCGTTGACCATAGAGGTACTTATGGAAGTGTTTGATGCACTCTACCAATGCCAATAGTTCTCTTCGTGTTACACAGTAATTTCTTTCCGGTTTCCCAATTGATCGGCTGTAGTATGCGATAACCTTCTCCAGCCCGTCGATTTCATGTGACAAAACACCTCCTATAGCATAACCACTCGCATCAGTATCCAAAATAAACCTCGCTTCTGGAACCGGGTATGCTAGCATTGGAGCAGTACAAAGCCGATCTTTTAACGTTTGGAAAGCCATTTCTTGTTCCTTCCTCCACTCAAAAGTCTTATTTTTCCTCATAAGCTCCGTGAGACTATTTGCTACGCTGGCAAAATTGGGTACAAATCGGCGTTAGTATGTGCACAGCCCAAGAAAGCTTCGCAATTCATGTAGATTCTGAGGTCTTGGCCAATCTCTTACTGCTTCTATTTTTTCGTTATCAGTGCAGATGCCCTTTGTAGTCACTTTATGTCCCAAGTATTTTACTTCTTTCTTGAATAATGCACATTTCTTAGGACTTAACTTGAGACCAGCGCCAGCTATTCTTCGGAAAACTTCCTCCAAAATTTTCGAGATGTTCATCAAAGCTTTTTCCCAGTACAATTATATCGTCCAGGTACACAAGACATGTTTTCCAGTGTAATCCTTTCAGTACCTGATCCATAAGTCTCTCAAAGGTAGCTGGGGCATTACATAATCCAAATGGCATCACCGTAAATTGCCAAAGACCATCTCCAACACTAAAGGCTGTTTTTTCCTTGTCTTCCTTTTTTACTTCGACTTGCCAATAGCCGCTTTTCAAGTCCAGTGTTGAAAACCATTCCGTTCCAGATAGCGAGTCCAGAGTGTCGTCAATTCTTGGCAATGGGTAACTATCGTTTTTCGTTACATCATTCAGTTTCCGGTAGTCAACGCAGAATCTCATCTTGCCATCCTTCTTTTTAACAAGTACTACCGGAGAACTCCATGGACTGACTGATGGTTCTATTACCCCACTGTCGCTCATTTCTTGTATAATCTGGCTCACCATTTCACGTTTAGCTAATGGAACGCTGCGAGGAGCCTGGCGGATTGGCCTTGCATCACCGGTGTCAATCTGATGCTTCACAATATTTGTCCTGCCTGGTTTTGTACCATCCTTATCAAATATGCTGGAATACTTGGCAAGTAATTCTTTCGCCTTTCTTTTGTAATTCTCCTGCAGTTCTTCTGTCCAAGCATTTATTTCACCTGAAAGATCTGTATTGCCAGTAGAAACTTCTCCTTGGGATTGTTCGCAATTCATGATGATGTCAACCTTTTCGCATTTTGGAGAGTTTGACTGGTGACTTGAACTCATTAAGTACTCTTACTAGTATACGTCCATCTTGTTTTGTCATAGCCAGGGTTTTTCCAACAAGTACATTTGATTTAGTTTCTGTTTCTGCTTCAACAACCCACAATTTGTTTGTCCCACAATCTCCATCAATCTTTGCCCAAATAATTGCCTCGGACTTTGGCGGTATCTGCTGATTCTCTTCCACGGGCACTTTCTTACTGTTGTATCTCTTATCGTAGCCAAAATTTAGCGGCACCTCCAAGTTTTTGTAACTCATAACCTTGTTTTTCATGTCAATCTTAATGCCTTGGCTGATTAGGAAGTCCACGCCAATTATGATTTCATCAACAATTTCCGCCACTATGAAGGTGTGTAGTACGACAACATTTCCAGTTACAACTTCGCATGTAACTTCCCCTAGGACTTGGGTATCCTCGCCTGTTGCCGTACGCAATTTTGCTCCATACAATGGCATTACTTCCTTCTCTACCAAGTCAGATCGAATGATGGAATGAGATGCTCCCGTATCCACAGTCAACATGCGCTCCATTCCGTCCACCAAACCGCCAATAGTAACATTACTCGTGCTTCTTCCCAACTGAGAGACAGAGATTATGGGGCATTCCATTGTGGGGACCAGCCCACGCCCCTTTTGGCTGGCCCGCTTTAGTTTAACGACTGAGTTGATTTGGGCGCTTGTTCATACCCCTCTGCCTTGCGCTTGCGCCCATCTTCAGTGCTGAACTTACTGGAATTATTGCTGCAGTGACGTGCTATATGTCCTATTTTTCCACATCTGAAGCATTTCACAGCATTACTTTTCTTTTTCTGCATTTCATTCAACGCCTCCCATATTTTGCTTAGTAAGTCTGGCGTTTCCACTTCCACACGATGAGCCTTGTAGGTGGGCTTGCTCAATAGAGATGCTGTTTCCTGCGTCAAGGCATATGATACCGTTTCAGCAAAAGTTCCTTTTGGATTTGCATAGGTAGCCCGCTTCGTTTCAATATCTCGTATTCCATTGATGAAACTTTGAATTTTCATCCTCTCTATGAATTCTTGAGGTGCTCCTGCGTTCGCCAAATGAGCTAGCCTCTCAATTTCAGAAGAAAATTCTTGTAACGTCTCATTTGGTTTCTGGAAGCGATTCTGCAATTCCATTTGATATATCTGCTTCCTGTGCTCGCTACCATAACGTCTTTCAATGGCACCCATAATTGCGTCATAGCTGTTCCTTTCGCCCTCGCTAACAGTCTGTAATATTTCTGCTGCAGGTCCTTTCAATGCTACGAACAGCGCAGCGACTTTGTCCTCCGCACTCCAATTATTTGCAATTGCTGTTTTCTCAAACTGTAGCTTGAATACTTGAAATGGACCACTTCCATCAAACGACGGAGGTTTTATCTTCTGTGTAGCAGTTGAAGCGATTGGACGACTTAGTTGAATATCCTGAAGACGGGCTTCCAACTTTTTTACATTGTCCTCAATTTTGTCTTGCCTTTCCTCAAGGACCTCTTTAACTTGTATAATTTTCGCATCCTGTGCCTTAAATTGTAAGGATATGCGTTCTTCTTGTGCCTCGAACTGAGCTGCAATGCCGGATAATGTTTCCTCAATCTTCGATGAACTCCGTGCATGTTGTTCCATTTTTGCCGACATCTGTGTCAGTACAGCCAATATCGAGTTCATGTCTACGTTTGCTACTGACTGTGGAGCCTCTTCCTTCTGAGTTTCTTCCTTGCGGACCTCTTCCACATCATCGTTGAAATCAAACTCACCTACATTAATGTTATATGCTTCCATAGCTACTCTTAACCTTGCCTGTAGTTCAATTTTATTGCCGGCTGTACTCAGGTTTCTCTTTTCTAATTCCCTTTTAAGTTCTTGGATTTTCAGATCATTTAACTTTGTCATTATCCTTATTTCGTTATCCTTGTCTCGTTATCCTTGTTTCGTTATCCTTGCTTCGTTATCCTTGGTCCTGGAATTTATTTAACAATTCCAATTCTGACACCAATTGTTACGTATTTGTTGATAGCTCGATTATTTCTATCGGGTTCGTATCACTAAATTGTTAAATAAAGGCAGAGATGCTTAACTAACGAACGGATTCTATTTCGTTTTGTTAATTCACATTGCTAAATTATCAAAATGGTTTTGTTTCGTTAATTCGCAACGCTAAATTATCAAAACCATTTCGTTTCGATAATTCACAAAACTAAATTATCAAAATGCAACCGGTAACGTTGGAACGAAGTAAATCAACAAAGATTGCCTGGACGAGGCGCATACATACACAGCTGTCACTCAAATCGTAGCAGTTCGTGTGCATATGCATATATGTATGTACAAATGTATGCGAGTACTCGGCCGATTGTTCGCGACGGCATTACGAGCGTACTAAGCATTTCAACGTTATAAATTTGGTTATGATAACGCTAATCAACGAAATGAAATCATTTTGATAATTTCTTTTCGCTAATCAACGAAATGGTATTATTTCGATAATTTCATTATCGTTATTTTGCGGCTATAAATTATTTTGATAATTGTGTAAACGGTAAAAACCTGAATAGTTTCAACGGAAACGATTGCTTTTTTTCGGTAAACGATAATATTAACGTTACGATGCATCCTTGAATAAAGGTCTTTATTTACTTCTTAATTCACACCGCTTTATTTCATGACTAAAAAGTCTACAGTTGTTTTACTTCACTTGATGTTAACGCTTCTACGGTTAAGTTACGACTGACTGCGAAGCGCCTGCTCGCCGCTTTATATAGTCTGCCAAACGCAATCTAGAAAATTCTGGCAACACTGGAAATTATCTGGTCTCTTCTTCTAGTTCTGGCAGTTTCCTTAGAGATGTGTTCAGTCATTTAGTGATGTGAGAGTGGAACCGATTATTTCGCCACAATAGTGTAAAACGTCAAGTGAGCCAGCTCATCGAAAAATCGATTAAAGAAAGTCGATATATGGTCGATGTGCCATCGCCAAATGTGAAAGTGATGGGCAGACCAGCATGGCGGCCATTTTTGAAGTGCAGTTCAGCATGGCGGCCGGATGTGGGAATTGAAAAAACCAATTCATAATTCCGAAAATAGGTGATTACAGTTAGATGGCGTCTTTCAAGAATGTCAAAAGCAGAGAAAACGCGAGCGAACACACAACCGAACACACAAGCTATTTCCACGAAAAACACGTGCAAGAATGCAAAATCAAAACAAAAGACGACAGTTTGACATAAGCTGCAAATACGCTGAAGAAGAGCTACTCTCCCTTGACCTTCTATAGTTAGGTTATGTATTGCATTCGCGATCGTCATTGGGCCATAACAACAACTTCAAAATCAGCTGAGCACAGCTGTTCGACCTGTTTTAAACACAACTCAGAGTAATTTCACTGTTCTCCTTACACAATGCACGCAATGAGCAGCATTTCTGAGCGGCTAAGCGGCACCAAATCAAAGGATTTCAGAGACATACGGCAGTATGTATTGCCAAAATCTGTCTGGAATTTTGCGTGATTTGTATATAAATGGTTAAATTCGCCGTAATGTCGCCTTGTTTGATTTATAGGATGAATACCAAATCTTTTTGTTTTCTAAAACGCATTAAATTCTTGTAAATATGAATACGATTTTCGCGTAAACGCTCAGAAATGACGCTCAGTAATAAGCCACTTGCCGCTCAAACTCTCCGCTCATTGCTTGGCCTCGGCTTAACACAAAGGTGGTTTACGCTTTTTTCGAAATCACTCGTACCAAAAATAAAGATGTTTACACATCAAAAATCGAAATAACAATAAGCACATCTCACACTGAAAAACCCCCATTCAGTGTATGAATACACACGCTTTTGCTACATAATGCGTACATGCAAACATACAGTGAACTACACTGCGTATACGTAACTTGTTTATATACATACGTACATACATTCATACAGGTGAAACTAATAAAAGCGTGTTAAAAAAGAATAACATACTGACGTGGATATACATAGCTATAACGAGTTTTAAGTAGGGCTAAGGATTAGATCTCGAGCATTGGTGAGAACTCCGTGGATCGAGCAACCGAGACTCGAGTTTTTTGATTAAATCTCGTTTCTCGGATTTCTCGATAACTTATTATATGCCCTGATTTATGAATATCAAATATTCTCGTTTCTTTGGAAACAAAAATTAGAATATTATGAGCTAAATGGCACATATGCATATACATGAAAACACAAGTGCATACATATGTATATACAAAACAACATAGCACGCCTATACTGCTATTTCTGTGATGTTATTGAGAGTCGAAAAGCTCGCGGGAAATCTTGTCTTGATTTCGATCGGCGCGTACTCCTTAATTTTTTTCCTAATAATACTAATAACACTGTAGGTCAATTTTTAACTTTTGAAATATCACAGACAAACGCCGCAACACGTCAACTTAATTTTTGGCTGTAGAATACGATGGCATTTACAGAAAGTCAAAGTTAGCTCTTGTTTTCGAGATATTTAGGAAAGAAGTTTCAGAGCTCTGAAGGTAATTTTTTTTTCGGTCTATAAACTTTACTCAGGCTTGAAACCCTTTACTCGCATAAAAATTTTGACAAGTGTTCTTACTTAATTGGGGTATTCCAAATTCAATGCCGCCTTTAGTTTTCCCAAATTGGCTCCGGTTTCCGAGATAACGGTATTTAAAAATTACCATCAATTTGGACTTTTTTGTTAATAACTCAGTCAGTTTATGAGATAGATTTCGAAACCTTTGCACGTGACAATATTTTAGTACTACCTTAACTATTTCTGAAAATAATTGAAATCGGACCACTATAACATATAGCTGCCATACAACTGATTTTTCAGATATGGACATTTTTGGGTATAACTTCGCTTTTTAAACAGCTAAGGATATGCAACTTTGGAGAATTTGTACTCGTAGTGGCCTTAATCTATTCCCTGAAAATCGTCGAGATCGGGTCACTATAACGTATAGCTGCCATACAGCTGATTGTTCATATATATGGTTTTGCACTTTTATTTTTTTATAACTCCGAAAATAGTCATTCTGCGTGAAAAAGCAACATAAACACTTTCATTCAAAATTAATAGGTGAATAATTTTCTCATATACGATTTCCACGTATCTGCATCAGTTATTGCAGTTTTGTGCAACCAAGATTAAAATCTCACCATAGGCATTTTTTTCAAGCCCAATAACACACATATATCGTATTAAATTAATTGGATGATCTTTATGTGGTCTTACAGAGAATTAAAAGAACTATTACACAGTTTTTAAATGAAGAAAATATATTCATGTTTGGCGATTTTATACGCATTTGAATAATTTTTTTGTTAATTTTTCATAAAATTTTTCTCCAAATAATGCCTAAAAGTATGCTTCTATAGTTTTCAACAATAGTTTTGTAGGAAAATTTTACTATAAATGCATATAAAATCCTTAAACATGCATATATTTTCTTCATTTAAAAACTGCGTAATAGTTATTTTAATTCTCTGTAAGACGATATAAAGATCATCCAATTAATTTAATACGATATATGTGTTATTGGGCTTGAAAAAAATGCCTATGGTGAGATTTTAACCTTGGTTGCACAAAACTGCAATAACTGATGCAGATACGTGGAAATCGTATAAGAGAAAATTGTTCACCTATTTATTTTGAATGAAAGTGTGTATGCTGCTTTTTCACGCGGAATGACTATTTTCGGAGTTATAAAAAAAATAAAAGTGCAAAACCATATATCTGAACAATCAGCTGTATGGCAGCTATATGTTATAGTGGCCCGATCTCGATGATTTTCAGGGAATAGATTAAGGCCAACACGAGTACAAATTATCCAAAGTTGCATGTCCTTAGCTGTTTAAATAGCGAAGTTATACCCAAAAATGTCCATATCTGAAAAATCGGTTGTATGGCAGCTATATGTTATAGTGATCTGATTTCAATTATTTTCAGAAATAGTTAAGGTAATGCTAAAATATTGTCACGTGCAAAGTTTTGGCAATCTATCTCATAAACTGACTGAGTTATTAACAAAAAAGTCCAAATTGATGGTAATTTTTAAATACCGTTATCTCGGAAACCGGAGCCAATTTGGGAAAACTAAAGGCAGCGTTGAATTTAGAATGCCCCAATTAAGTAAGAACAACTTCAAAATTTGTATGCGAGTAAAGGGTTCCAAGCCTGAGTAAAGTTTATAGACGGAAAAAAAATTACCTTCAGAGCTCTGAAACTTCTTTCCTAAATATCTCGAAAACAAGAGCTAACTTTGACTTTCTGTAAATGCCATCGTATTCTACAGCCAAAAATTTAGTTGGGGTGTCTCGGCGTTTCGCTGTGATATTTTGACCTCCCTACAGTGTAATAATTACGTACCTTCAGATGAATAACAGGCATCGTATAAATTAATACTTTTGGTAATTGCTCATCCACGATATTTTCCTTCAAATTCCATCGCGCACCTTCCAGAAAGAGGCCGTTGACGTAAACGCCATCCATGGGAGGGGATTTCATGCTACGGAAGTATAGAAAAAAACGAGTATTTTATGACATACACATATATTTACATACATACATATGTACATATATTTTGATATCTGAGATATTAGGTACTACAAACTCTACCTACCTATTCTCGTAAAGCACATCAAAATCGAATGTCAATGTATCGATTGGTATTTTATAATTCCGAGCAAAGTTTTGCATAGCGCCGGTAAGAAAGGCTTGAGTGAAAAAGAAGCCCGATAACCAATATGTGGCCGGTTTACCATGAAGAAACCTTTAAGAGAAGAATTCGTTGTTTTTTTTGTATTAGTGTACCTCAATTTTGCTATATTTGTACCAATGCTACTGAATAAATAAATACTAACCATTGATGCAACCAATCGAGCCTTTTATAAAGATCTTGGATATATGAGCCCAATGTCTTCAGACTAGGATACGATCTGCTTAACCATTTTGCCGGAATGCGATTCAAGTTAATAGCATTCAAAATGTTCTCTAAATCGGGTGTCATTACAATAATACCATTTATGGCCATATCTAGATCATGACACGATGCACGAATTTCCTTTTGTAATATAAGGAAACGTTGCATTTCCTGTACCAGTACCGTATTCATTGATTCATTGTAATCTACTGGATACTTGATTTTCGCATTATCAATATCCATATCCGATGGCATTGTTTTAACAATATGCGATATGGTATGCAATAAGGTCTCCATAGTCTGTCCGCCACCACTAGTCGAAGCCATATCGCTGCCAAAAATAGCCAAGATGGAGCCCAATAGGGTTTTGGTCGTTTGAAGATCACGAGTGATGCCCGAGTTGCTATGCAAGCCATAAACTTCGGGCGCCGCCAACGAAGGATAATTTTCGTCAACATAACGCAAAATTTCACGATGTTCGGTTTTGCGTGGCAATATGAAACAATCGTCGGTAGCAAAGCGGTAACGATTGTCGTTGACAACGTCGAGATTCAAATAATCGGCCAATAAGGTGACGATGGCCCGACGATCCCAATAATCTGTAACTCGTCCACCATAATTACATTCAGCCGTCAAATAGGATAAGGCATCATAAGGCACATGATCATATTGATTGAGAAGCATCTAAATCGTACAAATATTAATATTACATGAGAAACTTGTTTACATTTTCAAAAATGTTAACTCCCAAGATTCGTACATTTAATTGCAGTACAGATATTTGTAAATCGGATTCATTGAAGCCATAGGCTATGTTCCAGCCTAAAGGTCCATATTTACGACGCTCTTGTACGACGGCATGAAAGAAGCATATACCGAAGAGTAAACGAGTAAAAGCGCGATCTTGTTTGGCACAACCTGAAAATAAGGGATGATTATTTTAATATTAAAGATATTTTAGACCAACAGATCAAAATGAATTCAAAATAGAGATTTCCAAAAACTTACCCAAATAGAAAGTCGGGTCGTTGATCGGCTCTGAATTATATGAACGTATGATGTTCTCCTTTAGGCCGGTAGGCGGCTCATTTGTCATTTTAACGCCATTCTGTAGCAATGCCACGGGAAACTGTGGTGTCGGGTAGCTGGTGAGCCATAAACGAAAATTAGCTGCAAAATTTTAGATACTTACGGTCAATGCTTTATCTATATATCTGTGCTCACAAGCAATAACCGCATTGAGCTATATACATATGTATGACACATTATTCTACTTTTAAAACTATATTTCTATAAAACCCCCATGCTTATAACTTAATGCAATCAAAAGATATTAATAAAAATATTTTGGCTTAATTCACAATAGAGGTATGTATGTATATTAAATGTGCTATAACAGCCAAAATATATCGTCGTTTAAAGTGCAAAACCGCGTGTCATTTTTGGCAAAAATGTCACGCGGTTTTTACTTGGTCGATACGCGGTTTTGCACTTTAATCGGCGATATCTAGGTTTATACTTAATAAAACTCCTTTATAAAATTTTGTTTTATTTACATTTAACCTTATCACTGTGGAAGGCTCGTCGATTTCCCATTCATAGTTTTTAAACGACTTGTGATTTTTTAAAACAATTGGCCAAAGCATAGTTTACTAATTAGGCGGTTATTGCTTGTGACCACAGATATATAAAAATGAGTTTCTATTAGGGACCTGGCAATTGGTACGGGTATAAACAACACCTATTGCATCATATAGCGTATATAATTTCTTGAAAAAATGGACTACTCTCGAATTATAGGCCCAAATGTGGACTCGGATGTCCCAGGGATGTTTTTCAGCGATATTGGTATTAAATGAAAGGTGCTAATCAGAGTCTCGACATAGAGGTATTTTTATAGCGAAATCTAAGCCGGTTCGGCCTATAAAGTTGATAATCCTGAAATTTCTTTAAGTAATATTGATATCAAATTGGAGGTCCTAATATGGGTTTTAATATAGCTGTTTTTTTATTGTTATGTTTAAGTCGACTCCTTAGATATATTTCAAGACGTGAAATAGGGACAAGGATAAAGGTAGAGAGAGGGATACACATAGTAACATAGATAGGGATATGCAGCCTTGGGCAAAACCTTACTTACTTACTTACTTAATTGGCACGTAACCGTCTAGACGATTTTGGCCGAATCCAACATAGCGCGCCAGCTATTTCTGTTTCGTGCCGCGTGGCGCCATTTGGGAATACCTAGGGAGCCAGCATCACTGTCCGCCTGATCTTCCCAACGCAGTGGGGGTCTCCCCTTTCTTCTGCGTTCGGCGGGTTTCGACAGAAATACTTTCTTGGCCGGAGCATCTTCGTCCATTCTCACGACCGCCGCTGAATCTTTATTCGCTGAACAATATCGATGTCTGCGTACAGCTCGTACAGCTCATTGTTAAATCTCCGTCGATACTCGCCCTCGGCAGCGCGCAAAGCTTCATAAATCCTCCGAATAACTTTCCTCTGGAATACTCCATGCGCCATCTCATCTGCTTTTGATATAGTCCATGCTTCTGCGCCGTACATGAGGACTGGAACGATGAGTGTCCTGTAGAGTGTGATTTTGGATCATCGAGAGAGGACTTTACACTTTACTTTTCAATTGCCTACTTAGTCCAAAGTAGCATTTATTGGCAAGAGTGATTCTTCGTTGGATTTCAGTGCAGACACTATTTTTGGTGTTAATGCTGGTTCCCAAATAGACGAAGTCCTTAACAGTTTCCAATTTGTAGCTATCAACATTGACGTGGCTGCCAAGGCGTGCTGTTTCTTCTTCTTCTTCTTCTTCTTGATTGGCGCTTAACCGTCTAGACGATTCTGGCCGAGTCCAACAGCGCGCGCCAATTGCTTCTGTTTCGTGCAGCATGGCGCCACTTGGGAACACATAGGGAGGCAGCATCGCTGTCCACCTGATTTTCCCAACGCAGTGGAGGTCTTCCTTTTCTTTTGCGTTCAGCGGGTTTCGATAGAAATGCTTTCTTGGCCGGAGCGCCTTCGTCCATTCTCACGACATGACCTGCCCAACGCAGCCGCTGGATCTTTATTCGCTGAACAATGTCGATGTCTGTGTAAAGCTCGTACAGCTCATCGTTAAATCTCCGTCGATACTCGCCCACGCCAACGCGCAAAGGTCCATAAATCTTACGAAGAACTTTTCTCTCGAATACTCCAAGTGCCATCTCATCTGATTTTGAAATTGTCCATGCTTCTGCGCCGTACATGAGGACTGGAACGATGAGCGTCCTGTAGAGTGTGATTTTTGTTTGTCGAGAGAGGACTTTACTTTTCAGTTGCCTACTTAGTCCGAAGTAGCATTTATTGGCAAGCGTGATTCTTCGTTGGATCTCCGTGCTGACATCATTCTTGGTGTTAATGCTGGTTCCCAAATAGACGAAGTCCTTAACAGTTTCGAATTTGTAGCTATCAACATTGACGTGGCTGCCAAGGCGTGCTGTTTCTTTGTGTGATGATAGGAGGTACTTCGTCTTGTCCTCGTTTACCGCCAAACCCATTTTCTTAGCCTCTTTATCCAGCTTGGAGAAGGCAGAACATACGGCGCGCGTGTTAGTGCCAATGATGTCGATGTCATCAGCGTACCCCAGCTGTTGAACACTCTTGTGGTATAAGATGCTTCCTGCACGATGAAGTTCTGCAGCGCGTATTATCTTTTCCAGCATCGAGTTGAAGAAGTCACACGAAAGGGAGTCACCTTGTCTGAAACCTCGTTTGGTCTCGAACGGCTCGGAGAGGCAATTACTATTCGTGCTATCAAAATCGATTTGGCGTATTGTGAAGATCTGGTCGATGGTAGATTTACCAAGTCTGAAGCCACACTGATAAGGTCCAATCAGCTTGTTGACGGTGGGCTTCAGTCTTTCGCACAATACACTTGCTAAGACCTTATATGCGATATTCAGAAGGCTTATCCTACGATAATTGGCGCGTACTGTGGAGTCTCCTTTTTTATGGATTGGGCAGAGCACACTTAAGTTCCAATCGTCGGGCATGCGCTCGTCCGACCATATTCTGCATAGGAGTTGATGCATGCTCCTTATCAACTCTTCGCCGCCATGTTTGAATAGCTCGGCTGGCAAACCGTCAGCTCCCGGGGCTTTGTTATTTTTAAGCCGAGACATTGCTATTCGCACTTCGTCATGATGGGGTGGTGGAACATTCCTAACATCATCTGCTATTGGGGATTCGGGTCGAACATCTTCTGCTTCCACAATTTCACTGTCGCCGTTATCTAGCAGGGATGAGAAGTGATCCCTCCACAACTTAAGTACACTCTGGACATCAGTTACCAGATCGCCGTTATCATTCCGGCAGGAAACCTTCAGTCATCCGCCTTACTTTTTGATACAATTTTCGAACATCATTCCTACCCGCCAGCATCTCAAGCTCTTCACACTCGCGCCTTTCGGCCTCCCTTTTCTTCATTCGAAAAAGGCGCCTCTCCTCCCTCTTAGCCGCCCGATAGTGCTCCCATACGCTTCGTGTTGCGCCCGCACGCAATGTAGCCCTGTAGGCGGCGTTCTTTCTTTCCGAGGCGTCGTGGCATTCCTTATCGTACCAGGTGTTTTTTCTGCGGGCTCGCTGGTATCCAATAGTTTCTTCAGCGGCGGTACGAAGTGAACGAGCGATGCGCTCCCATTCCTCGGATACATCGTTTGGTGGAGAGTTGCTCTCAGAGAGCAGGAGTGAGAGCCGGGTGGAGTATTCGTTGGCTGTCTGCGTCATGTGCAGTCTTTCGACTTCAAACTTTCCTTGCTTCCCTGTTGGCACATTCTTTGCTGCACAAAGGCGAGTGCGTACCTTGGTCGCCACAAGATAATGGTCCGAGTCGATATTGGGACCACGGATTGTGCGCACGCCTAGGATGCTGGAGCTGTGTCTGCCGTCGATCTGATTTCGCGTTTTTCGTTCAGGTGACAGCCATGTGGCTTGGTGCAAAACCTTAGCACCTGCTAAATGAGAGTAAGCGCCCGTGTATGTATACACACCGATTCTCACTACTACAGCCAAATAAAGAGCGTAAAACGAGCGATTACGATGGGACCAAGGCTGCAAAATAACGTTATTTTTAACAATAAACAAAAAAAAATTTTGTTTCTGTTGAAATATTCGATTTTATAAACGTAAAAAGCATAACAAAATCTATTTGGTTTCAACTGTTATCAAAAAAAATTAACAAAATTTTTTTTGTTTTGATAATTATCAAAACAATTATTTCAAAAAAATATAGTTTCAAATTTAAACGAAAAAATTGACTTTTCAATAATTTCGTTTTCTATGAAGAAAATAAATTTTACATATGTTTGTATGTATGTACATACGTACATAAATAAAAACAAATACAATTTTTGTTAATTTTTTTGATATCAACGAAACAAAATTATTCTGATTAAAGATTTATTGATAATTTTTGAAACGAAAAAATTTTGTTTCTGTTAATTAGCAAAACAAAATAATTTTTGGATATTTTTTATTGATATTTTTTGAAACAAAATTATTTTGTTCATTTCGTTGAGCAGCCTTGGATGGGACTTGGCGATCGTCGCTTAGGAAAAATAATCAGTTTGCCTTCGACCGGCGTGAAAGCTAGGTGATCGTCGCTTGTTTCTAATTTCGCGAAGCGTGCGCGCATGACCCATCTCGCTCAACATCTGCATGCAGACTGATTAGTTTTAGTAATTTTTCACTTTATCCTACAGTAGACGCACCAACACACTCATTTTTAACACGCTTTTATTAGCTTCACCTGTATGTATGTATGTATGTATGTATGTATGTATGTATGTATGTATGTATGTATGTAACTTCATCCCATCCTAAAAGTTGAAACATTTAACTAAATTATTATATCTTTCAAACATTCACTTTTTTGTGTTCTCTCTATTATTTCTATTCTCCACCGGATTCGAAACATGACATCAACAGCCCAACGGCATCATATAGTAGGACATTCAACATTATATTTTATGCTTCATTGCGGCTTTTATGTTACCTTTCTTCAAAATAGCCTCTACGAATTTCAATTCACTCCCGTATACAAGCCAATAAGTAACAAGCTTGCAGGGTACGGAAAAACTCACTCACGAACGCTCAAAAATACATTTTTCTCAAATCACAAACAAATGTTCAAAGAAAAACGTATAACCACTCAAATAGCGAGCGAACTAACGCACAACAGCCAACGATCGCTCATAGCGATGGCGATAAACTCAATGCATAAATTCACTCAAAAATAAAGCTTGAAGCTTTCTTGTTTTGGGTTTGTTGTATTTGCAATAACATCAACCGCATGTACAATGTACATACATACGTATGCAGAGCAAGAACTGGTTTTGTGTTTTGTGCAGTGTTGCCAGAATATTTTGAAGCTTATAGCTAAATTAAACAAAAAAAATTGCTAAAAATAGCTAAATAATTTTTTTCATAGCTAAAATAAATAGCCAAATTTTTTTTTTTTCAAAAATTGCCAAATAATCATTTATTTAAAAAGACGTGACATAAAACAACTTCATTTATATGAATATTTATACATATATACATATATTATATATTGTAGCCACATACATATATTTGTTTGTATGGACTTATATATGTACGTCGCATAATAATATTATTACAATGAAAAAAAAAATCAATTCATTACATATGTATGTATGTATCTATGTACATTCAATTGCAGTATTAAAATAAATTATAATAGCGACTAGTTAATGTTGGAAAAAATTACCTTTTCTACATACGCAGTGGATAATTTTCAATTCCAAGTAAAACACAATGTTTAAGATTAGATGAATTCAATTTTAATTTAAGGTGTGTATTCGCCGAAAGTTAACAAAAGACAATGAAAGAATACGATGTCAACGAATGACAGATACAAACGAAGTTTGACATTTCTTAAATACTAGTGTTGCATAACGTTGCGAACAATACATGTATTGCATAAATATGTGAATTGCAAAGTTGCCTTTCAACAGTTAATATTTAAACTTTAGTTAAAAACTTGATTCAATACAATTTCAAAAATCATATCTTCTTGATTTAATTAACAGGTTGAATTATATATATTAATTGAAGTCATTGCTTTAATAATATCGTTAGGAATTTCAAAGTTATTACAACATTTGTCAAGCCTTTTTAGACCATATCTAACAGTCAATAGTTTAACATAAATAATTACATTCTATTTCTTTGCTTTGTTTTTATTACGTTCATAACAGAAAAGCTACGTTCTATTTCTGCATTACTAAGCGGTAGGATTAGAAAATGAAACACAAAAGATTGTAGTTCTTCAAACGGATTTTCGTTAATAGCATTTCTAAGCTTTCTTACGTCTACCCAAAACTTTATTGTAGAGGTAGTTCCCTTCCATGGGTATGCGTGTAGTTTTTTCCATTGCATTTTCATCCTTCAAAGTGCCAAATATTTTTGGCTTATTTACAGAAAAAAATTCAATATTTTTTAAAGATTGAATATTCTGCGGTAAGCGTTGGCGGAGTTGCTCAATTAACTTGATAATAAAGTTCTGAAAAATTTTACGAATACATCGTGAAAAGGGCGGAAGTAAAATATTGGGAACCTCAGAGCGAGAAAAATATCGCAATATTCATATTGAACGTACAGCACTAGTTTGCGATTCATCAAACCGATTCAAATATCGCGATACATATTGACAGTGTAGCGTATGCCGATGGTCATTTGCGAATTCAGATAGCAAAATGGGCAACAACAAAATGTATGGCAGAGTTGCTTTTGCGCACTGAGAAAACCTTATTGATCAATAAGGTGGAGTGAAAATTTTTTTTTGGAAATTCAATTTGTTCCAAAGCCAGAACAGCACCTTTGTAGCCCAGAAATAAGCCTGTAAAATTTTATTGACCTACTCGCATGTTTAGAGGTGCCCCCAGCCCCACAAAGTTGAAAAAAATAGCACGATCTGGTACAAATGTAAAATTTCTAAAATTATAAAATCAAAAAACGAAGTATGAAGATTGATAAAGATGGCCAAGCTGAGTATTAAAGTGAATTTATTTTTTTTGGAAATAGCAACAACAAAAGTTATTAAAGGTCAAAGTATATATTATGCATTTTTTAAATTGCAATTACTTTAAAACCATTGAACCGATTTCGAATATTTTTATACCATTCGATAGGCATTTTGATTCCCTTTAATTTGATATACATTTTATGTGGGTTCCATAACACCCTCTGCGGGGGTCAACCCCCCTTACTTTTCATATATAAAATGTATATATTAAATTAAAGGGAATCCAAATACCTATTGAACGGCATAAAAACATTGGAAATCGGTTCAGTAGTTTTTAAGTAATTGCAATTTAAAAAATGCATAATATATACTTTGACCTTTAATAACTTTTGTTGTTGCTATTTCCAAAAAAAAAAATAAATTCACTTTAATACTCAGCTTGGCCATCTTTATCAATCTTCATACTTCGTTTTTTGATTTTATAATTTTAGAAATTTTACATTTGTACCAGATCGTGCTTATTGCTTTCAACTTTGCGGGGCTGGGGGCAGTTCAAAACGTCGTCCTATCGCCATAAAATTTTGTGGGGTTCATTAACTCGTATAAAGGCAACTTTTCATTGCTGGTACGTTCAAAAAAAGAACAAAAAAAAAATCTCCATATGTTTTCACTCCACCTTATTGGTCAACCTTGAATATGCACCAATAATCGATAAAATAAGGAAGGAATGCCAGACTATCAACTTTTGTATAGTTTGATAATCATAAGGATCAGTATACACTTTCAAGTTTTCATAAACTCACTGATGACTCATTAGCTTAAAATGATAAACTGATCTGCAAAATAAAGAAATTTTAAGCTAATGAGTCATCTGCGGGTTTATGAAAACTTGAAAGTGTATACTGATCCTTATGACTATCAAACTATGCAAAAGTTGATAGTCTGGCATGCCTTCTTTATTTTATTGATTATTGATGCATTCATATGCAAGGTTGATCAATAAGGTTTTCGCAGTGCGCAAAAGCAACTCTGCCATACATTTTGTTTATTGCCCATTTTGCTATCTGAATTCGCAAATGACCATTGGCATACGCTACACTGTCAATATGTATCGCGATATTTGAATCGGTTTGATGAATCGCAAACTAGTGCTGTACGTTCAATATGAATATTGCGACATTTTTCTCGCTCTGAGATTCACAATATTTTACTTCCGTCCTTTTCACGGTGTATTCGTAAAATTTTTCAGAACTTTATTATCAAGTTAATTGAGCAACTCCGCCAACGCTTACCGCAGAATATTCAATCTTTAAAAAATATTGAATTTTTTTCTGTAAATAAGCCAAAAATATTTGACACTTTCAAGGATGAAAAGGACCACTTTAACACGGAGGAAATCACTATTTTAGAAATGCAATGGAAAAACTACACGCATACCCATGGAAGGGAACTACCTCTACAATAAAGTTTTGGGTAGACGTAAGAAAGCTTAGAAATGCTCTTAACGAAAATCCGTTTGAAGAACTACAATCTTTTGTGTTTAATTTTCTAATCCTACCGCTTAGTAATACAGAAATAGAACGTAGATTTTCTGTTATGAACGTAATAAAAACAAAGCAAAGAAATAGAATGCAATTATTTATGTTAAACTCTCTATTGACTGTTAGGTATGGTCTAAAAAGGCTTGAAAAATGTTGTAATAACTTTAAAATTCCTAACGATATTATTAAAGCAATGACTTCAATTAATAATAATTCAACCTGTGAATTAAATGAAGAAGATATGATTTTTGAAATGTTATTGAATCAAATTTTTAACTAAAGTTTAAATATTAATTAGTCGCTATTATAATTTATTTTAATACTGAAATTGAATGTACATACATACATACATACATATGTAATGAATTGATTTTTTTCATTGTAATAATCTTATTATGGGACGTACATATATAAGTACATACAAACAAATATATATATGGCTACAATATATAATATATGTATATATAAATATTCATATATGTGAAGTTGTTTTATGTCACGCCTTTTTAAATAAATCATTATTTGGCTAATTTTGAAAAAAAAAATTGGCTATTTATTTTAGCTATGAAAAAAATTATTTAGCTATTTTTAGCAATTTTTTTTTATTTAATTTAGCTATAAGCTTCAAAATATTCTGGCAACACTGGTAACAAGCTTTCTGTTTTGTTTTGTCGTTGTTGTGTTTGCAATAAAAACAATCGCATGTACATACATATGTATGCAAAGCAAGAACTGGTTTTGTTTGTAATTCATTTAATAGTAAGTGCTGAATCAACGAAAAGGAACCCTAATTACATTTTTATACAATGTTTTGTAAACGTGAGGTGAAAAAAATTTCTCTAAAAATAAAAAAATAAAAATAAAAAAATAAAAAAAAAAAATGCGCCACTCGGGACTCGAACCTGAGCTCCTTGGTCCGTAGGCAGCATACCTCACCATTACGCTACAAACGTATTCGGAGATTTATTGTCTAAATTCGAATTTATTCAATCAGATTTCTTTTTTTTTGTTCTTTTCAAATGCTTCACCTCAACTTCTCTTCACTTTCTGATTGCAAAATATAACAAAACGTTTGGGAAATTTTGTATTTCCAAACTAGTTTGGAAAACCTTGAATAAAAGGGTTTGGAAAATATTGCATAATAAGCTAGTTTACTTCACTGCATGTTGGGATTTTTGGTAGAAGTTATAAATACATATGTATGTATGTAGATCTATTTCGGAGAACACCACATCCCATCAGACTTCTTTTTACTTTTATTCTTGCGTCCGCATAAAACATCCTTTAATGAAAAATTTCACTAAAAAGTCAAAAATAAATAATAGCTTAAAAAACTAAAAAACACGCTTTAATCTTAAAAATCGTACTAAAAATTGAGAAATAATTTAATTAGTAACAAAATGATGAACGAAAATATAAGTATTTAAGGAAAAGCGTGGGGGTGCTCAATAATATTTGAACATGAAAATATTCGATTCGTATAACTAGTACAAAAATATACCTAGTTGCGAAATTAAAGAGTACGATATATGAAATCTCAAAAAAGTCAAAATAAAATTATTAGTAAAAAACACCGATTTTAAATATTTTTTGACATACTGAGCACCCCACGCTTTTCCTTAAATAATTATATTTTCGTTCATCATTTTGTTTCTAATTAAATTATTTCTCAATTTTTAGTACGATTTTTAAGATTAAAGCGTGTTTTTTAGTTTTTTAAGCTATTATTTATTTAGTAATGGCTTGAGTGTAGTGGTGCCCAAGGCTGGGGATAGGGATAGGGAGAAATAAGCTTGTCGCGGATAATATATATATATAGCTTTTATCCAGACAATTGACATTTTTTTAAATATTTGCAGTCATTAAGATGGATCCTAAGATAATGGTGAGCAATACACTAAAGATGAGCGAAACTGCGATTTTTCGATATCTGTGATTTCGGTGATTGCTATTTTTAAATCACTGTGATTTTAAACTGCTATTGCGATTGCATGGACTGGTATAAAATCATCAGTTACCGGTAGAGATTAATTTTGCGTTTTCTGAGCGATATAACCTGTCTTTATTTTATGTTAACAAAATGATGGCAATAACAACGCATTCCGCAGTAATATCGCTGTTTATAAATATTTTTCAAAGACAAATTGTAAATTCAATAATTTTTTTTTCTTATATTTCTATATATGTACGTAATACGTATGTGGTCTGCTCAAAAGTGTAAACAAAAAGAAATTTATAATGCTTTTGCGATTGCGATTCACATAGGTGAACTGCTTACTTGCTACATCGATAGCAGTTGCCAATAAGTAGTGAACTGCTATTTTGAAAAAGTGATCGCAATTGCGATTTGTGATTTTTTATTCACAGTGAAAAAATCAACGTTTGCGATATATCGCTCATCACTACAATACACCAATCAAGGACTTTTTCTTTAGGATTTATAGGAACTTGAAACATTTGCGGGTCAGCTAGTTTACATATACATACATATGTATGTATGTGCGTATACCCACTAGGCCCATTTGTAAGGAGATGCGAGTTTTATTCTTCACTGTTTCATTTCTTCACTGACTAAAGTAGGAGTTAAGAAGAGTAAACCGAAATAGAAGGATTTACATGAATGAAGTACATAACGAAGTTAGATGGTACGCAGCTATTTATTCAGCACTACAATACTGCTACAATTCGTGCTGAACACCTAACAAGATTATAATAACGACCATATGAAAAAAAAACATGTGGTTTGGAATGAAAGCCCGACGCTTTCCCTTCATTGCTTTTTTTTTACTATTCAAGGCGGCCAACGCCGTGCGATAGTCATGGGGCATAGTCATGGAAGTTGTTATCTTCCCTAAAGGATATGTAAGGAGGAAAGTATTGATGATTTGTAGTACCTTTGGGCCTTATATATCGCTAGCTGAAAAAGTGTATTTTTATGTAGAACGCTAGAAAATTCAAATACGCACCACGCTAAAAAGTTTGTGATACTTGTCATATTTCTATTCGTTGTAATTCAGTGACATGGTGGAATAAACAGGTGACGTAAATAGAAGAGTGCGACACTATTCGCAAATAGTAAGCTCTTTGAAACGGTAGGGTTGCATTTCCAGAGGGAAAAGGGGGAAAAATGTAGGGCTAAATTGGCCGGATCCGGTCCAAAAAGAGGAGTGAATTATTTATATATTTGTCTTATTGTTAAAGGTAAAATACTATATTTTATATAATATTTATTATTTACAATTCTTAAGAAGCTTTTATTAATTCTTGAGAAACAAAAAAAATTGGTGAACTGCACCAATATGAATATAAAAATTAAAACAAAACGCCTTCAAACGACGATATATTTCACATTTAACGAAATATATGTATTGAGTTCAATATCTGGTAAAAGTTATAATCATTAGTACCTATCAGGTTTCGTTTAATTCGGTACAACTTACTGAAAAAATATAAAACCCTGCGAGTTTCGTATGAAAAAGGTAAACATAAAGCGACGATATAATTCATACTCAACTGGATATATTGAACTCAATATCTGGTAAAATTTATAATCGTTAGTATCAGCGTGTATTGTTTGGGCATTCAATATATCTATCCAATCTCAGCGGATGGGTATTACAATTTTCGGAGTTGTTCCTCTGTAAAAATATTTTTGACACCTTTCAATATTGTTTCGTCTCGTGCCCTTTCGGTTTTTAGATTGTTATTTTCGCTTTCTAGAAGTTTTATTTGCAACTTTAATCTTGCTATTTGAAGAAGCATTGGATCCTTGGAAACATATTCCTTGTTAGAGCGAAAACCGTTTCCAAAAAAGTTTTTAAATAATAATACATATGGAGAGTAATATGTAATGTTTGTGTTGCATTGTCTCGCTTTTCACAAATACCATGGTTTGCGAAATCCCAAGATAAGGGACACCACAGGCATCGACACTGTTTCCTTTGTCAGCAAACGTCGTTTTGCTGGGCCATGCGCATTCGGCAAAATGCAGCACGCACACTTTTGAATTTAGTGTAGGCATCACACCGCTGCTTTCCCTAGCAGAATTATATCTGGGTCTCTGGGTCTGTGGGAGGGCCAAACATTCTGAACATTGTGTTTTACACTATGATTCTGAAACTCGCCGCCGTCCAAGGTTTTCTACAACGGGCGTAGCTTGTTTTTGGCATTTTTGAAATTATGGCGCGAAAATTTAAATTTTAACGATTTTTTTCTTCATAAATAATAAAATTGTCAAAGGAAATAAAAATGTTACAAAACAACTATTGTTTTAAACTTTTTCCAAAAGTCGCTCCTTCATACACCTAAAATACACATAAAAACAACACTTTTTTGGGATCAACTGAGGGCAAAATTGGAATTTCATTTTCAAAGAGCCGAATGACAGGAGGAAGAGGAAAACAGAATGAAATAGCTGCCTACTTACGTCACCTTGTTATTACACCATGTTCAGTGATGCGCAACTTGTGTAAGTCCAAAAGGAGAAGAAAATTTCCAAAATATTTACATGGGTAGATTTTTTTTTTTCATTTCGAAATTTTTTAATTTTTTGTTTTTTCTCTCCTGTAAGGTTTGAAAAAGGGACTTGCACAATTTGCGCTCTAAGCTAGCGATATGTATTTATATAATGTCTTACGTGACGTGTTGAAAGTATCCATATTTTCCCATACGTATTCCAATGTGGGCATCCATGAAGCAGCCAAATGGCAATTTTGCAAACAAACCCAATAACCTAAATCTTGGGCGTCCTTAATTAGACCTAGCGCAATCGGGCCCTGACCTTGACCTAATGAAATACTTTGAAATGTATCCATGAAACCAGCCTTCTCGGCATATGCCAATAGCGAACCGAGTGGGTCCGCACCCGGCGACAGTATGAAGATGAGAGGTGTCAATGCATTGGATTCCTTATATGACATGCCAATGTCAAATTCAGGGGGCGTAACAAATTGTTCACCCATCGCGGCATAAATATAATTACGTGTAGCTATAAATACTTTATCCGGTCGTAGGGTCTTTAAAACGAGTATTTTTTCGAAACGCGTCAATTTCTCGTTCCATGGCGAGGGTATCGTTTGGTCTTCGGGCTTAACATGATCGTATATGCGCTGCCAAGTCGGTAGAGTTTTTATGAAACTAGCTACAAAACCACGCAGCTCGGGCAGCTCCTCTAAACGCAGCACATTCAACCATATAATTTCGGTAATCCAAGAGGGATCAGGATTAGGTGATGGTGGTATCTTTTTAGCATCTGTGGCATCCGTCATTAAATGGGATAATTGTGATATTTTAAGTTGACCGGTAGCCAATTGTATACGGCACGTTAAGATGAAAGAGAATAGCAACTTATCCTTTTCGAATATGGAACGACAAACATTGTTGTAAAGATTTCTCGTAACGCCATCGACCAAAAATTTTATGCGACGCGGTAAATCTTTCGACTTATTTGCACTCTCAATCGAATATTCATAGAGATTGATATACCAATTTAGTGAAAACTGGTACATTGGATCTATATTTGGTAAATCGGTTATTGAATAATATAAGATGGAAGAATGAACTGCGACGGGCTTATAATTTGAGCGGAATGCTTCGATTTTCATTTCGGTTTCTAGTGATGTCGCTTGTTTCGCCACAATATCTAATGATAACTTCTTGGACTCGTCCAATATTTGTATTGCACTTTCGTTCTCCAAAATATCACCTTCCGCAGATGACAAAGTCTTTAGGATCATATTTTCTGCATCGCGTAATGCCGCCTTATTTTTCGCCGCCTCATTAATCAACATCATACGTAACTCTTGAAGATCGGGACGTTCTTTTGCCACTACAATGCTGAGCAGTTGATCTTCTAGTGCGCTTTGTGTGAGAGCAAAGTTAATTACGGTAACTTTATTGAAGGTCTCGGGTAGGAAATGGGGATTCCGTAAATTACAGGTCATATACAAACGAAAATTGTCATTTAATGACACAATATTATCTCCCAAACTTATGAAATTCTTCTCACCTTGTTTGAAAATATTTCTCAACAATATCGGATCTAATGGGACCTCCAACTCTTCGAGAACGTTCTCAATAATCACTGGCGAACCGTATTCCATGCATTCGGCAATAACTTTCATATAATTCGATTGGTTGAATTTTACACAACTCAATCGATTCTTCCTTTCCATATTTTTTATCCAACTATTCGCTTGACCTTGTGGATCTACGAATAGGCTAAAACGACTAGAACTATCCGCAATTATGGCATTCTCTATTGAGAAGACATCTTTCGGTAAACCATTTATATTCCAATTTTGTATGGTAATTTCCAAACCCAGAGTTTTGGATATATTATATTCCTTTGAAGTGGGTATACCCTCTTTCACGCAATGTTGAAACCAATCCGCTGTGCATTGTGACCGATAGAAAAGATTCACTGCGGATAGATAGGCAATGATGCCACATGAAAGTAAAATGTCGCCGGGTAAATTATCATAAATTCCCTGCAGATCCTCAGCCGCCTGTGTCCAACGTGATTTTTCCCCACCCAAACCATCGATGAGTGTTGTAGCACGTTCCAATTTACTTTGACAAAAGTCTGCTTCGTCTTGAGTATGTTTCATTTCGGCATTGGCTTTGTCCAATTCCTCATTTAGATTAGCCACCTTAGCCTCAAGAGCTGCCGCCAGCTCACGTTTTTCAGTCAAAAATTTCATTGTATCGGAATACTCCTTTTCGGCTGCAGCTAATTTAGCTTTCTTGGGCGCCACCACTTTTGCCACATTATCATACAAATCCATAGCTATTATCCATTTGCAAAGACCTTCGGCCGCACTAGAGGCTTTAGCGACAATGCGCGGTTGAAAGTCCTTATGTGGTATGAACTCTTTACGTATGCGCGCCATAATTTCCGCTTTGATATTATCTTTATCGAAATCTTTTAGTTGTTGTAAAAAATTCATTTCACCTAATATTCGTTTACTTGGCCCCCAATAGTCGTTGACCATTTTGCCTGTACTAGGATCGGGTATCCTCTCGGGCGATACGCCTTTAATGACACATACCGCTGCCATGACTAGTTTTATAACTGGTGGAGGATTTTTCATGGATTTCACTAATGTTATATCAGCCGGCTTCAAGGTGTTCAGAGCTTGTATGGCCTCCTCGAGCACAGGTATAGCTTGGGCCAAATCTTTCTCGCATTCATCTTTAAGAGCTTGCGCCGCCTCCGCTTGCAGACCAGCGACCACTTCATCCTTCTTCACTTGTTCAGCAGCAGCGCTGGCAGCTATTGTCTCTTTATTGATTTCAATTAACATTTGACGTGACTTTTCTGCGAGTGCAACCAATTGTGGTTGTAAGGCGTTCAACTCCTTTTGCATCAGCGCTATGGCGGCGGCGGCATTGGCGAGCGTATCTAGGCCGCCTATGTATCGCATTTTAGCCTCCATAATTTCTCGTTGTTTACGTCCAATCAAAGTTTCGAAGGATTTGATTAATTCGAGAAATGAGGCATTAGTTTGATATATGTGACGTCCAGTGAGATCGCAGAATTCGCGACACACTTTAGCTGCACTTATATGAAAGTACTGACAAATTTTTACCATCGATTCCTTAATGCTCTCCGATGGCACATTGACATTCTCAAAAGAGATTTTTGCAATCATCGTTAAAGCTTCCTCCGGCCAACTTTGATACCAATCGATGGTACAACAATTCACCAACGATGGGTATAAACGCACCCTCGTACGTAACGCGTCACCGATTGGCGAGAGACAGAGAACAATATGTAACTTTTGTTTGCAGCGATTGACAAAAAATGAGAATACTTGCAAGGGTGATATATCTACATTACGATTGCCACCCTGCGCCGCCAAACGCACCAACTCCAATATCTCTTGCTTCTCGTCGATGGCATATATATTAGGTACTTCCCCTTGATTGAGCAAACAGTCGATGTCTTGAAGGAATAGTTCCATTTTTATTTGGTTTTCGGTCATAAGAAAGACAGTGTGCTTATTCATTCCACCAGCTTCCTTCATAATATTTTTTATATCGTCATGCCAATCGTTGGGACCGTAATTCTTCGTAATTTCTGGCTGAAAAAATGATGTTTGATCCATATTTGCAGCCAATTTTGTTAGCGACTGTCGGCCCGAACCGCCCATACCGATCAGTAAAGCGCTGGCTCCGTTAATTGCAATAACACGACAGATCCGATTCAAGTGTTCGAGTGCAAATGTGAATAATGTGATATCCATTTTCGAACGTCTCGTCGAATTGTAGTCATCTAAGCTAGCCGAAGCAAATTTAAGGAAAACTTCGGTTGATGGCAATTCCTCATACCTTTGCTCATCCGGTACATTATCTTCGTCCATGTAGGCGCCAAAAAAAATACGATGCGCACCCTCCATAGTAAACATCATTTCGCCACCAATATTCGTACAATAATTTTCGAAGACCAATTCCAGTTTCTCTTTAAAATTATTCTTTATACAATCATTCAATTTCTGAAACAACCATTGCCGATCGACATCATCAACAAGACGATCGTAAAAAATGCGCATAGCCTCATGATACCATAAACGCGGAAATGTTTTCTTATCATTGGCCGATTCTTTCTTGAATAGCGCACAGCCCGTAACAACCCTGGAAATGTCACGTAAATTGAATATATAATGAGATTTCGCTGGTGTCGCTCTCAATTCAGCTTGTACGCTTTTATAGATTTGTTGTGTTGCGCTCACAATTTGATTAGTTGAAAGGAATACATCATTACCATGCCCTGATCGTCGAAAGCCATTCATGAGCACGTTCACGAATATTCGATTCATTGTGTCGTCACCGAATGTATTGATGGAAAACACATTGAAATGACTTAGGAATCGAGCGGAAACATCTTGGCGACTACCTCCGGGCAAACCACAAGCTGTTATAATTAAAAGATCCTTTATGAATATTTTCGAAGTATCCTTGAAGTTAT
Organism: Urophora cardui; assembly: GCA_960531455.1. Lineage (NCBI taxonomy): Eukaryota > Metazoa > Arthropoda > Insecta > Diptera > Tephritidae > Urophora > Urophora cardui. Next base: position 6,897,708 of record OY482673.1, read on the forward strand.
ACACATGCCCATAGTCAAAGTATTGTCGTAGGAGTTCCAATGGCGGTTGTGCGCCGTATATCTCTTTAACCGGCATATTCATATCATCAACGAAAAGTACAGTTTTCATACCCTTTGGTGGACCATAAATTCCACGTTTCCATTTCACCAACTTAAAGTCAAAAGTAAATATATGTATATTAGGTACATGCCCACGCTGTATGAATACAAACCTTTGATATAAGTAGATCCTGGGTTTGGTTGGCGGTTATCATAACTGTAAATGTTATGAACGCCGATTCTGTCGCATCACGATCAATTTTATTCATTAGATAGTTCTGAATGTATGCGCTTTTGCCAGTACCTGTCGGTCCTACCAGCAGCATCTTCTTGTTATTCTACAAAAATATAACCATTAAACGGTATAAAATAATTACAAAAATGTCAACTCAGTTAATACATCTTTAATATAAAATACACGGGCGAGTCTTAGGGCGCGCTTGTCTCCCAATTATAGTCGTGCAACTTATTAAGTAGGTACATAGACATATAATCTAAGGCATATATGAGAAGCAAGCCACAAAGTTAACTAATTGCGGGGTCAATAATCTACACCGATTTACCAAGGCTAACATTGGGCTTAGGGGCACGATACAATTGCTATCCTGACATGCAATAACTTTATCGTAACTTTAGGTTGAGGTCCGAACGATCAGTGATCACACTGGGCGGGCAAGTAAAAATCTGTGTTTTCTGCAGGCTCGACCCATATAGGTTCTCAACCAATCGGTAAGTGCAACTAATAATATCAAAAAATATACCAATTTTACCCCGATGTCAGTAAGGGGATTAAATACTAAACTAAGATGAAATTGTTTACAAGAATTTTTTTTTAAAGAAATGAAATAAATATCATTAACCCCATTGGACAGCAAAATGTTTTAGAGTACCTTAATATGCATCTCAAGTAGATGTATATATCTGGCCGTATCTAAAGTGGGTACTTGTACCCCCATTGAGCTTTCTTCGACATCCATTCGTTTTGCCAGTTCCGACCAGGATTTCCATGCACCGCGCTGTTTGAACACATACACATAATCGACGAGTAGGCCCTCTACGGGCAAAGATATTTCCAATTTGCCAATACTTTCCGGTATTTCTTCACTCAGCCAAACCTGTAAGTGAATAAAAATTTGACGAACTACTTATGTATGTATGTAGATACTCGTACTATTCTACTTCTCTTAGAGATTTTTCTTTTTAAGCTTCAAAGTAACTCACACTCTTAAGAAACGCGTCAAATTTTTCTCGGGATTGTGAATCGAGCACACCGGCTAAACCCCATGCAAAGGAATACAGTATAGCCGCTTGGATATAAATTGGCATATGTCGCTGATATTCGTCAGGATTCTCCACGACTGCCTCGTTCAACAGTATTTCGATTATATCAAATGTTGTCGTTAAGCAATTAAATTCTCCTGGCTTAATGTGTTCCTTGCAATGTTTGCGAATAAAAGCTTGACACTTAAGAAGAAAAAACAAATAAAACAAGTAAGGAAACTTAAGTTCGAGTGTAATCGAACATTAGGTACTCAGCTGTATGCTTTCATTATTTGTTTGCGTTTGATGGAAACACGGTGTACTTTATATAAAGCGAGTGCCGCATAAAGTGGACGCAGACACGCCCATTTTCAAAATTTGTATCTATAATCAGACCAAGCATATAAATATTCTTGGTAGTGCAAAATTGCATCCCTGATGACTTTTAATTACAGAAAAGTCACGTTACAAATTTCTTGTTAATAAAAAGTAGGCGTGGGTATAAACAAATTTTGCTAAAATTTTTCCTTGTATTACCACAATTAATTAAAGTGTGGGGTTGAGACCATTACGTGGATGAAATTTTGTAACGTTGGCTATATTGGTAACTGAGATACCTCATCGATTTCAAGTGGGCGTGGTCAATGTCCGATTTCGCCCACTTTCAATACCAGCCGTCCCTGTCTGGAGAGAAACCTGTATACCAAATTTCATCAAAATATTTAAATTCTTGCGCAAGTTAGAGTGCGTACAGACGGATAGACGGACGGACATGGCTTAATCGATTTCTTTTTTCACCCTGATCATGTTTATATATATAAGTCCACATCTATCTCGATTATTTCATGACGTTAAAATCCACCGGTATGTGATTAAAACTATAATACTCTGTGTACTAGTACAGCTGGGTATAAATATAAATAATATTGGGTACGTTCAGAAGGCGCAACGGTGGAGCACAACTGTTGTGTAGATATCAGTAATCGGAAAGTGATACAATTTGCGCCTTCTGAACGAGCTGATCCATTAAATAAACAAATTATTATTTTAATTATCCCCAACGTAATTGCCAATAATTTCGCGGCTTTGAAACATTTTTATTACATTCCAAAATTCATAAACACTATTTCTATTTTTGTACATATGTCAAAATCGTAAGCTCAACATGTTGTCTAAAGTGAGCGTAAAAAATTTATGATGGAAAAAAGTCTCCAAAATCACAACATGTTGTGTTGATCAGAAATACTCAACGTTGCGTTCAGAAGATAAAACACAACAGTTGCGCAACTGTTGCGCCACGGTTGCGCCTTCTGAACGTACCCATTAACTGCAAAAGTATGAAACCGACAGAGCTCAAAATCATAGCTTGAAAGAATCACTGCCTATACTATGTATGAATATTGTCGTCGAGTTTTAATTTCAATATGTACATTAGGCCGTCTCGCGTTATAGGGACGCAAAAATAAAGTGCGCCGTACGCCCCCGCATATGATGTCTTTTTGGAAAACATTTCCGGAAAAGTTTTTTATTTTTTTTTGGACGCCGCTAGATGTCGCTAAAATTTATTTTTCTCATATCTTCGGTATTTATAGTCTAATCTCAGAGTTTAATACACCATTGTCTTAGGATTGAAAGGACGCCTTATACTATGGAATATTATTAACCCAATGTGCGTCATTGGGGTCACTACCACCCAGTACTTATTTTATACCACCCTAATGCAATTTTTTATGCCTGCATGTTAAACGTAGTCTAAAATAATTAATCTTTTGCAAAAGAAGTATTTCGATCGCTTCAGTAGAACCCGAAATAAAAGACGTTCAAAATTCCGTGGAATATAAGTTTTTCGCTTCCTTTGGTCCTTTAGGTTCATTTTACAAAAATTTCTTCTGAGGAGACCCCTACTGAAATTTTATGGTGAATAATTTTCTAGAACATTTTAACCCTCTATCACCGCCAATAAAGGGTTATTTTGACCCCCTTTTTTTAGAAAATCAGGAAAAATAGTATTTTTAAGGTCGCTAGAGGGTTAAAATGTTCTAGAAAATTATTTGGCATAAAATTTTACTATGGGTCTCCTCAGAAAATTTTTCTGTAAAATTAACCTAAAAGACCAAAGGAACCGACAAACCTATATTCCTCGGGATGTTGAACGTGTTTTATTTCGGGTTCTGCTCAAGCGATCGAAATACTTCTTTTACAAAAGATTAATGATTTTTGACTACGTTTAACATGCAGACGTAAAAAAGGTACATTAGGGTGGTATAAACTAAGTACTGGGTGGTAGTGACCCCAATTACGCACATAGGATTCATAATATTACATAGTATAAGGCGCCCTTTCAAGCCAAAGTCATTGGTGTATCAAACATAGAGATCGGACTATAAATACCGAAGATATGAGAAAAATAATGTTTAGCGACATCTAGCGGCGTCCAAAAAAAAAATTAAAAAATTTTCCGGAAATGTTTTCCAAAAAGACATTATATGCGGGGGCGTACGGCGCACTTTATTTTTTGCGATACGGTCTAATGTACATATGTACCTACACGGAGAAAACTATATTGATGTCATATCCATATTTTTTATATAAAAATTTTTTGTTGGATATGACACCCATCCATATAGGATAAGACATCCATAGTTTATGGACCAGACAGGATTATCCATATGTATGGATGTGACATCAATATAGTTTTCTCCGTGTATATATATGTAAGTACCGGTTCCAGAAGCCATATAAGAAACTCCATCAAATATGCCTTTGTCTCTTCATCAGCCCAGATGGGATCGCATTTCTTTAACCAACAATTTGCAAATGAACGCCAACCCAACGAAGCCGTTTCCATATATATCATGCCACAGCGTGACACTGTAGCCGGTGAGGCCTGAGCCAAATCCATTACCTCGAAGATCATAGACATTTCAGTACTCATGGTAATGACTTCGCCGGAATTCAGGCACAACTTTTTATTATCATCTAAAACGGTATTCATATTTTCAATCCAAACGGCATCGACGGGTCCATCAAAGATAACCTAAGAAGAAGAAAAAAAAGATACTCTAAACTTTGTTAAGTAATATAATATAATTAGGGGATTCACAAAGTGTCATAAACAAGGGCGTAGGCAGGTAGGGGCAGGGGGGGCAGCTGCCCCCCCCCCCTGGCTAGGTAGATACTGCTTAACATTATAATGGCATCAGAGAATAGTACAGAAATTTACATGTAAAAATAAAACAGTGAGATTTGTTTCAATTCGTGTCTACAGTTCACTAAATATTTTAGCATTAGCATTGATAAGCAGAATCTAAGGCCCGGTTTCACCAGCGTGACTAAAGCTAATACTGATTTCACACAGGCGGTTAATGGAGTAATTATCCATATTTTCTTCATTAGGTTGATAATGAAGCTCGATCTTCCATCCAGAAGTTCAATTATTAATGGATCCATTACTAATTAATTGATTTTTTAATCGAATAAAAATCCAATACAACTCTGGGACGTAAGTTCGTTTTTATTAATTTTGAAGTTTTCAGTGTAAACCGTCAATTCGTTTTGGCATGAATTTATTATCCCAACAAACATTCTCAGAGCACTCATAATTTGGAGTCGGATATGAATCACAAACATGTGTGAAATATGTATGAGCTTAGGAGAAATTTTTTTATAATTTTTTTTCTTGTTTTTTTTTTTAAATGATAATTGTAATTCGAAAAATGGGAAGTAGGTATAAAAGTATCACTAAAGTTCATCAGGAGGAAAATACAAATAGACAACACTATAAAGCAAGGAATGAATGTCCCACAATGGTTGTGTTCAGAATCCCAACGGTTGCGCAACAGTTGTGTTTTTATCTTCTGAACGCAAAGTTGAGTATTTCTGGTTAACACAACATGATGTTAGGTTGGACACTTTTTTTCATCATAAATTTTTTATGCTCACTTCGGACAACATGTTGTGCTTACGATTTTGACATATGTACAAATATATAAATACCTATATTTATGAATTTTTTAATGTGATAAAAACGTTTCAAAGCAGCTAAATTATTGCCGATTATGTTGTGGATAGGTAATTATAATAATAGTTTGTTTATTTTCTGTATCAGCTCGTTCAGAAGGAGCAAATTATATCCCTTTCCGCTCAGTGATATCTACACAACAGTTTTGCTCAACAGTTCCGACTTCTGAACGCAACCAATGAGAGAAGAGGAGAATAAGCTGGGTGAATGGAGAGAGGGGATGAAGAGAATTGGGGGTCAGGGGAAGGAAAATGCAAAAACAAAAGACATTTTTTTTTTGTTTTACTACATATTCAGGCTCATAAAATGTATGAAATTAGGCTCATATCAGGGGACCACCTTAAGAACAGAAATACATACATTTCGGACTCCAAAATGAGCTCATAATGAGTGTGAATGCTCAAGTTTACGATTCCTTTTTGATTTTTTTATGACTCCGAATGTTTACTGGGATTATTTATTAAAAAATTCCTGTCAATAATAACAAATTATTTAATGAAAAGTGACATCTCCTTGTTAATTGAGTGTGTGTGAAACACAAGAATTTATTGTTAAATTATAAATGTAATGTACTACATTAATTTTCTGTCTGAAAACAGTATAAAACTAAGTTTTGACTTAAGTTAGCCCAGATTTGAGGTTAACTTACTTTTGGGTTTCACCAAATGAGCGACTTGAATAATTTTGCACACAACAACCCGATCAGCTGTTTATACATAGTAGTTTTTTTCCTACCTTTTGACTTTGCGCAACCCAGTTTGTTTGACAGTTGTTGTTGTCATTTTTATATTAGCAGTGTTGCTGTAGTCGCACTCACAAATTAGTATTATTTTTGACATTTAAGAGCGGAACAGCAACACTTGATTTTAGTCGCAAAAAAATTGATTTTTGACTGCTTCAAATATTTGATGTGCTTGCCCCCCCCCTGGATAAAATCCTGGCTACGCCCTTGGTCATAAAGTCATATGTCATATTAAAATATTCTACGGAAATAGTTATAAAAAACTTTTCCAAAGCCCTGTGAAGAAGTAAACAAAAACAGTTGATCAAATACCACGACCCAAAACATATCGTGCAGAGTTGTATTTATTTAGTACACAAACAGCATAGAATGCAACAACAAAATATTATGACGATATGACGTAATATGACAGGTTGTGAATCCCCTAAATATAATACAATGGCGCTATTATAACTCTGACGAGTTTTATGGCCTAGCTTCTCTCCCAATTCGAGGTGTGCTCCTTAACTATTGTTTTTCCTACTAATTGGGTGGACCTACAGTTTTATGCCGGCTCCGAACGGCGAATGAATTTTTTGTGAGAAGCTTTTTCATGGCAGAAATACACTCGGAGGGTATGCCGCCCACTGCCGAGAGGTGGCCGCTATTTATAAAACCCCAATTATTAAGTTTTAATCAATTAGAAAAAAAATTTGTTTGGTGTTTGTCCGGTCTGGGATTAGAACCCGAGACCTTTGGTATAGCAGGCGAGCACTCTACCCACTGCACCACAGCGGCCATATACATATATAAATATCCCTTATAACATTCATTTTACCCATTTCCTATCGGGCGTTCGAGTCATAGCGAACTCTCGAAATATCTTAGCTATAATACCATCATTCCACTCGTACGAGACAGGATCGAAGGAGCCGTATAACTGATTCATGGTTATGGATTTTGGATTCATTATGCCCATTTGTACATGTTGGAAGTAAGTGCTCTTGCTCGGTGCTTTTATTTTGAGGGCAGAAAGGACCTGAGCCAGGACTTGCAATGTCTTACTCTTGCCAGCTAATGGCTCACCGACCATCATAAAGCCATGACGAACAATTATCATTTCATAAGTTTGTATGATTTTTACGAGAAAACTTTCGGTCGGTTCGAGCACCATTTCCTCACAAATTCGTTTGAATTCCGTCTCAATTAAGCTGTAGTCGGTTTCGGATAATACCACGCCAGGAAATATATCTGATATAATACCCTCGAATAAAGGTATATCGAATGCCATAAATTTTGGTAGATTAACATCGAGAAGCGAGCGCAACAACAATATATCTTCCCAATCGTTTGGATATTTCTTTTTCAGATTACCACATGCTGAGAGCACGGTCTTCACAGCGCGCATCCCATAATCGTAATGGTTCTGCATTGACAATTGTTCCGAGCATAAACGATATGTTGTGACGATTTTTACTGCGAGCTTACGTGCATCCACAAAACCATAAGAGTACAGAGATATCTCACCAATCAATGCATAATCGGGCACCATCATGGCCACCGAACGGAAGAGAACCTTCAAATTATCGGGCAGCTCCGAACGGCCCGCATAACCGGGATTCATAGTAATACATACATAACATGCCGGATTAAGTGTGAGTTCGGTACCTTCGAATATGAATTTTGTAGCTTCGGCGCGTACAGCTTGTATGATGAGTAAAATCTGTTGGGCGACAACCGAGAGCACTTCCAACTCAATGCGGTTGAACTCATCAAAGCAAGCCCATGCGCCGCATGATGCTAAACCTTTAAAAAATTTACCCATCGCCTTGTAATCCAAACCATCTGAGCAATTAAACACCTTGCATTGTACGGCAAGCGCCTTGGCCAAATCTTTTGTGGTCTCTGTTTTCCCAGTACCGGCGGGACCTTCTGGAGCGCCATTTAAATGGAGTTGGTATGCACCGACCAAAGTGCGATAGCACCGATCGGTGAGTGGAGTGATGACCAAACGATCCGAATTACCCAAATATTCGTTAGCATATGGGACCGTGGCATTTATAATGCGAACCCAACTATCGCCATTTTCCCAATAATAACGTAATTGGGCCATCCATTGAAAATCGAATTCGCTTTGTATTTTCTGCCGTATCAAATCCCCGACCACATCCTTTGCATGCACATCAATGACAATAAGTGATTTGATTGTTATGCGATTCAAATTATTTATGTGGGTTGAGCGAATCAGGGCGACAATGTCATTAAGGTCACATGTGAGGCTATCGAAGAATTCAGTCATAGCATGAGCGTTTATAGCTGAACGTCGCAAATTCATATGGACTAAAGAAGCCCAATAGACTTGGGAAATGCACAATACTACCATTTGTGGCCAATATAGTACCCAATCGAAGCGTTTTACCATCGGATAGTGTCCGTGTGATTTTTCCATTTCATTTCGTACTGCCTTCAGCATTTTATCCTCAACACCAGCCAACCACTTCTCTACACTGCCACCCGCTGCTGCTGTCGAAACTGGATCCACAAAATTAACCTTCTCTTGATCAGAACTCATCATAGCAAGTACATTATTTTCCGCATCAAATTCAAGTAGATTGATACCTTCAAAACATTTGCTCAAATGTGGTTGCACGCGAAGTGGATCTTTTGTTTCGGATAAAATTTCCAACATTTCATCGTTCGATAAGAAGAAAAAACGCGGGAAGTATAGTCTCTTCTTTTCCAAATAATTACTTACACCCGTCGTAATATCTTCTAATAGCTCATTGGCCTTTATTAGCGATTCGAGTAAACCGGGTTGGGGTGCGGTCTCCATGACCAATGGCTGACGTAATACCATACCCATATTTCGGGTGAATGTTTGCTTGACAACCTGAAAGAGACGGCCCTCTTCGGGCATTTGTGCCACAATATCCTTCGAAGAGAAAATGGGTAATAGATATAAAAAATTCGATTGTACCTTGCCCCACTGGTCGAGGGTGGCGTTAACACGCATTATCTTGTCGTACCATGCCAGGACCTCGTCCTCGCATGGTTTCATAAATGCCGAACCGCGCATAGTTAGGGTTTTAAGTATGTGATCGTCTAGAAGAGTTTGTATATCGTCCAAATTTGAAAGTATCATTACACCTGTATCCTTGTATGGACCCGTCGGGAAAACACGTGAATCCCATTCCCGTATCATTACATGTAAGTTATTCTGCAATTGTAGTTCTTTGTTTGCGCCAATACTAATTATTTCGAATTGATCAAGTTTATTATCAAGATTCATATCAATGATTTTTTTAAGCGTTGTACCCGCATCGGGTGTTATGTCGAAACCAGCAATCCCAGACATTTCCTTCCAGTGACGTTTACGTAGCGCCGAGTTACACATAATGTTCACAATAAACACACCTGTGGTGAATTCCTTAATACTTTTGATCATTTTGGTGCACAGTCGTATTGGCACAGGATGTTTTTCAGGATCGGGATCTTCTGTTTGACCCTAGATATTATAGGAAAGTGAACTTTTGGTATGAAAGGATTACACTGCTCTACAGCCAAAAAATACTCTGAACGCGACCATCCTATTTATATGTAAAATCGGTCGCTGATTCCGAAAATCGGGCTCATTTTTAATTCTATGGGAAGGTTTTTGAGATATCGGCAATTTACCGTTATTTGGCCAATGGCTCCACTTAATCCTGTATACCTCTTTAACGCAGTGAGCTATCTTCCTTGGAGTGACACTCAACGAAAGAAAATTAAATTTCCTTTTCATCGCTGCTACAACATTTTTCTGTAACTCTTATAGTTTCTGAAATATTGACGATTCAATTTGAATTTTTTCGATTTTTTACGATTTTTTGAAGAAAAAATTGACTTTGTCAGGCAATATCTTTTAAACCAATGTCTTCACCTTCGGTTTTACTCCTTTACGTGAAGCTCCATTCTATTGGGAAAAAGATAAGCTATCAACGAAGAAAATCCATGGTAAAATAGAAAAGTTATAGGCGATCAAGTAAATACATCCAAGTCGCGCAATGCCTCTGCACGGGTATATTCTATGCATGTTATACCCGTAAATGGGCTTTTATCTACTGCGCTGCCAATGTGCTGCTACTGCAGATTGGTATAACATGCATAGAATATACCCGTGCAGAGGCATTGCGCGACTTGGATGTATTTACTTGATCGCCTATAACTTTTCCATTTTACCATGGATTTTCTTCGTTGATAGCTTATATTTTTCCCAATAGAATGGAGCTTCATGTAAAGGAGTAAAACCGAAGGTGAAGACATTGGTTTAAAAGATATTGCCTGACAAATTCAATTTTTTCTTCAAAAAATCGTAAAAAATCGAAAAAATTCAAATTGAATCGTCAATATTTCAGAAACTATAAGAGTTACAGAAAAATATTATAGCAGCGATGAAAAGGAAATTTAATTTTCTTTCGTTGAGTGTCACTCCAAGGAAGATAGCTCACTGCGTTAAAAAGGTATACAGGATTAAGTGGAGCCAGTGGCCAAATAACGGTAAATTGCCGATATCTCAAAAACCTTCCCATAGAATTAAAAATGAGCCCGATTTTCGGAATCAGCGACCGATTTTACATATAGATAGGATGGTCACGTCCAAAGTACAGACAAAAAATTTCATTTTGTGATCCAGTGTTATTTTTACATAAAACATTCCGCTGTTGTATTCGATCATTGTGAAGTAGGCGCCTTTTCCGCGACATTTATAGACGTGCATGACCGACTTTTTTTACTACTTACCCGGAACATACATATAGGATTCTCGATTTGATCTTGTTTGATTTTAACGCGATAGTATTTTTGATTTTTCTGGAACTCCTTCAAAAAATTATCTGTTGTTTCTTCCACGAATTTTGGCTCCAAATACTCAAAGGGTCCATATATCCAAACATTTAAGTAGCGCATCCAATCAATGCAATATCTGATGGGATATAGTCAAACAATAACTTTTATTTCTGATATACATACATACGTATGAAGGACATATCTATAAAATATTCCTCAAGGACCCTGAAGGAACGATGGGGACAATTGTCTTAAAATTATAGCCCCAGGTATAGTTGCATAGTAAGTAGACCAAAGCGAGTTCAAAAAATGAATGAAATCTATTGCTAAGCAGGTAAGTTGTCTCGAAAATGGTCCAAATTTAATGCACATTGTGCATTGTTTATAGAAAATGATTAAAAAAGTTACTGAAAACGACCCAAAAAAGATTCGAAAATTACTACATACACCATGGCGTCAACTGGATTTTAGAAAGGGGAAGTTGGATTTTAGAAATGTCAATTGAATTTTAGAAAGAGGAAATTGGATTTTAGAAATGTTAATTGGATTTTAGAAAGGGGAAATTGGATTTTAGAAATGTCAATTGGATTTTAGAAAGGGGAAATTGAATTTTAGAAATGTCAGTTGGATTTTAGAAAAGGAAAATTGGACTTTAGAAACCGTAAATTGGATTTTCGAAAATTTATATAATTACGTATATCTACATTATACTTTCATACGCAATAAAGAATTTCTATTCGAAAAATTCTGTGTAAAATTTATTTTATACGCACATTCTGAAATCCAATTCACGCTTTCGAATATCCAAATGACATTTCTAAAATCCAATTTCCCCTTTCTAAAATCCAACTGACATTCCTAAAATCCAATTTCCCCTTTCTAAAATCCAATTGGCATTTCTAAAATCCAATTTCCCCTTTCTAAAATCCAATTGACATTTCTAAAATCCAATCCTCTCTTTCTAAAATCCAATTGTCTTTTCTAAAATCCAGTTAACGCTTTCTAAAATCCATCTGGAAATGGTGTAGAAAAACGATTGAAAAATTACCTACAAAAGATTGGAAAGCCAATCGAAAATTATCAGAAAAACGAAGAAAAATTACCCCAAAAAATTCAAAAACGACCAAAATAAGATTCAAAATCAAAATAAATAAAATCGAAAGGGACTCGAAAATGATTAAAATAAGACTCGAAAACGACACCCTAAGAAGAGTTTGACGTAAGGTACCATTTTCTACCGATGAAAGACTCTTTTACTCGTATGATCAGAAAATGAGCGCATTTTCCATTATTTTAAACGCGCATAGGAATCGAAAAAGACTGGAATATGATAAAAAAAAAAATTCATAAAATGCGGGTAGCCAGTAGGAAATCGAAGGTGGAAACTCACTCAGTATATTGCCATGACCCCATCATTAAAAATACAAAAGTATGGAATAAGACACTTGTATTTGTCATATACAACCTTTTTTAAATATTATCGTAAGGAACATTTATTCAAATACGCTCATAAAACATTGAGAGTGAATTATCGTAAGGGACAAAATTATGATTTTTTCGCAAACTGCAAATTTTTTCACTACTTTTTCGGATTGCTTCTGAAGCGCTCGGAGTGCTCCGAAAAAACAACTAAGCGCTGCTCTCACTGCCAATAGCGATGAATTTAACATTGGCATGTCAATGCCATGAAGCACTTCCCTCTCGCTTCCATAAATGCGCTTTAGAAGCGTTTCGTTCTACAGTTAATTTTGTTTTCAAAAATTCGAAGTGATTCCAATTTCCTTCTTAAAGAGCTACAAAAGAGCGCATTCAAACCAGCACTTAAGATATGAAATGGAAGCGCTTCAAATTCTTATCTCCTAGGAAGCGCATCCTCATTTCCGATTGGGTATGTATTTATGCATGTTTTATACATACATATCTGTGGTCTCCTGCAATAGCTGGTTAAGTCTAATTTCTGTACACCCCGCATACCTATAACTTATTTCAATCAAAAGGTATTAATAACAAGTAAGGAAGCCTAAGTTCGAATGGAATCGAACATCAGCTGTATGCTTTCATTGTTTGTTTGCGTTTGTTCGATATAGGGTGTATTTTATATGAAACGAGTGCTGCATAAACAGGGCACAGCCACGCCCATTTTCAAAATTTGTGTCAATCATCCAAATAAGCATATAAATATTATTGTTAGTGCAAAATTGCATCCCTCTATGACTTTTAGTTACAAAGACTTCACGTTACAAATTCCAAAAGGGTGTTCCAGAAATATCTTTGTTAAAAAGTAGGAGTGGTCATAAACCGATTTCAATAAATTTTTGCGTGTCTATTAACACATCTTATAAAAGTGTATAAACCAAGTTTCGTCATAATATCTCAATTATTTGTCGAGTTATGGGCTCCTAGATTCCTTTGTATAAAAAGAGGCGGTGCCACGCCCATTTTCCAAACTCTTTCTATTTTTTGTTTCCGGTCTATTGTAGAACTCATGTCACAAAATTTCAATGAATTATCTTTATATTTCACAGAGATATCGCTTAAAATGGTTTTATTAGGTCACTTTATAATACCCATATATAAAAGTGGGCGTGGTCGTCAACCGATTTTGGTACTTTTTCGTCCACACATTTGGCCAAGTAAATATATCACGTGTACCAAATTTCATCGATATATCTTTAACGGTTTCTGAGTTATGGCTTATAAAACTTTCAATATTTGCCCCTTAATAAGTGGGCGTGGCACCGCCCATTTTCCAAAATTTTTGTATTTTTTGTTTTATGTCCATAGTTGGACTCCTGCCACAAAATTTCAGTGATAGATCTTTATATTTGACAGAGATATCGCTTAAAATGGTTTTATTAGGTCACTTTATAATACCCATATATAAAAGTGGGCGTGGCCGTCATCCGATTTCGATAATTTTTCGTCAAAACATTTGTCTAGGTAAGCAAACTACGCATACCAAATTTCATCGATATATCTTCAACGGTTTCTGAGTTATGACATATAAAACTTTCAATGTTTGACCCTTAATAAGTGGGCGTGGCACCGCCCATTTTCCAAAACTTCATCAAATTTCTTCATAAGGGCCTGAGCTCAATATGTGGGTAAAATTTTATCACTCTAGCTATATTAGTGGCTGAGATACCAAATTTCTGATTTTTTCTATATAGGAAAAGTGGGCGTGGTCATGGTCCGATTTCGCCCATTTTCAATACCAACCGTCCCAGTCTCGATACCAACTTGCATTTCAAATTTCATCAAAATATCTCAATTTTTACGCGAGTTAGAGTGCGTACGGACGGACGGACGGACGGACGGACGGACATGGCTCAATCGATTTCTCTTTTCACCCTGATCATTTTGATATATATAAGTCCATATCTATCTCGGTTATTTCATTCTGTTACAATCCACCGTTATGTGATTAAAACTATTATACTCTGTGTACTAGTACAGCTGAGTATAAAAACATTTAGAGCCTATGCACACTTGCGACTCAATCGATTTAGTCGAATTGGGCTGTTGTATGCAAATCCAACTGTTTCAGTTGTTCGACTAAGGGTATGTTCAGAAACGCAACATCGGCAGTAATTATTTTTTTGATGATTGTGATGAGCGACGCTTCATGCAAAATTTACGTTTATGAACGCTCTGCTTGTACTACAAAATCAGGTTGCGCTTCAAACTGAGTTTCTGAACAAAGTAGCCATGGGTAATGGCGCAATTTTTTTGGCGCTGATACAATAACTCCAGCGCCACTCATGGCACCAACTCACGGTACTGGCCCAATAACACCTTTAGCGCAATTGTCATGGAATAATCGATAAATACCATTTTTTCGCTTGTTACTGTTCACCATCCCCGTTTCATTTCCTTTGGCGCAATTCTGCTTACATTTACGAGGGCACAATTAATTTAAATTTTCATAATCATTTGGAAACATATTCCGTATATTTGTGAAAATATGCTGGCAATTAGTCACTTAGATCACTATCAAGCATACATAATTGTGACGGTGTCATACGTATACATATACTACGGTGCTGTTATTGGCGTTGTGGTTGCGCCATTTTACACTAGCTCTATATTGGTGCTGGTGTTAGCGCACGAAATTGAGTCGGTTTTATATTACAAAATTGAGTTGGCGCAATATTGAGTTGGCGCTATATTGAGTTGGCGCATTTCCCAAATCGGAGTTAGCGCAATAACGCCAGGCCCTACAGGAATCGCTGATTTTTTCTACTAACACACTCACACTCTAAATCTCAGTGCTGATCAGGTGATGACCAAAATACTGACAATCTCTGATTTTTTTTACTAACAAACTCACACTCTAAATGTCAGTGCTGATTACGTACTGACGAAAACTGTGACATTCTGTAGATTGTGAGACAGAAATATTTGAGTTCATTATTATTTTACCTGTGTAAGAATAGTTTATCCCACATTAATTAATTGTCAGCACTGACTGCCTGATGAAGCAGAAATGATAGCAGTACCGTTAGCTCTTTGAAATTCCAAAAAAAATCAAACTGACGCTGAGGAAAAATTTAAAAGCGCTACATTTTTGCTAATTATACCTATCAAAAAATCAAAAAGATAAGTATAAAAACCGACACTTTAAATAAAAAAAAATAACATATATATTATTACACAAGAGTTCAAACGAATCGTTTAATTTCGACGACTGGATCGAGGAAGACGCTCAACCTGAAATTGGTAAGTGAAAAACAACTTATAATAAAATTTTCTCTTACAGATAGCACTATTAACAGATCATTTCATTATTATAGCTCCTCAATCTATTAAAAGACGGAGATCTAACGTTACTGGTTTTAATGACCCTCATAAATATCAATCCGGGGTGAATGGAAAGCAACTTCAACATAATAATAATATAATACAATGGCGCTATTATAACTCTGACGAGTTTTATGGCCGAGCTTCTCTCCCAATTCGAGGTGTGCTCCTTTTTGTTTTTCCTACTAATTGGGTGGACCTACAGTTTTATGCCGGCTCCGAACGGCGAATGCATTTTTTGTGAGAAGCTTTTTCATGGCAGAAATACTCTCGGAGGGTATGCCGCCCACTGCCGAGAGGTGACCGCTGCTCTTAAAAAAATCCAATAATTGGATTTTTACTAATTAGAAAAATTTGTTTGGCTCGGACCGTGGTTTGAACCCGAGACCTCTGGCATAGCAGGCGAGCACTCTACCCACTGCACCACAGCGGCCACAAGCAACTTCAACAGTCCGTGGTAATGTAACCACAGCAATCTTTTGCGATCCAACAACAACAGCAATCTCAGCAATCTGTGGCGGTTCCACAACAACAGCAACCAAAGCAATCTGTGGCGATTCCACAACAACAGCAACCACAGCATCCTATGGCGCTGCAACAGCAACAATCTCAGCAATCTGTGGCGGTTCCACAACAACAGCAACCAAAGCAATCTGTGGCGATTCCACAACAACAGCAACCACAGCATCCTATGGCGCTGCAACAACAGCAATCTGTGGCGGTTCCACAACAACAGCAACCAAAGCAATCTGTGGCGATTCCACAACAACAGCAACCACAGCATCCTATGGCGCTGCAACAGCAACAATCTCAGCAATATGTGGCGATCCCACAACAGCTGGGGAGCTTGACACTGATTGATCCTATATTGCGAGGTACTATTTGCCACTTTTTTTTCGATATATGTACATAAGTAGCTTTTAAAAGTAACTTTATTTTTAATGTAAAATAAGTACTTAAATATTAATTTTTTTTTCCATATATTTTTTATTGTGTCATTCTTAAAGAATATGACAATTTTTATGAAATCCAAACCTAAAATGTGTATAGGTTATTCGTTGTCACTGCCTCAAATAACATTCAGAATAAAATAAACTTTATTTAATGTAAAATAAATACTTAAATATGAATACTTAATAATAAATAAATATTTTCGCAGTATTAAACAAAAACAGCAATGTATTATTTTTGGCAATTGTCAGTCGTGATAAGTTTATGATCAGTACTGACAAATTTTCCCAAACAATCACTGATGATAATATAACAGTCAGCACTGATCCAAAAAATAGCATGAGAGTGAGCAGTACAGGTGTATACTTGATTATAAATTTGTTAGAGGGAGATAAAAACTCACACGTACACAATTCTTGATCATTTTTGTGCTAACCGCCTTAAGAAAATGATAGAAACTTTGTACTGAGCGCTGATAGTTAAACTGTCAGCACTGATCATCAGATGATCAATCAAATGACTATCAGTGTTCCGGTAGGGAGGGTTGGTGTTAGCGCAATTGCGCCGCGCAGCGCAGTGTTACCCATGCCTAGAACAAAGCCTAATTGAATGTAGTGTGAATGCTTCCATACATTCCCATGCAAATCAAAGCCCGACTAAATCGATTGAGTCGCAAGTGTGTATAGGCTCTTAGGCTTAACTTACAATAGAAGTATACTAAACTTGCCATAACAGCCAAAATACGTATGTACATATATGTATGTACATATCTTAATCTTAACATTGTGGATGGTTCATCGATTTTGCATTCATAGTTTTTAGTCGATTTTTATGATTTTTTAAGAAACGCCTTCGAATATAAAAATCAATTTATATCGAAATCATATTTTAAGTTATTGCAAATTGCCACAGATATCGCACACTAAATCAAAAAGCGTCACAACTCAAAATTTTTCGAAATCGGGTTTCTTCCATAAATTGGTACACAGAATATATCTCTAGCGGCTGCCAAAAAATCTTTTCCATCAGTCTTTTTTAAGTGAGAATTAACTATTATACGTAGCGTTTTCCCATATCATTACCTATAAAAATTAAAAAGTTTTTTGCCTCTCCTGAAAATTTTTGAATTTTGAGTTGTAACGCTTTTTGATTTAGTGTGCGATATGTGCGCATGCCGCAAATTTTTTTAGAAGAAGGCTCAACCGAAATACCAACCAATTTAAAAAGAGGAATGTTAAAGGGGGGATGTCTTATTCGAGATTTGGAAAAGCGCTTAAGCGCTTTCGTTTAAAATTTTTTTTTAAACTTACTTCATCAATTCAGCAAATGGATATATGAAGCCCTTCATCACCTCCAGCTTCGGATATTGCGTAAGAGACATTTTAAAAAGTTTCTCTTCTTTGTTAATCCATTTAACGTAATCGTCGAAAGTGCTTAGCTGGCCAATGAAATTTTGCAAGAGTATATAATTATGTCGAAATTGTTCCGGTTCGCTCATATCATCAATTATCGACAGATTCGGTAACATTGCATCAATGTCCTCATTCAACTTCTTAATCACATCCTGCAAATGTTCCTCAAACAAGAATTTATACTGCTCTTGTTGTGAAGCATTATAATCACAAATTTCATTAATGACTTGCAGCCAATTAATAGTGCGTATGGTTAAATCGAAATGGTACGCGTCCATTTCGGTTAATTCGACCAAATTTGTACCGACTTGCAGACAATATTGTATACGATCGCGTAATTCGAAAATTAGCTCTTTCTTTACATGTATCATGTATTCACCATTTTGAAGTAGTTCTTCCGTTGATCTGGGTATAGTCAGCGCTTTAGTTTTGATATCTTCGAAATCGGAACAAATTTCCTCTTCGGCCTTAATGTGCTCATTAACTATATGCTCGGTAATACGTTCTATTAAATTATTAGTAATATGATGTAGCGCCATGAGGGCGGCCTTATTATATATAACGGCCATTTCGAAATAGTCATTCTCCGGCTCACTTTGTAACATATGCATGAATTCGTAATAGGTGCGAATGCGTTTAAAGTATTCTTCGAATTCGCGCGATTCACTTAAAAATACTTCGAGATCATCACGTACATCCGGCGCATACAATTTATAATACTTATTTCGATAGCTTTCAATATAATTATTTATTGGCTCGTATGTATGCATTAGCGCTTTGCGGCATTTCCTTTTGAATTCGTTTATCCACTTGTCATTCATGGAAATTCGTAGAAAATCGGCTGCACTATTAACCAGTGTTGAATCGATTTGTGGCTCTATTGATTCTATGTTAGTGGCCACTGCAGAGACCGCATCTACTAAACCATCATACATATCGAATATTACCTCCAAACTGGGATCCAAATCCAAAGAGTTATCATCTTCATTGAATATTAAATTGATTTTTAGCATTGGAATTTTGCGTTGCAAACTAACCACACGTAGGAACTCATCTAACGTATTTATTTTCAGTTCATTTATTTGTCGATTTATCAGAGCTTCAAGGCATTTAAACATTTTCCCTTGCAAACAATTCGGTACGTTTCGTTTCCGATAATATCGACGAATTATCGATACAATTTTGGGATACCACGTCCAGCGTAGGAAATTATTAACCTCTGCCAAGGAACCCTCCACATATTTTAAGAAAGACTTATAATACATTGCCTCTCGACCGCCCAGTCCTATTAGCGCCTGTAAGTGACTGGAACTGAGTGTTACGGCATCTAATGCCACTAGTGTTTTTGGGAACTCCAACTCGGATGTACTTAAAACAACACGCACCTGTGGATAGACAATAAGTAATCTTCGATGCAACTTTCGTTTGTTTTCTAAAAATGTATGATAATTTTCGGTAC
Source organism: Urophora cardui (assembly GCA_960531455.1). Taxonomy (NCBI): domain Eukaryota; kingdom Metazoa; phylum Arthropoda; class Insecta; order Diptera; family Tephritidae; genus Urophora; species Urophora cardui. Next base: position 6,917,195 of record OY482673.1, read on the forward strand.
GTCCAGGATATTTGTAACGCAAATCTTTGCGTGGTAACTGAAATTTTTGCGGATCCTCATCCTCGAATTCTGGATGCACCAGTATACAATTCCAACTATAAATCTTCATTAGGCGATCAAACTCATTGTGTACATCCTTCATGTAATTCACCACCAATTCGGGATACTTGACCTTCAAATGTTTCGGTGCATAGCCGAGAATTTTCTTTTCTGTTTTTTGCAACATTTTTGGCACTTCGATTTTACGCACTTCGCGCCTCAAATTATCGATGTAATCCTTTACGGGAAGCGGTCTTATTTCCGGCTCCGGTGGTAGAGGCTTGCGACTCAAATTGACCTTTTCGACGGCGGCGCGATATTTCAAAAACATAGCATGTCGCTGACGTTTCACATCGGCAAGTCGAAATTTGAGTAGCGGATTTTTCATGTATCCCTCATTGTCGTATTTTTTTAGATCCGATGGGGGTTTGTGCATACGCTCCAATTTTTTGGTAAACATTTTTCTGTGGGATGCAAATGTATGTACATATGTACTAAGTATCTATGTACGTAGCGCAGTCAAAATTGAAAATTGAATTGATAGGTATATATGTATATGTATGTACATATGTGAGAAAAATAAAAATATGAAAATAGTTCCAAACTATGTATATACTTTGACAAGTGATAATTGCTCCCGAGTCCGAAAATTTGTTTGGAAACAATACATACATATGTATGTTAAGTTGCCAGGAGAATGATTCGTGAAAAGGTGGTGGGAACATACCTACATATGTACATATGTATGTAGATACCCTGCAAAACAACTATGTATGTATTTTTATACTATAACCCTGTAAAAATCATGCATTTTGTGGTAGGTAGGAGTACTTTCAAAGTGATCATAAACCTAGACCCAAGCGAGCGACTCGTATATCTGCATCGACTCGTAGTTAGCCGAACATTGCTACGAAAACCGAATGTATGTATATATCGCGATAACGACGAAGCAAGTGCGTACATTTGTATGGATGTATTAGGGATTCCAATCCCGGGATCCCGGGATCCCGCCCTTTTTGACTCCCCGGAAATCCCGGGATTACTAGAATTTCATCCCGGGATTTTCGGGATAAAATAAAGAGAGAATATTCCCCTATTACAGCAAAGAAAAATTGTATTTTATATAATTTTTATTGGTCTCAGATATATATACTAATGTTGCATTATTACATAGCAGCATTATCAACATATGCCCTGTGACCTATGAAAATGGTGCATTTTTCATGTGATAAATGAAACAGAAATAATGCAACCCTTTTGTGCTAAGAACAGAAAATGTTGCGCCTTAGTCGGGCCAGTTTTACATTTTGTCTATAGAACAAACAGCCCTAAAAAATGTGTGGAATCTTTGTGGAAGAGAATAAAAAAACTTGACAGTATGAAGAAAATGCAGAATAAGTTTGACATTTTTGCCAGAATAAAAAAAGCAAAGTAAGGATTAATATTTTTGATTTAATAACACTACAAATAATTTAAAAAAAATACCAAGAAATTCAGGTTTGGGGGAGAATAGATATGGGCCTGCTGAGCTCGGAACTATTTTTTTTTTTTTTTTAATTTTTTGGCTGTGTGCCAATCGGTAACATTTTTCTGTATGGGAAAATAAGGTAGAAAATTTTACCATGTTGAGAAAAAAAACCAATTTTACTGTGCCAAACGGAAGAGAAAATTTTGACAGTTACAAAGATAAACTTTTGGGCGAAAACGAACAACGATACAATTTGAAAACGTAAAATTAATATAATTGTTGATGGCGATATTGATGGAAGCAGAAGAAATGTATTCATGTCGTGATCTGATGTTATTTTGTTTTTAAATATTTGTGTTACTTGTACATGTATGTAATTACAAATGTCAAAATTTTACCTAGCCCATTGAGCTAGGTAAAATTCTGACGCTAGAATTCACCACGAATACTGCCAAAATTTTACTCCCTTATTTCAAAATTTCATTTTTTCTACCAATTGGCACACAGCCTTTGTATGGTTAGGTTTTTTTGGTTATCACTACATTGAAAAATTATTTTCGCGGGAGTCACAAATGGGATAATCACAAGCAGTACAGTACCTCGTTCGAAAGAAAATTAAAATTGTCGATGTACAACTTGTAGTAATTGGACATTACCTCGCTGGTCGAAATCAAAATGTTATTAACTACTTGCGATATTTGAAAAAAATTTGATTTTAAAATTTAGTTTTTGTAGGAAGTTGTAAAATTCAGGAAAGTTTTATTCTTTTAAAAATTAGCCTGCTTAATTGTGGTTATCGCATTTGTGATTTCCGAAAATAATTTTTGAGTGAAGTGATAACCAAAGAAACACCAAATTACCGTTATCTCAAAACGTAACCATACAAAACATTAAAAAAAAAAATAGTTTTGAGCTCAGCAGTCCCATACCTATCCTCCCCCATACCTGAATTTTTAGATATTTTTTGGCTATAAACTAGTGTAGTTAAATTTTTTTTGTTGTGAAATACGCGTTGTAAGGAAACGTACGTTAGGTATTTTTAAAATCGTTAGAATTCTTGTGGTAAAATTCATTTGATAATTTCTATTTCCTGATTTTTGGCCATTTATTTCTAAAAGGTTTTTGCAATTTCCTCCCAAGAAAAGTAAATAATGGAAGAAAATGCAAAAAAATTTCAAAAATAAAATTAGTAAAAACCAGGAAAAAGTTTAATTTTATTTGAGAATTTCACATTACGTACTAAAATAAAATACGCAGTTGTATACTCGGAATTTATCTCAAAATTTCTGCATCCGATTTTTAATTTTTTTCCGAATGTTGTATTAATTTTCAGTATTTTCCGGCAAGCTTGGACATATTCGCTTAAACGAAGTACGTCATTAAATTCTAAAAATTTGTATTGGAAATTATCAAATGATCACAAGCTTTATTATTAATATCCTAGAAGTACCAACTGTAAAGGCAAATGTTTTGTATGTAATTTTCTTTGTTGGTTGCGTTTTTTAAAGTAACTCTTATTATTAAATAATACGCATGATTTTACGTTCCTATTTTATTTTGTTACTAATTAAATAATAAAAATGGCAATAAAAATCTATTTTTTCTTTGCACTTTAAAGTTGTAGCGTTCCTCGAAATATATATTTACTTTTTTCAACCCCAAAATGTGGGAAAATAATTAAGGTCCAAATCCCGGGACAAATCCCGGGATCCGGGTATAAAAACAAATCTCGAAAATCCCGGGATCGTAAAAATCGGAAAAATTGTAATCCCTAGTATGTATGTACATACACCCAGAAAAAAGATCGTGTGAAATCAACCAAAAATCAACAAATTGTGCGGCTAATTTTTTTCAACACGATGCTTAATGTATGCCATCCTGTAAATGTGTAAATTTAACATTACTGTCAAGTGTTAGTTTAACAGGATGATAACTGTTGAATCAACACTAAAAGTATTGACTTTTCCTGTAGATTTTACAATTTTAACTAGTTAAATTAACACGAAATGATCGTGTTGAATTAACAATAACATCTTTTTAATTTTATCTTAAATTTATTGTTGAATTAACTAGAAAGTTTTTTTTGATTTTACAATTTATTTTTATAAATAAAAAAACAATATAATAATAATATAAAATAAAATATATAATCATCAGATCAATAAACAGCTGCTTCGCTATCGCTCGATATGGGCCGTCCACAAAACCACTTACATATTCGATATAAATAATGTTACAATTTAAAATTTGCAGGGACCGTAACGATTATTTTATGGTAAAAAAAATTTTTTTAACAAAAAATAAAAACCAGAAAATAATGAAGTACATATTAAAAATAAATTTTTTTTATATGTATATGTATGTAGGTATGTAGGTGAATTGAAAAAAAAAAAAATAAAGCATGAATAACGAGTATTCATAAACATTGATGTGTAAACAGTTCCGAAGTTGGATTTTATTTCCCTATATAAAAAAAACACAAAAATAATAAAAAAATTTTTTTCTATTAGGTACCTACTCAGTTATTTTTTTTTGTTGTACCCTGAGTTTTTATTTATTATTTGAAATAAAAAATAAGTTTCCGAATAATTTATCTGAATAAAAATTTTAAAAATAAATTTTTATTCGAATAATTATCTAAATAAAAATTTATTCGAATAATGCACAAGTCTGCTACATACATATATACATATGTGAAATTAAATGTTGCTATTTGTCTGAGCAAGACCTAGGAAAATTTTAGTTGACTAATTAGGTTTCTCGATCCCTCATTGTTTTTTTCATTTGTCTTTCTAAAGTTATTTTTCAATTTTTTTTTAAATAAAAAAAAAAAAAATTACTGGTCGCCTTTGACAGCAACAGGAATTGAACCGCGATCGATAGATTCAAAATATCACACATTACCACTGGACCATTGCGCTACTTGCGAGTCCCATGTCAACTACTACTACACTTAAATTTTATTTGTACCAACTGGATTTTGCGCATAATCAAAACAAAATTAGCGTTAACTGCGAAATGTCATAAGAATTTTGTAAGAAAAAGGCGACAAGGGGAAATCGCCGTAACTCTTCATAATTTCCTGACTTTGGTCCTTCTCTGGTTTTATAAGTTCTCTGGTGAAGCTGGACCCCCTCAACGGATCGAAAATTCAAAATGCAAAAATGAATGCTAGATTTATGTGCTAATTTCGCCCAGCACCAAAATTTTATTTTTTTTTTTTATTAAAAAAAATTTAATTTGTGGTAAATTTATAAAAAATTAAATAAGAATTTTTTTTTGTTTTTTTTGTTTACTTTTTAAGACTTTTTTTGAACTCTGCTTTTCATAAAAAAAAAAATATTTTTGTTTAGTTTTTCGACTAAAAAATAAGTTATTTTTTGTTTTATTTTTTGCTCAGAGAATAACACCATCCAAGGATGGGGAAGTAACTATAAGCTTCCTCCCCACCTTATGAAAATACACGGAAATAAAGTGGAAGTAAATTCCTATTCGAGTACATATAATATACACAAATTTTGACTTGAAAGTAAAGGCGGCAAACTTTCGATGCGATGTCGTGAATGGGCCTAAACAATTGTCGTTTTCGATTCGCCATCACACAAGCGAGGTCGGATCGAACAAAAATGTTTGAACCCATAATGAGTAGTAGCCATACTCGCTAACTGGTCGATAAAAATTTCCCTCTGCTCGCTATCATTCACATATAAATTTGACAGAAGGAAATTTATAGCCAGCAGAGAAATTGTGAATCGAAAGCGGCTAATATTTCTCCTAATTAAAAACAAAACTGGTAGTTTCTTATTTAAATTTATATTTTATTTGATTTATGTAATCAGCAACCTTCAGAAAAAATTAATTTTTTTATTCATATATCATATATATTAAGCTTTAAACCAGGGCTGCTCAACGCTCTTGTATTGAAAGTACAAAGCTCAATACATCTACAAATTTTGTATATGCACTGAAAAATTTTTTTGCTCATTTAAATTTTTTTATGAATTCCAATAAAATATTATTTTAGAATTTATTTTCAAATGGTAGTATCACATACATACAAATTTTTTTATTTTTTATATGAAAATTTTTTGAATACTAATTTTTTACAGTGCTTTAATTTTTTGAATTTTTTTTCATTACACATTTGTTATTGTAAATTTCGATTTCTTACGGCAGTGCTCGAGCTCCTATACAAAGTGCCTTTGCTCTGCACATTCAATATGAATCATAGGCACATACATATAAAATTTTTTTTATATCTCAGTGCTTATGGCAGTGCAAAGAAAATTTTATTTTCATATTTGAAGTGAAAATATGTATCTGTGCCTATGATTCGGTACAAAACAAAAACAATTGTGCTTTGAGTGCCTATGAGGTGAGCAGCCCTGCTTTAAACTATTTGTAAAATTAAATTTCTATTTGTATGTTTTTTTATTATCAGAAATGTTTAGTCAATATATGTTGTTGTAAGAAAAGGATAACAGGAGAAAGGTGGGATATGGGAAGTTGTATTAACTAGAAGCATTCGATTTCCTTTCTGTTGTAGGTACATGTTATCTCTCGAATTGCAGCACATACTCTCTCAACGGTCCGGGAAAATTGAGCCGATTCACATTCTGTGCCAGCTTACGATTAACAGCTTCATAGATAGCAATGCGAGCCATTTGTTTGAGGCTGCGGGGCTTACGATATAACGATGATATTAACGATATTAATTGTTCGGTCTTTTTGCTTGGCACTTGAGCTACATAAAAGTTGTGCAACGATTTAAGGCAATTATATAACGGTCCATGTTGCATTGTAAAAAAATATAAATATATAATGCGTGTAAATGTCAGCTCTGGATCATTAAGAATAAATTCTTTTTTTGTTAATAAAATTATATAATAAAATAGCAGGTATCGCGAGTGTGTACGAAATGAATTGCGAATTTGTGAATTTTCACCACCATTGCTGTTGCTGGCGCCATTACCACACAACGCCTCACCAAAGCTAGCAATCTCGCTGGAGAATATAGCGCTCCCTGTTGTCGCTTGACTGCTGAGCACAATATTCGGATCAGCCCCAAATTGTATGAGTGTTAATGTTAGCTCATAGATGCATTGCATATCAGAGCAATTGCGTACATTTTGTACCATATCGCAGACGGCTTGCAAAATGTGCGGATATGTTTGATTGCAGTCGAGTCCATGTTGTAATAGCAATAATAAAATGTTTTTTATAAAATCGAAATTTGTTCGTTTTTGTGCATCGCAATAAAGCGTAAAGTTTTCACTAACGGTAAATACTAAAACATGTAACGGCGTTAAATTTGAGCGATACGAACAATTTGGATTGGCGCCATGTTGCAAAAGGATGCGTATACAATTCAAGTAGCAAACCTTAAACATACAAACATAAGAATGAAACATAATACATATAAACAAAATTTGAGATATCAAGAAATTCGTATATAACAATGTGCAACAAACGTTTTGGTGCGCTAGATCTGCTAGGGCAGACAGGGGGCTGAGAAGCTTTTAATGGCTTTCAGTCGCAATAATTGCTAACAATGTATGACACTACTGAATGTCCTGCCAAATAGTTTTCCTTTCTCGCCGCCCAATCATTTTTACAAACAAACCAAGTTTAACCCAGCCACTTAAACAAAATATTATCGATATTAAATTTGAATATACCTAATAAAATATGGATATTTCGTTGACAGTAACCGTACCGAAATTGTTGCACAGTGTTTTTACAATATTTATAAAATAAAACACCTTCATTGAATGTGTAAAATGATGCAATTGATCCTTATTGATTAACGGTACGAGCAATACCATTATTGGTACGGAACCGTCACGTCCAACAATATTTGGATCGCCATCTTCTTTAATCAACATGTTCAGCAATTCGAAGCATACTTCCCAATCACGCACATGCCGAAAAACACAAGCCAGTGCACTATTGCCAGTTTGATTTATTGAATTTTTGGCACCGTTTTGTAATAAAAATCGTACAAGATGCAGCACATCCCATTTGCTCCACTTATCATAGCCATAGCTTTAAAATGTGAAAATTAAATTGTTAGCAATTATTATACATAAATATGTACATATGTATTATTAATAAATACTCACCGTGCTTCCTCTAGAGCATAGCGTACGATGAGTGCATGCAATGGCGTATTGCCCAGAGAGTCGGGTTCATTAATGAGCTCCTTACATCCTCGTTCCAGCAAAATACGTAAAGTACTTAAGGTATCCTCAGCAGATTTTCGCGCCGCGAAAATAACTGAAACATTGGAATTCGATAAAACGGATTAAAGACGAAGAGAACGAGCCTATTTCAGCGATAAATCATAACTTTGCATATTTCAAGGGAATTGTCATGTTTCTGCATATTTTCGCAATTAAGGCATATTGTGTGATATAATTAACTCATTAAAACTAATTTACTATCAAAGCAATTTGGCGGTATTCAGCATATTGAGATACACTACTCGACAAATTTTGATCAACTTTAACCACCAAAAATGAAATAATACTTTTCTAAAGCGAAATTTTACGCTGATCTCCGTTTTTTTTGTGGCAGACCCAGTTTTTGAGATATCGGTAAAAATGAAGAAAAAGCCATATATGCAAGACATTGCATCACATAAGTGCATCAAAAAGTTTTATTAGACATCGTGGCAATTTGACATCTAGGAAGATCTGGTAGAGGGAGCCCCAGCAAACATTTTTTGCCATCACACTCAAAAATTGGTCAAGTAGTTTGGTTACAATGGCAAAAACAATGAAAAAAATTGGAAAAAAAATCGAATTTTTTTAAAGAAATTTCAGATTCGACTGTCCTAAAATCAGAAAAATTATATGGGGGACAAAATAGTCTAAGATACGACAGAACAAATGTATCCCCTCATCTGTTATTTACCAATGGACAGTGGTAACTGACAGTTCCTTAGCATATTAACACATCGCACATGGGTTGCCTAGCTAAAACGCGTACGAAAGGTACTAAATATTTAAAACAAAAACTAAAATTTTTAGGTATACTCCCCTTTTCTGTTATTTAAAAAAACGATACACCAGACGATAGAGGGCAATTAGGAGAGTCCAAAAAACATGGGTTGCCTATCAAAATCTGGGGCAAACTAGTGGGTTGCCACCTTTGAAAAGTGCAAAAAAATAGGTTATCTCCCCTTTTCTGTTATTTAAAAAAACGATACACCAGACGAAAGAGGGCAATGAGGAGAGTCCAAAAAACATGGGTTGCCTATCAAAATCTGGGGCAAACTGGAGGGTTGCCAGCTTTGAAAAGTGCAAAAAAATAGGTTATCTCCCCTTTTCTGTTATTTAAAAAAACGATACACCAGACGAAAGAGGGCAATTAGGAGAGTCCAAAAAACATGGGTTGCCTATCAAAATCTGGGGCAAACTGGAGGGTTGCCAGCTTTGAAAAGTGCAAAAAAATAGGTTATCTCCCATTTTCTGTTATTTAAAAAAACGATACACCAGACGAAAGAGGGCAATGAGGAGAGTCCAAAAAACATGGGTTGCCTATCAAAATCTGGGGCAAACTGGAGGGTTGCCAGCTTTGAAAAGTGCGTGAGTGATTTCTAAATAAAGGAAAAAAACGGTTAAATACATGTCCTATAGAAATATGTTGTTTGGAAACATATAGTAAAATTTCACGAACTTTAATTTTGTGGAATACTTTAACCCGCTAACACCTCCACGAAAGGGTCGTTTTGACCCCCTTTTTTTAAAGTCCGAAAAAATAGTATTTTGAAGGTCGATAGAGGGTTGAAATATTCTAGAAAATTATTCGCCATAAAATTTCACTAGGGGTCCCCTCAGACAAAATCTTTGTATAAATAACCCAAAAGACCACAGAAAGCAAAAAACATATTCCTTTGTATTATTTGTAAGTATTGTTCACATACAGAACCAATTTTTCTAACAGAAATAAATTCACGCCATGAAATATGCAACAACTTTTATATGACTTTACCTACATTAGATAGGGTCGAAAAAAAGTTGTAAAAGTCCGCACCTAAATTTGAAGCTTATGTTGAGAGGGTTAATTCACACAAAAAAAAATTTGTTTACCCCGCGAAATACCGCCGAAGTCGCTTTTTTATTGTAGCATTGTTATTTGACATCTGATTTTTTAAGTTTATATGTTATCATTTTGGTATTTTAAGAGCTATATATTTTCTTTCTAATTCAATTCCATACAATTAATATATGTATTTACTCTTTAATAAATTCATACTTTATTTAATCAATGAAATGTGTACATACATATTAAAATACAAAGTTTATTCTGAATCTGACTCATCAGATGATGCTAGGTCGTAATTTAATTTTTCTTCTTCGTCGCTCTCTTTGTGAAAACGACTTCAGAGTTTAAAAGGACATCAGAAGAAAATATATAGCTCTTAAAATACCAAAATGATAACATATAAACTTAAAAAATCAGATGTCAAATAACAAAGCAACAATAAAAAAGCGACTTCGGCGGTATTTCGCGGGGTAAACAAATTTTTTTTTGTGTGAATTAACCCTCTCAACATAAGCTTCAAATTTAGGTGCGGACTTTTACAACTTTTTTTCGACCCTATCTAATGTAGGTAAAGTCATATAAAAGTTGTTGCATATTTCATGGCGTGAATTTATTTCTGTTAGAAAAATTGGTTCTGTATGTGAACAATACTTACAAATAATACAAAGGAATATGTTTTTTGCTTTCTGTGGTCTTTTGGGTTATTTATACAAAGATTTTGTCTGAGGGGACCCCTAGTGAAATTTTATGGCGAATAATTTTCTAGAATATTTCAACCCTCTATCGACCTTCAAAATACTATTTTTTCGGACTTTAAAAAAAGGGGGTCAAAACGACCCTTTCGTGGAGGTGTTAGCGGGTTAAAGTATTCCACAAAATTAAAGTTCGTGAAATTTTACTATATGTTTCCAAACAACATATTTCTATAGGACATGTATTTAACCGTTTTTTTCCTTTATTTAGAAATCACTCACGCACTTTTCAAAGCTGGCAACCCTCCAGTTTGCCCCAGATTTTGATAGGCAACCCATGTTTTTTGGACTCTCCTCATTGCCCTCTTTCGTCTGGTGTATCGTTTTTTTAAATAACAGAAAATGGGAGATAACCTATTTTTTTGCACTTTTCAAAGCTGGCAACCCTCCAGTTTGCCCCAGATTTTGATAGGCAACCCATGTTTTTTGGACTCTCCTAATTGCCCTCTTTCGTCTGGTGTATCGTTTTTTTAAATAACAGAAAAGGGGAGATAACCTATTTTTTTGCACTTTTCAAAGCTGGCAACCCTCCAGTTTGCCCCAGATTTTGATAGGCAACCCATGTTTTTTGGACTCTCCTCATTGCCCTCTTTCGTCTGGTGTATCGTTTTTTTAAATAACAGAAAAGGGGAGATAACCTATTTTTTTGCACTTTTCAAAGGTGGCAACCCTCTAGTTTGCCCCAGATTTTGATAGGCAACCCATGTTTTTTGGACTCTCCTAATTGCCCTCTATCGTCTGGTGTATCGTTTTTTTAAATAACAGAAAAGGGGAGTATACCTAAAAATTTTAGTTTTTGTTTTAAATATTTAGTACCTTTCGTACGCGTTTTAGCTAGGCAACCCATGTGCGATGTGTTAATATGCTTAGGAACTGTCAGTTACCACTGTCCATTGGTAAATAACAGATGAGGGGATACATTTGTTCTGCCGTATCTCGGACTAAAAAGTTAACCCACCGTATCCTATAGAGAATTTAATTGTGACTATTTTAAGACAAATATTGCAATAATCGGATGTACCGTTATTTATATTTATCTATTTTTATTGACACATATGTGGTATAGATCACAATATTTCAACTATACTACGATGTGTGTATCTAGCATAAGATTTCAACAACAAAAATTGGGTTTATTCATAAAACTTTTATTAAGGAGTAATACTTAATATTACTTCATTCCATTCACTATGTGTTTTGAAGTGCACAATGTCTCTCAGAACAGCGAATAATAGGAAAAAATTAATTGAATAAAAGGATATCTGTTTTTCGCGATTTTAAGTAGAGGACAAACAATGAGGGATGTGAGTAAGTACTTTTGACTACTCTTTTGTGATTTTCTGGATTTGTTACACGTACGATTATCCAAAAAATAATCTCCCATTATACGCTCGTACCAAGATCCTTGATATCGCCTTTCAAATACTATTAATTCCTGAGGAAATCTTTGACCATGTTTATGACTTTCAGCACCTAAGCTTGCAGGGAAATTATCAAGATGTGAATGCAGGAAATGAATTTTAGGCCGCATATTACTTTTTTTGCTCTATAGTTTTGCAATAAAGTAAGTTTTTGTTACCTAAAAATCCACAGTTTGTTAAAAACTGCTCCAAGCAATAACAAAAAGGACCCAATCTATCGTGAAATAGTTAGGACTTTTGTTCTGTTTGTGGATCTCTAACAAAAAGTTACTTTATTGCAAAACTATAGAACAAAAAAAGTAATATGCGGCCTAAAATTAATTTCCTGCATTCACATCTTGATAATTTCCCTACAAGCTTAGGTGCTGAAAGTGATGAACATGGTCAAAGATTTCCTCAGGAATTAATAGTATTTGAAAGGCGATATCAAGGATCTTGGTACGAGCGTATGATGGGAGATTATTTTTTGGATAATCGTACGTGTAACAAATCCAGAAAATCACAAAAGAGTAGTCAAAAGTACTTACTCACATCCCTCATTGTTTGTCCTCTACTTAAAATCGCGAAAAACAGATATCCTTTTATTCAATTAATTTTTTCCTATTATTCGCTGTTCTGAGAGACATTGTGCACTTCAAAACACATAGTGAATGGAATGAAGTAATATTAAGTATTACTCCTTAATAAAGTTTTATGAATAAACCCAATTTTTGTTGTTGAAATCTTATGCTAGAGACATTGTGATCTATACCACATATGTGTCACTCTCATATTGTAGTTTAATTGAAAATTTTCATAGTAAAACCAAATCATAGAATTGATATTAAAATATTCATACCACATGTGTGTCTGAGGCATTAGTCTTCCGGAAAATTTTTGGTTTAGGACTTTCAATAAAAATAAATATAAATAACGGTACATCCGATTATTGCAATATTTGTCTTAAAATGTTCACAATTAAATTCTCTATAGGATAAGGGGGCTAACTTTTTGTCCCCCATATAATTTTTCTGATTTTAGGACAATCGAATCTGAAATTTCTTTAAAAAAAATTCGATTTTTTCCAATTTTTTTCATTATTTTTGCCATTGTAACCAAACTACTTGACCAATTTTTGAGTGTGATGGCAGAAAATGTTTGTTGGGGCTCCCTCTACCAGATCTTCCTAGATGTCAAATTGCCACGTTGTCTAATAAAACTTTTTGATGCACTTATGTGATGCAATGTCTTGCATATATGGCTTTTTCTACATTTTTACCGATATCTCAAAAACTGGGTCTGCCACAAAAAAATGGAGATAATATTCGGAATCAGTGTAAAATTTCGCTTTAGAAAAGTATTATTTTATTCTTGGTGATTTTTTTATCGAGTAGTGTTATTTAAGCATTAATAAATTAATAAATTTTCTGAAGACGCTTACGAAACAAATGAATTTTGCGAGCAGCAACAACTGCAACAGATTTGTACCACTCTGTATGTTTTTTTAAAGCAATCTTGATATTCAAGCGGCAACAACAAATATGTATTATGTATTTTTTTCAGCGAGTCCGAGATTTTTAGCGATTGTTTCGACTGACGGTCATTTACGACTTGACTCGAATACGAATGAAAACCATTGAGAGCATTCGAGATGTTTCAACAATCGAGAGAATCGAACATCTCGGACTCGCCCATCACTAACTAGGGTTAGAACCCGAGACCTCTGGTATGGTTGTTTTTGTTGTTGTTGTAACCACCAAGACACCCGGAAGGTTTTGCGGAGTGTAGGGGAAGTAACAGTCCTTTGCCGGATATATCCGGTACGTACATACATACGTTAGGTATGTGATATCACAGCGGCCGCTGATTACGACAAGTTTTAAAGATATTTAGCAAAATTGCTTTTGGCCAAGTAGCCTAGGCCTTCCTAGTTTTTAATTCATATTATTTTTGAATCGTTTTTTATTAAACAAAAAAAAAATGTACTAATGGTTGCATTGGGCATTAATGAATCAGTTCTCATAAATATTAAGTTCAATATAACTTAATTAACTATCGAACTAACTTAATATTATCGAAAAAATGAGGATTTTTGTGCCATTTACTTAAGACATCATTTATAATACAAAAAAAAAAAAGTTGAAACCATTTTCTGTCATCCCTTGGTTTGGAGACAAGGCCGTGTGCCTGAGGGACTAGTTTGTGTGAGGGACTAGGTTGTGTTCAAACAAAATACACATCAAATCCAACAGGAAGAACACATTTTTTTTTGCAGACCAGTGTAATTTCTGGAAAATGCATTAGTAGGTTAATTTAGCTTTTAATTGCAAATTAAGCTCATAATGAAATTTTTTAATACAATACCATAATTTTATCAAAAAGCTAAAAAGAAAAAAATTCGCCCTTATACCTACCAACATGTAAAAGTGTCATTTGTTGAGTGCATGTGCGTACTGTTGTTACAGCACCATGTTGGATTAGAAGCTCCAGGAATCGTCCTTCATGCAGCACAGCCTGATGTATGGGATAATATTCGTCTTTAATCAAATTAATCTCTTCCGAACGTGTAATAACCAATTGTTGTACACAATTCCAGGCCCCACGTTCGCAAGCTAAATGCAATAACGGTTTCTTAACACGAAAGGGTACCTGGAACAAAAAAAAAAAATAAATAAATAAATCAGGATCCTTCATTATTTTAACAGAGGATTGAAGTTTCTCAAGAAAGATTTTAGGACAACTGTATACTTCATTGATTTTGAACGAGTTCCCGGATGAACTATCCGATTTTGAACAATAGTTCAATTAAGAAATTTCACTTCAAAAGTAAACAATGTAATAGAGCTTACAATTTGCCGAGAAGCAATAGCTGTATAAGCGTACTATGCATATTTTTTTTAATCAAGGCAAATAATACTTATCGAGAAGTTCTAGAAACGAGATTTAATCGAGAACTCGAATCTCGGTTTTTTCGATCCTCGAATTTCTCGACAATGCTCTAGATCAAATCGTAAGCCCTAGTATGTAATATACCCAAGGATCCTCCATTTTTTGCGCCAATACATTTAGTACATTGATTTGATCACCATCAATGGCATAACAAACGGAATTCTGCAGCTTCGTATTAGCACGATCGCATACATTCGGTGCAGCACCGACGTCGTCATAGTTACCATGGTATTTGCCACTCTCTTCACAATTATGTGAATGAACGCCGGGGAAGCACATGCGTGAGTCGGTATCGATGCGGGCGCCATGTTTTAGCAATAACTCAACACATTGTTCATAGCCTTTCAAACAGGCTATATGCAATGGAAGGGAACAGGGACTGCGATTAACATCTGACCGATGACGTTGTAATAACCATTTTGTAAGGTCAATATGATTAAGACCTACACTACGTTGTAGAATATTATAACCACAGTCATCATGTATTACGAGGATATTTTCATTCTAAGGATAGATTGAATTTTTATTGAACACATATTTATATATGTATGTAAATAATATAAACATTCGTTGTGGTATTGAAGACGCACGAAATATCTCGGGAAAGCCCAGGAATTGGAAAAAAATGGAATGGAAAATTACTTCTCTACTTCCATTTTTTCGTTCTATTCTGTGCGTTTACATTAATTCAAGGAACATCTATGTACATATGTATACATAAATTGTTGTTTACCTTGGGTATTTGTAGTAAAAGGCTTTCAAGCGTTTGTATCGACACTTTTGGATTGGCACGCAATATTTCAAAAAGGGTCTGTATTCTTGCTTCTGTAGCCTTCGAAACTTTATGACCATCACGATGAGAAAGCAATGCAGACCCTGAGCGAAATACCTGACCCATCTGCTTTAAATTTAGCCAATCGATGAAGAGTACATCGACAGCAACAAACAAATATATATGTATACAAATGCGCAATTCTCTTTTGTGGGTGTTAAAGACTATTGTATCGTATTATGCATTTTAAGGACTTAAGCAAGTAAACTTTGCCCGATTTTGTGTTTGATATCTGAATGTGACGCTGCTTTGTCCAATCCGTAGATATATGTATGTATGAAAGGGCAAACAGCTGGTCAAAATTCTAGCCTTTTTCACAACTTTGAAGTGAGTGTTTGCTTTATTATTAACAAATTTTTTATAGTTCGTATATACATATATATTTTTTCTAGTCACTTTGCCAAAGGTTCACTTTCCTTCATGATCCAATAATTCAATGTTTTAGGCATGGGTAACACTGCGCTGCGCGGCGCAATTGCGCTAACACCAACCCTGGCGTTATTGCGCTAACTTCGATTTGGGAAATGCGCCAACTCAATATAGCGCCAACCCAATATAGCGCCAACTCAATATTGCGCCAACTCAATTTTGTAATATAAAACCGACTCAATTTCGTGCGCTAACACCAGCACCAATATAGCGCTAGTGTAAAATGGCGCAACCACAACGCCAATAACAGCACCATAGTATATGTATACGTATGACACCGTCACAATTATGTATGCTTGATAGTGATTTATGTGACTCTAATTTCCAGCATATTTTCACAAATATACGGAATATGTTTCCAAATGATTATGAAAATTTAAATTAATTGTGCCCCCGTATATGTAAGCAGAATTGCGCCAAAAGAAACAAAACGTGGATGGTGAACAGTAACAAGCGAAAAAATGTTATTTATCGATTATTCCATGACAATTGCGCTAAAGGTGTTATTGCGCCAGTACCGTGAGTTGGCGCCATGAGTGGCGCAGGAGTTATTGTATCAGCGCCAAAAAAAATTGCGCCATTACCCATGGCTACAATGCTTTCCTTTCTGCTTGTTTTTTCTATGGGCGAGTTTACGCCGAAATCAAGGTTTATCCAAGGCAGATATACCAGGTAGGCGCAGGGGCGAAATCAGAAATTCCCTATCAAGGTTGATAACAAGGTTGTCTTGGTAGAAACAGCTGACAATTTTTTTTTCATTACTTAAATTGTCAAACTTTATTTGTTTGTTGCTTTTCTTGTATGCATGTGTTGTAGCCTCTGCTGACTGCAATTACGTTGATTAGCCGAAATTACTTTCCGAAATCACACGCATTCACACACGTTTTTGAGTAATTTCATATAGTCGTGTTTCAGTTACGCTGTTCCATGGTCAACTTAAAAGAAAATATCATTAATAAAATACTCCCACCAAATTGAACTTTTTATAATTAAAGAATCGTTAATGCAATATACAATTAGAATATATCTAATAAACCGTCACGAACAAATTTAATAGCCGTGTTTTTATTTTAGTGCAGATGTATATGCGCTAAAATAAAACACAGATGATGTGAAATATTAGCGATGGGTGAAGATGTTTTCGATTATAATCGATGAAATTTAGAGAAGAGACCGATTCCAGAGTAATTTCGTGAGTTATTTAGCCGAAATGCGCATTTCAAGGGTAATTTCAGCTGGCATTTTTGTATGGCGACCAACGTTATTTAAGGGTAATTAACGCCGAAACAACGATTTTTGCCTAAATTACCCTTAAATCATGCCAATGTGCAGAGGCTATTGCTTGGCCAATTGAAGATGGACGTTTGACAATTGAGTTAGCAAAACGGGCAACAACATAATGTATTGCAGGGTTGCTTTTCCGCACTCCGGTAACCTTATGGATCAACCTTGATCCCTATGTATTTTGTTATTGTAATTGGTAGAGTGCATGCATGATCCAAATAAAGAAAATTGTGCATTCAGCGGTCCCGCTATGCGTTCATCCAAAATTTGACAGAATCAGCTGATTTAGTGACGTAGTAACATAAATTCTCTTTCACCCAGTTTCGTTTCCGGATTCTAATAACTAAAGATTGTGTGCTATAAATGTGCAATTTATATTAAATAACTATTTTAAATAAAGAAAAATGAAGTGTCGCGTATACCGATTTGGGCAACTTTTTGTCCAAACATTTGCTTTAGCAAGTAAATCAAATTTCATCTTATATCTACTTATATCTACTACTCTGAGTTTTTTATGATTTATAAAACTTTCAGAATTTATCCTTTCATAAGTGAGGGTGGCACCGCCCATTTTCGAGAATTTCAATTTATGCTTTAATAACGGCGTAAGCTCATTGCATGGATGAAATTTCATCCATTATCACTTTTTGCGTGTTTTTCGATATATACTATATAGGGAAAGTGGGCGTGGTTATCATCCAATTTCGCCTATTTTCAATACCAACCTTCCATGTCTAGTTAGGAGCCTCTGTGCCAAATTTCATCAAAATATTTCAATTTTACTACGTTCAGTTGAGTATAATAATTTGTGAGAAAATGTGCTAAGTCCACAAAAAAAACAAAATCATAGAAAGCAAATGTGCTAAGTCCTAAAAAAACTCATAACTTTGTACAAGCTTTATATTAAAATATGATAACAAGGCAGATATACCAGGTAGGCGCAGGGGCGAATTCAGAAAATCCCCATGTATTTTGTTATTGTAATTGGTAGAGTGTAATGTCAAAATGATATTTCGCCGTGGTTAAAATCTGAATTCGCTTGGGACTCGCTCATTCCTATTGGCCATGATTATAATTCGCTTGGATTTTGACATTACACTCTACCTTTGGAAATAAAAAAAAAGTAGTTTCTGAATTCGCCCGTGCGCCTACCTCTAAGTTATTGTACCATGGCCGATAACTGGTATTTTAGCACAACCATCTGAGGAAGAAAACTGCATTTTCAGATTTTTAAAATAGTAACAACAAAAAAAGTTAAGAGGTTTTTTGCCTCTCCTGAAAAGTTACCATAAATGGACTTAGCACATTTGCTCAAGAAGCCTCTCAATCCAGATTGTAAGTTGCTCGATAACGTGGTTGATGACGTACTAACCAAAATGAACCCAGTCTCACGGATGAATATTTTCCTGAATATGGCTGAGTGCACAATCTTCTTTATTTGAATCATGTCCACCATGGAGTGGACTCAGCCATATTCAGCAAAATATTCATCCGTGAGACTGGGTTCATTTTGGTTAGTACGTCATCAACTACGTTATCGACTAGAAAGAAAATTTGCAAACAGGTAAAAAATAGCTTTATTGAACTACTAGCTGGACCCGTGCGCATCTTTGCGCAAAAAAAAATAAAACATACGACGCCAGTCGATATAGTTTCTGCTGTCACGCCCATTTTAAAAAACTTATATTTATTTGGTTTTATGTCCACAGTGGAACTTATGGAACTTTCAATGAATTACTTATATATATGTTTGACAAAAAAAATGTTTTATTATACCTACGTATATATATGTATGTATGTGTATTATATTTTTATGTATTTTACATATATTTTTATATATATGTACATATGTACATATGTACGTGTTCCCTGCCGATTTGGGTAATTTTTTTTCCACACGTTTGCTTTAGCAAGCAAATCAGTGGTCCAAGCTTACTCGATTTATCTGCTACAGTTCTTGAGTTTTTACTTATAAATCTTTGAAAATTTGCTCCTCTTGGCCCATTTTTATTTCAGCACGTTTCCTCATAACGGCATAACGTCATTTCATCACTCGGGCTTTATTAGTGACTGAATTATCATGTTTTACGTGTTTTTCGAAATACACACATATGCCTTATTTTCAACCCCAACTTTCTCTGTTCCCACCCAATAAACACAACGGATTCGCCTCGAATTCGAGACGAATTCGCTTCTCTGATTATATTATCGCGGCGATAGTTCGCGACGATAGATCGGCGAATCCGAATTCCCAGGCGAATCACCCCTCATTAGCGATTCGCGAATTTTTATATTCTCGGATCGTTGGCGATTCGAGATTTATGCCCATTGGCGAATACATTCTAGAAAATCTTCTTCTGCGAATCCACCTTGAATTCGCCACGATATCATCTGAGCTTTTCAATCTCTCGAGTAGAGTTTTAAATGGTAAATTAAAGCCCAACAGGGAATTTCTTCGTGTAAAGCAAGATTTAATAAAATTAATAAATGCTATTGCGATAATTGATTTTTCTCGAGTCCATCTCGAACTCGATACGAGTCCGAAAAATTACATTCACCTCCGCGAATTCTTCTCGAATTCGCCAGGATATCATCCTCGCTTTTGTGTTTATTGGGCATTAGAATCTGTGTACCAAATTTCATTAAAATATTTATAATTTTGCGCAAGTTAGAGTGTATACGGCCGGACGGACGGACATGGTTCACTCATTTTTTTCATCCTGATCGTTTTGATATACTCGTATATACTCGTATTACGGTGGAGTGACAATTTTTTTTTTGAAATTCAATTTTTTTTCCGAAGCCAGAACCGCATCTTTCTAGCCCAGAAATAAGCCTGTAAAATTTTATTGACCTACTTGCATGTTTGGAGGTGCCCACAAAGTTGAAAAAAATAGCACGATCTGGTACAAATGTGAAATTTCTAATATTATGAAATAAAAAAAAACGAAGTATGAGGATTGATAAAGAGGCTAAGTTGAGTATTAAAGTGAAACAACAAAAACAAAAGTTATTAAAGGTCAAAGTTTATATTATGCATTCTTTAAATTGCAATTACTTAAAAACTACTGAACCGATTTCGAATGTTTTTATACCATTCGATAGGTATTTTGATTCCCTTTAATTTGATATACATTTTATGTACGACCCCTCCTGCGGGGGTCAACCCCGCTTTTACCCCCCCTTACTTTTCATATAAAGTACCACGCCCAATAAAACACCGTTTCGCATACATAGCTAATTAATACCTTTAAAACGATGCCTTACTTATTAATTTTGGTAAATTATGTGAGCAGGAAAAGGGATATTTATAAAACACCAATTAGAAATAATATATATGATTATTCACACAAATAAATACGCGGCACTTCATTTTTCTTTATTTAAAATAGTTTTTTAACATAAATTTCACATTTATCGCACACAATCTTTAGTTATTAGAAAACCGGAAACGAAACTGGGTGAAAGAGAATTTATGTTACTACGTCACTAAATCAGCTGTTTCTGTCAAATTTTGGATGAACGCATAGCGGAACCGCTGAATACACAATCTTCTTTATTTGAGTCATGCATGGTGGAATTATAATGGTGGAATCAAATGAAATTATGCTTCTTACTTATTAATCAGCTGATGGACAAATGTGCCAAATTTTCAGCCATTATTGTTTTGCTTTATGTCTTCTATACATGTTTCCGAGAAAAGTAGTGAAATCGCGTATGCAACTAGTTTTTCTGAGGCTATTATTATATTATTATACACTTTGTGTGATTTCTGTGTTGATAATTATACAATTATTTTTCATTATTTCAAGCGGTGAACGCTTGTCAGCCATTTTGAAGAAACTTTTCGAGCCGATTCATAAATTGCACGAATTTCAATAAGTAAACAAAACAAAGAAAAACACGTGTTTTTGCATTTGACAGGTCAGTACATAACAGTAAATCTTGTTGTTGCCCATTTCAGCGTTGCCGTTTTAGCCATTTGGTGGCTAGATTTAGCCACCGCCGTGTTTTTTTAGCCACCAAAATTTGGGTTTTGCCACTAGCCACGTTTTTAGCCACCGCTTGTAATGAACTATAATTTTGCACATAGGAAAGATGTGGTAACGCTAATTCAATTCAGCGATTATCACAAATCGATTTAAATGCCCTTCGCAACTTAGGGCCTTTTCACATTACTCGGTACAACATCGGATCGACATTTTTTGCTCGTTATTTTCAGCTTACCGAAACGATTCCGCGTTGCTGTGTTTTTCACACTTGTGGGAATACTTTCGGTGCGTAATCGGCAGAAAATAGGAAAACAAACATCGAAATTTGCAAAACAAAATTTTTAACTTCAACAAATCACTCAATAATAACAATAATGTCTTCTAGCGAAGACGAAGACATTATAACTTGCTACATTTATAGCCGAAACGAGTTTTTACTGACTTTGTTCTTCTTCTTTTATTACGCCGCAAAAATGTTTGCAGTAATTCCTCAAATTTTACTGACCGGTCTTACCGCGTTGCGGTATACCGAAATTAATCCGCTCCGATTTCATGTATGCAACACTAATGTGAAAGTGCCAATTGAAATACATGTGGTCGGTAAGGTTTCGGTATACTTTCGGTAAAAACCAAAAATGTCGATCCGATACCGCACCGAGTAATGTGAAAGCGCTCTTACAATCTGGATTGTCCAGTTTGAGTATTTTTTTGAGTGAGTTAGTCAAATTTGATTGGTTTTTGTGTGTGTTAGTGCAATCGGCAGCCGTTGTGTGCTACACGTACTTGTTGTCGGCTCGCGGCGGCGAAAATCAAAAATTTTTGATATTTGCGTCAATACCCGACACTCAGACATATACACTTTCTCTCAATCCAGATTGTAAGTTGCCAAGGGCCTTAAGTGTTAAAAACAAAACAAGTAACGCAACTATCGATAAATTCCTGTTGATACTCGCTAGTGGAATAGTAGCACTCAGTAGCACTGTAGAACTGTAGGCAAGCTTTGAGATGGGATTTTGGGAAATTCACCAAAATTGGTTCCATTGACAGAAAAGGGTTGCCGGCGCTGCGAAAATGTGTGAAAAAAATATTTTAAGATCGTGGTAGAGTTTTATAATACATAATTATATCAAAGTGCACTCTTTAAAACAGATTAGGGGTATTCGCTATCCCTAGCAAGATAGCAAGATAGCACGGATTGCAAATATGCTAGACCAAAATATACTACACATCGAGAGCACCCCATTAGGCATGGGTAACACTGCGCTGCGCGGCGCAATTGCGCTAACACCAACCCTGGCGTTATTGCGCTAACCCCGATTTGGAAATGCGCCAACTCATTATAGCGCCAACTCAATATTGCGCCAACTCAATTTTGTAATATAAAACCGACTCAATTTCGTGCGCTAACACCAGCACCAATATAGCGCTAGTGTAAAATGGCGCAACCACAACGCCAATAACAGCACCATAGTGTATGTATACGTATGACACCGTCACAATTATGTATGCTTGATAGTGATCTATGTGACTCTAATTTCCAGCATATTTTCACAAATATACGGAATATGTTTCCAAATGATTATGAAAATTTTAATTAATTGTGCCCTCGTATATGTAAGCAGAATTGCGCCAAAAGAAATAAAACGGGGATGGTGAACAGTAACAAGCGAAAAAATGTTATTTATCGATTATTCCATGACAATTGCGCTAAAGGTGTTATTGCGCCAGTACCGTGAGTTGGCGCCACGAGTGGCGCTGGAGTTATTGTATCAGCGCCAAAAAAATTGCGCCATTACCCATGGCTACACCCCATTGCACAGTCGTAGGAAATTTTAAGAAGCAGCTTTTCTTTTTAGCCAAAGGGACGCGTTCATCACTCACTTTTTAATAAATAAATCATTTTATTTTAGTAAATTTAATAAATACACACAAAACTCAACATTTTAAGCAAAATTCGGATGCTCAAATTGAAATTGAAATTAGCAATTGGTAAATGTCAGCTGACACAGGGTCGCAATTAATTTCCTACACTTCATAGCAAATAAATATACATAGGTTTTGGTGTAGCATATTTTTGAGGTCTAGCATATTTCTATATTTTGTTGTTGTGCGTTGTAAAACTTTGCAATCCGTGCAATCCGTGCTACGTGCTATGGTTATGCTATGGATAGCGAATACCCCTATTGAGAAAGTGTTTAAGTGATCAACGAAGGATAGCTGAAGTTAAAAGTTAGTTTTGTTTTGTTTCCAAGCTCTAAAGTTTTTTAGAGTAATTCAAATGCAACTCTGTGCTGCTACTGTCCGCTATATTCACCTAAATGGGTTCCGTAATTTTTTCTTTTTCACCTAACCTTGCCTACAGGGTTGCCACTTTGAAATTTATTTTCCGACCAAATTCGTCTCAAAAACCTACCAAAATAGCTTTCAGCCGACCAAAATTTTTTTTCACAAAATTCGTCATATAAGCTGGTTTTTGAAAATTTATGTATTTTTATATATTCATTTAACTGGTATATATATAGGAACTTATACATACATATCACTCTTCAAGTATTTTCACATGTTTTAGCTTAAAATAATAATATACGAATGCGTTTATACATATGTGTGTACATTAATTTGTGTATGTAATCTATGTTAACCTTTTAAAATAGTTACGACTAAGGCATCGAGCCCGGGAAATCCCGATCCCGAATCCCGGGCCTCCCGTACAATTTTTTCATCCCGAAATCCCGGGATAGTTTTTATTCGAATCCCGGGATTTCGGGATTTTGCGGGATTTCATATATGTAGTAATTTAAAAAAATTATTCAATGTTTTTGATGAAGTTGTTTCTGCCATATTATTTTTAAAGTTACAATATTAAATCACAAGACACCCCCTTTATTTAAAATTGCTCAACTGCTATGCTTTATATTTTTAAGATACTTTTTGAAATAAATATGTACCTTTATATTATATATTTATTTAACATTTGTGTTAAAGTATACAATACAAATCTTTTTTTTTTTCTTTTCAAAAGTTGAATTCAATAAGCTTTAATTTTTTCTACAAAACATTGAAATGAAATAAATGGTATGTTTTAAAGTACTCATATGTGTATGTTTTTTAAACAAAATTTCAAAGGTAACAGTTTCTTAGGTAATCCCGAAAAATCCCGGGATCCCGGGATTGTCATTTTCAAATCCTGAAATCCCGGGATTGCCAAAAAGCTTCGGGATTCGATGCCTTAGTTACGACTATGGTTTAACAGGTAGGTCCAAGTAGGTATACAAATGAGATCAGAACTTTAATTAAATATCAAAATTTAATCTAAGATCTTTTTTTGTGCATAGTGCTTATTTCTAATTTGTTTCTGAGTTTGGTTTTATTAAAGAAAGTGTAGAAAATCTGCGCCCCGGTGCAGCAGAGCTGTGTGGAAGCGTAAGCAGCATAGATAACTAGATACGAAACTCCTCATTTCGTGAGAGCGCTGTCAAAATGCGCATTTTTTATAACATTTTTCATTGGTGCCACTCTGTTCGAAAACTGAAAATGGGTATTTTACATATTATTTCTGGGAATTTTCGGCTTCCTTATGTTATTGAAGACTATAGCAATAATACAATTTTGTTTATACCAAATTAAGGTAAGGATATAACCACAAAAGTGATACACAGGATAGTATGATTTTCCCACATTCCGAATATTCGTGTTCGAAACCCAATCGCAGACAAATTAAGAATAACGCACAAAAAGTGGTGGACGGTAATATATGTAGTTGGGTTTTATTTTTTAAGAAATATTTTACTCTATTTTGCAATTCTATTAAAATGTGAATATATTAGAACTGAAATATAATAATTTTTAACCGGATATATATATAAAACTACAGAAGAATCGCTGCCCGCGTTCCATCTCATTAACATATTTTTTATAATTTTAACTGAAACACAATTTTTTCCAGTTGAAACAGTAAACTTCACTGCATATTACACACAAGCAATACAATTACCTCTGTATTTTTTATAATTCCTTATTATTTCAACAAAATTGGGCACATAAAACAAAACATCAAAATCCACCGAAAGTGACAATTTATTTTGGCGCGTTTTCCCTTCTGGCACCTGCAATTTGCACAAACAGCTGATCGGCCGGGTTTTCTGTTGTGTTGATGCTGGCAACAAAGCCACAGAAAACCCGTGGGAAAATCATAAAAGTGAGAGAGTAAAAAAGAGTTTCGTATCAAGTCATCTTTGGTAAGCAGATTAAAAATAAATTTTGTGAGCCCGCCAAAGCAATTTTCATTAAGCGCATTTTTCATGAAACTAAAAAATGAAGAAAGGGTTTTCATACGTATGCGTTCACCTTCTTATCCACTTTACACAAAACTCTGCCGAAGACAAGGCTTATCCAATACAGGTTAAGTTACTTGCGTTTGCTTTATCTTGTTTCTTCTTTAAAAATGTCAATGTGAAAGAGGAGAGAAATGAATTTCAATGTAAAATTTTTCCCAATTCGTTTTGTCTGACATTCACACTTTTTAGTATACATACACAATTCCAATCAGCTTATCTACTACGATATCCTTCTTTAGATAATTCTTGGCCGAAGAGAAACACAAAAAGTATTCAAGCAAACTGTTGCTGCGAGAAAGAGACATGAATACATGAACTTTCAAACGTTCTTTCAACAGTGTTGTGGCAAAATCTAGCAAATCAGTGATGTTACTTGAAGGAAGGTAAAAACCTACCAAAATTCAAATCGTGCGACCATCCGACCAACAGGAAAAAACCGACCAGTTTTGGTAGGAAAAGCCCACTTATCACATCCCTGCTTGCCTACAGGTCTACAGTGATAGTAGGCTGTCGATGAAAGTCCGTATAAGGATCTAACTGACTTTGTATATTGTTTGTTAATAATAGCAAATTGTTGTTAAATAAACTAACACCATTATCACCAATTTCTAAATTAAACACACACCTAATCCTTACTATAATTTCACACGTAGCTTTATTAAACTGTTCGAAGCACTTTCACACACTTTTTATTAATTTTATTTGCCGAATTTTACATTTTAATTGTTCGACCAACTCCTTTTTTACCTTTTCAATAATAACAATGGCCACCAACATATAATGGTGATGCCACACCTACCAAAAGGTAAGGCACATGATAAGGTCGCATGCACAGTGCGCGATCCGGAGCCAATGAAATGAGTAAATAAAGGCAAAGGCCGCCTACGCTGAAGGGTGTACTACGCAGAAGGACATCACCGTGGCGGTAGCCACGGGAACAAGTGCAGAATAGCTACATTTTAGCTAGAAAAAAATAAAAAAGTGGGCGTGGTCCGCCTTTTTTTTTTCTGATTTTAGTGGTCTATTTTTTTTTTGGTGCAAACCAAAGGGGAGGGTGTTAGGGAGGGGTAAAGATGGAAGTCTAAATTTTTTCAAAGGCGTATATCTTGAAAAGTACTAATCCAATCTTAAAAAAACTTTATACCGGTGAATAGGTAATTAAACGGTCTTTCATTTGGTGCCCATATTTATATAAAGTTTTATACAAGTTTTGAAAAAAAAACACTTAAAAACATAATTTTCATATTTTTTTTTATAAAACACGTGCTTTTTTCGTAAAAATGCCTAACTAACTATATGTAAATGTATTATTGTCAGAAAGAGCTTTAAAATACCTTTAATTTGGTGTATAACTTGTTGGAAAATACCACAGAGTTCTCCTTCTAGAGTAGAATATATGGACCGATCCACAGTACTTTTGCGTGGAACACCTTTCTGCATTGGCGGCCTTCGGCCGCGCTCTACAAAAATAACCCTCAGCCGGCAGAATTCTCTTTCTGGAATAGTATCTAAGGACCGATCCACAGTACTTTTGGGTGGAAGACCTTTCTGCGTTGGCGGCCTTCGGCCGCGCTCTACAAAAATAACCCTCAGCCGGCAGAATTCTCTTTCTGGAATAGTATCTAAGGACCGATCAACAGTACTTTTGGGTGGAACACTTTTCTGCGCTAGCGGCCTTCGGCCGCGCTCTACAAAAATAACCCTCAGCCGGCAGAATTCACTTTCTGGAATAGTATCTAAGGACCGATACACAGTAGCGGAATGTTCGAGAACTATAAGCCTCCGGCAGGTGGGGTCTTAAGTGTTGTGATCAGGGGGCCCTCCCCTACCCCCCTAAAAACCGTTTTTTTCTAGGCGTGGTGGAGAGGTGTAACCCCGACCCAATTTCTCCTTTTTATATTAATTCGTGAGAAAGTGGTTACTTAATCGCACTATTTTACATAACACTTAAATATTACCTAACAATGTTATACACCAAAATGAAGGTAATTTTGTCGCTTTATTTTAAGATAATTTTAGCAGTTTCTTTATAACGAATTTTTTTAAGAAAACACACATTTTCCTAAATTAAATGTTTATAATTTCGTTTTTTGCTTTTTTTACAAAAATATAAATTTTTTGGTGAAGTATGTACATCGCCTGAAAGGCAATTAAATTACCTTTTTAACGACGTAAAATTTTTGAAAATAGACCCAATACTTTCTGAAATATAAGCATTTAAAGATATTTAATTTTGAAACTTTACCCCCCTCAAACTCCCCACCTATATATTTGCACCAAAAAAAAAATTTTATTTTTAAACTCACCTTGAGAAGCTTTATCGATCCCAATATAAATTTTGTCGATTTGCAAAATGTAGCTATTCTGCACTTATGCCTAGCCACGGTTAGGGCACACGTCCGGACGGATGGCGTAGCCCAGGGTTATTTTTTATAAGCGCGGCCGAAGGCCGCCAACGCAGAAAAATTCAATACGCCCCAACTCGTTTACCACTGTGACGACGGCCTTATGAAAGAGTCGACTGCGTGTGGCAACACCGGTGTTTCTATTTCATTGTTTCGCAGAGAAAATGAGGTAAAATATGACTTTTTTTGCAACTTTAACTACAAATTACTTAAAAACTATACATCTCCGGAAGCCAGGACTTTTACATTTAGAATCAGGAGGATCTCCTCTACAACGCCCAATAACTCTTTTTTTCCAACGCGTGGTAGACGGTTGGAAAACTTTCCCGAATATAAAACAATGTTGCAATGAATTTGAAATAACAGAAGAGCTCATTAAATTAATGAAGAAATAATTAATTTATGAAGAGAAAGAGTCAATTAGTGATGACGACATAATGATAGATATCATGATCCAATTACCAGGTCGGTCCATGGTACGTACACACAAACATGCCGTGAGCTGAATGTCAAACGGAATGTCAAAACTGAAAGGAGAACGAAATAATTTGACATTCAGCCCACGAGCGAATGATGGAGAAACTCAGAGAACGAAGAATTTGACCAATAGTAAACACGAATGTATGTATAGAATATGCAGAAGCAGAGAAATTGGATAGCTGTTAGAGGTAGGCGCATAGGCGAATTCAGAAACAACTTTTTTTATTTCCAAAGGTAGAGTGTAATGTCAAAATCCAAGCGAATTATAATCATGGCCAATAGGAATGAGCGAGTCCTAAGCGAATTCAGATTTTAACCACGGCGAAATATCATTTTGACATTACACTTCTACCAATTACAATAACAAAATACATGGGGATTTTCTGAATTCGCCCCTGCGCCTACCTGGTATATCTGCCTTGCCACCACCATATACATATAAATAGCGTTTGTTGAGTGTAGGAAAGCGTATGAGTTGCAGGAATTTTACCACAAAAGAGCGAGAGGATCAGAGGATGTGAGCGAGAAAGAAGACTAGCTATTTGTAGGAATCCGCACACAGAATTTCTGTGGGTACTTTCCTAAAATGTGTCAAAATCTCTGAAGAAGAGGAAGAAATAGTATAGTAAACAGTGTTGCCACAGCCTCAAAAAATTTGGTATCACAAATTGATACATTTATGGTTTTTTTGGTATCACGAAAAATGTTAACAAAAAATTAAAATTAATAAAATATGCTTTAACGATATCGTTTTTTTTTAATATAAAAATATAAAGATAATACTTAAATTTCACATGCAAATAAATATGAATACTTTGGTACTGTACCGAGTAATATAAAAGTTCTATAAAATGAAATGGGTCAAACGAGCTGGGTGATCTAGTTGCCAGAGCTGATTTTGGAATTGAATTGGAGTAATTGAATCAGTTCTTAAATATTTGTCGCGCTGCCCTCCTTTAAGTCAAAATGCCTGCTATGGGCAGTGGTCCTACCAAAAGTTTGATAAAAATAAAATTTGTTCTAAGCCAAAATAAAAATTATCTACTTATCATTCATATATATGTAATTGCGCTTATGTGCACGATGACGGTGGTCCACGAAAGATTACTGTGGATGGGTACGTAGATTTTGCCCCAGAAAGAGGATTATGTGGTCCTTTCTATCAGTTATCCGGACTGTTCCGACTTCAGATATAGGATCGGAGGACGGTGCAACGCCCCTTTTATAAACGGTAAAGGAAAGCGTGACCACGAAAAAAAAATCATGAAGGCATTAATTTGTGATACCAAAATTTTTGAGGTTGTGGCAACACTATTCCTAAGCGTAATTTTTGACACTAAATAGCATTTCGCACAAATGCGTTTGTTGAACTTTTGCCTTCATCTTCATTTTGACATAAAATAGCATTCTACCCAAAATCTCACCAAACAGACCTATAATTTCACCATGATTTGAATCATGCTTGCCTACAGTTCTACTGGTAACGATATACCCTCTGAAGTGAAATATATAAACACCCCAATAAAAGTAGAGCATTACGTGCATTTCGCACAGTGCTACAATTGTTTTAGATTTGGGCATTTTGCAATGCATTGCAAAGCAAGAGAAGAATATTGTAAGACGTGTTTCAACGTCCACGACAAAGGAGAGCAATGTAAACAAATAAAATGTACAAATTGCAAGGAACAGCACCCACCAACGCAAAAAAACTGCCCGGCACGACAAAAGGCATATGCCATTCAAAAAATTATGACAATAGAAAATCTAGCAAAAACTGAAGTAAAAGTAAGATACCCCATGCTCTTCAATAAATTCCAGTTGTTCAACAACTATGGAGAAGAATTCCCCCAACTCCCTACAAAAAACACAAATCGTATTAAGTCAAACACTCAGAATACGGCAAAAACGATGCATGATATCATACCACATGCAACCCTCGTTAGACAAAGTAAAGCAACCACAAAAAAGACAGAACGCATGAACCCACCGCACAACCCTGTAATGATTGAATACAAACAGCTAATCCAAGAGTGGAATAAGATTAATGAACAAATGGAAAAAAACAATCTGCACGATAGCAAAGGATATTGGAAGAAAAATAGCGGACTCAGAAACGTCGGTAGGTGAAATGAAGGAATTCTTGTTAAATATTAGACAAAAACTAAATACTGCAACGATAAACATGGATATAGCTATAATGGGAAAATTCATAAACAATGAGTACGAAAACACCACAATACAAGATGAAAATTATCCAGTACAATATTCAGAGCCTGAAAAAGAACAATAATAAAGAATTACTCGAACTAACGCTACAACATAAGGCTATAGACATAGCAATATTAAGTGAAACATGGAATAAGGACAATAGTATCACTTGCACAATTTAATTTCATAGGTAAATATAGAACAGACGGCTACGGGGGTAGCGGTATATACATACATAAGGAAAAATATAAAATTTTCGATCATCAAACTTAAAACAACAGCGGTCATAATTGGAATCACCACATTAAAGGCTGGTATCGACCTCTCAAGAAACAGCTCAAGAAATTTTTGGATTTATTTCTTGAGTAAAAAATAGTAGCAGGCAAGAAATTTTGACGTTTAGTAATCCACCGTGAATACCAAGTGAAATGAAGAAGAGCATCAAAAACGTAAACAAAATAAACCTTTTTGTAAACATAAGCAATTAGTAAGTTCTTAGAAAATATTAAATAAAAGCTTTAAATATATGTTTTCAATAGTTTTATTTTGTTGTTAGTTTCGGAAATCATCGAAAGCGACGAGGATGCCCTTATATTACTGGTAAACTGTGCTATATTGATGACCGGAATGGAATAAAATATGAGAAATCGATGCCAACTATGCCCTTGCATCATTAGAAAAATTGTGCATTCTATTTTTCGTTTCTTTCTTGCCATTTTCACTAACGATTTCCACGATGTTTTTTCAACACGCAACAAACGTCAAAATTTCTTTAAGAAATAAATGCTCGATGATATATTTCTTGGCAAAACCTGTGTTGCTGTGTTCGCATAACGTTGAAAAATAGTATTAAAAAAGTGTACTAAATTTCTTGAGGGTCGATACTCGCTCAAGAAAGTTTCACAAGAAAAATTTCTTGAGCATTTCTTGTACGTCATTTTATATGAAACTTTTGCGTTTCTTGAGAGGTCGATACTAAGCTTTAATCTGAAAAATAATATCAACATATTCAGTATATATTGGGTACATTCAGAAGGCGCAACGGTGGAGCACAACTGTTGTGTAGATATCAGTAATCGGAAAGTGTATTACGTGTGGTACATGTGTACACAATAAATTATGTGTACATGACAACAACTGTAAGTGCGGTGTATTTATGTAATGCTACACCTTCCCCCTTAAAAAAAATAGATATATATATTTGTATTCAACTATATATATCTATTTGAATGGCTTAGTGACCCACTTAACGTTTGTCTGAGTTGACAAAATTTATTAATTGCTTTTCGGCTCATATTGCCTGTGTTGCATAAAATTTTATTATTCATTTGCTTTTGCCTGCATTGCATTTTTATTTGTACATGAACGTTATTATTGTTTTTCTTTTACTTTTTACATTTGTTTCGTATTGTATATTTATACATACATTTAGTACATTACATTTGTTCTTTTTTTTTTTCTTTGGCGTGTGCCTGTTTATTAAATTGAGTAAACTGGAATGCATATGTATTTATGTTATTACTAGATTATTATTATTGTATAAGGTGCAGTGCCTAATTTTAAATTGGTTTAAGCCTATTCTTATGGATAACTATTTCTTTTTTGTTTTTATTGCTATCTCCTATGCTATTTGGAATTAGAGTGTAATTGTTATTCTTATCAATAACTTTATAATATCCTGTATATCTATTTTCTAACTTATGGGAGGCCTCTTCTCTAACTAAAACTAAATCTCCTATCTTAATTTCCTTACTATAACTATTTTGTCGTAATTGGTTTTTTGTTTTTCTTTAGTTTCTATCTTTCTCTCTTGGCAGTGTTTTCACATCAGCCGTATTCCTATTTCTCTCTCTTGGCAGTGTTTTCACATCAGCCTTGGCAGTGTTTTCACATCAGCCGTATACCTGTTTTCTCTATTGGCAGTGTTTTCACATCAGCCTTGGCAGTGTTTTCACATCAGCCGTATACCTGTTTTCTCTAATGGCAGTGTTTTCACATCAACCATATTCCTATTTTCTCTATTGGCAGTGTTTTCACATCAGCCTTGGCAGTGTTTTCACATCAGCCGTATACCTGTTTTCTCTTTTGGCAGTGTTTTCACATCAGCCGTATTCTTATTTTCTCTCTTGGCAGTGTTTTCACATCAGCCTTTCTCTATTGGCAGCGTTTGCACGTCAGCCGTATTCTTATTTTTCTCTATTGGCAGTGTTTGCACATCAGCCTTATTCCTATTTTTCTCTCTAGGCAGCGTTTGCACGTCAGCCGTATTCAATTCGATTTATTTACGTATGGTCAATTTGTGAGGGCCCTAAGCTTCAAGCCCCTCTTATTTCTCTCTAGGATTGTGATAGTAACCACTCCGGCTCTTGTGACTCGTACCTTGAACCATGTTGCTGCTGTCATGTGGCGGAAGGTCTGTCTCGTCTTGCCACTCTGGTCCAGTCGTACCTTTATGGCTCGTACCAGCTCGTTCGGCAACGGGTTCACTCCGCTGAAATTACGCCACTCGGTCGGTGTCTCAACTTGAGCTTCACTGTAAGACCTAGAATTGTCGTTGTGACTTGGCTGTGGTATGTATCTTCCATTTTGGTAATCTCCACAGAAATTACTCTGGTACTGACTCTGCTGTTGTACGTTCAAAATTGTGTTTGAGCTGTCCGTTATTTCGGTACAGCTGTTGGTAAATTTAGAAATTGCTTCACTCATTGTTGTGAACGTTCCCGCTTGCATGATCATTTTGACCTTGTCATTAGAGCAATTTTTACACATGGCTTTAACTGCTGCCTGTGTTGCATATCTCGTTGCTAAGTCCGGGTCTAGCCCATCCGAGATGTACGCTCCTACTAATGACCTGGTGATTTTTTCTATTTCTGCTGTGTATTGGTTAGCAGTTTTGCTACTTTGTTGGATGTTCAGGAGTTTTGCGGTTAAAACTTCTACTGATTCACTTTTTATTGCGCTTTTTAATTTATTTTTAATCTGTTCGATTGTGGTCTCGTTACTGATAAAATTTCTTGCTGTACCCTTCAGCTTTGTCTTTATCATGGTAATAGCCAATGCCTCGTGTGTATCCTTGATTTGCTCAAGTATATCGAGTGCATCTAGGAAGCTGTGTAAATTTTCTGGCTTACCATCAAACTCTGGTAGTACTGACGAAGCAGTTTTGATAAATTCTACTACGGTCTGTGGCATTTTGACGTTTATTACTGGGATGTCTATTTTAATTTCTTCCACCGATGTGGCTTGACTTAATGAAGGTGAGGGGGTTCGGCTAGGAACACGTTCAGATAGAAGTGATAAAAAATCTATTTGAATTTCCTCCTCTATTGTGGTTGGTATTGTTATTTCTATGTTATATCTAGCTAAAGAAGCTACTAATTTATCTCGTACGGTAGCGAAAATTAAATAAGCTTCTTTTTGATGTTCTACGGTAAGTTTTACTGATTTAATTACTTGTATTATGTTATTTAGGGCTTCCAAAATGGTGTTCAAGTGCTTTATTATTGTTTCTGTTGTAATAGGGGTACTTTTATTTATGCACTTGTACGATTTGCTAGCTTTTAATTTTTCTTCATTTAATCCCTGCCAGCCAGGTAGCAGCTATTTATATGGATATTTAGCAGCTACTCATGTAGCTATAAAACTAGCTATTTTTGTTCAGGCGGCGTGACGATATTGACAAGTAATCCAGAGGTTAAGATGTGGTTAACATTATTACGTTAATGTTGTGGTTATTATGTAGCTAGTGCTACCAATACAAATTTCCTTTTGTTTGGTTAATTCAGTGGCTAAGATGTGGTTAGCAATAATATGCTAATCTTATGGTTATTTTGTAGCTAATTTTAGCTACTGCTACAACAAACAAAAACATTGCAATTAATGAAAGTTTTTTGTTCTTTATTTTATATTTCCTTATACAACTGAATATTTTACTTATTTAAAGCTAAATTTGAATAAAAATTCTTATAATCTATATGGATACATATGTCTAAAAGATTTGGCTAACTTTAATAAGATTTTTCATAGAATCCATTGTACTCTTGGGCCGGCTTTCCCTGAAGGAAACACGCTACGAGAAAATTACTTTTTCAGGGATGTAGAGGGGCTGTCACAGATTTCAGAATTGAAATGGAAACTTGTCGGAGTCTTATAGGTCACGAGATATTTGTTGTTGAAGTTGTGAAATTCACCAACCAAAACTGCGCCAATTCCGAGGAAAAGCACATATAAAAACACGCACATATGCATATATGTATGTACGTACATGTGTGTAGAACAACTTTTTGCGTTGATGGCCTTCGCCCGAAGTAATATCTATGGACCCAAACAAGTTTTGATTTTAGTTTTGAGATCTGTGAAAGCTTCTCTGCTCCCCTAATAAAAGGGGAAGCCGACACGTACAACGTTTGAATCTTTCCGTTCATGATGTTTTGGCTGCGTCGGTAGTATGTTATAAGGATTGAGGTGGCCGAGCACCACCTACGCTTGGCATTCCACCACCACCTCCACTGGCACCTGGTCCTTGACAATATGGTGGATGGGGAGCTTCAAAATGTAGTTTTTGTATTAGCTTTTCAGACCCTCGATGTTCGTCCGTAGCGGTACGAGCATGTTCCACGAATTCAGGACCATATTTACTAAAGAAAATATCGGAAATAACTTTGAGCTCGGCTCTTTCATCTGCGTAATTAGATCGAAACATTGAAGCCACAACACAATTCAATTAATCCACTGCTTCCACAAGTTAATCCTACCTACGGAAAAACAGGATTAAAATGAGAATTCAAATAATTAAAAGTTAATAAATTACCGTACCAACTGGCGATTGCTTTAATCTTAACTGCATTAGATAGTTGATTGATTTCAAATGGTGGAAGCGATACCTCGCCAATGGTTGGCATTAACATACTGCAAAGAAAATAATAATGTTTGTAAATATTTGTAAAAGTGTACCGAGTATGTAAATTTAAATTAATATATCTCACAGATTTTCACCCAATTCAATTGCGGCTGACCAATTGTTCAAAAATGGCCGTGAATTGATCGATTATGCGCATTATCGGTGTATCGGATTGGAATGTATCGAATTTTTCGATAGAACTGGTTAGCGTTGGCTGGCAGGGATGTATCATAGATATCCTTCCATTGACTCATGTCTTATTATCTCAAATTTTTGCTTACACACGTTGTTGTGCATTATTAAATTGTCTCAATTTGTTCTTTATATAATTTTTTATTAAAATTGTAATTGTGACAATTAACAATGTCATGACGCATCCAAAAATTGTAAGCCATTTGCTTGAAATTTCTTCTTCTACAATTGGATTTGCTTCAAATTTGACTATTCTGTTTTCAGAATTCTTTTCTTCTGAGCTTTCCTTACCTACTTCGTATCCTGCTACAGCTATTAAAACGCTGTTTAGCGCTACTTTCCACCATGCCATATTTAGAAGAAATAATTTTAAATTTTAAATTCATTTGCTTTTGCCTGCATTGCATTTTTATTTGTACATGAACGTTATTATTGTTTTTCTTTTCTTTTTACATTTGGTTCGTATTGTATATTTATACATATCTTTAGTACATTACATTTATTATTTTTTTTTTTTCGTTGGCTTGTGCCTGTTTATTAAATTGAGTAAACTGGAATGCATATGTATTTATGTTATTACTAGATTATTATTATTGTATAAGGTGCAGTGCCTAATTTTAAATTGGTTTAAGCCTATTCTTATGGATAACTATTTCTTTTTTGTTTTTATTGCTATCTCCTATGCTATTTGGAATTAGAGTGTAATTGTTATTCTTATCAATATTTTTAACTTTATATTGTCCTGTGTATCTATTTTCTAGCTTATGGGAGGCCTCTTCTCTAACTAAAACTAAATCTCCTATTTTAATTTCGTTACTATAACTATTTTGTCGTAATTGGTTTTTTGTTTTTCTTTAGTTTCTACCTTTCTCTCTTGGCAGTGTTTTCACATCAGCCGTATTCCTATTTCTATCTCTTGGCAGTGTTTTCACATCAGCCTTGGCAGTGTTTTCACATCAGCCGTATACCTGTTTTCTCTATTGGCAGTGTTTTCACATCAACCATATTCCTATTTTCTCTATTGGCAGTGTTTTCACATCAGCCTTGGCAGTGTTTTCACATCAGCCGTATACCTGTTTTCTCTATTGGCAGTGTTTTCACATCAACCATATTCCTATTTTCTCCATTTGGCAGTGTTTGCACATCAGCCTTATTCCTATTTTTCTCTCTAGGCAGCGTTTGCACGTCAGCCGTATTCAATTCGATTTATTTACGTATGGTCAATTTGTGAGGGCCCTAAGCTTCAAGCGTGGGGGTCTTCATATCCCCCTCTTATTTCTCTCTAGAATTGTGATAGTAACCATATTACGTGTGGTAGAAGGAATGAAACAAATTGTTTTGTGTTCAAAAATGAATTGAATTCTTTATTCACTTTCACTTCCTTATATACCAAAAATTATTACAATAACTTACATTAATACATATATACAAAAAGAAAGAGTGTTCAACATATGCTGTGTCAGCATATGTGAATCATAAATATTTCGTCGGTGCACATTGACAAACTGACGCTGTCGTTCAGTTGGTCATTGTGACCGCTCGGGCAATGCACTTGACAAAATGCAACAAATGTAACTGGAGGCGCCGTATGTGGCGGTGTATATATTTGATGTTAAACTCCCGCTGGGGTTTAACGGAATTTATTTATTTATTCATTTATTCATTTATATTTTTTTTTTTTTTTTTTTAGTTCTCTAATTTTACATCTTAATTTTATTCTATCTTCCTTATTAGTACTTAAGTTTAATAACCTATAAGCTTCGGCTATTTCCTGATTTTTCCTTACTCTTTTACCTGCCCTTTTCCTCTTTTTTATTACTACCGGTGACGGTATCTTGGGGATATCTTCCCTTTTAGCCTTGTTTCTTTTTCTATACTCTTCTATGGTTATTGGTTTTGGGCCTTCTTTTTTATTTTTGAGGTGTTCCTCAGCAAATTTTATGAATTCCCTTATAGTGCTAACGCATCTATCAAAAATTTTATTGAATTCCTCCTGCGTTTTAATGTCTTGTGACATATTAAAAAAAAAGGATTTTTGACTTAAAAAATTTTTATTAATGTTTATTTATTCAGCAATAAGTAAAAAAAAAAATTTTAATTTTTAATTTTTAATTTTCTACTCTCCTGAGTGCCCTATTTGTTTCCTCTACCAACGTGGAAGGATGCAATAAATCTTCTATCGTGGGTGTTCTGCCCATTCCTATGTATATCCAAAATTGCCTTAACCAATTTAGCTGATGCCTATCCACTGTCTATTGTACGAGCTCTTGACCTACGAGTAGTGTTCGTGTTTTCACGCCCTAGTTGGTCTATTATCTTATTTAAGGCCTCATAATTGAAGTCGTCTGGCAAAGCACTATCCATAAGGGATATGTATTTATACCGAATTAAAAATAAACTAGCATTCAAATTTACTCAATTTATGTTGAGATTGTTTTATTTAAAATGAGACCCTAATGTCAGAAAAAAAAAATATACGTATATAAAAATAATGTCCCTAAGCAAAGTTAATTGCTGTTTGTTGTAGCGGCCGTTAGGCTGCTAAATTCATTATAAACTTAATATTAAAGTTATACTTATGTTGCTCCTCTTTATTAGTTATTTGTTGTTGTTGTGGTGGTGGCTGTAGTAGACTCGATATTGAACCGAATAGTGATGATGAAGCTGAGGTAGAAGGCGCATCAAAGCTAGCATTAAAGTTACTGTTGCTATATTCCACTAGAATTATGCTTCATAGTCCTTTGTCCATCCCCAAAAAATACTGGAACTATTTGTTGCTGCTAATAGTAGTGATCTTTCCTGCAAACCGGTACGCTGCACTAACCATCGAATTAATTCTGCCGACTTTTCTAATTTTGCTGGATTCAGTACAGATATGCAGCGATCATCGTTTTTCGTCGCGAAATCTTGACGTGTTTTATCCAAAACCGTGGTGCGTGGTAATAGGTTTTTTTTTGATTTTCGAACATCTAACGTCTCGACTAATAATATCATTCAATCCGAAATACCATATGCGGTCAGTTGTTTAAACCAATTTTTTATTTACTCATAAGCAGTTGCCTTGTATGTATCCAGATCCGTAGTTGTAGCCCGCGGAACTGGTTAGTCCTTATGAACGATTTCGCTTTTCAGCAAATTTTCGTTCATAAGTTTCACCCAAAACTGGCAGGATCGCCATATTACGTGTGGTACATGTGTACACAATAAATTATGTGTACATGACAACAACTGTAAGTGCGGTGTATTTATGTAATGCTACAAGTGATACAATTTTCGCCTTCTGAACGAGCTGATACATTAAATAAACAAATTAGTATTTTAATTATCCCCAATGTAATTGCCAATAATTCCGCGGCTTTGAAACATTTTTATTACATTCCAAAATTCATAAACACTATTTATATTTTTGTACATACATATGTCAAAATCGTAAGTTCAACATGTTGTGTAAAGTGAGCGTAAAAAATTTATGATGGAAAAAAGTCTCCAAAATCACAACATGTTGTGTTGATCAGAAATACTCAACGTTGCGTTCAGAAGATAAAACACAACAGTTGCGCAACTGTTGCGCCACGGTTGCGCCTTCTGAACGTAGCCATTGCCCACCTGATATGACAGTAATACCATGTCTCCACATAACGTGTTTCGCTCTTTTTTTTCTCCATTTTCTCTCTCAATCTAGTTTCGACACGGAAACCAGTGCCGAAACTCGGAAATTTCCATACAAATTTCTGAGAGCGAGTGAAGATTGAAACACTGTTTCATTCTGAATCATCTTGCCAACCTCGATGATATCGATGTCTTCTCTAATTTTGTATCGAAAATCTATCGAAATCTCACACAGACCAAAACAAAAACGCAAAAATAAGCAAACATACAAACATTTAAGAAGAGCAAGAAAGAGAAATGTCAAACTGAATCACGATCAGCCACGTGGAGACGGGTTATTTAGCGAGATGTTTTGCTACATGTTTCTTTGGTGAAACAAGATATGTGGAGATGGGCTTTTACAGAATTTAAATCAGAACTAGGAAAAACCTTCAACGCGGCAAACAATTTACCGGGTAAATCAATAATAGCTGGCGATTTAAACTGCAAATCCTTACTATGGGGAAATAGCAACACAGATACAAAAGGAGACATATTAGAAAATATGGCAAATGACTTCAACTTTATATGCTTAAACGATGGTAGCACAACATTCAGGACAAATAATCACCAGTCCAGCATTGATATCACTTCCTGCAACAAAGGAGATCGTAATACATATAGCATGGAAAACTATACCACATAAAATTACCGGTAGCAACCATTACCCCATATTAATTGAATTAGACGCAACACATAATCCCAAATGCACAAACGCCACAAAAATACTCAATAATAAAATTCTTAAAGACATAGCAACATCCAAAGTTGGTTAATCCCTTCAGGAATTTAATAACAACTTCAAAGAAATCATAAAGAAAAACACAATAACAATTAACAACAACAACAGATACTGGCGATGAATGCCGTGAAGGCCGATAACAATTGAAACCACGATTTAAGATTTTAAACATTTATTCACGTACAGATTCATCGCAAGACTAAAACTAACAGAATATTAAATATAGGTGTTTACCGATTGGCTTATGTATCAATGCACAAGAGTAATATGTATAGCTATGTAAATACATAGGTAGCTATGTATCAAATTATAACAGGAACATTGAAAACATTGATTAACATACATATGTACCTGCGTAAATATGTATTTTCTTATTTATCAAAAAACAAGAGGAATGAGAAAATGGAAAAGTGCAGTTACGGTCTGAAGAACCAAATATACATAAATACAGTGACTGCTAACTATATTCGTACAACTAACTTAAATGACATATAATGTAATCTATTCCGCAACATCCCGGGGCACCCTGAAACAGCGTTTTCAGAAAGTTGGTAGAACCGCGATCTTTGTGATAGGACGAATTAATTCCCCAGAAGCTGTCTTTAATTTTGCCGCCCGAAAAAGTCCATCCTTTCCCGGGTATGCCTCAATAACTTTTGCTAGTAACCAATGAGCTGGAGGAACATTATTTTCCTTTATGACCACTATGCTCCCTGTTGATATGTTTGGTGTGCTCTTCGTCCACTTTGGCCTTTGCTGTAGTGAAGTTAAATACTCCATATGCCACCGCTGCCAAAAACCCTGCATCATGTTTTGAACGTGTTGCCAATAGTCGAGTTTATTTGGTTCAACTTCAGTCAACATTCCTTCCGGTACCATAGTGTATGGGCGACCTATTAGAAAATGGGAAGGAGATAAATAATTAGTGTCTGTGTCTGCCGCTACTCCAAGCGGCCTCGAGTTAACTACTGCTTCTATTTGAGCCAACAAGGTATGCATTTGTTCAAATGTTAAAATATGTTTTCCAATAACTCGGCGTAAATGAAGTTTAACTGATCGAACGGCTGACTCCCAAATTCCACCCCAATGCGGTGCGTGCGGTGGTATGTAACTCCATCTAATTCCGTCCTTAGCCAAGGATGCGGAAACGATTTCATTATGCTCTTGCGACAAAAGTGCTTTATGCATTTCGTCTAGTTGTCGAGATGCACCAAGAAAATTTCTCCCGTTGTCGCTAAATATTTGGGAGCACTTTCCACGACGTGACATAAATCGTCTTAACGCTGCTAGAAAACATTCTGTGCTCAAATCGGTTGCCAACTCTAATGCCGTTTTCTTTTCTCGAAAAAATGTTGCCCTGTTTGATTTTCTTAGCCATTTTGTAAGCTTGTGTGGTGATTTCAACGAATGTTGTCCTCTGACTAAGTAAGAGGGCACCATTAACTACAAATTCAGCCATTTTATAGAAAGTCATGTTACGTAATTCGATAATTGAGATATTAAAGGGCAACATTTTTTGTCAGAAAAGAAAACGCCATAAGTGTATAGCAGATGTTGTCAAGCACACAAATAAACAAATATACCCTTTTGCAAATGTAGGCTTTCTGCCACGAGCCACCTTTAACGTTAGTGGGCCCGCATAGTCACAACCGCTGTTTTCGAATGGATATGCCTGCCGAACCCGAACCGCAGGAAGGTCCGCCATCATCTGTTGCGTAGATATTTGTCGCTGACGAAAGCATTTCATGCACCTGAAGACGAGACTACGAATTAGGTTTCGGGCACCTAAAATCCAATACTTCTGCCGAACTATAACAAACAGTGCCGACACCCCCGCATGTAAGTTTTTTAGGTGTTCCTCTTGCAAAATCAAATATGTTATGCGGTGCGACTTAGAGAGAATAATAGGATGAACAGTATTTATATCCATCTCGGCATTACGAATGCGCCCTCCAACCCGTATCAGGCCGCAATCATCAATAAATGGGTTTAGTCTTAAAAGCTTTGAACGCGAATTTACCTCTTTTCGACGCAACAAACTATCTCGATCTTCTCGGAAATCCCCTTGCGCGTATTTCAGAAGTATTTGCCTTGCATCTTCGAATTCGTGGAATTTCAAATATCCTGTAATAACTTCTCTTTTGTGAATATTGATACGCCTCAAGAAACGCAGAATATAGGCGACAATTCTGACTAACTTGCTCCAAGAAGATGATTTTTCAACTAAATTCGTAAGTGGGTGGTGACGGTCTGGAGCAGTTAAAACTAAACTTACTCTATTTACTTTGAGCTCCATATCGGTTTCAGAATATTTAAGTGTATTGGCAGTCTCCATCTTCATCCGTGCTTCCTGGAAACCTATCTCATCTCGTAGCCATGGTGGGCCATTCCACCAAAGATTGAAATTGATCAAATCTGTTGCGAGCATTCCTCGACTTGCACAATCAGCAGGATTTTCCTTAGATGCCACATGACTCCAAAACCGGCGAGGCAACGTATCGATAATCTCTGAGGTTCGATTTGCAACGAAGGTCTTAAGTCTTGATGGTGATTGGGAGAGCCAAGCGAGAACGATAGTGGAGTCACACCAGGCATTAACCGAAATAACCCTGTTTGGCAAAATTTCCTGTATTACATTAATTAGACGTAAAAGCAGCAATGCACCACACAGCTCCAAACGCGGCAACGATATTTGCTTTAGCGGGGCTACTCTCGTTTTAGCAGCAACAAGACTTACGTGAAAAACACCGTTTGGATCTTTAGTGCGGCAGTATACTACAGCTGCATAGGCACGCGTGGATGCATCACAAAATCCTTGAAGATCTATAGTATCCATTGACGACGAGGCTACATAACGAGGTATAGCAATTTGTTTAATATTAAGCATGTCGTCGCGATATTTTAACCATAGCTGTGCTGGCGAGCTAGGTAGCGGAGTATCCCACCCTAAATTATGCAACCATAGCTCTTGAAGCAGGATTTTGTACTGGACAATGACAGGCGCCAGTAAGCCCAACGGATCGAATATACGACACATTTCCGATAACAACCCTCTTTTGCTTATATTATTTGAATTTACAACACATACCTTGTATGCTAAGTCGTCTGCTACTGGCTTCCATAGCAAACTCAAAACTTTTGCTGTTTCTTCTTCTGCATCCTTGAATATGGTTTGATCTTGTTGACTTGAATTCAGGTTGGGGCAATTAGAAACCCATTTACTTAACTCTAGACCAGCGCGTGACATCATTTCACATAGCTCGTTTTTTACCTCAAGAAGTTCACCTTCCGTTTCAGCACCAGTCAACACGTCATCAACATAGAAATCGTCTGCGATTATTTTTGATGCTCGTGGGTATTTCTCAGCGAAGTCTCTCGAAAGCTGTTTCAATACCCTTACGGCTAAGAAAGGGGCGGATGAGGTACCGTAAGTGACGGTACAAAGCTGGAAATGCTCGATTGGATCAGTCGGGCACTCCCGCCACAAAATGCGTTGATAGTCCCGATG
Source organism: Urophora cardui (assembly GCA_960531455.1). Lineage (NCBI taxonomy): Eukaryota > Metazoa > Arthropoda > Insecta > Diptera > Tephritidae > Urophora > Urophora cardui. The sequence continues at coordinate 6,960,809 of OY482673.1, forward strand.
ATGTTCTGCTACCCAAATTTGCCGAAACATTTTCACAATGTCGGCTGAAAAGACATATTTATGCAACCTAAATCGAAAGCAAACAGCAAATAGATTTCGTTGAATGTTTGGGCCGATACACAGAGCACTATTTAACGAGACCCCATTCGTATCCTTAAAGGATCCATCAAAAACCACTCGCAATTTCCGACCAAGAACTGGGTGATGAGGCATGTAAAAACATCTCCCATCAGCAACCTCGATTTCATCAGTTCGCAACTTTCTCATATGCCCCTGATGAGCGTACTCGCGCATAAACTCCACGTACTGCTGACGAAGTGAATCGTCCCTCATTAAACGGCGCTCAACTGTTAAGAATCGTGCTAAAGCACCACTCATGGTGTCTGAAAACTTAATGTTCGATTGGTGAAATGGCAGTTCAACCACATACTTGCCATCGTGTGCTCTGAAATGCGTAGCTGCGAAGTGATGTTCTGCATAATCGATCTCCTCGTTTGCCGATACCCTTGCCTCTTCAATCTCCCAAAATTGCTTTAATGACCTGTCGATATCAGCTAGCGTAACGAGCGAAACAGAACGCGGCATAGAACTTGGTGGCATGCTTGTAACTATCCACCCGAAAATTGACGATACCGCTATAACATTTCCATGAGGGTCGTGGATCTTTTCTGCAGTAAAAATATCCCACACATATTGTGCGCCAAGTAAAATGTCAATATTTGCCGGTTTATTAAATGACGGATCCGCCAGTGGAAGCCCACTGAGCTGATTAAACGCCGATGTGGTAATTGGCTCCCGTGGGAGTGGAGATGTGATCTTGTTGAGAACGTGGACATTAGCATCTAAAATATGATTACCTTGTCGAGATTTGATACGGATGACGCATTGCCCACGGGTCGTTTCCGCATTTACCGATGAGATACCTGACACAACAATACGGGAATGGGAGCGTGGCAAAGTTAGACTTTGTGCACAGCGCTCAGTTATATAAGAAAGTTCGGACGCGCAGTCCAACAAAATGCGACAGGGTTTATATCGATTCGCAGATGTTCGAACATAAACAGTTGCAGTGGGAAGGATAAAATTGTTGGTGCTCAGCGGCGAAGATTCAATTTCGCTGGAGCGCTCTTCGTTGCCTGCTGAGCATGAGCGAGCAACATGTGACAGAGTAGACCATGTATTGCGCGATTGAGCGGAAGAGGTGGGCGAAGCATTTGACGCTGGCGCCGACGCCGATGCCGACGCCTCTGTAACCGGGTGCACCAATGTGTGGTGTCGTCGATGACAAGCTTTGCAGCGGAACTTACTTGAACATGAATACGAATTGTGACCACCTTTAAGGCAATTGAAACAAAGAGATTTATCTTTAATAAAATTACGGCGAGCGTCAATGCTGAGTGAAGCAAATGAAGGACATTTTGCGAGACTATGATCCTTGGAACTACATTTAGAACATGCTATTGATACGTTTGAGTCAGTGGTTACCAGCGCACGTGTATGTTGCTTCTTTACTTTCGTACCAGTCTCAGATACCTTTGAAGAGCTACTATTCGAGTTGCGTTCACCTAACTCTAGTTCTTCACAGCGGGAATCTAAGAATCGTAGAAAATCCTCAATGAATGGCATGGTCTTAGTTTTGCTATCGTTTATCCAACGTCGCCTGGACTCAGGGTCGATTTTTGCCAACAGTAAATAAATAAGCCAACAATCGCGTCCATTTTGGTTTGAAGCCTCTAACCCTCGAATTACTTCATTAGCGCCGTCAGAGATTTTACGTAGCAACGTTGCATTTTCACCAGATGTAGTCGGCAGATTCATAAACATGTCGATGAAAGAGTTAACTATGTGCCTCGGTCGATTAAAACGATCAATCAACCTATGCCATGCAGTTTTGTAGGCGGTGTCTGTCACTGGCAAGTGCTTAACTAATGCCGTTTTCTTTTCTCGAAAAAATGTTGCCCTGTTCGATTTTCTTAGCCATTTTGTAAGCTTGTGTGGTGATTTCAACGAATGTTGTCCTCTGACTAAGTAAGAGGGCACCATTAACTACAAATTCAGCCATTTTATAGAAAGTCATGTTACGTAATTCGATAATTGAGATATTAAAGGGCAACATTTTTTGTCAGAAAAGAAAACGCCATAAATTTGCAGCTTCATCTCGGAGTAATGATGTGAGGTAGTGGAATTTCTGAACATTAGTTAAATTTGATTTCGAATCAACTGAACTAACAAATAAATCGCGAAATGTCGGCCAGTCTTTATAGTTTCCTGAAAAGGGTTGAATATTTATTTTTGGTAGATCATTTTCAACATATTTCGACGATTTGGAAACTTGCGCAAATTTTTCGAGTAGTGATGAATGCTGTTCAGCTAATCTCGAAATGACAGTATCGACCTTGACCGTCTCATGTTCTTCCGACGAAGACAGACGCGATTTTAAGGTTAGGAGTAAGCCACGTGCAAGCATATACTTCTCTTCATATACTGCGTAATCAACCTCTGGATCGGCATACTCCGTGTTGTCTGCGTGCTTGTACATTAAGTTTGTGGTACGCACGAACTCCTTCCATACCTCCTGTAGGCGTTCCAGCCTAGTGATTGCCTGGTCTTTGGTAACATCCTCGGGTGGGGTTTCTGCGTATGCGACCAGGCGAGTAATTGACCCTTTGAGACGTCCACGAAATTGGACAAGAACACTGTATTCGTATTCTTCGGACATTTTAACAAAACTTGACAAAATTTATTTGTATTATTTTAGTAAAACAAAAATGAGCCATCCGGCTCGAAGGACCAGCGCTTATGGCGATGAATGCCGTGAAGGCCGATAACAATTGAAACCACGATTTAAGATTTTAAACATTTATTCACGTACAGATTCATCGCAAGACTAAAACTAACAGAATATTAAATATAGGTGTTTACCGATTGGCTTATGTATCAATGCACAAGAGTAATATGTATAGCTATGTAAATACATAGGTAGCTATGTATCAAATTATAACAGGAACATTGAAAACATTGATTAACATACATATGTACCTGCGTAAATATGTATTTTCTTATTTATCAAAAAACAAGAGGAATGAGAAAATGGAAAAGTGCAGTTACGGTCTGAAGAACCAAATATACATAAATACAGTGACTGCTAACTATATTCGTACAACTAACTTAAATGACATATAATGTAATCTATTCCGCAACAGATACATACCAAAAAAATGGTGGGATAAAGAAATAGAAAGATTTTATAAAATTCGAAACAACGCAAGAGTTATATAATTATACTATTAATTATAATATTTATTAGTTTATACTTTGAATTGTTAGAAATACTTTGTATCAAAAAGATATTTTCTTGTATTCAAACAAAATGTAATTTGAAATTGTCTTTTAGAAAAATCAAAAATTTTCATTAAATAAATATTCGTGTAACAATACACAACAATTTGAAAATATATAAAAATATATTATTATTCAACCAATATATATCTAAATATATACTACAATATACATATTAAAATATAATTGGCGCAGTCTTCGATCCGACGCAAATTTTAAACCGAAGTTTAAACAATTTAAAAAAAAAAAAGCCGCGAATTTATGTGTACAACCAAAGGCAGCTCCAGAAGAACCAATAGCTATACATACATATATGGAATAAAAACAAGAAGAAATCACAATCAAGAAGACGAATTTCCATGAACTCATCTAAAAGAAAACATCTTCATTTTTATATTACTGGCCAAGTTCGTTTCTTGAATCTTTCGATGCAATCAAGGATTACAATCAAATGCATACATAAATCTAAAGGTCTACAAATATACGTACATAAAAGAAACTACAATCAAAAAATATATACAAAAAAGAATAATTCAATGGTGGTATCTGAATATACATACATACATACTTAAGACTACATAAAATTAAAAACGAAAATCAGCTAAGAAGGATACAATAGTCAAATTAACTTCAGGAAATTTAATTTAGCAACAAATAATAAGTAAGAATTTTCCAAATTATTATTATTATTATAAGATGGCATTACAATTAACATTCAGAGACATTGTCAAGGATGCCCAACAAATAAAAGAATTTAGAGGCGATGGTTCTTATGCCCTAACTTCTTTTATTCGAGAAGTTGAATCAATTTTAATTTTAATAAGTGGTGAACAACAATTAAAAGATTATATTCACCAAAGAATAATTTTAAATAAAATTCAGAGATCAGCCCTTAATACAATTAGGACTCGAGGACCAAATCCAGATTGGGAGGCGACTAAAAGAATTTTAATAAATAATTTTGGAGTAAGAGAATATACCTTATACCAACAAGCATTTTCTTTAAAAAATTATGGAATTTTTAATTATTTTACTAAACTTTGCGAAATTTTATGTAAAATTAATGAAAAATATGAGTTTGATGAGACTAAACCTATAGAATTTAGCCCAAAAAATGCAGAAATGATTATTTTAAAAACATTTTTAAATCATATAGATATAAACTTAACTTCAGTAATTGTTAACAATAATTTTACTAATATAAGGGATGCTTTCAATTTTCTAGAAAGAGAGGGTTTAATAAGAGAAAATGAAAACAAGATGGTTTGTAATTTAAAAAATAATCCGGTTTCTTTTAATAAGAGAATAAATAATAATTATAATAATTTTAACCATAATCCAAATTCAACTCAAAATTCAAATAGATTTAATAATGGGTATCAAAAAACAAATTTTAATAGATTTTCGGATAATGGAAATAAAAGAAATTATTATAATAGAAGTCATTTTAATAATAACAATTTAAATCATAATAATAATTTTAATAGTAATCCCAATTTCAATCCTAATTCCAATATTAATACTAATTCTAATGCTAATTCTAACTCTAATACTAATTACAATAGATATCATAATTTTAATCAATTTAGAAATAATAATAATAATGATAAGGAAGTAGATCACATGCAAATGAGACCATTAAATCAAGAATTACCAAATTGTTCACATGCAAATTTTTATATAACAGCCTCACAAAATCATTACCGATAATTGAATTAACTATAAATAATAACAAAATTAGAGCTTTAGTTGATACAGGTTCAACAACATCGCTTTTGTATCAAGAGAAATTACCTGAATATAAAAGATTTTTACTTAAAAATAGTATTTGTTTCTCATCTATTAATAATTCAACTGTCATTAGATATGAAATTATTACTAAATTACCCAGTGAATTTAATGAAGAGGGCACTATGTCTTGGAAATTAATAGATTTTAAAGGAAAACAATTCGATGCAATATTAGGACAAAACATTTTAAAACCTATGAAAGCAGTAATAAATATGAAAAATGAGACTTTGATTATAAATGGCAACGTAATAAATTTTTTACCATCATGTCCATATTCATATAATGAAATTCATCAATTAGAAATTTGTGATGTTAATGAGAAAGTTTTAGAATGCATTTATAAAGATTTGAATAAGGCAGAACAAGAAGCTGTAAAAGATATTCTTACTTCATTTAAGGAATTAATTTATATAGAGGGACAACATTTGACCAATACAAATGTTATTCAACATGAAATTCGAACAACAATTGATAAACCAGTATCTTCAAAAATATATCGGTATCCACAAATACATGAAAAAGAAATTTGTAAACAAGTAGATTGGATGATGGATCAGGGAATTATAAAGGATAGCAATTCTCCTTATAACAGTCCTTTATGGATTGTACCTAAAAAAAATGATAATAGTGGAGAACAGCAGTGGAGAATCGTTATAGATTATAGGGCTTTAAATAATATAACGATAGACGATAAATTTCCTATACCAAATATTGAAAATATTTTAGATAAGTTAGGACGTTCACAATATTTTACAACTATTGACTTAGCAAAAGGATTCCATCAAATTCTTATTAAGGAGGAAGACCGTTTTAAAACAGCTTTTTCTACTCCTTATGGACATTATGAATTCGTTCGTATGCCTTTTGGATTAAAGAATGCTCCTGCAACATTTCAAAGACTTATTAATTTTGTATTAAAAGATTTAATAAATAAGATATGTGTTGTATATCTTGATGATATATTAGTTTTTTCAACAAGTTTTCAAGAACATGTAAATGATATAAAGAGAGTTTTCTTAAAATTAAAAGAAGCAAATCTTAAAATTCAAATTAATAAATGTAAATTTTTTGCAAAGGAAACGTTATATTTAGGACATATTTTGACATCAGAGGGAGTTAAACCAAATCCTGCTAAAATTGACCAAATTTTGAAACTTCAATTGCCAAAAACAGTTAAACAAATTAAATCTTTTTTAAGTATAACAGGATATTATCGTAAATTCATTAAGGATTATTCCAAAGTAGCTTATCCATTAATGAAATATTCAAAAAAAGATATGAAGCTCAATTTAAATGATTCAAATTATATAAATGCTTTTGAGAAATTGAAAATTGTTTTAACTGAAAAACCCGTACTTAAGTATCCGGATTTTAGTAAACCTTTTCAATTAATTACTGATGCAAATATCAATGCAATAGGTGCTGTTTTACAACAAAATCAACATCCAATATGTTATGCTAGTAGAACTTTAAATGACCATGAGAAAAATTGTTGGGAATATATCGCGCAACTAGGATTCGACCCGGATTTGGGATTAACATGCCAATTGTTGGACAATCAAAACATATCGATGCAAGAACCAAGTAGCAAGAAGCAAGCAAGAAGCAAGTTTATTTCTGACAAATGAAATTACAAAGTTAGGTTACGTAAAACAAGTAAAATGTGACCGTCACTTACCCCAGTTTTCTCTCCGTTAGTTTCGCTGCACGATAATTTTCCCAATGCCAGAAATTACTTTAAAGGTTCCTTTTATAAATTCGATTGAAGAAGTAACGGCATGTGCAAATAGCGGAACAAAGGGAGAGAGAAATGAGGTACGTGAACTTCAACAAAGAAGATATGACAATAACACAGAGTTGCATTGCTTAGCACCCGTCTCCACTGGCGATCTCATCCATAACACCCCCACCCCCGTGAATCGACCCAGATTCACCAACAACTATATCGAGCTTGGCTAATTTTGACGCAGGACGCTGGAGCGAACCGGTGGACGTGAGTACATCAGCTCTACGGACTTGACCATCTTTCCCAGGATAGACTCGTTTAATCCTGCCGCGGCGCCACTCTTTCCTGGGTACGTTGGGATCGCAGATAAATACGATGTCGCCCTCCTTCAATGGATCCGTTGGCGAACACCACTTTGACCGCCTAGTCAGTGTTGGCAGATATTCCTCCACCCATCTCTTCCAAAATCGATCTCTCATCTGCCTTGCTATGCGCCACTGCTTACGTAGGGAACAATATCTTTCTTGAGGTTCAATGCAACTTGGTGTCTGTGATGTGTTGGCTCCACCCAGCAAGAAGTGATTCGGTGTCAAAGGCTCTTCTTGCTCTGGAGTGATGGCTAAGTGTGTCAACGGGCGAGAATTTACAATATTTTCGGCTTCAATCAGCAGGCTTTGGAACGTATGCTCCTTCGGGTTCACCTCATTCATTGTATGCCGCAACACCCTCTTGACGCACTGAACCATGCGTTCCCAAGCCCCTCCTGAGGATGGATCTTCTGGGCAGTTGAATACCCATTCCACGCTCCTCGTTGACAACTCATTTTGCAGCTCATGAAGATCAAATACATTCGCGAATCGCTTCAGCTCGCCATCCGCCCCGACAAAATTCTTTCCATTGTCTGACCGTATACGTTTGGGAACTCCTCTCCTATTCATGAAATTTCGCATGGCAAGTATGCATGCGTCCGTGGATAAATCAAATGCCATCTCGAGATGAATCGCTCTTGTAGTTAGGCATGTAAACAAGGCCACCCATCTTTTTTCCTTCCGTCTACCAATTGTAACGCTCACAGGACCGAAGTAGTCTAAGCCGGTATATGTAAACGGTCGCTCATACGGAGTAACTCTATCTTCTGGCAGTTGTCCCATCTGTGGGACTCGTGGGCTCGCTTTATTTAGCTTACAAACGTTACACGCAGCTATTACACCACGTAGAACCCTTCTCAAACTTGGGATCCAAAATCGCTGTCTAATCATGCAAATCGTTGCTTCGGTATTTTGATGCATCATTCGGCTATGTTCGTACGCGACAATAAGCTTCGTAACGGTGTGTTTGGGCGGCAAGATTATCGGATGTTTTGCGTCGTATGCGAGCCAACTAGCTCTTTCCAAACGACCGCCGACCCGGAGAAGGCCGTGATTATCTAGGTATGGCGTGAAACTATGTATGGGACTATTCTCTGATACGGTGACGTTTTCCGTTAACAGGTTTATTTCATCGGCGTAAGCTTCCCACTGAATGCGTCTGCATAGTGAACGTTCAGCTAAGTCAAGTTCGGAAGCTGTCAAACCGTATCGAAGAGAGCTATTGGCTTGTTGTTTCGACGTTTTGCAACTATTCACGAAGCGGAGCACCCATGCCATGACTCTTTTAAGCTTCGTGTACGTTGAAAACCTTTCAAATTCAATTATAAATTTCGTATTGATAAGGAGTGCGAATTTCGGGCGCAACTCTTCTTTGTCTTCTATTAAAATGTCATTGCAATTATCTGTAGGCCACATACTTTCGGCTTGGAGTAAAAACGCCGGCCCTGTAAACCATCGAGAACACGGATTTAAATTTATGATCTTTTTCACTCGAGTGGCTTCGTCAGCCACATTTTCTTTCGTGGGTACCCATCTCCAGTCCGATGGTTTCGACACGTTCAGTATTTCGGCGATTCGATGAGCAACGAATGGTTTGTATCGGCAATGTTCACTAGAGAGCCACTTGAGGACCGTCCTCGAATCGCTCCAAAATACGCATTGATTGACATGTACCTTATGCTCGCTAACTATGGTTGACATCATCCGAGAACCCAGCAATGCAGCCTGCAATTCGAGCCGGGGTATGGAGAGCGGCTTAAGCGGCGCGCTTCTCGTTTTCGCGAACACGATTGATACCTCTACTTCTCCGGCTGAAGTTTTTGACCTCCAATACGCAACAGCTCCGAACGCATCCTCGCTAGCGTCCACGAAGATATGTAGTTGCAGTGACGTAGGGTTGCCCTGGCGGAAGTAGTGACGTGGAATCTGACACTCCGAAATTCTGGCGATCTGTCTTTTAAAATTTCTCCACATTGCATTAATATCGGTGGTGATTGGCTCATCCCATCCTAAATTGCGCTTCCAGATTTCGCGCATGGAGAGTTTAGCTGTGATGGTGAAATGGCACAGGAGTCCCAATGGATCGAAGATGGACATGATCACGCTTAGAAGCTGCCTTTTCGTTGGGATCACGTCATCGTTGAGAACATATGCACATCTTTCATGAAATTCTGGCCGGTACGCAAATAAATCTTGTTTTGGCAGCCACATCATTCCCATTACCTTCTCTGATGACACCGACTCCTTCGATTCAATTGGGAGCGCTGTGGTTTCACCATCCAATGCGGCGATGACTTCGGGGCTATTCGACCTAAACTTCCGCAACAGAAATCCCGCATCTTTGTGGATATCTCGTACCTGCTGTGATACACGAATCGCCTCGGATACAGAACCGAAGCTATCAACGTAGTCATCCACATAGTGGTGTTCAGTTATGGCTTCAACTGCCCGTGGATCATGATTGTTGTGTTCTAGAGCATTTCTGACCTTGATGTAGTTGGCCGTACAAGGAGAGCACACTGCTCCAAACGTCATTGCTGTCATCTCATAGATATCCGGCATCTTCTGGTTCTCGTCACTACGCCACAAGAATCTCTGGGCACATCGATCTTCAGGGCGAATCACAATTTGATGAAACATTTCTTGTATGTCGGCACAGATAGCTATGGCGTTTTCTCTAAGGTGGAATAAGATTGACACAAGTGGGCGATACTCCTGAGGACCTTTAAGCAGCTGCGAGTTTAGCGATACTCCGTGCGACGTTGCCGCTGCATCGAACACCAGTCGCAATTTACCTGGCTTTTGGTGGTTAACTACCGCGAAGTGAGGGAGGTACCAAGTTCTTGGAGTCGTTACAGCTGCTTCACTAGGCGTCAGCATACGAGCGTAATTCTTATCGATATAAGCTGCGATTATTTTCCGATAGGCCTTGCCAAACTCTTTGTCTTTATCCATTCGTCGTTCGATGCCTGCGAGACGTTTCGATGCCATACTGTAACTTTCCGGTACCTCAACGTTGTCGTCCTTCCATAGCAACCCGGTTTGGAATCGCCCGTTCCACTTCACTGTGGTTTCTTCCAATATCTTTTCGGCTTGTATATCGTCAGCACTTTTGATAGGTGACGCGGCTCTTACTCCGAATGATTCGACGCTAAAATAATCCTTTATCAGGTCGTGCATGTGGCTGTCCGATGCTTGTGCATGGAGACAGGATGGTTTCCTTGGCGGCGCCGAAGTTGATGGTCCGAACACTACACATCCTAGATCTGTAAAGGCTGCATATGGTCCATTGTTGTTAGTTGAGGTCGACTTGGTAGGCAATCCAAGATGGCAGTGGTCTAATCCGATTAAAAGTTTGGGCGAGACATTCTCATATGGTTGTATGGGCATCCTATTCTGGTATCTGACAGCGTTACGAATATCCTCGCTGCTAAGAGTTTGAACAGGCAGGTTTAAGTTGCTTACACCATGGACGTTACGAAGAGCATAACGCTTTTCCATTCCTAGACCACTAACACTCAAACTGACAATGGAAACAGGCTCACTAACCGCTTTACCTCCGAACCACTGAATCTCCACTTGACGTTGCTTAGCGACCAGTCCTAGCTGCCGTACCAAAGAATCGTCCATCATAGTTATGGAGGACCCTTCGTCTAGGAGTGCGTAAGTGTCCACCTTTCTGTTTGGTCCATAGAGCGTCACGGGAATAACTCGGAATAGTAGCTTGACATTCGCGCGCGTGGAGCAGTTGAGTACCGGATTATGAGTAGTTTGTGATTCAGAGACTTTAGGGGACTGGCTGGCTGCATTGGCACCATCAACTTCATGTAGGAACCGATGATGAAACCTCGAACACCCCTTCACTGAACAAGCTTTACGGCGGCGGCAGTCACGAGTGGAGTGACCAGGGAAGAGACAGCTAAAACAAAGGTGAAATTTCTTTATCAATTTCCACCTATCCGATACAGTAGCTTCGAGTAAGCGGCGGCAGCTGTCGATCTTATGGTCACCTTGACAAACGGCGCATTTATAACTGCGTTGTTCCTTGCTTGTATGTAGGACAGCACGACGTTTCGGTTCCTTTGTCTCATCCTGAATCATTTGTACGTACGTCGCCATTTCAGCCAACCAGTCGCTAAAGTTTACTATGGTTGGAAATGGGCGAATGGATGCAGAATGACGAGCCCAATCCAACCGTTTACTTATAGGTAGCTTCAATACCAACTCCTCCAGTAGCGTTGGATTAGCCAAGTGTTTCTCCTCTCCTATGGATTGGAGGAACACCGACAGATTTTTGGTTATTGTGGCGAAGGATACTAATCTTCCGAGGTTAGCCTCTAAAATAGGTTGGACCTCTTTTACAATCTTTAGTTGGCTCCGGATGAGCTGTTCAGGGCGGCCGAACCTAAAACGTAGTTGCTCAATAATAAAATTTACATTGCTTGGGTGTATTAAGAGCGACTTAACCACATCCCTCGCTTCCCCCTTAAGACATTTATTTAAACGCTGATTATTTTCAAAATTACTATAATTGTATACAGAAGTCGATTCGATAAATGCTGCGTAAAAAATTGGCCAATCCTCAGCCTGGCCAGAAAATGCTGGTAGGTCTAGCAACTTCCTCGGAGGCGGCATGGAGTGTATAGGCAAGGTATGGCTTGGCAATGATGGCATACTATGATTCTGTATATCAACCACCTGGTATGCACCGGCAGGAGTAATGTGACTCGATGAAACAATAGGTGCTTGCGTAGCATTTCGGTGGTTACAGAAAACTTGAGGCTGATTTGCATTAGATACATAGCTACATACCTGTGGGGTGGTAACAGAATTGACGGCTGGCTGCCCATTAAACGATGCAATCGAACCTTGTCGGTCGAGAGAAGTTGCAGAATTCACCCTGGCTGGCTGCGCCTGCTGCGAAGAGACGCTGGTTGATATTTGGTATCCGCTGCTTAATGCTGCTAAATTGTGCGATGCCGCAGTTGGCTGCATCGACGGCGTCACTACATGCTGCTGTGCGGCTGCGTTAAAACAGAGAGGCGGCGTAACAGATGTCGTTGAATTCGACGAACCAGAACTACGTTCGCGTTCGCGCTCAGATTCGGCAATTTTAGATTGCGCTTGTTGTAATTGTAGTTCCAATCTTGTTATTTGCTGCTGCATAGCTAGGAGCATATTTATTTGTCCTACGTCGTTGGTAGGAGTACGTACGGCTGTGCGAATGATTGCCGGATTTAAATTAGCGTTAACGCAGCCGGAGGCAGAAGTAGTGACGTCGTGGTAAACGGTGGCGGGCGGCCTTACGTTGACGTTGGCAAAAGAGACGGCGTTGGCGTCGGCAGTGGAGGTTCTGTTACCGCTAGCAGAGACGGCAACATTAACGTCAGAAGAAAGCACAGTGTTGACGCCAGCAGAATAGGCGGCGTCGACGTCGGCAGTGGCGGCATTGTTGACGTAGGCAGAGTAGATGGCGTCGACGTTGGCAGTGCTGGCATTAATGACGTCGGCACATGTGGCGTTATTGACGTCGGCAGAGGAGGCGGTGTGGACGTCGACATAGGCGGCAACCTTTCCAAGATCGGCCGCAACTGAGGTGGCTGGACCAACACTGACATAGGCATTGTTATATAAAGTGGTGAAATCGCTTACCTGACAATCCTGGATCTTGTTGGCATTACTAACGCTTACACTGGCCCGTGATGTTGGCGTAATAGTGGAGAATGTGGTTATGTCTGAAGTAGATATGGCACCCAATGGCGGCGGATTGCCTGATAATCTGTGTGGAGCATTTACTGATATGTCTGGATGAGTATTGATGAGATCACCCGGCACGTTTATGCCAAAGAAAGGTTCATTCGGCGGTGGATTCGTAGATACATTAGCATGCGACCCACTTTTCGGAATAGTCCCTGTATTTAGTTTGGTAGAATTTGTTTTTGTGTTAGTTTCCGGCTTAGAGGTTCCAATGGCCTTCGCTTTAGCATTAGATGCGTCTTCAGCCTGATGGCGTTGGCTTCGGCGTACGGGTGATCGCTGCATTGCAATTATTTATACGGTACGACACTCACATAAAGTTCCAATTGGCTGTTGCCCACTTGGAGTGGGAAATAGTATTACCCAATAGAAATGGGAAATAAAGGTGTTGGGAATATATCGCGCAACTAGGATTCGACCCGGATTTGGGATTAACATGCCAATTGTTGGACAATCAAAACATATCGATGCAAGAACCAAGTAGCAAGAAGCAAGCAAGAAGCAAGTTTATTTCTGACAAATGAAATTACAAAGTTAGGTTACGTAAAACAAGTAAAATGTGACCGTCACTTACCCCAGTTTTCTCTCCGTTAGTTTCGCTGCACGATAATTTTCCCAATGCCAGAAATTACTTTAAAGGTTCCTTTTATAAATTCGATTGAAGAAGTAACGGCATGTGCAAATAGCGGAACAAAGGGAAAGAGAAATGAGGTACGTGAACTTCAACAAAGAAGATATGACAATAACACAGAGTTGCATTGCTTAGCACCCGTCTCCACTGGCGATCTCATCCATAACAAAAATTATTCAGTAACTGAAAAAGAGCTGTTAGCAATCGTTTGGGCAACTAGTTATTTTAGACCATATCTTTATAGTGCGAAATTTGAGATTTTATCAGATCATAAACCGTTAAAATGGCTTTTTGTAAAATATCAGGGTAAAGCAATGAATCCAAGACTCTATAGATGGCTTATTAAATTAAGTGAATTTAATATAACACTTAATTATATTAAAGGTAAAGATAATCAAGTAGCTGATTTCCTAAGTAGAATAGATGCAAGTACGAATGAAATTAATATGTTATCAGTTTCGAGTGAATCGTTGTTTAATAATGCAGACAATGATTTGGAAACAATTCATTCTCAAGAAGAAAATATACAAAATTATATTAACATATTAGATACTGTAGTAAATCGATTTAGAACCCAAATTATATTGACGGATAATATGCAAAATAAAATAGAAACAAAACATAAAAATAAAAAAATTTATATAAATTCTTCTGATTTAGAAAATAATTTAGAAAATATATTGCGACAAAATATTGATAAAGGTAAAATTGGAATATATTCAGAATTAGAAAATAATAAATATAACATTCTGCAAAATAAAATTATTAAAATGTATGAAGGTATTAATAATATAAAATTTTTTCTATGTTCATATCATGCTAAAGATATTGAGAAAGAAGAAGCGTATAAATTTATTCACAATTACCATAAAAATGAAACAGGACATACAGGTATTATTGAAAATTATAAAGGTCTTAAAAGGTTGATTTATATACCAAATTTAAAGATATTAATTCAAAAATATATAAATAATTGTACAGTTTGCAGTAGGGCAAAATATGATAGAAATCCTGTAAAAAATAAATTTAAATTAACAGAAACACCGACGGATATTAAACAAATTGTGCATATTGATATTTATACAAATTCAAAATCAAATTTTTTAACTTTTATTGATAGGTTTTCAAAATTTGCAAGTGCTTTTTATTTAGAAGATAGGAATAATCAAACTATTATAGAGAAATTAAGAATTTGTAAATCTCAACGAGGACATTTTTTGAAATTAATTTGTGATAATGAATTCAAGAGTATTAATATTAAAGATTATTTAAAAAATGAAAATATTGAATTACATTTAGTAAAATCTAATAATCATACAGGTAATGCAGATATTGAGAGATTGCATAATACAATAACGGAGAAAATAAGAATGATGTCTATTGAATATAAAGCTCTTAGTATTAAAGATAAAATTAGTAAAGCAATTGAATTTTATAATAATAGTTTTCATTCAGTTATAAAAGAAAAACCCATAAATGTTGAAATTGGACGATGTGATAAAATTAAAATACATAAAAATATACTAACTATGAAAGAGAATTATATTAAAAAAAGAAATGAGAAGAGAGAAGATTATATTGAAAAAAGGAAACAAGGTTTTATTAGAAATTATAAATCACTTCGACATAAACAAGAACCTAAATATAAACTTCATGATTTAGAAAATGTACATCCCTCAAATATAAAAAGAAAATTGAAATTTGAAGGCATCCTGGATACAAACAAAATAGAAAAATAATTGTAAAAAAATAGTTTGTAATTATATAATTGTTTGATTTAATTCAAATTATTTGAATGAAATTGTATGAGAATGTTTATTTAATTTTTTTATATTATAAGTTGTTAAGATACAGGAGCATCTTAATTTAAATGAGGGAGAAGTTATATAACTATACTATTAATTATAATATTTATTAGTTTATACTTTGAATTGTTAGAAATACTTTGTATCAAAAAGATATTTTCTTGTATTCAAACAAAATGTAATTTGAAATTGTCTTTTAGAAAAATCAAAAATTTTCATTAAATAAATATTCGTGTAACAATACACAACAATTTGAAAATATATAAAAATATATTATTATTCAACCAATATATATCTAAATATATACTACAATATATATATTAAAATATAATTCAAGAGCTAGATATGAAGTTTACAGAACAGCAGAAAGAGAACGACAAGAACATATCTAACTCTCAATTATCAACACAATCGATAAACAACCCACAAAGTGTATAATTAGTGATGGCGATATAATTCTTTGAATTGGCCAAATAATTCTTCCTTGCCACACTGGGAACGGGAGTAACGCTAAACCACAAAAAAAAAAACAGATTCAGAATGAAACAGTGTTTCAATCTTCACTCGCTCTCAGAAATTTATATGGAAATTAGCGAGTTTCGGCACTGGCTTCCGTGTCGAAACAAGATTGAGAGAGAAAATGCAGAAAAAAGAGCGAAACACGTTATGTGGAGACATGGTATTAGGCTGTTGTAGATCTGCCTTGCAGTCTGCGTTGCTGAATTGACGATTTTATCGTCATTTTGACGACTTTTCTAAGCAATGACGATTTGACGATTTTTCCTTAATGCCGCCCATTAACCATACAATTTATCGTACTACACCGTCGTACGATAAATCGCATGCTTCGCCACCAACGCTCCAACTTCAACGTCGATTTATCGTCAGCCATCATTTTTACCAACGCTTTGAACAGTAAACAACAAGCCAATGCATACGGATTGTGCACGTAATAATTAAAAAAGCTAAATTTTGTGTTTTAAAAATATATAAGTTTATCGCACTTAATATTGCACATGTTGGCAATATTTTTGTAGTAATTTATTAAATTTTCAACTTTTATTTCTTATTTTCAAAGTGATGCTTTCATTTCAGCGAGAAAAAAATAATGAAGTTTGCCAAACATATCCACTAACCTTCCAATTTGTTGTACAACCCGACAAAATATCAATATTTGATCTTCATCCAACCGTCTGTCCAACTTGTACAACAGGCCCACTAATGTGGCGATTTGTTGTACAACAAGCACTGAACGCATGTATGCATGATCCAAATAAGAGCCTATACACACTTGCGACTCAATCGATTTGGTCGAATTGGACTGTTGTATTCACACTACACCAACTATTTAGTCGAATCGGTGGCAGCTATTCACACTTGAGACTAAATAGTCGTGCGATTGACAATGACATAGTGTTGCCAATGTTCACATTTTACTCAGCAAATTTTACATTAGTGGTCTTCATATAAAGTGATGAAGTATTAAATTGTTAAAGTTTATCTGCATTCTTACATGAAAGCACTTTCTTGTCAGCTGTCAACTTGATTAATAAATAAAAAACAATAAAATAAACAAAAAGTGCATACATTGTTTGGCTTTGTTTCTTATTAAACTAGCAACTAGCTGTCAAGTAAATGAAAAGAGAAAAACGGAAGGAATTACGCTCATAAAGGCGAAACGAACAGAAGTACAAGAAACGGAAAAATAGTAAAAATCAGCCATTAATAATTTTCATGAAATTTCATTTTCATTATTTCTATTTTAAAATGCGATTAATGACATTTGAAGAGAACAACAATATCAAGAAACATATGAAAACGGAAGTAAATATCCTTAGTTAGATAATTCTTGTCTATAACTACACCATTTCCAGATGGATTTTAGAAAGCGTCAACTGGATTTTAGAAAGGGGAAATTGGATTTTAGAAATGTCGATTTGATTTTAGAAAAGGGAAATTGGACTTTAGAAACTGTAAATTGGATTTTCGAAAATTTATATAATTATTAATTTATACTTTCATACGCAATAAAGAATTTCTATTCGAAAAATTCTGTGTAAAATTTATTATAAACGCACATTCTGAAATCCAATTCACGCTTTCAAAAATCCAATTTTGTTTTCTAAAATCCTTTTAACGCTTTCTAAAATCCAATTGACATTTCTAAAATCCAATTTCCCCTTTCTAAAATCCAATTGACATTTCTAAAATCCAATTTCCCCTTTCTAAAATCCAGTTAACGCTTTCTAAAATCCATCTGGAAATGGTGTAGTTAATAAGAAACGAACCTTTTGTTTTTAAACATTTTGAAAATATTAATTGAAATATTCAATCTCTACAATTTACCAAAAGTGAAATAAAAGTAGTTCTGTCAGCATGGCAACTCTTTCCACTACGAATATCACTGTTGTTGTTGTAGTCGTTCGACTAAATTGTCTCAAGTGTGAATACGTAGAAGGGCGCCTTGCTGATCAAGCAGTTGTACAACTGTTTCAGTTGGAATGAAATTGGGCTGCAAATCCAACTGTTTCAGTTGTACAACTAATTGAATGTAGTGTGAATGCTTCCATACATTCCCATGCAAATCAACATTCGACTAAATCGATTGAGTCGCAAGTGTGTATAGGCTCTAAAGAAGATTGTGCATTCAGCGGTACCGCTATGCGTTCATCCAAAATTTGACAGAATCAGCTGATTTAGTGACGTAGTAACATAAATTCTCTTTCACCCAGTTTCGTTTCCGGTTTTCTGATAACTAAAGATTGCGTGCGATAAATGTGAAATTTATATTAAAAAGCTATTTTAAATAAAGAAAAATGAAGTGCCGCGTTTTTATTTGTGTGGATAATAGTTCAATAAAGGTATTTTTGCCTGTTTGAATATTTTCTTTCTCGTCGATAACGTAGTTGATGACGTACTAACCAAAATGAACCCAGTCTCACGGATGAATATTTTGCTGCATGATTCAAATAAAGAAGATTGTGCACTCAGCGATATTCAGCAAAATATTCATCCGTGAGCCTGGGTTCATTTTGGTTAGTACGTCATCAACTACGTTATCGACGAGGTAGAAAATTTGCAAATAGGCAAAAAATACCTTTATTGAACTATTATTCACACGAATAAATACGCGGCACTTCGTTTTTCTTCATTTAAAATATTTTTTTAATATAAATTTCACATTTATCGCACACAATCTTTAGTTATTAGAAAACCGGAAACGAAACTGGGTGAAAGAGAATTTATGTTACTACGTCACTAAATCAGCTGATTCTGTCAAATTTGGATGAACGTATAGCGGTACCGCTGAATGCACAATCTTCTTTATTTGAATCATGATTTTGCTGAATATGGCTGAGTGCACAACCTTCTTTATTTGGATCATGGCATGTATGATTCAAATAAAGAAGATTGTGCACTCAGCCATATTCAGCAAAATATTCATCCGTGAGACTGGGTTCATTTTGGTTAGTACGTCATCAACCACGTTATCGAGCAACTTACAATCTGGATTGAGAGGCTTCTTGAGCAAATGTGCTAAGTCCATTTATGGTAACTTTTCAGGAGAGGCAAAAAACCTCTTAACTTTTTTTGTTGTTACTATTTTAAAAATCTGAAAATGCAGTTTTCTTCCTCAGATGGTTGTGCTAAAATACCAGTTATGGGCATATTTTAATATAAAGCTTGTACAAAGTTATGAGTTTTTTTAGGACTTAGCACATTTTCTCACAAATTATTATACTCAACTGAACGTAGTAAAATTGAAATATTTTGATGAAATTTGGTACAGAGGCTCCTAACTAGACATGGAAGGTTGGTCTTTAAAATAGGCGAAATTGGATGATAACCACGCCCACTTTCCCTATATAGTATATATCGAAAAACACGCAAAAAGTGATAATGGATGAGATTTCATCCATGCAATGAGCTTACGCCGTTATTAAATCATAAATTGAAATTCTCGAAAATGGGCGGTGCCACCCTCACTTATGAAAGGATAAATTCTGAAAGTTTTATAAATCATAAAAAAACTCAGAGTAGTAGATATAAGTAGATATAAGATGAAATTTGATTTACTTGCTAAAGCAAATGTTTGGACAAAAAATTGCCCAAATCGGTATACGCGACACTTCATTTTTCTTTATTTAAAATAGTTATTTAATATAAATTGCATATTTATAGCACACAATCTTTGGTTATTAGAAAACCGGAAACGAAACTGGGTGAAAGAGAATTTATGTTACTACGTCACTAAATCAGCTGATTCTGTCAAATTTTGGATGAACGCATAGCGGGACCGCTGAATGCACAATCTTCTTTATTTGAATCATGGTAGGCAAGCTTTGAGATGGGATTTTGGGAAATTCACCTCCCAAACGAACATAGACAGAAGAGGGCTGCCAGCACAGCGAAAATATGTGAGATATATATTTTAAGGTCATGGTAGAATGGTGGTATATTTTAATAATATAGAAAAAAAAACATATGGGTATTCATTTGCATAATTAGAAAATCCTCTTTGACCTCACTACTTTATTACAAATACGACATTTTTCTGTTTTTTTTTTTTTTTGTTTTCAAGTTCTAAAGTTTTTTAGAGCAACTGATATGCAACTCTGATGTGTGGCTGATAATGTCCGCTATATTCACCTCCAGAAAGAACAATCATTTTTTCTTTTTCACCTAACCTTGCCTACAGGTCTACAGTGGTGTATAGGCCCTAAATCAACTGTAAAAGACTCTGCACACGGCATTTGAAATTACGTTGATTAGCCGAAATTACTTTCCGAAATCACGCGAATTCACACACGTTTTTGAGTAATTTCATTTAGTCGGGTTTCAGTTACGCTGTTCCTGCGCCAAATAAATATTTGTACATGGTCAACTTAAATGAAAATATCATTAATAAAATACTCCCACCAAATTAAATGTTTTATAATTAAAGAATCGCTAATGCAATATACAATGAGAATATTTCTAAGAAACCGTCGCGAACAAATTTAATAGCCGTTTTTATTTTAGCGCAAATGTATATGCGCTAAAATAAAACTCAGCTAATGTGAAATATTAGCGATGGGTAAAGATGTTTTCGATTATAATCGATAAAATTTAGAGAAGAGACCGATTCTAGAGTAATTTCGTGAGTATTTTCGCCGAAATGCGCATTTCAAGGGTAATTTCAGCTGGCATATTTGTATGGCAAAACAACGTTATTTAAGGGTAATTAACGCCGAAAACACGATTTTTGCCTAAATCACCCTTAAATCATGCCCGTGTGCAGAGGCTTTAAATAAAACATTTCTTGTCCGTTTGTGCTAATGACAAATGCTACACTGTCAATATGAATCGCGATATTTGAATCGCGATACATATTGATGGTTTGATGAATCGCAAACTGGTGCTACACGTTCAATATTGTTACGTATTTGTCGATAGCTCGATTATTTCTATAGGGTTCGTATCGCTGAATTGTTAAATAAAAGTATTTATTTACTTCTTAATTCACACTGCTTTATTTCACGACTAAAAAGTCTACACTTGTTTTACTTCACTTGATGTTAACACTTCTACGGTTAAATTACGACTGACTCTGGAGCGCCTGCTCGCCGCCTTATATAGTCTGTCAAACGCAATCTGGAAAATTCTGGCAACACTGGAAATTATCTGGTATCTTCTTCTAGTTCTGGCACTTTCCCTAGAGATGTGTTCAATCATTTTAGTGATGTAAGTGGAGAACCGATTATATTCGCCACACTGCCCTCCACCTAAGTCTGATCGTCCCGATCTGACACATTACTTGTCCCAAATGCTGCTAGCCTTTCCAGATGAACCACTTTCATTTTATTCCTTGGTCTTCCAATCGTTTGTATGCGATACACAACATCGTTGAGCCGTTTAATCACTTTGTAGGGCCCTTCCCAAGTACACTGCAATTTCGGGGACAAACCTTTCTTTCGCTGCGGGTTGTATAGCAAAACTAGATCTCCCTCAACAAAACCTTCTGAGTTCATTGCCTTGTCATATCTGGCCTTCATCTTGTCACTCATGATCTTTGTTCGCTGTCTTACAAGTTCATGTATTTCTCTCATTTCCTCTTCCAGAACGTTGTTAGATTGTCTGGCATTTATTCCCGCATCAGCACTTATCCCAAATTTCAAGTCAGCTGGCAGTCGAAGATCACTACCAAAGATTACTTTTGCAGGAGTCTGACCTGTTGTATCGTGTACGGCCGATCGATATGCCATCAGGAACAGAGGAATATGAGTGTCCCAATCTCTCTGGAACTTGTCCACCACTTTTCGTAAATGTTCCTCTAATGTTCTGTTAAATCTTTCTACCATGCCGTCTGATTGTGGATGCAACGCAGTTGTTCGGGTTTTCCTAATACCCAGTGTTTTGCACAGCTCCTGAAACACAACTGATTCGAAGTTCCTTCCTTGGTCAGAATGTAGCTCTATAGGTGCACCATATCTCGCCACCCAATTGTTGGTGAATACTTCGGCTATAGTTTCTGCTTCTTGATTTGGAATCGGGTACACCTCCGGCCATTTGCTGAAGTAATCCATGACTACCAGTACATATTTGTTTCCAAGTTTGCTAGTAGGAAATGGCCCAGCTACATCCATGGCAATTCTCTCAAATGGTGCTCCTGAGTTGTATTGTTTCATCAGCCCATGACTCCTGGATTTGGGACCCTTAGCCTTTATGCACACGTCGCAGTTCGCAATCCACTCAACAACTGTCTGACGGCAGCCGACCCAATAAAACCTCTTCTTGATTTTCTCTACCGTCTTTGTTACTCCAAGATGACCTCCACTTGGACCATTGTGTAGTTCATTTAACACATCCGGTATTCTTTTCCTTGGAACAACTATCAATGTTTTAGAACTTTGACCATCTTCACTCTCCCAAACACGATGTAGGCAACCATTTACCAATTGCAAACTATTCCACTGTGCCCAATATGATTTGGCAACAGGACTTTCTGCTGACATCTCTTCTTTTGATGGTCGTTCATTTTGCTCCATACCGATCATTACACGTGCCAGATCTGGATCTTCTAGCTGACACTTCCTTAATTGTTCCGCATCCCATTCGTCTGTGGATGTTATTGTCATTCGCCGAACATTTACGACGACTCCCTTCCGCTCAGCTCTGGAGGAATTCTTTCGTTCGAGGTTACATGGTTTTCGCAATACGGCATCAGTATTTCCTTGTATGGTTCCTTTCTGGCGATCTATTAATTTGGACATTTGCTCATGCCCGTCAACCTTGCGCTTTCGCTTGTCCACAGTGCTGAAATTACTGGAGCCCTTGCTACAATGACGTGCTATGTGTCCTGTTTTCCTGCACCTGAAGCATTTCACAGCTCTATTCCTCTTTTTCTGCAATTCATTCAACACCTCCAATATCTTAGTTAGCAAGTCTTGCGCATCCACTTCCACCCGATGAGCTTTGTAAGTGGGCTTACTCAACAAAGATGCTGTTTCCTGCATCAAGGCATATGAGACCGTTTCGGCAAAAGTCCCTTTTGGATTTGCATAGGTAGCCCGCTTCGTTTCAATATCTCGTATTCCATTGATGAAGCTTTGAATTTTCATTCTTTCGATGAATTCTTGAGGTGCTCCTGCGTTTGCCAAATGAGCTAGCCTCTCAATCTCAGAAGAAAATTCTTGTAACGTCTCATTTGGTTTCTGGAAGCGATTCTGCAACTCCATTTGATATATCTGCTTCCTGTGCTCGCTACCATAACGTCTTTCGATGGCACCCATAATTGCGTCATAGCTGTTCCTTTCGCCCTCGCTAACAGTCTGTAATATTTCTGCTGCAGGTCCTTTCAATGCTACGAACAGGGCAGCGACTTTGTCCTCCGCACTCCAATTATTTACAACTGCCGTTTTCTCAAATTGTAGCTTGAATACTTGAAATGGACCACTTCCATCAAACGACGGAGGTTTTATCTTCTGTGTAGCAGTTGAAGCGTCTGGACGACCTAGTTGAATATCCTGAAGACGGGCTTTCAATGCTTTTACATCGTCCTCTAATTTTTCTTGTCTTTCTTCAAGGACCTCCTTAACTTGTATAATTTTTGCATCCTGTGCCTTGAATTGTAAGGACATGCGTTCTTCTTGTGCCTCCAACTGAGCCGCAATGCCGGACACCTGTGATGAAAGTACTGACTGTTGCAATTCCATTTTTGACGTTATCTGTGCCTGTTGTTCTTCGATTTTTGTCGACATCTGTGCCTGTTGATCTTCCATTTTTGCCGATATCTGTGCCTGTTGTTCTTCGATTTTTGTCGACATCTGTGCCTGTTGATCTTCCATTTTTGCCGATATCTGTGTCAGCACAGCCAATATCGAGTTCATGTCTACGTTTGCTACTGACTGTGGAGCCTCTTCCTTCTGGGTTTCTTCCTTTTGCACCTCTTCCACATCATCGTTGAAATCAAACTCATCTACATTAATGTTATATGCTTCCATAGCTACTCTTAACCTTGCCTGTAGTTCAATTTTATTGCCGGTGGTACTCAGGTTTCTCTTTTCTAACTCCCTTTTAAGTTCTTGGATTTTCAGATCATTTAACTTTGCCATTATTCTTATTTCGTTACCCTTGTCTCGTTATCCTTGTTTCCTTATCCTTGATTCGTTATCCTTGATTCGTTATCCTTGCTTCGTTATCCTTGGTCCTGGAATTTATTTAACAATTCCAATTCTGACACCAATTGTTACGTATTTGTCGATAGCTCGATTATTTCTATAGGGTTCGTATCGCTGAATTGTTAAATAAAAGTCTTTATTTACTTCTTAATTCACACTGCTTTATTTCACGACTAAAAAGTCTACACTTGTTTTACTTCACTTGATGTTAACACTTCTACGGTTAAATTACGACTGACTCTGGAGCGCCTGCTCGCCGCCTTATATAGTCTGTCAAACGCAATCTGGAAAATTCTGGCAACACTGGAAATTATCTGGTATCTTCTTCTAGTTCTGGCACTTTCCCTAGAGATGTGTTCAATCATTTTAGTGATGTAAGTGGAGAACCGATTATATTCGCCACAATATGAATATTGCGATATTTTTCTCGCTCTGAGATTCAAAATATTTTACTTCCGTCCTTTTCCCACTTTCACTTTCAATTCGTTTATTGCCAATATTGCGATCCAGATCACGGATTTAAAAATTTCTAAAAATACACGCATTTTGATGGATCGCAAAATTTTCATGCTATACAGTCAATCCGTATTGTCAATATTGCGATCCGGATCGCGGATTTCTAAATTTCTAAATATACACGCATTTTGATGGATCGCAAAATTTTCATGCTACACAGTCAATCCATATTGTCAATATTGCGATCCGGATCGCGGATCGCAAAATTTCTAAAAATTAGCGATCCAGGATCGCGATCCATCAATACTCGATGCTACACTGTCAATATGAATCGCGATCCACGGATTTCATCAATATATATTGATAATGTAGCATCTGTCAATGGTTAACTCGGATTTCCAATAATTTTATAGTGAAAAATAGAGTTGGGAAACTATCGATAGTAGCACCATCGATAGTTTTTGATAGTTTAAAAAAAAACTATTGATAGTTTTCGATAGTCTTAGAGCCTATACACACTTGCGACTCAATCGATTTAGAGCCTATACACACTTCCCTGCAAGCGCCGTGATAATCATTTGACCAATCAATTGATGATCACATGTGATCCATCACTCTCCATCAAGAATTCCTATCACATTATTAAGGGCAATATGAAAAATGTGATGGAGTGAAGTGTATACGTGTGAGTTTGCATCTCGCTCCCACTTATGCGTAATCATATGATTTTCTATATATAGCTGAACTCTTTCATTTTTCATTTCATTTTCATTTCATTTATTTGACATTGAATGAAATTAGTACATTAAGATAACAAGATCTTTTATAGTACAACAAACAGATATTACAAACTTAATTGGTATCCACTTAATTGCCTAACTTATATACTAAGTAGTTACATTTAACAATTTACAAACAAACAATAAGTGAGGAAGCATAAAGGGGAAGTTGTAGAAAGATTAGAAAATTAGATTTAAGATAGAGAGTTTAGAGTTTCAGAGCACTGACTGGAGAAGAAGCTGTAGAGTCTTTGCCTATAGTTGTTCTGGTTTAATGAGTTTCTCATAGCAGCTGGAATAGAGTTCCAGAGACGTATGGTGTTGACGAAGAACAGCCTGGTAGAGGCTACATAGTTAAAACTAGGGACTACCAAGGTGCATGTTCGGGTCGATCTGTTAAATGCTATTTTTTCATATAGGTACGACGGCGATTTCGAGTAGATTAACCGAAAAAGAAAAATACAACTCCTAGCCTTGTGATAGTCCAATAGGGTACAGCCTAAGAGCCGAGACCGCCAGGATGATATGTGATCAAACTTGCGCAAACCATAAACATAGCGAGTGACATGATTAAACGCAACCTCCACTTTATGGGCAGATAGTGAGTCTAATTTATTATAAACTAGCTCAGAGTACGTCATAATGGGAATAATAAGTTGGAGTGCAAGTTTTCTCCTAATATGAGGTGGGGTATAGGGCGCCGTTTGTCTCAGATTACGCAGAATGCCATAAACTTTCCCCACCACCACATTTATATGATCAATTCCATTAAGGCTAGAGTTCATTATAATACCAAGATTTCTTACTCTGTTGACGACCTTCACACTAGAGTTTCCCAATAATATTTGTGGTATCTGCACTCCTGATAACCCTTTTTTAGCAATAGGCAACAAATACGATTTTTGGGCATTAAGACAGAGGCCATTATTATTTGCCCAGCGTAGTATAGACGCCAAGTCACTATTTATTTTCGAGCATAATACATGTATATCACAAAGCCCACCAGACACGTATAGCTGAATGTCGTCAGCATATGCGTGCATGTTCCCAAATTTACATACATTAAAAACGTCGTTAACAAAAAGACTAAATAGCAAGGGTCCAAGAATGGACCCCTGTGGAACACCAACTATAATTTCCTTAGGTTTCGAGACATCCGTTCCATTACACACAAATTGAGATCTGCCTGATAAATAGCTCTCTATCAATTTCCTGGCAGTGTGACCAAAAGCAAAATACCTTTGTAACTTAAGACAGAGCAATTGATGGTTAACTGATTCAAATGCTTTCGAAAAATCAAGCAGGCACAGGAACGTTAGATGGCCTTTGTCAAAAGGTACGCGAATGTCGTCCAAAATTTTAACCAAGGCCGTTGAACAACTATGCCCAGCTCTGAAACCCGACTGGAGCGGTGAGAGTAAATTATTCTTGCGTAAATGTACACCGATTTGTTCAGATAATAGGCTTTCAAATGCTTTAGACAAAACCGGCAGTATACTTATAGGTCGAAAATCACCCGGAAGGCTTGCACCTCTATTCTTGGGATGGGGTAGAACTTTGCCCACCTTCCATAAATCGGGAAAGCATGATGTCGCTATCGAATGGTTTATAATATGAGTGAGGGTGCCAATTATAAATGGCAAAATAATTTTCACAAACTTAATTGGAATATCATCTACACCTACAGCCTTGGTATTTATTTTAACGACACTTCTAAAGACGTCAGATTCATGCGCCACAGAGAATTCGAACATATCGCCTGAGTTACTCTCACTTTATACCCATCAATGTTGATGTAAATACCAGTCACATATGATCCATCAAGCGTGATATATTAATCCGTCAAATATGATCCATCACACTTGATATACGAATCTATCACAGCTGAGCCATCAAATTTGATGCCTGAACCTTTCAAAAATGAGCCACAAACAAATCTATCATAGTCTATATTTATTATATTCATTACACAGATATTATTAACATATGTATATGAAATAAAATTAGATTTTTAACACAAAAAATATACTTTTTACTGCTCGCGGTGATGGCTAAGCACGACAGTCTTGCATACGCCTCTCTCGAATCCTATGGAGTCGACTTCTTGGAAGACATCTGAAATTGAAGTGAAAAAATATATATTTATGTAAATGTACATAATAAAGCTGGTTTGACTTAAATATGTATGTACTTATCTTTATTCTTTAAAAACGATTATAAATTATTATTTTTTATTATCTTTATTGACTATTAAATTATATTTTTAGCACACGAAAGAACGCGTTGAACTAGCTTCCACGAATTTGATTTTTTTTAAACGAATTATGAAAAAAGCAACCCTGTCCTCTCACAGATGATAAAAAAGTGTGTCATTGTATTAGTGTGAAACTTTTGCATGTGTTAGTTTCCATCACACGGGTTTTGCTGGGTTGCGACTCAATCGATTTGGTCGAATTGGACTGTTGTATTCACACTACTCCAACTATTTAGTCGAATCGGTGGCAGCTATTCACACTTGAGACTAAATAGTCGTGCGATTGACAATGACATAGTGTTGCCAATGTTCACATTTTACTCAGCAAATTTTACATTAGTGGTCTTCATATAAAGTGATGAAGTATTAAATTGTTAAAGTTTATCTGCATTCTTACATGAAAGCACCTTCTTGTCAGCTGTCAACTTGATTAATAAATAAAAAACAATAAAATAATCAAAAAGTGCATACATTGTTTGGCTTTGTTTCTTATTAAACTAGCAACTAGCTGTCAAGTAAATGAAAAGAGAAAAACGGAAGGAATTACGCTCATAAAGGCGAAACGAACAGAAGTACAAGAAACGGAAAAATAGTAAAAATCAGCCATTAATAATTTTCATGAAATTTCATTTTCATTATTTCTATTTTAAAATGCGATTAATGACATTTGAAGAGAACAACAATATCGAGAAACATATGAAAACGGAAGTAAATATCCTTAGTTAGATAATTCTTGTCTATAACTACACCATTTCCAGATGGATTTTAGAAAGCGTCAACTGGATTTTAGAAAGGGGAAATTGGATTTTAGAAATGTCGATTTGATTTTAGAAAAGGGAAATTGGACTTTAGAAACTGTAAATTGGATTTTCGAAAATTTATATAATTATTAATTTATACTTTCATACGCAATAAAGAATTTCTATTCGAAAAATTCTGTGTAAAATTTATTATAAACGCACATTCTGAAATCCAATTCACGCTTTCAAAAATCCAATTTTGTTTTCTAAAATCCTTTTAACGCTTTCTAAAATCCAATTGACATTTCTAAAATCCAATTTCCCCTTTCTAAAATCCAATTGACATTTCTAAAATCCAATTTCCCCTTTCTATAATCCAGTTAACGCTTTCTAAAATCCATCTGGAAATGGTGTAGTTAATAAGAAACGAACCTTTTGTTTTTAAACATTTTGAAAATATTAATTGAAATATTCAATCTCTACAATTTACCAAAAGTGAAATAAAAGTAGTTCTGTCAGCATGGCAACTCTTTCCACTACGAATATCACTGTTGTTGTTGTAGTCGTTCGACTAAATTGTCTCAAGTGTGAATACGTAGAAGGGCGCCTTGCTGATCAAGCAGTTGTACAACTGTTTCAGTTGGAATGAAATTGGGCTGCAAATCCAACTGTTTCAGTTGTACAACTAATTGAATGTAGTGTGAATGCTTCCATACATTCCCATGCAAATCAACATTCGACTAAATCGATTGAGTCGCAAGTGTGTATAGGCTCTTAAAAAAATAAACTATCGATAGTACTATCGATAATACTATCGTATTTAAATGATTCCTGGAAAAAAATTTTTAACCGCCAACAAATTCATATTTTATACATATTACACGTATGTATGTACACACAAGACCACGGATGCCACTGTTGGTTGTTTCCAACCAAACTTGGTTGTTTTTTTTTCTGATTTTGAGTTTTTTCAATAAATTTTGGTTTTTTGTAATAAATATGTGAAATTAAAATTTTTTTTTAATTTGGTTACTTTTTTACAAGTACCAACCATTCACAAGGCATTCGTACGCCTATGCCCAAAATATTGGAAACGCGACATTTTGACTAGGTATGTAGTTTTAACCAAGGACTCAAAACTTACCAATAGCTGATATTCTCTATTCACAACTTTAAATAGTAATGTAGATGGAGATGGAGATTTAAAACTTGTAAAACTATCGATAGTATACATTACCATCGATAGTCTTCGATAGTTTTGAAAAAACCATCGATGGTCTTCGATAGTCTAAAAAAAAAAAAACTATCGATACTATCGATAGTGCCATCGATAGTTTCCCAACTCTAGTGAAAAATTTAAAACTCTTTTTTATAATGTCACAACGTACGATATACGATGTACAAAATGATTTCGGACGTAGTATTGGTCATGGCACGGAGATCATTTGGGATTCGTAAGTGCACTACTCGCCTATAAAATAATTATGCGTGGCGTATTGTGTATACATACATACATATGTAAGATATATCTTTGCAGGTTATCCGCAGATCAAGCATATATACTAAAGGAAAAAATCAGAAGCATTTTGCCAAATGAAGATCGGCGTCAAAGTGAAGTGGAGAAAGCACGAAATAATCTTTTTCAAAATGTTTGGTCACAACGTAAGCATTAAAAATTGAGGAAATTTCGATGTAATGCGCCCGGCCATGGCATCTTTCGTGGCTATACTTCCCTCAGCCGAGCCAATTCCTATAACTTCTATAATACCGGGAACAGTCCCTCTGTACGAAAATAAATACGGCGGGCGCATTATATCGAAGCCGACCTATAGTTCCCGAGATATTTGTGTTCAAGTTCAGAAATTTCTCATAAATTTTACTAAACACTCGCGAGTGTTGCATTTGTATAGAAGATTTGTGAGTGTTTTTACATATTTTTTGCAGTTGGGGAGGATAAATTTAACAACAAATAACTTGAATTGTGGAATTAAAATATCATTAAAAGTGATTTAAATATTTAAATATTAAGTTCCAAGTATTATTTAATTTATGATTGATATTGCTGAATTTCAGGCAAGTATACAAATCGAGTCCTACTCTCGTCCATTATCTACGTAATGGTAACTGAAGAGAGAGATCATGATTTGGCAATGCACTCGTCAAAATTTACATTACATCCAGTAATTCGTACGCGTAAGTGCTTATGTAAGTGTGCCCCAATAATATATCCATATAGTATGTACATAAATTCTAAGAAAAAATTTCAATTTTATGTCCCTTAAAGCATCAAATAACAGCTCAGGTTGCTGTATGATTTTTGTTGATGAACATTCGCGAATTTATCAGAACTGGCAACTATATTTAAAAGAAAATATTCTTCCAAGTGGCACTATGGTAGCGCCAGAAAATGGAGTCTATACATTGAATGAATATGATCAGGTAATAAATACATAATATATATTATGTATGTATGTATATGAATGTACACAGTTGAAATCAAGGGTACGTTCGCGACGGCAATCAGAACCGCAGTGTTGCAAGTATCACGTTCTTCGCGTGTTTGTGGCAACACCTGCAAAAGTCAAACGTTCGTTTGACACATCAACCGTGCAGTTTGTTTGAATAATTGGCAACAGAAAATTTGTGTCTGCAATTTTTGCTTTAAAAAAATGGAAAGAGAAGGGTAAGCATGATTGCTTATATTTAATAGAATATGCAATTTTGTAATTTTAATAACACAAATTAATTCAAAATACTTTTAATAATGCTGTTATAGCAATATATCAGCTGAGTATCAGCAGGCAAGTGCAAAATAAGCAACGGGGTTGCGTACTGCTGCAATTATAAATTTTCATGAACGTACCCCAAATGTATTGATACACGAAGTATCCATGTTGTGTGCATGGAAAAGGGCGTACGAGCATGATTTATGAAAATAAATAAATTTTATAAAATTTTTATCAGGGACTTGTAACAAAACTCGTAACGAAACGAAACTCTCGTTTCTGGCGTTTCTGTTCCAAGACACATTAAAGGATAGAAACTAAATTCGAAACCAAATGATTGTAACGGTTTCAATAAGTAACAAAACTTGTAACGAAACTAAATTAATTTTGTTCCTTGTAACAGAAACAGAAACAGTAACAAAACTCCTTTGTAACAAAGAAACAAAACCTGTAACGAAACTAAATTAATTTTGTTCCTTGTAACAAAATCCGTAACAGAAACAAAATTTATTTTGTTTCTCAGAAACAAAATTAATTTCGTTTCTCAGTATCAGAAGCAAAATTAATTTTGTTCCTTGCAACAAAAACAAAACCAGAAACGAAATTAATTTTGTTTCTCAGTGGCAAAACTATAAAAATTATTATAATTGAAGTAGATAAACCTTTCTCTTCAACTGCTCAATATCAATTGCCTTTATTCAATTCTCAGTATGTATACCTAAGCCACATTCATTCACAATGATGCCTAAACCCCCTGTCACATACGACAACCATTAAATGATACCTAAACCCCCTGTCACATGCGGAAATGTATTAAATAATATTTCAATATGTTTTCACTATTACAATCTACTACAGCTCGGCCAACCTGACTACAATTGACCGCCCTCGGTCTTATACTCTAAAATTATCTTAATTACTATAACTTATGTTATAATGGAGTGGCTAAGTGCTGCTTTGACTTTCAGAACCTTGTTTCCACAATTTTATGTTACATGCTTCTAGGACACCATCGTAAGGTATCTGCGTAATCTGACAGTTTTCGATGTCTCGGATGACATACCGGTCATTAGGAAGTATCTTATGTATCGTATAAGGTCCCTTAAATTTTGGCACAAGTTTCTTGTTCGTGCCTATCGTAGTATCCACATTTTTAATAACTACGAAATCGCCTATCTTAAATTTATTGACTTTAGCGTTTTTCAGCTCGCTTTGCTTTGTGTTGTAACTTTGCAAAGTTTCTATGTTCTGTTTTGCAACTTCACGTAACTTCTCCATGTCCTCCCTCCCCCTTTGTGGAAGGCAATCCTCCAGATATTCAGTTAGTTCGTCTATTATCGGGCCTCGCTGATTTACTCCAAATAGAGCTTGGCTTGGTGTCATGCCAATAGCTCTGTTAACTGTATTATTAAGTGCGAATTCAATTTTAGTAATATGCTTAACCCAATCTGCGTGCTGAACAGACTCACTGAATTTCGCTAACATTCCTACCAAAGTACGGTTAACTCGTTCGACCTGACCGTTTGCTTGAGGCGAGTGAACTGCGACCTTTATGTGCTGAATGTTTTTGTTTGTTATGAATTCCTGAAATTCTTTGGACGTGAAACAACTGCCCCTATCTGTGATACATCTAACCGGGCGACTATAATAATCAAAATACTTGTTTAACGACGCATTTACTTCCTTTGTACTTGTCGTGAGGACGGGGTACAATTTCACGTATTTTGTGAAACTATCAATGATTACTAGAATGTGCTTGCGCTTAGATTGAAGTGACGGCAGAGGTCCTAGGTGGTCTAAGTGAATTGTATGAAATGGGACAGGCTCCTTAGGTATGTTATGTAATTGTCTTTGGTTTGGTTTCGACGGAGGGGAATACATTATGCATCGTATGCAATTTTTAATAAATTTGTTTATTTTGTTTTTCATATCTGGGAACCAATAATTTGATAAAATTTTTTTGTAACACTTATCTATCCCTAAGTGACCAATATGTTCATGGGTTGTCTTAATTATTGGGGTACATAGAATAAGGGGCTGTCACCATTCTTTTTATACACTACGCCATTTAACATCTCGAATTTGTCGTGATCTTCTTTTTCTAATTGGTTCTTTAACTGTGAAATTTTATTATCACGTATTTGTGCTGTGTGCAACCGAAAATCTATATCCTCACTATCTACCATCGCTACAATTTCTCCTAAATTTGTTTGACATCTGCTAAGTGCATCCACATGAGCCATTTTTGCTCCAGCTCGATGCTGTATTGAATAATCGAAATTGTCTAGCTCTATAGCCCATCTAGCTATTCGGCTGTTAACTGTTTTCTTTTTTAAAGTTAGCGCAAGAGAACTGCAATCTGTAACTATTATAAATTTGATTCCTTCCAGGTACATTCTAAAGCGGCGTAACGCATTTATTATTGCAAGGGTTTCTAACTCAAAACTATGATAACGTGACTCAGCTTCGGTTGTGCGTTTTGAAAAATAGGCAATTGGGTGGAACGCATTGTCGTCCTGCTTTTGCAGCAGTATAGCACCGTATCCGATAGCGCTGGCGTCGCAGTGCAACTCAGTGTCCCTTTTTGGACTATATATAGATAATATTGGGCATGATGTCAATTTAGACTTAAGTTCCTCAAATGCTTCTATACACTTTTTATTAAAATCAAATTTTGTATCTTTTTTTATTAGTCTATATAATGGATGAGCAATAACGGAAAATGATTTCACGAACTTTCTAAAATATGAACATAATCCAAGAAATGATTGCAGGTCTTTTTGGTTTTTTGGGCATGGATATTCCGATATAGCTTTGATGTGGCTGTCTGATGGCTTGATGCCATCTCCTGATACACGATAACCTAAATATTCTATTTCGTAATATGCAAACTTGCATTTTTCTAATTTTAATTCCAGATTGTACTCTTTGAGACGATTTAATACCCTTCCGACTAATTCGATATGTTCTTCAATTTTTGAATTCGCAATTAAAATATCGTCCATATAGACAATTATTTCGTTCTTAGTTATAAATTCTCTCAAAACCTGGTTAATGAACCGTTGAAATACAGCGGGCCCGTTTTTAAGGCCGAAAGGCATACGTAAGAACTCGTATTGTCCGTTTGGAACAACGAATGATGTATACTTAATAGATTGTTCGCCCATTTTAATTTGGTAAAATCCTGATTTCAGGTCTAATAAAGTGAAGATTCTTTTACCTTCTAAATATTCAAGGCAATCTTCTATTAACGGAAGTGGGTAATTATCTTTCACTATTAATTTGTTCAAGTTCCTGTAATCAATACACATCCTTGTTTCCCCGGATTTTTTCTTCACCAGCACAATCGGGGAGGAGTATGGAGAGTTACTGTGTTTAATAATTTTTTTTTTCAAAAGTTCGGTAATAATTTTCTCTACCTTAGCCTTTTCTGCAAAAGAAAGACGCCTCGGAGAGCACGATATTGGAGTTTCGGAAGACAAATGAATGTTTGCTCTATATTCACTCTCTATTGGCTTAATAACATTGTTTTGTATATACGTTTGATTAATTATTTGCTCAAACTTCTTTTTCCACCCTATAGTTATTGCTGGGTTAATATCCAATTCGTTTTCGAAACTTCCAATATTGCACACTTCCTGAATAAAAGTATTGATTGGCATATTACCTGTACAGCCCTCGTTCATTTTAGTAATTAAGGCGTTATTTTCACTGCTATCAGTCTTTAATTCATTTTTATTTTCGTTTGTTTTCTTACAAAGATATATATTGAATAGACTTAAAAAATCTCTTCCTAAGATAATTGGACATGGCATAGCGCTGTCCGCTAGAACATAAAAACTTAAAAATTTTATTTCATTGTTTAATTTCGTGAGCAAATTTGTTTTGCCATAGCACTTTAATTTTGTGTTGCCTATCGCTTTAAAATTTGTTGGCTGCTTTTCAATGGTTTGTTTTTGAATAAGGGACCTTCTTATGAAGCTAGTAGGACTTCCCGTGTCAAATATGCAAGGAAATAAATTGAAATGTGGATAGGTTCTGCAAGGTTTCTTGGTCAAAGCAACACTTACCGTTCCCTTGTAATCTGCTTCGTCCCACTGTCCGTCCTCGAAAACTGCTCCAACGGTCTTCTTCGGGCAATTCGCATGTAGATGCTTTGTATCTCCGCAAATAAAACACGATCCTTTTTCGCGTTTCGGTTTTTTACAATCGGCCGAGAAGTGTCCGTAGGCGGAACAGTTGTAGCACCTATTTTGCTGATTACGTTCCGGTTTAGCTGCTGGTCCGCTCATGTTGTTTAGCAATTTTTCGTACTTCGGTAATGACTTTTTAAGATCGTCGAGCGTACTTGCGTTATAAAGCACTGATACACATGCAGTTCTATCTTGCAGCCCTTCAATTACGAACTCTACTAAGTCGTTGTCTCTAATGGAACTATTGCTGGCAATCTTCTGCATTGATAGCACATAATGTAGCAGGCTTTCCTTACCCTTGTTCCAGCGTCGGGCTTCTAGCTTTTTTATTGTGTCTCTGTAGCTTGTAACTTTACGGAATTCTGATGTTAGACGCGTTTTTAGTTCGCCCCATGTACGTGCGACGCACATTTCTGCTAACATTTTTGCGCTTCCAGTTAGTAGCTGCCGTGCCAAAAGGAGCTTTCGCCCATCGTTACAACCATACGTGTCGGCAGCGTATTCGAAATTTTCGATCCATTTTAGCACGTTGATGTCATCATCGCCGCTATATTTTGGTACAAGCACTTCTATGTCTTTAAGCGAGTACATGTATGTGTTCATCTGGTTTCGCTCCATTGTCAACTCGTTTGCATCTTTTTTTAATCGCAACATTTGTAAACACGTCTCTAGATTAGTGGCTGCTGCTGTATCATTTTCCTTGACTTTTTCGCAAATTTTTAAGTCAACTGTACCGCTACGTACGGTATTCTGAGAACCGTTAGCTTCTGCGGCGTCGATTTTTTCGTCTAACTGATTTTGGCTGTTAGCCGTTTGCTCACCTTGCTTGCTACCAGAAATTTCCGCTGCTTGCTCCTTTTGTGTGATCACCTGAGGCGACTCGCCAGCTCCAACCCCATCTACAGATGGCTCTTGTGATGGGGCACCCACTATGTCTTGCACCAAGTCTCGTAATTCATTTTCTGTAGCCGATTTGCGAATTTCAATTCCCGTATCAGCAAGAATTGCTGCCAGGTTTGCGTTCGTTGCCATAACGCGAAATATGATCAAACTCGGAAGATATTAACTATATTTATGTGTTGCACGGAAGAAATTAGCCGGAAGATTTTATTTTTTCTTTATAATTGGTACGTTACCACACCTGACGATGAAGTAGATAAACCTTTCTCTTCAACTGCTCAATATCAATTGCCTTTATTCAATTCTCAGTATGTATACCTAAGCCACATTCATTCACAATGATGCCTAAACCCCCTGTCACATACGACAACCATTAAATGATACCTAAACCCCCTGTCACATGCGGAAATGTATTAAATAATATTTCAATATGTTTTCACTATTACAATCTACTACATAATACTACATATTTGCCGTACATTAGGATGGACTTATTAATTTTAGGTATATAATATATATATGTATGCCTGTGGCATTTTGATGTGTAAACATCTTTGCTTTAGCTACGAATAAGTTTCTGAGCAATATTGGTATCTAATGAAAGGTGTTGAGCGGGGCTTTCGTAAAGAGTCCTATTCCTTATGATTCCTAGGCCGAGTCTCCACATATGGGTCAAAATGAGGACCCGGATGTTCCTTGAATATTTCTGAGAAATGTTGGTATCAAATAAAAGGTTTTTACCAGGACTTCTACACGGAGCCCCGAGATATGGGTCAAACGTAGATTCGAATGATCTTGCATGTTTCTGAGCAAAACAAAACAAAACAAATCAGAAATCAAAAATTAAAAATCAAAAACCAAACACCAAAACAAACAAAAACAACAAAAAAAAATTGTTAATGGTGCAGCTGCAACTGAAGTCAGTGTGGAACGGCTCTTATCTATATTATTAATACGCTAACATAAATTTTGTTCCATCTTCTCCGTCGAAACTACTGAACCGATTTTAAAACTAAGCACACCATTAGAAAGGTATTGCTCTCAAATAGAACTGCGCCAATTTTCATGAAAATTGGTTGGAAAATGAGTCCACAATCGTCGTTGGAAAATTGCCGTGTGGTTGTTGTTGCATGCTTTTGCACACAATAGAGCTGTCTCAATGCGCAAGCATATGTAGCTGACTTTGTGCGTTTTCACCAAACTTATCATGCAATTGTTTGGCTGGAAGTGGTGTGTAGTTTCAAATTAGGTAGAAATATAAAAAACTAGCAAAAGCACTACAACAAAAACACAAAGTCAAGTAATAAGAAGGATAGGGAAGAATAAGTAGGAAAGAAATTGAGGAAAGAAAAAATAAAATAGTAGTGACAGTAGCAACAAAAGGATCAGCATCAACAGGAACAACAAAAATAGTAACAGTGACAATAACAACAAAAAATTATACAAAAACTATAGTTGCACCTTAGTCATAAGAAAACATCTAGAAAAAATGTCGAGTTTCGACAGTAGGCAGCACTCTAGTATATATTAAATGATATATAATTTTTCAGGTGCAATCATATATATAGTACTTCTATATTCGTAATACCTACGAGTTCCATCAGCCAACATTACAGTACAGATATATAAAAAAAAAAGAAAAAGAAAACCAAGCAATCAAATTTGAAAAATGATATATGAATTTAAAATAAACCGCAGTGACGGCACATTAAAAAAATTATAGGGAAAAAAATTAAAAATCAAAAACCAAACACCAAAACAAACAAAAACAACAAAAAAAATTGTTAATGGTGCAGCTGCAACTGAAGTCAGTGTGGAACGGCTCTTATACATATATATTAAATCATATATTATTTTTCAGGTGCAATCATATATATAGTAGGGCTTACGATTCGATCTCGAGCAGTGTCGAGAAATTCGAGGATCGAGAAAACCGAGACTCGGGTTCTCGATTAAATCTCGTTTCTCGGATTTCTCGATAACATATTGGGTAAAAAAATATGAATATCAAAAATTTCTCGTATGTCATTGGAAATAAAAAATTTTATATTATGAAATTTTAATTGTATTTCACTCGGAATTTTGTGAAATACACCTGGGAATGGCGTAAATGGCACATATTCATACACATGTAAGTACATACAAGCAGAACAATCTACGAAACAGCAGCCCCCCCAGCGGGTTAGGGGGCTTAGAATATACCCGTGGTAAGGAATGCCTGTCGTAAGAGGCGACTAAAATCCACCGGCCTAGAAGGTTGATTATGGCCAAAAAAATCGCTCGCACGACAGTCGGGCTAGTGTCAGAAGGGACTAGTACCCGAGCGTACCGGATTTATCCGGCAAAGGACTGTCACATCCCCTACACTCCCCAAAACCTTCGGGGAGTGTCTTCGTGGCTACAACAACAACAACAACAACGAAACAGCAGCGGGTTAGGGGGCTTAGAATATACCCGTGGTAAGGAATGCCTGTCGTAAGAGGCGACTAAAATCCACCGGCCTAGAAGGTTGATTATGGCCAAAAAAATCGTTCGCACGTCAGTCGGGCTAGTGTCAGAAGGGACTAGTACCCGAGCGTACCGGATTTATCCGGCAAAGGACTGTCACATCCCCTACACTCCCCAAAACCTTCGGGGAGTGTCTTCGTGGCTACAACAACAACAACAACAACGAAACATCATAGTATGCTCATACCGCTATTTCTGCTATGTAGTTGAATGTCGAGAAGCTCGCGAGCCTTTCGAGATTTTCGAGATTCAAGAATATTCAAAATAAACCCGCTGTGACGGCACATTAAAAAAATTATAGGGAATTTACATATTTATTATTTGCTTCTCGTATTAAAAAATTAAAAAAATGTCGAAGCGGTGCTATATTTGTATTTTTCCAATAAAAGGGATAAAATAAATAAAATAGCTTTACATACGTGATAGATAGATTTCGTGGGAACGTGTGAGTAGATGGTTTGCAGTTTTTAAGTGGTATGACCGAAGTATAATTTTGGCGAGTTGACATCCACTGGGAATTGCCCGTACGTATCAATGCCTGAAAGATACTGCAGTAGTCCGGGACCATTCACTACTGAATGGTAGTGCAAGCCACATTTGCATTCCCATTCACTACTGAATGGTATTGCAAGCCAAATTTGCATTACCATTCACTACTGAATGGTAGTGAAAATCACATTTGCATTACCATTCACTATTGAATGGTAATGCACTTTGAGTGGTAGTGCAAAAATACCCATCCTTGATACATACATACATACGCATCGGTATTGCCACTTTAGCTATTTTGTAGCTAGATTTAGCTATAACTTTTGGCGTTTAGCTACAGATATTTGCGTTTAGCTATTAGCTGAGTTGAAATTTTTGAAGTGGGCCACCTAAAATTTTTTCGACGGCCATGTATTTTAATGAAAGTGGGTAGTATGGCTCACAACGCTTAAAAAAAAATACGTATTTAACAATTTTTCGAAATTCGAATTATTTTCCAAGTTATGGCTATCAACACTTTTCGAAGTTCCTCAGTTTTTGCCGATTTTCTCACGATTGGTCAAACCGATTTTGCTAAATTTTGACATATATATAAAAGATGATATCTTCTAGCAAACTGCATTTCTTATTTTTGCAAATAATTTTTTGCAAACATAATTCGCAATTTTTATGTTCTGGACCACGGTTGCATGGCGCTTTTGTATGATGTTGTTGGGCATTCCATTAGTAACTATTAGCAAAAAAAAAATTTTGGGACACTAAAGGCGCGGGAGTTATTTACTTTTTTACACTTGTTATTTTTGTATGCAATTTTTTTTGTTACTTACTGAGTACTAGGAATAATGAATTAAAGCATGCATAACTCCCGCTCCCTTAAAGTGCCCCAAAATTTTTTTTTTTGCTAATAGTTACTAATGGAATGCCCAACAACATCATACAAAAGCGCCATGCGACCGTGGTCCAGAACATAAAAATTGCGAATAATGTTTGCAAAAAAAATTATTTGCAAAAATAAGAAATGCAGTTTGGTAGAAGACATCATCTTTTATATATATATCAAAATTTAGCAAAATCGGTTTGACCAATCGTGAGAAAATCGGCAAAAACTGAGGAACTTCGAAAAGTGTTGATAGCCATAACTTTGAAAATAATTCGAATTTCGAAAAACTGGGCCAAACGTATTTTTTTTTGTTGTTGTGAACCATACAAAAAAGTTTCAGAAAGATAGTACAACTTCGAAAAAAAGTGGCCCACTTCAGAAAATTCAACTCAGCTATTTTTGTTAGCTTTTTTTTTTTTAATAGCTTAGCTATTTTTAGCTATTTTTCTTAATTTCTTCATTTTGCACATCAGTTTATCATTTTAAGCTTATGTGTCATCTCTGAGTTTATGAAAACTTGAAAGTGTATAGGTACTGATCCTTATGATTATCAAACTATACAAAAGTTGATAGTATGGCATGCCTTCCTTATTTTATCGATTATCGCTGCATTCATATCAATAAAGTTTTCGCAGTGCGCAAAAGCAATTCTGCCATACATTTTGTTGTTGCCCATTTTGCTATCTGAATTCGCAAATGACCATTGGCATACGCTACACTGTCAATATGTATCGCGATATTTGAATCGGTTTGATGAATCGCAAACTAGTGCTGTACGTTCAATGTGAATATTGCGATATTTTTCTCGCTCTGAGGTTCACAATATTTTACTTCCGTCTTTTTCACGGTATATTCGTAAAATTTTCCAGAACTTTATTATCAAGTTAATTGAGGAACTCCGCCAACGCTTACCGCAAAATATTCAATCTTTAAAAAATATTGAATTTTTTTCTGTAAATAAGCCAAAACTATTTGACACTTTCAAGGATGAAGAGGACCCCTTTAACACGGAGGAAATCACTATTTTAGAAATGCAATGGAAAAAACTACACGCATACCCATGGAAGGGAACTACCTCTACAATAAAGTTTTGGGTAGACGTAAGAAAGTTTAGAAATGTTCTTAACGAAAATCCGTTTGAAGAACTACAATCTTTTGTGTTTAATTTTCTAATCCTACCGCTTAGTAATGCAGAAATAGAACGTAGCTTTTCTGTTATGAACGCAATAAAAACAAAGCAAAGAAATAGAATGCAATTATTTATGTTAAACTCTCTATTGACTGTTAGGTATGGTCTAAAAAGGCTTGAAAAATGTTGTAATAACTTTGAAATTCCTAACGATATTATTAAAGCAATGACTTCAATTAATATATATGATTCAACCTGTGATGATGAAGAAGATATGATTTTTGAAATGTTATTAAATCAAATTTTTAACTAAAGTTTAAATATTAACTAGTCGCTATTATAATCTTTATATATATTATTACGCTAAGCTATTTTTTGTACGCACCATAACTTTTACACCTTTATACAGATTTTCGAAAATGGGGTGTCACATGAAAGGGCTTGGCCTTTAGATGTGCAGGAAGGTTTAATATTTCTGCAAAGGGTTGCCACCTGTTTAAAAATTTAATTCTCCTGTATAGTTTGGTTGATTTTTAAATTTCAGGTACCATATGAAAGGGCTTGAGCTGAAAATAAGTAATTTATTAAAATTTTTACAAAGAGGGTTGCCACCTGTTCAAAAATTCAGTTTTACGCTATAGTTTGTTTGATTTTTAAATTTGAGATGTCATATGAAAGGTCTTTACGTTAAAATGGGTAATTTATTAAAATTTTTACAAAAAGGGTTGCCACCTGTTTAAAAATTCAGTGTTACGCTATAGTTTGTTTGATTTTTAAATTTGAGGTGTCATATGAAAGGGATTTGTGTGAAAATAAGTAATTTATTATAATTTTTACAAAAAAGGTTGCCACCTGTTCAAAATTTCATGTTTACGATATAGTTTGTTTGATTTTTAAATTTCAGGTACCATATGAAAGGGCTTGAGCTGAAAATTAGTAATTTATT
This sequence comes from Urophora cardui, assembly GCA_960531455.1. Classification (NCBI taxonomy): domain Eukaryota; kingdom Metazoa; phylum Arthropoda; class Insecta; order Diptera; family Tephritidae; genus Urophora; species Urophora cardui. Next base: position 7,002,886 of record OY482673.1, read on the forward strand.
AAAATTTTTACAAAAAGGGTCGCCACCTGTCCAAAAATTCAGTTTTACGCTATGGGGCTCCTCGCACAAAATCTTTGTATAAAAAATCTAGGTCCACAGAAAATAAAAATAACCAGTAACTATCTAGGTATATGCTTCATTTTATATTTTATTAATAAGATTATATGGCCTAACATCCCATTCATATTCTGCCAATTTTAAGGGGAAGTCAAATTTAAAATGACAATCAAAAAAATTGTCAAATGTGGCAATATGTGGTCTTCCACCCTCAAATTGTCTCACAGTGTAATCGAAAGCCACAGCATCGCGTGGCAGGGTTTACTAGTTTATTTTAATACTGCAATTGAATGTACATACATACATACATACATACATACATACATATGTAATGAATTGATTTTTTTTATTGTAATAATCTTATTATGCGGCGTACATATATAAGTACATACAAACAAATATATGTATGTGGCTACAATATATAATATATGTATATCTAAATATTCATATATATACACCCCAGTGCAAAAATGCGTTATATTATTTTCTAGCGCAAAAACGAACTTTCGTACAAACAAAAGACGCGAAAACTCGAAGCGCAAAAACATGCCGACAAAACTTTTTAGTTAGTTTTTTTCCCTAAGATAAAAGGGCAAAAACGAACTGAAAAGCTTTGTCGGCATGTTTTTGCGCTTCGAGTTTTCGCGTCTTTTGTTTGTACGAAAGTTCGTTTTTGCACTAGAAAATAATATAACGCATTTTTGCACTGGGGTGTACATATGAGGAGGTCTGTTGGCGGATAGATATATCAACTTTATTATAACATTGTTGACGAATATAAAACATTTAAACAGTAGTCAAAAAACAAACAAAGTAAAATATGGCGGGCAAGACTGGCGCACTAAAATTCGTGTTCTGACTTTGACTTTTCTCGAATGATGATTTTCTTTCCCTCTGAAGTTAGCTGTGGTTGCCTTCACCTTTTTGTCAGGGTGCTGCCACTGTGTTATTCTTAGGGTTGGGCCACAGTCGACAACATTCCACCTCCTGGCGAACCATCCGGGGCTTCGCAAACTGTCAAGGCGGCTAGCCTCTTGATTGGTCGACGCATAACTCCATGGGATGTTTGAACGTCGGCACTCCGAACTCGACCATCACTGCCTTTGAAAGTCTGTATAACTCTGCCTTTCTCCCAGTGGCTGCGAGGAGCTGAAGGGTCACATACTACAACAAGTGTCCCCGGTTGTAACGCAGCTACGTCATCGCGCCACTTTGGTCGACACAGTAACCGCGGCAAATATTCAATTGTCCATCTCTTCCAGGCACGATCCTTTAGGTTTTGAGCAATCTTCCACTGTTTGCGTAAGCAAATTCGTTCGTCTTGGGGGTGTGGTGTCTGGGTGCAGTTCAAGCAACCAATCAAAAAATGGTTGGGCGTGAGTGGTTCTTCTTCTTCAGCTGTGACCGGTATATCTGTCAACGGCCGGCTGTTTATAATATTCTCTATTTCGATAAGAACACTACGGAGTGTTTCGACCCTTGGTGCTTCTTCTTTCAAAACTTTGTGTAGAAGACGTTTGGTGCACTGAATTAGGCGTTCCCAACATCCACCACTACTCGGATCGCCCGGACAATTAAATACCCATTCCATTTTGTGTTTTGCAAACTCACGCTCGATAGCATTAAAATCAAAAAGTCTGTTTTCGTCTCTCATCTCCTTTTGTGCGCCCACGAAATTGGTGCCGTTGTCGCTTCGCATACGTATGGGTGTGCCGCGACGATTAATAAAGTTGCGTAGGCATATAATGAAGGCATCGGTAGATAGGTTTTCTGCCAACTCCAAATGCACTGCCCTTGTCGTCAAACATGTAAATAATGCGACCCATCGTTTCTCCCTCCTGCGACCAATAGCGACGTGAAATGGTCCACAATAATCCACCCCTGAATATGAAAACGGTCGAACATACGGGGTTACTCGGTCTATGGGTAACTGTCCCATCAATGGAGCAGCTGGTTTGGCTCTGTCACAAATACAAACTTGACAGTTCCTTTTAATACGTTTTAGTACATTTCGAATCGCCGGTATCCAGAAGCGTTGACGGATTTCGTTGATAACCAAGTTGTCGTTTTGGTGATGCCGTTTGGCGTGATAATCTGCCACAAGTAAATACGTAATGTGATGGCTTCCTGGCAGTATAATTGGTCGACGAGCGCTGATAGGTAGGCAATAAGCTGCATCTAACCTTCCGTATATTTTGATCAAATCGTCTTCGTCTAAGTATGGCGTAAGTGGATATAAACTGCAGTCTTTTGGTAACGATTTCTTCTGGCGTAAGGTATTAATTTCTTCGGCGTATGCATCTCGCTGTGCTAAGCGAAAAATGTGATTTTCGGCAGATGTGATTTCCACGGCTTTGAGTTCACCCTTCATGCGTGTTTTCTTCCTACTGTTGTTGACGAATCGCAATAACCAAGCCATAACTCTGGTCAACTTTAAAAAAGAAGAAAAGTTAGTAACTTCGACAGGTATCTTACCTCTATGACAGGCAAGCAAACGGCGACTTGTTTCTTCTTTGACACACTCGTCCGACGACATCATAACTTCTCGAGGCCAGCTTCCCTCGTCCTGGTTTAAAAAATCTGGTCCATTCAACCAACGTGAGTGTGATGAACTTTCCGACGTAAATTTGGCGCGTGTTGCATCATCGGCAACGTTTAAGTTTGTGGGCACCCAGTGCCACTGATCTAGTGTAGACGTGTTGAGTATTTCGGCTACTCTATGAGCGACATATGGTTTGTATACCCGCGATTGAGAACGTATCCATAGTATAACGGTCTGCGAATCGCTCCATATAAATGTTCGTTGTATCGGAATATCAAGGGATTCTTCGACGAGATTCTTGATGCGACATCCTAACACCGCTGCTTGCAGTTCCATACGAGGAACCGTTGTTGGTTTAAGTGGTGCGCATGATGCCTTAGCGCATACTAATGATGTTTCGATGACGTCATCCTTTTGTACTCTTAGGTAAGCGGCAGCGGCATAGGCACTTGTGCTGGCATCAACAAATATGTGCAGTTGAATGCTTTGAGCACTGTCAACAAAGCTGCAGTAGCAGCGCGGAATAGTCAATGACTTCACCGACTGAAATTTGGCCCACCACATCTTCCATTGCGTAATCAGTTGGTGTGGTAACTCTTCGTCCCATTCGACTCCTAGTTTCCATAGTGCTTGCAGTAGTAGTTTTGCTGAGATTGTAATGTACGTGAGAAGCCCGAAGGGATCGTAAATAGACATTACAATTCCTAAGAGTTCCCTTTTTGTCGGTGGCCGTTCCCCTTGCAATATGTCTTTGGCTATTTTAAAGAAATGAAAGTTAAATTCAAAATCATCTGTTGTGGTATTCCAATGCATTCCCAATATTTTGTCGACTGCGTCTTTTCGCTGCAAGTTGAACTTGTTTGACTGCAAAGAATTGCCATTGTTCAAACTCGCTTCTAAAGCTTTGCAATTGGATACGAATCTACGAAGTTTAAACCCTGCGGCTGCGTTTATTTTTATAGCGTCTATTATCGTCTGCTCGGCTTCTTTGGCGTCATGAAAACTAATAACAAGGTCGTCCACATATGTCTTGTTTATTACGGCGTCGACTGCTTTTGGCATTTGTGACTCAAATTTAGCGGCGTTAACATTTCTCACATATTCAGCGCAACATGGCGATGAGGCTGCACCGAATATCATGGATTTCATTACATATACCTGCATTGGCTTGCTGGGGTCACCATTCCTCCCCAAGAACCGTTGGGAATCTTGATCCTCCTCTCTTATCCGAAGTTGCGAAAACATCTCTTCTATGTCGCCAGCCACGGCGATGTGTCCTTGTCGGAATTTAAAAAGAATTGTAAGTAGCGACTGTGCCTTTTCTGGCCCTTTAAGCAAAAAACTATTAAGAGAAACGTTGGATGTCATAGCGGCGGCATCGAACACGATGCGTAACTTATCGGGTTTGTGTGGGTTGACTACCCCAAAATGTGGTAAGTACCACGTCGTTGGCTTTACGATATTGACTTCTGCTGTACTTAGTTGCTTAGCGTAATCTTTATCAATATATTTATTTATTTCATTTATATAGCTTTTTGCAAACTGACTATCTTTCCGCATCTTGGCCTCTACTTGCAATAAGCGCTTATAAGCCATGCCATAACTAGGTGGAAGTGTGACGTCATCTGTTTTCCACAGCAAGCTCACCTCGTATCGACCACCCAAGCACTTAGTATTTTCTTCTAACATTTTTCTCGCTCTTATGTCACTGTCAGATTCTAATATAGTGTTAGTTTGCGTTCTGCTGGCTACAGTGTCAGTTATTATATATTCTTCGACTAGCTTGTGCAGCTGTTTCATAGTATGTGACTCTCTAACTACTATTACACGTGCTGGTGTACTTACGGTTTCATGCGACGGTCCATACACTATCCAACCTAGTTTGGTTTTGGCGGCAATAGGCTGGTTAGGTCCATTATCAATAATCTCATGCGTAACACCCAAGAAAGAGTTGTCCAATCCAAGAAGCAGTTCTGGCTTTGCGTCGATATAACTTAGTGTTGGCATTGTTGATAAGTGATGGAAATTTTTACTGTTAAAAGATTGCGTTGGCAAGTCCAAATTACCAATAGTGCGTACGTTTTTTATTGCATAAGTGTGGTCAGCATACGGTGATTTTATTTCGATTGATACCTTACGTGATTTTTCGGTGGTTTTATTTTTGCCATACCACTGTAACGATAACAATGATGTTTGTCCCCGCACGCCTAAACTAGACGCGACTCTCTCGCTAATCAAGGATATAGAGGATCCTTCGTCAAACATGGCATAAGTATGGATTTCACCACGCGGCCCTATCAACGTGACTGGAAAAACTTTAAAAAGCGTTGACTCCTTATATTGTCGGCAATTATAAACGCGTTGGATCTGATCATCACTGTTGTTATTGCCACTTGATTCAATTTCCGTGTGCAACAGCTGGTGGTGTTTGCGTTGACAACCATTTACACCGCATGTGGCTCGTTTTTGACAATTTTGTAGACTATGTCCCTTGCCGAGACAACCAAAACAAACTTGATGACGTTTGACTACCAGCCATCGTTCGTTGGGATTACGACCATTGAACTGGCTACACTCCGGCAACGCATGTCCCTCGCTGCATAGGACGCATCGTTGTGCACGTCGAACACTTGGCGCCTCGTGACTGTGAAGCAATCGGCGATAACCACCTCCTGCTATCGTTGGTTGACGACTACCACTGCTTAAATTATTTACCTGACGGCTGTTATTTGATGTAGTGCTTCTGTCTGTTGTTCTTGGCATAAGTGATATAACTCGAGCTAATTCGCTGAGCCAGGTGGAGAAATTATCCACTGTTGGAAATGGCCCTAACTCGGCTACACGTTTGCCCCACTCAAATTGCTTGGAAGGTGGCAATTTTGAAACAAGTTGTTCCAAAAGCGTTGGATTTACCAAATGATGTTCGCATCTAGCTGACTTGAAAAAGGCTACGACGTTGCGCACCCGTGTGGAAAATTCCAAAATGCTATCAAGACGACTTTCGTGAATAGTTGGAAACTGTTGCACCCTTTGTAGTTGTGCTCGTATTAGTAGGTCAGACCGCCCGAAATTAAATTCGAGTTCTTTCAAAATGCCAGGAACATCGTCGGGGTAAATCATTAATGAAGCAACAGCTTGTCTAGCTGCTCCCTTCAAAGCCCTTTGTAACCTTATCAAATTTTGTCGATTGCCGTAATTAAATTAGGCGGTAGTGTCACGATAGCAAGCGATGAAAAGCGGCCAATCTTCTGGATTGCCTTCAAATACAGGCAGAGGATATAATTTTGTGATGGCGTTATCCATAAACAATGGTGGTTGGTGATTGTTCAACAACGTAGTGGACGTCTGTGGCTGTGGCGTTACAGTCTCTGCAGATGGGCGATGTGTCTGCGTTAATACGATTCGTTGTATATTGTGTGGCTGGCTGGGCGGCGGAACAGGTTGTGTATTATTGCCTACATGTTCATTCATACGCTCGTGGAGTTGTTGTATGTCGGTGCGTTGTGTGGTAGTTTCATTCCGCAATTCTGCAATTGAATCACGTAGTGCGGTAATGGAAGCGACAAGAGCGGCAAAGTTATCAGTAGGTGCACGAGGTTGTGTTCCTGGAGGAGTAGTTGTTTCAATTACTGTTTCGTTGAGATCGGAATCACCTTCCGAGTTGTCTCTACGTTGACGGGGCATTTGGCTCCTAGTTATCATTCGCACCGCATGTAAGAAACAACTAGGTTATGTGCTCCTCGTATGTATATGAAACTGGTTAACTGTTAACGGAATGTACCGGTCCTTACTGGAATGTTGGAAAAATGGCTATGTCTGTGTGTCAAAATAGCGGTACTTCAGCGAAGTCTTCTAGATAAAATGAAGATATTAATTTACACGATATATGATATAACTATCAGTGTAAATTTGCGTATACAACCCAAAAACGATTTATAAATTTTTATTGCAGGCGGCGAATTCCAATTTAAGTAATTGCGGTCTTCTTGTATGTATGTATGTGCGTAGCATTGACTATGCAAACGCTTACAAGTTATTTGCTGGCGGCGACAATCGATGCAAGTGCAGAACGAATTTTAGAAAATGTTGGCGGATAGATATATCAACTTTATTATAACATTGTTGACGAATATAAAACATTTAAACAGTAGTCAAAAAACAAACAAAGTAAAATATGGCGGGCAAGACTGGCGCACTAAAATTCGTGTTCTGACTTTGACTTTTCTCGAATGATGATTTTCTTTCCCTCTGAAGTTAGCTGTGGTTGCCTTCACCTTTTTGTCAGGGTGCTGCCACTGTGTTATTCTTAGGGTTGGGCCACAGTCGACAACAAGGTCCATAACAAAACGCAATAATTCCACTTTTGGCGAACAGTGGTCAAAAATATCTGAGTTGGAGTATTATACCAAGATATTTTTAGATCAGCAGGGAAATAGTGCCAATGGAACAGATGATATAACTTTATGTGATTGTTTGGAGGAGGACACTGCAATGAAAGTGTAATATAATGTGAATGTATTGTAATACTTGTATGTTAATATAGTGATTTAAATGCAATAAAAACCGTTGATATAAAACAGTTTTTAATTTTCCTATAGAATATGTATAAGCAATTAAAATCAAAAAAAATTATTTAAAGCAAAAAGCCAAAATTCCAAACCTAGTTTATATCAAAACGCAACATTTCCATACATGTTCAGAACAAAATGAAATAAATACTATTGGACGGACCAAAACGCAACATTTCCATTTTTTTAATCTAAATAACTTAAAAACTTATTGCCAGATAAAAATCTTTTTTTATGATTTGTATTGTTTTTAGATAACTATTAAACTACAACAACAGTTTAAAAAAAAATATATATCCTATTGACTTAAATTAGTTTTTTTCGTTTATCCAAAAAATTGTTTTGGTGGAATTATTGCGTTTTGTTATGGACCTCCTCATATGTGAAGTTGTTCTATGTCACGTCTTTTTAAATAAATGATTATTTGGCTATTTTTGAAAAAAAAAAATTTGGCTATTTATTTTAGCTATGAAAAAAATTATTTAGCTATTTTTAGCAATTTTTTTTTTTTAATTTAGCTATAAGCTTCAAAATATTCGGGCAACACTGATACGCATACATATCTATAGGTACATATGCTCATGTATATCCAATTGCATTTGATTGTAGGTCAATCTTGCAGTGTGTGCCACTCCCAATTCAAGATCTATAAGAAAAGCTGATACAGCTATTGGTGTTGGTGGCCTCATATCCGGGGCTGCACCGCTTGCATTCTCAATGGTTATGCCAATAGCGGCACCTGTTATGTTAACGGCAACTGCAGTATCGTTAGTCACAAGTGCTTATGCAGCTGCTAGATCTGCAACACATTTAAAAGATCGCTATAAACACGGACAGAGTACATCGCTTACTGATCGCGAGGCCAGAAGCAATTGGTTGGGCGTAGCGGGAAGTGTAGTAGGTATTGGCGCAACCGGTGCTATGCGAGCACTATCCTACGCTAGCTCAGCTGGTAATGGGGTGCCATTGGTAAGTAAGGAATTTTGATATTGTATGTTGGTCAATTAACCAGGAAATATTTCGCAGGCTGCTAAATTTGCTGTTGGAGGTATAAATGCATCCTCACTTTTGCTCTCTGGTACAGATATAGTAAACACCATTTATGATTTGTATTTGGTAAGCTATATTATATAACAACTATTTACAGCGAAGGTTGAGTGTATAGCTATTTCACGAAAAACCATTTTCGATCATCAGCACTCTTTTCGGAAGTGGATGCACCGGGGATTGAACCCGAGTCCCTTCCATCTTCAGCCGCAATGACCCAACGCATAAACACACTCGGCCATTGAGACTCTGTGCAAGCTGTTGGATTTTCCCCACTTTTGCCTTTTTCATTTTCAACATTAACGTTAGTGTGTATATGCTTTTTGCATATATTCTACCCAAACGTGCTGAATTTTTGTTGGCAGTTCGCAATGAACATTTGTTGTTGGTATGTATTTTTTTATATACCAACAACGTTAACAATTTTACTTGAAAGAGTTTTTAGTGCTTAGCACGAAATTTTTATTTTAATTCAATTTTTTTAATTGTTGGGGTAAGTGGAAAAAAATTCAACAACTATTTACAGCGAAGGTTGCGAACTGCCAACAAAAATTCAGCACGTTTGGGTAGAATATATGCAAAAAGCATATACACACTAACGTTAATGTTGAAAATGAAAAGGGCAAAAGTGGGGAAAATCCAACAGCTTGCACAGAGTCTCAATGGCCGAGTGTGTTTATGCGTTGGGTCATTGCGGCTGAAGATGGAATGGACTCGGGTTCAATCCCCGGTGTATCCACTTCCGAAAAGAGTGCTGATGATCGAAAATGGTTTTTCGTGAAATTGAATTTTTTTCCACTTACCCCAACAATTAAAAAAATTGAATTAAAATAAAAATTTCGTGCTAAGCACTAAAAACTCTTTCAAGTATATTATATAACATTGTCAAATATTATTTCTTACACGCACATTTTTTTTTTTGAAATACATACCCGACGCGAAATGATGATGAGTTTTGATCATCAGTCCATTTTTATTATTCTGTACTACAAAATGCGTAGTACAAATTTAAATGATTTGTTTCTAAAGGCGGTTAATTTACAATTTCAGAATTACGACGAGGGCCCAAGTAGAGTAGATATCCTACAACTAGCATCTTCTCTACTAGTTTTCACCCACTCAATGAACAATTTGGCATTAGTTCGGAAAATTCCCACTCGTGGTGGTAGCGCATCAGTTCGGAACGAAATTCGCAAGCAGACCAGGTAGGTTGTAATAATTGAAAAGCATACGTACATATATAGAAAAGGAAAAAATTTGTCTTAACAAACTCTCAATTTCACAGAAACTCATTGAATAAGATTTCGAACGAATGTTTGCGTTTAGGTCGGAATGTAGGAAACATTGATCTTATTCGCATTGTAAATAATATTCCATCCAAAGATGCTTTTATACAGCAAATTGGCTTATTATTGACAAATGCTACTGCTGGAAAGGCTTTCAGTAGTGCCCTCAGCGATATACTATTGATTACAGCGAATGGTGATTTAAATGTTATAGAAATGCTATCCATAGGTGGCTACAAATTTGTACAAAACATTTTGGATCCGAATAGTTTCATCGATCTTTTAGCTACAATGGCGACATATATGTGTGATAAAGGTTTCTATTTGTTATTGAATTTGACCAAAACGTTTATTGATGAATTTGGTGACGATATAAATACTGTAGTACGTTCCCTCATACCCACTGAAAAAATTCTTTATGAAATGTTTATGCTATGTGTCTCAAAATATACGAATCTCAATTATAGATTTCTCGAAAGTAAACAGACTGAAATTATAAGTGAGCTAGAAAAATGTTTTTATTCATTGAATCCAATAGATAGTGGTGCTAAATCGGTGAGCTGTAAATTTTGTAAGGGATATTATTACGAGGATAAAGATATAAAATAATTATATATAATTATATATTATCTCGTTGAAAGTAGCTTGAAGGAAATTTTCCAATAATGCCAAAAGACGACCTTTACCGAGGGTATAGTGGTTCTGAAAACGCCAACTTTAGGCGTCCGACGTACATCGTTTTCTTTATAAATGTAGCAGGTTTTAGCGTCTTCGTCTTGATTTTGTCGAGTCCATCTCGAGCTCGACACGAATCCGAAAAATAACATTCACCTCCGCGAAGTCATCTCGAATTTGCCTCGCTTTTGTGTTTATTGGTAAGAATTAGGTACAAATACACCAAATAACTACACTATTGGCGAAAAACCTATTCCGCGCCATAAAATACTTCCAGCTCAGTTAACATCACCAAATTTGGAGCACGGATTTCTTCTGTCAAAGCATTCAATATGAGAAAAAATTGGGGTCCATGTCTCCTTTTTCCAGTGATTTTTATTTCAACTGCTTTTCAACAATATGGGTATCTGACCAGGGCTTTCACTCAAAGTTAATTTCATTTCGATATATCGCTAGCTTAGAGTGCAAACTGTGTAAGTCCACTTTTATGAAAAAGTGTATTTTTATGTAGAACGCTAGAAAAATCAAATACGCACCGCGCTAAACAACATTGTTTATACTAAATAGTTTGGTCACTCAAATGGTCTTCTTCTTCTTCAATTTAAAAAATGCGTATGTGTTTGTGCGAAAATGAAGAGAATGAAGGAATCAATGCTGTGCAATTTCGCATAATTGCTGTTACTACCAAAATGGGAGCAAAGTCGTTAGGATTTACTTCGTTTTTACTGAATTTTTTTTCTTCACTACGAAAACGATTTTAATAAAAATATATCGCACCCTAAATCATAAAGTGATACAACTCATAATTTTATTAAATCGACTTTTCATCATAAACCGGTACACAGAACATATCTCTAGCGATTGCCAACAAAAAAACTTTTCATTCGGAGTCTCTTTTGACTGAAAAATAAGTGGCTTTTTTCCAATTCATTGGTTGTCAAGAAAAAGTTTTTTGGCTCCTGAAAATTTTTGAATTTTAAGTTGTGCCACTTTATGATTTAGTATGCGATATATATTAATTTTTTCCGCATATCGGCCCACGTGCGCATAAAATAACAGATACATGTTTTCCTGTTGATTTTACATTTTTAACTAGATAATTTTGCAATTTCAGCTATTTAAATTAACACGGATTTTTTTTTGATTTTACCTTAAATTTATTGTTAAATTAACTGGATTGATTTTACAATTTACAAAAATACAATATATCGCACCCTAAATCATAAAGTGACACAACTCAAAATTCAAATATTTTCAGCAGAGCCAAAAAACTTTTTTCTTTACAAGCAATCGTATGGCAAAAGACCACGTATTATGGTAATTTTTCGGTCAAAAGAGACACTTATTGAAAAGTTTTTTTGGCAATCGCTAGAGATATGTTCTGTGTAACATTTATGAAAAAACTCGATTTCAAAAATTTTTGAGTTGTGTCACCTTATGATTTAGGGTGCGATATGTACATTCAATAAAAAAATGTGCTTCGGTATTGCGAGATATGGAAGGACTTCCTCGTGGTAAAATTGCAAACTTTGAGGAGAAAAAAGAAAATATTTTACATTAAAAACTTTTAGAAATAAAAATGCATTTCACTTTTAATTCACCTGAAAACTGAAAATATAAGTGGAAACGCCATTATCACGCACTTCCACTGATGGTAAACTCTTCCCACGACACCAGATTTTCTTTTTATTAAAAAAAAAAGAATAATAATTGCGTTTTGCACGAACAGCAGAACTCCAAATGTTCAAAAAAATTGTGTATGTCTCAAAATAGTTTTGAAGTTCTTTTTTTAACATTTTTTTTTGTTTATATTGACACTATCATCATGTTAAAGAAACCAAATTCCAAATGACATTTAAGAATAAAATTTTATATTTAATTCATAGCGTATATTTTAAAATTGCTCTATGTTGCATCAACACTAAAATTTGGTTGCATTTACCAAAATGTCAAATGATGTTTAAAAAGCTAAAATCACGTTTGAAAAATCGTGTAATTTGAAAAAAATTGTTGCTATTCTATGTGTAAAGATCGATCATGTTAATCTTACATGAAATAAAATTTGCATATACGCGAATGAAGTAGTAAAGGCAATGGTATCCGTATATTCCCTTTTCTATATTTCTGGAAAAATGTATTAACAGAACAGTACGAGAAAGAGCAACCCTGCTTATACGAAAATGTTCAAAAGGAAAGAAAAAAATTTGAATTCAAACGGCCATTTTGCATGGCGAAACCCAACAAACATTTAGGTTAGATATCGGTTTGAGAATGACTCAAGAACTAGCACTTTTCTAAAATCTCTAACGTTAGAGGACGACTCGAGAAGCTGTCGAGAATCATATTGATCTCAAAAAAAAAAAATGGGGCATAACTCTCAAATGGAGAAAATTATAATTTCCGAATTGAAATCCAATGTAGTTTTCTAATGAAATTCTAATGAGAATTTGCAAATATTTCTTTTTCTAATCAGTCTCCAATTGATTTCTAGTGTGGTTTTCTACCTTCGCTTTGGATTAGAGATAAGTTTAAGAATTACACTCTCTAACACTCTCAGATTGTGTTCGCTGATAAAACGCTGTACCAATTCATACTCTTTGATTAATGTCTGGATGCCTTCGAACGCTTTGGTTGCTTTGGAAACTCTACATTCTCCTACATTTGGATATTTCCCAATTAGCACGAATCCAATGTGGGGAAAAAGTCTCAATTATCAAGTTTATATCCAACATGTTTTTACACTTAAGGTACAATACTTTTCCAAACTGAACTTAGTGCATAATTAGTATTAATTAAATTCAATCATATTAGCAATAAGTAAACGAAAAAGTGAGTGAAGAATAAAATTTAAAGAGGAATGTATAATTCAACTAATTTTTGTGTATAAAATATTGTTATTATTGTTAAATGCATAACAAAAAAGTGAGCAAATAAGTCAAGCAGACAATCATAATTGTTACATTTTTGTTCCTTTATTTCAATCGGATGAGAGTTTGTTGCTCAAAAGCTTTATTCTGACGGTTGATTTTGGTTGGAGAATATCGATAAAGTTCAAGTCAAATTCCAATATTTTTTTCAAGTGGAGAAACAGAAACATTTTCATATCGAAAAATGGGCTGTTTCTGAATTCAAGTTAAGAATTATTGTTGGAAATTGGAAAATGGATTTGATCTCAATGAAATTCAAATGCATTCAAAAATGCTTATTGGGTAGCAACGATTTGCGTCATGGATATTTCATTTTTGTTTTGAAAAAATAAATGTGTATCTATATTTTTGATACATACAGTAAGTCGCAGTGAAAATGACCCACGTTATGTTGTCCGAAGTTTTATGCAAATAAAAAATTATACACAAACAGATTGAAAAACAAATTTATGTACTTAGGTATATTTTAGAATAAACCACAATTTAGAATTTCAAAAAATATTTGATGAACATTATTTTTTAGTTATAAAAATAATAGTTAAAACCGGAAAAGTTCATGAAACGGACTCACAGTGAAGGTTAGCCACTGAGAGGACTATGCCCTAAAACGGTTTTAATACTTTTTTGCCTTGTTTCAACAGTTCAATTACTCTATCCCTAATATCTAAACTTGTTTGTCGGCCCATCTTTGCACACTGACATCCAAAATACAACTAATGCATCTATTGGCGCACTTGAATTAAATATAATACAAATTTTATTAGCAACCAATGTGTTTTATTCAACTAACAAAACACGATTTTTACGCGCTCTAGCGTGTATTTTATGATAAGTACACCTTTTAAAAATGGAAAAAAATTGCCTGATCTGTTTTTTTTTTATATAATTAACACATAATGTAAAATGTGAACTGTAAAAATATATAAGAGAGAAATCGGTGTTCTAGAGAGAAAGTTTAAGTATTTAAATTGGAGTTGCCAGAAAGCTTGCTTTGATTGTGACGCGTATATACGTGTATGCTTTTGTTTTTCATCATTTCTGGCATATTGTTGAAACTTTTCCGTCGCAAAATAATTAGGAAAGTCAAGTAATTGTTAACAAAGATATTTAATAATAAAATGTCTGAATAAATAATGGCTCACTTTCTCTGTGACTCACTGTATCCCCATCAAAACAAACTTCAACCATGGGAATTGTTGTTGCAAAAAGTGACAGGCACATTATGTGTCAATGGGAGAATGGGAAACTAAATAAACCAAATGTGAAGAAGAATCGACCACAGTGTTGTATTCAAACGTAACAAAATCTTCACAAGAAAATAGCCAAAATTCCGAATAAAATCAATTAAAACTCAAAAATATGTTAATTTTTTGTTATTATCGCTACAAATATAGCATTACAAATTCAATTCACCCAATAATTTTAAAGATTTCAAAATTTGTTTGAATTTTTTTTCTGTAACTTTTGCACAGCACTGCAGGGTGACAGGCACAACATGTCAAAGAGTGTCGCAACTTATAGATATAAACTATGCTAAACAAGTCTGAGATACTTGTCATATTTCTACTCGTTGTTATTCAGTGATACGCAAATTGTGTAAGTCCAAAAAGCGAAAAAAATTGTGTAAGTCCAAAATATTTATATGAACAGAAATTTTTTTTCATTTCGAAATTTTTTTTCTTTTTTGTTTTTTGTCTCTCCTACAAAAGGACTTACACAATTTGCATTCTAAGCTAGCGATATGTATGTACCGGTTCTCAAGATAATGACCGTGCCTAACGTGCCTAATCCATTTGAACCAACATATCACAGTCAGCAAATCACAGCCAATTTTGCAAGCGTTTCCAAGTCGATTTGTTATAAATAAATAAGTAAGTTCGTAATCGGATATTTAAATAAAATGTAAAATTTATGAAATAAATAAGTAATATGTATACGTGTTGTGAATAGTGTAAAGATTATGACCGGTATTCATAAAAAAATAAATAGGTTTTAACAGTTATATAAGGGACATTCCATCGTGACTCCTGGGACATATGACTCCAGAGCTTAGTCAACTTTGAATTATAAAACTGACATCGGGACTTAAATTGCTATGAAATATATTTATCGACATCGATAAATATCCAATACAACAAATGAATTAAAAGGATTGGCTAAATAATAACAAATAGCTTTGTAACTACTCAGTAAATGAGTGTGACTCCTGGGACACCGAAAAATCCATTTGTTGCACCTTTATGAGGACGAATACGAATTTTAGATCAACTATTCAACTTTCACCTACAATTTGTATATGGTCGAAAAAACACACTGCATAGTACCATATTCTATAAAAATATTTTATATATTCAAATTCAATTAACTATTTTCAAATATTTAAACTTGTGACTCCTGGGACAAGTCTTTGTGACTCCGCAAAATAGTTAGGTGTGAAGTTAAAGTTCTATGGACAAAAATTTTAGGTTTTTACATATTTTTCTATATTTCTGTTGCCAGATTAGGAAAATATACACATTCAGTTACAGGTAACTGAATTAATAGGAATGATTAGTAGCATTCTAAATCTTATGTCGTTTTCCTCTTTTGGCTGGAATGTCCCATAAAGTGACATTTTCATACAATTTTTCGATTTTAATATAATGTCACTTTATACAATTGTTAAAACCTATTTTATTTTTTATGAATACCGACATATATATGTAGCTACTAAAATAAGGACTGTAATTTTTTTGTGAATGACGAATTGTTGTTTTTGTCGCTAAAAAATGACAAACTTTAACAACAAATAATTCGAAAACTATGTACGTCCGCAACCTAAATTTAATTCAGAACCTACTCTCCCTCCCCTATTACACAGTAAGTAATTTTTTTGGGTGCGTGGCATTATTGGAAAGCCTTTATGGAACACCTAATTTTTTCGAATAATGTTTTCTGTATAATTTAACAAGTTATAACTTAGAATAAAAACCATACTTTTTTAACTTAAGCAATTTCGATTGTAACAAGGCTATGAAATAAAATAACATATACAGCTTACAAAAAAAAATTCGGTTTTTTTACATCTTTTGTAATGTGTGTGAATCGATAGAAAAGTACAGGTATGTTCAGAAACGCAGCATGAAACGCAACAGCGGCAGTAATTATATTTTTGATGATTGAGAAGTTTGTACTACAAAAGCAGGTTGCGCTTCAAACCATGGTTCAATAATAGAATGTTTTCGCAGTACAGCGGTAACGACCGAACTGCTTATATGCTAATGCTTATATTACTTACCATCCTTTTTTTTTTTAATAAATAAAAGAAAGTAATTTTATTGAATTTTTAATATTTTATTTAAAGATTTATTAACAAAATTTTCTTTTAAACTAGTTTCTTTAACCGAGCAAAAATCTCTGGTTAAGTGCTTAACCGGAGATGGTGAAACCGGCCCTAAATTATTAAAATTAAGGACAACATTTAGTTCTTTTAAACGTTAGCTTTTAGTCCATTAAACGTAAGCCGAATTGTTAAATGATTACGATCATCTATCACTTCCTCAATATTGCGAACTTCATTAACCCTAAAAAGATAATCTGCGTCAAAATTACGCATGCCCTTTCGAATTATTGTTCTCACTCCCGCAATTATGTGAATACATCGCTCAGCGTTATATGTATATATTTCAGTTGTGCTACATATCTCCCACGAGACACGCAATTTTCCGTGGTAAGTTTTGCCAATTTTCCAATATTAGGGGTCATTACGCATGATTATCTTTACCGTGACTTTCAGGAAGCATTTCTCACGTATTGCATAAGGACAAGGATGGCTTTCATTCATCAGAACATTATACTGAAGAGCCAGTATAATAAAAAAATGTATGTATTGTATTGTGGCAGCTGTGCTGAAGTGGGTAAAGTGCTCGCCTGCCATACCAAGGGTCGCGGGTTCAACCCCCAGCTGACAAAACGCCAAAATTTAATTTAATTTATTTTCAAAATAAAAGTCAATTATTAGGTTTTTTAAAATATCGGTCACCTCTCGGTAGTGGACGGAATACCCTCCGAGTGTAATTCTGCCATAAAAAAGCTCACAAAAATGCATTGACCGTTAGGAATCGGCATACAACTGTAGGCCCACCCAATTAGTAGGAAAAACAAAATTAAGACGTACGCTTCGAATTGGGAAATAAGTTCGGCTTTAAAACTCGTTAAAGTTATATCAGCGTCATGATTATCTTTAACGTATGTAAAAATATGATTATCGAACTAGGGTTAAACAGGAAATATGTATGTATTGGAGCTCTCGATTTTTTTTTGAACATTTTCGAGTAGCCCGAACAATTGTTGTTCAAATGCTCGAACAGTCTTTTGTTTGTTTATTACCCGTATGTTTGTACGGGAATTTGAACAATTCGGGTATTTTGAAGTTTGTTTTTATACTCAGCTGTACTAGTACACAGAGTATTATAGTTTTAATCACATAACGGTGGTGTAGTGTCGCTTATCGCTTTACCACATATAATTTTTCTAAAGTTCCCTAATGTCTATCATGCACAGGTTAATGTTAGCAGAGATTGAAATGTCATCATACATTTTCTTTTAGCAATATTCGCTAGCTCCATATTGTTGTGCTCTCGCGAGATCGCTCAATTTTCCCACGCCATTAAAGTTCCGGTTTCGTATCGATCTTTTTCCCACGCCATTAAAGTTCCGGTTTCGTATCGATCTTTTTCCTTTTGGAGTTCATGCAGAAAAGTTTTGCGCGTTGACTAAAATCGAAAAAGTGATTTTCTTTGTATAATTAAATTATAATTTTAGTGCGGCTTATTTCCAAAAATATCTTGGAAATCGTATGGCTTCTAACTACCACAAAAAGTTCCTGAATATATTAGGAAAAACGTAAGTGAGGATCGTCTCAATAAAAGTGTATTTCTTAGTGTGGTTATCAATTTTATAAAATCGTAGGATTTCCTTTGGCCGCTGAAGCCACCAGCATTTCACCAAATTATACGCCACAAAAAGCTATCAGAAGTTTATTTTGTTATTCATTTGGTGCCATATCCTATAAGGGTAAGTTTAATTTTTAACCTGTGATTTTTCCAAGTTAGTAACCTCGTGTTTTCTATATATTTATACCTTTCATGAGAATGAAATGGTATAATAACTTAGTGCCAAAAAATTTTTGTCGAAAGTACCAGAAGGAAGCGTGGGGGACCCACCAAAATATATACCGATATGATCAGAATCACGAGCTGAGTCGATTAAGCCATGTCCGTCTGTCCTTCTGTCCGTCTGTCCGTCCGTCCGTCTGTGTGAACGCAAACTAGTCCCTCAGTTTTTGAGATATCTGAATGAAATTCGGAATACAGGCATGTTGTTATATGCAGCTGATCATTTGTCGGAACCGGCCGAATCGGACCACTATAACATATAGAAAACAACCGATTATTCAAATATACATGAAATTTTTGGATGTAATTTGTGCATAACTTCCCCATTTAAACAGCTAAGGACATGAAACTTTGAAGTAGACGTACCCATTTTGGCCCAAATAAGGTTACCGAAAATTGTCAATATCGGACCACTATAACATATAGTTCCACAACATCCGATTATTCAGATATACACATTTTGGTGTATAACTCCTCCATTTTAACAGCTAACGGTCTGAAATTTTGAAGTATTTGTACCCATATGGGCCCAAACGGGATTACCGAAAATTGTTAAGATCGGACCACTATAACATATAGCTCCCCTACAACCGATTGTTCAGATATGGACATTTTGGTGTATAACTCCTCCATTTTAACAGCTAACGGCGTGAAATTTTGAAGTATTTGTACCCATATGGGCCCAAACGGGGTTACCGAAAATTGTCAAGATCGGACCACTATAACATATAGCTCCCATACAACCGATTGTTCAGATATGGACATTTTGGTGTATAACTCCTCCATTTTAACAGCTAACGGCGTGAAATTTTGAAGTATTTGTACCCATATGGGCCCAAACGGGGCTACCGAAAATTGTCAAGATCGGACCATTATAACATATAGCTCCCATACAACCGATTGTTCAGATATGGACATTTTGGTGTATAACTCCTCCATTTAAATAGCCAAGACACCATTTTTTCTAATAAATCTTTCCATACATAGGTAACTTTTCATTTCCCCACTCATGAAAGGTATGAAGTCTTCGGTACGGCCGAAGACAGCCGCGCTTATACTTGTTTTATATAGATGTGGCACCTGATACCAACTAACTAAGTTATGAACTAACTAATTAGCCAACTAACTAATTAGCTAACCAACTAATTTAATAAATAACCATGACCAAAAATTAAATATATATATATACGTAATATATATATTTAATACCCCAGCAAGGATTATGTTCCAGCACCAGGTGCATGATAAATGAATTTCTGTATTCCTCAACTTTGGCCCGCACATGGTATAAACAATTCCTAGTCAGACCGCCATCCACACCTGTGACGCAATTAACAAATGCTCGGCGACATCCATATTTTAACCCTTTCAGTAAAAACGTCCAATATATTGGACGCTGCTTATGTATACCTAAAACTCTATTTTCTCGTATACAAAAACAGTTGTTGTTAAAATAACGGCTGTTTTCCAATAATTATATTATTCTTCTTTGGTGCATTTCTTTATTTCCATTTTCTGAAAAGAAATAAAGGAGTTTTTATCTCAATTTGCAAAGTGTAAAAATAGCGAAAGTGAGTGGTGTAAAAAACTAATTAAATTTAATATAAAATGGTGGAATTTAAATTAAAAAAAAATCGTGAGTATTGCTAAAAGTGTTGTAATATATTTGGGTCAGAATTTTTCAAATCAGCACAAAAAATTTTTTTCCTTAGATTTTTATGATTCGCGTCTTAATCGATAGGTCTCCGTGTCAAGAATTAGTCCCCAAAATATTTTTGCAAAATGAACATTTTTGCAATAGTTATTCGCCAAAAAAGTTTTACATCAACTTCTTTAAAAAAAATTTATTGTTAATCGACGGTACAATTAAATTTAACGCGAACTACTCCACTTGTTAGGTAATTATTTATATTTTAAAATAGTTTTTGAAATAAATTGAAAAAAAAATTTTCTGTATCCTTTTTAAGGATAATTGTTGTTATCAATGTTCTCCGCCTAGGAAAAATTCGGAAAAAATATTGTAGATATAATGATGCATCGTAAGCTGAATTCCGAAGAAAAAAAGATGGGGACTCT
This sequence comes from Urophora cardui, assembly GCA_960531455.1. Lineage (NCBI taxonomy): Eukaryota > Metazoa > Arthropoda > Insecta > Diptera > Tephritidae > Urophora > Urophora cardui. The sequence goes on from OY482673.1 coordinate 7,023,220, forward strand.
TACCGTTTAAATGCAAAATGTGATTGAACGTTTCCCCTCTTCAGCCTAGTAACATTACACTACTCTAAAATTATTAATTTGAAATAATTCCAAGAGATTCAGGTATAGGGGAGTTGGTCCGGTCTTCCTGATCTCAAAAATTGTTTTCTTTATATTTTGTATGGTTAGTTTTCGAGATAACGGTAAATTTTTGCAGTTTTGGGTATCACTACATTCAAACCTATTTTTCGCTAAGTTGCAAGTGCGATAACCGAAAGCAGTACCTTGTTAGAAAGATAATTAAGATACGCTTCTAACGACATGCAACTTGCAGTGATTGAACAAACCCTTGCTCGTCAAAGTCAGAATTTTTTTGGTTTTTCTGATTAATTTTTTTATTCAAATATTTATCGTAGATTCTCTACATTACAAAGTTTTGGCAACGGTTGGTATGAACGAGTGGTACGATGGAGTTCCAACTATGGTCATGGTTTACTAGAAACGAGTACTTAAAGCATTCTTTTCGATTTATGCTCTTCTAGTGAGCATTTAATTACCTACCACTTTTTTACATTTTCTGGCTCACTTTTTTCATTTATCCTTTTAAGATCTACTTACTATCAACTGTGACCATAGTTGGAACTCGATCGTACCACTCGTTCATACCAACCGTTGCCAAAACTTTGTAATGTAGAGAATCTACGATAAATATTTGAATAAAAAAATGAATCAGAAAAACCAAAAAAATTCTGACTTTGACGGGCAAGGGTTTGTTCAATCACTGCAAGTTGCATGTCGTTAGAAGCGTATCTTAATTATCTTTCTAACAAGGTACTGCTTTCGGTTATCGCACTTGCAACCTTAGCGAAAAATAGGTTTGAATGTAGTGATACCCAAAACTGCAAAATTTACCTTATCTCGAAAACTAACCATACAAAATATAAAGAAAACAATTTTTGAGATCAGGAAGACCGGACCAACTCCCCTATACCTAAATCTCTTGGAATTATTTCAAATTAATAATTTTAGAGTAGTGTAATGTTACTAGGCTGAAGAGGGGAAACGTTCAATCACATTTTGCATTTAAACGGTAAGAGTCCCCATCTTTTTTTCTTCGGAATTCAGCTTACGATGCATCATTACATCTACAATATTTTTTCCGAATTTTTCCTAGGCGGAGAACATTGATAACAACAATTATCCTTAAAAAGGATACAGAAAATTTTTTTTTCAATTTATTTCAAAAACTATTTTAAAATATAAATAATTACCTAACAAGTGGCGTAGTTCGCGTTAAATTTAATTGTACCGTCGATTAACAATAAATTTTTTTAAAGAAGTTGATGTAAAACTTTTTTGGCGAATAACTATTGCAAAAATGTTCATTTTGCAAAAATATTTTGGGGACTAATTCTTGACACGGAGACCTATCGATTAAGACGCGAATCATAAAAATCTAAGAAAAAAAAATTTTTTGTGCTGATTTGAAAAATTCTGACCCATTTTGTATAATAAGTAAATAAAAATAATGAATCGTCTTACCAGACGATCTCATTATATACGTGTCCGTTATATTGGACAATAGTACCCACAGACAGTAAAAAGTAGACAAAATGTTATTACTAGTTTTTTCCATATGCTTTATTACTTGCCTACTTTTTTATTGAGGTTATGACTTCACGGTGGGCTTTGACAGAGGAGGAGATTCTTAAAGCTCTTGAGGACAATTCCACCTTTTCAAAATGAAAAAAAAAAAGAAATTGGAAGCCGTATTCGTACTTTATGAAGTATATTGATGATGATTTTTGGACAAAGACGGCATTCCATACGAATTCATATGCCGTACAAAAAGGTAATCCTAAAAAGTTTCAAATACCAGCTTTTAAAATAAATATTTTTTAAATATTTCAGGATCTGCGTCCTTTCGTCCATGCACAGAGTTTGAAATCCGGGTGTTATTTGCGCAACATTTTATGATGAGCTGTATGAGGTTTCCTCGAGTTCGCATGTTTTTCGACAAACGTTGGGGTCTTCCATTTTTTTATGAAAATATGACATTGAATCGCTTCTTTGCACTAAGAAACCATTTGCATATTACTAATGTATTGGCACAACCAGCGCAATGTAATGATAGACTTTATCCAGTCCGTCCCTTACTCGAGCAAGTGCGTCGTCGACTTCGTTCCCTTCATTTAGAAGAAAATCTTTGTGTTGATGAGCAGATCATCCCCTTCAAGGGAAAGTTTACTGCAAAGCAGTATATAAAAGGAAAACCAAGTCCATGGGGTATAAAGGTATATTTTCTTTGCGGTAAAAGTGGAATTCCTTATGATTTTATAGTGTATCAAGGGTCCACCACCCGATTGGATGCACCGCTTGTAAAATCCATCGGAAGCGGATCAGTTATCGTATTAGAGCTCACTAAGCGCATTCCTACCAATGCAAAGGGGCACACACTTTACTTCGATAACTACTTTCCTTCATTTGCCCTGTTCGAAATTTTATACGATAGGGGAATAAAAGCTGCTGGAACGGTACGAGCAAATCGTTTTAGCCAGCCTCCAGTTCCAGATCCTAAGACATTGTCTAAACGGGGACGTGGTGCTTCCGGTGAATGCGTTAGTACAAATGGAAAAGTTATATTTACCAGATGGTTTGACAACAAGGTCGTAAATTTAGCATCGAACTTCGTGGGAATCGGCGATGAAGACAAAGCCAAGCGGTGGGACAAAGAAAAAATTTACATAGATGTGGATCGGCCAGAAGTTGTTCGTTTGTACAATGATAGTATGGGTGGAGTCGACTTACGTGACCAGATGATTCAAAACTATCGCATAAACATTCGAACAAAAAAGTGGACCATTCGAGTAATGATGCATTTTATGGATTTGGCAATGACAGCTGCATGGATGGAATACAGAAACGACTGCACTACAAATTTGGTACCAAAGAACGAGATCTTGGATTCACTTAGTTTTCGAGCTGATGTTGCAAACATGTTATTGAAAGTCAGGCCAGGATCCTTTGCACTTGATTCTTCATCTAGGCGCCGGGCAGGCCTTCTCTAACCCCATCAACGCTATCGCCTTCTACTTCAGCTATGGCTGCGAGCCTAGATTGGTCAACACCAAAACGAAGGCGAGCCGAAACACCGCCGTTGGAATTACGAACGGATAATTCGAAACATATTCCAAAATTTGCTGACGCCAAAAACGCCAGTCGCTGTAAGACGGAAGGTTGTTCAAAAAGAACCTTTACTTTTTGTAAAAATTTTAACTTTTTTTATGCATAAAACGTGAAAGTAATTGTTTCGAGCAATTTCATGAAAAATGAACAATAATTTACTTTTATAAAAACTAATAAAGCTAAAAAATGTGCCTTGAAGGATTCATGAACGGCTGTTATTTTTATGGCTCTTGGGTACCGCTGTCCAATATATTGGACGTGCTATAACGGTAAAACTAAGGGGTCTACAACATTTTTTCTTGAAAATTTGAAATCAGCGACCCAAAATTAGCCGGAATACCAAGTTTCAAATTTTTTGCTCCAGCGGCTGATTTTTTGTACTGAAAGGGTTAATTCGTGATATATAATTTAAGGGAATTACATCTCGCCATGCACCATTGCACTCATGCTGAACCACAAAATTAGACATACATATAGGCTCCAGTGCCACCCTAATGAATCAACAACTACGACAAGACCAGATCAAATTCTATTTGGGATTCAACCCTAATATCATATTCACGGAAACATCATAATCATTTGTCCAATCAAATTTAAAGAAATCCGAAAAGTTGATCGGACCGCCCTAATGTAACATAAGTACAAACATATATTCGCATCTTCTCAAAGTTAGTTTGATCGAATGCAATACCTGCTTGCACTTATCATTTTGTTCGATGTGGATTTTCCATCATACCAATTTTTTTTGTTCGCCAATGAAAGGGAGAACTAATGTAGTTTACAACAACAACAAAAGCCAAAGCTAAACTCAGCTAAGTATGCCTACTGCACTAAATTTCTCTTAGTTACAGCAACAACATACATATCTGTGCCCGCAAATTAAAGTAGCCTAACTCAAAATATGGTGAACGGAGAAAACTCAATTTTTTGTCAAAATTCAAACCATTGGACCAATTCGGATTTTTAAATGGGGAGATAATGGATTTGTAGTGTTAGAGAAGGAATAGTTGTGAACCAGAAATCTTAAAGCAAGGTTAATTGCAAAAAATTTTCTTTTATAACTTAAGTGCTTTTATTGGATGCAATTTTTACGAAAAGCAGAATTAACTCTAGTTAAGTTCTTTTATTGTGTTGAATTTTTACCAATAAGGTTTTTATTTCCATTTAACTCGAGTTAAGTGTTTTTAAGCGTAGACCTACGTTCGGGTCGAAAACGACCCGAAACGACCATTTAAGTGGATATAACTAACTAAGTAGTGGAATTAGAAGTCTTAGAGTTTTTGACTTTTAATTTTTGTTTGAATGAAATAAAATATAAATCGTTTCGCTAATCATTGTTGTTTGGGCTTGAAAAAAATAATCCATAATCCTACGCCGCGGATCGTTTTCAACCCGAACTGAATTTGCATTTTATTTTACCGAATACTGAAAAAGGCATGGTACTAGGGAAATCACCACAAGAAGCTTGGTTTATCCGGAAATGATTAATGAAGACTCCCAAGCGAGAGGTTCAAAGCTATAACAGCTGGAACCGCCGTAAAAAGGGGCGCGGTAGCACTACTGTTTGATAGAAAACAGCTGGTAATTGTGATGGAATCGACATATAGAGTCATGTGCAAAATACATATGTTTATAAACCCAGTGATGAATCTTTATACTTATTCGTTTGTTTTTTTTTTCGTTCAATTAAGGCATGTCTACAGCACACTCCATATGCGTATGACCAGGAACCAAAAACTTGTGATAAATTTTCTCAATGTTAGTATCACCTTGCATGAAGATTTAAAACATAGTACTAATAGAAGAGTTTTGGTTTTGGCCAGGACAGCAATCGCTATAAAAAACGACATGTTTAATATTGAATGGTAAACTATTTAAGTTTTTGAATAAGCACGATGCTATTCCATTGCCACCACAATTTGCAAAGGTCTCATGCCACATATAACACGTAGGTTGTCCGGAAACACAGTCATGTACAGTTAAATAAAAAGTGTATAAAGCGTTTATAAAAATATTCAGAAGATCGCAAAAAGGTGTAGGAAGGCATAGGCTAATCAGCACTATCTGACCCCGTGTCCGACTGACTATCGTTAAAAAATGAGTCCTTAATTGAGTCGTCGCTACTATAATCCATATTTAGAAGGTCTTCTTCCTCCATGTTACCAGGATCCATACCTTGTAAAACGCTACCCGATTAAAGTTTAATAACAATAATAACTAGCCGCAGGCCTGAGTTGCCAGTGCTATATAAAAAAAAATATCTGTTAGTTTCTAGCTTTTAAGCTTAACTATCAATATTAATAAATAAATAAAAAAAATAACAATAATAATACACTGGCGAGTTTTATTGCCGAGCTTCTCCCAATTCGAGGCGTGCTTCTTAACTATTGTTTTTCCTACAATTTGTGTGGACCTACAGTTTTATGCGAGCTCCGAACGGCGAATGCTTTTTTGTGAGGCCTTTTCATGGCAGAATTACACTCGGAGGGTATGCCGCCCACTACCGAGAGGTGACCGCTATTTATAAAAACCCAATAATTGGGTTTTAATCAATTAGAAAAATTTTTTGTGGTGTTTGTCCGGACTGGGTTAGAACCCAAGACCTCTGGTATAGCAGGCGAGCACTCTACGCACTGCACCTCAGCTGCCACATTAAAGTTTAATTGATGGAAAAAGGTGTTTTATGTATACAGTATATAATAATTAATTGAATTTCTATAATATATATCCTTGAAAAATCTCTTATCTCAGTTTATCATATCCACTTGCTTCCAATAAAAAAACCTAACTGAAGATAATAACGCATGAAATGAGAAAAGTATTCTAACAAAAAAACCTAACTCGAGATAAATTGTGTAAAAAAAAAAAAAAAAATCACTTAAAATAACCTATTTCCACTTAGGCTATGAAAACAAAATTGACAAAAAAAAAATTATAATTCCTAACTGAAGTTAGGTTTTTTTAATAAACTGAAAACGCAAATAAATACGTCCATGAAGTACCCACATAACTCTAGTTAGGATGTTTTAATAAAACGATTTTTCATACAGTACTAGACTTAAGAGATTTGCTAGAAGATAAGTTGTTTTAACTGGTGCAAAATGTTTCTATCTGCGTTAGGATAATTTTTATATCTTAATAACTTGTTAAATATTACTCCAATTTAAATGGGGATAAGACAGATCGATGGGTTTTCCTCCAAAGATTAACACTATAACAATAACTCAATTTCGCATTATCTCGAGTTAGGCTACTTTAATTTGCGGGCACAGATATGTACAGGTATATCATCCAGAACACACCGAAAGATCTTTCGACGTGGGAACAATGCTGTAAGTGATCTCTTTATTATTGTTTATTACATATGTACGAATATAACACATGTTTATTTACATATAAATATGTTTAAAATCTCTTTTATGCAAAATATAAGAGACACCTATATAAAGGCAATTAGCCGGATTTGCTTTGCAGTTGGTGTTGGTGTTCCCAACCTTTTCTCGACTTCATATTTTAATAAATATATTTATTCTGTTGTTGTACATTCTCGTAAAACCAGAGTAAATGAGATCTATATAGTAAATTCATAGACAATTTAAGAGCCAAGTATATAAGTCGAATTGAGAATTTTTGTTTTTCTTTGCATACCACAGAGAAAAAGCTCTGTTCATCTTTGTTGTCTCAGCTTAATCATCATAATTTTGTATTAAGTACCTACAAACATAAGTGAAGTTTTTCATTCATCTATTTACAGATTTACCTACTATTTTTGAATTGTATCTAGTAGATAATTGTATTACACACACATTTTGCTCATACAAACAAGTGCATATAATCATTAGCCGTGTTTCACATACGGTGATCCTAACCCAGATAAAAATTTTTGCATGTAAATGCAACAACAAAGATTTCAGCTTGATTAAACCAGATAAATTGCTGGTTCAATTTCTAATCCGCCCTGTTCGATTTGTTTTTCCCGTGCTGATTTGGCAGCACAGTGCTTTTTTGATTTGGCAGAACTGAAAAGTGACATTTGTGTATGTATACATATACCCTGCAGTAAATTTGTTTCACTGCTAAATGATCATTGATCATTCTTTGTTGAATATTCATCACTATCGTTTTGCGTTGGTGCAAGCGTGCAAGCTATATTGAAAAACCCAAACGAAATACCATCTAGGCGGTTATAAACCCACGAGCCAGCTTCTATTTCGGTAGGTTTTTTGACATTCGGCAGCTTTTCTGACAAATTTTTCAATTTAACAACTATAAAACAAATTATATTTAAAATAAAAAAATATATGGAAATACAAATTTCAAATTTGCCTCTTGTAAGCTTCTGCTTTGGACGTAAGGGGAAAGAAGAAGTCCGGAAGAAAAATTATACTGCGCACTGGTTTCTCCTTATAACATGGAATACATAGCTATCCCGCCATTTGAGTTTCATAATTTATTTCAGTAATTTAAATTCAAATTTCCAAAAAAAATAATTTTTGAAATAGTTATTTTCATTTAGTTTGAAGTTTAAAGTCAATCAAATTGTTTTTGAGGGAGTATTTGTCTCTTTTCAACGTACAGAAGAATTGTTTTTGCGCTATTATAACTCTGACGAGTTTTATGGCCGAGCTTCTCTCCCAATTCGAGGTGTGCTCCTTTTGTTTTTCCTACCATTGGACAGTTTTATGCCGGCTCCGAACGGAGTCATATAGGCATTAGGAAAGCAAACCATTTATTTGAAAAAATTCAGCAGCCTTTATATGAAAGCATTCACTGATGCCTCCTCATAATGAATTTCATCAGTGATTCATAAAGGATTCATTTCAGATTTTTACTGCTGGGTATATGTTGTATATGTTTCTTCTTCTTTTTAGTTCTTTTCAAGTGCAGCCAATTTTCATTATGAGCCGGATTGTTTCAGTAAAAATTTATCTTAACCCAGACCCAGATGTAATAACTGAAATGCCCCTATTGAATTGAATTTAAATATGTACAGTGTTGGAAAAAATAATAGGGACACGAGAAAAATTTTGCAATTCTCCCTTTATTTCATTTTAAGACCAAATAATAATTACCATATGTTGATGTTTACACGGAGAGGACATGCTTCATTGACTCTGGGGTGGTTTTTGTATAATAATTTAATTTTTATAAACAAAAATAATGAAATGTATAATTTAGGTTGGAAATAATAATAGGGACAAACTTTAAATTCGATTGTTTTTTTCAAATAAACTGCAATAATACTGCTGCAGCTACATTTAAACTAATGTTTAGTTGAAGCTCCTTTATTTTTTATAACATCCTTACATCTTCGTGGCATAGGGTTTACCAAATCAGCGCAATTTGCAACTGGTAATAAGTACCAAGCTTCTTTAATTTTTTTCCATAACTCTTGCTTATTTTTCCATTTTTGACCCCTCATCGCCTTCTTTAATATTCCCTAGAGGGCTGAGGTTCGACGGCAGTGAGGGCTACTCCAAAACAGCAGCTTTCTTACGTTCAAACCATGAGTTTTCGATTCTGGAGGCATGTTTGGGGTCATTGTCATGCTTAAATCGCCATCTAATGATATCAAGGAGGGTTTAAATGATTCATTTTGAGTAGAACCATTCGCAACAGACCTCGAGAAGTAGGACTAAGTGCAAGAAATCCCAGAAAACTTCCGTACCTGAGAAAAAATAACGTAAGTCAACGAACTGAATTCGCTCAGAGGAACATGTGGCCGGAAAACTTGAATAACGTTCTTTAGTCTGATGACACAAAAGTAAATTTATTTGGCTCGGATTACATAATGTTCGTTCAACGCCCGTAGAATGCAGAATTTCACCCCAGATACACCAGAAAGACTATCAAGCACGGTGGCATCCTCGGAACGAATTCAGTTCGTTGACTTACGTTATTTTTTCTCAGGTACGGAAGTTTTCTGGGATTTCTTTCACTTAGTCCTACTTCTCGAGGTCTGTTGCGAATGGTTCTACTCAAAACTGAATCATTTAAACCCTCCTTGATATCATTAGATGGCGATTTACGCATGACAATGACCCCAAACATGCCTCCAGAATCGAAAAATCATGGTTTGAACGTAAGAAAGCTGCTGTTTTGGAGTAGCCCTCACAGCCGTCGAACCTCAGCCCTCTAGGGAATATTAAAGAAGACGATGAGGGGTCAAAAATGGAAAAATAAGCAAGAGTTATGGAAAAAAATTAAAGAAGCTTGGTACTTAATACCAGTTGCAAATTGCGCTGATTTGGTAAACCCTATGCCACGAAGATGTAAGGAAGTTATAAAAAATAAATGAGCTTCAACTAAACATTAGTTTAAATATAGGCAAACCGAATCTTTGACAAGAACCTTGGAAACCGGTTTGGATCGACTATCCATACGTCTTTCTTCTAACGGTTCTAGTGAAGAAAGGGCATCCAATATTGGGATGCAAACTTTGCCGGAAGTGGAGAACCGAACCTTTCAACAGATGTTAGGATTGCCTCCGCGTGGGACAGATCCCCAAAATAATACTGTAGGAAATGTAAATAACATTTCTGTTCTCCGTCCCGATCGTATTAGCCAGATCATTACGAACTGGAAACTTAGATATTCAGACAGGTCATCAATGCCAATTGAAGATTTTGTGTATCGCATAGAAGCTCTGACCAGACAGACGCTTGAGGGTAATTTCGATTTATTAGCTCGAAATGCTAGCAACCTATTTGAAGGTAGCGCAGGCGAGTGGTTTTGGCGTTACCACAGAAGCGTTGGGGTAGTGGAGTGGAATAGTTTGCGTACAGCGTTAAAAACCCACTTCAAGGAAGATCGTACTGATCAAAGCATTCGAAATGAGATGCAACAAAGAAAGCAGAAGCAAAACGAGTCATTTGATCAATTCTATGAAGCATTAGTTGTTTTGAATGACAGACTCTCTAGACCCTTGTCAGAACTCTCCTTAGTAGAACTTTTGAGGTCCAACCTTTTGCCAGAAATCCAGCGTGAGATTTTGTACGAAACTTCAAAGACTTTTGGTGAGTTGCGTCATTTAGTACGTACTCGAGAAATATTTTTGCAGACCTTATCTAAGCATCATGCTTCGTCACATCGTGCCGCAGGTAATAGACATGTAAGCGAAGTTGACACTTGTTACGTACGGGTCGTGGAGGTGCATGGCACAAACGTTCACGGCGTGCCACACCCCAGTGTTGCATGCCTCAAGTCCCGCGCAGGTATGCTTGCTTTATTGCACGTACTAGCTCGCCGGACTATGGGGTGGGTTTGGCGGCTTGAGACACGCTACCGCACCATACAGAAAAATTCATACCTGCATGTTTCAATACAAGCCTCAAGGATTCTTGTTCCGGTTTCATCCCCATGTCATCACCCACACCCCCTTACAGTCCGCCCCATTCTTCCCTGCCGGCCCATGCTGTTGTTTGGCCGGCCGCTCTACACCCACCCATCCATGGTCGGCTGTGGCAAATTGATGCCGACCCCATAAGCGACCCCCTTATACCCCTTAATTCATCCCAATCGGTCCTTTATCCCTCCCCATGTCCGTCCGTCTACACCGCATCCAAATAACTACGCCACGATTTCTTTTAATTCAGCTGTCTATCTCAACATTTTATTCCAAAACAAGCTTAACAATATTTGGATTATATGCACTCAATAGTGCCATCAAAATTCCCGGCGTACGGGCTTGTACAAAAAAAAATCTCTTATAGAATTAGCAAAATGCTTAAAACTACGATACACCTAAAGCAGTACATTATTGATGCATATACATTCCTGCGCATCTATCGTTTCATATCCATAATAATTATATAATATGAGAAAATTACTCAACGAGTCAATAAATCTTAGCCTACGATTGCACCTTCAATTGTGCTTCAACACCCTCGTACACACTAATGGCTGTCAAACGCCATGGACGAATGATCATCTTAATTTAATAAATCGCTTAATACTACGCTTTAATATTTGAAACGCGCACACAGGCGCTTTGTGCTCATAGGCACTATACTGGTTCAGTTATCGATAATAATTCTTGAATCTATACTCAACTCAAACTCAGCCTATTCATTAGGCACTCAATCAAATGTCAGTTGTGCAAAAAAAATTATTGGCATTATTTCACCCTTCGGGGCATCAATTCTCATCCCCCACAAGAAAGAAAAAATATTGTAACGCAAAAAGGTCGTCCCTATCCTACCCAAGACGTCTTGATGGTACGGAGAGGTGTAAGCCTGCTTCGCTCACTGTAACCCACAATGTCTACGATTTCAAAAAGGATGTCAATAGGTGAAACTCTGCCTCTTATGCAGACAATAGCTTTGTTCAATAACTCAAAATTTTTAATTGCTTTTACAAATAGTTGCGAATTTTATGTTCAATAACCCAAAAAATTTGCAAAAGAGATCCAAATTGGGAGAGTAAGACTTCGAGAGAGTTGAAAATAGTTGCAAGTAAAATTTACACTTGCAACTACTTGCAGCTTTAAAAAAAATAGAAGCGTCAAAAACATATGATCACAAAAATTTCAATTGGAAATATGCAAACATTTTAATCGCAAATTTCTAATTGCTTACTAAATAAATTAGTGCAAAAAGGAATCTTGACGATGTTGGGGAATATCCAAAGTAGATTTTCCTTTTCCTAATTCAGTTATTTACATTTATTTGCAATTTCAAAGATTTCAATTACAACCTAACCTAAAAATCAAATTGTGAAAACAGCCCATCAGCTGTTTACTTGCAAATGTTTACGATTTTGTGTTCAATAACTTTGGTTGATAATTTTCTCTTTTTCTCGTATTTACTCTTAATTTGTCACTGACGCTCTTCTTGCAAGTAAAGTTGTTGAACAAAGCTAATGTTTTGCCTTCATATACATGGGTAACAACGTCATGACTTAAGGAAATAAAAATATAAAAATCTATGTAAATAAATAGGCACGCACGTATGCACATGCACTTGTATTCATAGCCATTCAAACAAAAACAAATTCATTTGTTTGATCGCCATCCAAGATACACTCATGTGTGTGTGTATGTATGTATGCTCACCTTGTGGCATGCCAAATCTCATATATATTCGCATATAATACTGGCCGTCACAAACGCATGTGCATATATGCGCAAAAAAATTATCAATTCAATAACGTCGCTGATTGCCACAAAAATGTAAGGGCGAGTTGCCCGCAAGTAAACTCTATATACATACATATGTACGCCTGAGCACATGCGCACATTCACGGCAATGCCAATACGCCAACAGCTACAATTCCACGTTCATAATACTGGTGTGTGTATGTGCATACCACGCAGGCAATGGCGATGTTTTCTAATTCTCATACCCTGTGGCATCAATTCCAGATACTCCGATCATCACACTCATATGCAAACACTACTTATGTATGTACAAATGCATTTAAAATACCCCAAGCGTGCTGTGTTCTTGAATATCCACACATCCAAGTATTCCCGGGTATATGTTCGCAACACGCAGCCGTATGAACACCAAAAATAATCCGTGCGCGCAACCTAGCTATGGTAGTACCTAGTTATATGCATATGCACATATCAAAGCACTTATGTAAACATCTAACGCCTTGGCCGCTGCTTCCATGGACATGCGCACATGTGCATATTTGTGTGCGGAGTAGACGGATAAAGGAAAAAACCCACTTTTAGGCCCGTCACATAGCATACGTCAATCCGTCTACGTCGACGTATGTGACTGACAGCTCACGTACTTGACGGAGAGGTCGCCACATAGGAAACGTTGGCGGATATACACAAATCAGCTGTTTGATTAACCTTTAACTACAGAGGTGGTGGCAAAAATTTAACTCTTTAGAATATTTTGTAATTTCTCTTTTAAGTTGCCCTATTGAAATTCAGTTTTCAGTAACTTCACATCTCCTGATAATCTTGACCATTTTGTTTTATGGAGGAATGTTATACAAATGAGAAAAAACTCGAAAAGCAAATTGGAAAAAAAGTTAAATTCAAGAGTAGCTAAAGGTTAACAATCAAAAGCAATCAGCTGACATAGCGACGGATTGACGTATACCAAAAGTTGACTTTTGGGCAACTTCGGTACGTTGCGGCGACGGATCCGTCGTACGTGTGACGACGTACGTTTAAATGCCGACATTTTACTGAGCTGTCAGTCACATACGTCGACGTAGACGGATTGACGTATGCTATGTGTCGGGGCTATTTATTGACGTTGTCTTCTCCCCTACTGCATAGTTCCACTCTCCGTTATCGTCTCTCTGCCGGGTCGTCTGCTCATATGGACATTTTTACCACTCCATCCAGGCGTTAGATCATTGAAGGCCAGGGCTACGATACTCCCGCTACCCCACTACTTAGATTGCTCACCCGCTTGCTGCTCTTAGGACGCTGTTATGTGCAAATACATATATACCGTCAAATCTATGTACCGGCGTGCTGGTTTCTTTGCTATTTATTTGTCTGCTTCTCCCTTTGCGTGCACATATGTGTATATATGTATATGGACATTTATTTGCACTACTGCGCTAGTCGTTGTCGTTGGTGTCTTGTTCGTACAAGAATGCTACGATTTTGGTGGAGGTTTTTGCTATAGTTCAGTACATTGAAGGCCGTTGTGTGATCGTCTTTCTCCGACGCCGACGTTGGTTTACCAATTTGAGTATATGTATCTTTGCACGTGTTTTAATACATATGTACAAAATACGTATTGCTGGTGACGATGCGCCGCTGCCAGCAGCGTCGTTGTGCCGGCACCAAGCCCGGCAGCGGTTGAAGGTTTCAAGAAGGCTGTTGAGTTTTTTCTTTCTATGCTCTGCCCGCGCTGCTGTTTTAACACCAGCGCTATGCTGCCTATGACGTGATGTCGGTCGGTTTTCTTCCACTTGCTATGGTGATGACTGGAATACTGGCGGTGCCTAGGCATGGGTAACACTGCGCTGCGCCGCGCAATTGCGCTGGCGCCAACCTTGGTGTTATTGCGCTAACTCCGATTTGGAAAATGCGCCAACTCAATATAGCGCCAACTCAATGTAGCGTCAACTCAATGTAGCGCCAACTCAGTATAGCGCCAACTCAGTATAGCGCCAACTCAATGATGCGCTATTGCAATATAACACTGACTCAATTTCGTGCGCTAACACCAGCACCAATATAGCGCTAGTGTAAAATGGCACCACCACAAAGCCAATGACAGCACAGCGTATATGACACCGTCACAATTATGTATGCTAACGCCAATACCGAACCATCGCTAATACGAAAGGGTATTGATATTTTACTTTCACAAATAAAGAAGACAAAATTTACATTATCTGTGAATAGGAGAGAAAAATATAATACAAAATAAATTAAATTAAATATTTATTAGCATATAGTATATTTTTGTTACGCATGGAAAATGGTAAGGGGAAATTTCGATATAATGCGCCCGGACCCGGAATCTTTCTTGTTATTGGGTGGATCCGACACTCGTATTTCATAATGAAGATGACGAAAAACGAGATGCCAGCATATTTTCACAAATATACGCAAATTATTTTTAAAATTAAATTTAATTGTGGCACAATTATTCTGCCGGCGTGTATGTAAGCAGAATTGCGCCAAAAGAAATAAAACGGGTATAGTAGACAGTAAGAAGCGAACAAGTGTTATTTATCGATTATTCCATGGCAATTGCGCTAAAGGTGTTATTGCGCCAGAACCGTGCGCGGCGCCACGGTTGGCGCTGGTGTTATTGTATCAGCGCCAAAAAAATTGCGCCATTACCCATGGCTAGCGGTGCCTACTCTCTGTCTGTGGCCGTGGTCGCCAGCTCGTTGCACTCCTGCTTGGTCTTGGCTCTCGAATGGAAATGGCCGCGACAGGAAACAGAAATCTCCACTTAGCTGCGATTCGCTGGCCATAAGCATGTTCAGACGGACGTAATTTAAGTGTTGCTTCGGTAAATAACGTTATTTCGTCATACAAAGATGCCAGCCGAAATTACCTTTGAAATACGCATTTCGGCGAAAATACTCACGAAATCACTTTGCAATCGATGTTGTATACTGTATTAGCGATTCTTTGGTTACAAAAAAAATTAATTTGGTGGGAGTATTTCATAAATGATACTCCCATTTAAATAGACCATGTAAAAATGTTTATTTGGCGCAGCATCAGCGTAATTAGTACGACCAAAGTAAATTACGCAAGAATGTGCCTGAACACACGTAATTTCGGAAAGTAACTCCGGCTAACCAACGCAACTTCAAATGCAGTCTGAATGTGCTTTATGACGCGAAATGGCGTAAAAGCTGTGTTTCGTAAACTCTGACAGCTTTTGATTGCACCATACAAGGTGACCGCAACAGGGCGAACGCTGAAGGCACGCTGCGCTTGCTGATGCGTTCGAAAGAGCTGGTCACTTTGCGCCTATTGATCTCTCAGCGCCGTATGTCTTTGGCGTGATAGACACCCACCGAGCGCCCTGCGGGATCCCCCAGCTCATACAGCGCATTGCCTCTGGCGCCTAGAACCACCGAGCGAAGATATTTGGGCGCCAGCTTCGCATTGAAGCCCTCCGCGGCATTGCTTAATTTAAAGTTTCTTCTATATACCACTTCGCCCTCACGATACTTCACCGGGTGCGCCCTGGTATTGTAAGTCCGCTGTCCCTTTTTGTATGCTTCTTCCATACTCCGTATTATTTTCTCCCGCATTAGGTAGCTACGATCCCTCCGATCCAGGACCTCTACCTCGCTCTCTCGCAATGCCTCCAGCCGCCGCAGAAGCTCGTACGCACTACCGTGCTGAACCATCGACTGTCCGAACACAGCTCTATACGGTTCCAGCCCAATCGCTTCATGTATCGCACTCCTTAACGCAAACGCTGCGTCCGATACATGTTGATCCCAGTCGCGTTGGTCCGCTTCGGCGAGATAAGTCCGCAGCATGGCGAGCAGCGACCGATTAACTCTCTCGGAGGCGTTGGCCTCCGGGGCATATGCCGCTGTTTTGATATGCCGTACGCCGTATGATGCCAGGAATTCTGCAAATGAATTGGCGAGAAATTGCTTGCCATTGTCCGAAGATCTGGAATATGTCCTTTTCAAGATATTTTATTACTTCCGATGCCGTGGCTTGTCTCATCGGCTTGAAGAAAACAAACTTTGTGAGATGGTCGAGTACTACAAATACAACTGTGTTACCAGTTCGCGAGCGCGGATATGGACCGCAAAAGTCCATGTACAATCGCTGGAAAGGCCTTTCCGATGCAAAGCGATCAGTCATCGGTGGTCTCATGGTCATGTTCGGCGCCTTGGAACACTTGCACAGCTCACATCTCGCCACAAAATCTCGTACGGCTCCTACTATCCCGGGCCAAAAGTATCTGTTTCGCAGCCTGTGCAGTGTCTTCGCTGTGCCGCCATGTCCAGCCGATCGGTCGTTGCGCGCCTTCTCCAACAGCGATTGTCTTAGTCCCTTTGGGACCCATACCCTCCACGCTGACTCTTCTGCTTCGTTGGCATATCTCGGCCGCACCCTCTTGTACACGACGCCATCAACCACACGCAAATCGGGCAATCTATCGGCGTTCTGCTCCACATGCCGCTTCAGCGCAGTGTATGTCTCACCATAAAATTCCGGCGACGCAAAGTCGAACTCCCCAGGATTCTGTAACTCGTCTAGTGGCTCCATATGCATTCGACTCAAGGTGTCGGGCACGACATTCTGCGATCCCTTTCGATGCTCCACCTTGAAGTCGAATGCTTGAAGTTTTAAACTCCACCTAGCCAAACGTCCCGAGAGGTCTTTTTGCCCCATGAGCCACTTGAGACTCATGTGGTCCGTGATGATGGTAAACGGAAGGCCCTCAATATATGCGCGAAATTTCTTTACGCTTACGACAGCGGCTAGGCATTCCAATTCCGTAATAGTGTAGTTGCGCTGAGCGGAGTTGAGTTTTTGCGACATGAACGCAATCGGCCGCTCACCGCCCTCGTCGTCTTTCTGGAATAGCACGCTGCCAATACCTTGCGTGGGCGCATCGCACTGAATAAAGAAGTGCTTGCTGAAGTCAGGGTTGACCAAAACATCTGTCGACACGAGCGCGTTCTTCAACTCGCCAAACGCCTTCACCGCTTCATCCGTCATCGTAAAAACTTTCGCCTTACGCAAGCACTCAGTCATTGGTGCAGCTATGGTGGCGAAGTTGGGTATAAAACGTCTATACCATCCACACATTCCCAGAAATCGGCAGAGCTGCTTGATCGTCGCCGGCATCGGGAAATCCACTATTGAACGCACCTTCTCCGGATCTGTCTTCAGCTCTCCCTGTCCCACTATAAAGCCAAGGTATTTAAGCTCCTTCTGGCAAAACTTCGATTTCTGCAAATTGATCGTTAAACCAGCGTTGGCGAGACATTCGGCCACTTCCGCCAAATGCACTAAGTGGGACTGGAAGTCTGGAGAACAGACCAGGAGATCGTCAATGTACATGAACACGTTCTCTCTTAAACGTGATGGGATGACCTTGTCCATCAGCCTGCACAAACGCTGACTTGCGTTGCACAGGCCGAATGGCATCACCTTAAATTGGTATAGTGGCCTTCCCGGCACCGTAAACGCCGTTTTCTCCCTCGATGACTGCTCCAAAGGGATCTGCCAAAAGGCATCCTTCAAGTCGATTCCGGAAATGTAGTAAGTTTCGCGTAGCCGCGAAAAGATACCCTCGATGTGCTGTGTCGGATAGGCGTCTTTCTTCGTCCGCTCGTTAAGCTTCCGCATGTCCACGCATAGACGCTTCTTCCCTGGCTTCTCCACCAGGACGATCGGAGAGCTCCAAGCGCTGTTGCTCTCTTCGATCACGTCCAGCTTCAACATGCGGTCGATCTCCACGTATGCGTACTTCTGCTTAACGGGCGACATAGGATAGTGGCGCTGCTTTACTGGGACCGTTTCGTCAAACACTTCGATCGTATGCTCCATCAGATGAGTTCTGCCGAGACCCAATTCTGAAAACGACGGAAACAGTTTCTTCACCCGCTCCAACTCGCGGTTCTGAGCGGCTGATAGCTCTAGCTGTCCCTGGGTTTCCAATTCCGAGACCACCATCGGTGCCACTCCGAAGGTGTCCCAGAAGTCGATCCCCAGGTACAGCTCTTGCCTCAGACTCGGCACCAAGTAAAGCGTCATCGGTTTTGTCATACCGCGCCAGGTGACATTTGCGCTTATTTTACCGAATACCGCTTGCGCTTTTCCATCTGCCGTTTTCAGATTGTCCCTCAACTTGCATACAATGTCTCTCATCCTCTCCTGCCATGTCGATGCCAATGATCCAAAGCAACTTATGGACGCGCCACTGTCCAACAAACCCTGTATCCTTGTCCCCTCTATCTCCACCTGCACATATGGTCTCTTGTCCACGGCATCGCGTATCACAGTCTCCTCTATCGCTTTTGCCTCGCGTCGTTTCTCTCGTGAACGCCTGCGCAATTCCAGGATTTTTCGCCACTTTCGCCTTACTGTGCATTCCGTCATGCTTGCCACGCTGTCTCCAAATATCCTTGCGCGGGCGGCGTCGTACCTGGCTTGCCTTTCCGTCAGCGATAGTTGCGGAGCCTCTAACCGCTTCGCTCTCTTCTCCTCTTCGTTTCTCAAAATGGTATTGCTTGGTTTCAAAATAAATGTCTTATCCGAGTTTGCTGTGACCGTTTGGTCATATCGAGTCTCGACTCGATTCTTCATATCCGGTACTTTTAACTTTCCGGGGTTGGTCGTCGCTGGCAAGGCTCCCCGGTCTTCCCGCCATGCTCCCGGTTTCCCTGCTGGCATCCCTCGCATAATTGCTTACTAGGCTTGTTGCATTTATAGCAAATCATGCTGTGGAGCTTGCCATCACAACTGGCGACGTCCTGCTTCCCTACTGTCTCGTTCGGTGTTTCTCGGCGCACTGGTCTATCTCTGGCCGTCCGGTGCTGAAACGCTTCCAACGCGTCTGGGATCTCGTCTTCACGCTCGGGTTCCAGCTCCTCCAAAGCCTTTTTGCGATATGGCTTGGCTTCGTATTCGGCCAGATATTTCTCCGCTCTGCGGTATTCACGACGCAAATCCTCTCAGGACTCTATAGTGCAGCCAAAAATCAAGTTTTTTATCCGGGGCTTCAGATTCCTTCGCATCAGGTTGACCAAGCTGCGCTCAGGCAGCCTGGTCCGCATGGTGAGCTCAATACCCCTGACATCTGCGTAGAACTCTTCAAATTTCTCCCCGTAACCCTGCTTTCTTTCATTCATCGCTTGACGAATTTCTTCGTCGCAGTCCGCCTTGCGAAAATGTTCCACCATCGCCGTCCTGAAGGCCTGGAAGTCCACTGCGCTGTCGTCCGGATGCCCCTCCGTGTACAGCCAGTACCACTCTTGTGCCAGCCCTTCCAGCAAGAGGTGGAAATTCGCATACAAATCCTGCGATGATATGTTATGTTTTTTCCTTAATGTCTCTACTCGGAATAGGAAACGCTCGATGGGGATCGCTTTCGGCCCGCCGTCAAACTTCAGGTGCCAGTCGCGTATTGCCTTCGTGGCGCTCCTCTCATACCACGCGCTAGACTCTCCCCTACGCTCCTGCACCGGTGACGCGCGTTGCCAATTTGCGCTACCTCCACCATCGCGCTCAAACGCGCTAGCCGCCTTTGGACGCGCGCCAGGTATGCGCGCGTTATAACTTGGATCGCGCTCATCAGCGCTCCCACTCGCGCCTGCCGCTCCAGCACCCGCGCCCACTTGCCATACGCCGCGCGCCGGATTGCGAAGACCCCGATCGCTGGTGTACTCCAGATCAGACATCCTGCCAATCCGCTTATATCCCTTTTCAGCGACTGCGCAACCTCTCTGACCGCGTCCGTGGTCATGCGGCTCATCTCCAGCTGGTACTTTACGAACATGACTTCGAACTTTTTTACCAACTCCTCGCCAAAACCTTCGATAGGCGCGCTCTTTACCGTCGACGTGCTCTGCGTCGGTGGCTGCTCGGTTACCTGTGTCTGCATTGGACGCGCTAGCTTGCGCTGCTTCCTGAGCGGCGCGCTCCTCCGCGTCATCATTACTTTCGTCGCCTTCCGGTCCTATCTCTTCTTCCTCTGCGCCGCCATCGGTCGCGGTGTCCGTAGCGTTTCTAAGCCCTGGCCTCGGCATATTATAGACGTGCGATGGTCCAGTTCCTGGAACCTTATATAATCGCCGCGATATCAGGGCCAAACGAAAACTGGGTTCGCCGATAGGCGCTGTAATTCAATGGTATTGTGACGCCGCGCGCGCCGCTTCAACTAATAGCGCGCGTCAATGTCGTTGCCAGACGCACTGGCAATAAAAGAAAATTTATAAATTTTTGTTCAAAAGGTGCAGTTTTAGCTTGTCAAAATTATGTTTTCATCCCTCCGGGGAATAAACTCCGCGTCGGATGGGCTATTTGGCGTAACGCCAAACGATGGCTTGTCTTTCGTCTGTTTATGTCAAATTGTTAAAAAGGAAAAAAAAAAATCTCCCTCCCTTCGCCTCAGCAGAAGGAACAACCAACAAAAAAAATTAAATAGACGTGTGAAAGGAAAATATACGTGTGAAAGAAAATAAACATGGTTTGAAAAATAAACTCAAAGTAGAAATCAAATGAAAATAAAAGAAAGTAAAATAAAGAATAATCTAGAAATCATGACTTTTCAGATGCGATGTCTGTCCGCCTATCGTCGTCCGTCGCTATCGTCCCCCCGAAACTGTCTTCCCCCAGTCCAACCTCCTCCTCAAGTTGTAAGCACTATTGGCTAGCGTCGCATCAGCCAACCAAGCTACTTGGACAACTTAATCCCCCCCTTGGTATCACATCGCGAACACTATCGTCCACTCTTCAACTGGCAAAACGAGATACACGCAATGATGAACCCAGTGGACGAGATGAGCTTCCTACCACTATTGTCCAGCTTGAACTCCGCCAAAACAAGTTGGCCAGAAACTTTCCTCCCCACTATACCCCCCAACAACAACACTACTGACAGGCCATGACAAGGTCAAATCAGGCTGTCATTGTTAACGATCAAAACATTAGAAAAACTTGAAATTGAAAATGAATATAGTGCAAAAAAAAATCCGAATCAAAATCCCCCAAAGCGCAGAAAAAAAATCCCCAAGACTGGTCCGACTAATAAACAAGGCTCCACTCGGTTGTGCAGACAAGGTGTTCGAATCGAGTCTGCATTTCGTGGGCCCCACGTTGGGCGCCATTTCTGTTACGTACGGGTCGTGGAGGTGCATGGCACAAACGTTCACGGCGTGCCACACCCCAGTGTTGCATGCCTCAAGTCCCGCGCAGGTATGCTTGCTTTATTGCACGTACTAGCTCGCCGGACTATGGGGTGGGTTTGGCGGCTTGAGACACGCTACCGCACCATACAGAAAAATTCATACCTGTATGCTTCAATACAAGCCTCAAGGATTCTTGTTCCGGTTTCATCCCCATGTCATCACCCACACCCCCTTACAGTCCGCCCCATTCTTCCCTGCCGGCCCATGCTGTTGTTTGGCCGGCCGCTCTACACCCACCCATCCATGGTCGGCTGTGGCAAATTGATGCCGACCCCATAAGCGACCCCCTTATACCCCTTAATTCATCCCAATCGGTCCTTTATCCCTCCCCATGTCCGTCCGTCTACACCGCATCCAAATAACTACGCCACGATTTCTTTTAATTCAGCTGTCTATCTCAACATTTTATTCCAAAACAAGCTTAACAATATTTGGATTATATGCACTCAATAGTGCCATCAAAATTCCCGGCGTACGGGCTTGTACAAAAAAAATCTCTTATAGAATTAGCAAAATGCTTAAAACTACGATACACCTAAAGCAGTATATTATTGATGCATATACATTCCTGCGCATCTATCGTTTCATATCCATAATAATTATATAATATGAGAAAATTACTCAACGAGTCAATAAATCTTAGCCTACGATTGCACCTTCAATTGTGTTTCAACACCCTCGTACACACTAATGGCTGTCAAACGCCATGGACGAATGATCATCTTAATTTAATAAATCGCTTAATACTACGCTTTAATATTTGAAACGCGCACACAGGCGCTTTGTGCTCATAGGCACTATACTGGTTCAGTTATCGATAATAATTCTTGAATCTATACTCAACTCAAACTCAGCCTATTCATTAGGCACTCAATCAAATGTCAGTTGTGCAAAAAAAATTATTGGCATTATTTCACCCTTCGGGGCATCAATTCTCATCCCCCACAAGAAAGAAAAAATATTGTAACGCAAAAAGGTCGTCCCTATCCTACCCAAGACGTCTTGATGGTACGGAGAGGTGTAAGCCTGCTTCGCTCACTGTAACCCACAATGTCTACGATTTCAAAAAGGATGTCAATAGGTGAAACTCTGCCTCTTATGCAGACAATGTTTTGCCTTCATATACATGGGTAACAACGTCATGACTTAGAGCGCTTTCACATTACTCGGTGCGGTATCGGATCGACATTTTTGGTTTTTACCGAACGTATACCGAAACCTTACTGACCACATGTATTTCAATTGGCACTTTCACATTAGTGTTGCATACATGAAATCGGAGCGGATTAATTTCGGTATACCGCAACGTAAGACCGGTCAGTAAAATTTGAGGAATTACTGCATAAATTTTTGCGGCGTGATAAAAGAAGAAGAACAAAGTCAGTAAAAAACTCGTTTCGGTAATAAATGTAGCAAGTTATAATGTCTTCGTTTTCACTAGAAGACATTATTGTTATTATTGAGTGATTTGTTGAAGTTAAAAATTTTCTTTTGCAAATTTCGTTGTTTGTTTTTCTATTTTCTGCCGATTACGCACCGAAAGTATTCCCACAAGTGTGAAAAACACAGCAACGCGGAATCGTTTCGGTAAGCCGAAAATACCGAGCAAAAAATGTCGATCCGATGTCGTACCGAGTAATGTGAAAAGGCCCTTAAGGAAATAAAAATGTAAAAATCTATGTAAATAAATAGGCACGCACGTATTCACATGCACTTGTATTCATAGCCATTCAAACAAAAACAAATTCATTTGTTTGATCGCCATCCAAGATACACTCATGTGTGTGTGTATGTATGTATGCTCACCTTGTGGCATGCCACATCTCATATATATTCGCATATAATACTGGCCGTCACAAACGCATGTGCATATATGCGCAAAAAAATTATCAATTCAATAACGTCGCTGATTGCCACAAAAATGTAAGGGCGAGTTACCCGCAAGTAAACTCTATACAAAAAAATCAATTTATATCGACATACATATGTACGCCTGAGCACATGCGCACATTCACGGCAATGCCAATACGCCAACAGCTACAATTCCACGTTCATAATACTGGTGTGTGTATGTGCATACCACGCAGGCAATGGCGATGTTTTCTAATTCTCACACCCTGTGGCATCAATTCCAGATACTCCGATCATCACACTCATATGCAAACACTACTTATGTATGTACAAATGCATTTAAAATACCCCAAGCGTGCTGTGTTCTTGAATATCCACACATCCAAGTATTCCCGGGTATATGTTCGCAACACGCAGCCGTATGAACACCAAAAATAATCCGTGCGCGCAACCTAGCTATGGTAGTACCTAGTTATATGCATATGCACATATCAAAGCACTTATGTAAACATCTAACGCCTTGGCCGCTGCTTCCATGGACATGCGAACATGTGCATATTTGTGTGCGGAGTAGACGGATAAAGGAAAAAACCCACTTTCTTGACGTTGTCTTCTCCCCTACTGCATAGTTTCACTCTCCGTTATCGTCTCTCTGCCGGGTCGTCTGCTCATATGGACATTTTTACCACTCCATCCAGGCGTTAGATCATTGAAGGCCAGGGCTACGATACTCCCGCTACCCCACTACTTAGATTACTCACCCGCTTGCTGCTCTTAGGACGCTGTTATGTGCAAATGCATATATACCGTCAAATCTATGTACCGGCGTGCTGGTTTCTTTGCTATTTATTTGTCTGCTTCTCCCTTTGCGTGCACATATGTGTATATATGTATATGGACATTTATTTGCACTGCTGCGCTAGTCGTTGTCGTTGGTGTCTTGTTCGTACAAGAATGCTACGATTTTGGTGGAGGTTTTTGCTATAGTTCAGTACATTGAAGGCCGTTGTGTGATCGTCTTTCTCCGACGCCGACGTTGGTTTACCAATTTGAGTATATCTTTGCACGTGTTTTAATACATATGTACAAAATACGTATTGCTAGTGACGATGCGCCGCTGCCAGCAGCGTCGTTGTGCCGGCACCAAGCCCGGCAGCGGTTGAAGGTTTCACAGAAGGCTGTTGAGTTTTTTCTTTCTATGCTCTGCCCGCGCTGCTGTTTTAACACCAGCGCTATGCTGCCTATGACGTGATGTCGGTCGGTTTTCTTCCACTTGCTATGGTGATGACTGGAATACTGGCGGTGCCTACTCTCTGTCTGTGGCCGTGGTCGCCAGCTCGTTGCACTCCTGCTTGGTCTTGGCTCTCGAATGGAAATGGCCGCGACAGGAAACAGAAATCTCCACTTAGCTGCGATTCGCTGGCCATAAGCATGTTCAGACGGACGTAATTTAAGTGTTGCTTCGGTAAATAACGTTGTTTCGTCATACAAAGATGCCAGCCGAAAATACCTTTGAAAAACGCATTTCGGCGAAAATACTCACGAAATCACTTTGCAATCGATGTTGTATACTGTATTAGCGATTCTTTGGTTACAAAAAAAATTAATTTGGTGGGAGAATTTCATAAATGATATTCCCATTTAAATAGACCATGTAAAAATGTTTATTTGGCGCAGCATCAGCGTAATTAGTACGACCAAAGTAAATTACGCAAGAATGTGCCTGAACGCACGTAATTTCGGAAAGTAACTCCGGCTAACCAACGCAACTTCAAATGCAGTCTGAATGTGCTTTATGACGCGAAATGGCGTAAAAGCTGTGTTTCGTAAACTCTGACAGCTTTTGATTGCACCATACAAGGTGACCGCAACACACTTCCTTACCAGATGTTTACACAACCGACCCCCTTGATGAGGAAGAACATGATTTAGAGGCATTGACATTGGGATGCTGGAATTGTAGAGAACAAGGACACCGATATCAAGATTGTGTGGCCGAACGCCGCATATTTTGTTATGGTTGCGGTCAGCCAAATACTTATAGGCCCACTTGCAATAAATGCAATCCAAAAAACATTCAAGGGCGTGCACCAGCGAAAAGTGCACGCAGACAAGTCCTTCGAAAGCAACCAGCACAGACCCATGAGTGTATCACCAGATACAAAACTTTCAGATTTGACAGATATACCAGATAGTAACAATCAGGAACGAATGGCAACCCTTCCTGGATTTAGTGAGGATACCTCTCATTCGCTTGACTTTCAACCCATTAGAACTCGGTCTCAACTACGTAGATTATCCTATTTCAAAAATTGTAAGACAGAACGCAGAAGACTGGTATCAGCTATTATTGGAAAATCTCAAGACTTTCGTCCTTATGCCAAGGTTAGCCCTCTAGGTCGAGATGTAGTAGGTTTAATGGATACAGGAGCTTCGATAAGTTGTTTAGGTGGTAGCCTCGCTGTAAGCGTAATTAATTCTTCGACCCAATTTCGACCATTGTCGTCAACAGTTCGCACTGCCGATGGCAACGCGCAGAATATAGTAGGTAAACTAATGGCGGAAGTAACATATCGAGGTGAATCTAAACCTATATTGTTTTATCTAGTACCTTCTTTATCCCAAGATCTTTACCTAGGTATTGACTTTTGGCACAATTTTTCGTTATTGCCCAAACATTTGTTAGGAGATTGCCTTGAAAGCATAAGTCTAGAAGATCCGTTGATGCGTACGCTATCTGCAGAGCAGATAAATCAACTAAATATCGTTGTTAGCCAATTTCCATCTTTTTCGGGAAAGGGACTTGGGCGCACAACCGTTTTAATGCATACGATTGACGTAAATGGAGCTTCTCCAATTAAACAGCGTCATTATCCAGTTTCTCCAGCGGTAGAAAAATTAATGTATGGCGAGTTGGATAGGATGCTTGCATTAGGAGTTATCGAAGAGTCATCTAGCGCTTGGTCGTCACCAGTAGTCCTAGTAAGAAAACCCGATAAGGTTCGTCTTTGTTTGGACAGCCGAAAGCTTAATGCAGTAACTGTCAAGGATGCATACCCCATGCCTATTATAGACGGCACACAGTGGCATTTTTACTCAATTTAGACGTGAATAATTCAATTTTGTTGTAAAAATTTCAAAACTTTTGTATGCAGTTCGAATGGCAGATAATCACTGTGGCCAACGGTGGTTTTTGTTTCTTTCTAACCCTATTTTTCACGCTGTAATCAGCTATTAAAGTGTGCATTTTAACTGTGATATTTTTTATAAGTGAGTACACATATAATTAAGAGTCAGTTTAAAATTTAATAAAAAGAGTTCTGTCAGTGGAATTTAAAAATATATACTAGGTGTGGGTAGGAAAAAGTGTGGACTCTTATTTGCAACTATCTACAAGTTTTTTTGTACGTTTAGTGTGCAGATGTAGCGTCGTGAATACGCGTTCCTTTATTTGTATATAAAAAATAAGAAACAGTGAAATTAAAACTTCGCCAAAGTTTTGAATTAAGCCACATTAAAATAATTCCTTATTTTTAGTAAACTCCATTTATTCCTACATATATTCCATTAGGATTCTTCTGCCCCGATCTGCCCCCGCGAGAAATAATGTCGATAACTGGGAGAGAGTTATATGAGGTGTAGGTTGGAGAACGCAACCAAAACAAAAAAGATAAAGCCGTTTTGGACTATATCTGCAGCAAACAAAGTTTTGGGAATACTTAGAAAGTGAAAATTACTTCGTTGCAACCTTCAATTGTTATGGTAGAAGAAGAAATTGGTTACATTAGTCATGATATGCACTTGACAATGATTTATGGCAAGACTTTAGTGTTGTTTGTGGCCGGGAGATTAACGAATCTTTGTATAAGTTTGGATTATGCACTTTGCGTGCTTATATAAGATGTAGAGAATGTATTTTTAATAGCGGGTACCGCCTCAAAATTCGCGTTTGGAAAGTTATAAGCGACGAACATAAAGCCATATTCCAAATCGAAAAACAAAAATTTCAAAGTAGCATCAAGCGTTTAATGTAACTCATGGTAGATACGCCCAAACAAGATTATGGCACATCCACTGATGGTAACACATCAAGCCATATTTTTTTTTGAAGAGTATATAGCTTAGCTATTAGCGCCACTTGTGTACATGAGGAGCACATTCGTCATTTTGGTGTTATCCTCAACTGCATGTCGAGTGGCTTTCCTATTGCACACGAGAAGTTTTCTTAGTATTGCGAAGGTGCTTCTATAAATTATGTTACGCATTATCCATGGTATCCAATGCCATCAAGTGTCCATAAAATTTTAATTTATGGCGATGCAACTATAAAATCGTTTTCACTGCCTATGGGTATGCTGTTGGAAAAAGCATTGGAGGCCCGTAATAACGACATTAGACAGCATCATGAACATAATAAGAGGAGATCAATCCGCTCGAGAAGAATGGAAGACCTGATGCATGCGTTGCTGTTTATTCAGATCCGATTATATCTTTGCTGTCTAAAATCCGCAGGCGTACGTAGATGTATCAGTGATGAAGTTATTCAGTTATTTCGAACCACAATACTTCTCCTGTTCAAATCAAAACATTAAAAAAAATCGCATATCGATTTTTTTAAAAACCTAAAATTTTGAGTTATGTCTCTTTTGAATATATACACGAAAACTATTGATTTCGTGTCCAGGAGTCCTATATTTACTAATACATCCAATTGGAACGAATAATATTCACTTTTCAGCGTTTTATTAATTTTTCACGTCTAAATTGGGTAAAAGTGCCACTGTGCGGCAGTCACTCAACAATGAATGAAAAATTGGCCTGTTTTCGTATTTTTAGTATTTCCAATTTTTCAAAGTCAAGGAAATACTTATCATAAAAAGGGGCTAAGAATCCTAAAGCTACATTTTTTAGAAGAGTTTTGAGTATGCAATTTTGCAGCTCATTCAATTTTAATATAATAATATGCAACATTCAACTTTTTGAAAATTTTCATTGGCTTTTCGGAAATTTTAATTGGAACGGTCTCACGTACATATAAGGCAAACACCCTACAAAAAAAAAAACTTCTCAAATCGACGGAATTTTTCACAGCATTGAGAATTTCACCTTTTACACTAAAATTGGTTGGCTACATAACAGTACACTTAGAAATCTGCTCAAAATCTTCTATAAATTGTGGCCTTGCTTTGAAATTTTTAATGCACTTTCAGAAATTTCTACGATTTTCCGGATTTTTTCCATAAGCTCAGAAATTCTGCTTATAACGATTTTGATTGAAAAATTGTCTATATTTTTAAAATAAAATAAGAAAGTAAAATTTTCCTTTTGACTTTGCGCAACCCAGTTTTTTTGACAGTTGTTGTTGTCATTTTTATATTAGCAGTGTTGCTGTAGTCGCACTCACAAATTAGTATTATTTTTGACATTTAACAGCGCAACAGCAACACTTGATTTTAGTCGCAAACAAATTGATGTTTGACTGCTTCAAATATTTGATGTGCTTGCGCCCCCTGGATAAAATCCTGGCTACGCCCTTGTGCCAACTTATAGGAAATCGGATACACTCTAGAATGCAACCCAAGGTAAGCGAAGAGGTCAGTCATCGGCTCTCAGCTATACCTTCCAACTTATAGAATATCGGATACATTCCAGAATGCAACCCTAGGTAAGCGAAGAGGTCAGTCATCGGCTCTCAGCTTTACCTTCCAACTTATAGGAAATCGGATACATTCCAGAATGCAACCCAAGGTAAGCGAAGAGGTCAGTCATCGGCTCTCAGCTATACCTTCCAACTTATAGGAAATCGGATACATTACAGAATGCAACCCAAGGTAAGCGAAGAGGTCAGTCATCGGCTCTCAGCTATACCTTCCAACTTATAGGAAATCGGATACATTCCAGAATGCAACCCAAGGTAAGCGAAGAGGTCAGTCATCGGCTCTCAGCTATACCTTCCAACTTATAGGAAATCGGATACCATCCAGAATGCAAACCCAAGGTAAGCGAGAGGTCAGTCATCGGCTCTCAGCTATAACATTGAATCTAGCAAAAAAAAAAAAACAATTAGGAGAATCAGGTTTTCTCTAGTTTTGCTTTTTTACAATGACGACAACAATTCACAGAGTCTATTTTAACAAACGGACGCATAAAAGCGGCACTAAAGATCAATATAATGTTGAATGTCCCACATGGGTGAAGCAGTGAAGGGGAAGATGGTGCGACAATGAGAGAAGCAGAGGAGAACAAGCTGGAGTGAAGTTACATATTTCTAGTTGGAAATCGGATGGAGAGAGAATGAAGAGAAAAATGCAAAAAAAGTATTTTTTTTATTTTTAAGTGAGAAAATAAACCGACACTGAGATCACGGCAAGAGCGACTCTCATCCAAACATTCCTTTTTGCCTTACCTTGGCAGGGAAAAGTGGATGCATGACTTCCCTAGGACATCACAATGAAAAAAATCATGCATTCTGGAATGTATAGATCCTATGGCCTTTATATCCATTTATAGATGACCATACATTACCTTTTCCAACTGGGGTACGCAATACAAACACAAAAACAGTACTAGCATGATTGTGTATGTTTTCCAATTTTCTTCACATCCCAATATGCAAAATACATTTGTTATAAGTTTACATTAAACTTACTTCAGTAAGCAAAACGTTTGGAAAATCTTTAATATACAACTTGTAATTCATTTAATAGTAATTGCTGAATCAACGAAAAGGAACCCTAATTCTATAATTCCATTTCACGTTTGGAAAGCAATTCTTAATAAACATTTTTATATAATGTTTTGTAAACGTGAGGTGAAACATTTCTCTCAAAAAAACAAAAAAAAAAATGCTCTACTCGGGACTCGAACCTGCGCTCCTTTGGTCCGTAGGCAGCATACCTCACCATTATGCTACAATCGTATTCGGAATTTTGTTGTCTAAATTCGAATTTATTCAATCAGGTATTTTTTTTTTCTTTTCTTATTATTTGAAAAATTTTCAAATGCTCACGCTCAAATGCTTCACCTCAACTTCTCTTCACCTTCTGATTGTAAAACATAACAAAACGTTTGGGAAATTTTGTATTTCCAAACTAGTTTGGAAAACCTTAAATAAAAGGGTTTTGAAAATATTGCATAATAAGCTACTTCACTGCATATTGGGTTTGAGAATATAGGCTACTAGCAATATAGAAGTATTACATACATATATGGCTTTATATAAAATACACCGTGATTCTATCAGACGCAAACAAACAATGAAAGCATACAGCTGAGTATCTAATGTTCGATTCCACTCGAACTTAGGCTTAAACAGAACCAATCGCCGGGCGTGTTTTCGCGTGTGCGGCGATGACATTTGTTTTCGAATATCGCCCAGTAAAACAGAATCAAGGCGAAATTGCCATATGAATATTTTTAAAATTCCAATGTTTCTTTACCTTTTCCATTGACTTCTCTTCTGTCCACATTTTCAATTTTTTCCACATCAAAAAACGTATATTTTTATTTTATTACATGTTTTTATCATTTTCCAAACAATTTATTTGACAGGCGATAGCGTCCAAATTAAGCATAGTACTGAGTTCGAGTTTCACGTGAAACTGCTGTCAAAATTCATACAAAAAAACTGGTTGTGAAACATGTGTGAAATTTCACAGATATTTCACGACAAAGTTGTACTGAGTTCCTGCCGTGAAAAGTTGCGCAACATGCTAGCAACATCATGCCAGCAACATTTTTTCACGACAATTAAAATATACAATGCTATTTATTTTCGAGTGAAAAGTGACATTTGTTGAAATTGAAATTTATGTTTTGTATACAATTTTTTTATTGGCCAAAATTTGAAAGTTGGTTCTGAGGCGATGCTCCAAATTTTTTCTTTTTACATTCGCTCAGTTTTCGTTTTGGCATTTTTTCTCATTTGACAAACAAAATTTCTTGAAACATTTCACAGCAAAATAAATGCATGTTGCTGGCGAAATTTCACGGCGGTGAACTCAGTACTAGGCTTTAGAAATAAGTCTATTCTGACGAATTTTCGCCGGCCGATTTTCGCCAGCGTTTTCGTTCTGTTCATTTTCATATACTGCCGTGTATTTTAATCGTTTTGTACAAAGAACGTAAATTATATAAAAATTATATAAAATATGCGATTAATCCCGAAAGCCCTTGTCCCGGTATAAATGTAGGCAAATTTTTTCAAAAGTAAAACTTATTACATTATATTATATTATATTATATTATATTATATTATATTATATTATATTATATTATATTATATTATATTATATTATATTATATTATATTATATTATATTATATTATATTATATTATATTATATTATATTATATTATATTATATTATATTATATTATATTATATTATATTATATTATATTATATTATATTATATTATATTATATTATATTATATTATATTATATTATATTATGTATAATATTATATTATTTAAAACTTATTGTATAATCTTTATTTAAATCTTCATGACTGATTTATAAAAATATTTGGAGAAAATACTTAATTTTTATTTAAAAGATTTCAGTACAAGATGGAAACGAATCGAATAAACTTTGTTCTAATATACATATATATATAACAATTAACCATTTTTAGAAATTTTCATAACAAAAAATAGCTTTATAGCTTTGAATGAAGGAGATTAAACTACATTTGCAACCTTCGGGATGTAAGCGATTGATCCCGAACTCGTCCCGAATTAATCGCATTTCTTTCATACAAAATGTTAAATTCGAGCCTTTTTCAAGATGATAAGTAGATTCTATGGTGTCCGAAGAGCTTTGTTGTCAGATTTCTGACAAAATGTAGGGTTCTTACCGAGGGGAGGTTTACGGCATTCGTTTATGAATGAACGTGGTTTTTTACCACTTTATTCATGAATGAATTATAATAATAAATAAATAAATAAATAAAACTCTGTTGCAACATTTCTTCTTTCCATCATAAAATTCGACAATTTTAATATTTGCATCGAAAATACCTCACAAACAAAACCAAACTCAAAAAATAACAAAATTAATATTTGTGAACTCTATACACTTCTTTATGCACATTGTAAATCAGTTTGCATTGTATTTGTGGTATTGGTCGTTCAAAAAGTGTAATGTGTTAGGGTGCGTTTATGTCGGAGCAATAGAAGAAAGAAAGAAAGATAGCGAAGAAAATTGTAAACGGGAATTCTGTACTTCTGTTTATGTCGGAGCTGCGATAAGCGCTAAGCTCACCACAGATAATAGCAAAGAAAATACCTTACGGAAATCACGTATAGTGTTTATGTCGGAGCAATAGAAGAAAGAGTGATACTAGCAACGAAAATTGTAAATGGGAGTTCTGTACTTCTGTTTATGTCGGAGCAGTGGGTGACTAAAGAAATTCACCACATTAGCGCTATTATCATAGCAGAGAAAATACCTTATGGGAAACGCGTGTAGTGTTTATGTCGGAGCAATAGAAGAAAGAGTGCAATAGAGCGACGAAAATTTTAAATGGGAGTTCTGTACTTCTGTTTATGTCGGAGCCGCGCTATATGCGCGTATCAAAGTATAAGAGCGAAGAAAATTAATTCATTGATTTTCTTTAGTCGATTAGCGCTATTCATTATGGACACAGAAACTTTCATCAGTGCAATTTTTAAAAGGCAACCTTTGTGGGATCAAAGAAATCCAAATCATCCCAATAGGCTTGTCTTGGATAAACTGTGGACGGCCGTAGCATGTGAAATGAAGTCCACACGTAAGTAAATATATACGACTTCATGCATAAAAAATAAAATAGGTTTTAAAAATTTTTAAGTGGCATTTTCATAAAATTTTTCGATTTCGAAAATTTTATAAATCTATTTTATTTTTTATGAATAAGAGGGACATTGTTTATGTGTTTTATTACTTTTTATACATAATTTTTATATAACCTTTCAAATTAAAAAAAATTAAATATATAGATAAGTATGTGTGGAGCAGAAATATATGTAAATATTTATTATGTGTAAAATAACAACGTCTCTTCTCCTTTTCGGTTACTCTAAAATTTTTATTTAAGTACCACAATACACTAAAGACAAATCTAGTACCATAGCTTCAATATACGCAGATAACAGCGCTATTCCACTCTTTGCTAGCTTAGCTCCGACATAAACACTCAATAGCGCTATATGCTTTGGTCGAACAGCGCTATTACCTCCGCTTATTGACCTCTTCGCTACTATTGCTCTTATCACTGCTCCGACATAAACACTCAATAGCGCTATTCCGATAAGCGTATATCACGCACAGCTATCTTTCTTTCTTCTATTGCTCCGACATAAACGCACCCTTAGGCATCTTGGCATTGGGTATATGCCACTAGAACAGAACAGCAAAGAAGCAGATATGTATGTGTGGTGATACAAAAACAAAAGCAGCCAATCGAAGCTCATGTTATTTGTCAACATCGCGAAAAAAAAACCGCGGACACCAACACAATTAAAATTGTCTGTATACATATGTATGTGGCCTACGTAAGATTGTGTGCGTAGCTCTATCGCATTTTCTTCTTTGTGCCAGAATGCCCTGTGCGCATAATCAGCATTTGGAAAGACAAAATAAAAATGGAAATCATAATTATTTGATATATTGCGAAATTTAAACACCATAAATTCTGATTTCGATAACATCCATTGTTAGAATGTTCAAAAAATGTATATGATCAATAAATTTGCATATTGTCATAAACAATATATGTATAACAACACGTAATGTATAGAGATAAACATGTTATTATTAATTATATATATATTGTAGAACCACTTAAAACATATATTTAGTTATTATTTAAATAATACTTAATATAAATAATAAGCTAAATATTTTGATTTTGAACATGTTATGGCTCTTCAAATTTCGCATTGGGTAGGAAAGCAAATGACAAAGACAAAATTGAAACAAAAATGGCGTTAACTTTATTTCGCTACGAAATTACGGATGAAAGAATCAAAACAGAAATTCAAACTGGATTGAAATTTCAGCCAATTTCGTAATTTACTCGCTACATTTTTCGTGAGCGGATTCTCCCTTCTTATACAATTTACGTTCTTTGAATTTACGTTCTTTGGTTTTGTATTTGATTAGTGATTCGCTAGTCGGTAACGCTATCGGTAACAACCAAATGAATTTTGGTTTTCAGCCGTAACGCTAACCAGCTGATCGATTGTTTGTTTCAGTTGTTCACTGTCATGACCCAATAATAATATGGTCGTAGCAATCAAAAGAGAACAAGCAAATAGCATTAATACAAAATATGATAATTTCGCAACCTAAAAAACCAAAAGAAGAAGAGCGACTCTATTACTATGGTCACCTTTATTGGGCTATGATCACTGTTCAGCTGTTTACTGTTACTGCACCAATAATCGACCAAATTAATACCGATACTGTTACTATTATGGAAATAAAGTTAATGCATAACTAATTTAAGCTTAAGCTATCAACCATAAAGTGACGCAACGGAAAAGTTTTTGAAGTCGGGTTTTCTCCATAATAGGTTTTATAATCTAGCGACTTCCCCAAATTCTTTCCCATAGGCTTTGCCTGGAAAACTAACGTTATACTAGTGTGTGGATTCTCTCCTACAATTTGAAATGATACATACAAGTAAATGAGAAATCAAACCAACAAAAGCACTTCAGCACCATTTAAAATTTTTTGATTTCGAGCTGTATCACTTTATGATTTAGGGTAAGATACATACATACATATGTATGATATAAACAATATCAATTAAAACTGTGCAAATATTGGGGAAACATTAAACAAATTTTCATTAAAATTTTAGTTTTACTAAAATTTTTTGGATTTTCTGAGTATTCCGCTTCGTAGCTCAGTGATTTAAAATTCACTAAAAAAAATTCCGAATTTTTGGCAATTTTCAAATTTCATCCGTACAGACTTTTGAATGTTGTTATGGTTTGCTATCGATATCAATCCTGATATCGATCATAAACGGGTTAATTTCGGTTGCTTAATTTTGTCTGTGTGGCAGCACCACTATTTTAGTAGTTTTTCCTAGTAGTTTCCAATAACTTCCAATTAATAATGGCCGACGTGCTGACATGGTGAAGAAGAATGGTGACGCGTAACCAAACATGAAAGGTAGTCGCATGCATGGTTCCATTATAGAAGGTTTTTGCAGTACTATATACGGACATACATACATACACACTCCATGTAAATTGGTTGTGTATTCTGTGATGCTCCTGTCAAAATCATAGCCGCCATCGTAGAAATCATATTGCGTCAAGATCAAAATTGACATAAGTTTTGACATAAGCATCACGATATGGATAAAGAAGAAATAGAAAAAAAAGCTTGCAATCAGCTGTTCAGTAGGTTAACCTTCTATAAATTAGCCTTGGCCGCATGTGAAGGAGAATGAGGTTGTATTATAGGGGTGGTTTCGATAGAATAGCTTACAATTTTTTTTTGCCGTCAGTAACTTTCCTGTTCGAGTAATTTCATTTACCAATTATGGTGTTCTAGCAATAATAACGATTCGTATTTTCTCATTCAGTTACTAGATATTACAAATGCGAAATTTTTCTTTGCTCAAATCCTGTAATTAATTCCCTTTTTCCTCCACTAAGTGTTTAAACAAAATTTAAGTGAGCGGGTTTATCCGAAATTTACATTAATTTTTTTTTATCTTCGAGATGATTATATGGTATTGCTTCATTTTTTTTTGATCCCGAGCTTTATAGATCGCGCATAAATTTTTCTTCAAATCTGGCAAGCTATCGAGCCGACCTCTATGAGTAGGCATCATGAGAAATTTCCCCTCCGAATCTTCACAATCGTTCCAATGGCGGAGATGCACAAGTATTGGTGATGGACAAACTGGTTCTTCCAGGGTTGCCATGAACACTTCGTAATGTGAAAATACGTAACACGTGGTTATTCGGGTACTTAGTACTTTCAAATGCACCTATTATAAAATGTTCTTATGCGCTCCATACAATTTTAAATTTTACATAGTTCACAGAAAATTAATTATTATACTATTGTTTCATTAATCAGATTTTCTTGTCTCTTACCATTTGTATAATTTGAGCGTAAGACAACAATGTCTATTAATATTCCCAACGTACACTAGTAGAATTTTACAGTAGCAAATTTTCTAGGGCACGAATACAATCGATTATTTTGAAATAGTTTCATGGGAAAAATGCTTGAGGCATTTTATTCCGAAAGTTTTGGTAATTTTTTTTTGTGTGTCATGGCAACCGTATTCTATCTCGCTTGTGTCATTGCTAGCGTCATACCATGATGTAGACATTCGGGTAACCGTAAAGTCACGCCACTATTATGCACACGTCACTACATTGTTATACGGCACTACATTGTTATACGATAGGAAACGGGACCCTTCCAAACAGATACAGAAAAAGGGGAAGGTGAGCGTTTAGCTAGGCACGCTTGAACAGGAAAAATTGGGGTACAGAAAGTTAGTTGGGAAAAGACAGTCGATGAGTTGGGTGTGAGTGCTCGGTCGCAGATAAGAAATTTATCGTCGTAATACGGCTATTTTGGCACATGCTGAAAATTGCAAAAACATTTCAAGTGCTAATGCAAAAAAAAAAAAAAAAATGATTAAATATTAAAAGTAACAGCGGAAGCTGCGCGCTAATTTCAAAAAAAAAAAAAACATTATAAAAAAGGAACTATTAAAAGCGACTAAATGAAAGCACAGACTTCTAATAAAAAAAAAAAAAAAAACTACGCGTTTCGCTTTTGAGTGTAATACGAATTATAATGATATCATTTAAAAAAAAAAAAAAAAAAAAAACGCAAATTAAATAAATCATAAATACTACATTGTGCGCCATTTTCACTTTTTTATTACCTTTTTTTTTATTGCATTAATTGCAAAAAAAAAATATACATCAAATATACTTGTATAGAGCACATACATACAAAAAAAAAAAATTTTTTTTTTATGTATAAGCTTTTACTTATACATACATATGTAATTGCTGCATTGCAAAAATCAACTCGTGGAAACATGAACAGTGGCGGATAAAATTATAGCGCAGTGATGGTGACGTGTAGAGTATAATTGTATCAAATATCTACATAAAAGTACCCCAAACGCATGTGAAAGGCCATTAGTACTGGCTGTAAGTTACGCACTATCGTAGAAAAAAAAAAATAATAAAAGACTTAAGCCAACAAATAAAGCAAAATACCTGTATCATCAGTAGCAGCAAAGGCAGAAGCGGTGACAGCAGCAGCAGATACGGCAGCAAACGCAGCAGCAGCGACCACCGGCGCCGGCGGTATGTACACATATACTATATAATATAAGCACTTCCATAAGTACATATGTATGTATGCATATCCTACGTGTTAAGTCCTACGCTTGAGTTTTGCAAAAAAAAAAAAAAAATTTTCCATTTTTAATAAGTACAAAACGATTAATAAACCGCTTATTTCAAACAAATTAAAAGAAATACTGTAATTGTAGTAAATGAACCCTGAAATGTTGAATCATAAAGAAAATACATATATATATTTTGGACCTTAATAAACGCTACACTTAAAATTGTCTCTTAAACTATTTAGGATTATAAGAATGAAACCGGCCCTAAGTGAAGTTGTTAACCATTGTATATAACGAAAATTAAAAAAAAAAAAAAAAAAACCCCTTCAATGATAAATGTATATGTAGAACAACAAAAAAAAGGGAATAATAAGCTATCCATACACACATTTAGTAGGGTAAGAGAAATGATTTGTAAATAAATTTTGTAAATTTAAAATGGGAATGCTGATTACCCTTATTTAAAGAGGCATAGGGATTTTCAGATATGGGGTCATCGAAATATAGGTGCACCGATGGCCATGGATGAGGGTGGGTAGAAAAGCACCAGCGCTGCAACAACACCAGCGGCGCACCACAGGTAAGGGGTCACTGATACCCGGGTGCGACAGTGACCATGGATTAGGGTGGGACAAAAACGCACCGGCGCTGCAACAACATCAGCAACGCCACCCCCTTGTGAGTTCGGCCTTTAACTTTTTTTGATTGTTCATATATTTTAAATTTCAGCTTCTTTTATGTATTTTCAGATGCCTGTTAATAACCGGTCCTTCCGGTTGATTCAAATTAAATTCAAATTTAACGATTTTTTTTTGCGATATAAATATTCAAATTTAAATTCACTTTGACAGTTTTTTTTTGACAATATTTATTCAACTCTAATGCACATCGACTTCAACGTACGTTCAAATTTAAATTTTTAAATCTTTTCTCTTCCGTCCGCGATTATTTAAATTTAACGCCCGCTTATCTATTTTAAAATTTTTCCGTTGATGTCAGTATTTCCGTCCGGTTTAAATTTTGGTTTAAATTCTTTGCTAACGTCCGTCTGACTTTAACGTACATTTTAGAATTCATATTCAAATTTTAATAACATTTTCCCTCGGTTCGCATTTATTTAAATTTAACTGATGCCTGGCCTCTTGAATTTGGATTTTCGGGTTATTTTGAATTTTCGAATTTTTCAACGGTCCGTCCGTGGCATCCGGCTAAACCGGATGTTGTTTTAGTGTGATTTTACTCGTTTTGGTTTGAAAAGGCATGATATGAATTTTTTCTGTTTATGGCGCAGGACAGCAATGTAGGCAAGAACCCCGCCCAGCCGACAATGACTAGCCACAGTGCAACCCTAGATCATGCCGACCGCCATGCATTGCTGCTCCACTCGATATTAGAATGCGTATCCATAACAGATGGCGCCCAACGTGCTGACTCGATGGCTTTTTGGTCAGCCAGTGACGTCTTACTATCTCGCAAGTCCCAGATGGGCAGGCCCTGCGCCGCCATTGCGTTGCGGCGAGATGGTGGGGCTGATCAGGTTGTCCGAGGAGGTCATCGCTGTTGGTGGCATAGGGCGCCACAAAGCGCAGATCGTAATCGAGGCCAAACGCGATCCATAACAGATGGCGCCCAACGTGGTGTCTTGGGTGCTGGCTTCAGTGGTTTTCTGGTCGGTCAGTGAAGTTTCATCTTCACGCAAGTCCCAGATTGGCGGCCTGATGGAATTGATCAGACTGATTGGAGAGGCATTGTTGTTAGTGGCTCAGGGCTCCACGAGACTTAACGTCATTTTGTCTGTTTTTTTTTTGCATTTCACCCGGAGAGGCAGTGTTTAACGCACTTAAAATTTTTTTTTGTAGTTTAAATATTAAATTTGTTTTCACTGTCGTCCGAGGGGCATGTCCGCTAGAGTCAGTATTTATTTTTATAAACTTTTGCCGAATATGTCTTTTGTGCAGTTTTGTGTATCGGATTTTTTTTTCTCTTTTGGGGCCTAGCTCATCTCGCGTCTGGGGTGGTAATTCGAACACCGCCTTCATTGCGATGAGTTGAGCTGGATCCTAAGCTAGCAATCCTTCTTCGCAAGTCTGGGGTAGCGGCTTCAAACCGTGCCTTTCATTGCGGCGGAGCCAAGGATGTTGGTCATGAGGAAAATTCGTCCTTTTATCTTTTTTGTTTTCGTGATTTTTTTTTTGCAACTTAGGACTCAGCATTCCGCGTCTGAGTTGGTTGCACCTAGCGCCACTTTCATTGCGATGGGTTGGTCTGAGACCTGAGTAAGTACTTTTCATCTCCGCAAGTCTGGGGAAAGCAGCCTCTAGCTGTTCCTTTCATTGCGGCGGAGATTAGGAGGGTATTTTGCAAACTTCTTTTGTTCTGTCTTTTTCTTTTGTTAGGCGATGCAGGCCTCAGTTCATCTCATGCCTGAGTTGGGTGCCTTGGAACATTTAGCACCACTTCATGGCTATGGGCTGAGCTGAGACCCAAGGATGTATTGTCTATCTCCGCAAGTCTGAGGAAAGCGGATTCAAACCGTTCCTTTCATTGCGGCGGAGATAGGTTAGTATTTCGCAAATTTAGATTTTTTTTGTTATTGCTAACTATCTTTAGTTAGCCAGCCTGTCTCAGGGATTTAGCTTCCGAGCAACCCTACATTGCGGTTGGTGCGCTGGAGACCAGTTGGCACACACCGTCTTAATTTTTTTTTGTGTTTTTATTTTTCAAGGGGGTTTATATATTTTTTTTATTCTGTAACCTGTGCCTTTTATGATGGGAGGTCAGCATTCCCATTGAATAACGAACATATATATATTTTGCATTGTATATCTTTTTACATTTACATATTCACGTATATGAACACGTTTATTTATACAAATATTTTTTTTTGATAAGCGAAGCGAAGTTATTTTGAATCGATATTGTTAGCTAAATTTAAGATAATTTTTTTTTTATCGCAAATAATTATTACAAGTATTGCTTGATTTTTTTTGCCAAACGTGACAACGTATTTTCGGATGCGACATAATTTTGTACCGGCATAGAGATTTAAATAGCAAATAATCGTTGTAAATAATTGCTGAAAGTTTCACCAAACACAAAAACCAAAGGTTTGTTATTTTCTTTTGGATACGACATAATTTTGAATCGAGAGAGAGAGATCTAAATTTCGTTAATTGTATAAATATTTGCATTTGGACTTTAACACCAAACGTGATTTTATTTAGGCAGTTAATTGCTTAAGATTTCATACGACCATTCAAGCGTGCCTTGTTTTTTTTGAAGCGCTCATACGTTCGATTTTGTTTAAATGTCCCAAAACTGTCAGCAGTCGACTGAACGGACGCAAACGAGGAAATCTGTAAAAACTTAGCGCAGGCAAATGATAGAGTCAAGTGACGAGTTCGTGGAAAAGCTGGCAATGCACTGTATGACTTAGAAGACTTAACAGGGAGGTTAATAGGACGATTCCATGCTTCTGATATTCGTCCTCAATAAGACTCCGCTGGGCGTCTTGGCGGTCGGGGACAATTCACCCAGTATTCTCCCCGAGCAGTTATAATAACAGGTGGATCACAAGTGCTCCCACCCGGAACCGTGGACCATCTAGCAGTCCATATTCCAATTGGTCTGCTTATACGGAGTTTTGACGAGTTCTCCCAAATTAAAATGTCTAGTTTTATGGAGTTTTGACGAGTTCTCCCACATTAAAATGTCTTGTTTTATGGAGTTTTGGCGAGTTCTCCTATATCAAATGCCTAACCTTACGGAGTTTTGACGAGTTCTCCAATACAAAAATGTCTATTCAAACGGAGTATTGATGATTTTCCTGTTAAAGTTTTTTTTTGTCCAGCTTCGCGAGGTTAGGGACCATAGACCAGCTGATAGGGTGATTGTATTCGGAGTTTAGACGCGTTCTCCTGTAAAAAAATGTCTAAGGCCGCGAAGCCTTAAAATAGGAAACAAAATAATTTAATTTTTTTTGTAAAGCCCATTCCGGGGGGCGAGAAACCAGCGGACCAAGGGTCTTTTTCAAGACCGCCTGTCCTGGGTCCAGCGTGCGGGGTTGGATCAGCCGGGGGGGACAGGTTGTTAAGACCGACCAAGATCGGCACCTAGGAGGAGGGCTCCTAGGGGGGAGTAGGCTTCTCTGGCCTAAGCCAATAGAGAATTACCGCAACACCGGACTTACGCGTTTTGGTTTTTTTTTACCAAATGAATTTTTTTTTTTTCATACCTGACTTTCAATTATTCTCGGATTTTCATACACTACTAGATTGCACGTTCATATAGCATACGTTTTTTTTTGGTATCACCTGATGGAGCCTCTGTTGCCCGGTTAGCTGTGGTAGAATTTGAGACTCTTATCTAGGGGTGAGTCGTGCCCCACGTAGTTAACAGTTGAGTATTATCGCAACAACCTTATACTTATATTTTTTTCCACTTACCCCAACAATTAAAAATTGAATTAAAATAAAAATTTCGTGCTAAGCACTAAAAACTCTTTCAAGTAACCTTATACTATGTTCATGCTGGATTTGAAACGCAACATTTTGCATTTTCGAAGATGGCTTTTCGAAAAGTGTTCATGCTGCCGCGTTTTGTAAATGCGCATTTGAGAAGTTCGAAACAAACGGAGCTAATATCCCAGATTACGCAATCAGGTGTTGAGGTTTATTTTTTTGTTTTGTCTAATTGAAAAAATAGAACAAGAACTTGCAAAATATGTAATAATATAATACACTAATTTTGCAAACCAAACGTACCAACCGCTTTGGTATTAATTTTGATCTCTGTTTTGTTTACTTTCGTTCATTACATGTAGAGTGACGTCATCATGGAGCTCGTGTGCCCATGCTCATGCTGCTCTATATGCGTAATCTTGTAGGTATTTCGTTCTTGTATTGCCAGAGTGTTGCCACTATTTTTCATTCGAATGGCAAATTTTTTCGAAGATTTCAGGGTTGCTTTCTGCGTTGGCATTCAAAACGCAAAAAAATAGTTGCGTTAAGTTGCATTTTCGTGGTGGCATTTGTATGGAGAAATGTAATATTTAATGTTGCGTTTTGGACTAAACGCAAAAATGCCTCCGAAACGCAAAACGCAGGCTCACCATGAACATGCTATTACAGGCAAACCATTTTTCCTGTTCGCTCCCTCGGCAGGTCTTCGAAGCGAAGCAGGCCTGTTATGGTTTGCTATCGATATCAATCCTGATATCGATCATAAACGGGTTAATTTCGGTTGCTTAATTTTGTCTGTGTGGCAGCACCACTATTTTAGTAGTTTTTCCTAGTAGTTTCCAATAACTTCCAATTAATAATGGCCGACGTGCTGACATGGTGAAGAAGAATGGTGACGCGTAACCAAACATGAAAGGTAGTCGCATGCATGGTTCCATTATAGAAGGTTTTTGCAGTACTATATACGGACATACATACATACACACTCCATGTAAATTGGTTGTGTATTCTGTGATGCTCCTGTCAAAATCATAGCCGCCATCGTAGAAATCATATTGCGTCAAGATCAAAATTGACATAAGTTTTGACATAAGCATCACGATATGGATAAAGAAGAAATAGAAAAAAAAAAAGCTTGCAATCAGCTGTTCAGTAGGTTAACCTTCTATAAATTAGCCTTGGCCGCATGTGAAGGAGAATGAGGTTGTATTATAGGGGTGGTTTCGATAGAATAGCTTACAATTTTTTTTTGCCGTCAGTAACTTTCCTGTTCGAGTAATTTCATTTACCAATTATGGTGTTCTAGCAATAATAACGATTCGTATTTTCTCATTCAGTTACTAGATATTACAAATGCGAAATTTTTCTTTGCTCAAATCCTGTAATTAATTCCCTTTTTCCTCCACTAAGTGTTTAAACAAAATTTAAGTGAGCGGGTTTATCCGAAATTTACATTAATTTTTTTTATTCTTCGAGATGATTATATGGTATTGCTTCATTTTTTTTTGATCCCGAGCTTTATAGATCGCGCATAAATTTTTCTTCAAATCTGGCAAGCTATCGAGCCGACCTCTATGAGTAGGCATCATGAGAAATTTCCCCTCCGAATCTTCACAATCGTTCCAATGGCGGAGATGCACAAGTATTGGTGATGGACAAACTGGTTCTTCCAGGGTTGCCATGAACACTTCGTAATGTGAAAATACGTAACACGTGGTTATTCGGGTACTTAGTACTTTCAAATGCACCTATTATAAAATGTTCTTATGCGCTCCATACAATTTTAAATTTTACATAGTTCACAGAAAATTAATTATTATACTATTGTTTCATTAATCAGATTTTCTTGTCTCTTACCATTTTTATAATTTGAGCGTAAGACAACAATGTCTATTAATATTCCCAACGTACACTAGTAGAATTTTACAGTAGCAAATTTTCTAGGGCACGAATACAATCGATTATTTTGAAATAGTTTCATGGGAAAAATGCTTGAGGCATTTTATTCCGAAAGTTTTGGTAATTTTTTTTTGTGTGTCATGGCAACCGTATTCTATCTCGCTTGTGTCATTGCTAGCGTCATACCATGATGTAGACATTCGGGTAACCGTAAAGCAATGGTGGGCATTTTGACTCATATGAGCGTTACTCTCAGCACACGTATTCTTACGCTCTTATTTCAGTTGCTGTTGAGAGCGAAAAATCAATTGAGTCACAGTGGTGTTAGAACAGAATTTTCATGTCAGTTGT
Source organism: Urophora cardui (assembly GCA_960531455.1). Taxonomy (NCBI): domain Eukaryota; kingdom Metazoa; phylum Arthropoda; class Insecta; order Diptera; family Tephritidae; genus Urophora; species Urophora cardui. The sequence goes on from OY482673.1 coordinate 7,067,670, forward strand.
GTTTCAGCAAGCAAAGGGGTGACACGTATCGTCGCTTTGCTTTTATTTTTTATGCAATAGTAAATTATGCGCTATTTAATGAATGAAAGCATTTAACAAGCAGTGAACAAACACATATACATATGTAGGTACGCACATAAATAGTATCATAAAACAATCAAGCGGTGCACGATGTTGCTTCGCTGTTGTTTGTTAATCAACTGACTGCAAATGTTCTTTGTCCCATGGTAGCCACTTTACGCTCGCGGTTACCAATACATGCTTACATTTCATTTGCCCACCAATGCCGTAAAGTCACGCCACTATTATGCACACGTCACTACATTGTTATACGGCACTACATTGTTATACGATAGGAAACGGGACCCTTCCAAACAGATACAGAAAAAGGGGAAGGTGAGCGTTTAGCTAGGCACGCTTGAACAGGAAAAATTGGGGTACAGAAAGTTAGTTGGGAAAAGACAGTCGATGAGTTGGGTGTGAGTGCTCGGTCGCAGATAAGAAATTTATCGTCGTAATACGGCTATTTTGGCACATGCTGAAAATTGCAAAAACATTTCAAGTGCTAATGCAAAAAAAAAAAAAAAAATGATTAAATATTAAAAGTAACAGCGGAAGCTGCGCGCTAATTTCAAAAAAAAAAAAAACATTATAAAAAAGGAACTATTAAAAGCGACTAAATGAAAGCACAGACTTCTAATAAAAAAAAAAAAAAAACTACGCGTTTCGCTTTTGAGTGTAATACGAATTATAATGATTTCATTTAAAAAAAAAAAAAAAAAAAAAAAAACGCAAATTAAACAAATCATAAATACTACATTGTGCGCCATTTTCACTTTTTTATTACCTTTTTTTTTATTGCATTAATTGCAAAAAAAAAATATACATCAAATATACTTGTATAGAGCACATACATACAAAAAAAAAAAATTTTTTTTTTATGTATAAACTTTTACTTATACATACATATGTAATTGCTGCATTGCAAAAATCAACTCGTGGAAACATGAACAGTGGCGGATAAAATTATAGCGCAGTGATGGTGACGTGTAGAGTATAATTGTATCAAATATCTACATAAAAGTACCCCAAACGCATGTGAAAGGCCATTAGTACTGGCTGTAAGTTACGCACTATCGTAGAAAAAAAAAAAATAATAAAAGACTTAAGCCAACAAATAAAGCAAAATACCTGTATCATCAGTAGCAGCAAAGGCAGAAGCGGTGACAGCAGCAGCAGATACGGCAGCAAACGCAGCAGCAGCGACCACCGGCGCCGGCGGTATGTACACATGTACTATATAATATAAGCACTTCCATAAGTACATATGTATGTATGCATATCCTACGTGTTAAGTCCTACGCTTGAGTTTTGCAAAAAAAAAAAAAAAAAATTTTCCATTTTTAATAAGTACAAAACGATTAATAAACCGCTTATTTCAAACAAATTAAAAGAAATACTGTAATTGTAGTAAATGAACCCTGAAATGTTGAATCATAAAGAAAATACATATATATATTTTGGACCTTAATAAACGCTACACTTAAAATTGTCTCTTAAACTATTTAGGATTATAAGAATGAAACCGGCCCTAAGTGAAGTTGTTAACCATTGTATATAACGAAAATTAAAAAAAAAAAAAAAAAAAAAAAAAAAAAACCCCCTTCAATGATAAATGTATATGTAGAACAAAAAAAAAGGGAATAATAAGCTATCCATACACACATTTAGTAGGGTAAGAGAAATGATTGGTAAATAAATTTTGTAAATTTAAAATGGGAATGCTGATTACCCTTATTTAAAGAGGCATAGGGATTTTCAGATATGGGGTCATCGAAATATAGGTGCACCGATGGCCATGGATGAGGGTGGGTAGAAAAGCACCAGCGCTGCAACAACACCAGCGGCGCACCACAGGTAAGGGGTCACTGATACCCGGGTGCGACAGTGACCATGGATTAGGGTGGGACAAAAACGCACCGGCGCTGCAACAACATCAGCAACGCCACCCCCTTGTGAGTTCGGCCTTTAACTTTTTTTTGATTGTTCATATATTTTAAATTTCAGCTTCTTTTATGTATTTTCAGATGCCTGTTAATAACCGGTCCTTCCGGTTGATTCAAATTAAATTCAAATTTAACGATTTTTTTTTGCGATATAAATATTCAAATTTAAATTCACTTTGACAGTTTTTTTTTGACAATATTTATTCAACTCTAATGCACATCGACTTCAACGTACGTTCAAATTTAAATTTTTAAATCTTTTCTCTTCCGTCCGCGATTATTTAAATTTAACGCCCGCTTATCTATTTTAAAATTTTTCCGTTGATGTCAGTATTTCCGTCCGGTTTAAATTTTGGTTTAAATTCTTTGCTAACGTCCGTCTGACTTTAACGTACATTTTAGAATTCATATTCAAATTTTAATAACATTTTCCCTCGGTTCGCATTTATTTAAATTTAACTGATGCCTGGCCTCTTGAATTTGGATTTTCGGGTTATTTTGAATTTTCGAATTTTTCAACGGTCCGTCCGTGGCATCCGGCTAAACCGGATGTTGTTTAGTGTGATTTTACTCGTTTTGGTTTGAAAAGGCATGATATGAATTTTTTCTGTTTATGGCGCAGGACAGCAATGTAGGCAAGAACCCCGCCCAGCCGACAATGACTAGCCACAGTGCAACCCTAGATCATGCCGACCGCCATGCATTGCTGCTCCACTCGATATTAGAATGCGTATCCATAACAGATGGCGCCCAACGTGCTGACTCGATGGCTTTTTGGTCAGCCAGTGACGTCTTACTATCTCGCAAGTCCCAGATGGGCAGGCCCTGCGCCGCCATTGCGTTGCGGCGAGATGGTGGGGCTGATCAGGTTGTCCGAGGAGGTCATCGCTGTTGGTGGCATAGGGCGCCACAAAGCGCAGATCGTAATCGAGGCCAAACGCGATCCATAACAATGTATGTTTTACAAAAAGACATATAGTAAAAACATTAGAATTTTGATGAAAATTCGTTTAATTTACCTTATTTTTAAATTGAAGCAAAAAATTAATATACACATTCATTTAACTACATAAATATATATGTATGTATGTATATAATATTTATGCTTCACTTATTTAGGCATATTTGACACTGGTTTTCAAGCTTTTCAAAATATTTTTGCCAATCTCACCATGTTCACTTAGCAAAAAATAAAATTTATTAGGATAGGTATATAGTGAAAAAGGGGTATCTACGGAGCCTTCCGTAGATAGAGGAACACCAAGTCAAAAAGGGGTAGAATCCCCCCAAAGGGGTACATCTGGCAACCCTACCTACATAGCATGACCAAATAATTCTATATGGTCGTAGCCATAGGAAATGATGCTTCTTCAAAATGCCTAGTAAGCTGTCAATTATCGTCTTTTGTTTTGATTTTGCCCTCTTGCACGTATTATTCGTGGAAATAGCTTGTGTGTTCGCTTGCATTTTTTCTGTTTTTGACATTCTTATCTACCATAGTGAAATGGCTCTGGGATGCGTAGTCGAAATTCGATAAAAAAAGACGATATATCATCGGCAAATGTCAAAATCGGGGACAGATTGGTATGGCGGCCGGATGTGGTTGTTGTAAGAAAAGGGACCATTATGACATGGTCGTAGCAATCAAGACAGAAACGCAATTCCGGAATTGGGAATTGAAAAAACCAATTCATAATTCCGTAAAGAAATTAAGGCTGAGTTCCTAAAACGCAATTCCCGGAGAGAGCGTAAACGCCAGCTATTCCACTAGGCATGGGTAACACTGCGCTGCGCGGCGCAATTGCGCTAACACCAACCCTGGCGTTATTACGCTAACTCCGATTTGGGAAATGCGCCAACCCAATATAGCGCCAACTCAATATAGCGCCAACTCAATTTTGCAATATAAACCGACTCAATTTCGTGCGCTAACACCAGCACCAATATAGCGCTAGTGTAAAATGGCACCACCACAAAGCCAATAACAGCACAGCGTATATGACACCGCCACAATTATGTATGCTTGATAGTGATCTAAGTGACTCTAATTTCCAGCATATTTTCACAAATATACGGAATATGTTTCCAAATGATTATGAAAATTAAAATTAATTTTGCGCCAAAAGAAATAAAAGGGGGATGGTAAACAGTAAGAAGCGAACAAGTGTTATTTATCGATTATTCCATGGCAATTGCGCTAAAGGTGTTATTGCGCCAGAACAGTGCGCGGCGCCACGGTTGGCGCTGGTGTTATTGTATCAGCGCCAAAAAAAATTGCGCCATTACCCATGGCTATATTCCACGAATAACATGTGCAAGAATGTAAAATCAACAACCTATAAAACAGAAAGAAGAAGAGCAACTTATATTGCATTCACGATCGTCATTGGGCCTTAACAACAACTTCAAAATCAGCTGAGCACAGCTGTTCGACCTTTTTAACACACATCCCAGCAGAGAATGTAAATTATAGAGAAGGTGCAAATGTTAAATCCGAAATTTAACATGAAAATTTGTAGATCCGAGATGGGTAAATTCACCACATCGCTCCACCTTACCGACATCGTTCACTCATAAAAGCGAGTGAAACACGATTTTTGCAATTGAGCGAATTGTTGTATGAGTGAAGTGATTGCTGGTTGATAAGCAAATTTTCTATTTGTTCTTTCATGTAGGGCTATTTTCCATAATTTTTCCTAATTAAAAAGATTTTTGTTTGCAAAGTTTAATATAAAAATTTAAGGAATCCGAAAAAAAGTTTTTTAAAATATATGTATATATACAGTGTACATATGCTGATGACAAGGTTCGATTTCCAACCCCCAAATTTTCAATTGGATTAAAGGGTTGATATGAAGCAATTGATCTGTGTTCGATATGCAAACTTCTTTATTGCTTTTCTTGGCAAATTTTCATAATTTTCCATTGGGATTTTTGGAGAAAATTTGAAGAATCTGTTTTTTGTGAAAAATAAAAATCATACAAAACGTGTGTGTATAATTTACATTCTCTGGTATAAGAGCGCTTTCACATTACTCGGTGCGGAATCGGATCGACATTTTTGGTTTTTACCGAAAGTATACCGAAACCTTACCGACCACATGTATTTCAATTGGCACTTTCACATTAGTGTTGCATACATGAAATCGGAGCGGATTAATTTCGGTATACCGCAACGCGGTAAGACCGGTCAGTAAAATTTGAGGAATTACTGCAGACATTTTTGCGGCGTAATAAAAGATGAAGAACAAAGTAAGTAAAAAACTCGTTTCGGCTATAAATGTAGCAAGTTATAATGTCTTCGTCTTCGCTAGAAGACATTATTGTTATTATTGAGTGATTTGTTGAAGTTAAAAATTTTGTTTTGCAAATTTCGATGTTTGTTTTCCTATTTTCTGCCGATTACGCACCGAAAGTATTCCCAAAAGTGTGAAAAACACAGCAACGCGGAATCGTTTCGGTGAGCTGGAAATACCGAGCAAAAAATGTCGATCCGATGTCGTACCGAGTAATGTGAAAAGGCCCTAAAGGTCATATAATTAAATTATATATAAATTTGCCTCAAATAATTCTTGATCCATGATTTTTTATTTTGTTTTCTTTTACCTTCTCAAATCACAAATGGTTTGTTGATATTTCTTCTTCTTTTTACTTCTTTTCAAGTGCAGCCAAATTTCATTATGATCCGGATTGTTTCAGTAAAAATTTATCTTGACCCAGACCCAGATGTAATAACTGAAATGCGCCTATAGTTAATGGCGAACTAAAGTGAACTACTGAACTAAAGGGAACTGAAGAGAGCGCTCAACAAAGTGAACTAAATTTCCCAACTCTACTAAACAGCTGATTTTAGTTTTTTCTATTTTCTTGTTTTATTTATATGATGGAGTTGTTACTTCGGAGAAGTTTTGTTGCTTGTTGGAAACGTAAGCCATCAAATATAAATGTACTGAAAAGAGTAAGTGCATGTCTTTACAGCGATGAAATTTCACCCCCTTCCGAAATGCTGCCATCAGAACATTTAACCGAAGCAAATATTGTAGAAAGACGTTCCCAAATGCATTTAGTGCGTGCGCTGGATAATGAAACACAATCACGACCTGCCCTTGACCCAAAAGAAACCTCGATCTTATTATTCCCCGGACAAGGAAGTCAATATGTTGGTATGGCTGCCAAGTTGATTCGCTTTCCATCAGCACGTGCCATATTTGATTTGGCCAATGAAGTTCTGGGATATGATCTTCTCAAAATATGTTTGGAAGGACCTCATCAGAAGCTAAATCGGACAGAGTATGCACAATTGGCTGTGATGGTATCATCACTTGCTGCTTTGGAGCAATTACGTGAAGAACGGCCGCGCTCCATTGAAAGTTGTGTGGCAACGGCCGGTTTTAGTTTGGGAGAGATCACAGCATTAGTATTTTCCGGCGCGATAGCATTCGATAAGGCTTTGCGACTAGTGCAGGTGCGTGCCAATGCAATGCAATTAGCTTGTGATTCTGTGCCTAGTGGTATGGCACTGATTCTTTACCGTCCCGATACCAAAGTCGGTACTGTATGTAAAATGGCCCAGCAGTGGTGTTTGGAACGTGGTATTGAGGCGCCATATTGTGGCGTCGCTAATTATATGTATCCCCATTGCAAGGTGCTCGCGGGTAATCAGGAAGCTCTACAATATATCGAAGTAAATGCAAAAGCTTTAAAAATTAAGCGCATGAAGAGACTTCCAGTAAGTGGCGCCTTCCATACACCTATTATGCAATCTGCTGTTGAGCCGTTTGCTCAGGCACTCAAAAAAATTCGTATTAGTGATCCTATCATAAGGGTGTACTCGAATGTGGATGGTAAGACTTATCGCAATGCGACGCATATATTACGACAATTGCCAAAACAGGTAAGCATCTACATACACATCCATCCGAAAGCTTTGGCACTGAATTGTTTCTGAAAACGTTTACAGTACTGTTCGGTGCCATTAACAGAAACCTATTTTGCTAATCAAAGTCAATTGTTTGAAATTTTCAGATTGTAAGTCCGGTGAAATGGGAACAAACGATGCATTTAATGTATGAGCGTCAGCAGGGAATCGATTTTCCTCGTACATTTGAATGCGGTCCCGGTAAAGGTTTGAAGAAATTGCTTGAAAAGGTTAATGCGAAAGCAGCAAATACGGCATTTAATGTTGAGGCGTAGTAATGGATGTGCATGGGTAAGAAAGGAATATATCAACAGCTGAACGTGTCTAATTTTTTGCAAGTGAAAACAAACAAAAAACAACTTATTAGCATGTGCTTAAAAAAAAAAAACAAAAATACATGAATTGTTTTAATCCACGAAAATAAAGTACAAACAATTTGTGTTTGATTTTGATATAACCAATGAATTATCTCTGTGGTAAAACATACTTACATATGTATATCGAGCCCTAACCGCCATAAAAGTGTATCCAACAAAAATTAATTTTACAAGTTTCTTTGCATACAGTTTGTATGAAGCCTTGAAATTTATTTAGTCTCTAATTTGGAATCGGCACGTTTCACTGCTATGAAATTTTGGGAGTTGATGCGTTTGATAATAAGTTACTGATTTCCATAAAAACTAAAATCGATAATTTTGTTGATTACACTTTTTTGGCGGTTAGGGCTCGATATGAATGTACTTACAGGAATTTGTATGCTTCAGATATGGCTATGGTTTGGGGCATTTTTGAACAGTTTTAACTTGGCTATTTGTGAAAACTTTTTTTCAGCTGGAGCGATCTTCCACTCAGGTACCAGTTTATATGGGAGGATTTTTTGAAACATTGTTTATATGAGTAGCCCACTCTCAAAATTGGCTATATGAATTTTTCATATTAAGCTACAAATTAGAAAAACTACCACGGACTCAAGCTCTATTTTATTTGAATATTTTTTGTTATTACCTGAAATCTTAGCCCATAAGGAATTATAATACAATGGAGCTATTATAACTCTGACGAGTTTTATGGCCGAGCTTCTCTCCCAATTCGAGGTGTGCTCCTTTTTGTTTTTCCTACTAATTGGGTGGCCTTACAGTTTTATGCCGGCTCCGAACGGCGAATGCATTATATGTGAGAAGCTTTTTCATGGCAGAAATACACTCGGAGGGTATGCCGCCCACTGCCAAGAGGTGACCGCTGCTCTTAAAAACCCCAATAATTAGAAAATTTTTTTTGGTGTTTGCTCGGACTGGGGTTTGAACCCGAGACCTCTGGCATAGCAGGCGAACACTCTACCCACTGCACCACAGCGGCCATAAGAAATTAAGGGCAGGGTTTGAATTTGCTTGCTGCAAAACAGCAATAGCCGATGTTTTTTGCTTATTGCTGAATTCAGCCGAGCCAAAAACGAAAACACGAATCATTCGCTTCAGTTTTCAGCTGAGTCGTGTTTGCTTGTATAGTTAAGCCAAGCAACTCAATTTGAGAGGATTGCTTTTACTTCCAGCAATTAGTTAAGTAGTAAATTTTTGCTTACAGTTGCTTATTTTGCTGAAACTAGTTTTTAAGCAAAATTCAACATGAAAAGATGTTTACAAATGGACATACATACATATTATGTGTACATACATACATACACAAGTAAATATGTATAAAAAATCGAAATATGCGTAAACAAATCGTTTCAGCAAAATAAGCAAAAGCAGAAAAAATGCAAAGACACAACTAATTGCTGGAAGTAAAATGAAATCCCCCAAATCGCGTTGCTTTGCTTAACTATACAAGCAAACACGGCTCAGCTGAATACTTGACTGGCCGAGTTTGCTAATTTACTTTTCGTTAGCAAAAGCAAAGCAAAAGCAAATGCAGCAAAAGTAGCTAAGCAATTTCAAACCCTGATTAAGGGATATAAAAGAATAGAACCGCAATATGAGATTTTTGCAAATTCAATGTTAAATATTTTACATATAGTTTAGAAATTGAAACGCATAATAATACGGTTCCTTACAAAACCTCCCTCCTCTCTCTTAGCGCAGAAAAACGCTCGGAACTGGCGGAAAAGGGAGACCTATGTACATCCACTACGTTGGGAAGATTAGGTAGAAAGCGACTGGTTAAAGTGGGTTAAAACGTCGACATTAATGGATTAAGGCGCTTAATATTTACTCATTTTGTATAGATCAAGCGATTCTGGTGGGAATAAAATGGTTTTAGAATTTTGAGCGCCCCTTTTATGAGACGATACCACTGTCCCAAGGCGTATGAAGGACCTATTTTAGATAGACTTTTGACAGTGTATAAATAAAACCTAGAGACTTTCGAAAGAGCATTTTTTACTACAAATTTTGAAATAGAATGATCTTCCACCTAGCCGTCGATATACAGTCGGTAGAGTATAATTAATGTACATATCACTCATTTACTAAAAAATTTCGGAAATTAAGTTTAACTTTGTTTATCATTTTAATCCTTTTGAAATAATATATTATACAATAATTATTAATTTAGTAATTATTAAAAAAAAATGCCAATAAAATTACATATGCATGGTTATTTCCATTTAACTCTTCTCGTCTCGTGAACGCATTCTATGCACAAAAGCTGCGCCTTTGTTTTTGCGAAAATTTTCAAATGGATCATTTAAATTAATTCCTACACCCTATAAAGAACAAACAGGGAAAAATCAAGTCAAATTAAAAATGCAATATACATATGTATCAAATTGAATATATTACCTTATACATGTCATTACGATCGCGAACCTCCCCACCTGGTATGGGTTGATCGATTCCTTGGTGTTTTGAACCCAACCCCGCACCTGAGCCAGCCCAACCCATTTTCTTTAACATTTGATGGCCTCTGTTTGATTCATCAATAAATTCATTTTGTCTTGCCATATTTCCAGGTCTGTCGAGTTATGCAGAATTAAAATTTGATAATTTAATAAAAAGCTTTAAATGCTTGAAAACATGTAGCTTACATAAAACTTGGCGGCGTTACAGACCGTTCACGCCGAGGATTGGCGCCGCGGTCAGGTCGACTATCACGACTAGTGCTCGCCGAATCTCGATCCCGATCGCGATCTCGATCATTGCGCTCCCGTTGTGGCGATTTTCTGGGTGAACGACTTCGTTGCTTGTAGCGATTGCTGCGTCGACTGGAAGATGAACGTGGCGGTGGCGGCGACGACCGATGTGGCGAGCGTGTTCTTGAGCGACTACGACTTCTCGAACTACAAATACATACATGCATATGTACATATATCAAACATTACATATAGTAGGACTTGAATGCCTTAATAGATAAAACCATTTTGTAGTTTAAAACTTACCGGTAACAGCGTTTCTTTATTTTTTTGGTTTTGGGTTTTTCTATTAAAATGGGCGAGGGCGAGCGCGACTTTTCGCGTTCACCTTTTTCTATTTCTTCTTCTTTCTGCTTTCTTGCTGCATTTTTCACCTTATAATATTCATAAAGACCGAGTTTTTCCCAGCCCTCGCTGTTGGAAAAAAGTAAAAAAGCAATTAAGTTTAAAAGTATTATATAAATGAGATGGGGATGTGTTACTTACGTATCACGTGGGCGATCGTGTGTTGGTGGTGCATAGAATGCCGCCAATGCATTTGTTAAACGTTCACTTTGTGGCGCCGGTGGTGGCAAACGTATATCTGCAGGATCGAGTGGCTTATAATTATAGTCATCAAGACGTATAAGGGGTACCATCAATCCCGCCGGCAAATCGTAGTAAGGCGCTGATGGCATTTGTTCTTCCATCATTTCTATTTGCGGTGGTTGCATAAAACCGACAGGCGGCTGTGGCATTTCTCCATTATTATTATCAAGCATGAGATGTGGTGGTTGCATTTGCGGCATTTGTGTTAACGATGGAGCTTGCGAAGATTGAAGATCGGAAAACGATTGCAGTTGTCCGTTTGTATCTAAATTCGGATGTTGAGGATTTTGTAATTGTTGTTGTTTCAGTACAAGTTGTATAGCTGCATTTAATGCGAGTACATCGATATTAGCAGCAGCTGGAGCATTCAGGTTAACGCTGTCTGCGTTGCTTCCAACGCCCCCAACGCCAACGCCAGCGCTACCAGCACCGACACCGACACCACTGCTATTATTAAGAGACGCGTTATGTGGAATGTTATTAATTTGACCAAATGCAGGCTGTGGTTGTTGCTGCTGTTGTTGTTGCAAACCAGTTTGCATTTGATTCATGGCCATATTACCAGCGCCTATTCCCCCGCCACCCGCGAAACCTGGCGGTGGTTTTGACATATCGGGTATGAAGAAGCCAGCGCCTGAACCACCAACGCTCTTTTGCTGTTGCTGTTGTATTTGTTGTTGTTGTTGTGACAATTGATCGAGTGTTGCATAGTTGGATTGTTGTGCACCGACGGTTTGGCCGTAGCTCATGTTGTTATTATCAAATGGCTGCTGATAATGATGGGATCTATTATTGTTGTTATTGTTATTGTTGCTCATAACGTTGCCATAATTGTTATCATCAACACCTGGTGGTTTTATATGCTCGTTCTGATCATGGTTGTCTGGCATGGAAATCTTCTGTGCCATAAGGGATGGAATTTTCTGTGCATGTTGTGGCTGCTGCTGCGGTAGCGGCAGCGACTGCTGCTGCTGTTGTTGTTGCTGCGGAAGCACTGATGTCTGTGTTATTGGCAACATGGTAGCAGCATTTGGTAAAACAGTGGCCAACATCTGTTGTTCCAGCTGTTGCTTTTGCTGTTCCAACTGAGTGATTTGTTGCGTTGCATGTTGTACGAAAATCTGATGCTGTTTTTGGTAGCTGCAAACAGTGGAGTAGTTGATGTTAGTAAGCTGTCTATGTACCTACATTTTTATGTATTTTATTCATTTTCCATACTTATCAAGAGTGGCCTTAGTGTTTTGTGTAAACTTTGAGACAATATCTTGATGCTTGTTCTGCAGATTCGTTTTATATTCTTGCATTGACGAATCAGGTGATTGTAATTTTGATATTACACATGCATCAAAAAATTTCGCTTTCTGTTCCCAAAGCGACAACAATTTTGTTAATTTGGCTCGCTGTTCTGTATTTGCGACTGTAAGAAAAAAAATTAAATACAAATTTGCAACTAAGCAAAAGACAAGAAATTTGTAAAACTTACTTAAATCTGCACTGCAAAACATGGGTATAACGACATTTTCCAAACTATTCTTCAAATCGTGACAATTTTTTCGCACGCTGAAATATTTATAAAATTCAGTTATAAGATAATTCCAATGAATTAATACAAATATATATAAATAACAAAGAAGAAGAGAAGTGAGTTAGCACAACTTACCAGTGATGGAGTATATCATTTACTAAATAAATAAGGTGCAATTTTTGTTGAAACGTTGAACCATTGAGCAAAGCCCTAAAAATAAATTTACAAAAATGTTTTCTATGCTCTTGCTCACTGCAACTAAATTGATCTTAATGAAATACGTTGTTTCTCTGTTAACACTTCTTTTTTTTTTTTTTTTTTGAATTTACGTATGTATATATCAACTGTAATTTAAGTTAAGTTAATTTAGCTGTTGTTGCTGATAATAGCATACATATTTTTAAATTTTGTCTCTCCAATATTTTAGCGTGAGTAAATTTCATTTGAAATATATGTAAACACTTAAATATTGGAAGCAATCTAGTAAATGAGTTTTTAGTTTTTAGTAATTTTGAACGTTTAGGGAGCAAGATAATATGTAGATAAACAATTTATTTAAAGTTATTTATAATTATTATGTGAAAGTGAAAACAGGGTCAGGTGGAAAGCTCGCTCCTATTTGTGTCTTGGTCACCACGAGTGGAAGAGAAATTTGGTAATGAGTTAATAAATAAATAATCAAATAAATTAATTGATTAATTGACGCATACTTTTTTAAAAGATATTGTAAAACAACATTGCTTTTTGCGCTGTCGGATGAATGCTGTAATATCCAGTTTTTGCCTAAAATTGCAATACCAAAAATGTTACTTCGTTTAATTGACATTTTTCTAATAATTTAAAATTTATTGTAATATTATATACATGCATATATACATAGTGCATACATATGTATGTATATACATACTTACATATGTGCATACATATCTGTGGTCACAAGCAATAATCGCTTAAGTAGACTTAGGAAGATTTCGAGTTATATATACCACGTTATTCTCCTCTTAAAACTCTATATTTCTGTAAAACCCCCATGCTTATAACTTAATTCAATCAAAAGATATAAATAAAAACATTTAGGATTAAGTTACAATAGAGGTATATTAAACTTGCGGTAACAGCCAAAGTAGACGTATATACTTAATCAAATTTCTTCATGACATTTTGTTTTATTTACAAAATTTGATCGTAACATTGTGGATGGCTCACTGATTTTGCGTCCATAGTTTTTAATCGACTTTTAGATTTTTTAAGAAATGTAAAAAGCAATTTATCTCGAAATCATTTTTTAAGACTTAAGCGATTATTGCAAATTGCCACAGATATGTAGACTAATTAATGTATAATAAAAATTGAACATAGGCAGTTTTTTATTGGTTATTTTATGTTCTAATACCGGAAAAGAAGAAAAATTAGAATTAAATAATATAAAACAATTAAATTTGTATCAGTACATACATACATATATGTAATACGCGTGCCCATTGGATGTACATATGTTCGAACTACATATTGCATATCGCTTAGCAAAAAAATTTATATTTTTCGTCCTGAAGACTTTTTAGATTCATGTAATATTATGAGTACTTGATAGGGTATATAGAATTTCGAAAAAGTGGGATCTTCCCGGAATGAAGGCCCAAATGTGGACCCAAAGCGACCCAGCAAGTCTTTGAGCAATATTAGTACCAAATGAAAAACGTTGAGCAGGACTTCAACATAGAGCTCCTTACATAGTGATGCCTAAGCGTAGTTCCCAGATATGGATAAAAATGTGAACATGTGAACGTCCACGGAATCTTTATGAGCGATATCGGTTTCAAATGAAAGGCGTTTAGCAGGACTTCAACATAGAGCTCCTTACATACTGATGCCTAAGCGTAGTTTCCAGATATGGATCAAAATGTGAACATGTGAACGTCCACGGAATCTTTATGAGCGACATCGGTTTCAAATGAAAGGCGTTTAGCAGGGCTTCAATATACAGCTATTTTCATTGTGATGTCTTAATCGGTTTCCCAGAGATGGCTCAGGTAGGGGCCCGGATGGTGATGGACGGTCCCGGCAAGGTAAAGGTACATAAATTTAGAGAGAAAGGTCCATTATAATGTAAAAACTTTTTTCGTCGCTGCGAAGCGGGACGGGCATTTGCTAGTACTATATATGTACATAAAATAAATTTTGGACGCATTTCGAACGGGTTAGAATAGATACTATTTTTTATACTGGTCAGAATCGACCGAGATATTTCGAAAACTTTATATGTAACAATCTAAATATTTCAATGAAAACCAAAGTTTTAGGGTAAAAACTGCATTTTGTTCATTTTAAAAGAAATAAAAGTTGTTTATCCTTTTTTATAGAATAGACAACGCCATTAAATCTGTGGTCACAAGAAATAACCGCTTAAAGCGACTTAAGAAATAATTGAGTTATATATACCACGTTATTCTGCATTAGAGTTTTTAATTTCTGTAAAACACCCATACCTATAACTTATTAAAAAAAAAATACTAATAAAAACATTTTGGCTTAACTGACAATATAGGTATGTATATTAAATTTTCTATAACAACCAATATATATGTATATACATACTTAATGAAATTTGTTCATAACATTTTGTTTTATATACAAAATTTAACATTGTGGAGGGCTATCGATTTTGCATTCATAGTTTTTAATCAACTTTTATGATTTTTTAAGAAACGCCTTCGAATATATATATATGTATGTTTAAAAGCAATTTGTCTCGAAATCATATTTTACGACTTAAGCGATTATTACTTATGACCACAGAAATTAGAATTAAAAATAAACTATTTTTCGTATATATTTACCTGCAGAAATGCTGTCCTTGGTACAAGATTCAATAATTGGCTGCAATATCGCATCATAATCCCTTAATACTATGCTATTATCTTCAGACTCCTTCTCCAATTGTGTATTCTGAGCTTTTTCAATGGCCTCCTCAACTTGCTTGGCTTGTTGTGTCATCATTGCCTAAAGTTTTTTTATGTTTATGATTTTTCGATAGTACAAAGACGGCGATTGAGCGAATTGGAACCACAACAGTTTCAAGGCGAAAGAGATTTTTTTGTTTTGATTTTTTGTGACATATGGAGTTTTTAAAAATATATAAGTAAAGCAAATATTTAAATAAAGGATTTATGGCGGAAATTAGTACATATATATGTACATATATGCATATGTTTGTATTTTTTTATGGTAAAGAAATATACGTAGGTAGATATGAAAAAATTTCTTTTAATTTAGTACACCAGACAACTGTGGTAAAGCAACTTCGGGATTTATATATATACATATGTATATTCCTCTTAGCATAGATACCACAAGCCCAAAAATTTAAACGTACGATAAGTGAGTCGTTTGCTATCAAAACAAGTTCATTCCATTTTTGGAAATTTTACAGGAGACAAAAAACTCACATATTGAAACTAAATGTTTTTAATTTTTAATTTTTAACCGCCTAGAATTTGATTAGTTTTTTATTTTGATTTCAGGTTGGGAGTAATTACACTAATTAGGTTGGGATGAGCTGATTTTGATGCAAAAAACAATTTTCAAGCTTTCTTTCAGTTTTTTTTTTGTTCAATTAAGTTGTATGAAAATGGTATTTTCCAGTTTATCAGTTAAAACATATTTCTGTCTTTTGGAGTTTTAAATAAATTACATCTTTTTTTCAAATGATCTGAAATTTTACAATGTGGAAAAGATCATAAATTGATATCCATTGCTAAGTTAATGAAAACAATCTCTATCTACTTGACAACACCTTCGATTAACGAGGACTTAAACGTTTTTATGTCAAAATCTTGAAATGAGCTTGATTTGATCGAGATAGAAAACTCTTTCATCTAATTTTGGGTTGAAATGAGCTCAGTCTGAGCTATATCCCTTCATCAGGTTAGGAAGAGGGTCCCTAAAACTTTCAAAATATGTAAACAAGTGGATTTCAGAAAGATATGGAATGAGCAGGTTTTGATAGCAAACGCTTCAAGTAGACTCACACCAGTGAGGCTTAAGCACCGAAACTACCGGAATTAATATCCGGCCAACGACTGCCAATCTGTTTGCACTCCTGGGAACTTCAGGGGGACCATTTTTGACCTTAAAGCCACAACATAACGAACAAATCGGAGCAGAAATCGGAAACAATCCCCTATCGCGAAAACATTTGAATTTCAAAATATCCGACCAAGTAGTCTCCGCTGAAAAACTTTGGAGAACATTAATTTAATTAAATACCTAATTTATAAACTTTCGAAAGAAAAACATCCACCCAATCCAATCTGCTTCATTTAATAAACAACTTTAGAACTTAGTTGAAAACAATTATAAAAATTTACAGATGGATATGTTTAAGTAAATACGTATTTATTTTGAATTGTGTATGTTCTGTATATTTCAGCCTTTGCTATTGTTTGCTTATAAAATTCCAGAATCACAACCAAATGTCTATGATTGTAGGTTACGAGCGCATTTGGCTAGCTGAAACTTTTAAAACATAAATGTTTTGAAATCAAAATGTAATTTTCATATTTTATTCTTTTACTTACTTCCCGTGACCTGTTACTGTTTTAGTTCTCACTATAAGATGAAAAATTTAAGTAAGCACCTTTTTGCTGCATATAAAAATTCGGTTTATACATATGGCCGATTTTCTGGGAAAGTAAACCAAGTAGTTTTTTTTTTGTCAAATATTTGCAAGCACTGGGGTCTTGCGGGGTTCATGACATATTATAGTAGCTGTTGAAAACAGTGGCATTAAATTTTAGTCGTTTTAAATTAAACTTTTCGCTCTTTTTATAAAACGTTGCGTTTAAAAAAAAAATATGGTCGGAAGTAGTTCAGTAAACAAAAAGGTAAATATAACATGTTTGTTGCGACTAAATTTAGCCGTTCAAGTTTTATCTATTAAAAAATTAGCTATAATATCATGGCACGTAAAGTTTTTAAAAAAGTTATGTTCCAACTAGCAGTTATGTGAAAAGTAAATGTGCCGCAAAAATCTTATGTAACGTTAGCAGTGCAAAACCAAAAAAGTTTTTTAAGACATGTTAAAATACGTTTTAATTTAATTTGTTTATATATTTTCTTAATACTATACGTATATCTCACGTTCCAATTAAAAAAAGTAAAACTCCAAAGATTTGAAGACATTGTTAGCTTAAATAATATGTAACGTTAGCAGTGATTTTTTATCTATATAATACATATAATAAAATTGTAACAGGTCGATGGCTGTACATTGAAGATATTCAAGAAAAACTGATAGGAGAGGTCGTCATTGAACCAGCGGAACCCAAATCTACAATTTTTAGAATTTTTGACCGTCCGTCTGTCTGTCTGTCCGTCTGTATGATTGTGCGCGCATCACGCAAAAACTACTGAATAGAATTGCATGAAACTTTCACCATTCTATCACTTAACGCCTAACTTAAAATTCAGGACAACTTTCATTTGGATATCTCATCCAGTTCCTGAGTTATTGACCAAAATGTGGGAAAAATTTGACAAAAAATGTGTTTTTTACCATAACGCCCGCGTCACACAAAAACGACTTCATAGAAATCAATGAAACTTTCAATAATCATTTTCTGGATGAAAAAATGAGAGCTATTGGAAAAGGGGCGTGACACAACGCTACAAACTTATGGCGTTTTCGATTCTGGCCAAAATGTCGCAATTATTCTGCACTTTTATCGGGCTGTCAATTTTTTTGTTCTATTCCGCATAGATTCCACAATTTTTTTCAGGGTTGATTGTTCTATTGAAAAAAATGTCGCACTCTCTCCGACCACAGGGCAGCATTTTCTGCCTTTAATATGAACAAGGGGTTGCATTATTTTTGTTTCATACATCACATGAAAAGTGCAACATTTTCTTAGGGCACAGGGCGCATGTTGATAATGTTGCCTTGTAATAATGCAGCATTTTTGTTCAGAATCGAAAACGCTATTAATCTTTCATGCTGAATATCTCTGGAAGTGTTTTCCGTAGGATATCAAAACTTGGAGGGAGAGGGAGAGGGATAGGAAGATATCTCCGAAACCAATCGAGATATTGAATTTAATAGAATTACTTATTGCAGCACTTATCAGCACCTTTTATTTGATACCCATATTGTACTAAAACATTTTGGATCACCCTTGGTCCACATATTGATCGATAACTCCAAAACTGGTTGAGCTATAGAAATAAGGGATATCTTAAATCTTAAAGTAGACGTCTACAATAATAATAATAATACAATGGCGCTATTATAACTCTGACTAGTTTCATTCAATTCCATCATTCCAATTTTTAGTGACCCGCGCACAAACATAAGGACAGACAGATAGTCAGACCGACAGAAATTTTAAAAACAGTTCATTTGGATTCCTCTGGCACCTTTTTTTTTTTTCTGTATATCTGCAATGTACAGAGATCAACGGTTACCATTTTATTATATGTAGAGATACTCAGTTTTCGCACGTGTAACGTTAGCAGTGCTTTGTGTAACGTAGGCAGTGCCTTATTTTATGTTAAATTATGTTAAAAAATCCTAAAGATTTTGGTAAAGCGGTATGCCATGACCTTGTGACATCCTTGCTGGAAGTAAAATTGGAATGATTGTCTCAGCAAGTTCGCAGAAATTAAACCAAACATGATCTGTATCTTGATCTCACTTCCAAATGATGTAACGTTAGCAGTGCGTTTCACGCGCTTGTAACTTTTACGGTATGGTAGCCATCAGACAAATTTTACTTTTAAAATGAAGGTATAGGTCTAACTGATAGCATAAGTGGGAGAACCTTGGACGTTTCTAACATTTTTGTTATTATTTCGTATAAACTAAATAAAAACTCCATGCGAATGTAACGTTAGCAGCCAGAAAATTGACCATATGTATTTAAAAAGAACTTTTCGAAGGTTTTTAATTTGTATGTAAGCCTAAAGTCTGTAAGATTGTTTAAAATTGTCAACAAATAGGCAATTTTACTAATTGAAATACGCATAGTAGCTGAGCGATAAGGATTGGCTTTGTTCAGAAGCTCAGTTTGAAGCGCAACCTGCTTTTGTAGTACAAGCAGAGCATTCATAAACGTAAATTTTGCATGAAGCGTCGCTCATCACAATCATCAAAAAAATAATTACTGCCGCTGTTGCGTTTCATGCTGCGTTTCTGAACATACCCGATTACATATGTATTCGATTAAAGATAGGATTGCGATTACAGTAATTGTAATTTCATTTTTGAGAGGACTCGGGACTTCGTCTAAACTTATCCGTGGACGAAGGCTCCTTTGCCGGCATGCACAGGGCGGGATTCGTCCTGAACTATCGCTTTGGTCACGTCTCGGTGAGGCCTAGAGGAATCAGGCATGTAGCAAGAGATGAGACAGAAGCAGGAACAACAACAGGGGGGTGGGGAGGAAAATCGAGGGGAAGGGGGCATTGAAACCCTACCAGTTATGGCCCCTCAGCCATCCTCTCCATGAAATGAGAGCGCTCCCGACACCCAAACCGGGCTAGGTACCGGGTTCCTGTCGGCGGCTTCTAGCCTCCAGAGTATTCAAGATATGCTAGAGAACACCAGAGCGGCATCCCCCAATCTCCTGAGCGATCAGGAAATGATGGAGGATGTCCCGATGGTGTCTTCGGGGATCATGAATACTCAGGAGATGCTGGAGGACCTCCAATTCCTGGGACTAGGAGACGGGAGTGAAAGAGACACCGCACCCTCGGTGGAGGACGGGCGGATGGACGAATAATGACCACTGTAACCAGGAGGACACGTGTGGCCCAGATCAATCTACACCATGCTAGGGCTGCATCCGCGGTCCTAGCAAATATGTTTAACATGGACGATCTGGGCATAGCACTGGTGCAGGAGCCCTGGGTGTACCAGGGAAAGATCAGGGGCCTGGAAGCAGCAATAATAAGGTAATTTGGGATATGTCGCACGATAGACCTAGAACATGTGTAGTGTTGATTAAGTCGATTGATTATTTCTGCATTACAGAATTTCTAAGCGAGGATATGGTTGCGGTGCAAGTGGGCCTGGAAGTGGAGGGCAGGAACCTCGACGTTGTCCTTGCAGCAGCCTATTTCCCAGGGGAAACACCGGAAGCCCCCCAGAAAATGTACAGAAGTTGGTGGAACACTGCAGTAAGACAAGACTTCCTCTTGTGATAGGGTGTGATGCCAACGCACATAGCACGCAATGGGGCAGCTCGGATACGAATAAGAGAGGTGAGTCCCTACTAGAGTTTATTATTAGCAATGACTTAAGTATTTTTAACGTCGGTCGTACTCCGACGTTCGTTACTAGAGTCAGGGAGGAGGTTTTAGATATCACCCTAGGCAATCTCGCACCATAGAATCATCCGTTTTGAACTAGGGGCACAAACTATTAATAAACCACCTAAGAGGAACCCCAGGCATATAGACTGGGCTATATTTAATGAGGTAATCTAGACTAACTTAGGCTCGATGAATAGGGTTAACAGAGGTACCAGTTGTATGGAGTTGGAGAGCAGAGTGAATGAGCTGAATCACCTAATGATTGAAGCCTTCCACGAAAGCTGTCGATTACCCAAAGGCACTCCCAAGAAGACTAAATGGTGGTCCACGGATCTATCAAAAATGAGGAAAGAAGTGCGCAGGCTGTTCAAAAAGGCCAAGCGCACTGGTCACTGGGAGGAGTATTCGATACATCTAACTGCGTACAACAAGGAAATAAGAAGGGCTAAACGCGAAAGCTTTAGAAGCTTCTGCGCAGAAATCGCATCTACTCCAGCAGCCGCGAGGTATCACAAAGCCCGGCCAAGGAGCAGAGAGAAACTAAGTTGTCGCTCAAACTCCCAGATGGTGCCTTTACGGCGACCGAGGAGGAAAGAGCAAGAGCACTACTAGCTGCACACTTTCCGTATGCACACCCACTCGATCAGGGTACTGATACGGAAACTAGAGTACGTAGACCAAGACCATCTGACTGGAGATTTGCTAGAGATCTCTTTTCAACTAATGCAGTAAGATGGGCACTGAAATCCTTTGAAAATTACAAGTCCCCAGGAGTGGATGGCATATATCCAGCCTTTCTGCAGCAAGTAGAAAGCATTGTCCCGCACCTAAAGAAAGTTATGACGGACAGCCTAGCGCTGGCGTACGTCCCAACGGTGTGGAGAAGGGCTAAGGTTGTTTTCATACCTAAAGTAGGCAAAAAAAACTACTCTCTAGCAAAGTCCTTCAGACCCATAAGTCTAACCTCCTTCGTCCTAAAAGCGATGGAGAAGATTGTTGATAATGAAATCAGGACGAACACTCTGAAAAGATATCCGTTGCACCCAAATCAGCATGCGTACAGAGCAGGCAGGTCAACTGACACAGCTCTGCACAAACTGACAACGGAGATACAGAGTGCTTTCGAACAGGGGGAAACTGTGATATGCGCTTTCCTAGACATAGAAGGAGCCTGTGACAACACTGACCATAATAGTGTATGTCGGGTACTAGAAAAGCGAAAAGTTCAGAGACCAATCTGCATGTGGATAGACTCTGTTCTTCGCACCAGGATAGCTGAGACTTAAAACCACCAAAGGTTGTCCGCAGGGGGGAGTCGTATCCCCTCTCCTATGGAGTCTAGTGGTGGATGAGCTTCTGCAACTGCTAACTGATAACGGTATGCGCTGTCAGGGATATGCAGATGACATAGTGATAATAGCACGGGGCAAATTTGAAAGTACTCTCTGTGATATAATTCAGAGGGCTCTTCGATTAACGGAGAGATGGTGTGCTGGAGTGGGCCTAAATATTAACCCACGTAAGACGGCCATCGTCCCTTTCACAAAAAGGCGGACCCTTAGGGGAATGAGAGGTATACTCGTGGACGATGTTGTGGTGGACACTGTATCAGAAGTAAAATACTTGGGAGTCACATTTGACTCCAAGTTATTATGGAAGAAACATGTGGATAACACTACATCTAAAGCCACGAGGGCTATAATGGTGTGCAGACGACTTTCAGGCAAATCGTGGGGATGTAACCCACACATGCTAAGATGGATGTACACCATGATAGTAAAACCGATCATCACCTACGGGGCAGTAGCCTGGTCCTCAAGAGCAAATCTGTCAACGGTGAGCCAATCGCTCACCAAAGTGCACCGGCAGGCGTGCGTTTGTATAACGGGAGCTATGCGCACCTGCCCAACGGCAGCAATGGAAGTGCTACTTGAGCTAACCCCGCTGCACATAGTTATTGAACAAAGTGCCAAGCGTTCCCTAATGAATATAGTAAGGGAAGGCTATGGAAGAGGCAAAATTGTATCATCGCAAAATATGGCCAAGTTGAGGGAGAAACTCCCGCTCTCTCAATTTCCTAGAGATGATATAAACAGGGTCACAATTTTTGAAAAGAGGTTCAATATAGAGCTTGGAGACAAAAAATCATGGAACGTCTCTAGTATCGAGAGCTACCTACAATCAAACCACTTAATATGGTACACCGACGGCTCGAAAACACCGGAGGGCATTGGAGCTGGAATTTTTGGCCCCAGGTCAAAGATCTCTCTACCCATGGGGGTTTATCCGAGCATATTCCAGGCGGAGGTGTATGCCATAAGTGAGTGCGCAGGCATGCTACTGCGACGTGGGTACTCAAATGAAAGAATAGTAATACTAAGTGACAGTCAGGCAGCACTTAAAGCAATCTCTTCTTTCGAGGTCAAATCCTCGACTGTGCTTGAGTGCGTAAACAGATTGAACGAACTGGCAACTCGGAACTCTATCCTACTGGCCTGGGTTCCAGGCCATAGAGGTATAGAGGGCAACGAGCAGGCGGACAGCCCGGCCAGGCAGGCGGCGGCTTCCAAACCAATAGGACCTGAGCCATTCATAGCAATAGGCCCACATACTATCAGGAATGAACTCAGGAACGAGGAAAGGAAGCTAAGGGAACAGTACTGGCGCCAAACCATTGGAATGCGGCAGGCGAAGGCACTAATAGGGGGGTACAACACGAGTCGATTCAAAGGGCTTCGGAACCTCTCTAAGAATAAATTGAGAATATTGACAGGAATTCTCACAGGACACTGCAGGCTAAGGAAGCATATGCATAGACTAGGTATCCTGTCTAGCAGTCTATGTCGCTTCTGTGACAGAGAAGATGAGTCTGCAGAGCATATACTGGTCGAGTGCGATGCCATTGCAAGGAAGCGTGAAAGATTCCTGGGCTCGCCTTGGCCAGGTCAGGGGTACATTCAGTCTCTAAAGCCGAGCGATATCCTTCGATTTCTGGAGGAGCTCGGGTTGGACGAGATAATGTGATAAAGGAGAGGGTACAATAGACCTAGTGGTCGCAGTACAATCCTCAATCCAATCTATCTATCTAATTTCATTTTATTTTTAAATTACTATTAGATACAGTAATCTTTATCTTTGTAATCTTAAACGACGATTTACTCAAAATCACTGATATGAGTAGATCACTTTTAACGAGGGCTATGTGAATTTTTCGTATTAAGCCACAAATAAGAAAAAAAAAACGCCACGGCATCGAGCTCTATTTTATTTGAATATTTTTATTATTACCTGAAAGACCATAAGTAATTTAACGATGTAAAAAATAAAACCGCAATATGACAGATTTTTGCAAATTCAATGTTGAATATTTGAGGCCTTCAGTGCAACAACGGACTAAGCCACACTTCTCAATAGCAGCTGTGCTGTGGTGGGTAGAGTTCGCGCTTGCCATACATGAAAATGCTTCTGAAAAAAAATTCATTCGCCGTTCGGAGCCATTTGGAGGTTTACATAGAAAGCACAAAAACATTTGTGGCATCTTTGTAACTAAAAGTAATAAAGGGATGAAATTTTGCACCAACAAGGCTTATAGGCTTAGTCGAATGATTGGTACAAACTTTCAAAATGGTCACTCGTTTTATATAAAAACACTGTGTTTCCATCAAACGCAAACAAACAATTAAAGCATACAGCTGAGTATATAATGTTGGATTCCACTCGAACTTAGAGCACCTTACTTGATTTTTTGATGATTTTTAACGAAGTGAAATTTACTTCTTTCGGTGCTAAGCCTATTTTCCTCTCTTGACCGTTTAGTGTCAACAAGCAATTGTAATAATATTTTTATTGAAATTTTAAATTAGTTATTTAAAGAGCAAAACCGCATTGCATTAAAAATAACTATCCCCTACTCCGCCTCTCAACACCCACCAGCCTAGAAGGTTGATTATGGCCAAAAAAAAATTGTTTGCACGACATTCGGGCTAGTGTCAGAAGGGACTAGTACCCGAGCGTACCAGATTTATCCGGAAAAGGACTGCCACATCCTCTACATTCCCCAAAACCTTCGGAATGTCTTGGTGGCTACAAGAACAACAAAAAGAACTAATACATATACATATGTATATTTTAGTACCCAATGTGTGTGATGGAGATTACGATCTTGTTTTAGCAAAACTCGCGAAAATATTATTTTTCGAATAAAACACTTTTATTCTGCACCTGCTCAAATAATTCCATGTTAAAAAAGTTTAGATAGTTTGGACCTACTCCACATGTCATTACGCGCATATTTCGAGAGGCATTCAATGAATTTCTTTTTATGCGAGGCTAAACGGAAACATGAATATATATATGTAGATATATGTATGTATATAAAAATTACCGAATGCTGTGCGGTGAGATTTGATTCCGATTGATGTATTTGCTCGCGCAATGTATTTTGTTGCATATTAATCGCTTCTATTTGGCCAGTATAGTTTATAGCAGCATTTGTACCACTATTAGTTGTAGTTGGTGGTGGCTGCTGCATGTTCATATTGAAAGTATTTGAATCATGAGAGTTTTGCGTCAGTCCTTGTTGCTGCTGCTGCTGTGGCATATGTATTTGATTCCCTGGCGGTGGTTGCGAATAATGATTTGGCACCGCCGGCGAGTTCGTTGGATGCGTTTGATGGTGATGGGGTATCTGATGAGCCGGCGTTTGAAGGTGTGCTGGATTTTGCTGTTTAAGAACTGTAAAACATAAAAATATAAAACATAATTGACACTATAACTAAGTATTAAATACATATGTTATTCGACTAAAGGGCGGAGAATTCCCAAATTTTTACAATAGGTATACATACCTATGTGGGCAAATGGTGAAGACATACATACAAATCAGCGTACACGTACATATACGTACATAACTACTATATTCTAATATACAAAATAAATTATTCAAATCACGAATACCTTTCGAATAAAAGGATTTTTTATTCAAACACCTCCATAGACATGTACTTATATCCCACCAAGGGAAAATTTTCCATTAAGCCTCCGGCTTTGTGAGCCCCTCTACCCCTTGAAAGTGATTTTTCTCTTGGGACGTACTTCCTTAATGGAAGGCGGCCCCCCTCCCCACCCCCCCCATCCCCCCACCCAAAGCTTTTAAAAGAGATTTTCTAAACTCGGGCTCCTTTAATGAAAGCAAAAAATCAACTGCTAAAAGCAGTCGACTTTTAACTGGCTACTTGGAAGCAATTGAAATAATAAATTTAAAACAAATGGATTGCTATTTAGTTAGTTTTTGCCATGCAGGAAAATTCAAAAAAATTCGTGGTGTGCATTGACCAAAGCTTTCAATTGAAAATTAAATGTCTTACATGCTTGCTCGGCGGCAACTCGGTATTGATAATAACTAGCAAATTCGCCACCATAGAGGAAATCAAATTTTGGGTTTCCATGCTGTTTTTGTTTTGTGATCATTTCAAATTCGGGCCCATTTCGCGCTACAAATTCTGCCAATTTATCGATAATATTCCGAAGGTTGGAATCTATATTAGAAAAAAATATTGTAAATTAATCATTTGTATGCCGGGAAAATGGGGTTATGGTTGGGAAGGAATTTTTACTTCATTTTTCCTACAAATATTTGCATATATTCTTACCACGAGGCGGTGGCGGAGTGTCCATCATTTATATTTTTCAATATTTGTTGAAGCTTGGTACAATATGTAGCTAGTAGTTTATTATTTTCGCCACTTCAGCCCATAAAAATTTTTACGCCATGTTGTAAAAAGTTGACAGCTTCAAGCGTCGAAAAGGAAAAGAGACACAGGGTACCTACGTGAAGAATTAAAATAAAATTTAGAGCCTATACACACTTGCGACTCAATCGATTTAGAGCCTATATGATTTGCATGGGAATGTATGGAAGCATTCACACTACATTCAATTAGTTGTACAACTGAAACAGTTGGATTTGCAGCCCAATTTCATTCCAACTGAAACAGTTGTACAACTGCTTGATCAGCAAGGCGCCCTTCTACGTATTCACACTTGAGACAATTTAGTCGAACGACTACAACAACAACAGTGATATTCGTAGTGGAAAGAGTTGCCATGCTGACAGCACTACTTTTATTTCACTTTTGGTAAATTGTAGAGATTGAATATTTCAATTAATATTTTCAAAATGTTTAAAAACAAAAGGTTCGTTTCTTATTAACTACACCATTTCCAGATGGATTTTAGAAAGCGTTAACTGGATTTTAGAAAGGGGAAATTGGATTTTAGAAATGTCAATTGGATTTTAGAAAGGGGAAATTGGATTTTAGAAATGTCAATTGGATTTTAGAAAGCGTTAAAAGGATTTTAGAAAACAAAATTGGATTTTTGAAAGCGTGAATTGGATTTCAGAATGTGCGTTTAAAATAAATTTTACACAGAATTTTTCGAATAGAAATTCTTTATTGCGTATGAAAGTATAAATTAATAATTATATAAATTTTCGAAAATCCAATTTACAGTTTCTAAAGCCCAATTTCCCTTTTCTAAAATCAAATCGACATTTCTAAAATCCAATTTTCCCTTTCTAAAATCCATTTGGCTATTCTAAAATCTAATTTCCCCTTTCTAAAATCCAATTGACATTTCTAAAATCTAATTTCCCCTTTCTAAAATCCAATTGACATTTCTAAATTCCAATTTCCCCTTTCTAAAATCCAATTGACATTTCTAAGATCCAATTTCCCCTTTCTAAAATCCAGTTGACGCTTTCTAAAATCCATCTGGAAATGGTGTAGTTATAGACAAGAATTATCTAACTAAGGATATTTACTTCCGTTTTCATATGTTTCTTGATATTGTTGTTCTCTTCAAGTGTCATTAATCGCATTTTAAAATAGAAATAATGAAAATGAAATTTCATGAAAATTATTAATGGCTGATTTTTACTATTTTCCCGTTTCTTGTACTTCTGTTCGTTTCGCCTTTATGAGCATAATTCCTTCCGTTTTTCTCTTTTCATTTACTTGACAGCTAGTTGCTAGTTTAATAAGAAACAAAGCCAAACAATGTATGCACTTTTTGTTTATTTTATTGTTTTTTATTTATTAATCAAGTTGACAGCTGACAAGAAGGTGCTCTTAGAGCCTATACACACTTGCGACTCAATCGATTTGGTCGAATTGGACTGTTGTATTCACACTACTCCAACTATTTGGTCGAATCGGTGGCAGCTATTCACACTTGAGACTAAATAGTCGTGCGATTGACAATGACATAGTGTTGCCAATGTTCACATTTTACTCAGTAAATTTTACATTAGTGGTCTTCATATAAAGTGATGAAGTATTAAATTGTTAAAGTTTATCTGCATTCTTACATGAAAGCACCTTCTTGTCAGCTGTCAACTTGATTAATAAATAAAAAAACAATAAAATAAACAAAAAGTGCATACATTGTTTGGCTTTGTTTCTTATTAAACTAGCAACTAGCTGTCAAGTAAATGAAAAGAGAAAAACGGAAGGAATTACGCTCATAAAGGCGAAACGAACAGAAGTACAAGAAACGGAAAAATAGTAAAAATCAGCCATTAATAATTTTCATGAAATTTCATTTTCATTATTTCTATTTTAAAATGCGATTAGTGACATTTGAAGAGAACAACAATATCAAGAAACATATGAAAACGGAAGTAAATATCCTTAGTTAGATAATTCTTGTCTATAACTACACCATTTCCAGATGGATTTTAGAAAGCGTCAACTGGATTTTAGAAATGTCGATTTGATTTTAGAAAAGGGAAATTGGACTTTAGAAACTGTAAATTGGATTTTCGAAAATTTATATAATTATTAATTTATACTTTCATACGCAATAAAGAATTTCTATTCGAAAAATTCTGTGTAAAATTTATTATAAACGCACATTCTGAAATCCAATTCACGCTTTCAAAAATCCAATTTTGTTTTCTAAAATCCTTTTAACGCTTTCTAACATCCAATTGACATTTCTAAAATCCAATTGACATTTCTAAAATCCAATTTCCCCTTTCTAAAATCCAGTTAACGCTTTCTAAAATCCATCTGGAAATGGTGTAGTTAATAAGAAACGAACCTTTTGTTTTGAAAATATTAATTGAAATATTCAATCTCTACAATTTACCAAAAGTGAAATAAAAGTAGTTCTGTCAGCATGGCAACTCTTTCCACTACGAATATCACTGTTGTTGTTGTAGTCGTTCGACTAAGAGCCTATACACACTTGCGACTCAATCGATTTGGTCGAATTGGACTGTTGTATTCACACTACTCCAACTATTTAGTCGAATCGGTGGCAGCTATTCACACTTGAGACTAAATAGTCGTGCGATTGACAATGACATAGTGTTGCCAATGTTCACATTTTACTCAGCAAATTTTACAATAGTGGTCTTCATATAAAGTGATGAAGTATTAAATTGTTAAAGTTTATCTGCATTCTTACATGAAAGCACCTTCTTGTCAGCTGTCAACTTGATTAATAAATAAAAAACAATAAAATAAACAAAAAGTGCATACATTGTTTGGCTTTGTTTCTTATTAAACTAGCAACTAGCTGTCAAGTAAATGAAAAGAGAAAAACGGAAGGAATTACGCTCATAAAGGCGAAACGAACAGAAGTACAAGAAACGGAAAAATAGTAAAAATCAGCCATTAATAATTTTCATGAAATTTCATTTTCATTATTTCTATTTTAAAATGCGATTAATGACATTTGAAGAGGACAACAATATCAAGAAACATATGAAAACGGAAGTAAATATCCTTAGTTAGATAATTCTTGTCTATAACTACACCATTTCCAGATGGATTTTAGAAAGTGTCAACTGGATTTTAGAAAGGGGAAATTGGATCTTAGAAATGTCAATTGGATTTTCGAAAATTTATATAATTATTAATTTATACTTTCATACGCAATAAAGAATTTCTATTCGAAAAATTCTGTGTAAAATTTATTTTAAACGCACATTCTGAAATCCAATTCACGCTTTCAAAAATCCAATTTTGTTTTCTAAAATCCTTTTAACGCTTTCTAAAATCCAATTGACATTTCTAAAATCCAATTTCCCCTTTCTAAAATCCAATTGACATTTCTAAAATCCAATTTCCCCTTTCTAAAATCCAGTTAACGCTTTCTAAAATCCATCTGGAAATGGTGTAGTTAATAAGAAACGAACATTTTGTTTTTAAACATTTTGAAAATATTAATTGAAATATTCAATCTCTACAATTTACCAAAAGTGAAATAAAAGTAGTGCTGTCAGCATGGCAACTCTTTCCACTACGAATATCACTGTTGTTGTTGTAGTCGTTCGACTAAATTGTCTCAAGTGTGAATACGTAGAAGGGCGCCTTGCTGATCAAGCAGTTGTACAACTGTTTCAGTTGGAATGAAATTGGGCTGCAAATCCAACTGTTTCAGTTGTACAACTAATTGAATGTAGTGTGAATGCTTCCATACATTCCCATGCAAATCAACATTCGACTAAATCGATTGAGTCGCAAGTGTGTATAGGCTCTAAATTGTCTCAAGTGTGAATACGTAGAAGGGCGCCTTGCTGATCAAGCAGTTGTACAACTGTTTCAGTTGGAATGAAATTGGGCTGCAAATCCAACTGTTTCAGTTGTACAACTAATTGAATGTAGTGTGAATGCTTCCATACATTCCCATGCAAATCAACATTCGACTAAATCGATTGAGTCGCAAGTGTGTATAGGCTCTTAGAGCCTATACACACTTGCGACTCAATCGATTTGGTCGAATTGGACTGTTGTATTCACACTACTCCAACTATTTAGTCGAATCGGTGGCAGCTATTCACACTTGAGACTAAATAGTCGTGCGATTGACAATGACATAGTGTTGCCAATGTTCACATTTTACTCAGCAAATTTTACATTAGTGGTCTTCATATAAAGTGATGAAGTATTAAATTGTTAAAGTTTATCTGCATTCTTACATGAAAGCACCTTCTTGTCAGCTGTCAACTTGATTAATAAATAAAAAACAATAAAATAAACAAAAAGTGCATACATTGTTTGGCTTTGTTTCTTATTAAACTAGCAACTAGCTGTCAAGTAAATGAAAAGAGAAAAACGGAAGGAATTACGCTCATAAAGGCGAAACGAACAGAAGTACAAGAAACGGAAAAATAGTAAAAATCAGACATTAATAATTTTCATGAAATTTCATTTTCATTATTTCTATTCTAAAATGCGATTAATGACATTTGAAGAGAACAACAATATCAAGAAACATATGAAAACGGAAGTAAATATCCTTAGTTAGATAATTCTTGTCTATAACTACACCATTTCCAGATGGATTTTAGAAAGCGTCAACTGGATTTTAGAAAGGGGAAATTGGATTTTAGAAATGTCGATTTGATTTTAGAAAAGGGAAATTGGACTTTAGAAACTGTAAATTGGATTTTCGAAAATTTATATAATTATTAATTTATACTTTCATACGCAATAAAGAATTTCTATTCGAAAAATTCTGTGTAAAATTTATTATAAACGCACATTCTGAAATCCAATTCACGCTTTCAAAAATCCAATTTTGTTTTCTAAAATCCTTTTAACGCTTTCTAAAATCCAATTGACATTTCTAAAATCCAATTTCCCCTTTCTAAAATCCAATTGACATTTCTAAAATCCAATTTCCCCTTTCTATAATCCAGTTAACGCTTTCTAAAATCCATCTGGAAATGGTGTAGTTAATAAGAAACGAACCTTTTGTTTTTAAACATTTTGAAAATATTAATTGAAATATTCAATCTCTACAATTTACCAAAAGTGAAATAAAAGTAGTTCTGTCAGCATGGCAACTCTTTCCACTACGAATATCACTGTTGTTGTTGTAGTCGTTCGACTAAATTGTCTCAAGTGTGAATACGTAGAAGGGCGCCTTGCTGATCAAGCAGTTGTACAACTGTTTCAGTTGGAATGAAATTGGGCTGCAAATCCAACTGTTTCAGTTGTACAACTAATTGAATGTAGTGTGAATGCTTCCATACATTCCCATGCAAATCAACATTCGACTAAATCGATTGAGTCGCAAGTGTGTATAGGCTCTTAAGCTCACATATCGTGCAAATGGAGATTCAATCAAAGGCATATGCTACACTGTCAATATATATTGATGAAATCCGTGGATCGCGATTCATATTGACAGTGTAGCATCGAGTATTGATGGATCGCGATCCTGGATCGCGAATTTTTAGAAATTTTGCGATCCGCGATCCGGATCGCAATATTGACAATATGGATTGACTGTGTAGCATGAAAATTTTGCGATCCATCAAAATGCATGTATTTTTAGAAATTTTGAAATCCGCGATCCGGATCGCAATATTGACAATACGGATTGACTGTATAGCATGAAAATTTTGCGATCCATGAAAATGCATGTCTTTTTAGAAATTTTGAAATCTGTGATCTGGATCGCAATATTGCAATAAACGAATTAAAAGTGAAAGTGGGAAAAGGTCGGAAGTAAAATATTTTGAATCTCAGAGCGAGAAAAATATCGCAATATTCATATTGAACGTGTAGCACCAGTTTGCGATCCTTCAAACCATCAATATGAATCGCGATTCAAATATCGCGATTCATATTGACAGTCTAGCATATGCCAAAGGGTTTGCAGACGCAGATTGGGGGAATGACCTGTTGGATCGAAAATCTTTTTCTGGCTATGCGTTTATATTGGGTGGCAGCGTGGTGTCCTGGCAATCTAAAAAACAGCAGACTGTGGCTCTGAGCAGCACTGAGGCAGAATATGTCGCACTCACTGAGGGTGTGAAAGAGGCATTATTCCTACGCAATCTTTTAAGCGAGATTAGCCATGAGCAAAAGGCAGCAACCATAATTTTCAGCGATAATCTAGGGGCACAGCATCTGTCTAAAAACCAAACAATTCACAGCAGAAGTAAGCATATAGACATCAAGCATCACTTCATTAGAGATGTAATAAAACAAGGGGATGTTGAAATCAAATATACTCCAACTAATGAAATGGTGGCTGATGTACTAACTAAAAACTTAAGTAAAGAAAAACATATACGATTTGTAAAGTACTTGGGTTTAAATACAAATAAAGGAAATTAAGTAAAACATTGGCGTTGAGGAGGAGTGTTAAGAATTTAAGCAAACCTGGCAACGCTTATGTATTACTCGTTAGTTCATAAGCTCGCTATGCATATTTGTATCTATACACATTTTTTCAGTTGTTACAATTTATATGTCAGTCGCATTGAATTGATTATAGCCATGGGTAATGGCGCAATTTTTTTGGCGCTGATACAATAACGCCAGCGCCAACTGTGGCGCCAACTCACGGTACTGGCGCAATAACACCTTTAGCGCAATTGTCATCGAATAATCGATAAATGGCAGATGCTACATTATCAATATATATTGACGAAATCCGTGGATCGCGATTCATATTGACAGTGTAGCATCGAGTATTGATGGATCGCGATCCTGGATCGCGAATTTTTAGAAATTTTGCGATCCGCGATCCGGATCGCAATATTGACAATATGGATTGACTGTGTAGCATGAAAATTTTGCGATCCATCAAAATGCGTGTATATTTAGAAATTTAGAAATCCGCGATCCGGATCGCAATATTGACAATACGGATTGACTGTATAGCATGAAAATTTTGCGATCCATGAAAATGCATGTCTTTTTAGAAATTTTGAAATCTGCACCCAGAAAAAAAATAGTGTGAAATCAACCAAAAATCAACAAATTTTGTGGTTAGTTTTTTTCAACACGATGCTTAATGTATGCCATCATGTAATCGTGTAAACTTAACACTACTGTCAAGTGTTAGTTTAACAGGATGACAGCTGTAGAATTAACACTAAAAAGTATTGAGTCTTCCTGTTGATTTTACAATTTTAACTAGTTAATGTTACAATAAAAGCTGGTTAAATTAACACGAAATCGTCTTGTTGAATTAACAATAACATCTTTTTGATTTTTCTTTAAATTTATTGTTAAATTAACTAGAAAGTTTTGCTGATTGTACAATTTATTTTTTTAAATAAAAAAAAACATATAAAACATAAAATATATAATCATCACTTCAACATCACCCGCACAACTGACCAAATTGAAGGCGTCCTTCTCATACCAACACAAATGTACCGGCGATAGTTTATACATGGGCGATAGTACTATGACTTGCACCGAGTAATGTTTGGCCGCTAATGCAACAACCGCATGCTGCACGCAAACCCCCATTCGCTAAAAAACCTCCTCGTGATATTGCAACCTATGAAGAGGAAAAATAAAACATTGAACATTAAATACTTTTAGAAACAAAAATGTAGTCCTCTTTTAACTCACCTGCAAACTGAAAATATAAATCGAAAACCCACTATCGCGAACTGGCAATGATGGTAAACTCGCATCACTGCCACGGCAAAAAATTTTCGTTTTTTTTTTAAAAAATAATTTGCATTTTGCACGAAAATCAGACTTCAAATGATCAAAAAAATTATGTATGTTTCAAAATAGTTTTGACGTTCTTTTTTAACACTTTTTTTTAGATTACATTGACACTATGATCGTGTTGAATAAACCAAAATTACAAATGACGTTTATGTTTGAACATTGTTTGGTGTTGTATCAACCAAATTTTATTGTTAATTGTGGTTCTTGTTGTTTTCACATTTGTTTTCATGTTGTATTAACACTAAAATTATATTAAGAACCAAGCGCAACCAAGTATTTACCAACAACACCAATTCAAAGGACTGGTTCATAAACAAAACGAAAGTAGATGTACCAAAAGATGTGAGAACGCTGTTAGCGAAGGGGCCAAAGTTCGCTCTGCCCGTAGACAACAAAAGTTTTCCGCTATTCAAATATATAGCCGATGGAGAGGACTTAATACAGAGCCTTAACAACAAAGAGAAGCAAGAAGAAGCGCGAACCAAATTCTCATTGTTAGTAAAGAACCATACAACAACAAATAATCAAAGTGCAATGGATAGTGCAATAATAGACACAGTAGAACAAACACGCAAATTTCTTTACAAAAATAAAAATATTAGAATTTTAACATCGGACAAAGGAAATAAAACGGTTGCAATGGAAATTGACGAGTATAATGATAAAATGGAAAATATCTTAGAAGACTTAAGCACATACAGAAGGCAAAGACAAGATCCTACATCGCGACTACAGAATAAGAATAATAGTTTAGTCGACAAATTGTTCAAATTGGGGCATATAACAAAAGAAGAAAGAAATATACTTACCACAACCACAGCACTACCACCTAGAATGTATGGTCTACCAAAAATTCATAAAGAAGGAATGCCACTGAGACCAATTTGTTCAGTAGTTGGATCACCATCGTACGGACTTTGTAAA
The DNA here is from genome assembly GCA_960531455.1 of Urophora cardui. Lineage (NCBI taxonomy): Eukaryota > Metazoa > Arthropoda > Insecta > Diptera > Tephritidae > Urophora > Urophora cardui. The sequence goes on from OY482673.1 coordinate 7,102,564, forward strand.
TATATTGCAGAAATACTTAAAAAAGCAACAGTGGGATCTACATATAACATCAAAAATACACTAGAGTTCAAGGAGAAAATAAATGATACTTATATTTACGACGATGAAAAACTTATTTCTTTTGACGTGGTCTCACTTTTCACTAGTATACCGATACAATTAGCCCTGGACGTAATATCACAACAATGGACCATAATAAAACAACACACAGATATCCCAAAACAAACATTTATGGAATTGGTTCAGTTTTGCATTCAAGAGAGCAGGTATTTTAAATATAATGACGTCATATACACACAATTGAAAGGACTGCCCATGGGCTCACCAACCTCCCCAGTGATAGCTGATTTAGTAATGGAAAAACTGTTGGACAATACAATGGAAAAATTGACAATAAAACCGAGATTACTGACAAAATATGTAGATGATTTGTTTGCAATAACCAGAGAAAATGAGATACAAACCACACTAGATGCACTAAACTCGTTCGATAAAAATATTAAATTTACTACAGAAATAGAAAAAGATGATAAATTAGTTTACCTTGACTCCATCATAAATAGATGCGGAAACCAATTGAAAATTAAGTGGTATAAAAAGCCGACTTCTTCAGGACGAATTGTCAACTTCAATTCTAAACACCCGAAGGCGATGATAATGAATACAGCAAGAAGCTGTATACGAAGAATGTTGGATATATCAGACAAAATTTACCACAATGATATCAAAAAGGAGATATATAAGTTGTTAAGAGAGAACGATTTCCCAAAACGCACTATAAACAAATTACTAGACAAATCAGAATTTCCAACCGTTTCACAAAAATCCGAAAAATCAGCAGTGATCTTCAAATCCGTCACTTACGTACCCAAAATATCTGAGCGGTTAACAAAATCTGATTATTATAATACAGAAAAAATTAAAATAGCACACAAGCCATCCAATACTTTAAAACAATTTTTTAATAAAACTAAATCAAAAATACCCTTAACTGAAAAAAGTAATGTTGTGTACGAAATACCTTGTAATGGAAAGAGCAACGAATCATGCAGTAGCGTATACGTAGGAACAACGAAGGCCAAATTAAAAACAAGATTGGCACAACATAAATCAGACTTCAAATATTGCCATCACGTAGATAACCCAAAAACAGCGCTCATGGCCCACTGTGCGAGTAGCGGCCACTCGCCAAATTTCGACAAGACAAAAATTCTCCAACAAGAACAACAATACAGAAAGAGGTTTACATTGGAAATGTTACATATAATAAACAAACCAACAAATATTAGACTAAATTATAAAACCGATACAGATAATTGTGCGCATATATACAAACATTTACTAACAAACAGACAGTGTAGAACTCCACGTCACACAGGACGGACGTGCAATTAAACGTATGTACATACAAATATAATTATTGTTATTAATAGTTATTAGATTTAAAAATTTAAAATGTTCGAAGTTTTTGTTATTTGTTTAATGTATTGTCTTATATATATTTTTGTAAATAGTGGCCCTGAAGACGGTTACCGAAGAGTAGCTGAAATATATTGGCACTGAAACCGAAAAAGTGTTTTTCAATTTTTCGTTGAAACTGACCTGAAGCCGGCAAAAAACCCGAAAATTATTATTATTATTATTATTATTATTATTATTATTATTATTATTATTATTATTATTATTATTATTATTATTATTATTATTATTATTATTATTATTATTATTATTATTATTATTATTATTATTATTATTATTATTATTATTATTATTATTATTATTATTATTATTATTATTATTATTATTATTATTATTATTATTATTATTATTATTATTATTATTATTATTATTATTATTATTATTATTATTATTATTATTATTATTATTATTATTATTATTATTATTATTATTATTATTATTATTATTATTATTATTATTATTATTATTATTATTATTATTATTATTATTATTATTATTATTATTATTATTATTATTATTATTATTATTATTATTATTATTATTATTATTATTATTATTATTATTATTATTATTATTATTATTATTATTATTATTATTATTATTATTATTATTATTATTATTATTATTATTATTATTATTATTATTATTATTATTATTATTATTATTATTATTATTATTATTATTATTATTATTATTATTATTATTATTATTATTATTATTATTATTATTATTATTATTATTATTATTATTATTATTATTATTATTATTATTATTATTATTATTATTATTATTATTATTATTATTATTATTATTATTATTATTATTATTATTATTATTATTATTATTATTATTATTATTATTATTATTATTATTATTATTATTATTATTATTATTATTATTATTATTATTATTATTATTATTATTATTATTATTATTATTATTATTATTATTATTATTATTATTATTATTATTATTATTATTATTATTATTATTATTATTATTATTATTATTATTATTATTATTATTATTATTATTATTATTATTATTATTATTATTATTATTATTATTATTATTATTATTATTATTATTATTATTATTATTATTATTATTATTATTATTATTATTATTATTATTATTATTATTATTATTATTATTATTATTATTATTATTATTATTATTATTATTATTATTATTATTATTATTATTATTATTATTATTATTATTATTATTATTATTATTATTATTATTATTATTATTATTATTATTATTATTATTATTATTATTATTATTATTATTATTATTATTATTATTATTATTATTATTATTATTATTATTATTATTATTATTATTATTATTATTATTATTATTATTATTATTATTATTATTATTATTATTATTATTATTATTATTATTATTATTATTATTATTATTATTATTATTATTATTATTATTATTATTATTATTATTATTATTATTATTATTATTATTATTATTATTATTATTATTATTATTATTATTATTATTATTATTATTATTATTATTATTATTATTATTATTATTATTATTATTATTATTATTATTATTATTATTATTATTATTATTATTATTATTATTATTATTATTATTATTATTATTATTATTATTATTATTATTATTATTATTATTATTATTATTATTATTATTATTATTATTATTATTATTATTATTATTATTATTATTATTATTATTATTATTATTATTATTATTATTATTATTATTATTATTATTATTATTATTATTATTATTATTATTATTATTATTATTATTATTATTATTATTATTATTATTATTATTATTATTATTATTATTATTATTATTATTATTATTATTATTATTATTATTATTATTATTATTATTATTATTATTATTATTATTATTATTATTATTATTATTATTATTATTATTATTATTATTATTATTATTATTATTATTATTATTATTATTATTATTATTATTATTATTATTATTATTATTATTATTATTATTATTATTATTATTATTATTATTATTATTATTATTATTATTATTATTATTATTATTATTATTATTATTATTATTATTATTATTATTATTATTATTATTATTATTATTATTATTATTATTATTATTATTATTATTATTATTATTATTATTATTATTATTATTATTATTATTATTATTATTATTATTATTATTATTATTATTATTATTATTATTATTATTATTATTATTATTATTATTATTATTATTATTATTATTATTATTATTATTATTATTATTATTATTATTATTATTATTATTATTATTATTATTATTATTATTATTATTATTATTATTATTATTATTATTATTATTATTATTATTATTATTATTATTATTATTATTATTATTATTATTATTATTATTATTATTATTATTATTATTATTATTATTATTATTATTATTATTATTATTATTATTATTATTATTATTATTATTATTATTATTATTATTATTATTATTATTATTATTATTATTATTATTATTATTATTATTATTATTATTATTATTATTATTATTATTATTATTATTATTATTATTATTATTATTATTATTATTATTATTATTATTATTATTATTATTATTATTATTATTATTATTATTATTATTATTATTATTATTATTATTATTATTATTATTATTATTATTATTATTATTATTATTATTATTATTATTATTATTATTATTATTATTATTATTATTATTATTATTATTATTATTATTATTATTATTATTATTATTATTATTATTATTATTATTATTATTATTATTATTATTATTATTATTATTATTATTATTATTATTATTATTATTATTATTATTATTATTATTATTATTATTATTATTATTATTATTATTATTATTATTATTATTATTATTATTATTATTATTATTATTATTATTATTATTATTATTATTATTATTATTATTATTATTATTATTATTATTATTATTATTATTATTATTATTATTATTATTATTATTATTATTATTATTATTATTATTATTATTATTATTATTATTATTATTATTATTATTATTATTATTATTATTATTATTATTATTATTATTATTATTATTATTATTATTATTATTATTATTATTATTATTATTATTATTATTATTATTATTATTATTATTATTATTATTATTATTATTATTATTATTATTATTATTATTATTATTATTATTATTATTATTATTATTATTATTATTATTATTATTATTATTATTATTATTATTATTATTATTATTATTATTATTATTATTATTATTATTATTATTATTATTATTATTATTATTATTATTATTATTATTATTATTATTATTATTATTATTATTATTATTATTATTATTATTATTATTATTATTATTATTATTATTATTATTATTATTATTATTATTATTATTATTATTATTATTATTATTATTATTATTATTATTATTATTATTATTATTATTATTATTATTATTATTATTATTATTATTATTATTATTATTATTATTATTATTATTATTATTATTATTATTATTATTATTATTATTATTATTATTATTATTATTATTATTATTATTATTATTATTATTATTATTATTATTATTATTATTATTATTATTATTATTATTATTATTATTATTATTATTATTATTATTATTATTATTATTATTATTATTATTATTATTATTATTATTATTATTATTATTATTATTATTATTATTATTATTATTATTATTATTATTATTATTATTATTATTATTATTATTATTATTATTATTATTATTATTATTATTATTATTATTATTATTATTATTATTATTATTATTATTATTATTATTATTATTATTATTATTATTATTATTATTATTATTATTATTATTATTATTATTATTATTATTATTATTATTATTATTATTATTATTATTATTATTATTATTATTATTATTATTATTATTAAAACTAATGCCTGGAGGCCTATTAAATGCAATGCTTTTAATTCCAATAAAATTGCAATCAGCAAAGGTAAGTATTTACTGACTATTTGCTGCATTTTCTTTTCTTTTAAAATTGTAAACTCTTGAAGCCGTCAAAATTTTCCTACAGTAAAAAGTTACCGATTCGCACGGCAGAAAAGGAAAATTATTTCACCATAGTAAAAAGATATCTCACCATAGTAAATTGCTACCGATTTACACAGGCCCAAGATGTATAAAATGTCGAGGATATCAAAATTTTTTAAATTTTGCGGGTAAAGTAATTTTAAAATTTGTGTGAGGTATTTTGAGTAATTTTGGGTAATTTAATATTTTTTGGGTAATCTCAAGAATTGAAAACGGCAATGCTGGTGAATAGGCTCTTCGCTCCGCTCCGCTGCAGGGCCCTGATTTCATAAAAAAAATCACTGAAAATTTCGATAGTACAGCGATAGTAAAAAATGTCGCCGATATCGATATATCAGTGTAATATCAACTAGGGACGGGCAAATTGGAAAAATATATCGATATATATTATATCGTTATTTAAAAGAACATCGATTTATGCCGTGTAAAAACATCGATATATCAATACATCGAAAGGGCCGGCTTTCCATTAAAGCTTAAATTAGTTATGCATTAACTTAATTTCCATAATAGTAACGGTATCGGTATTAATTTGGTCGATTATTGGTGCAGTAACAGTAAACAGCTGAACAGTGATCATAGCCCAATAAAGGTGACCATAGCAATAGAGTCGCTCTTCTTCTTTTGGTTTTTTAGGTTGCGAAATTATCATATTTTGTATTAATGCTAATTGCGTGTTCTCTTTTGATTGCTACGACCATATTATTATTGGGTCATGACAGTGAACAACTGAAACAAACAATCGATCAGCTGGTTAGCGTTACGGCTGAAAACCAAAATTCATTTGGTTGTTACCGATAGCGTTACCGACTAGCGAATCAGCAATCAAATACATTGTTTCCCATAAGGTTGGTTGATCAGCTGTTTTATAACGATACTGTTACTGCATAACTAATTTGAGCTTAAGGAAGCACGCCCCGCAAACAGCACTTCTTCACGGGGTTAGAGGTGCTGTCACAGATCTCAAAACTGAAATCCAAACTTGCCGGATACTTATAGTTTACTAGATGGGTCTACAGATATTCTACGAATCCTGAAGTATAAACATAAAAATCATTAAGAATTGCTTGAAGAAGAAAGTAATGTAAATTCAAGCACCCGAACATTATATTTATACCACTTCTTAGAAAATGTTCTGCTGTTAAATTCAAAGCGAATCAGAAATGTATGAAATATATTGGCTCGAAATGGCAAAAAATTATCGATTATCGATGGACGGTAGTTCAAAATATCGTTGATATTATCTGTTGTACTATTTTAAAAATATCGATATATTGATATATCGATATATATCGCCCAACCCTAATATCAACCACATAAACAGCTTGCGCTTATGTAAACAAAATAATACACAAATTAGTAAAAATAATACATCTGTAGGTACATATGCATAAAGCCGGATTCATCGTTCGAGTTCAGAACTAAAGTTGAATTTGAGTTAACTAATAAAAATAGTTCAGAACTTTTCGGAATTCCTCTCACACTCCGAAAACACAGCAACAACCACATGGCAAAAAAGTTCTGAACTTGAACGATGAATCCGCCTTAATGCGCAAAGTTATTTAAATGTGTAAATAAAAGCACTGGTGAATAAAGGTGATAACACTGTTGACTGTTGCCGCAGCACAAAGATATAGAGCAGGAGCCCTTGACTGCCAGACCTCATTTTATAAAGGCAGAAACTTTATCAGCGCATACTTCCAACGTAACTATGAATGATGGTACAATATGAAATTTGGATTATTGTGGCTTTAGTAGATATCAAGCAAAAAATTGTGCAAAAAAAAAAACCTTTCGCCATTTAAGAAAAGCTGGAACTTGGGCTAAAAGCCTATTCAGATCAAGGCAAGGTTCTGAATTCAGAAACTACTTTTTTTATTTCCAAAGGTAGAGTGTAAAGTCAAAATCCAAGCGAATTCTAAGCATGGCCAATAGCAAGTTATTGTACCATGGCCAATAGGAATGAGCTAGTCCCAAGCGAATTCAGATTTTAACCACGGCGAAACATAATTTTGACATTACACTCTACCAATTACAATAACAAAATACATGGGGATTTTCTGAATTCGCCCCTGCGCCTACCTGGTATATCTGCCTTGTGTAGGTATATGTATTTGTATGACTACACCAGTGACATAAGCCGTGTTTCACATACGGTGATCCTAACCCAGATAAAAATTTTTACATTCAAATGCAACAACAACGATTTCAGCTCGATTAAACCAGATAAATTGCTGGTTCAATTTATGATCCGCCCTGTTCGATTTGTTTTTTCCGTGCTGAATTGGCAGCACAGTGCTTTTTTGATTTGGCAGAACTGAAAAGTGACATTTGTGTATGTATACATATATATACATATACCCTGCAGTCAATTTGTTTCACTGCTAAATAATCATTGATGATTCTTTGTTGAATATTCATCACTATCGTCTTGCGTTGGTGCAAGCGAGCAAGCTATATTGAAAAAAACAAACGAAATACCATCTAGGCGGTTAAAAACCAACGAGCCAGCTTGTATTTCGGTAGGTTTTTTGACATTCTGCAGCTTTTCTGACAAATTTTTCTATTTGACAACTATAAAATAAATTATATTTAAAATAAAAAATATGTATATGGAAATACAAATTTTAAATTTGCCTCTTGTAAGCTTCTACTTTGGCCGTAAGGGGAAAGAAGAAGTCCGGAAGAAAAATTATACTGCGCACTGGCTTCTCCTTATAACATAGCTACCCCGCCATTTGAGTTTCATTATTTATTTCAGTAATTTAAATTCAAATTTCCAAAAAAATAATTTTTGAAATAACTATTATTTTCATTTAGTTTGAAGTTTAATGTCAATCAAATTGTTTTTGTTTTGTCTCTTTTCAACGTACAGAAGAATTGTTTTTGTATTTTGACTTTCGGTGGGTTTTCCAAACCAAAAATACCAGAGAAAAAACGTAGTGTCATATAGGCATGAGGAAAGCAAACCATTTATTTGAAAAAATTCAGCAGCCTTTATATGAAAGTATTCACTGATGCCTCCTCATGATGAATTTCATCAGTGATTCATAAAGGATTCATTTCAGGGGTCGGCTTTCCAATAATGCCGCACGCCCCCAAAAAAATGACTTTTACTGGATGGTAGGGGATGGGAAGTAGGTTCTGAAGTTGTTAAATTTAGGCGCCGGACGTACCTGGTTTTCCCGGAATTTGTTAAAGTTGTTAAATTTTTACCAATTTTTACACACACACACACAACTGACATAGGTACAAGGTAAGTGTTTGTACCATTTTGCGAGTTGAAATGGCCACAAAAGTACTGTAGACCGGGCCATAGATATTACGCTGAAGGGTGTACTACGCAGAAGGACATCACCGTGGCGGTAGCCACGGTTTGCGCACACGTCCGGACGGATGGCGTAGCCCAGGGTTATTTTTTTTAGGCGCGGCCGAAGGCCGCCTACGCAGAAAAGTGTTCTGCGCAAAAGCACTGTTTTTTCTTTATCTATCGAATTTATATGGAGAGCTACTAAACTTTAATCATAAATTCCTCGAAACAGAGGTACGTCCGGCGCCTAAATTTTACGGATTCAAAACACTCTTCCCCTCCCCTACCCCCCAGTAAAAGTGGTTTTTTGGGGGGGCGTGCGGCATTATTGGAAAATTTCCCCCATTTCAGATTTTTACTGCGGGGTATATGTTCGTATATGTATATACACAAGCAGCTGTCGGCCATATTTTTCATTCAGACGCCGTGAAAAAAACAAAACAAATTATGGAAGTAACACATAAAATATGAGTATAAAGGTCATATAATTAAATTATATATAAATTTGCCTCAAATAATTCTTGATCCATGATTTTTTATTTTGTTTTTTTTTACTTTCTCAAATCACAAATGGTTTGTTGATATTTCTTCTTCTTTTTACTTCTTTTCAAGTGCAGCCAAATTTCATTATGATCCGGATTGTTTCAGTAAAAATTTATCTTGACCCAGACCCAGATGTAATAACTGAAATGCGCCTGAAGAGTTTCGTATCTAGTTATCTATAGGCGCATTTCAGTTATTACATCTGGGTCTGGGTCAAGATAAATTTTTACTGAAACAATCCGGATCATAATGAAATTTGGCTGCACTTGAAAAGAAGTAAAAAGAAGAAGAAATATCAACAAACCATTTGTGATTTGAGAAAGTAAAAAAAACAAAATAAAAAATCATGGATCAAGAATTATTTGAGGCAAATTTATATATAATTTAATTATATGACCTTTATACTCATATTTTATGTGTTACTTCCATAATTTGTTTTGTTTTTTTTACGGCGTCTGAATGAAAAATATGGCCGACAGCTGCTTGTGTATATACATATACGAACATATACCCCGCAGTAAAAATCTGAAATGGGGGAAATTTTCCAATAATGCCGCACGCCCCCCCAAAAAACCACTTTTACTGGGGGGTAGGGGAGGGGAAGAGTGTTTTGAATCCGTAAAATTTAGGCGCCGGACGTACCTCTGTTTCGAGGAATTTATGATTAAAGTTTAGTAGCTCTCCATATAAATTCGATAGATAAAGAAAAAACAGTGCTTTTGCGCAGAACACTTTTCTGCGTAGGCGGCCTTCGGCCGCGCCTAAAAAAAATAACCCTGGGCTACGCCATCCGTCCGGACGTGTGCGCAAACCGTGGCTACCGCCACGGTGATGTCCTTCTGCGTAGTACACCCTTCAGCGTAATATCTATGGCCCGGTCTACAGTACTTTTGTGGCCATTTCAACTCGCAAAATGGTACAAACACTTACCTTGTACCTATGTCAGTTGTGTGTGTGTGTGTAAAAATTGGTAAAAATTTAACAACTTTAACAAATTCCGGGAAAACCAGGTACGTCCGGCGCCTAAATTTAACAACTTCAGAACCTACTTCCCATCCCCTACCATCCAGTAAAAGTCATTTTTTTGGGGGCGTGCGGCATTATTGGAAAGCCGACCCCTGAAATGAATCCTTTATGAATCACTGATGAAATTCATCATGAGGAGGCATCAGTGAATACTTTCATATAAAGGCTGCTGAATTTTTTCAAATAAATGGTTTGCTTTCCTCATGCCTATATGACACTACGTTTTTTCTCTGGTATTTTTGGTTTGGAAAACCCACCGAAAGTCAAAATACAAAAACAATTCTTCTGTACGTTGAAAAGAGACAAAACAAAAACAATTTGATTGACATTAAACTTCAAACTAAATGAAAATAATAGTTATTTCAAAAATTATTTTTTTGGAAATTTGAAATTAAATTACTGAAATAAATAATGAAACTCAAATGGCGGGGTAGTTATGTTATAAGGAGAAGCCAGTGCGCAGTATAATTTTTCTTCCGGACTTCTTCTTTCCCCTTACGGCCAAAGTAGAAGCTTACAAGAGGCAAATTTAAAATTTGTATTTCCATATACATATTTTTTATTTTAAATATAATTTATTTTATAGTTGTCAAATAGAAAAATTTGTCAGAAAAGCTGCAGAATGACAAAAAACCTACCGAAATACAAGCTGGCTCGTTGGTTTTTAACCGCCTAGATGGTATTTCGTTTGTTTTTTTCAATATAGCTTGCTCGCTTGCACCAACGCAAAACGATAGTGATGAATATTCAACAAAGAATCATCAATGATTATTTAGCAGTGAAACAAATTGACTGCAGGGTATATGTATATATATGTATACATACACAAATGTCACTTTTCAGTTCTGCCAAATCAAAAAAGCACTGTGCTGCCAATTCAGCACGGAAAAAACAAATCGAACAGGGCGGATCATAAATTGAACCAGCAATTTATCTGGTTTAATCGAGCTGAAATCGTTGTTGTTGCATTTGCATGTAAAATTTTTTATCTGGGTTAGGATCACCGTATGTGAAACACGGCTTTCATTTCGTGAGAGCGCTGTCAAAATGCGCATTTTTTATAACATTTTTCATTGGCAATGCGCATTTTTTATAACATTTTCATTGGGGGCGTGCGGCATTATTGGAAAGCCGACCCCTGAAATGAATCCTTTATGAATCACTGATGAAATTCATCATGAGGAGGCATCAGTGAATACTTTCATATAAAGGCTGCTGAATTTTTTCAAATAAATGGTTTGCTTTCCTCATGCCTATATGACACTACGTTTTTTCTCTGGTATTTTTGGTTTGGAAAACCCACCGAAAGTCAAAATACAAAAACAATTCTTCTGTACGTTGAAAAGAGACAAAACAAAAACAATTTGATTGACATTAAACTTCAAACTAAATGAAAATAATAGTTATTTCAAAAATTATTTTTTTGGAAATTTGAAATTAAATTACTGAAATAAATAATGAAACTCAAATGGCGGGGTAGTTATGTTATAAGGAGAAGCCAGTGCGCAGTATAATTTTTCTTCCGGACTTCTTCTTTCCCCTTACGGCCAAAGTAGAAGCTTACAAGAGGCAAATTTAAAATTTGTATTTCCATATACATATTTTTTATTTTAAATATAATTTATTTTATAGTTGTCAAATAGAAAAATTTGTCAGAAAAGCTGCAGAATGACAAAAAACCTACCGAAATACAAGCTGGCTCGTTGGTTTTTAACCGCCTAGATGGTATTTCGTTTGTTTTTTTCAATATAGCTTGCTCGCTTGCACCAACGCAAAACGATAGTGATGAATATTCAACAAAGAATCATCAATGATTATTTAGCAGTGAAACAAATTGACTGCAGGGTATATGTATATATATGTATACATACACAAATGTCACTTTTCAGTTCTGCCAAATCAAAAAAGCACTGTGCTGCCAATTCAGCACGGAAAAAACAAATCGAACAGGGCGGATCATAAATTGAACCAGCAATTTATCTGGTTTAATCGAGCTGAAATCGTTGTTGTTGCATTTGCATGTAAAATTTTTTATCTGGGTTAGGATCACCGTATGTGAAACACGGCTTTCATTTCGTGAGAGCGCTGTCAAAATGCGCATTTTTTATAACATTTTTCATTGGCGCCACTCTGTTCGAAAACTGAAAATGGGTATTTTACATATTATTTCTGGGAATTTTTCGGCTTCCTTATGTTATTGAAGACTAATAGGCCCGTCACATAGCATACGTCAATCCGTCTACGTCGACGTATGTGACTGACAGCTCACGTACTTGACGGAGAGGTCGCCACATAGGAAACGTTGGCGGATATACACAAATCAGCTGTTTGATTAACCTTTAACTACAGAGGTGGTGGCAAAAATTTAACTCTTTAGAATATTTTGTAATTTCTCTTTTAAGTTGCCCTCTTGAAATTCAGTTTTCAGTAACTTCACATCTCCTGATAATTCTTGACCATTTTGTTTTATGGAGGAATGTTATACAAATGAGAAAAAACTCGAAAAGCAAATTGCAAAAAAAGTGAAATTCAAGAGTAGCTAAAGGTTAACAATCAAAAGCAATCAGCTGACATAGCGACGGATTGACGTATACCAAAAGTTGACTTTTGGGCAACTTCGGTACGTTGCGGCGACGGATCCGTCGTACGTGTGACGACGTACGTTTAAATGCCGACATTTTACTGAGCTGTCAGTCACATACGTCGACGTAGACGGATTGACGTATGCTATGTGTCGGGGCTATGAAGCAATACGCTAGCTAAGAGTGCAAACTGTGTAAGTCCATTTTTATGAAAAAGTGTTTTTAAGTGTAGAAAGCTAGAAAAATCAAATACGCAGCACGCTAAACAAGTCTGTGATACTTGTTATATTTGTACTCGTTGTTATTCAGTGATACGCAAATTGTGTAAGTCCAAAAAGCGAAGAAAATTGTGTATGTCCAAAATTTTTATATGAACAGAAATTTTTTTTTCATTTTGAATTTTTTTTTTTTTTGTTTTTTGTCTCTGCTACAAAGATTCAAAAAAGGACTTACACAATTTGCACTCTAAGCTAGCGAATAATAAAATTTTGTTTATACCAAATTAATATAAGGATATAACCACAAAAGTGGTACACAGGATAGTATGATTTTCCCACATTCCGAATATTCGTGTTCGAAACCCAATCTCAGACAAATTAAGAATAACGCACAAAAAGTGGTGAACGATAATACATGTAGTTGGGTGGTATTTTTTAAGAAATATTTTACTCTATTTTGCAATTCTATTAAATTGTGAATATATTAGAATTGAAATATAATAATTTTTAACAGGATATATATATAAATCTACTGAAGAACGCTGCCCGCGTTCCATCTCATTAATATATTTTTTATAATTTTAACTGAAACACAATTTTTTCCACTTAAAACAATAAACTTCACTGAATATTACACACAAGCAATACAATTACCTCTGTATTTTTTATAATTCTTTATTATTTCAACAAAATTGGGCACATAAAACAAAACATTAAAATCTACCGAAAGTGACAATTTATTTTGGGGCGTTCTCCTTTCTGGCACCTGCAATTTGCACAAACAGCTGATCGGCCGGGTTTTATGTTGTGTTGATGCTGGCAACAAAGCCACATTATCATCTTTGCCAGTGATCAGGATCCACCAATACAGGTCGGCTCTTCAGATCAGCTGACTTCTTCTTTTTCTTCAACAGCTATCCAATTTCTTTGCTTCTGCATATTCTATACATACATTCGTGTTTACTATTGGTCAAATTCTTCGTTCTCTGAGTTTCTCCATCATTCGCTCGTGAGCTGAATGTCAAATTATTTCGTTCTCCTTTCAGTTTTGACATTCCGTTTGACATTCAGCTCACGGCAGGATCCACCTATACAGGTCGGCTCTTCAGATCAGCTGACTTCTTCTTCTTCTTCAACAGCTATCCAATTTCTCTGCTTCTGCATATTCTATACATACATTCGTGTTTACTATTGGTCAAATTCTTCGTTCTCTGAGTTTCTCCATCATTCGCTCGTGAGCTGAATGTCAAATTATTTCGTTCTCCTTTCAGTTTTGACATTCCGTTTGACATTCAGCTCACGGCATGTTTGTGTGTATGTATCATGGACCGACCTGGTAATTGGATCATGGCTCACGGCATGTTTGTGTGTATGTACCATGCAGGGTTGCGTGATTTTGATTTGACTGAATCACTAATCAAAAATATTTTCTGATTCTTGATTTAAAATATTTTCAAATAAAAGATAATTTTTATTTGTGATTCGTTTCAAAAAAAAATCAGAAATACCCTTTGATTCGTGATTCAAACTATTTTCAAATCAAAGATAAATTTTATTTGTGATTCGTTTCACAAAAGAATCAGAAATACCCTTTGATTCGTGATTCAAACTATTTTCAAATCAAAGATAAAATTGATTTGTGATTCATTTCTCAAAAGAATCAAAAATCTTTTTTGATTCTTGATTCAAACTTGATTTCGAATCAAGATTCTTAATAAATTTTTGATTCGAATCAAATTTTTGATTCGAATAAAATTTTTGATTCGAATAAAATTTTTGATTCGAATCAAATTTTTGATTCGAATAAAATTTTTGATTCGAATCAAACTTTTGATTCGAATCAAAAATTATTTTGAATCAAAACTATATTTCATATAAAAAATACTTTAGTACGTGATCCCACCACCCCCGCGAGTTGAAATGCAAAAAATCTAAAATTTCAACAAACGTCTGCGTTGTATGGGAGGAAATGCAAGCAGATTTTCGCAGTTGCTTTAGCCAAGCACTTGCGCATACATATGTATGTATATACTTACATACATATATATAACGAATAAATGAATGAAAGGATGAATGAATTATGGTTGGGTGTATGCATACAAAAGAATCCCTGCAAAAAAGCCGAGTACTCCATGCACGCGTGTATAGAGTACTCGCTATGGACCAACCGAGTACTCCTCAACCTGCCACATATCATATAAAAAATATGGTCCATTTAACATGGCATTATTTATTATCTAGGCCTTATTTCGCATGGTGGATAAGCATTAGGAATAAGGTGTGCTCTCAGAGAGAAAACTGCGAAAATCTGCTTGTATGTATGTATATCCTTCCCTACAACGTAGCTGAAAAATGTTCGTGATAAACTGTTTTCGCGAATGCTTTGTTAGTTTTCGCGATCAGTTTGTCTCACATGTGAGTGGCGCCATGCTGCACGAAACAGAAACAATTGCCGCACTCTATTGTATTCCGCCAGAATCGTCTAGACCATAGCTGTCCAAATGCGACTCATATGAGCAATGAGAGTAAGCACTTGTGTACGTATACACACCGATTGTCACTACTACAGACAAATAAAGAGCGTAAAACGAGCGCTTACGATGGGACTAGGCGATCGTCGATTAGCAAAAATAATTAAGTTGCCTTCGACTGGCGTGAAAGCAAGTGGTCGCTAGCTGGTCTTCACTTTAAATTATTTTGTTCTAATTACAGATGCCAAACAACAAACAAAAGTACGAAGATTTTGCATATAACGTATGTACACAAATGTATATATGTGTGTTGTTTCATAATTTCGCAAAGCGTGCGCACGTGACCCTGCTCGCTCAACATCTGCAAGCAGACTGATTACTTTTAGTAATTTTTCACTTTGGCATACAGTAGGCGCACCAACACACACTCATTTTTCGATCGTTGCTTGATTGTGGTAGTGAATCGCATTTGGACAGCCCTGGTCTAGACGGTTACGTGCCAATTAAGGAAGGAAGGAAGGAGAAATATTGTTTTGTTATTTTTCGCGCACAAGTGGAAAAACTGGATTTTTTTTTGATCGCTTCTTGCGAGAGAGGAGCATATTTTTTTGCATTTCTCTCTCGTGATAAAAGAACGAAAAAATATTAGTGAAAATTCTCACCTCCTGACTTCATTTCCATATAAAATACAGATGTAATCTAACACATATATACATACTTATGTGAGATGCATGTACATATGTACTTACCAATTAATATGTAAATGTATATACATACATATGTAAATTTCTCTTATACATATCCACACATATGTACTTACCCACCCAGCCAGCAAGGTACCGTACATTTAACGAACATTGCGATTTACGAGCTGTTCTCGAATAAGAAAACAATAACAAAATAAACTTTTTTCTATCATGTCAAAAAAAAAAAGAAAACGAAAAATTTCAAACTCAATATTTTAAAAGTATGTATGTTTGTAAAATTTCTACATTTACGATAAAAAAACGGACGTAAAAAGATTCATATACGAGCGCTTTTTCGATACATTTACGACACTCGTAGGCACTGAACATTTTAAAGCGAAACAGTATTCGTAGGCGAATCGTAAACGGCTATCATAAACGATATTTTATTAGAGTTTTCTGCGAGAAAACATCCGTTTACGAGCTCGTTTACGATGATTTTGCTGGCTGGGTACTTATGTACTTATAATTTATATATTTTACATACATTGAATGAACCCAATAAAAGAATAAAATAACAGAATTTAAAAATAAATAATAATAATGCATTTACCCAAAATGATCTCGTACTAAAAGTATCTTTTAATTGAAATATATTTAGGATTCACTATAGGTACATACATACATATGTATATTTTAAACCCGTTCAAATTAAACGAAAGTGGTTTGTTGTATTTCTTTACGAACAGCAATTCAATCAGGGAATTTATTGGTAAAATTGATTCTTATTTACCTATACACAAAATTTCTTATGTACATACTACTTATTTACTATAATACATGTATATCTACTCTAATTCTTACTT
This sequence comes from Urophora cardui, assembly GCA_960531455.1. Classification (NCBI taxonomy): domain Eukaryota; kingdom Metazoa; phylum Arthropoda; class Insecta; order Diptera; family Tephritidae; genus Urophora; species Urophora cardui. The sequence continues at coordinate 7,119,921 of OY482673.1, forward strand.
CTATGACATAGAATCTATGTAGATATGTACATATATGTATATGTTCGGCTAACTACGAACCGATGCAGATACACGAATCGGTCGCTTGGGCTATGTTAGTGGTCACTTTGAAAGTACTCCAACCTACCACAAATGGGGCATATAATCCAATGATTTTTGCAGGGCATATGTACATATAATACATATGTATGTATGCATACCCTGCAAAAATTCCGAGTACTCCATTCGCTAATCCATGGAGTGCTCGCTATGGACCAACCGCTTACTCCAGAACTTGCCACATTTCATACAAAAAATATGGTCCATTTAACATTGCATGTCATTGCAATGGAGTATATACTCCAGTCCCGCTTAACAATCATATTAATCCATGGAGTACCTACATTGGATTAATTGATGGAGTACCTAACAGTTAGCCGAACATAACAACAAAAACCAAATGTTTATCGCGACGACGACGAATGACGTGTATACATTCAAACATATGTATGTATGTAGCTATGTATGGATACACATATCGTCTTCGTCGCGATAAAAATTTGGTTTTTGTTATGTTCGGCTAACTACGAACCGATGCAGATACACGAATCGGTCGCTTGGGCTATGTTAGTGGTCACTTTGAAAGTACTCCAACTTACCACAAATGGAGCATATAATCCAATGATTTTTGCAGGGTATGCACCCAAGTGCCTATGCACATACATACATATGTATGTATGCATGTACGTACGGCGTAGCACAAACGTAAATACGACAATCAGAAATACATATGTATATATGTACATACATATCTACATATTTGGCGTCAGCATACAATTTGGCTGTTGTTGCACTTTATACATTTTTGTGTTTTAAGTTACCGAGAATGTACTTGAATATTTCTGATATGCTACAGTATTTTTGATTCTAAATAAATTTTTGATTCGAATAAAATTTTTGATTCGAATCAAATTTTTGATTCGAATAAAATTTTTGATTCGAATAAAATTTTTGATTCGAATCAAAAATTTGATTCGAATCAAAGATATTTTTTGAATCAAGAATCAAAAAAGATTTTTGATTCTTTTGAGAAATGAATCACAAATCAAATTTATCTTTGATTTGAAAATGGTTTGAATCACGAATCAAAGGGTATTTTTGATTCTTTTGAGAAAAGAATCACAAATCAAATTTATCTTTGATTTGAAAACAGTTTGAATCACCAATCAGAGGGTATTTTTGATTCTTTTGAGAAATGAATCACAAATAAAAATTATCTTTGATTTGAAAATAATTTGAATCACGAATCAAGTTGATTCTTTATTTGAAAGTTGATTTTAAATCAAAATTGATTCGAATCACGCAACGCTGGTACCATGCACCGACCTGGTAATTGGATCATGCCAGTGATAGGCAAAATTGAAATGCAACTGTATTAGTGAGAGCGCCGTAATAGCCATGGACCAATAGTAAACACGAATGTATGTATAGAATATGCAGAAGCAGAGAAATTGGATAGCTGTTGAAGAAGAAGAAGAAGTCAGCTGATCTGAAGAGCCGACCTGTATAGGTGGATCCTGGAGCATAACGTGTCTGTGTGATTTGAGCGCGATCAATTGATCTATAAAACGCCTATCACTGGACTACACCATTTGCAATTGTAAATGAGAAAGATTCAATTGAAAATGAGAATAGTCAATTGCAAACCATGATACAAAAAAACAAGGTAGTTCCATTTTACTTTGATATTGTTATTTTTGATACTTGATTAAATTTAATACTTGTTTTTTGCAACAAAAGTAACTTCATAAATTCCGTTATTTCAGGGAAATAAAAATTTATTTGGCAAATTTTTGTACATATATTAGTAGAAAATTGTTGATTTTAACATCTCGAAAAAAATTAGGACCCTGGACTTTTTAATAAGGCTGTAGGATTTTTTTCATTTCCTACCATGCCATACGGCATAAATAAATGTATGGCATGGAATTAGTCGCAACGATTGCGTGTTTTTTTGAGAACAGAGGCCAACAAAATTGTCACCCGGAATTAGGGTTGCCAGACGTACTGATTTGATCAGTACAATACTGACTTTTCGTGCTCCGTACTGATGGTTTTAAAAACCTTAAGAAATACTGATTTTTTGGATTTTGTACATATTTGTACTGATTTTAGCCGACACTGTTTTTAATTTTCCAACTGTTTGCATTTGACGTTTGTAATGCCGTGGTTATGCTTAGGACAATACTCGACGAGCAACGTGTAATTGCGGTTGTGCACTCCGACGAGTGAGAGAATTTTCGGACTCTCACATCGATCAAATTTGCTGGGTGAAACAAGTACCCAGCACGCCCAGGTTTCGGGGTAATAATGTGTTATGTTGTATATGTGCGCTCTAATCATCGATTTCAGCGTAACCACCTCTCACCGATGACGAAAATGTGTCCGAATTTCATCGGTGTTTTGCTCGTAAGCATAACCACGGCATAACCATGAAACAATTAGGAAGGAGCAAGCAACTCGAACGTTAAAAGTCATAGAAACATGATTGACAGTTAACGATATGGAAACAAAAACAAAATGCCAGTAATAAAGATGATTTTCTCCGCATATATTGTTTTTTTTTTTCTGGAAGACAATGTACTGATTTTTTTGAGAAAGGTATCTGGCTCTACCGGAATCCAGTGTATACTTTTCTGAAGGTCCAACTATCTCAATTCACTTCAGTTTTCGAAATATCCTGACCTAAAAGTGTAAAGATTGGGGTCTTTCCCTTTATTTGAGGTAATGTAGCATAAAATGTCTCTTTCAGTCAAGAAAATTAAATTCATCTAAAGGTACGAGTTATCACCTTCCGTTGAGCTTGCTAAAATATCATTTTTCCTCGCTGAGATATTGCATTTTTAAATATGCATGTTTGCAAAGGATGCGAAGGATATTCGTGTTGCGCACTCCAAATGGCCCGAGGAACCGTTTCAGAGGATACAATAAAAGATAAAGAAAGTTATATTTGCCTCTAAGAGACATGTACATATATATATATTTTATCTAACTTTTATCTTTTTTCTTCTTTGTTTCAGGACTGATACAGAGGTTGGTCTAGAAATTTACTAGAACAAGAGCTGAAATCGTTTACACTATAATTCTAACGTTTTAAAGCGAATTTAAGCTTTTATCTTTAATATTTTTTGTTTTGTGAATGGTTTATGTCAATTTATCATATTATGCATGACTTCTACCTTTTAAAATAAATACACTATATCTTTAAATCGAAATTGTATCTCGAATATCCTTTGCATCCTTTGCAAACATGCACATTTAAAAATGCAATATCTCAGTGAAGTAAAATGATGTTTTACAACGCCCAACGGAATTTGGAAGGAAAAAACTCATACTTTTAGATAACTTTAACAGTTTCTTGACTGAAAGCAAAACTTTGATACTAAATGATCTCGAAAACTGACAAAAAATGTAATTTTTACAGTTTTGCATAAGGATATCTCGAAAACTAAAGTAAATTAAAATATTTGGACTTTGGGGAATGTATATTCTAGTTTATGGGCCACAATTTTGCTTGCTTTTGTTATAAAAAAACACGAATTCAATGCGGCTTGATTTCATTCTATACATATTTTTATTTCCGTTGAGTGAAATCTATGACATATGGCAAGTGCCAAAAAACCACTTTAAACAAATTTTTTTTCTAAGTTCCTTTTGATTATTCATAAAAAACCCCTTAACAGTAAATAAAATGCAAATATAGATTTTTAAGGTCAAAAACAAAAAAGAAGTTCCGAAAGGGTTAAATACGAAAGCGTCAATTAAATGAGGGAGTAGCCGTTTGTAAATGAGCATACGTTAATTGTATATGCGAAAACGTCAAATGCATATGAGTATGCGTCAATTGAAAATAAGAATAGTCAGTTGTAAATTCGAAGCCGTCATTTGAAATTTATAGTAGTCAATTGAAAATGGGAAAAACTCAATTGATAATCAGAATAGTCAATTTTGAATGAGACAATGTCAGTTGTAATTTCGAAAGCAACAAATGAAATTTCGAAAGCATCAATTGCAAATAAGAATATTCAATTATAAATGAGAAAGAGCCAATAATAATTTCGAAGGCGTCGAATGTAAATGGAAAAAGTTAAATAAAAGTCATATAAATAATCACCTTGAAATTTGGCCACTCGGATTTAGAAAACGCAGTATATCAGCATTCGGGTGGACGTACACAGGTATGTATTACGCATGGCGCCATATTCTCCTATGCTAAACGCAATTGAGATAATATGGGGTAAAATTAAGATGTATGTTAAGGGTCATATTGTAAACCCTAGTGTTAAGGCGGGGTGTAATAAGGCCTTTTGAAATAAGGCCTTTAAGGCCTTATATCGCAACCAAAGTGAGATAAAGCCTTTATTTTGTCATTTTAAAAAAAAGGTCTTATTTCACATTTAAAACGCAATTAGGTCTTTTTTGAAATGTGCAATAACCCCTTTATTTATTTACGCGAGAACTTATGAGAATTCCAATGAGCAAATAAAGAGAAAGATAATTTTTTATAAGCTCGGGCGAAGGCCCCCAACGCAAAAGCTGTTCTCCGCAAAATTTTTTCTTTATCTTCTCTTTCCGGAGTAATATCTATGGCCCGGTTCACAGTGCTTTTGTGTAGAACACTTTTCAGCGTTGGCGGCCTTCGGCCGCGCTTATAAAAAGTAACCCTAGGTTACGCCATCCGTCCGGACGTGTGCCCTAACCGTGGCTACCGCCACGGTGATGTCCTTCTGCGTAGTACACCCTTCAGCGAAGGCGATAAAAATGTAAGTATAAAAATTTCGGCCTTTTTCGGTCATTTTCCTCATTTCGACATTTTTTAATTCGGTCAAAAATGTATTCGGTAAAATAAGGCTTTTTTCAATTCGGTCTTTTAAGATTCGACACTTTTTTTCGACATCGTACGGATCCCGCGTAGGCGGCCTTCGGTCGCGCTTATAAAAAATAATCCTCAGCCGATAGAATTCTCCTTTCGGAGTAATATCTATGGCCCGGTCCAGGGCCGTACCCAGGAATTTTTTTCGTGGGGGGTTCATCGTTTTTTTTTTTTTTTTTTTTTTTTGTAAAATATATAACCTATCTCGTGCACTAAAAATAAAAACGTCGCTATAGAAGAAAAAAGACGCAGTGTTTTGTTGAGGAAGAACGACACAAACTTTTTTTTTCAAAGAAAGACGCATTAAAAATATTTTTCGAAAGAAAGACTTTATTTTTTTTTTTGATAACGAAGAAAGACGCTTTATATTTATTTACTATGAAGAAAAACGCATTTAAATATTTTTTAGGAAAGAAAGACGTATTCGATTTTTTTTCTTCGTCAATATTAATGCTAATGCGTCTTTCTTCGTCGAAATATTTTATAATGCGTCTCTGTTCGTCTAAATATTTTTTAATGCGTCTATCTTCGTCGACATGTTTTGTAAAGCGTCTTTTTTTTCTGACATATTTTTAATGCGCTTTTTTTCGTCGACAAATTACTGGCATGTGCCTTTCTTCTTCCGGAGCGACGAAAATAATAAAAAAAAAAATTCTGGTTTCTAAAGTGCTATTTAGATGAAAAATTTTTTTACAAAACTTTTGATTTTCAAATTATGGTTTTTATAAGAAGTTTTAAAAATCAGGAAACTTTTATTCATTTAAAAATTAGACTGTTCTATTGCAAACACAATGAATACTTTATTTTTGGTGATTTTATCCAAGTGAAAAAAAAAATATTATTTTATGGACGAAAAACTCGGTTAGATTACCCAGCTGTAAAAGTCCGCCCCAAGATTTTTAGCTTATGTTGAGACTTTAACTTGTTTTTTTTGCAACTTTGTTATTTGACATCCGATTTTTAAAATTGATAGATATGTCACTATTTTAGTCTTTTCAGCAGGGTTTGAAATTGTTTTCAACTTTTTTTTTTATTTCCATTGAATTTCATTTTCATTTGAAAATTAAAAAATAAACAGCGCAGAAGTAAAAAAAATAAAAAGTTCTACTGCACTGCAACTGCGCATCCTTAGGTTTCAAAAAATTATAGTCGATTGTTGCTGTATTGTGGAAATTTTTACAGCACAGCAAAGGGCAAACATAATTTCGAGTTTTTACACCACTGTTATTGTTTTTTTTTTTTTTAATTTATGGGAACAATCGAAATTGTAATGTACAAAAAAAACCAATTTTAAAAAGCCGCACTGAAAACTAATATTCTGTTTATCTGTGCTGTCGACTGATCTGTTTGAAATTACAGAGTAAAGCAACAGCACAAATAAACAAACAAATATATTCGACTGTTCTGTGCTTCGACTTCAGATATCTTCAAAGGAAATCGAAATTCAAAATTTCTCAAAAAATTATGATAACTTCCCCCAGAACAGCAACAGCTTATTTTTTGAGACTGTTGGTGTTATGCTGGCAAACAGTGCTTGGGAAGCTTTATATTTCCCTCTAATGTCCTTTGATCTGTGAAGTCGATTTTATATAGTTGGGTCACCTAGCCGAGTTTTTCGACCATAAAACATCATTTTTGTTTCACTTGGAAAAATTGCCAAAAATAAAGTATTCATCGAATCTTTTTAATATTACACTTAAAATGTTTGCAATAAAACACAATAATTTTAAAAAGAATAAGAATTTCCTGATTTTTACAACTTCTTATAAAAACCCAAATAAAAGCCAAATTTATTCAATAATCGCAAAAAATCAATAAAATGTTGACTTTGAAAAGTTAGTATTGAAAATAGGTGAAATCGGACTATAACAACGCACACATCCCATATATGGGATTTCGAAAAATAATTCACACACTAATATAACCCGAGTAATGAATTTTCAGCCATGCAATGACTTTATGCAGTTATACTTTAATTACCTTGCGAACGGAGTAGATACGGCTTGCGGGTATTTGTAACTTCCGCGAAAAGAATTTTTGATTGAAGTTGTAACCAAAAAAACCCAAAATTACGTTATCTCAAAACCCTAACCATAAGAAAATGGTTTTGACCTCAGCAGGTTCATGCCAGCCCTCCCCTATACCTGAAACTCTTGCTATTTTCTCAAATTAATATTTGTAAACTAGTTTTTTCAACATATAGCTTTGAATATGATAAAAGTAAAATTTATCTACCAGAATTTCGTGGGGGGTTCAAACACCCAAACCCCCCCCCCCCCCCCCCCCCTAAATACGGCCTTGGCCCGGTCTACAGTACTTTTGCGGCCATTTCAACTCGCAAAATTGGTATCGATTATTAGCCTTTTTTGGTCGTCGTCCCCTATACCAGGCACTTGCCACAAATTGAAATAAGACCTTTAGAACCTTATTTCACATTTTTAATAAAGGCTTTATTTCTCAATCGATTGCGATATAAGGCCTTATTTCAAAAATCCTTATTACACCCTGCCAGTGTTAATGGTCCAAATGTTGGTGAGCAACGACTCCAGTATTTAGAAGAGCTCGTGGACGATGCAACGGCCACCATTACAGGGGGTGACTGCGTAGGAGCAGTTCAACATTCTTTATCTTTTCACGCAGCTGCATTAATGCAGGAAGATATGCCCGTTGGTACTTAAAAACATGTTTATTAAAATTTGTTTAAAAAGGAAAATGTAATAAAAAATGAATTTCTATAATATATTGCCGTGTTCGCATTTTCATTTGACACTTTCGCATTAACAATTTACTATTCTTATTTTTAATTGTTTCTTTCTTATTTCCATTTGACGCTTTCGTAATTAGAATTGAATCTTTCTCATTTACAATTGAGGCTTTCGCAATTAAAGTTGAAGATTTCTGATTTCCTACTGACTATTCTCATTATCAATTGACCCTTTCTCGTTTTCAATTGCAATTTCTTATTTGCAACTGAAACTTTTGTACAACCTTGTTGTACAATCTCATTTTGTAAAAAATTACTTTGAGTGAAGGTGGAATAGAATAATATTGCGCTTGTGGGAAGAAGAAGAACGTACTGCAAAAGCACGATTAATTAAAAGGAAAAAAATTTGCAAAAAAGTGGTTCCGGCTAGCTTTGCACTTTGCGTTATTTATTCTACAAATATTTATGTTTTTTGTGTTTAATTCGCTTATTTTTACTTATTTTAATTTGATGTGTTCACTTCAAGAATTCTCATAAAATTAAATGTTGAACAACATGGCCCCAAACGATGCAACCAAGTTGTACAACTTGCCAAAAAATCAAAACTTTTTGATTTTTCATACAACCGATACACAACTTCATACAACAGCCCCAAAAACGTTGCGATTTCCAGCGCAACTTGCTCAGGTTGTATAAAAATTGCAAGGTGTATGGCTAGCATTATATTGTTTAAAAACTATTTTTTAGCAAGACATTTAGCAAATACTAAGATTCTAACATGGAATTAAACAATTTTTTTTACAAAATTTTAATTGAAGAGGAGGTAGAAACGCTTGCAAATCTTAGGAAAGAGAAAGTGGTAAAACAATGGCCTGACCATTTCGTTGATTAGGAGTGCACTGAGTTCTTTCGAAGATTAAGGATGAAATTGGCATTTTTTACAGTATTTTCTAATATTTATATGTATGTAGATATGTATGCATGGAGGAACTAGTACGGTGAACTCATCCTGCTTAACAGCTGATCGAATGAGCTCTCCTTATTATGCTTCCATGCATGTATATATGTACATCACTGATGTTTGTTAATCAACTGACTGCAAATGTTCTTTGTCCCATGGTAGCCACTTTACGCTCGCGGTTACCAATACATGCTTACATTTCATTTGCCCACCAATGATGAACATAAGCCGTGTTTCACATACGGTGATCCTAACCCAGATAAAAATTTTTGCATGTAAATGCAACAACAAAGATTTCAGCTCGATTAAACCAGATAAATTGCTGGTTCAATTTCTGATCCGCCCTGTTCGATTTGTTTTTTCCGTGCTGATTTGGCAGCACAGTGCTTTTTTGATTTGGCAGAACTGAAAAGTGACATTTGTGTATGTATACATATTAGACTGACTACAAAACATATGGGATTTGCAAAAGTATTGAATTTTTTCGCTCCCCGCGCATTTTCTGATAGCTTGACAATAGAAAATAAGATCTGCATAAAAATCTGACCATCGGTAGTGGGAAATAGCCACGCGCATTTGAACTAAAGTTCAAAAATTGACCTAAAAATTCTGCATTGCTTTAGAGACCAATATCTCTTTAAACAATGATTTTTGGAGAAATAAGTAAATAATCATTTTTATACTAAATGAAACTGGGAATATATTCTCCATATGATAGTTATACCTACCGTTATCCTTTAAGGACATATTGAGTCCTTAAAGTGAAATTTAAATTTTTTTGTTAGTTAAAAACGCAAAAATAAATATTTTAAAAATAGAGAATTGTATAAACTATACATCATTTAATAGGTTATTTAAAGTAGTTTTACACATCATAAATTTTTTTTTGATTTACATGCACTATTATAGTCAAGAAAGTAATTTAAAATAAGCAAGTCGCATTTTTTCAAACTTTTTTTTTTTACTAAACTGAAAATATCGTAGTAGGCTTTGCAATAAAAAAAAAATGTGGTATAGTTTCATATTTCAGCTCATTCAATAGTTTGTTGAACTTTCTTTAAAGTGAACTTGTAGCGGTAGTGCTCATAAGTGTGTTATATTCAGTTCAAAAAAGTTTTTTTTCAAATTTTTTTAAAACTATTATTGTAATGGCATTAAGATCCAGATGAATTCCCTTAATTGGTAATTATTTAATAACATCTTACGAGCTAAGTGCTATGTAAGGCTTTTCTATTGTATAATGTAAGAGTATCTTTTTTAAACACATGCTTGAAAAAAAACTTTGAATGGAAATATGCTTCCAAGCAGAAGAAATGTGCTAAGCTATTTATTTTATTCGTGATGAACATTAAACGGCAAAGGCAAGCATTCCTATTTTGTCCAGTAGATTGATTGAGGTCTATACGAAATTCGGAATTCCGACCAAAAGAAAAGATGGAGTAGAGAAAATGATTAAAAGGCGTTTAAATCAATACAACAAAATTATTAAATTGAAGTGTGATAAGGCAAAAAAACATTTTACTGACTCTCTGGACGTGTTATTTGACATATCTCATGCAAATGCCATTAAAACATTGCAAAAGAATAAAAATACGAAAGCCATACACTTTTTAAACGAACATCGCGTATCAATAAAAGCTGTGCGCTCAAAATTGGCTTTAGAAATTGAAGTACAGTATTTTTATTCTTTTGCAATGTTTTAATGGCATTTGCATGAGATATGTCAAATAACACGTCCAGAGAGTCAGTAAAATTTTTTTTACCTTACCACATTTCAATTTAATAATTTTGTTGTATTGATTTAAACGCCTTTTAATCATTTTCTCTATTCCATCTTTTCTTTTGGTCGGAATTCCGAATTTCGTATAGACCTCAATCAATCTATTGGACAAAATAGGAATGCTTTCCTTTGCCGTTTAATGTTCATCACGAATAAAATAAAATAAAATAAAATAAAATAAAATAAAATAAAATAAATAGCTTAACACATTTCTTCTGCTTGGAAGCATATTTCCATTCAAAGTTTTTTTTCAAGCATGTGTTTAAAAAAGATACTCTTACATTATACAATAGAAAAGCCTTACATAGCACTTAGCTCGTAAGATGTTATTAAATAATTACCAATTAAGGGAATTAATCTGGATTTTAATGCCATTACAATAATAGTTTTAAAAAAATTTGAAAAAAACTTTTTTGAACTGAATATAACACACTTATGAGCACTACCGCTACAAGTTCACTTTAAAGAAAGTTCAACAAACTATTGAATGAGCTGAAATATGAAACTATACCACATTTTTTTTTTATTGCAAAGCCTACTACGATATTTTCAGTTTAGTAAAAAAAAAAAGTTTGAAAAAATGCGACTTGCTTATTTTAAATCACTTTCTTGACTATAATAGTGCATGTAAATCAAAAAAAAATTTATGATGTGTAAAACTACTTTAAATAACCTATTAAATGATGTATAGTTTATACAATTCTCTATTTTTAAAATATTTATTTTTGCGTTTTTAACTAACAAAAAAATTTAAATTTCACTTTAAGGACTCAATATGTCCTGAAAGGATAACGGTAGGTATAACTATCATATGGAGAATATGTTCCCAGTTTCATTTAGTATAAAAATGATTATTACATTATTTCTCCAAAGATAATTGTTTAAGGAGATATTGGTCTCTAAAGCAATGCATAATTTTTAGGTCAATTTTTGAACTTTAGTTCAAATGCGCGTGGCTATTTCCCACTACCGATGGTCAGATTTTTATGCAGATCTTATTTTCTATTGTCAAGCTATCAGAAAATGCACGGGGAGCAAAAAAAATCAGCACTTTTGCATTTGTGGTCAGTCTAATACATACATATATACCCTGCAGTAAATTTGTTTCACTGCTAAATAATCATTGATCATTCTTTGTTGAATATTCATCACTATCGTTTTGCGTTGGTGCAAGCAAGCAAGCTATATTGAAACACCAAACGAAATACCATCTAGGCGGTTAAAAACCCATGAGCCAGCTTGTATTTCGGTAGGTTTTTTGACATTTGGCAGCTTTTCTGACAAATTTTTCAATTTGACTACTATAAAACAAATTATATTTAAAATAAAAAATATATGGAAATAAAAATTTCAAATTTGCCTCTTGTAAGCTTCTGCTTTGGCCGTAAGGGGAAAGAAGAAGTCCGGAAGAAAAATTATACTGCGCACTGGCTTATCCTTATAACATGGAATACATAGCTATCCCGCCATTTGAGTTTCATAATTTATTTCAGTAATTTAAATTCAAATTTCCAAAAAAATAATTTTTGAAATAGTTATTTTCATTTAGTTTGAAGTTTAAAGTCAATCAAATTGTTTTTGAGGGAGTATTTGTCTCTTTTCAACGTACAGAAGAATTGTTTTTGCGCTATTATAACTCTGACGAGTTTTATGGCCGAGCTTCTCTCCCAATTCGAGGTGTGCTCCTTTTGTTTTTCCTACCATTGGACAGTTTTATGCCGGCTCCGAACGGAGTCATATAGGCATGAGGAAAGCAAACCATTTATTTGAAAAAATTCAGCAGCCTTTATATGAAAGCATTCACTGATGCCTCCTCATGATGAATTTCATCAATTATTCATAAAGGATTCATTTCAGATTTTTACTGCTGGGTATATGTTGTATATGTTTCTTCTTCTTTTTAGTTCTTTGCAAGTGCAGCCAATTTTCATTATGAGCCGGATTGTTATACTCAGCTGTACTAGTACACAGAGTATTATAGTTTTAATCACATAACGGTGGATTGTAACAGAGTGAAATAATCGAGATAGATATAGACTCATATAAATCAAAATGATCAGGGTGAAAAGAGAAATCGATTGAGCCGTGTCCGTCCGTCCGTCCGTCCGTCCGTCTGTCCGTCCGTCTGTAAACACTCTAACTCGCGCAAAAATTGAGATATTTTGATGAAATTTGAAATGCAAGTTGGTATCGAGACTGGGACGGTTGGTATTGAAAATGGGCGAAATCGGACCATGACCACGCCCACTTTTCCTATATAGAAATAATCGGAAAATTGGTATCTCAGTCACTAATATAGCTGGAGCGATGAAATTTTACCCACGTGTTGAGCTCAGGCCCCTAGGAAGAAATTTGATGAAATTTTGGAAAATGGGCGGTGCCACGCCCACTTATTAAGGGTCAAACCTTGAAAGTTTTATATGTCATAACTCAGAAACCATTGAAGATATATCGACAAAATTTGGTACGCGTGATTTACTTACTTAGGCATACGTTTGGACGGAAAATAGTTAAAATCGGTTGACGGCCACGCCCACTTTTATATATGTATATTACAAAGTGACCTAATAAAAACATTTTAAGCGATATCTCTGTCAAATATAAAGATCTATCATTGAAATTTTGTCGCGTGAGTCCAACTGCGGACATAAAACGAAAAACGCAAAAATTTTGGGAAATGGGCGGTGCCACGCCCACCTATTAAGGGGCAAACATTGAAAGTTTTATGAGTCATAAATCAGAAACCGTTGAAGATATATCGATGAAATTTGGTACGCGTGATATACTTACTTGGTCAAATATTTGGACGAAAAATTTCTGAAATCGGTTAAGGGCCACGCCCACTTTTATATATGGGTCTTATAAAGTGACCTAATAAAAACATTTTAAGCGATATCTCTGTCAAATATAAAGATATATCATTGAAATTTTATAGCAGGAGTCCAACTGCGGACATAAAACGAAAAACACAAAAATTTTGGAAAATGGTCGTGGCACCGCCTCTTTTTATAAACAGGAATATACGAGATTTCTGAGCCCATAACTCGACAAATAATTTATATATAATGACGAAACTTGGTGTGTACACTTTCATTACTTGTGGTAATACACGCTCAAAATTTTAGCGAAATCGGTTGACGACCACGCCCACTTTTATATATGAGAACTATAAAGGGACCTAATGAAAACATTTTAAGCGATATCTTTGTCAAATATAAAGATAATTCATTGAAATAATAATTCACACAAATAATTGAGATATTATGACGAAACTTGGTTTATACACTTTTATAACTTGTGTTAATAGCCACGCAAAAAATTATTGAAATCGGTTTATGACCACGCCTACTTTTTAACAAAGATATTTCTGGAACACCCTTTTGGAATTTGTAACGTGACATCTTTGTAACTAGAAGCCATAAAGGAATGAAATTTTGCACAAAGAATAATATTCATATGCTTAGTTGGATGACTGATAAAAATTTAGAAAATGGGCGTGACTACGCCCACTTTATGCAGCACTCGCTTTATATTAAGTGCACCGTGTTTCCATCAAACGCAAACAAACAATGAAAGCATACAGCTGAGTATCTAATGTTCGATTCCACTCGAACTTAGGCTTCCTTACTTGTTTCAGTAAAAATTTATCTTAACCCAGACCCAGATGTAATAACTGAAATGCCCCTATACATAAACATTAGTAGCGTTCCCGTGGGATATCCAGTTCCATATCTGAATCACAATCTCACCGGAACGATACGGATCACTTTTATGAGACTTGGCAGCACTAATATGTAAACCATCCTAAGCGCGTCCGTTGAAGTAATAAAAACGCATGAAATAGTCCGAAACAGTCCGAAAAGTTGCGTTTGTTGAAGGAATGATGTGGACGTTGTCAAGGCAACGATTTTCTTCAAAAACAACCCTGGCCGACTAAGGCACTCTGCACACGAGGCGTATCGTCATAGACGCGTACGAGACATTTCATGTAGCGTCGATTTCTCTACGCCTCAAGATCTGCACACGAAGCGACATGAAACTTCGCTGCACAAAACAAACAAACAAATTAATAATACGGTATTTGCTTTAAATTTCGAAGCTTTAAATAGAAAAGATGAAAAATTTTACGGAATCTTCCATTTTCTTTCATTATACACTAATTTTTTCCGATTTTTTACACAAATTTTACTGCTTTCATAAATTCTACCAAGTGGAAAAATGTAAACAAACATCTTCTTCTTCCTGTTTTCTAAGCGTAGTACGCCTAGCTACCAGCACTGCTTTACGCCAAGCGACATGTAGCCAGCATACTTTAACGAATGCATGCAGCTGACGACTCGTGTGCAGCCCTCAATTGAAATATACGTGCGCGACATCAAAGCGTACAGCTTTCGTCTGTAGTATCTAATACGCGTCTAACTGTGTAACCTAAATCAAACGCACGCCGTCAATTTACTGTCAAAAATTTCTCATGCCCATACAACTTGTATGGGAGTAACCGAAATTGAACGGCGTGCGTAAAAAGCAAATTCGACGCCCAATTTTTGTTTTGCGTGACAGTTGAAATTAAGCATTGTGGGTGATTGTTTGCAAAAAAATTGACACTTGCTTTTGATATCGTGTCTGTTAGGTACATATTCCACAAAATAACAAGATTATCTCTGATTTTCTGTATTTTTCTATTTCTTTATCTGAACACGCACGCAAGTCAATTTCGGTTCAACGCATATGAAAAATTTGCGTGCGTGCGTTAAATTGACGACTTGCGTTTGATTTAGGTTACACAGTAAAGCAGTACGCTCCGTGTGCAGAGTGCCTAAGGGCCGGTTTCACCATCTCCGGTCAAGCACTTAACCAGAGATTTTTGCCCGGTTAAGCAATTTACATATTTGATAGCTCGCCATACAATTTACGTCAAACTAACCAGTGATTAAATTAACCGGCCCTAACAATATGCAAATTAAACTTCTATAGTTTATTTAATAAAACATTTTCGTTTTTATTTGAATTTTTGAAGACAAAAAAAAAATCAGGTAAAACACAAAGATAACCTTCATGAGATTTTTAACATTAACATGTCTTTGATTATTCTATAAACATAAAAATATTTCGGACTTCAAGATTTCTTAAAACTACTCTATAAACGCGATATAGCAAAAATATCTCTGACTTCCAGATTTCTTAAGATTACTCTTAATACACGAAATAACAAGTGAATATTTTAAAAATATAAATACACGTGCGCTATCTGTTGGAACATAGCGGTGGGTATTACCTAATCTCATTAGTAAAATAAGTTGCATATATTTAGACAGCAGCTGGAAATTACATACATACATGCGTACATACATACATACATACATACATGAGGGGGAGCTTAGACAAAGCTTCAGAAGGTGTAAAAAGCATTTAAAAACAGCAATATCTCATAGTAAGAAAACGTGCTTTATTAAATTATGCGAAGAAGCAAACGTCGACCCTTGGGGAAAAGCCTATAAAGTGTGCATGAAAAAATTTAATAACTACGTGCAGCCTACGTGCCCTCTTTTTCTCTCCAGGGTGATTGAAACGTTGTTTCCGAAGCACGAGCCAATACCTGCTCACCTTGCTCGAAAAATCCCCGACGAACCTCCTAACGTGGTCACAGAAGAAGAAATTATTAATATTGCCAAGAGGTTAAAAGATAACAAAAGCGCCCGGTGTAGATGGTCTACCAAATAAAGCTCTTAAAGCGGCCCTAAACTTAAGCCCGACACTGTTTGCGAAAATGTATAATTCCTGCTTCAATGAGGGTATATTTCCAAGTTCATGGAAAGTCCAACGACTAGTACTTCTCCCTAAACCAAAAAAGCCGCCAGATGACCCCTCATCATACCGCCCAATATGCATGCTCGACACTATGGGCAAAGTATACGAGTCACTGATATGTAACCGCTTAGAGGAGGCCCTCGAAAATGCAGGTGGGCTGTCGAAGAAACAGTATGGCTTTCGCAGACATAAGTCGACAGCTGATGCCATAAAAAACGTAGTAGAAATAGCAAAAAATGCAGTAAGCGGAAAGAGGTGGAAAGGAGGAGCCAAAAAGTATTGCGCACTTGTTACCCTGGACATAAAGAATACCTTTAACTCAGCTAAATGGTCGAATATTATCATGTCGTTACACCGCATCTGAGCCCCACAGTATCTTATAAATATAATTCTGAGCTATCTGGAAGAGAGAGTGTTAGTCTATAACACCGATGAGGGCGCCAAAAGGTATGCGATTACTAGCGGAGTACCACAAGGATCCGTGCTAGGCCCCCTCCTGTGGAATGTGATGTACAATGGTGTCCTAGAGTTGGAACAACCAAAATCAGTAGAGCTCATTGCCTATGCAGATGACCTCATAATAATAGGAGTCGCAAAGCACATAGAAGATCTGCGGCGTATTTGTAGTGATGCAATAAGCCGAATACGACTGTGGTTTTCGACCATGGACCTACAGCTAGCGGAACAAAAAACAGAGGTACTGCTAGTAAGCACAAGAAAGGTGCGTGAAAATATATGCATCACAGTGGGGGAAAGCGAGATAAATTCGCAGCCATCATTAAAATATCTTGGCGTGGTACTTGATCCCAGATTGAGCTTCAAAGAGCACTTGAACTATGCCGCAGAAAAGGCGCAAAAAATATGTGGCGGTCTCGCGAGGATGATGACAAATAAAGGATGTGTACGCTCTACTCGACGACATTTGCTAGCGAGGGCAATAAACTCTGCCATTCTCTATGCTGCACCGATCTGGGCCGATGCTCTCAATTATAGCTCGTATGCAAAGGAGTTACACGCCGTACACCGCATGGCCGCTCTCAGAGTTATAAGCGCATTCCGAACAGTTTCAGGGGATGCCGCAGAAGTTTTAGCAAATATGCCGCCGATAGACATTCAAGCTCGAGAATGCAGCAACATTTACAATGCAACGAAACCGGTTGATGTCATGCAGAATAGAGGAAAAGAGGAAAAGCCGCCTATTGTGGCAGGAACGCTGGCAAACCTCGCTTAAAGGTCGGTGGACGTATAGATTAATTCCTAACATAAACAGTTGGGCAGATAGAAAGCAGGGTGACCTCAACTTCCACCTTACTCAGTTCCTTAGCGGGCATGGGTGATTTAGGGCGTACCTTTATAGATTCAAGCGCGACGATAGTCCTTTTTGTCCAGTGTGTTGCGATGCTGTAGAGCAGCGTTGGGCAAAATAGCTCCTGGTAGCATTTTGCACTTAGGAGCCGATTTGGCACATTTGGTTGTTGGTGAGGGACGCAACCAAGTGCAGCATAAGGGGAGAAGAACTGAGGAAGAACTCACCAACACATAAGCAAGATTGAGAACGAGAGAGTATGTCGCCGCCTGTATTCGTGGCAGTGATGGAAAATGAAAGTTTCCAATTGTATCAAATTTGTACAAAAAGTGGTAAATTTTTGAATTTAATTGTGCAATCAATTTGAAAATCGTCTGTTGGTAGCATTACCTTGATAAAATAAGTTTACAGCACATATTGTATAATAAGGATCTCATACGAAACCTTTCTTACACATATTTGTGCGTCCTACTTTTATGAAGATTACTTTATAATAAAGTTTATAGGCCTACATCATAAAAAAACAACCGTTTGTTTACTAAGAAGCAAACAAAAATAGCATTGTGATCTAAAAATATTTATAACCTGAATTGAGTTTTGCAGAATAGTGCGAAAATCAATTGATTATACATAAGTGCCTTGCTACTTCGCAAATAACCGAAAACTGCACACGCACGAGTCATTTTCCATCACTGGTTCATGCCCAGCCTTGGGCATAACCTTAGCACCTGCTAAATGAGAGTAAGCTCCCGTGTACGTATACACACCGATTGTCACTACTACAGACAAATAAAGAGCGTAAAACGAGCGCTTACGATGGGACTTGGCGATCGTCGCTTAGGAAAAATAATCAGTTTGCCTTCGACTGGCGTGAAAGCAAGTGGTCGCTAGGTGATCGTCGCATGAAATTCTTTTATTCTATTTGCAGATGCC
The DNA here is from genome assembly GCA_960531455.1 of Urophora cardui. Taxonomy (NCBI): domain Eukaryota; kingdom Metazoa; phylum Arthropoda; class Insecta; order Diptera; family Tephritidae; genus Urophora; species Urophora cardui. Next base: position 7,138,325 of record OY482673.1, read on the forward strand.
AAACAACAAGCATATGTATGTATATATGTATGTGTATACGTACGTTGTTTCATAATTTCGCGAAGCGTGCGCGCATGACCCTGCTCGCTCAACATCTGCATGCAGACTGATTTAGGCATGGGTAACACTGCGCTGCGCGGCGCAATTGCGCTAACACCAACCCTGGCGTTATTGCGCTAACTCCGATTTGGGAAATGCGCCAACTCATTATAGCGCCAACTCAATATTGCGCCAACTCAATTTTGTAATATAAAACCGACTCAATTTCGTGCGCTAACACCAGCACCAATATAGCGCTAGTGTAAAATGGCGCAACCACAACGCCAATAACAGCACCATAGTGTATGTATACGTATGACACCGTCACAATTATGTATGCTTGATAGTGATCTATGTGACTCTAATTTCCAGCATATTTTCACAAATATACGGAATATGTTTCCAAATGATTATGAAAATTTTAATTAATTGTGCCCTCGTATATGTAAGCAGAATTGCGCCAAAAGAAATAAAACGGGGATGGTGAACAGTAACAAGCGAAAAAATGTTATTTATCGATTATTCCATGACAATTGCGCTAAAGGTGTTATTGCGCCAGTACCGTGAGTTGGCGCCACGAGTGGCGCTGGAGTTATTGTATCAGCGCCAAAAAAATTGCGCCATTACCCATGGCTAGACTGATTATTTTTAGTAATTTTTCACTTTATAGCAGAGATCCCCAAAACTCTAACTGCAGCAGTGTTAGTAACTGCAGCAGTATTAGTGAAAAACGACTTGTTGAGTGCCCAGCTACTACCGTCGCATCGTTCAGTAGCTTGCGGGCAAGCAAAAAGACAACAACGTGCACGCATATATTTTTCGCTTTTATGCGCTGCTATACCACGTCGCACAATGAAAACGAAGTATGCGTGTACGTTCGTATGAAAACGAAGTATGCGTGTACGTTGTTATCTTTTTGCTTGCCCGCAAGCAACTGAATCGTCGCACGGTCGTAGATGGTCACCTAACTTTTGCGCTCTTACTACGACAAAACGAGAGAGTATAACAATCTGTGTGAGTTGAGCGTTGCACCTCAGTGCTATGAAACGAAGACCCCTGCTTTATAGTCCAACTCTAATGTACCGTATGCGAATGCGTGTGCGTATGCGCATCTAAACGTTTTCTTGCGTGCGGCCCTGGCTGCTCCAGTGTATGCGTATGGTTGCGTCTGTCAATTACACTACATACATACATATATACAATTTCCACCGTTGTTATTTTTGAAAATACATATTTTACCAATTCGCGAAAGATTCAATGAAATGTATAATGAATGGGGATTTAGAATTGATATTAATTATGATAGGAAGTGTTATTACCGTATATACGGAATACGTTAAAATTATTAAAAAAAACACGTACCATTCGGGAACGTGACGAGTTTAATGACCGAGCTTCTCTCCCTATTCAAGAAGTGCTCCTTTTGTTTTTCCTAATTGGGTGGACCTACAGTTTTATGCCGGCTGCGAACGGCGAATGCATTTTTTGTGAGAAGCTTTTTCATAGCAGAAATACACTCGGAGGGTATGCCGCCCACTGCCGAAATTTGACCGCTATTTCTAAAAACCCAATAATTGGGTTTTACTTAATTAGAAAAAATTTTTTTTTGAATTTGTCTGGACTGGGGTTAGAACCCGAGGCCTCTGGTATAGCAGACGAGCACTCTACCCATTGCACCACAGCGGCCATATTGCCAAATTGCTATCCGTTGATTTTTATGTATTGTAAGAATTACAGTTTCTTTGCCTTAAAATATAAGACTGAAAATTTTGGTTAATACAAATATGTATATGCACAACCTCTGAAATCTGGTGTTCTGTTATACCAAGGCGAAAACTCCCTATTCAAAAGAATACTCACTTCACTTAATTATTTTTTTACAGTTAAACTTATTTAAGTTTCAATTATGTATTTACACACGGGTAACTACATATGTATATGTAATTTAAATTCATGTACTAAATATGTACATGTGTATTCAGATAGTAATTAACATATAATTAATATTAACCATCTCTAAATATATTTAAAACCCCTTTTAATTAACATTTCTGCTGGCAAACACATTTTCACTACTTCACTTTAAATCAATTTAACGAAGTTTTTACCAAAAAATATGTATACCGATGTAGCAACCAACCTAATATTGGCTGCAACACGCATAGAAAACGCATAGAAGTAGAAAATTTTCAACTTAGCTGCGTTCGAATGCGTGTTCGAAACCATCTTCGAATTTTCTATGCGTGTGGTGCATTTACATCCGTGCCACTGGAGTTTGCCTCATTTAAACACAGGTATGCAACACGGCTGTCAGTGACACGCACACGCATACGCATCTGCATACGGTTCATTAGAGTTGCACTATTATCCTACAGTAGGCGCACCAACACACACTCATTTTTTAGTAATGGCTTGAGTGTAGTGGTGCCCAAGGCTGTTCATGCCTGATAGCCCAACCAGTCAACGACGCACGCACGTAGCCCGTGTCAGCTGACACAACCTGTCTTATGGAGTTGTAGTGTAAATCAGAGATCCCCAAAACTCTAACTGCAGCAGTGTTAGTAACTGCAGCAGTATTAGTGAAAAACGACTAGTTGAGTGCCCAGCTACTACCGTCGCATCGTTCAGGAACTTGCGGGCAAGCAAAAAGACAACAACGTGCACGCATATATTTTTCGCTTTTATGCGCTGCTATACCCCGTCGCACAATGCAATACGAAAAATACTTTATGATGCCCAATGCTTGCGCGACGTCGTATAAAAGCGTATGAAAACGAAGTATGCGTGTACGTTGTTATCTTTTTGCTTGCCCGCAAGCAACTGAATCGTCGCACGGTCGTAGATGGTCACCTAACTTTTGCGCTCTTACTACGACAAAACGAGAGAGTATAACAATCTGTGTGAGTTGAGCGTTGCACCTCAGTGCTATGAAACGAAGACCCCTGGCAGAGATCCCCAAAACTCTAACTGCAGCAGTGTTAGTAACTGCAGCAGTATTAGTGAAAAACGACTTGTTGAGTGCCCAGCTACTACCGTCGCATCGTTCAGTAGCTTGCGGGCAAGCAAAAAGACAACAACGTGCACGCATATATTTTTCGCTTTTATGCGCTGCTATACCACGTCGCACAATGAAAACGAAGTATGCGTGTACGTTCGTATGAAAACGAAGTATGCGTGTACGTTGTTATCTTTTTGCTTGCCCGCAAGCAACTGAATCGTCGCACGGTCGTAGATGGTCACCTAACTTTTGCGCTCTTACTACGACAAAACGAGAGAGTATAACAATCTGTGTGAGTTGAGCGTTGCACCTCAGTGCTATGAAACGAAGACCCCTGCTTTATAGTCCAACTCTAATGTACCGTATGCGAATGCGTGTGCGTATGCGCATCTAAACGTTTTCTTGCGTGCGGCCCTGGCTGCTCCAGTGTATGCGTATGGTTGCGTCTGTCAATTACACTACATACATACATATATACAATTTCCACCGTTGTTATTTTTGAAAATACATATTTTACCAATTCGCGAAAGATTCAATGAAATGTATAATGAATGGGGATTTAGAATTGATATTAATTATGATAGGAAGTGTTATTACCGTATATACGGAATACGTTAAAATTATTAAAAAAAACACGTACCATTCGGGAACGTGACGAGTTTAATGACCGAGCTTCTCTCCCTATTCAAGAAGTGCTCCTTTTGTTTTTCCTAATTGGGTGGACCTACAGTTTTATGCCGGCTGCGAACGGCGAATGCATTTTTTGTGAGAAGCTTTTTCATAGCAGAAATACACTCGGAGGGTATGCCGCCCACTGCCGAAATTTGACCGCTATTTCTAAAAACCCAATAATTGGGTTTTACTTAATTAGAAAAAATTTTTTTTTGAATTTGTCTGGACTGGGGTTAGAACCCGAGGCCTCTGGTATAGCAGACGAGCACTCTACCCATTGCACCACAGCGGCCATATTGCCAAATTGCTATCCGTTGATTTTTATGTATTGTAAGAATTACAGTTTCTTTGCCTTAAAATATAAGACTGAAAATTTTGGTTAATACAAATATGTATATGCACAACCTCTGAAATCTGGTGTTCTGTTATACCAAGGCGAAAACTCCCTATTCAAAAGAATACTCACTTCACTTAATTATTTTTTTACAGTTAAACTTATTTAAGTTTCAATTATGTATTTACACACGGGTAACTACATATGTATATGTAATTTAAATTCATGTACTAAATATGTACATGTGTATTCAGATAGTAATTAACATATAATTAATATTAACCATCTCTAAATATATTTAAAACCCCTTTTAATTAACATTTCTGCTGGCAAACACATTTTCACTACTTCACTTTAAATCAATTTAACGAAGTTTTTACCAAAAAATATGTATACCGATGTAGCAACCAACCTAATATTGGCTGCAACACGCATAGAAAACGCATAGAAGTAGAAAATTTTCAACTTAGCTGCGTTCGAATGCGTGTTCGAAACCATCTTCGAATTTTCTATGCGTGTGGTGCATTTACATCCGTGCCACTGGAGTTTGCCTCATTTAAACACAGGTATGCAACACGGCTGTCAGTGACACGCACACGCATACGCATCTGCATACGGTTCATTAGAGTTGCACTATTATCCTACAGTAGGCGCACCAACACACACTCATTTTTTAGTAATGGCTTGAGTGTAGTGGTGCCCAAGGCTGTTCATGCCTGATAGCCCAACCAGTCAACGACGCACGCACGTAGCCCGTGTCAGCTGACACAACCTGTCTTATGGAGTTGTAGTGTAAATCAGAGATCCCCAAAACTCTAACTGCAGCAGTGTTAGTAACTGCAGCAGTATTAGTGAAAAACGACTAGTTGAGTGCCCAGCTACTACCGTCGCATCGTTCAGGAACTTGCGGGCAAGCAAAAAGACAACAACGTGCACGCATATATTTTTCGCTTTTATGCGCTGCTATACCCCGTCGCACAATGCAATACGAAAAATACTTTATGATGCCCAATGCTTGCGCGACGTCGTATAAAAGCGTATGAAAACGAAGTATGCGTGTACGTTGTTATCTTTTTGCTTGCCCGCAAGCAACTGAATCGTCGCACGGTCGTAGATGGTCACCTAACTTTTGCGCTCTTACTACGACAAAACGAGAGAGTATAACAATCTGTGTGAGTTGAGCGTTGCACCTCAGTGCTATGAAACGAAGACCCCTGGTGTAAATGCCCACTCACCAACGCATGACGAAGGCCCCTTTAACGCACGTATCGTAGAAACCTAGCTCAGTTTGATTTTTCACGTAATAACGTGTCAGCTAATTGCTCTCTTTGCAACAGGGTTGCCGGAGCGATCATTTTGTAGTAAATTAGTACGAATCTTTCAATATGCTCCCAAAGTACCTCAATAACTATTCCGAATGTTGCCGATTATAAAATTATGTTAACATAAGTGTATTTTTTTTTTAAATATGGAGATAAAAATGTAATAAAAAAATTTAAGTTTTTTCTTGCGTTTTTTTTACTAAATTTGACTATTGCCGCAATTGTTTTTTTACAAGGAAATAAAAATGTAAATAGAGAAAATGAAGGTTTTTTGGCGCTTTTTTTTACTAAATTTTAATACATATTGTATCAATCGTTTTTATTTGTTTTTATGTGGAGATAAAAATTTAAATAGAAGAAAATTAAGTTTTTCCTGCTGTGTTTTCTTTACTAAATTTGACTATTGTGGATATTTTTGACCGTTGCATTTAATACATTTGACTATTAGGCATATAACTTTTTACAATTTTTGCAAATACGAAAAACGGCATACTATAGTCGAATAGAGCATAAAAAAGTATGAACCCCATTATTTTTTTTTTGCGAAATTGCAATAAAGTTTCCGCGCAAAACGAAATTACTTTTTTATCAGAACTGCTGAAAAAAACAAAAAAAGTTGTGTACATCTGCGCAGAGCGTGCAATTAAAATTGTGCAAGACATTTTACCATTGTGTAAATCATCATATACTTTAAACTTAAAACTTATTTCATACTATAACAATTGACAAAAATGTAAAAATAAAAATATAAAAAAAAAATAAAAAAAAAATCTGACTTTTTTTAGAAATCCATTTTTGCGCGGAACTTTTTGTACCGGAATCACCTAAAAAAGTGATATTCATTACTTGTACAATATTTGCCACCACGTGGTGGTATGCCAAATTTTTCGTCAAAATTTGTTATATGCCTAATGTACATATTCTTAAAAGCCTTTAAGAAATAGTAGTAGAAAATGTAGAAGCACGGAGTCAGAAGTAAACAAAACTGCAATTAATATTTGGTTTTAAATTATCATGATACAACATTTTCAATTTAAAAATTTATTTATTAATAAATTCTATGAATAATACGATTTTCAAGAAAAATTACTACGAAACCAAACACAAGTTACTACGAAATAAAAAACTGCATGTATACTTTGCTGTACAATGGTAACGCTGTTATTCAACTCATTCCAAACAAACCAAAAACAATGCAGAATGTAAACAAAGGAAAACAACTGATTCTTGCGTTGGGTATGCGTGCGTTTACATGCGTGAATGGTGTCGATTTTCAACTATTGCGTGAGGTAACTGAGAGATATGACGCCGTCGGTCAATGGTTGGACTATGAGAGGCAGTGTGCAGCAGTATTGCCGCAGCGTCAAACAATTTGGTATCAGAAATTCGTAATTTCATGGTTTTTTCTTCGTATCACCTAAAAATTATTGAAAAAAATTTAATTAAATGGAAGGCCAGCTTAGAACCTTTCATTTGGTACCAATATTGCTCAAAGTCTATCTGGGTCAGTCTGGGTCCACATTTGGGCCTGAATTCCGAGAAGTTCCCACTTATTGAAATTCTATATACCCTATCATGTGCGTTAATACCACATGAATATACTGCAAAATTTCATAAAGATCGGTTGATTAGTTTGGGAGTCTATAAAGGACAGACACTTTGCTTTGCTACTATCAATACTAAAAATATGTATACAGTTTGTAAATAAATCGATTTGCATGTAGAAATGAAATACGCACAAACTAAATGTATATTATAAAGTCGTTGCTACCTAAAAATCGAAAAATTCAGTATTAATTACTTTTTTCGTAATTCTTGGCAAAATTGTATTATTTTGTTTCCGTACTACGGCAACACAGTTTGACAATTGTTGATCGTGGCTGAGAGTTGGTGGTTTTGGTTTTTGATTTTTAGTATTTCCGCAGGCTTCGTGCGATGAACATGACGAGCGAGGCAATATACGCTGATTTTAATTGTTTTGCATTCCCCTTATCACCGAAAAACAAATCAGCCCCTCTCCAACCTCTTGCTGGCTCCGAGACTGCTGCAAGAGCTAAATTTTCGCCCACAACTGTTGTAGAGGATGCAGAACACGTTTTTTTTCACTGCCCTCGTTTCTCAGCCATGCGCTCACGGTTGAATCAAATAGCGGGAACTAGAGTTACGGTGGAAAATTTGACTACACTTATGTGTGAGTCCTCTGATATTTGGGAGGCAGTTAGCGACGCATCGTCGTCGATATTAGCCCAACTGAGATACACTGACCAAGGTAGGCGTTAGGTGTCCTGTTTTGTCCTGGTTGTTGAATGAAGACTTTATGTCTAACCGCCCTCCTACGAAGTATTGCCTGTCCGGTGGTTCCGTAGGAGCGGCTTTGGGCGGGAGTAGGTTAGGTTTAGCGGGTTAAAGTCTCGCACTTTTCGGCTTTCGATGCTTCCCCCTACTATAAAAAAAAAAAAAAAAAAAAAAAAAAAAAAAACATACATACATACAGGTGAAACTAATAAAAGCGTGTTGAAATATCTCAGACTTCAAGTGTTCTTAAAACTACTCTATATACCTACATACACTTAAAACTATTAATAAAACAAGTAAGGAAGCCTAAGTTCCAGTGGAATCGAACATTAGATACTCAGCTGTATGCTTTCATTGTTTGTTTGCGTTTGATGGAAACACGGTGCACTTAATATAAAGCGAGTGCTGCATAAAGTGGGCGTAGTCACGCCCATTTTCTAAATTTTTATCAGTCATCCAACTAAGCATATGAATATTATTCTTTGTGCAAAATTTCATTCCTTTATGGCTTCTAGTTACAAAGATGTCACGTTACAAATTCCAAAAGGGTGTTCCAGAAATATCTTTGTTAAAAAGTAGGCGTGGTCATAAACCGATTTCAATAAATTTTTGCGTGGCTATTAACACAAGTTATAAAAGTGTATAAACCAAGTTTCGTCATAATATCTCAATTATTTGTGTGAATTATTATTTCAATGAATTATCTTTATATTTGACAAAGATATCGCTTAAAATGTTTTTATTAGGTCCCTTTATAGTTCTCATATATAAAAGTGGGCGTGGTCGTCAACCGATTTCGCTAAAATTTTGAGCGTGTATTACCACAAGTAATGAAAGTGTACACACCAAGTTTCGTCATTATATATAAATTATTTGTCGAGTTATGGGCTCAGAAATCTCGTATATTCCTGTTTATAAAAAGAGGCGGTGCCACGCCCATTTTCCAAAATTTTTGTGTTTTTCGTTTTATGTCCGCAGTTGGACTCCTGCTGTAAAATTTCAATGATATATCTTTATATTTGACAGAGATATCGCTTAAAATGTTTTTATTAGGTCACTTTATAAGACCCATATATAAAAGTGGGCGTGGCCCTCAACCGATTTCAGAAATTTTTCGTCCAAATATTTGACCAAGTAAGTATATCACGCGTACCAAATTTCATCGATATATCTTCAACGGTTTCTGATTTATGACTCATAAAACTTTCAATGTTTGCCCTTTAATAGGTGGGCGTGGCACCGCCCATTTCCCAAAATTTTTGTGTTTTTCGTTTTATGTCCGCAGTTGGACTCACGCGACAAAATTTCAATGATAGATCTTTATATTTGACAGAGATATCGCTTAAAATGTTTTTATTAGGTCACTTTGTAATATACATATATAAAAGTGGGCGTGGCCGTCAACCGATTTTAACTATTTTCCGCCCAAACGTATGCCTAAGTAAGTAAATCACGCGTACCAAATTTTGTCGATATATCTTCAATGGTTTCTGAGTTATGACATATAAAACTTTCAAGGTTTGACCCTTAATAAGTGGGCGTGGCACCGCCCGTTTTCCAAAATTTCATCAAATTTCTTCCTAGGGGCCTGAGCTCAACACGTGGGTAAAATTTCATCGCTCCAGCTATATTAGTGACTGAGATACCAATTTTCCGATTATTTCTATATAGGAAAAGTGGGCGTGGTCATGGTCCGATTTCGCCCATTTTCAATACCAACCGTCCCAGTCTCGATACCAACTTGCATTTCAAATTTCATCAAAATATCTCAATTTTTGCGCGAGTTAGAGTGTTTACAGACGGACGGACAGACGGACGGACAGACGGACGGACGGACGGACGGACATGGCTAAATCGATTTCTCTTTTCACCCTGATCATTTTGATATATATAAGTCTATATCTATCTCGATTATTTCACTCTGTTACAATCCACCGTTATGTGATTAAAACTATAATACTCTGTGTACTAGTACAGCTGAGTATAATAATAAGCACATCTCACACTGAAAAACCCCCATTCAGTGTATGAATAGATACGATTTTGCGTTAACTTATGCTACATAATGCGTACAAGCAAACATACAGCGAACTGCACTGCGTATACGTAACTTGTTTACATACATACATACCAAGGATGGGCATTTTTCAACTACCACTTATTTTCAACTACCACTCAAATTGAGTGGTAGTTGAATTTTGAATCAACTACCACTCTAATTTGGTGCTCGAAACCTATTTAGGCAGTGGAATCATTGAGAAGTTAAGCCGGAATTACAATAGCGCTGTGGCTGTGGCAGCGACTGTTTTTCGAAATCAGCTGATTTTTAGAAACTACGGTTTGTAATGAAGCGGCACATAATACAGCAGAGGCAGCTGGCGGCACCGCTCCGTTTAGCCCAAATCTAAATTCGCTGCCGCTGCTTTGAATCGCAGCCAACTTCAAAGTGTTGATGTGAACTTACGTCTGTTTCCGTACTATCCAATGTAATATATTTTTTACTAATTTTGTGTTTCCGTACTTTGATGCCAGCAAGCGGGAGAGAATTTAATTTTTACTTAATTAATTTCCACTAGCAAATATTGCTGGCGGGATGAAAAAGTAAAGAGGAAGAAAGAGCAGAGGAAAAAATGAAACAAGATTGATTATTTTAATTGAAAAAAGTGGACATGAAAATGGTAAGTAAATTTATGTCACCACTTGTCCAAGGTAAAAGAAAACAGACCTAATATCAGGGTTCGGATTTGCCTCATTTTGCCTCCACGCTCACACATGCCGCACTCATGAGGATCCTGTGAGTGTGCAAACAACGGAGGCCACACAATAGCGTGAGCGCTCCGCATGAGTGGCAACAGAGTGCGCAGCCAGTAGGAGGCAAAAATGAAGCGTTGGCTCTCCTCCGCTGCGCCTCCATATTTTACTCCGGAGTGAGTGAGGATGAGCGAGGCCTCACAGCTTGGCGATGAAGCAGCCAAACGTCTGTAGTGTGTAGTAAGCAGCTGCATGGATGCTACAAATTTGTTTATCCTCTAGAGTGTGCACAGCTCATTCTGCTAAACAACAAGCGGGACACGTTATTAAGCAGTCATTGTGCAACAGAAACTATGCAAGTAAACTTAAAGCAAAAGTTGGAGAATCTGGCATATGCTCAAAGAGTTCCTTGTGAAGTAGATATTCTGAATTACTGGAAATCCCGTTTATTAAATGATCAGGACTTAGGAAACCTGATTCAAGTAGTATTAGCGGTTCCATCGACTCAAGTGTCTGTTGAGAGAGCGTTTAGTGCTTTAACAAAACTGCGCACGAGGCTTTCAAAAGAAACCTTGAATAATATATTCATTGTTAAGCTAAATAATGATATTCTCGGCAAAGTTTCTTATTTTGATTAAGTACCTAAGTGTTAAGAATAGTTAAGAAATATGTATGTACATACATACATATCTGTGTTCATATCGAACAGTAGCTTATGTCGAAAGGAAAATTTTAAAGTGCAGTTTCCCGCACAATATTATTACATGAGTAAAATCATTGAGACTGAAGTTGGTTGAAGGCCTAAGAAAGAGTTAAAAAAAAACTGCAGAATGTACTCTCTGGGATGCATTACTTCTGCTTTTTCCGAACTGACTCAATTTTTCCTTAAGTGCACTTAAGCTACTGTTCCATACGAACACAGATATACATATACTGTGAGTTATGACTTCTATTATGAAGTAATAAATATTTCGTTTATGCAAAAAAAAAATATGATTCTAATGACGAATAAATAGTTTTTTGCGTTAATCGCATAATAAAAAATAAAAACTAAACAAGTAGGTAGGTACCTACATACATATGTACAACGAATAATGCACATTCTTGAAAATAATTTTCCTTTTACCTACCTACCTATATACGTACATATGTAAATATGTATTCGTAATTGCATCTGGTGAATTAAATACATATTTACATATGTATCTACACATGTACACAGATGAAAACCAACAAAAAACAAGTTTAGGTAGAAAGATGGATTTTACATACCTACTCAATCGCCTGAAACGGGCATAAATACGAAAAAAAAAGGAAAAAAACAAGCATACATGCTATTTAGCAGAAAAACCATAGCACTAAATTGCACACTGCAACATACATATGTATGTATGTGTATGTATGCATTTTTATGCAGCGTCATTACGCATTCCTCACTCACACGCTCCCACACATTACACTGTGAGAAGAGGAAACCTACGGCGGCTCACTCCACACACAGCGTGAGCGGCTCCTTCGAACCTCACTCCAACCGCACACGTAGTGTGAGCGGCTCCTTCGAAACTCACTCCAACCAAAGGAGCGGAGAAACAAAAAAAATACTCACTCCGCGTTCTAGAGGAGTGTGAAACGCAAACGGCCACTCCACAGCACGCCGTGAGGAGGAGTTTCCTCACTCACTCACACATACTCGGAGTTTCTTCCTACCCTGCCTAATATACAGCCTTGGGCAAAACCTTAGCACCTGCTAAATGAGAGTAAGCGCCTGTGTACGTATACACACCGATTGTCACTACTACAGACAAATAAAGAGCGTAAAACGAGCGCTTACGATGGGACTTGGCGATCGTCGCTTAGGGAAAATAATCAGTTTGCCTTCGACTTGCGTGAAAGCAAGTGGTCGCTAGGTGATCGTCGCTTGAAATTCTTTTTGCAGATGCCAAACAACAAGCAAAACTTGCATATAAAATGTGTACACAAATACATATGCATGTGTATACGTATGCTGTTTCATAATTTCGCTAAGCGTGCGCACATGACCTTGCTCGCTCAACATCTACATGCAGACTGATTATTTTTAGTAATTTTTCACTTTATCCTACAGTAGGCGCACCAACACACTTATTTTTTAGTAATGGTTTGAGTGTAGTGGTGCCCATCATTGCTAATATATAAAGAAGTCACTGCCAAATACTGCGAACGCTCTATTGCAGTGATAGGCAAAATTGAAATGCAGCTGTATTAGTGAGAGCGCCGTCATCGCCCAAGTCAATTGGTTCGTTTTCGTTTAGTCGCTTGTTGGCCCTCAATGAATGCGGTCGGTTATAAAAACGACAAGCATGCGAACACATGTATAAGTAATTATGCTTTCACGTATATAAATATGCGCAAACAAGCGACATTCACCCACGATGTTGCTACGCCACTTGCTGAGCGACGACTAGGGTTGGGCGATATATATCGATATATCAATATATCGATATTTTTAAAATAGTACAGCCGATAATATCGACGATATTTTGAATTACCGTGCATCGATAATCGATAATGTTTTGCCATTTCGAGCCAAATTCGATATTTTTCATAAATTTCTGATTCGCTTTGAATTTAACACCAGAACATTTTTTAAGAAGTGGTATAACCATAATGTTCGGGTGCTTGAATTTACATTACTTTCTTCTTCAAGCAATTCTTAATGATTTTTATGTTTATACTTCAGGATTCGTAGAATATCTGTAGACCCATCGAACTTTAACAACAAATATCTAGTAAACTATAAGTCTCCGGCAAGTTTGGATTTCAGTTTTGAGATCTGTGAGAGCACCTCTAACGCCGTGAAGAAGTGGTTTTTAGCGGGACGTGGTTCCTTAATGTAAAGCCGCCCCCTTTCGATATATTGATATATCGATGTTTTTACACGGCATAAATCGATGTTTTTTGAAATATCGATATAATATATATCGATATATTTTTCAAATTTGCCCATCCCTAGCGACGACTCACTGCTTGCCCAGAATGTTGTACTACAGCTACGGACTACATAGCTTACTACATCAGCTGATGACTGATTTTGTGGCAACGCTCGAAAATGTGAACACAATGGTGTAGCTCAGTGTATTTCATATATGTCATCTTTTTTATATTTTTGTACAGGGGATTCCTTAAATTCCATAAAAACTCTTTATTTTTTACAAGTTCAATTCATTTTTCAGTTTCTTCGTCCTTCATTTCGAATTTCCGTCATTAAAAAATTGAGCTGTCACACTGTAGCGCGCTACAAAGTTAAAGTTAACTCTACTTCTACTACAGCCACAACTACACGCTACAGACACAGCTACACATTGTGGGCATTGCAATGCAATTGTACTGTTTTAACTTTTGACAGCTCTTACTACGTACTACAGCCACACCATTCTGGGCAAGCAGTAAATCGTTTACAAAAGAAAGAGCATAACGTGTCTGTGTGATTTGAGCGCGATCAATTGATCTATGAAACGCCTATCACTGCTCTATTGTGTTTGGTCTGGCAGTCACTGCTCATATTAGACGCATCAGCTGATTTCGAAAACCGTCGCTGCCCGCTGCCACATCGCTGATGTAATTTGGGCTTTAATCATCAGCTTGTGGTGAAATGTATGTACATACATATGGATGTGAGTATGTATATGTGCGTCGTTACCTTTAGGGAAAATCTCTAGTTCCGAACTAGGTCGCTTCTAGTGCATTTTTCGACACTACTAGTGCGAGCTAAATCTCTTTTGTATGTTATCAACTGGCGAATTTAACACGGCGATGTCCTAGGCGGTGTCAATTGTCACCCTCTGCACTACATTTTCGATAGTTCCGAACTAGTACTAAATTCTACAGTTTACACTAGTTCGTTTATTGGCACATTTTCGATAGTTCTGAACTAGCTACAAGTACCTACAAATTCTACAGTTTTACATCTGCCGCTTAAGTGTAGCCTTTGACACACTTCATGTAAGTGGCGCGATGGCCGACTGGCTAACGCATGTGCCTTTCAATCTGAGGGGCGCGGGTTCGAATCCTGTCTGTGTCAAGGTGGATGATAATTTTTTTTTTAACTAATTATTTTTTTTTTATTTATTTATTTAATAAAAAATTACAATAATATTTAAAAAGTAATAAAATAAAAAAAATTAAAAATAATCCTGAGGGATCGGAAAAGCATAATTAGGGGAACATTTCATTTCATACAAGTTAATATGCAAATAGAAAACTCTTTATATAAAACGCTTCACTAAACATCTGAGAATTGCAGAAATATACAAAGCCGACGGAAATTGAACGAACGAAAAATTCATAGAATTTTTGTCACTTCGAAATTGCATACAAATCAAAGTGTGTCTTATAATGGTTACTCAATTCACTCCTCCTGAACTGGTCGGGGTCTAACTACAATTGATCTAGTTCCCTTTTGACACCTATTCGCTAGTTCGGAACTAGAAATTTTGCTCACTAGTTATTGAGTTCCCTGCAGGGTAGTTTTGAAACTGGCATAAGTGAACTAGATTTGAACTAGAAATTGAAATAGGGGTAAACTAGAAAGTGAACAAGAACTTTAACTAGAACGAACTAGTAGATCAACTTGAATATCTACAACTACTATTGTAATGCACATGTCCTTCCCTTGAATTTTGTATACTTAATGTACATACATATGTATAAGTTATACGCATACATATACATATGTAGGGCACGGAAATCTATGCAAATACATGTTTTTCTTAGATTTAGGTAGAGCAAAATAAATAAACAATCTTTGCGAATCGTGAAATTGTCTTAAAAATGGCATTCAAATGTTTTTGCATATTTTGGTCATATATGCATATTTTTACATATTTTGCGTTGTTTGCATTTTTTTATTACATATTTCGCATTATATTACCTCTGTGGATGTAGAACGTTCGTTTTCTATGAATAAGAGCTTTTTTCGACCGAATCGGCAAAGTTTTCTTTTTGAGAATATGAAAAAATATTTCATTGTGTACGCTAATGAATCGTTGAATAAGGATTAACCTTTGCAAATTATGAAATGTTCAAGACTGAATTTATGTATCTATAAACATATATATTGTGGCGAATATAATCGGTTCTCCACTTACATCACTAAAATGATTGAACACATATCTAGGGAAAGTGCCAGAACTAGAAGAAGATACCAGATAATTTCCAGTGTTGCCAGAATTTTCCAGATTGCGTTTGACAGACTATATAAGGCGGCGAGCAGGCGCTCCAGAGTCAGTCGTAATTTAACCGTAGAAGTGTTAACATCAAGTCAAGTAAAACAAGTGTAGACTTTTTAGTCGTGAAATAAAGCAGTGTGAATTAAGAAGTAAATAAAGACTTTTATTTAACAATTCAGCGATACGAACCCTATAGAAATAATCGAGCTATCGACAAATACGTAACAATTGGTGTCAGAATTGGAATTGTTAAATAAATTCCAGGACCAAGGATAACGAAGCAAGGATAACGAATCAAGGATAACGAATCAAGGATAAGGAAACAAGGATAACGAGACAAGGATAACGAAATAAGAATAATGGCAAAGTTAAATGATCTGAAAATCCAAGAACTTAAAAGGGAGTTAGAAAAGAGAAACCTGAGTACCACCGGCAATAAAATTGAACTACAGGCAAGGTTAAGAGTAGCTATGGAAGCATATAACATTAATGTAGATGAGTTTGATTTCAACGATGATGTGGAAGAGGTGCAAAAGGAAGAAACCCAGAAGGAAGAGGCTCCACAGTCAGTAGCAAACGTAGACATGAACTCGATATTGGCTGTGCTGACACAAATGTCGAAAAAAATGGAAGATCAACAGGCACAGATGTCGACAAAAATCGAAGAACAACAGGCACAGATATCGGCAAAAATGGAAGATCAACAGGCACAGATGTCGACAAAAATCGAAGAACAACAGGCACAGATAACGTCAAAAATGGAATTGCAACAGTCAGTACTTTCATCACAGGTGTCCGGCATTGCGGCTCAGTTGGAGGCACAAGAAGAACGCATGTCCTTACAATTCAAGGCACAGGATGCAAAAATTATACAAGTTAAGGAGGTCCTTGAAGAAAGACAAGAAAAATTAGAGGACGATGTAAAAGCATTGAAAGCCCGTCTCCAGGATATTCAACTAAGTCGTCCAGTCGCTTCAACTGCTACACAGAAGATAAAACCTCCGTCGTTTGATGGAAGTGGTCCATTTCAAGTATTCAAGCTACAATTTGAGAAAACGGCAGTTGTAAATAATTGGAGTGCGGAGGACAAAGTCGCTGCCCTGTTCGTAGCATTGAAAGGACCTGCAGCAGAAATATTACAGACTGTTAGCGAGGGCGAAAGGAACAGCTATGACGCAATTATGGGTGCCATTGAAAGACGTTATGGTAGCGAGCACAGGAAGCAGATATATCAAATGGAGTTGCAGAATCGCTTCCAGAAACCAAATGAGACGTTACAAGAATTTTCTTCTGAGATTGAGAGGCTAGCTCATTTGGCAAACGCAGGAGCACCTCAAGAATTCATCGAAAGAATGAAAATTCAAAGCTTCATCAATGGAATACGAGATATTGAAACGAAGCGGGCTACCTATGCAAACCCAAAAGGAACTTTCGCTGAAACGGTCTCATATGCTTTGACACAGGAAACGGCATCTCTATTAAGCAAGCCCACTTACAAGGCTCATCGTGTGGAAGTGGAAACGCCAGACTTACTAAGCAAAATATGGGAGGCGTTGAATGAAATGCAGAAAAAGGAAAGTAATGCTGTGAAATGCTTCAGATGCGGAAAAATAGGACATATAGCACGCCACTGCAGCAATAGTTCCAGTAAGTTCAGCACTGCCGATGGGCGCAAGCGGAATATTGATGGGTATGAACAAGCGCCCAAATCAACTGAGTCGTTAAACTAAAGCGGGCCAGCCAAAAGGGGCGTGGGCTGGTCCCCACAATGGAATGCCCCATAATCTCTGTCTCTCAGTTGGGAAGAAGCACGAGTAATGTTACTATTGGTGGTTTGGTGGACGGAATGGAGCGAATGTTGACTGTGGATACGGGAGCATCTCATTCCATCATTCGATCTGACTTGGTAAAGAAGGAAATAAGGCCATTGTATGGAGCAAAATTGCGTACGGCAACAGGCGAGGATACCCAAGTCCTAGGGGAAGTTACATGCGAAGTTGTAATTGGAAATGTTGTCGTACTACACACCTTCATAGTGGCGGAAATTGTTGATGAAGTCATAATTGGTGTGGACTTCCTAATCGACCAAGGCATTAAGATTGACATGAAAAACAAGGTTATGAGTTACAAAAACTTGGAGGTGCCGCTAAATTTTGGCTACGATAAGAGATGCAGCAGTAAGAAAGTGCTCGTGGAAGAGAATCAGCAGATACCGCCAAAGTCCGAGGCAATTATTTGGGCAAAGATTGATGGAGATTGTGGGACAAACAAATTGTGGGTTGTCGAAGCAGAAACAGAAACTAAATCCGATGTACTTGTTGGAAAAACCCTGGCTATGACAAAAGAAGATGGACGACTACCAGTAAGAGTACTTAATGAGTTCAAGTCACCAATCAAACTCTCCAAAGGTGCTATATTGGGAAAATGCGAAGAGGTTGACATCATCATGAATTGCGAACAATCCCAAGGAGAAGTTTCTACTAGCAATACAGATCTTTCAGATGAAATAAATGCTTGGACAGAAGAACTGCAGGAGAATCACAAAAGAAAGGCGAAAGAATTACTTGCCAAGTATTCTAGCATATTTGATAAGGATGGTACAAAACCAGGCAGGACAAATATTGTGAAGCATCACATTGACACCGGTGATGCAAGGCCAATCCGTCAGGCTCCTCGCAGCGTTCCATTAGCGAAACGTCAAATGGTGAGCCAGATTATACAAGAAATGAGCGACAGTGGGGTAGTTGAACCATCAGTCAGTCCATGGAGTTCTCCGGTAGTACTTGTTAAAAAGAAAGATGGCAAGATGAGATTCTGCGTTGACTACCGGAAACTGAATGATGTAACGAAAAAGGATAGTTACCCATTGCCAAGAATTGACGACACTCTGGACTCGCTATCTGGAACGGAATGGTTTTCAACACTGGACTTGAAAAGCGGCTATTGGCAAGTCGAAGTAAAAGAGGAAGACAAGGAGAAAACAGCCTTCAGTGTTGGCGATGGTCTTTGGCAATTTACGGTGATGCCATTTGGATTATGTAATGCTCCAGCTACCTTTGAGAGACTTATGGATCAGGTACTGAAAGGAATGCACTGGAAAACATGTCTTGTGTACCTGGACGATATCATTGTATCGGGAAAAGGCTTTGATGAACATCTCAAAAATTTGGAGGAAGTTTTCCGAAGAATAGCTGGCACTGGTCTCAAGTTAAGTCCTAAGAAATGTGCATTATTCAAGAAAGAAGTAAAATACTTGGGACATAAAGTGACTACAAAGGGCATCTGCACTGATAACGAAAAAATAGAAGCAGTAAAAGATTGGCCAAGACCTCGGAATCTACATGAATTGCGAAGCTTTCTTGGGCTGTGCACATACTATCGCCGATTTGTACCAAATTTTGCCAGCGTAGCAAATAGTCTCACGGAGCTTATGAGGAAAAATAAGACTTTTGAGTGGAGGAAGGAACAAGAAATGGCTTTCCAAACGTTAAAAGATCGGCTTTGTACTGCTCCAATGCTAGCATACCCGGTTCCAGGAGCGAGGTTTATTTTGGATACTGATGCGAGTGGTTATGCTATAGGAGGTGTTTTGTCACAGGAAATCGACGGACAGGAGAAGGTTATCGCATACTACAGCCGATCAATTGGGAAACCGGAAAGAAATTACTGTGTAACACGAAGAGAACTATTGGCATTGGTAGAATGCATCAAACACTTCCATAAGTACCTCTATGGTCAACGATTCCACGTCAGGACTGATCATGCAGCGTTAAAATGGCTTTTGAAATTCCGAAATCCGGAGGGTCAGTTAGCAAGGTGGATTGAGCGACTACAAAATTATGACTTTTCTATAGACCATCGCAAAGGCAGTACCCATGGAAATGCTGATGCAATGTCGCGGCGACCATGTAATCTTGAATGCAAGCATTGCTCTAAAGCTGAGGAGAAGGAAGACATCATAGATGTTCGGCTAATGACAATAACATCTACAGACGAATGGAATGCGGAACAA
This sequence comes from Urophora cardui, assembly GCA_960531455.1. NCBI lineage: Eukaryota > Metazoa > Arthropoda > Insecta > Diptera > Tephritidae > Urophora > Urophora cardui. Next base: position 7,157,955 of record OY482673.1, read on the forward strand.
TTAAGGAAGTGTCAGATAGAAGATCCAGATCTGGCACGTGTAATGATTGGTTTGGAGCAAAACGAACGACCATCAAAAGAAGAGATGTCAGCAGAAAGTCCTGTTGCCAAATCATATTGGGCACAGTGGAATAGTTTGCAATTGGTAAATGGTTGCCTACATCGTGTTTGGGAGAGTGAAGATGGTCAAAGTTCTAAAACATTGATAGTTGTTCCAAGGAAAAGAATACCGGATGTGTTAAATGAACTACACAATGGTCCAAGTGGAGGTCATCTTGGAGTAACAAAGACGGTAGAGAAAATCAAGAAGAGGTTTTATTGGGTCGGCTGCCGTCAGACAGTTGTTGAGTGGATTGCGAACTGCGACGTGTGCATAAAGGCTAAGGGTCCCAAATCCAGGAGTCATGGGCTGATGAAACAATACAACTCAGGAGCACCATTTGAGAGAATTGCCATGGATGTAGCTGGGCCATTTCCTACTAGCAAACTTGGAAACAAATATGTACTGGTAGTCATGGATTACTTCAGCAAATGGCCGGAGGTGTACCCGATTCCAAATCAAGAAGCAGAAACTATAGCCGAAGTATTCACCAACAATTGGGTGGCGAGATATGGTGCACCTATAGAGCTACATTCTGACCAAGGAAGGAACTTCGAATCAGTTGTGTTTCAGGAGCTGTGCAAAACACTGGGTATTAGGAAAACCCGAACAACTGCGTTGCATCCACAATCAGACGGCATGGTAGAAAGATTTAACAGAACATTAGAGGAACATTTACGAAAAGTGGTGGACAAGTTCCAGAGAGATTGGGACACTCATATTCCTCTGTTCCTGATGGCATATCGATCGGCCGTACACGATACAACAGGTCAGACTCCTGCAAAAGTAATCTTTGGTAGTGATCTTCGACTGCCAGCTGACTTGAAATTTGGGATAAGTGCTGATGCGGGAATAAATGCCAGACAGTCTAACAACGTTCTGGAAGAGGAAATGAGAAAAATACATGAACTTGTAAGACAGCGAACAAAGATCATGAGTGACAAGATGAAGGCCAGATACGACAAGGCAATGAACTCAGAAGGTTTTGTTGAGGGAGATCTAGTTTTGCTATACAACCCGCAGCGAAAGAAAGGTTTGTCCCCGAAATTGCAGTGTACTTGGGAAGGGCCCTACAAAGTGATTAAACGGCTCAACGATGTTGTGTATCGCATACAAACGATTGGAAGACCAAGGAATAAAATGAAAGTGGTTCATCTGGAAAGGCTAGCAGCATTTGGGACAAGTAATGTGTCAGATCGGGACGATCAGACTTAGGTGGAGGGCAGTGTGGCGAATATAATCGGTTCTCCACTTACATCACTAAAATGATTGAACACATATCTAGGGAAAGTGCCAGAACTAGAAGAAGATACCAGATAATTTCCAGTGTTGCCAGAATTTTCCAGATTGCGTTTGACAGACTATATAAGGCGGCGAGCAGGCGCTCCAGAGTCAGTCGTAATTTAACCGTAGAAGTGTTAACATCAAGTCAAGTAAAACAAGTGTAGACTTTTTAGTCGTGAAATAAAGCAGTGTGAATTAAGAAGTAAATAAAGACTTTTATTTAACAATTCAGCGATACGAACCCTATAGAAATAATCGAGCTATCGACAAATACGTATCAATATGTATAAACGTACAACGTAAGAGCAAAATTGAATTAAAAAATGTTTGTACCTAATTTATTTAACTATTGTAACTTCAATAAACATGAATTATCTGAAGTTGAAAAATTTGAATTAATGCATTTTTTTTGATTTTTCATGCATATTTCTCAGTTTTTGTTGCATTTTTATGCGCATATTTTTATTTTTTAGTACATGAAATTCCATGCCCTATTAATTATTATTTGCAATCCCTTGATATAGGCATCGAAGCGATCAAAGTCCTTCAGAAAGAGCACATTTTGTCACAATCGACTTCGGTATTACGGCTATTCGATTACCGTCGTCGGCTGCATATTTGTTATTGACATTGTCACCAATGTCACCGTCGAACCGTTGGTGAATAATCAAATTGCTTTCCTTATCTTCATATTATGGAACAATTGTCTACACACGTTTAGAAACTACAGTAAGGGTGACCAGCCAATGGCTCTTTTGGTTCTATATACTTAGTTCATTTTCCTGTCAGTTGTTTCCATGGTTCAATAATAAAGGTTTTTGCATTACGGCATACGTACATACCCAGCAAAAATCTGGTCATCGCTATTACATGTCAGGCATGATAGAAGGCCTTGCCATGGCCTGTAATGCAAAGTAGAATGGAGCGCGAAAAATTAACTGGAATAAATACCAGTGGAAATTCCATCATGCCTTACATTTTTCGCCTTCTTTCTCTGCTTCCCTGTAAGGTATTCTTTATTTGATTCATTAGAATCCTTGCGATATTGTGTGATTTATTCGTTCGGCGGTAATACATTGGGCAAGTCCTTCCCTCCAATGACAAGCCCATGCTAATGTCAGGCATTATGTCAACGAATGTGGAAGCGATTGCCAAGGTTTTTCTGGATTACTCTCTTAATTCCACGGTCATCGAGTTTTTGGTGGGTACATACATACATACATACACACTCCATGTAAATTGTGTGTGTATCCTGTGGTGTTTCTGTAAAAATCATACAATGCCGAATGTAGAAATCATATTGCGTCAAGATCAAAATTGACATAATAAGTTTGACATAAGCACCACAATATGAATAAAAAAAGTAGAAAAAAGTTAGTAATCAGCTGTTTAGTAAGTTAACCTGTATAAATTAGCCTTGGTTGTTTCCTTGTACCTGTAGTCGATTTGTATTGTTTTTGTTTTGGTAAGTCCTCGTTTTATGTTTATAAGTTTTTTGCTGAACAAAAGGCGATAGTTTGACATAAGCTGCAAACAGGAAGAAGTAGAGCGACTCTCCCTTTCATGGACCTTCTATAGTTAGGTTATGGTCGCTCTTGAACTAACTACAGTTGCATTGTTATCATACCCCTGCAAAAAATATGTGCGATTAATCCTGAAAGAGATTTGTCCCGTATTCATCTCCTTCGGGAACAATCGGCCCACAATTAGTCCCAGATTGTTCACGTACGGGTATAAATGTAGACCAATTGTCCCTGAACGGGTATTACTTACTTAATTGGCACGTAACCGTCTAGACGATTTTGGCCGAATTCAACATAGCGCGCCAGCTATTTCTGTTTAGTGCAGCGTGGCGCCATTTGGGAATACCCAGGGAGACAGCATCACTGTCCACCTGATCTTCCCAACGCAGTGGAGGTCTCCCCTTTCTTCTGTCTCCCGAACGGGTATAAATGTAGATTAATCGCTTTCATCCCGAAGGGGGATAAATGTAAATTAATCGCTTTGATCCCGAACGCGTATAAATCTAGCTTGATTTAATGTAGAAATTTTACAAAAAATATTCAATGTATGAATGTACTTATTAAAAGAATTGTATAACAATCGGTAAAACCAATTGAACACCATTTCTTTAACCCGCTTTTATTAGCTTCACCTGTATGTATGTATGTATGTACATATGTATGTATGTATGTGGTGGCCGCTGTGGTGCAGTGGGTAGAGTGCTCGCCTGCTATGCCAGAGGTCTCGGGTTTAAACCCCAGTCCGAGCAAACACCAAATAAATTTTTCTAATTAGTAAAAATCCAATATTGGGGTTTTTAAAAGCAGCGATCACCTCTTGGCAGTGGGCGGTATACCCTCCGAGTGTATTTCTGCCATGAAAAAGCTTCTCACAAAAAATGCATTCGCCGTTCGGAGCCGGCATAAAACTGTAGGTCCACCCAATTAGTGGGAAAACAAAGGAGCATACCTCGAATTGGGAGAGAAGCTTGGCCATAAAACTCGTCACAGTTATAATAGCGCTATTGTATTATTATTATGTATGTAAACATTGCATACCTTTAGGCGAAAACGTGTGAATTCATACACTTTAGAGTTTTTCAGTGTGAGATGTGCTTATTTAATAACAATGATAAATAATAATTTTAACAAAATGTTATCTAAAATATCCGTTGAAAAATTCTTTACATTACGCTCACATAAAGCATACTCAAAACTTACAATTTTTATTTACATACATACATATTTATTTATTGAGATTTTTATACAAAAGTAAAACATTATACATACATATACATAATCTTTATTTAAAAATATGCGTGAACATTTACAATATTTTAAAGATTGTTATAAAAAATAGCCTTGGCTAACAACTTTGAAAAATCTACATTTGTACCCGTTCGGGTATACAAATTGAACAATTAGTCTCTTCATAGGACATGCTCGAACAAATGCGATCAATTCACTCCATATAAACAGATTTAAAATTAATCGCATTAATCGCATTTTTTGCAGGGACGAGTGCGACAAGTTCGTCTGCTGATAATTTATTTATATGTATGTACATCCAGTATTGCCGTTTTGATCCAGTCGTATTAACTTTTAAGCCAAAGATACGGAATACTTTTGATTTTGGCTTAGAACAAATTTATACCTTTTTAATCGGCATCAATATATAATATTAATGAAATTTGATACCATTTAATCCATATCAAAGAATATTAATGTATTCTTTCTAATTTTTTAAGATTTTCTTAAAAATTTTAACAACCACGATAATGCCAAAAATGGGTAGATCTTAAATGGGGAACATTTCATCAAACTTTTAGAAACTTTTAGTAGGCATTTCGACTTAGAGCAGAGCAGCAGAGTCAGCAGAGCTTGTGGTCAGTAAGCTTTCGGTAAAATGGCGATCTGAAATTATACCATTTTAATTTTTTTTTAAACCTTTTCGGTGATACGAGAAAAACCAAATTTTTTGAGGCTGCGGCAATACTGTGTATATCATACATATGTACATTGTACGTACATATATACATACATACATTTCTTTTGGTTATATGGTTTTTGGCCCTTATTTGACATTTGACGCTGAAAATGAGGCAGTATTTTCTTGCCGTTTACAATTGGTGGTCGACTGATCGGGCTGGAAATAACTGTTCAGTGAAAAAAAAAATATTTATGTAGGTACATATCGACGCTTCCGTACAATACTGTACTAAGTCTGAAAACTGTGTTTTGCAGGGGAAGCTCTCAAAGTTTAAATTCGAAATGAAACTTCAGTAGTATGCTAAGCATATTTTCACTTGTAACTTCTATTTGGATTTAACGGTCAATACCAAAACTCGATACCATCTAAGTTACGGTACGCTTTTTATAAGACCGTAAGAAAAATTAAAAACTTGCTACGTTGTTTTTCATGGTAAGCTCTCAATTTTTTTATTCTGTAAAAATCTCGAATTGTTTTATAGGTACACTTTTGCTTATTGGATTGTCCGATTGATACCAAAATTTGACAGCATCCAAATTAGGACACGTAATACTTACAGTGCTATTCTGAGCGTTACCGGAAAATTACTTTGCTAGTAATTTATGTTGCTGAAAATTGTTACCATCTTTTCAATTGGTATTCTGGCACAAATGGTAACGCTGTCAAATCATTTCCATACGAACGGAATGGAATCGGGCTGAAAATGGTAACAAAATGTTACCACATATTGAAGTGGTAACTTAATTTTCTCCTGCCAGAATACGAAAAGGGTGTTTAAAGTACCAGATTCTTCATTTCACCAGTAAAGTCAATTATGTTACCACACCGGAATAAGGCCGTTAAAAACAACAAAAACAAGAAAACGTACCAAGCCTACTTAGCACAGTATTGTTTGGAAGCGTCGATATATGTATACATATGTATGTATATGTACGCACGTATGTATACATACCCTGTAGGGAAAATCTCTAGTTCCGAACTATGTAGGTCGCTTCTAGTGCAGTTTTCGCACCTACTAGTGCGAGCTAAATCTCTTTTGCATGTTATCAACTGGCGAATTTAACACGGCGATGTCCTAGGCGGTGTCAATTGTCACCCTCTGCACTACGTTTTAGATAGTTTTGAACTGGTATTAAATTCTACAGTTTGCACAAGTTCGTTTGTTGGCACAATTTCGATAGTTCTGAACTATGTACATAGATAAAAATTCCTAAAAATTTCACAGTTTTATTCTTGGGGGTAAGTGGAAAAGAAATTCAATAACTATTTACAGCGAAGGTTGATGGTATAGCTATTTCACGAAAAACCATTTTCGATCATCAGCACTCTTTTTCGGAAGTGGATGCTCCTCACGGGGATTGAACCCGAGATACATTCCATCTTTAGCCGCAATGACCTAATGCTTTTACACTTTTGACCATTGAGACTCTGTGCAAGCTGTTGAATTTTTCCCACTTTTGCCTTTTACATTTTCAACATTAACGTTTGTGTGTATATGCTTTGCATATATTCAACTCAAGCGTGCTGTATTTTTGTTGTAGGCAAACAACGTTAACAATTTTACTTGAAAGAGTTTTTAGTGCTTAGCAGGAAATTTATTTAATTCAATTTTAATTGTTTCCACTTACCCCCAACACTAAAAACTCTTTCACAGTTTTATGTCTGCCACTTATGAGCAGCATTTGACACGCTTAAAGCGAGTGGCGCGATGGAAAAGTGGCTAACGGGTGTGTCTTTCAATCTGAAGGGCGCGGGTTCGAATCCTGTCGTTGTCGAGGTGGATGATAATTTCCATTTTTTTAACTAATATTTTTTTAATTTATTTACTTAATACAAATTTACAAAACTATTTAAAAAGTAATAAAATAAAAAAAATTAAAAAATTAGCCTTAGGGACCAGAAAAGCATTATTATGGGAACATTTCATTTCATACAAGTTAAGATGCAAATATAAAACTGTTTATATAAAATACTTCACTAAACATCTGTTGCAGAAATATAAAAAGCCGACGGAATTTTTGTGACTTCGAAATTGCATACAAATGAAAGTGTGTCTTATAATGGTCACTCAATTCACTCCTTCTGAGCTGGTGAGGGTCTAACTAAAATTGACCTATTTCCTTTTTGATACCTTTTCGCTAGTTCGGAACTAGAAATTTTGCTTACTAGTTATTGACTTCCCTGCAGGGTATATATTCATATGTACGCACCTATACATACATAAAATCTCTATGTGTTAATTATTTAACTTAATTCATTATCTCTGCTAATTCGGACAAAAAAGTTATCGCAAGTTTTTTTAAGTTTCATTTTTGGGTGACCAAAGTTTCCGAACTGTCCATATGTATGCATGTAGATATCTATGTACATAAGAGTGCGTTTAATTATTCAAATTAACGTTATTTTACTGTATCGGTAGTAACATGGTCAAAGATATTATCACACATAATGGTCCCGATTGGTGGCGGTTAAGGTGTGGCGCATTGAGGTCAAAGTTCAGTAAACTCTATGAAGGGTCGAAAAATCAAAATATGTACATATTTTTTAAATTTATTTAAAAACAAGTAAGGAAGCCTAAGTTCGAGTGGAATCGAACATTAGATACTCAGCTGTATGCTTTCATTGTTTGTTTGCGTTTGATATAAAGGGAGTGCTAGATAAAGTGGGCGTAGCCACGCCCATTTTCAAAATTTTTATCAGCCATCCAACTAAGCATATGAATATTATTCTTTGTGCAAAATTTCATTCCTTTATAACTTCTAGTTACAAAGATGTCACGTTACAAATTCCCAAAGGGTGTTCCAGAAATATTTTTGTTAAAAAGTAGGCGTGGTCATAAACCGATTTCAATAAATTTTTGCGTGTCTATTAACACAAGTTATAAAAGTGTATAAACCAAGTTTCGTCATAATGTCTCAATTATTTGTAGAGTTATAGGCTAAGAAATCTCATATATTCCTTTGTCTAAAAAGAGGCGGTGCCACGCCCATTTTTCAAAATTTTTTTTTATTTTTTTTTCCGGTCTATTGTGGAACTCATTCCACAAAATTTCAATGAATTATCTTAATATTTGACAAAGATATCGCATAAAATGTTTTTATTAGGTCACTTTATAACACCCATATATAAAAGTAGGCGTGGTCGTCAACCGATTTCGCTAAAATTTTGAACATGGATTACCACAAGTAATAAAAGTGTATACACCAAGTTTCGTCATAATATATCGATTATTTGTCGAGTTATGGGCTCAGAAATCTCGTATATTCCTGCTTCTAAAAGGAGGCGGTGCCACGCCCATTTACCAAAATTTTTATGTTTTTTGTTTTACGTCCATAGTTGGACTCCTGCCATAAAATTTCAATGAATTATCTTTATATTTGACAAAGATTCTGCTTAAAATGTTTTTATTAGTCCACTTTATAATACACATATATAAAAGTGGGAGTGGCCGTCACCCGATTTTGACAATTTTCCGTCAAAACATTTGTCTAAGTAAGTAAATTACGCGTACCAACTTTCATCGATATATCTACAACGGTATCTGAGTTATGACTCATAGAACTTTCAATGTTTGCCCCTTAATAAGTGGGCGTGGCTCCGCCCATTTTCCAAAATTTTTGTGGTTTTTATTTTATGTCCATAGTTGGACTCCTGCCATAAAATTTCAATGATATATCTTTATATTTGACAGAGATATCGCTTAAAATGTTTTTATTAGGTCACTTTATAATACACATATATAAAAGTGGGCGTGGCCGTCAACCGATTTTGACAATTTTCCGTCCAAAGATTTGCCTAAGTAAGTAAATCACGCGTACCAACTTTCATCGATATATCTTCAACGGTTTCTGAGTTATGACTCATAAAACTTTCAATGTTTGACCCTTAATAAGCGGGCGTGGCACCGCCCATTTTCCAAAATCTCATAAAATTTCTTCATAGGGGCCTGAGCTCAACACGTGGGTAAAATTTCATCGCTCCAGCTATATTAGGGACTGAGATACCAAATTTCCGATTTTTTCTATATAGGAAAAGTGGGCGTGGTCATGGTCCGATTTCGCCCATTTTCAATACCAACCGTCCTAGTCTCGATACCAACTTGCATTCCAAATTTCATCAAAATATCTCAATTTTTGCGCGAGTTAGAGTGTTTACAGACGGACAGACGGACAGACGGACGGACAGACGGACGGACGGACATGGCTCAATCGATTTCTCTTTTCACCCTGATCATTTTGATATATATAAGTCTATATCTATCTCGATTATTTCATTCTGTTACAATCCACCGTTATGTGATTAAAACTATAATACTCTGTGTACTAGTATAAAAATATATTTTGATTTTTTTTTTCACAATAAATTCGCAGCAACTATTCAAGTATGTATGTATCTTTCCATACACACCAAGAAATGAGACACACGATAGCAATGAAATTTCTTTCCGTAAAATAGACTATCTTTCGAATTACACCTGGAAGTGCCTCAGACGTAACTTATTTTAGATAGACGAGAAAACGGTCTTCCAAATGCTAGCAGGGTACCTAAAGAAAATTTGAAACAAGAAAATTTCTTGACTATTTCTTGAGCGTTTCTTTTTGTACATATCGCACACTAAATCAAAAAGCGTTACAACTCAAAATTCAAAAATTTTCAGGAGAGGCAAAAACCTTTTTAATTTTTATGGGAAAAGGCTACGTATAATAGTTATTTCTCCGTTAAAAAAGACTCTGATGGAAAAGATTTTTTGGCAGCCGCTAGAGATATATTCTGTGTACCAATTTATGGAAGAAACCCGATTTCGAAAAATTTTGAGTTGTAACGCTTTTTGAGTTAGGCACTCTGCACACGGAGCTTACTGCTTTAGACACGTATTACTACACCTTTTCCAGTTTATATTCAGAAAGTTGCAATTTATATTCAGAAAATTACAATTTATATTCAGAAAATTACAATTCATATTCAGAATTTTCATTTCATATTCAGAAACCTACAATTCATATTCAGAAGGTTGCAATTCTTATTCAGAATGTTCATTTTAAATTCAGAAAGTTACATTTCATATTCAGAAATTTACAATTCATATTCAGAAAGTTACATTTAATATTCAGAGAGTTGTAATTCATATTCACAAAGTTACATTTCATAATCAGAAAGCTACAATTCATATTCAGAATTTCCATTTCATATTCAGAAACCTACAATTCATATTCAGAAGGTTGCAATTCATATTCAGAAATTTCATTTCAAATTCAGAAAGTTACATTTCATATTCAGAAAATTACAATTCATATTCAGAAAATTTCACTTTACGCTTTTGAGTTTTCTTTTTTTCAAACATACATAGAAGCCATCGGTTCAAAAGTTTTTTTTTTAAATAAATTTTACTTTGTCTACATAAATTTACATGTGTGTGCGGTCATATACTTATACCTACTCATAATAAAAATGGAATTTAAGGATAACTGCTCCATATGCCTAATAACATAGTACTCCTTCACTTTTTTTTACGAATTCGGTGGACCTACAGTTTTATGCCGACCCTGAGCGACATCCGCCGAGGAATGTAAATTTTGCATGAGAAGTTTGTTTATAACAGAAATACACTCGGATGGTTGCCGTCCGAATGCGAGGGATTACGCTACATAAATTCCCCGATTTCAAATAAAACAAATTTTCGATGTTGTTCGGACTGGGTTTCTAACCCACGACCTTTTGAATGAAGGACGAACTATACCCTTCAGAAAAAAGTTTTGAAAAAAACAATGAAATTTTTTACCTGAAAAATTTACATAGAAACTCATGAATATGAAATGTAACTTTCTGAATATTAAATGTAATTTTCTGAATATGAATTGCAATTTTCTGAATATGAATTGTAAATTTCTGAATATGAAATGTAACTTTCTGAATTTGAAATGAAATTTCTGAATATGAATTGCAACTTTCTGAATATGAACTGTAGGTTTCTGAATATAAAATGGAAATTCTGAATATGAATTGTAACTTTCTGAATATGAAATGTAACTTTCTGAATATTAATTGCAACTTTCTGAATATAAACTGTAGGTTTCTGAATATGAAATGGAAATTCTTAATATGAATTGTAATTTTCAGAATATTAATTGCAACTTTCTGAATATGAATTGCAACTTTCTGAATATGAATTGTAGGTTTCTGAATATGAAATGAAAATTCTGAATATGAATTGTAATTTTCTGAATACTAGCCGGACCCGTGCGCATCTTGCGCAAAAAATAACAAAACATACGTGGTTTGTGCTGTCACGCCCAATTTAAAAAAATATCTAATTTTTTTTTTGGTTTGGTGGAACTTATGGAACTTTCAATGAACTACCTATATGTTTGACAAAGGTATCGCATAAAATGTTTTTATTATACCTATGTATATAGGTTAGTGCATTATATTTTTATATAGTTTACATATATTTTTATGTACATACATATATGTGGTCCCTGCCGACTTGGGTAGTTTTTTTCCACACGTTTGCCTTGGCAAGCAAATCAGTGGTCGAAGCTTAATCGATTTATCTGCTACAGTTCCTGAGTTTTGACTTATAAATCTTTGAAAATTTGCCCCTCTTGGCCCATTTTTTTAAATTTCAGCATATTTCCTCATAACGGTATAAGGTCATTGCATGGAGGAAATTCCATCACTCGGGCTTTATTAGTGACTTAACTATCATTTTTTACGTGTTTTTCGAAATACATACATATGCCTTATTTTCAACTCCAACCTTCTCTGTTCCCATTAGAATCTGTGTACCAAATTTCATTAAAATATTTCTATTTTTGCGCCAGTTAGATTATGTACGACCGGCCGTTCATTCAATTTTTTTTTTCATCGTGATCGTTTTGATTTATGTAAGTCCATATCTATCTCAATATTTTATGGTCTTACGTACAACCGTTATTTGATCAAAACTATAAATACATGTACATTAGGCATATAAATTTTTACAATTTTTGCAAATATAAAAAACGGCATACCATAGTCGAATAGAGCATAAAAAAGTATGAACCCCATTATTATTTTTTTTTTTGCAAAAAAGTTTCCGCGCAAAACGAAATTACTTTTTTATCAGAACTGCTGAAAAAAACAAAAACAGTTTTGTACATCTGCGCAGAGCGTGCAATTAAAATTGTGCAAGACATTTTACCATTGTGTAAATCATCACATACTTTATACTTAAAACTTATTTCATATAACAATTGACAAAAATGTAAAAATAAAAATCTTAAAAAAAATTAAAAAAAATCTGACTTTTTTTAGAAATCCATTTTCGCGCGGAACGTTTTTGAACCGAAATCACCTAAAAAAGTGATATTCATTACTTGTACAATATTTGCCACCACGTGGTGGTATGCCAAATTTTTCGTCAAAATTTGTTATATGCCTAATGTACATATATTGTACTACGAACAGCTGTGTATAAATAAGCACATCCCATGCTGAAAACCCCCCATTCAGCGTAAGTATGAATACACACGTGTTCGCCTAAAATAATGTGATGTTTACATACAAACATACAGCTGAAGCTTATATGTAAATGTGTTTTAAAATATACACGACTATTTATCTGGGGCGACATCTACATTTGAAATTTGTATTTAACACTGCACTCTTGTTAGAATAGAATAATTCTGAAGGCATAGTTTTAGGCGCAAATCTTTTAGTTTAAAACATTTTATTTTTACAAAATACTATTCGAAAAAAAGTACCATGCCCAATAAAACACCGTTTCGCATGCATAGCTAATTAATACCTTTAAAACGATGCCTTATTTATTAATTTTGGTAAATTATGTGTGCAGAAAAAGGGATATTTATAAAACACCAATTAGAAATAATATATATGATAAATTGCAACTTTCTGAATATAAACTGGAAAAGGTGTAGATACTACAGACGAAAGCTGTACGCTTTGATGTCGCGCACGTATACATATTTCAATTGAGGGCTGCACACTAAGCCGTATCACGAAAATAAAGTTTGCGTGTGTCAGTTTTATTTGAACACTTACGTCGAAAAAATATTTATGGTGTAAAAATTTTTTTTTTAGGCCCGCGTTAAAAACAGCTAAATCGCGTTTTTTGTAATAACTTCCTTATTTGATGTCCGATCTCTATGATCTTAATGTCGCAGAAAAGGTCTCGCTCAGCACTATATTTGGCCCATATAAAGTTTCGACCTCAAAGGTTGTTCTGAGTTTTACCTTTAAAAATTTTGGAGTTACTATCCCTAGATTTTTTTATTTTTATCACTAATACAAAGCTCTCAAAAAACCATGAGGACTCCGCTAAAAAAGTTGTAGCCTTTACTCACAAACAAAAAAGTTATACCGTTTTAAAATCAGAGAACCTGTTTTTTGAAAAATTATCCCAAGTTCTTATTTATATGAGGCAGTAACGCCATATAGTATGAGTTTTTGATTAACAAGTATTCTAAGTCCTCGCTTGACTTGAGAATCTTGTACCGCGATGGAACAGCTACCAATACTGGATACATGATATGCCAAAAATTATTGATGATTGGACTATTCGTGCTGATCAACGTTATTTATATTGAATGATAATGGCTGTAGTGAAGATTTGGTAAGTATTCAGGTGGGATCTCTAAGCACAACGCGCTGGCTTACAACGGCTTCACGATTTCTGCATCCGTGCGTATCGTAAAATCATCCAAGTTATTTAGAAAAACTGCTATAGTTCGTTGTAAAATTATACGCGCCTAAGAAGAGACAACGGAAGTCTAAATGTATTATCAATACTTGCGCTGGATGCGTCGTCTGCCCTAGAAATGCAGTTAATTATTCAGCCTACAATTGAAAACAACGCACTTTACTTTAATCCCCAAAACATCTTCTTATCTATGATAACCGAGACCAAAAATGACGATGTCCTCCAAATTTAGAGATATTTATGAAAGCAGTTTCAGAGCTCTGAAAGTGAATTCTTCGTCGCTTATATTACTTTGCTCACACTCAAAAAAAAATTACTCAGATTATGGAAAAATGAGAATGATTCGCCGCTAATGACATATTTTCATTGTTTTGAATAAAATTTTCTTTCAAAACGTTGTTTTTATTCCTTGATTTAAAGAAAGTTGTACATCAAAACAATGAAAATGTGTCTTAAGCGCCGAAACATTCCCATTTTTCCATAATCTGGGTAAGTTGTTTTTTCAGTGCAGGTTTCGAACGTTTAAAACAAATTGGAATTTATGTGCAGGGAATTCTCTTCCTTCTCATATGCATTTTATATACATATATGTACGTATAGTTTTTTCCCCTTTTCTTTATTTTTATTACCTCAACAATAGTTACTCATACGCCCCCACATCGGATCGCTTTGTATGTGAAAACTGAAAATGTTTTCTTAAATATCTCGAAAATGGGAGTGCATACACTGCACTTCTAAAAACGCCATCGTAATCTGGAGCAAAAAATTAAGTTGACGTGTTTCGTCGTTTCTCTGTGGTAATTTTTTATAAAAAAACAAGTGTTTCATTTTACAACGTTATAACTTTTTTGTTTGTGAATAAAGGCTAGAATTTCTTTGGGGGATTCCTCATGGTTTTTTGAGAGCTTTGTATTAGTGATAAAAATAAAAAAATCTAGGGATAGTAACTCCAAAATTTTTAAAGGTAAAACTCAGGCCAACCTTTGAGGTCGAAACTTTATATGGGCCAAATATAGTGCTGAGCGAGACCTTTTCTGCGACATTAAGATCATAGAGATCCGACATCAAATAAGGAAGTTATTACAAAAAACGCGATTTAGCTGTTTTTAACGCGGGCCTAAAAAAAAATTTTTTACACCAAAAATATTTTTTCGACATAAGTGTTCAAATAAAACTGACACACACTAAACTTTTTTTTTGTCCATATAACGTGATACGGCTTACTGCACACGAGTCGTCAGCTTCATGCATTCGTGAAAGTATGCTGGCTACATGTCGCTTGGCGTAAAGCAGTGCTGGTAGCTAGGTATACTACGCTTAGAAAACAGGAAGAAGAAGATGTTTGTTTACATTCTTCCACTTGGTGGAATTTATGAAAGCAGTACAATTTGTGTAAAAAATCGGAAAAAATGAGTGTATAATGAAAGAAAATGGAAGACTCCGTAAAATTTTTCATCTTTTCTATTTAAAGCTTCGAAATTTAAAGCAAATACCGTATTATTAATTTGTTTGTTTGTTTTGTGCAGCGAAGTTTCATGTCGCTTCGTGTGCAGATCTTGAGGCGTAGAGAAATCGACGCTACATGAAATGTCTCGTACGCGTCTATGACGATACGCCTCGTGTGCAGAGTGCCTTAGTGTGCGATATGTATCACGGTATATATATTGAGACGGTAATGCCAGGAGGGCCCGGGGATCTCAAAATGATATCCAAGTTTTTGCTTACAGAAAATAAACGAACAACACCTTTAATCACCTTTCGTAGATAGCAATCATTTTAAATTTCAACAAATTTTATAAATCTCTTAAAGTGTCTGCACCCCACTTAAGGAATTGTTGGTTTTTGGCGTCGACTTTGCAGCATAAATTTGAATTCGTTTTCTGTTGCAACAGAAAAATTCGGTATGATGCAAATTCTTATACAGCGATATGGGTATATCCTGGGCGTTTCGGACGGTATGTTCGCACGATTTTTTGAACTTTTGAGGCAGAAATATCGCGAAATATTGTATCGTTTTATGATAAAAGGAAAGATTTAGGCCACAGCTAATGATTAAAGTATGTTAGCGACAGAAATTTAGTTTAATGCCTCTGTTTTAGCCACTTAAACTGCGTTCCGGACGCTACAAAAACACGTCCATTTTTTTTTTTTTGAGTGGCTAAAACAGAAGCCTGGCATAGCAGGCGAGCACTCTACCCACTGCACCACAGCGGCCATGTATAGATAAATTAAAGTTCGTAACTATATATTCATTGAATTTTGATTTTGAGAATTTGTTCATTTAGTATGGGGGCCCTTAGTTATTTTGACCCCGGGCCCGGATTTTCTCTCGGCGGCCCTGTGTTTAGTAAAATATTTTAATGCCTAGCTACAACATATACATATGTATGTATGTAGGTACATACATATAGTATATGTATTTGGCTAGCGTAGAACTAAACTGGTCTATCTAACAAAATAAAAAATTGGAGTAAACAGATCAAACGCGTTTTAATGCGGTGTGCGATTGTTGATGTATGTTAAGTGAATATTGTAAATTATTATGTTAGTTTAATAGTTAACTTAACATTCTGCATTAAAAAAAAATTATTATAGAAACGTTTTTTATATAATATATATATGTTACAAGAAAACTTGTTACATAGACCACTTCATGATACAAGAAAGAGGGTAGTGCAAACGTCAAATTTTTGTCGCCATATTAACCACCTGACAATTATATGGATTATGACATTTCGTGCTGCCTTACTCAGTGCTAAAAATCCTCCATTTATGTTATTTTTTATTTCCATGGTAACCATGGTATCGATTGCAACAAAACGAATTTTTTTAATTTGAATATTGATATATATATATAAATACGTATATTTACGTATTAAATTCTTCATAATATCAGATCACAAATAATTATATAAAAAATAAGATTTATTCTTAAAATAAGTTGCGGCAAGTTTGTGGAATATAGTACATACTACAATCCCACTACACCTCCTGTGAATTTCATTGAAAAATTTCAGTGGTTTAGAAATTATGAATATTGGCACGACTTATGTACTTGTAACCGGAAAAACAAATGCGGTTGATGGCATGGTTATATGTAGAGCTGATTTTTTCTGAACATTTTCGAGTAGCCCGAACAATTGTTGTTCAAATGCTTGAACAGTTGTTTGTTTGCTCATTACCCGTATGTTTGTACGGGCATTTGAACAACAAACGGGCTTCAAACAAAAACGATCAGATCGAATTGCTCGATACCCGGGTATCTAGGGCTCTAGTTATATGCAAAATTTATATATAATAACTAGCTGACCCGCCAGACGTTGTTCTGCCTAAAATTTATTCCTATAAAGCCTAAAGGAAAAGTCCTAGATTACCGTGTTGCCGTATTCCTATCCCTAATCCCTATCCCTATTCCTACCCCTATCCCTATCCCTCTTCCTATTCCTATTTCTATTCCTATTCCTATTCCTATTCCTATCCCTATCCCTATCCCTATCCCTATCCCTATCGCTAACCCTATTCCTATCCCTATTACTATTCCTATTCCTATTCCTATTCCTATTGCTATTGATATTCCTATTCCTATTCCTATTCCTATTCATATTCCTATTCCTATTCCTATTCCTATTCCTATTCCTATTCCTATTCCTATTCCTATTCCTATTCCTATTCCTATTCCTATTCCTATTCCTATTCCTATTCCTATTCCTATCCCTATCCCTATCCTTATCCTTATCCTTATCCTTATCCTTATCCTTATCCTTATCCTTATCCTTATCCTTATTCTTATCCTTATCCTTATCCTTATCCTTATCCTTATCCTTATCCTTATCCTTATCGTTATTCTTATCCTTATCCTTATCCTTATCCTTATCCTTATCCTTATCCTTATCCTTATCCTTATCCTTATCCTTATCCTTATCCTTATCCTTATCCTTATCCCTATCCCTATCCCTATCCCTATCCCTATCCCTATCCCTATCCCTATCCCTAATCCCTAATCCCTAATCCCTAATCCCGAATAGCTAATCGCTAATCCCTATCCATATACCTATCCCTATCCCTATCCCTATCCCTATCCCTATCCCTATCCCTATCCCTATCCCTACGCCTATCCCCATCCATAAACCTATCCCTATCCCTAATCCCTAATCCCTGATCCCTGATCCCTAATCCCGAATAGCTAATCGCTAATCCCTATCCATATACCTATCCCTATCCCTATCCCTATGCCTATCCCCATCCATAAACCTATCCCTATCCCTATGCCTATCCCCATCCATAAACCTATCCCTATCCCTATCCCTATCCCTATCCCTATCCCTATCCCTATCCCTATCCCTATCCCTATCCCTATCCCTATCCCTATCCCTATCCCTATCCCTATCCCTATCCCTATCCCTATCCCTATCCCTATCCCTATCCCTATCCCTATCCCTATCCCTATGCCTATCCCTATCCCTATCTCTATCTCTATCTCTATCTCTATCTCTATCTCTATCTCTATCTCTATCTCTATCTCTATCTCTATCCCTATCCCTATCCCTATCCCTATCCTTATCCTTATCCTTATCCCTATCCCTATCCCTATCCCTATCCCTATCCCTATCCCTATCCCTATCCCTATCCCTATCCTTATCCCTATCCCTATCCCTATCCCTATCCCTATCCCTATCCCTATCCCTATCCCTATCCCTATCCCTATCCCTATCCCTACCCCTATCCCTATCCCTATCCCTATCCCTCTTCCTATTCCTATTCCTATTCCTATTCCTATTCCTATCCCTATCCCTATCCCTATCCTTATCCCTATCCCTAATCCCTAATCCCTAATCCCTGATCCCTGATCCCTAATCCCTAATCCCGAATAGCTAATCGCTAATCCCTATCCATATACCTATCCCTATCCCTATCCCTATGCCTATCCCCATCCATAAACCTATCCCTATCCATATCTCTAGCCCTATCCCTCCAGACTTTCTACGGTCACCCCTGGTCCACATTTTGGTCGATATCTCGGAAAACGGGTCGCATAGGTTCTTGAAAATCAACTCTTTTTTAAATACTCACCAAAACTTTTTATTTGATACCCATTTTGTAGAAAACCCGTTTGGGGTCACACCTGGTTCATATTTCAGGAAATACCTCGAATACGGGGTCTTATATGGGACCAATAACTACACCTTGTTCAAGCACTCGTCAACACCTTTCATTTGATACCGTACCGATATCGTACGAACCCGTTATAGGATTACCCTGGTCCACATTTTGTGGAATATCTCCAAAACCTTCCCGGATTCTTATACTTTTTTTGGCCATAAACCATGTCGGGCTGAATCGAAAACTACGTGCAAAATTTCATTTAATTCAGTCCAGCCGTTCTGGAGTTAAATCATCAGGGAGGAAAATGCGACTTATTTTTATATAATAGATAGATATATAAAGAAAATCAAGAACTCTTACCTTATTCATAAAAAATCGAACAGTTTTCAAATATTGAAATATAATGGACGTTTTGATAATATTTTTCGACTTTAATAACTGCATAAATCTATTTTATTTTTTATGAATAACTTATTTTTTATTTTCTTTGGAAAGCTTTTTTTTTAATTTTTTAAAATGTTAAAATATACTCATTACATCGGCTGATTGTTGTCTTTCATTTGTTTTGTTGATTAGCATATGTGAAAAACACCATTTCACTTAAAATACCCAATATTTTGTTCAAATATACCCTCAGCCAAAAAATTTTGATTGGGCAACGCTATCCTAAATTTTTGACTTAAAATAAGACGTCAAAAATCCATATTATAATCAAAAATGACAAAGTCAAAGTGAAATGGAACTACCTTGATTGTTTGTATCATGGACCACTTTAGAATTTTTAATTTTTAAGAAAGTTTGAACTACAAATTGAAAATTATATGAATAAAACAAAAAATATGTGAAAGGAAGTACTTTAATTACAAAAATAACATACACATGTTCGTAAATGATCACCTCTGCATTAAAAGTAACAGTAACCTAGTTTTCTCCACGGGGGGCTGGTAGAAAATCTTCTGGATTGTTTTCTGTTTCATCTCTGCGGTTTACATGTGGAGAGACAGGTAAAAGGAGTGATTAATCGGTGGTACAAATTTCAACATTTTTTTTATGTCCTGCATTTTTTTGAATTTCAAAACGCGTATGTCGCTGCCCTGATCTGGTGTGAAATTCTGCAAGAACTCTATGAAATCATGTAGGTTCACGCTAGATTTCTTTATATCGACGGATTTATATGTTTCACAACAATCATCGTTAAACTGCATCACAGATTCACCCTTCACAAATTTTGCCTTTCGCATTTGGGAAACTTTTGCACCGTCGTCTAATATACTCTGGTAGTCCCTGAACATTGGCCGTAGTTCGTCAAATAACATAAATTTCCCCACCATATTATTAACATCAAAAAGAGCATGCTTTCTACAATTTTTAACCAATTCCATCCACTCATCTGGTGTAAGATCATACTGGTCTATGGTAGTCTATGCTAGTTGGACCAGGGCCGTACCCAGGAATTTTTTTCGTGGGGGGTTTTCATCGTAGATTTTTTTTTTTTTTAGAAAAATATATAACATATTTCGTGCACTAAATAAAAATAATAAAAAACAAGTAAGGAAGCCTAAGTTCGAGTGGAATCGAACATTAGATACTCAGCTGTATGCTTTCATTGTTTGTTTGCGTTTGATGGAAACACGGTATACATATATAAAGCGAGTGCTGCATAAAGTGGGCGTAGCCACGCCCATTTTCAAAATTTTTATCAGTCATCCAACTAAGCATTTGAATATTATTCTTTGTGTAAAATTTCATTCCTTTATGACTTCTAGTTACAAAGATGTCACGTTACAAATTCCCAAAGGGTGTTCCAGAAATATCTTTGTTAAAAAGTAGGTGTGGTCATAAACCGATTTCAATAAATTTTTGCGTGTCTATTAACACAAGTTATAGAAGTGCATAAACCAAGTTTCGTCATAATATCTCAATTATTTGTCGAGTTATGGGCTCCGAATTCTCGTATATTCCTGCTTCTAAAAAGAGGCGGTGCCACGCCCATTTTCCAAAATTTTTGTGTTTTTTGTTTTATGTCCAAAGTTGGACTCCTGCCATAAAATTTCAGTGATATATCTTTATATTTGACAGAGATATCGCTTAAAATGTTTCTATTGGGTCACTTTATAATACCTATATATAAAAGTGGGCGTGGCCGTCAACCGATTTTGGTAATTTTTCGTCCACGTATTTGGCTAAGTAAATATATCATGCGTACCAAATTTCATCGATATATCTTTAACGGTTTCTGAGTTATGACTTATAAAACTTTCAATATTTGCCCCTTAATAAGTGGGCGTGGCACCACCCATTTTCCAAACTTTTTGTGTTTTTTGTTTTATGTCTATAGTTGGACTCCTGCCACAAAATTTCAATGAATTATCTTTATATTTGACAGAGATATCGCTTAAAATGTTTTATTAGGCCCCTCTATAGTTCCCATATATAAAAGTGGGCGTGGCCGTCAACCGATTTTGACAATTTTCTGTCGAAACATTTGTCCAAGTAAGCAAATCACGCATACCAAATTTCATCGATATATCTTCAACGGTTTCTGAGTTATGACATATAAAACTTTCAATGTTTGACCATTAATAAGTGGGCGTGGCACCGCCCATTTTCCAAGATCTCTTCAAATTTCTTCATAGGGGCCCGAGCTCAACACGTGGGTAAAATTTCATCGCTCCAGCTATATTAGGGACTGAGATACCAAATTTCCGATTTTTTCTATATAGGAAAAGTGGGCGTGGTCATGGTCCGATTTCGCCCATTTTCAATACCAACCGTCCCAGTCTCGATACCAACTTGCATTCCAAATTTCATCAAAATATCTAAATTTTTGCGCGAGTTAGTGTATTTACAGACGGACAGACGGACGGACGGACGGACATGGCTCAATCGATTTCTCTTTTCACCCTGATCATTTTGATATATATAAGTCTATATCTATCTCGATTATTTCATTCCAATCCACCGTTATGTGATTAAAACTATAATACTCTGTGTACTAGTACAGCTGAGTATAAAAATTTGGTTTCTAAAGTGCTATTTAGGAGAAAAATTTTTTTACAAAACTTGATTTTCAAATTAGGGTTTTTATAAGAAGTTTTAAAAATCAGGAAACTTTTATTCATTTAAGAATTAGACTGTTCTATTGCAAACACGATGAATACTTTATTATTGGATATTTTATCCAAGTGAAAAAAAAAATATTTTATGGACGAAAAACTCGGTTAGATTACCCAACCATGTGGAAACGAAAACAGCTGTAAAAGTCCGCCCCAAGACTTTTAGCTTATGTTGAGACTAACTTGTTTTTTTTGCAACTTTGTTATTTGACATCCGATTTTTAAAATTGATAGATATGTCATTATTTTAGTCTTTTGAGCAGGGTTTGAAATTATTTTCAACTTTTTTTTTCATTTCCATTGAATTTCATTTTCATTTGAAAATTAAAAAATAAACAGCGTTCTACTGTACAGCAACTGGGCAGGCTTAAGTTTCAAAAAATTATAGTCGACTGTTGCTGTATTGTGGAAATTTTTACAGCACTGTTGTTGTTGTGTTTTTTTTACTTTATGGGAACACAATCGAAATTGTAATGTACAAAAAAAAATTTTTAAAAAGCCGCACTGAGAACTAAAATTCTGTTTATCTGTGCTTTGCTGTCGACTGATCTGTTTGAAATTACACAGTAAAGCAACAGCACAAATAAACAAACAAATATATTCGACTGTTCTGTGCTTCGACTTCAGATATTTTCAGAGGGAATCGAAATTCAAAAGTTCTCAAAAAATTATGGTAACTTTCCCAGAACAGCAACAGCTTATTTTTTTGAGACTGTTGGTGTTATGCTGGCAAACAGTGCTTGGGAAGCTTTATATCTTCCTCTAATATCCTTTGATCTGTGAAGTGGTTTTCATATAGTTGGGTCACCTAGCCGAGTTTTTCGACTAAAACATCCTTTTTGTTTCACTTGGAAAAAAATCGGCAAAAATAAAGTATTCATCGAATCATTTTAATATTACGCTTAAAATGTTTGCAATAAAACAGAATAAAACAGCATAAAACTTTCCTGATTTTTACAACTTCTTATAAAAACCCCAATAAAAACAAAATTTTTTCAATAATCGCAAAAAATCAATAAAATTTTGACTTTGAAAAGTTAGTACTGAAAATAGGTGAAATCGGACTATAACAACGCACACAAAATGTTATAATCCAGACACTAATAAAACCGAGTAATGAATTTTCAGCCATGCAATGATTTTATTCAGTTATAAGGAAATATGCTAAAATTTTAGAAAATGTATGTAACATAATTTAATTTATAAGTGGTATGTCGTTAGAAGCGTACTTTAATTATCTTTCGAACGGAGTAGATACGGTTTGCGGGTATTTGTAACTTTAGCGAAAAGAATTTTTTATTGAAGTTGTAACCAAAAAAACCCAAAATTACGTCATCTCAAAACCCTAACCATAATAAATAATAGCTTAAAAAACTAAAAAACACGCTTTAATCTTAAAAATCGTACTAAAAATTGAGAAATAATTTAATTAGAAACAAAATGATGAACGAAAATATAAGTATTTAAGGAAAAGCGTGGGGTTCTCAGTATGTCAAAACATATTTAAAATCGGTGTTTTTTTACTAATAATTTTATTTTGACTTTTTTGAGATTTCATATATCGTACTCTTTAATTTCGCAACTAGGTATATTTTTGTACTAGTTGTACGAATCCAATATTTTCATGTTCAAATATTATTGAGCACCCCCACGCTTTTCCTTAAATACTTATATTTTCGTTCATCATTTTGTTTCTAATTAAATTATTTCTCAATTTTTAGTACGATTTTTAAGATTAAAGCATAAAAAACATGCTTGTTTGTTGTTTTTTAAGCTATTATTTATTTTTGACTTTTTAGTGAAATTTTTCATTAAAGGATGTTTTATGCCGACGCAAGAATAAAAGTAAAAAGAAGTCTGATAGGATGTGGTGTTCTCCGAAATAGATCTACATACATATGTATTTATAACTTCTACCAAAAATCCCAATATGCAGTGAAGTAAAGTAGCTTATTATGCAATATTTTCCAAACAAATTTTTGATAAGTCTTACTCTCCCAATTTGGCTCTCTTTTGCGAATTTTTTGGGTTATTGAACATAAAATTCGTAACTATTCGTAAAAGTAATCAAAAATTTTGAGTTATTGAACAAAGCTTATGCCTGCATTATATTTTACTAATGCCGTGGTTATACTACCAATGCTGCTGGCCCGAAACCTCGCTTGCTGGCTGCCTGTTTCACACAGCAAATTTGCTGGATGTGATAGTCCGAAAATTCTCTCACCGTCGGAGTGCACAACAAAAATTACACGGTGCTCGACCAGCAGCATTGTAAGCATAACCACGGCATAATAAATATATATAAAATATACATAAATGTGGAGTTGCGACTGCCTGCTGGCATTGCATACCCTGCAAAAAAATGTGCGATGAATCCCGAAAGAGATTTGTCCCGGATTGATCTCTTTCGGGAACAATCTTCCACAATTAGTCCCAGATTGTTCCCGTACGGGTATAAATGTAGACTGATTGTAGGCCAATTGTTCCCGAACGGGTATAAATGTAGATTAATCCCTTTCATCCCGAACGGGTATGAATGTAGATTAATCGCTTTCATCGGAAAGGGGTGCAAATCTAGATTGAGTAAATGTATAAATTTTACAAAAATATTCAATGTATTAAAAAATTGTGGAACGACCGGTAAAACGAATGGAACACCCTTTCTTTTAATAACAATAATGAATGATAATTTTAACAAAATGTTACCAAAAATATCCATTGAAAAATCAGTTGAAATTATGCACTCAAAACTATGTAAAAAAAATTTAATTTATTGAATAGATTTTGTATAATCTTTACTTAAATATTTTCAAGGATTGTTATAAAAAATAGCCTTGGCTAACAACTTTGAAAAATTTCTCACAAGTCTTTTACACTCGCATAATGCATTCTCAAAACTTAAAATATTTGGGGAAAATACTTAATTTTTTCAAAAGATTTCACTACAAGATGAAAGCTAATCGAATAAACTTTCTTCTAATATATATGTATAACAATTTATAATTCTTAGACATTTTCATAAAAAATAGCCTTGGCTTGCAACTTTGGATGAAAGCGATTGATCTACATCTGTACCCGTTCGGGATGTAAGCGATTGATCTACATTTGTACCCGTTCGGGATAAAAGCGATTGATCTACATTTGTACCCGTTCGGTATGTTAGTGATTAATCTACATTGGTACTCGTTCGGGTATACAAGTTGAACGATTAGTCTCTTCATAGGACATGCTCGAACAAATGCGATCAATTCACTCCATATAAAGGGATGTAAAATTGTATTATGCTCCCTTGCGATTGACCCCGGACACATTCCGGATTAATCGCATTTTTGCAGGGTATTGACATACATATGTACATACATACATACATACATACATACATACATACATACATACATATAAGTTAGCAGAGGGTAACCGGCGGACTTCCTACAATAATCAAAAAACATACAAGGAACAAATTGCAACAACCCTGCAGGCAAAACAACTAGTTATATACTATCAGCCTTATTCATAAAAACATATCAAAGGTTTATAAATAGTTTATCAATCAAATAAGCAAAAACATTATTCATAAACAATTTATAAATTTAAAATGCTCTTAAAAATCAGATAAAACAAGCTTTGCCCTTGTATAAGCTATTTATAAAACAATTATTTCAAAAAATAAAGAAAAATTTCAAATTCAAAACAAAAAAAAACCGAAACGCCCAGTATTGGTCAGCTGGAAATGAGCACATATTTCCTACTGAATATTCAGTAGAGATGGCCACTGTGTTACAGTGGGTAGAATGCTCGCCTGCCATACCAGAGGTCTCGGGTTCTAACCCCGGTCCAGACAAACACCAAAAAAATTTTGTAATTAATTAAAATCCAATTATTGGGTTTTTAGAAATAGCGGTCACCTCTCGGCATTGGGCGGAATACCCTTCGAGTGTATTTCTGCCATGAAAAAGCTTCTCACAGAAAATACGTTCGCCGTTCGGAGCCGGCATAAAACTGTAGATCCACCCAATTAGTAGGAAAACACTAAAGGAGCACACCTCGAATTGGGAGAGAAGCTCGGCCACAAAACTCGTCAGTGTTATAAACGTGCCAGGTCAATATTATAGCCACTTTCGGTTCACAATTTCTCTGCTCGCTATAAATTTCTATCTTATAGCAAGCAGAGAAATAGTGAATCGAAAGCGGCAATTATTTTATTATTCAGTAGAGATGTAGTTTCAAAATCTGAACTTTCCCTTTCGACCTAAAAACTGCAGAAAGAAAAGGGAGAGTTTCTGTATGAAAAAAGGCCTGAAGGCACAGGGAGAAATTCCATAGGAAAAAGCTAGTACATTGAACTTTCAGGGAAAAATTCAATAGCACTGATGCCTTCACTGCGTATTCAGTTAATTTTTCAGGCAATGGCTTTTGAATCCAGTTTCAAGGTATTTTTCATACTGAATATGCAACTCCTTACCTCGAATACTGCTTAATAATAATAATACAATGGCGCTATTATAACTCTGACGAGTTTTATGGCCGAGCTTCTCTCCCAATTCGAGGTGTGCTCCTTTTTGTTTTTCCTACTAATTGGGTGGACCTACAGTTTTATGCCGGCTCCGAACGGCGAATGCATTTTTTTGTGAGAAGCTTTTTCATGGCAGAAATACACTCGGAGGGTATGCCGCCCACTGCCGAGAGGTGACCGCTGCTCTTAAAAAACCCAATAATTGGATTTTTACTAATTAGAAAAATTGTTTTGGTGTTTGGCTCGGACCGTGGTTTGAACCCGAGACCTCTGGCATAGCAGGCGAGCACTCTACCCACTGCACTACAGCGGCCACGAATACTGCTTAGATCTTGCAATAAACATGACTCAGGGCACCTTTCGCAAGAAAAAAGGTATCGTGTAAGGACTGGCGCATTCTTGTTTTTTTTATCAAGGACAGCGTAAAAGAATAGTTAATTTAGTAAAAGCTTATATCTCAATGGACAAACGAGGTTTAGGGACTTCAGTGATATTGCAGATGCTAGTGCGTGTCATTAAAATTCATTTGAACTGCTAAGTATCTATGTTTGCATGTATTCGGGCTAAGTCAGACTACAGTATGCCGTATTTGTATTTTCGGCCGTCCAATTATATTATGTACTTGTACTTGTCTTCCACTAATAAACGCACTACCACAGTATTTATTTTCAGCGAAAAAGGTTGTATAGTGTACACTGCTCGCGAATCTTCGAGGAATTGCGTAAACACACTCCAAGTAGGCAAGATTATTAGGCCCGTCACATAGCATACGTCAATCCCTCTACGTCGACGTATGTGACTGACAGCTCACGTACTTGACGGAGAGGTCGCCACATAGGAAACGTTGGCGGATATACAAAAATCAGCTGTTTGATTAACCTTTAACTACAGAGGTGGTGGCAAAAATTTAACTCTTTAGAATATTTTGTAATTTCTCTTTTAAGTTGCCCTATTGAAATTCAGTAACTTCACATCTCCTGATAATTCTTGACCATTTTGTTTTATGGAGGAATGTTATACAAATGAGAAAAAACTCGAAAAGCAAATTGCAAAAAAAGTGAAATTCAAGAGTAGCTAAAGGTTAACAATCAAAAGCAATCAGCTGACATAGCGACGGATTGACGTATACCGAAAGTTGACTTTTGGGCAACTTCGGTACGTTGCGGCGACGGATTCGTCGTACGTGTGACGACGTACGTTTAAATGCCGACATTTTACTGAGCTGTCAGTCACATACGTCGACGTAGACGGATTGACGTATGCTATGTGTCGGGGCTATTTCTCTCTACTTGTAGCGTGGCGCGAACGTAGTGTACACTATTTGATCCAACAGAACAAATACAAATGGTATTTGTACTCCAAATGCAGAATAGAGGATTTATTCGTAGCGGCATTTGAAGTGTGCTGTGAGTATTGTACAATGCAAAGAGTATTTGCAAATATAGAAGAGGCAAATCGTACTTCGCAGAGGTTTAAATTGTATGAGGGTCGCGGTGGCACTTGCTAAGCAAGTCCAGTTGTCTCCTCTACTCGCCTTTTCTTCTGCATTAACCTTTTATTTTCCGCATTCGTTTTTGTTTTTCAAATTTGAACCCATTTATTTATGTACATAGGCTGTGTGCCAATCGGTAGAAAAAATGAAATTTTTACATAAGGGAGTAAAATTTTGGCAGTATTCGTGGTGAGTTCTAGTGTCATAATTTTACCTAGCTCAATGGGCTAGGTAAAATTTTGACATTTTGTAATTACATACACATACAAGTAACACAAATATTTGAAAACAAAATAACATGAGATGATTACATGAATACATTTCTTCTGTTTCCATCAATATTGCCATCAACAATTACATTCATTTTACGTTTTAAAATTGTATCGTTGTCCGTTTTCGCCCAAAAGTTTATCTTTGTATCTGTCAAAATTTTCTATTCCGTTTGGCACAGCAAAATTGTGTTTTTTTATCTCAACATGGTAAAATTTTCTACCTCATTTTCCCATAGAGAAAAATGTTGCCGATTGGCACACAGCCATATTTGTTTATTTTAAAATTGGAATTTTTTTTGTCAGGTTGACATTTTTATACTCAGCTGTACTAGTACACGGAGTATTATAGTTTTAATCACATAACGGTGGATTGTAACAGAATGAAATAATCGAGATAGATATAGACTTATATATATCAAAATGATCAGGGTGAAAAGAGAAATCGATTGAGCCATGTCCGTCCGTCCGTCCGTCCGTCTGTCCGTCCGTCCGTCTGTCCGTCCGTCCGTCTGTAAACACTCTAACTCGCGCAAAAATTAAGATATTTTGATGAAATTTGAAATGCAAGTTGGTATCGAGACTGGGACGGTTGGTATTGAAAATAGGCGAAATCGGACCATGACCACGCCCACTTTTCCTATATAGAAAAAATCGGAAATTTGGTATCTCAGTCACTAATATAGCTGGAGCGATGAAATTTTACCCACGTGTTGAGCTCAGGCCCCTATGAAGAGATTTGATGAAATTTTAGAAAATGGGCGGTGCCACGCCCACTTAAAGAATATATGGGGAGATTAAATGAAATGCAAAAAAATCAGGAAAAAAATCTAATTGAAATGAAAAGAATGCAAAAATACTGCGATAGTTTTAAAGAATTTGGGGAAAAAATTACAAAAACAATTGAAGATAACACTAAGGAAAATGAAAAAATATGTAGCGAAATAAAAAAAGCTATAACCGAAAACAAAAACAAACCAAAAACCTCCTTTGCGGAAGCTGTCAAACAAGGAGAAGTGAAAGAATTAAGAAAAGAGTTGCCATTAATAATTAAGCCATTAAATAAGCAAAATATAGAAAAAACAAGGGAAGATTTAAATAAGAATGTTGACCCGGTTGATTTAAATATTGTGAATATCCATGGGAAAAAAAGCGGAGTGATTATAATTGAAAGTGAAAATAATAGTGAACGTGAAAAAATAAAAAATGCTGTTGAAAAAACATTGCAAAATAAATATGAAATAAAAATACCAAACGCGATAAAACCAAGATTTATGATCACAAATATT
This sequence comes from Urophora cardui, assembly GCA_960531455.1. Classification (NCBI taxonomy): domain Eukaryota; kingdom Metazoa; phylum Arthropoda; class Insecta; order Diptera; family Tephritidae; genus Urophora; species Urophora cardui. The sequence goes on from OY482673.1 coordinate 7,187,313, forward strand.
ATGTGCAAATTGGACGAAAAGAGTGTAATAGATAAGCTCAAGCGACAGAATAAAATATTAGAAAATGGGGATTTAAAACTAGTAAAAATGTATGAAGTTAAAAAGAACGCGCAAGTATTTTACAATGTAACGATTGAGGCAGATCCGGATAGTTTTATAAAAGTGTTAGCGGCAAAAAAATTAAATATCGGATGGGAAAGGTGTAGGGTATTTGATGATATTGCGGTAATGAGATGTTTCAAATGTAGCGGGTATAATCATAAAGCTGATGACTGTAAAAATGAAGATGCGTGTATGAAGTGTCATGGTAACCATAGGAGCCGGGAGTGTAAAAAAGATTTCATAAAAAAATGCCTTAACTGCAAACGTGCGAATGAAAGATTAAAGTTGGGATTGGATGAAAATCATGAAACACACAATAAAGATTGCCCAGTATATTTGAATAAAGTAGAATTAAAAAAGAAAAGAATCGGATATTAGCAATCAAATAAAATAAACGGGATATACACAAATATTCAAGGTCTGTTAAATAACTTTAATGAAATTGAAATAATAGCGGAAAAAAATAACTTTGACTTCATAATATTGTCAGAGACACATGTAACTGATGATGTTGAAGACAATGAATGTGAAATTGAATCATATAATCATGTTAACTGCAAATCCAACTCATCAAGAACCGGAGGAGTAATAGTGTATTTAAAAAAGAAGTGGAAGCTTAAGAAAATTTTTGAATGGGTAGTGCCACAGAAATTCTGGGTATTAGTATGCAAATGTGACATAAATAATTCACAATTAATTCTAGTTGCAGCTTATAGATCTCCAAGCACATCAGAAAAGGAATTCTGTGATTTTTGCAAAATCCATTTTGAGGAATTAGGTGAACTAAATATGGATATTATAGTGGCAGGAGATTTTAATATAGATTGGACAAAAAACACTTCATATAAGAAAGAGTTAGAAAATATTATACACGACAACGGGATGGAACAAAAAGTGAATCAATTTACTAGAGTGACCAAAACATCAAAAACATTAATCGATTATGTAATCTCAAATGTTGACGTAACCGCGGCGGTAAAGGAAGATTTAAAAATAGCGGACCATGAAGCTATAGAAATAAGTAAAACCTGTGCAATAAAAAAACGCGAAAAAGAAATTAAAGAAAGAGAAATATTTCGGTACAGTAGTGAACGGTTTTCTAAACAGCTAATAAGGATGAAAACTGGATACGACAATAATATATGTTTAAAAAATAATGCCGAAGCTTTAGAAAAAATTTTAGCCGAAACTGTGCAGAAGAATGTTAAGAAAATATCAGCAAATGGTAAAAATAGCACTAATAAGTGGTACACGAATCGTTTGGGAGAAATCAAAAGAAAAAAAACAGTAATGTATAAAAGAGCTAAATACATTAATACAAGAGAGAGTTGGGAAGAGTATAAAAAAATAAGTGATCAATACAAAATAAAAATAAAGAAAGCAAAAAACTACTACATAAATAATAAAATAAACAACGCAAATGATCAGAAAGAAATGTGGAGAGAAATAAAAAATCTAGTGTTGAAGAAGAATAAAAATAGCATAAGTACAGTGGTTTTTAATAATGTAGAATATATGGATAGCCAGGAGATTGCATCCAAGTTCAATGAATATTTTGTCAAGAGTGTAAATAATATAAGAGATAGTATTGATTATGTGCGATATATAAATAATATCGAACCAGGACACAATAGATTCATATTACAGGAAGTGACTTCAAATGATCTTATTAGAATTATTAAAAGAATGAAGAATAAATCAGACTATCACAGAATAAGTCCTAAACTTTTATTAGATCAATGGAAATTGATAGGCCCGTTCATGACGAATATAATAAACAAGTCATTGCAGTTCGGTGAATTTCCCGAGACGTGGAAAGATTCTATGGTAATCCCGGTTGAAAAAATAAAAAATACGCAAAAATGTGAAGAATTTAGGCCAGTGAATACCCTACGAACTTTAGAAAAAGGTCCTTGAAACCGTAGTAAAAGATCAGCTTCAACAATTCTTTGAAAACAACATTATGTTTTGCAAGTATCAATCGGGTTTTAGAAAGAATCATTCATGTGAGACAACCATAAACTATGTAATTAATGAATGGAAAAAAGGCGATAGAAGTATGAAAAGAATGGCGATATTCTTAGACTTCAAAAGAGCTTTTGAAACAATAGACCGAAAGATTCTCCTAGACAAACTTTTTATGTATGGAATACGGGACAAAGAACTAAAGTGGTTTAGAACATACCTCGAGGGAAGGGCGCAAAGAACAAAAGTTAATAATAGCGTATCTGAATACATTGAAGTGCATACAGGAGTACCGCAAGGATCAGTGTTGGGTGCACTATTATTCATTATATATATAAATGACTTAGAAAAAATAATAGAACATAGTAAAATAGTACTCTACGCAGATGATACGTTAATATACACTGAAGGAAATAGTTATGAGGAGTGTAAAACAAAAATTCTATATGATATAGAAAACGTGAATAAATGGTTAAAAATGAATAAATTAAAATTAAATGAAAGCAAAACAAAAATAATGGAAATAAATATAAATTCGAGTGCAGAAATAGTGATTAATAATGAAAGAATCGAAAGTGTAGAAAACTTCAAATACCTAGGAGTATTCATAGACAAGAATCTTAAATTTAAAACTCAGATTGACTATGTGTGCAAAAAAATCGGTAAAAAGATTGGTTTCTTTCGGAGAATAAGATCCAAAATCAATATAATGACCTCAATTAAAGTGTATAATGTTATTATTAAGCCTCATTTTGAATATTGTTCGACGATTCTATTCAATTGTTGTAACCAAGGTGCAATAGAAAGACTGCAAAAACTACAAAATAAAGCAATGAGAATAATATTAAAGTGCAATAGATATACGAGTGTAAATTACATGCTGCGAACATTGAAATGGTTATCAGTGGAACAAAGGCTAAGTTTAAATACATATATATTTGTTTTTAAAATAAAATATAGCATGGCACCGTTATACATGACCGATAGTATTACGTATGTGGGAGATACGCAAACCTACTCTCTGAGAAATAGTAGAGATTTTAGGTTAGCGATGCATAAGAGAGCAGCAGCACAAAATTCCATATTCTATAAGGGACTGAGAATGTTTAACCAGTTACCAATAGATATAAAAATGGAAACAAATATTAAAAATTTTAAAAGACAGTGTATTGAGTTTATAAGAACAACATCAGACTTATAAAATAAGCGCAGTAATAAACATTTATTATTATCATAAGTGTCATTAGTGTTTTTTTTTTAGGACTATAGGTTTAAGTAAGAGTATAAATTATACTCGTAAATATTCGCAAGGGCCACTTGAGGGTAGTGCGCTACCACAACGTCCTGCCTTATTATTATTATTATTATATTATATTATTATTATTATAAACATGGAAAGTTTTATATGTCATAACTCAGAAACCGTTGAAGATATATCGATGAAATTTGGTATGCGTGATTTACTTACTTAGCCAAACATTTGGACGGAAAATAGTTAAAATCGGTTGACGGCCACGCCCACTTTTATATATGGGTCTTATAAAGTGACCTAATAAAAAAATTTTAAGCTATATCTCTGTCAAATATACAGATATATCATTGAAATTTTATGGAAGGTGTCCAACTATGGACATAAAACGAAAACCACAAAAATTTTGGAAAATGGGCGTGGCACCGCCTGTTTTTAGAAGCAGGAATATACTAGATTTCTGAGCCCATAACTCGACAAATAATTGATATATAATGACGAAACTTGGTGCGTACACTTTTGTCACTTGTGGTAATACATGTTCAAAATTTTAGCGAAATCGGTTGACGACCACGCCCACTTTTATATATGGGTATTATAAAGTGACCTAATAAAAACATTTTAAGCGATATCTTTGTCAAATATGAAGGTAATTCATTGAAATTTTGTGGCATGAGTTCCACAATAGACCGGAAACAAAAAGTAGAAAAATTTTGGAAAATGGGCGTGGCACCGCCTCTTTTTAGACAAAGGAATATACGAGATTTCTTAGCCTATAACTCGACAAATAATTGAGATATTATGACGAAACTTGGTTTATACACTTTTATAACTAGTGTTAATAGACACGCAAAAATTTATTCAAATCGGTTTATGACCACGCCTACTTTTTGACAAAGATATATCTGGAACACCCTTTGGGAATTTGTAACGTGACATCTTTGTAACTACACCTTTTCCAGTTTATATTCAGAAAGTTGCAATTTATATTCAGAAAATTACAATTCATATTCAGAATTTTCATTTCATATTCAGAAACCTACAATTCATATTCAGAAAGTTGCAATTCAAATGAAATTCCAATGTTGCCCCCAGTTGATCCCAAAAAAGTGTTGTTTTTATGTGTATTTTAGGTGTATGAAGGAGCGACTTTTGGAAAAAATTTAAAACAATAGTTGTTTTGTAACATTTTTATTTCCTTTGACAATTTTATTATTTAAGAAGAAAAAAATCGTTAAAATTTAAATTTTCGCGACATCATTTCAAAAATGCCAAAAACAAGCTACGCCCGTTGTAGAAAACCTTGAACGGCGGCGAGTTTCAGAATGTTTGGCCCTCCCACAGACCAAGAGACGCAGATATAATTCTGCTAGGGAAAGCAGCGGTGTGATGCCTACACTAAATTCAAAAGTGTGCGTGCTGCATTTTGTCGAATGCGCATAACCCAGCAAAACGACGCTTGCTGACAAAGGAAACAGTGTCGATGCCTGTTGTGTCCCTTATCTTGGGATTTCGAAAACCGTGGTATTTGCGAAAAGCGAGACCATGCAACACAAACATTACATATTACTCTCCATATGTATTATTATTTAAAAACTTTTTTGGAAACGGTTTTCGCTCTAACAAGGAATATGTTTCCAAGGATGCAATGCTTCTTCAAATAGCAAGATGAAAGTTGCAAATAAAAGTTCTAGAAAGCGAAAATAACTATCTAAAAACCAAAAGGGCACGATACGAAACAATATTGAAAGGTGTCAAAAATATTTTTACAGAGGAACAACTCCGAAAATTGTAATACCCGGATCACCATATCCGTTGAGATTGGATAGATATATTGAATGCCCAAACAATACACGCTGATACTAACGATTATAAGATATTGAGTTCAATATATCCAGTTGAGTATGAATTATATCGTCGCTTTATGTTTGCCTTTTCATACGAAACTCGCTGGGTTTTATATTTTTTCAGTAAGTTGTACCGAATTCGGAAAAACGAAACCTGATACTAATGATTATAACTTTTACCAGATACTGAACTCAATACATATATTTGGTTAAATGTGAAATATATCGTCGTTTGAAGGCGTTTTGTTTTAATTTTTATATTCATATTGGTGCAGTTCACCAATTTTTTGTTTCTCAAGAATGAATAAAAGCTTCTTAAGAATTGTAAATAATATATATAATATATAATATAGTATTTTACCTTCAACAATAAGACAAATATATAAATAATTTACTCCTCTTTTTGGACCGGATCCGGCCAATTTAGCCCTACATTTTTCCCCCTTTTCCCTCTTGAAATGCAACCCTACCGTTTCAAAGAGCTTACTATTTGAGAATAGTGTCGCACTCTTCTATTTACGTCACCTGTTTATTCCACCATGGTATAATGAGAAGGTAGAAGCATTACGAAGAATGCAACCCTTCCATTATATTTGTTGTTGCCTCATGTTGCTAGACTGTCAAACGTGAATTGTCCAATTGGCGAACACACATCCACACACTCAATATAATTTGACAGTTCAGAATCGTAAGATCCTTCCCAATAAGCACTGAAAAAGAAATTCTCAAACGTTGAGAAAATATTGTTTCTAAATGTGATAATCAGCTTCCAAATAATACTGTACTAAGTCCTAAAACTGTGTTTTGCAGGGGACGCTCTTGAAGTTTAAATTCGATATGAAACTTCAGTTGTGCGCTAAGTATATTTTCACTTGTAAATTCTATTTGGATTTTAAGGTTAAACCATAAGAAAAAATAAAAACTTGCTACGTTGTTTTTCATCGCAAGCCTTCAATGTTTTTATTCTGTAAAAATGTCGGGTTGTATTATATGTACACTTTTGCTTATAACTTTTGATTGGATTGTCCGATTGATACCAAAATTTGACAGCATCTAAATGAAGACACGCAATACGAAAACGCTAAAAACGGGAAAACGTACTATGTCGACTTAGTACAGTATTGTTTGGAAGCGTCGATATATAATTTGAAAATAAAAATATTTTCAAGTGCTCATCAAATATTATTGTCAATTTCAGTATAACTTGCAAACATTTGAGAAAAACAACGAAATTTTGTGTTTGCAAATTTCAGTCAGCGTTCGTTGTTCTACTCGAGCGGTTTCTGAACGGTTGAAGTGATGATGGTTGAAAATTATTGTTTGTAAAGATGATTTTGTATTTTTCCCTCTTACTTTGTTTGCTTGTCGCTTTTTGTGAATTTACGGAAAATTTATTAAAATGTAGTTTGTTTCTGCATAGTCATGTATATACATATGTATATTAAAGAAGATATTAATATACTCACGTAACTTGTCGAAAGGCACCGGCGAAATTCCCACGCACGGGTAAATGAAAAACATCACATCAGAATACAAATATGTAGTACATACGTGCATCTATTGATTCCATTCCATTTCATTTCATAACTAACGTTTGATGTTTGAGATTAGTTCTCGAATGAACCTCAAGTTGCAAATTAAGAAAATGTTTATTGGGTAAACAAAGGTACGTATGTGTGTGCACACATAAACAAGATTTGACAATTTAAGGTTGGTCTCGGAGGAAACTACTAAAAAAATCAACCCTTGTGCTTCTACCTTATGAGTGTACCCTGTATTCCACCATGTATGCAATGTATAAGTTTGTTTGTTTGTTTGTTTGTTTGTTTGTTTGTTTGTTTATTACCCGTATGTTTGTACGGGCACATGGTGAAATAAAAATAGGTGATATCACGGCCAATGACAGCAGTTTAACGTCTCACTCTTATTCCGGTCATGTATTTGATGGGAGTAGAAAAGGGGGAAAAATTTTGGAGTAGTTTAGTACTTTTTTACTACTTTTGTGTATTTTTATATGACTAAACTTGTGAAAGGGGAATATTTTTAAAATGCTTATAACGTAAGCATTTAATTTGGTTTAGATAACAAATTGTTTGTTCCATACTTACCTATGGAGCATTCCATGGGAAATGGTAAATTTGTCCCGTACAAACATTTCGATTTCTCACACATATACCAGTTTTTCAAACCCAAGCTTCTGCTTTTGCTCAGAAATTAGCCCCACAATATTGATGTACTAGAAACTTTGTTTGATAACCTTTTGGTTTGTCTGTAAATTGTAAACATTTATACTATTTGTCCCGTAAAAACCACGTAAAAACCACATTACAGCATTTTTAATTCTTTTGCAATAACCTTATTTCTAATATTTTTGCTGTTTTAATAAACGTTGATATTAGTGCTACCACACTTATTTTTTAGTTTTTTCTAATACAATTAATTTGCCAAAAATTGCTCCTGGTTCGCATAAACCAAGAATCATGATAGACCAGCCCTGTCCCGTACAAACACATAACTTTTTTAAGATTTTTCATACATACACTCATATTTCAAAAGCAAGTTTCTGCTTTTAATAAGAGTTTTATCAAATAGTAATAATGCACCAGATATTCTGTTGGTTAACATTTTGGTATGGCTTTAATTCAAATCGAAAACTGTAAAAATTCGTACAATTTGTCCCGTACAAACCATGGAATGCTCCCTATGCATGTGGATATGCTTATCTATACATCAGAAAAGAAAAAAACTCCAAAAAGAAACTTGATAGATACTGATAACAAAGTTAGAGGAATTAAAGACAAAGTTTATTTTTTTTTGTTTATTACAATTTACAAAATCTTATATATACATACATACATGTATTAATGGAGATGTAATATTAACATAGTAAGCTAATTAAAAAAAAGTTGTAATTAATGTAATGCACAAAACGATAAATTTCCACTGAAAATAACGGTATTTATTCCAGTCCATTTTTCGCGATCCATTCTACTTTTCATTACGTGGAATGGGTAATGGAAGCTCATTCCACTCTACATTACTGGCAATGCGCGAAAGAAGGGCGGGGTGTAATAAGGCCTTTTGAAATAAGGCCTTATATCGCAACCAAAGTGAGATAAAGCCTTTATTTTGTCATTTTCAAAAAAAGGTCTTATTTCATATTTAAAACGCAATTAGGTCTTTTTTGAAATGTGGAATAACCCCTTTATTTATTTAAGCGAGAACTTATGAGAATTCCAATGAGCAAATAACTGTTTTATAAATAATAGAAGAACATCACCGTGGCGGTAGCCACGGCTGTGACACACGACCGGACTTGGATAGCGTAGCCAAGAGTTATTTTTCATAATCGCGGCCGAAGGCCGCCCACGCTGAAAGGTGTACTACGCAGAAGCACATCACCGTGGCGGTAGCCACGGTTAGGGCACACGTCCGGACGGATGGCATAGCCCAGAGTTAATTTCTATAAGCGCGGCCGAAGGCCCCAACACAAAAGCTGTTCTCCGCAAAAGTGGTTTCTTTATCTTCCCTTTCCGGAGTAATATCTATGGCCGGTCCACAGTGCTTTTGCGCAGAACACTTTTCTGCGTTGGCGGCCTTCGGCCGCGCTTATAAAAAATAACCCTGGGCTACACATACGCACCTATGCGGCGTAAAAAGCGACAGCGTGACAAGAAGAGCCAAGTTCGCAGATAAGTGAAGGTTGCAGCAGCACTGCGCATACTCCATCACACACACTCAACAGCGGTGGAACCGATTTTGAGTCCTAATGCGGTGCATCGGAAAAGCTAAGGGCACCGATAGCCATGCGAATTCCGATGAGCTGTATGCCGATTGTTTATTGCTTTGCATGCGTTATGCGGCGATAAAGCGGTAACAATCAAAGGCAGGAGGCTGATGTTGATGCGGATAAAATATTGGTTGTACTTCAATGTTGCCTTCAATGTGCTCAACTGGAATTAACTGCCGATGACACACGCGGTGAACAACGCTGAAACTAATTAAATAATATTATTACTTCAGGTTTTTATTAGAAAAATTACAATATCTTCTTACCAAAATAATTTTCCATAATTGTTTTCACAATTTTTGTTGAAAATAAATATGGAAATGTCAGAACAAAACCATAATAGAAAAACAATGATGCCTACTCATTAAAATACTAAAATGGGAATGAATATATAATTTTTGTATGGACTTTCGGTACGATTTGTAAAGAAAAAAGCCAAGAAGGGAACATTTTTTATAAGAGTGCGAGTGTTGTCAAAATGCACCGCCATTTTGTATTATTGCAAACACCTTTTCTGTTATTTCACCATGGTACGGGCATTTGAACAATTCGGGTATTTTGAAGTTTGTTTTTTTCTTTTGTTTATTATTATTTTTTTTTCTTTATATCGTCGTACCATACGAAAACTAACATATGTATTTAAAATTTCTGGCGAAAGCTATCAATAAAAAAATTCTGTACGAAAAGTAGAACATTTGGCTTTTGGCCGACGAAAAGTAATAAAATCGAGTTTTGGCTGACGAAAAGTAATAAAATCGACTTTTGGCTGACGAAAAGTATCAGTAATTATATACTGTTTTTACATTAAAATTGTTGTTGTTTAAACAAAATTGATAGTTTTCGTCAGCCAAAAGTGGATTTTATTACTTTTCGTCGGCCAAAACTTGAACTTTTTACTTTTCGTCAGCCACAAAAAATCTGATGTTAGTTTTCGTATGGTACGACGATATGTAGTTTTTTTTTATTTTTGTTTTTCCGATACACATTTTTTTTGTTTGTAAGCTCGAATTCTCGAATGTTTGTACGGGCATTTGAACAACAAACGGGCTTCAAACAAAAACGATCAGATCGAATTGCTCGATGCCCGGGTATCTAGGGCTCTAGTTAAAAGTCGATTTTATTGAAAAATATATACAGTGGCCTAAAAAAAAAATCATACGCCAGAGCTTTTAAATTTATTTCAAACAGTTCTGTCGAAAATTTGACTCTCTTATTTTCGTTTAAAAATGTATACAATTTTTCAATAAAAATCGCCTTAAGCAGGATTTCTAAGCTTATGGAAAAATCCGAAAAATCGTAGAAATTTCTAAAGGTGGATTAAAAATTTCAAAGCGCGGCCGGAATTTATAGAAGACTTTGAGGAGATTTCTAAGTGTACTGTTATGTAGCCAACCAATTTTAGTGTAAAAAGTGCTATTCTCAATGCTGTAAAAATTTCCGTCGATTTTAGTAATTTTTTTCTGTAGGGTGTTTGCGTTATATGTGAGACCGTTCCAATTAAAATTTCCGAAAAGCCAATGAAATTTTTCAAAAAGTTGAATGTTGCATATTATTATATTACAATTGAATGAGCTGTAAAATTGCATATTCAAAAATCTTCTAAAAAATGTAGCTTTATAATTCTTAGCCCCTTTTTATGATAAGTACTTCCTTAACTTTGAAAAATTGGAAATACTAAAAATACTGCCTAAAAAGTTAACAATAATCGCTGCTAAATATCTGGGTTACTTTCGAGCATCACCTACATTAACCAAGATATGCGTTAGAAATATAAACATTAAAATTAAATATAAAGCACAAAAAGAAAATTATTGTAGGTACATATGAAAAACCCTGTGTCTAGTAGTAAAGTGCGGCTTTGTGTGACGTAATTTTTTGTCGGCAAAACACTAATTGTACTAGATATCATGTCCGAGGGTTAATTTGACTGAGTCTGACAGAGCAACATAACAAAACCAATTTTTAACATGAAAAAGAGTGATAATTTTTTTTTAAATATCCCAACTTTAAAAGCTTAAAACTATAAACTTAGAATTATTGGAAACCAAGGATATTATTGAAAAGTGTTAATAATTACTTGAACCTTTAGGATTCATCACGATTACTTAAATGAAATGCTTTAAATAATAAATATTCAAGTTGAAACTAGCACTTAAAAATATGTAAGAAAAAAACAAAAAAATTAACTTCAGATATGCTAAGTTACGACCATCTGGGGCAAGTGCAGAGTATGTGGTCGGGAAAAAAGCGATGAATTATTGTTCCCTATTCTATTTCCAATATGTGGGTATGTTTTTTTTCTGTAATTGTAACAATTTTACAAAATTCAATTTTGGGCGCATAAAACTCGAAAATCTACCTATGCGCGTAGATTTCGAGAAGAGAATATGAGACTTACTTTTGAAGTATAGTTAAAGGCCCTTGGCAACTGACAATCTGGCATGTCAAGCAGTGTGTATGTGTGAGTTTTTTTGTGTGTTAGTGCAATCGGCAGTCGTAGTGCCACACGTTCTTGTTCGGGCTCGCGTTGATGAGAATCAAATCTTTTAGATATTTGCGTAAATCACCCGACACTCACACTTAACATTCCAGATTTTAAGTGGCCAAGGGCCTTAAGAGATTGATATATGTATTATAAGCGATATTTGTGTACTAAAATGTTAAATTATAGTCTGAAAAAATTACATTTCGCTAGCTTAGAGTGCAAACTGTGTAAGTCCACTTTTATGAAAAAGTGTATTTTTATGTAGAACGCTAGAAAAATCAAATACGCACCGCGCTAAACAAGTCTGAGATACTTGTCATATTTCTACTCGTTGTTATTCAGTGATACGCAAATTGTGTAAGTCCAAAAAGCGAAAAAAATTGTGTAAGTCCAAAATATTTATACTCTGAAAAAAATACCCGTAGTTAAACCAACAACTTTCGGCTGTTGAATCTCCGTCTTTGATTCAACAGCAAAAGTATATGTTTTTACAGCAATGTTTTTGATCCAACAATTTATTCAAAAACGGGCGTTGTTGATTCAAAAACTTGCTTGCCTTTAAAAATTTTTTTGTGAGAAAATATTTTTTTGTGAGAAAACCAACAAAAAAAAATAATGATGGAGAGAAGATGAAGAGAAAAATCCAAAAAAAAGTTTATTTTTAGCAACAATTTTCTCCCCGTTGTTGATTTAACGGCAAAAGTATTTGACCCAACAGTTTCCGTTGTAAACAAAACTAATGAGAACAAATTTTTTTAAGTTTTGTTTTTACAATGATTCAAATAATTCATGGATTCCTTTTTAGGAAATGGAAGTATAAATAGGTTACTACAATTCAATATAATGTTTAATGTTCCACTATGTGATGATTGGATAGAATTTCAGGTTGATGTCATGGTTCGAATTCGGAGGAGAATATAAAATAAAGAAGAAAAATCAGAATAAGAAATAAAGATAGCAACCAGTGAATGATAAGAAGTAGAGAAGAATAGGAGAACAAGCGGAGGCTACATATTTGCAGTTGGGAACCGGGCGGAGAGAAGATGAAGAGTAAAATGCAAACAAAAATTTATTTTTAGGTGAAAATTTTTTCCAACAATCTCCGTTATTGACTCAAATCAACAACGCTCGCACCTTTGAAACAACAACGGAGCGTTGTTGGGCACATTTCAACTGCGGAAAGTAGTTGATTTAACAGCAAAAGTCTTTAGATTTACAACGTTTTTTTTTCAGAGTATGAACAGAATTTTTTTTTCATTTCGAATTTTTTTTCTTTTATGTTTTTTGTCTCTCCTACAAAGTTTTAAAAAAGGACTTACACAATTTGCATTCTAAGCTAGCGATTTTTATCATTTGTAAAAAAATTTTAGTTTTTTTTTTGGTAATTTTAATTTTGGTAACTTTTTTACATTGGCTGTGACCCCCCCCGAAAAATTCTCTAGCTACGCCACTGTCCACCGAATTCGCAAAAAAAGTGAAGGAGTACTATGTTATTAGGCATATGGAACAGTTATCCTTAAATTCCATTTTTATTATGAGCAGGTATAAGTATAGAATTTAAAATGAACTTTCTGAATATGAATTGCAACTTTCTGAATATGAATTGTAGGTTTCTGAATATGAAATGGAAATTCTGAATATGAATTGTAATTTTCTGAATATGAATTGTAATTTTCTGAATATAAATTGCAACTTTCTGAATATAAACTGGAAAAGGTGTAGAAGTCATAAAGGAATGAAATTTTAAGCAAAGAATAATATTCATATGCTTAGTGGGATGACTGATAAAAATGTTGAAAATAGGCGTGGTTACGTCCACTTTATCCTGCACTCGCTTTATATAAAATACATCGTGATTCTATCAAACGCAAACAAACAATGAAAACATACAGTATCTAATGTTCGATTCCACCCGAACTTAGGCTTCCTTACTTGTTTTAACCAACATTGCCACATTTATTTTGATTTTGGACAGCAAAAAACTTATAAATCAATGATAGTAATAAAACCTTTATAAATCGTTTATGAATAATGTGCATTATAACGGCTTTATAAAGTTAAAAAGAGTTTTTACTATTGAGCGTTTATAATCTGTTATAGGATTTTTTTATGAATAAGGCTGTATAAGTATACCAGTTTGAAAATTTCGCCAACTAGTTGCTCAACTATCCATTTTACTTGAAAGCAACTGGTAGTTTTAACGTGACGATTGCCTACGTGATGGCAATTGTCTTCCCTTGCATAAGCTTCATACTAGAAAAATACCAGTTAAGGATATACCAGAAGAATACCAGTCAGAATAATACCAGAAAAATGCCAGTTCATCTAGCTGAAAAAATACCATTTTAGTTCATTTAATAAAGCTCACTTTAATTAGCTGAGCACTTTTTGAAGTTACATTTAGTACATATTATATACAGTACAAGCAAAGGCTTCGTGTTACAGTGGCAGTTGACTGATAGAATCTTCGATTTGGATGAAACCATGATTCAACAATAAAGGTTTTCGCATGACGACATACCTTCATACATAGTGGGGCCAGAAGTGTCATGCAAAGAGGAATGTAGAAGAATTTGACAGATTCGGCCCCTATGGAAATGCTAGGGTGCGTGTGTGTGTGGCATATGTCAACAAAAAAATGCTTGTGTTCGTGTGTTTATGAAGATTGAAGAAGAAGTCAGCTGATCTTATGCATTCTCCTTTATTGTTGCTCCATGGATGAAACCAAATCAATTAAATGAACTCTCTGAAACTCTTCTTGCCACCTGCTACAAACATATACATATGTATGTATATAATTGTTCTTGTGTACCCTTGCATAAAAATAAATGAAAAGCTTTAAAAATATTTATTTTGCAAGAAATGGTCATGTTTCTTTTTGGCAAATAAAATTAAGTAAGTAATAACTATTCTGACCCTTTGTTAAATAATAGCGTAAAGTTACTTCAAAATCGCCAATAAAGCTTAGTTTGTGATAGAATTGCACAAACTGCTATATTTAGTTAATAAATAAATTGCTATATTACTAGTAGAATACCAACTAGTATGATTTTATCTTTTTAAAAGCGGTTGATCAACTAGTAGATAGCTTAATAGTAAAATTTTGTCCGCTTCGTACCAGTTGATCAACTAGTAGAAAACCAACTAGTTTCATTTTTTCCTTTACATACCAGTTGATCAACTAGTTTATTTTCATACTAGTTTAATTTTGCCTGCAGGGAAATTGCTGTACGCGAGTACACCTATTTGCAGACCGCTCTATCAAAAGCAGAAATCATTAGTTGATTTTATAGAAATCTTTTATCAAAGATAAAATTTCGTGTAAAACCGTCCCATCCGTTACGATGGAATAAGTAGGCCATATAAAGCTAATTTGCACTCTAAGCTAGCGATATTATAAATATTTTCGTTTACATGTTTTTATGTACCTACATTTACAGTAGTTTCGAAGAGTCAGCCATCACCCTATTCATCGGAGTACAATGACGGAAGGAAAACGTCTATCATTAAGTGGCTCCAATAAGCGCCGTTTATCCACACAAAACTTATCGACCACAAGCAAAAACCTTGTTGGGGTCATTGATGAGGGCACCAACAGTGTTAAGTTCTCATTATATTCAGTCCCATTTTTCAAAGAAGTGGTAAAATATGAAATTGATTTGAAAATGATATCACCGCAGGATGGTTGGTATGAACAAAATCCGTTGGAGCTTATGAATGCCATTTATGAGTGCAGTGAAAGGGCATGTTCTCGGCTGGCGGTTTTGGGTTATACAATCGCTGATGTGAGTTGCATCGGGGTGACGAATCAACGTGAGACGACAGTCGTTTGGGATTCACGTACTGGCCAACCGTTGTACAATGCTCTCGCCTGGAAGGATATACGCAGTGAGCCGTATGTGGATTGTTTACTCTCCAAATTGGAAAGTCCGGACAAAAATTATTTTAAACATATTTCCGGTTTGCCTGTGTCACCATATTTTTCCGCGTTAAAGCTACGTTGGCTGTTCGAAAATGTGGCCGAAGTGCGGAAAGTTTACCGCGAAGGGCATTGTTTGGCTGGTACAATTGATTCATGGATTGTATGGAATCTGACCAAGGGTATGTTGATCAGACCTGGGCATCCTCAATTACATTTTTTTTAAATAACAATTACATGTAATTGTAATGGAATGGCCTCAATTTTATTGTTTTTTGTATTTGCTTTTGCTTTTGCCTTTGCTTTTGCCTTTGTTTTTGTAGTATTTTTGACAAACCAAAAAAAAAAACAAAAAAAAGAAAAACCACAAAAAAATAAACAAAAAGAACAAAAAAACCAAAAGAGAAAAAGAAAAAAAAAAAAGAAAAAAAAAAACAAAGAAAAAAACAGAAAAAAGAAAAAAGAAAAAAAACAGACAAAAATAAAAACAAAAGCAAAAGCTAAAAAAACTTGTGATGCGAGTAACCGCTGTCCACACCTTTTAGAGTAATAGACTTAATTTTGAACTTTTACATTCCCTAGGCGCCTTACATATCACCGATGTTACAAATGCCTCTCGAACACTGCTCATGGACATCGAAACGTTGCATTGGCATCCACAATTGTTGCGTGCCTTCCAAATAGACAAAAAAATTTTACCAGAGATACGCAGTAGCTCGGAAATCTATGGTCCCATCACCAACAGCCGATGTGTGCTCACGGGTGTACCAATTAGTGGCATAATCGGCAATCAACACGCCTCACTGCTCGGACAGATGTGCCTTAAGCCGGGGCAGGCAAAGAATACCTATAGGTCAGGTTGCTTTCTTCTATGCAATATCGGTGAACAGCCTATCATCTCGACGCATGGTCTCCTCACCACAGTCGCCTATAAGTTAGGACGAAATCAGCCGCCAACGTACGCACTGGAGGGATCTGTGGCGGTAGGAGGACATGCTTTAAAATGGTTAGAGAATCGTGTGCGACTTCTGAAGGATTACACAAAAGCAGAAAAATGTGCCGAAGAGGTTACATCGACGGGTGGTGTGTATTTTGTGCCAGCCTTTACCGGCCTCTATGCACCCTACTGGCGTAAGGATGCGCGCGGTCTAATAATTGGATTGACACAATATTCTACAAAACAACATATCGTTCGTGCGGCGCTGGAAGCAATCTGCTTCCAAACGCGTGACATCCTCGAGTGTATGCACCAAGAGAGCGGGTTTCAGCTTAATAAGCTACATGCAGATGGTGCGATTAGCACGAATAACTTACTTATGCAACTACAGGCCGATACAGCCGGCTTGACAGTTTTTCGTTCGCAATTGAGCGATACGACGACATTCGGTGCCGCACTTTGTGCTGCTCAAGCCGAGGGCATTGATTTGTTCGACTTACAACCTGATGAAATAGACTATGAAATTGTGGACTATGATACATTTCTACCGACAAGCACCGACGATGAAAGACGTAGTCGCTATGGCAAATGGAAGCGTGCCGTCGAACGTAGCATGGGTTGGGTCACTCAAACGCCTTCCCGTCAAATTGCTGAAGAAACATATAAGCTATTGTCTTCGATACCTGCAGCTTTATTTATTATGAGCTCGATGGCAATGTGTATACATGCGGCAACGAGAAAATAATTTAGGAAGAAAGTAATATGTACAGTGTTGGGGAAATATTTACATATATGTATATTAGATGCGTTTTTTTGATCTAACATACCCCTCCGGCCACAGAATATGAAAATAGGATGTTGTAGGATAACTAAGCTGATTTTTGTTTTTTTTTATACAAAAAACTGAGTAGGCTACTCCAAAAACAGCGATTTTTTTTTAAATTCCATGATAGGTTTAGATTCATATATGAAAAAAAACTACAGAATTAAAAATAAAAAAACAAAAGATACATATTCTCATGTAAAATTAACGGCTCAATCGAATGGTGTACTCAGTTTTTTGCGAGCCATAGGAAGGTACTACGATCACCTAAAGTGGAATTTTATTTTTTTAGTCACGAATTTTCAAGTTTGGACCCTGGTATTTCCAAGATACCTTAAATTTCTTTTTAATCAAAATATACAGGAATCTGCGCAAATTAATGCAGTTTTCAGAAAAGTTTATTTGATCGAAATCGAGCTTTTTTTGTCCAAGCTACTTTGGTTCAAATGAAACATGCCAAAATCATTTTCATATTGAACATTTTTTTTTGTACATATGTAAATAATAAATTTTCGAATTTTGTACTTGCAACAATAGTGCGCTAGAAACCAAACCGCAACACACAAAATGAAATTAGACAATTCAAAATTAGGGGCACAAGTTAAAAATAACAGAAAAAGCACACACGAATTATGTAACAAGAATTATTTACTTAAAGTTTACTGAATACAATGCAAAATTTTTTGGCAGTAAAGAGCTTCAAGAAGCTCGCGAGACTCGATTTCTCTTGTCTCGATCGAACTCGAGAAATCGTAAGCTCTAATATATACATATGTATATTGTAAATAAATATACTTCGTACTTATGTACATATATGTATAATAAATTCTGGTTGTGATAAAACTCCCAAATGACAAAATATCCTGTGAATTACTTAACATAAATACAAATTTTTGCATAACGGTAAAATTCAATTACCTTTAAAACATAAAGACTAATAGGTAGTTTAACTGTAATGCACATGACATACTTTTTTTAACTTTAACATACATACACACATACATAATATGTATCTATTATTCAAATTTTGAAAGATTGTATATTATTAAAAATTATGTAAATACATAAATAAAAAATTGTACTGAATTCGTTAAAAAATATTGCATTTATGTACACCTACATACAGTTTGTCAATTATTCTTTGCAAAATGAAAACAGTTCAGAAATTTGTTTTCATACTAAGCTTAACTTTTAAATTTTTTTTTTAAATGCTAATATTAAATTAAATATGTTTACAATATTTAGGACCAAAAAAGTCCAAAACTTAAGGCATAGAAACAACACAAAAAACAAAAGTTCAAAAAATCTCAGCCAGCAAGGTACCGTACATTTTACGAACATTGCGATTTACTAGCTATTCTCGAATAAGAAAACAATAACAAAAGAAACTTTTTTCTATCATGTCAAAAAAAAAAGAAAACGAAAAATTTCAAACTCAATATTTTAAAAGTAAGTATGTATGTTTGTAAAATATCTACATTTACGATAAAAAAACGGACGTAAAAAGATTCATATACGAGTGCTTTTTCGATACATTTACGACACTCGTAGGCACTGAACATTTTAAAGCGAAACAGTATTCGTAGGCGAATCGTAAACGGATATCATAAACGATATTTTATTAGAGTTTTCTTCGAGAAAACATCCGTTTACGAGCTCGTTTACGATGATTTTGCTGGCTGGGATTATAAAACACACATTGTCAATTAATTCTTTGCAATTTTTTCATATGTGACAGAAACTGAAAAAAAAGCCGACCTGATCGTTGAAATTTTGATATGGCGGCCACTAGCCTCAACCACACATTGTAGACGAAGGGTCATGGAATGAATCAGGTCCATCAGCCCATAAATTTCGCGTATTTTATGCCATTCTTCCTGAATGGAATTAATTACAGCATTTTTCGCTAGTAAACCTTCATTTTCTGTCTTGTTATTTCAAAAAAAGCCAAAAATTTTTGATTGGGTTTAAGCTAGGACTTGGGGCAGGTGTTTCGTTTTTTTTTTAACCCGTATAACAAATTGATACGGCAATTTTTTTTTCGTATCACAGAAAAATTTTGAAAAAAAAAATTAAAATTAATAAAATAAGCTGCTTTCGTTTTTTTAACGTGACATCGTTTTTTTATTACATTTACCAATATAAAAATATAAAGATAATGAATAGTATCATTTTAGATTTTTATACTCAGCTGTACTAGTACACAGAGTATTATAGTTTTGATTTCCTAACGGTGGATTGTAACAGAATGAAATAATCGAGATAGATATAGACTTATATATATCAAAATGATCAGGGTGAAAAGAGAAATCGATTGAGCCATGTCCGTCCGTCTGTCCGTCTGTCCGTCTGTGAGCACGATAACTCGCGCAAAAATTGAGATATTTTGATGAAATTTGAAATGTAAGTTGGTATCAAGACAGGAACGGATGGTATTGAAAATGGGCGAAATCGGACCATGACCACGCCCACCTCCCCTATATGGTAAAAATCGGAAATTTTGTATCTCAGTCACTAATAGAGCTAGAGTGATAAAATTTTACACACGTATTGAGCTCAGGCCCTTATGAAGAAATATGGTGAAATTTTGGAAAATGGGCGGTGCCACGCCCACTTATTAAGGGGCAAACATTGAAAGTTTTATGAGTCATAACTCAGAAACCGTTGAAGATATATCGACGAAATTTGGTAGGCGTGGGAATTTGTAACAAGACTTCTTTGTAACTAGAAGTCATAAAGGAATGAAATTTTGCACAAAGAATAATATTCATATGCTTAGTTGGATGACTGATAAAAATGTTGAAAATGGGCGTGGCTACGCCCACTTTATGCGGCACTCGCTTTATATAAAATACACCCTATATCGAACAAACGCAAACAAACAATGAAAGCATACAGCTGAGTATCTAATGTTCGATTCCACTCGAACTTAGGCTTCCTTACTTGTTCGAATTCAATTTAATTCAAGAAAATCATAAAGGCTATTAAAATAATGGTTAATATAAAACATAACGCTCTTTGCTCATGCCTGCCATGGGTAGTGATGCCTACTATACACTTTGATAAAATGTTGCCTATTTTTGGTATTTTCAAGACTTTCACAATACATATTTTTCGCGGCAAACACAGGTTGTTACAATTTTTAGAAAATCTTAAAAATGAAAAAGAATAGGTTAATATTCTTTGATTTTGATTAAATCGTATCAAAATTATTTGATGTTGATTAAAAAGGTATCAAATTTGTTCTACGTCAAAATAAAAAGTATCACATTTGATACGATTGTATCAAAACGGCATCACTGGATACGAAACTCTTTGTTTCGTGAGAGCGCTGAAAAATGCGCATTTTTTATAACATTTTCCATTGGTGCCACTGCGCAAAAAAGTGAATGTGGGTATTTTAAAATAAACATTGGGGGTATTTCGTTATTTCTTGCAAATTAATAATGTAATTTTTGCTACAAAATATGACAATTACTTCGTAATTATACCTAAGATATGATCTAAAAATAATCTTGACTATTTTAGATCATGTAGAATGGTTTATTTGTTATTAAACCAGGTAATAAAATTTATGCTATTATTTCTTTAAAATTTTGTTTCCAGGTTAAAAAGGAAAATCATTTTGTGTTTTCATTGGGTAATCAATTAATGTAGCATTAATTTTAATGCAAATATTTTATATTTATACAGCCTTATTCATAAAAACATATCAAAGGTTTATAAATAGTTTATCAATCAAATAAGCAAAAACATTATTCATAAAAAATTTATAAATTTAAAATGCTCTTAAAAATCAGATAAAATGGAAACGAATTTATAACAAGCTTTGCCCTTGTATAAGCTATTTATAAAACAATTATTTCAAAAAATAAAGAAAAATTTCAAATTAAAAAAAAAAAAAAAACGAAACGCCCAGTATTGGTCAGCTGGAAATGAGCACATATTTCCTACTGAATATTCAGTAGAGATGGCCACTGTGGTGCAGTGGGTAGAATACTCGCCTGCCATACCAGAGGTCTCGGGTTCTAACCCCGGTAACCAAAAAAATTTTGTAATTAATTAAAATCCAATTATTGTGTTTCTAGAAATAGTGGTCACCTTTCGGCATTGGGCGGAATACCCTCCGAGTGTATTTCTGCCATGAAAAAGCTTCTCACAAAAAATACGTTCGCCGTTCGGAGCCGGCATAAAACTGTAGATCCACCCAATTAGTAGGAAAACCAAAATTTACGGAGCACACCATGAATTACGAGAGAAGCTCGGCCATAAAACTCGTCAGTGTTATAAACGAGTCAGTGCAATATTATAGCCGCTTTCGATTCACAATTTCTCTGCTCGCTATAAATTTCTATCTGCCAAATTTATAGCGAGCAGAGAAATTGTGAATCAAAAGGCGCAATTATTTAATACTTTTTGGTTGCTTGTTTTTCCGACAGGGTAGGAATATGATGTATTGTGGAACGATCCTCCGTCATCCCTTGTCAAGTTTGGTTTGGAGACAAACCGGTTTCGGCTAATATGCGCCATCTTCAGAACGAAAAAAGACACTGAAGATGGCGCATATTAGCCGAAACCGGTTTGTCTCCAAACCAAACTTGCGCAATTATTTTATTATTCAGTAGAGATGTAGTTCCAAAATCTGAACTTTCCCTTTCGACCTAAAAACTGCCGAAAAAGAAGGGAGAGTTTCTGTATGAAAAAAGGCCTGAAGGCACAGGGAGAAATTCCATAGGAAAAAGCTAGTACATTGAGCTTTCAGGGAAAAATTCAATAGCACTGATGCCTTCACTGCGTATTCAGTTAATTTTTCAGGCAATGGCTTTTGAATCCAGTTTCAAGGTATTTTTCATACTGAATATTCTACTGAATATGCAACTCCTTACTTCGAATACTGCTTAGATCTTGCAATAAACATGACTCGGAGCACCTTTCGCAAGGAAAAAAAGGTATCGTGTAAGGACTGGCGCATTCTTGTTGTTTTATCAAGGACAGCGTAAAAGAATAGTTAATTTAGTAAAAGCTTATATCTCAATGGATAAACGAGGTTTAGGGACTTCAGTGATATTGCAGATGCTAGTGGCTTTGCGATGTTGGGGTCGAAAAGAAGTGAGATATGCGTGTCATTAAAATTCATTTGAACTGCTAAGTATCTATGTTTGCATGTATTATAAAATCCGAACAGATTCAAGACGACACAGGTGATCCCCACGGGCTAAGTCAGACTACAGTATGCCGTATTTGTATTTTCGGCCGTTCTACTTGTACTTGTCTTTCACTAATAAACGCACTACCACAGTATTTATTTTCAGCGGAAAAGGTTGTATAGTGTACACTGCTCGCGAATCTTCGAGGAATTGCGTAAACACACTCCAAGTAGGCAATATTATTTTCTCTACTTGTAGCGTGGCGGGAACTTAGTGTACAATATTTGATCCAACAGAACAAATACAAATGGTATTTGTACTCCAAATGCAGAATAGAGGATTTATTCGTAGCGGCATTTGAAGTGTGCTGTGAGTATTGTACAATGCAAAGAGTATTTGCAAATATAGAAGAGGCAAATCGTACTTCGCAGAGGTTTAAATTGTATGAGGGTAGCGGTGGCACTTGCTAAGCAACTCCAGTTGTCTCCTCTACTCGCCTTTTCTTCTGCATTACCCTTTTATTTTCCGCATTCGTTTTTGTTTTTCAAATTTGAATCCATTTATTTACATATTTGTTTATTTTAAAATTGTAATTTTTTGTCAGGTTGACATTTTTTTTAACCAACATTGCCACATTTATTTTGATTTTGGACAGCAAAAAACTTATAAATCAATGATAGTAATAAAACCTTTATAAATCGTTTATGAATAATGTGCATTATAACGGCTTTATAAAGTTAAAAAGAGTTTTTACTATTGAGCGTTTATAATGTGTTATAGGATTTTTTTATGAATAAGGCTGATAGTATATACTACTTCTCATATCTACATATTTGTCACATATTTTTCATTAAAAATGCTAAATATAAAAATAATTTCATTCTCGCTCCTTCTCAAACTTTATCATACATTTTTAATTCACTTCTCGATTAATATAATAAGTAATAAAGTAATTTCATGAATTGGTGGCAAATATCAGAAATCCCGAATTTTTTTTTTATTTATGGCGGATTTGATCTAGTTTTTGGTATCAGCTGATTTTGCGAGGACCGCGTGAGAGCAGATAAATTTGAGAGTCTCGTATCTAGTTATCTTTGGTCGAAGGCAAACTGATTATTTTTCCTAAGCGACGATCGCGAAGTCCCATCGTAAGCGCTCGTTTTATAGTCCAGTTAGTCGAGAACGTAAACCCGTGTACCGTGTCAGCTGATCCAACCTATTTAATGGGATTTGTATGTAACCGATTATTCAACGACGTACGACGCAGAAGCCCGTACCGCAGAAATCAAAATCATTTTGATTTTTTACGTAAAAACGTGTCAGCTGATCGCTGGCATGGTTGCAAGGTAGAAGGGTTGCCAGTTGAACATATTTAGTTATTAAATATTTAAACAGTAATTTTCACAGCATTATACAACTAACTCAACAAGATTGTAAAATGTTTTCGAATATACATATATGTGTTCACATGGAAAAAATAGTATGTCTACTTAAACGAACCATTTATTATTACTTTAATTTTTAAAAAGAAAGGAAAGAAAACGTTTATAAATTTTTTTTAAATCCCAAACAAAATGTAAATATATATATATATATATATATAAATTAATAACAAGATAATAGCTTTGTTCAACAATTTTACTTGCAAGTACTTGCAAAAAGAGCGTCAATGTCAAATTAAGAGTAAAAACGAGAAAAAGAGAAAATTATCAACCACAGTAATTGATCACAAAATCGTAAACATTCGCAAGAAAACAGCTGATACGCTGTTTTGACAATTTGATTTTTAGGTTAGGTTGTAATTGAAATTTTTGAAATTGGAAATGAATGGAAATAACTGAATTAGGAAAACAAAATTCTACTTTGGCTATTCCACAACATCAAGATTCGTTTTTGCGCTAACTTATTTAGTACACTATTAGAAATTTGCGTTTAAAATGTTTGTATATTTCCAATTGAAATTTTTGTGATCATATATTTTTGACACTTCTATTTTTTTAACCCTAATTAGATAAACCACGTCGAAATGACGTATTCATTTTTATTTTTACTCTCTCAGACTTTCATTTATTTCCGAAGCAACTTCATACGCTCAGTTTTCTCAGTCGGTGGTTGTAGGTCATTGCTGGTGCTCGATTTTTTGCAGGGTGCGAAGAACGCTCAAAATAAACTCACTCAAACGAATTATCACTCTATAATTCTGAGCTATGCCATGTTCTCATGAGCGCAAATACACAGTGACAACGAACGCAAATGAACGCACGTCAACAGCGATTGATGGGTCTCTGCAGTGGCGATAAGCTCTTACATAAATTCATTTTAAAATGAGAAATCGTTTGAAAATTCATTTTTTGAAAATTCATTCTATGAGTTTATTTTATAATTTTTTGCGCTAGCGATCATTTTTTGAGTTTATCATTTTTTGATCGCTCTTTGAGTTATCATTTTATGCGTTCACAAGGGTTTGTTATGCAGCAGCTAATGGCATTGTGAAGGCGCAATTTTTGGATGATGGCGTGCGTTTATTAGACCATAAATATGATGTATGTATGTATTTACATACATGTTCATGCATGTGTGTACGTATATATGGATGTATGTATGTACATAATTATAATATTTTAAAAAGCCTTAGCTCTCATAGCGATAGGTATGTATATGTACATATGTATGTAGGTATATCGAGTTTAAATTTTATTAAGTATGTATTTATTTAAACTAATTAAATTATTCAATTTATTTAAATTAATAGATATTTATAAAAATTTATATTTACATACCGATGTACCTACGTATACTATATTGATGTACATTTGTAGTCTATATGTATGAGTTAAGGGTTGTTAAATATTTTATTTAACATAGGTACATACCTACATACATATGTATGTATGTATTTAGTTCTTACTTGAAAACTAGAATATAACAATTGAGCGTTCAAAAAATAAGTTCGCATTTTATTTATTTGTACACATGTATGTATGTACATACATATGTATGTATATAAAATGAATGTATGTAAATATGTAATATGTATGTATGTCTATTCAATGATGGAATGTAGGTATTGATATTTTCCAGGTTTTTTATACATTATTGCCCTTTTTTGTACCTACACAGTAAAAAAGGATAGTTTATTTCTAATATCAGTTGGTACTTAATTTAATCATTCCTGGAATTAAATATATTATAATACCGTCACAGTATTTTTGGTTTAAAATCAAAACCAAAAAAAATATTAGAAAAAAAAAACCAGAAAAAGGTATAACAAATTAATACAAACTGTTTCTGAAAGTGAAATAGGAAGAATAAATTAAACTCATTAAAATAAATGGCCCAAAAAGCGAATTCTTCATGTCTGATGTACCTAGAAACTAATACAGGAGATTGGTTAAATATCTTATCGTGAAAACTGCGGGATGTGGGACATACGCATATGAACATACACACATACGCATGTTGGTATTTGCTCTCGTCCTTTTACTTAACTGATGGGCGGTACAATCTTAACCAAAAATTATAAATTTGCTATTGTTCGGAAAGCTCATGCAAGGTTACAGTATGTGAATATGTGCATATGCATATTTTTAAGTACAAAATACCTATATATGCCATATTTCAATAACTGGTTAGTGCCTTTGAGTCTAGTCTTATAAAATACTCAAAAAGATAAAAATGGCGGAAATAGAAGTGATTTTGTAGTTAGCCGTAGAAGGAAACTAATTGAAATTATAAAACTTTATTTGCGTTTTCCCAAAAAAAAATTTTTTTTTGAGTTAAATCCCTATTGCATAAAACGTGCGATATATATGTTAAATAAAATATTTATATAGACTAATATCGATGGCTATTTCAAAAATTGTTTGAAAAACGTCTTATTTCCGACTTTTTTTCAATAACGTCCTATTTCAGAAAATTATTCAAAACGCCCTATTGCAGAGAAATACATACATATATACATATGTATGTGTCGAATGAACACAAATACATATGTATGTAAACACATGCATATATAAAATTTTTATTAGATTGAATAAATACATAATAAAATTGTTAAAGTGCAACTTCAATATACATATGTACATATATATCGCTATAAGACCTAAGGCTTTTTAACATATTATAAATATATACATACATATATACGTACACACATGCATGAATATGTATGTACATACATACATACATCATATTTATGGTCT
This sequence comes from Urophora cardui, assembly GCA_960531455.1. Lineage (NCBI taxonomy): Eukaryota > Metazoa > Arthropoda > Insecta > Diptera > Tephritidae > Urophora > Urophora cardui. Next base: position 7,213,779 of record OY482673.1, read on the forward strand.
AATAAACGCACGCCATCATTCAAAAATTGCGCCTTCACAATGCCATTAGCTGCTTAAACCTCACAACAAACCCTTGTGAACGCATAAAATGATAACTCAAAGAGCGATCAAAAATGATAAACTCAAAAAATGATCGCTAGCGCAAAAAATTATAAATTCAAACTCAAAGAGTGAATTTACCAGAGAAATTGTATGATAATTCATTTTTGAGTGAATTTATGCATTGAGTTTAACGCCACCGCTATGAGCGATCGATTGCTGTTGTGCTTTAGTTCGCTCGCTATTTGAGTGTTTATACATTTTTCTTTGAATATTTGTTTGTGATATGAGTAGAATGTATTTTTGAGCGTTCATGAGTGAGTTTTTCCGCACCCTGATTTTTTGCCATAAGTTTTTTTTTATCTGAGTTATGATCACAACGTACGTCAAAACGACGTAGCTTTATATTTAGTGTGACATTTTGGTTTTTCCATTGCATGAATTTTTTGTCACTTTTGTGTTTCAATTTATTAGATTAATATGTTGTTTTTGTTTTTTTAGTTTTAATTTGTTAACAAATCTACGGATGAAAACAAGACTTAAAATATCTTCTTTGCAAAGAACTTTGCGCAACACCATACAAGTTGCCCTACAAAATTCAGATGGAGTTAGTGATACCCAAGAAGACGACAAAAAATAACACCAGCAATGATCTCGAAGGCAGTAGAAATCAGGCTCTTCCCAGAAAATAAAATACTGTTGGTGCTGTCCTTCTAAAATAAGACGCATGCCAAAAAAATAATGTTTCAAGTGTAACACACCTCTGTGTGGACAACACCAAAACCAAGTTTGTAACACATGCATACAATCTTGCTTGATTTTGTTTTTTTTTGTTTTAAAATATTATTTAAAGGGTTGTTTTGTTAAGTAAACAAAAAAACCTCTATGAATTTAGAATTAAGAATGAAATTTGCACCTTTTTGTGAAGGCTGTCTAATTTTTGTAGCTTTTTGTCAAAAAAAATGAATTTCTTTATTAATCTCATATTATTTTTAATTTTATGTTTAAATGTTCCACATAGGACTGGAAATGAATGAAATAAATTATCTCAGTCAAAAAACAAATAAGTTTTATATTTTTCACCTCCTTAAAAGCCATTAAATGAAGATACGTCATTATGACGTATGTTTATCTTTGCAGGGGTATAAAATAGCGTTATCTATCTAGGGTTAAAGCTGTTAGTAGTTGCAAGTGAAAATTTTACTTGCAGCGTTTACCAACTCTCTTGAGGTCTTATTCTCTCAATTTGGCTCTCTTTTGAGAATTTTTTGGGTTATTGAACATAAATTCGTAACTATTCGTAAAAATATGTAAACATTTTGAGATATTGAACACTCCTAATAAATGAAGATGTTACTGAAAATTAAAGCAAAAATTGTATTTATCCAAAATGGTGGCTGTATTTTCTTAATTGATAACTCTTGGTGGTCTTCTACAATTTTTCTACATTAAAAAGTTATAAATTGCCACAATAAATCTGAGTTTCTGTAACAAAATCAATTAAAGTGATGTCACACTAATACGATCCACACTTTGTCACCATCTATTTATACTAGAAAAGATACGAGTTACAGAAACTCAGTACAGATTTCTTAATTAAACACACATTTTTGTGAGAATCTTGTTGCTTCCCAATATAATTTTTTTATGGGTTTTCAATTGTAAATTTAATGTTCTGACTGTGTTTTTTGTTATTTTAGCCCTTGATAACTATCCCCTGCAAGAACTGTGCAGGTCATTTGACCGGTCATATGACCGGCAGGCATGACCAAAAGTTTTGGGATATTTCCTATCACATTCTAAAGGGCATCGGGAACTTTTGTGACCGTTTCATTCATCACGTTCCCGTATGTGTATTTTCAAATTCCATTCTATCCTTATCTATCTCATTGGTTTTGAACTTGGCTAGAACACATACGAGTGCAAATGTGTTGGTACCCTGTAGGGAAAATCTCTAGTTCCGAACTAGGTCGCTTCTAGTACATTTTTCGCCACTACTAGTGCGAGCTAAATCTCTTTTGCATGTTATCAACTGCCGAATTTAACACGGCGATGTCCTAGGCGGTGTCAATTGTCACCCTCTGCACTACATTTTCGATAGTTCCGAATTAGTACTAAATTCTACAGTTTACACTAGTTCGTTTATTTTACATCTGCCGCTTAAGTGCAGCCTTTGACACACTTCATGCAAGTGGCGCGAAGGCCGACTGGGTAACGCATGTGCCTTTCAATCTGGGGGGCGGGGTTCGAATCCTTTCGGTGTCAAGGTGGATGATAATTTTTTTTTTAATTTTTTTTTTAACTAATATTTTTTATTTATTTATTTAATAAAAATTTACAATAATATTTAAAAAGTAATAAAATTAAAAATAAGCCTGAGGGATCGGAAAAGCATAATTAGGGGAACATATCATTTCATAAAAGATGCAAATAGAAAACTCTTTATATAAAATGATTCACTAAACATCTGAGAATTGCAGAAATATACAAAGCCGACGGCAATTGAACGAACAACAAATTTTCATAGAATTTTTGTCATTTTGAAATTGCATACAAATCAAAGTGTGTCTTATAATTGTCACTCAATTCACTCCTTCTGAACTGGTACAATTTATCTAGTTCCCTTTTGACACCTTTTCGCTAGTTCGGAACTAGAAATTTTGCTCACTAGTTATTGAGTTCCTTGCAGGGTAATATTATATTTTTGTAATAGTGTTAGTACTTTCGGTCACACAATTCTAGCAAGTATCACCAAGGTGTGATGGAAATATGTATATTGGGCAGCAACAAAATTACGAGAAAAATGTGTTTTAATTACCAACTAAGCCGTAAAAAAGTAACTAAATTAATAAAAAAAAGTCGTCAACGACAACTTTAAAAACGATTAAATTAGTATTTTCTTGTCATTTGGCAAATAATGCACAGTTGCGTATTGAAGAGTAATCCGCATAACACTTTGAAGATTAGTAAAAATCTTGTTTGTTCAAAAATGACTAAATGGCAACCCTGCCAAAATGTAAACAAACTATATATATATGTAAATATGTGTGAGTAAAACAGCTGATTGCTCCGTTGCCCCACGGGCTCAAAAAATCCTAAAAATTGCATACGGGCGTTTGCGCCAGCGGGCGGACCACACGTTCTTGACTAACTGGGCTATCACGCTCTTTATTTGTCTGTAGTAGTGACAATCGGTGTGTATATGTACACGGCCGCTTACTCTCATTTAGCAGGTGCTAAGATTTTGCCCAAGGCTCCCTGCAAGAACTGTGCAGGTCATTTTACCGGTCATATGACCGGCAGACATGACCAAAAGTTTTGGGATATTTCCTATCACATTCTTAAGGGCATCGGGAACTTTTGTGACCGTTTCATTCATCACGTTCCCGTATGTGTATTTTCAAATTCCATTTTATCCTTATCTATCTCATTGGTTTGGAACTTGGCTAGAAACACATACGAGTGCAAATGTGTTGGTAATATTATTTTTTGTAATAGTGTTAGTACTTTCGGTCACACAAATCTAGCAGGGCTGTTCCCCTGCAAGAATTGTGTGACCGAAAGTACTACCACTATTACAAAAATATAATATTACCAACACATTTGCACTCGTATGTGTTCTATCAAAGTTCAAAACCAAATGAGATAGATAAGGATAGAATGGAATTTGAAAATATACATACGGGAACGTGATGAATGAAACGGTCACAAAAGTTCCCGATGCCCTTAAGAATGTGATAGGAAATATCCCAAAACTTTTGGTCATGCCTGCCGGTCATATGACCGGTCAAATGACCTGCACAATTCTTGCAGGGTCATAATCCTCCCCAGTACATAATATTATGTATGCATACTTGAACTTGTAGAAATAAACTTGCTACCTACCAGTGTTGATTTTCTAGGTACATTTGTACCTTTTTCGGCCCATTATGTACATTAGGTAGGTACTTTTGCTTGGAATTAGAACCGAAGAATTCGAGGTTTGAATCTCGGCGGACGCCAAGCATAAAAGTAATAAGAACATCCCACACTGAAAAACTCTCATTCAGTATACATATGCCCTGCAAAAAAATGTGCGATTAAACCAGAAACCATGAAACTTACTACAGATTAAAGTACAGGGAGAGCCACAAAATCCCAGAAAACAAAATCCCCAGCACAAAATCCCCATTTAAAAAAAAAAAATCCCCAACACAAAATCCCCAAACACAGAATCCCCAAAATCAAAATCCCCAAACACACGCTGAAGGGTGTATTACGAAGAAGGACATCACCGTGGCGGTAGCCACGGTTAGGGCACACGTCGGGACGGATGGCGTAGCCCAGGGTTATTTTATATAAGCGCGGCCGAAGGCCGCCAACGCAGAAAAGTGTTCTGCGCAAATTTAAATTTACACAGAAAGTGGGGATTTTGTGTTTGGGGATTCTGTGTTTGGGGATTTTGTGTTGGGGATTTTGTGTTGGGGATTTTTATTTTGGGGATTTTAGGCCCAACCCGAATGGGTTTACCACGTTATCCCCAAAATCAAAATCCTTAAAATCAAAATCCCCAAACACAAAATCCCCATATTCTGTGTGAAATAAATTAAAATTAGGTTAGAAATCGCGGCGATAGAATATGAGAATTCTACATTGGACATTATTTCTCAAACTGAAACTCAAAAGAATTGTATACGTGATGATTTCACAAATGTTTATTTATAAATTCATCTCAATAACTTATGATTACATATTTACATAGGGTTGGGTACGAAATGTCGAAAAAAAATATCGAAATAATGTCAAATTAATGATGTGTAAAATGTGCGCGAGTAGAAAACTTTTTTGCATTGGAATAAAACGTATAGAGCAATCCACAGTACTTTTGAGTAGAAAACCTTTTTGCACTGGCGGCCTTCCGCCGCGCTTATAAAAAATAACCCTGGGCTACGCCATCCAAGTCCGGTCGTGTGCCATAACCGTGGCGGTGATGTCCTTATGCGTAGTACAAATTTCAGCGCAAGCGGCCTTCGCCTTTATTTATTCATTTCATTTATTTAGATGAACATATTTTTTATAAAATATGGAATCTCTTAGATACCCTGTAGGGCGCATTATATCGAAGCCGACCCACCTACCGAAAATAAAGAAAAAACACGCCAAGTATTTTTCCACATTTTTCGACATTTTGCGACTTTTTTATTTCGGTAAATTAAAATTCGACATTATTAGCGAGAACTCCATGAATTAGCGAATGGAGTACTCCGAATTTTTGCAGGGATATATATGTATTTTATATGTATGTATACATATATGTTATTACGTATCAGAGCTCAGATAAGACTCGGCATGCGGTTTTTTAAATATGATCTTCATCGTTGTTTATTTAGTCATCTTTTGGGGATTTTGTGACGCTATCCCCGAAAAAATGTGGGGATTTCGTATTTGGGGATTTTGATTTTAAGGATTTTGATTTTGGGGATTTTGATTTTGGGGATTTTTTTTTTTTGGGGATTTTGTGCGTTGGGGATTTTGTTTTTTGGGAATTATGTGGCACTCCCAACCCGAATCTACTTTCATTAACTCTCTTCTAACGATTTAAGTTAATTTCAGTATAAAAAAAAGCTTTAGGCTTAGCAGAAATGAGGTCTTAAGCAAATGACTCAAAAATCCACCTTTTTTTCGAAAATAAAGGTGTGTCACGATGTTACTCGTAATTAAGCTATATTTAACTTAATGTTTATGAAAACGTATTGATTGATGTCTAATGCAACCGTTCACTACATTTTTTTGTATAATAGTATACGATTAAAAAATAATAAGTGCTTCCTCCTCCTAAAGAAAGCATTTGTATGTATGTACGTTGAATAGTTGGCCAAGACGGATCTATTAGTTGGAGTTTCAAGAATTTTTTTCTTTTAAAGAAGTAAATTTTAGTTAGAACAATGTCTGCCGACATTACGTCATTTTATAAAGCAAAATCGAAAATCGAAATCGAGGTTTACATCTATAGGAGTAGTATAGAAGTATAGAGCGGAAGGAAAGTAGAGAAGAATTATAGTTTAGCTTACTGAAAATCAGAACACTGCATGTTTTGTATAAAAAATATTTTGTAACATGTATTCGAAAAATTACAATAAATAGTACATAAATACATATGTACATATGTATGTATATTCCTTACTGAAGCGAATAATAAAAATAAAGAAGATATTTAAAATTTGAAAAATTAAGTACATATTCATTTCATGCTAAGCAGGTATTGTCGTATCATACGAAAACTAGCACTTTCAAAAATTCTTATGAAAACTGACAATTAAAAAATTCGAAAAGTAGCAGTTTCGAATTTTGGCTGACGAAAAGTAGCAATAATTATATATTGTTTCTAAATTATAATTGTTGTTGTTAAAACGAAATTGCTAGTTTTTGTCAGCCAAATATTTAAAGTGCTAGTATTCGTCGGACACAAAAGATCGGGTGCCACTTTTCGTATGTACATACATATGTACATAACGAGCACGCGTTGGGTGTGGAACATTTTAAGCTTCTCCTTTTTGTCTTTCTCCTGCAAAAAATGTGCGAGTAATCCCGAAAGAGATTTGTCCCGGATTGATATCTTTCGGAAACAGTTGGTCTACAGTTAGTCCCCGAACGGATTTAAATGTAGACTAATTGTCGACCAATTCTTCCCGAACGGATATATGTATGTATGTACACGGATATATGTATGTATGTACATGGATTAATCGCCTTTATCCTGGATCTGGACAAATTAAATGTCTGTATTAATTAAATGTAGAAATTTGTAAATTTCTACAAGAATTTTATAACAATAGGTAAAACTAATTGAACGCCCTTTTTTTTTAATAACAATGATGAATAAGAATTTCAGCAAAATGTTACCAAAAATATCCTTTGAAAAATTCTTTACGTTACACTGGGATAATGCATACTCAAAACTGACAAATTAAAAAAAAATGTTATTTTACTGAAGACTTTTTTTTACAAAATTATATAATTTTAAAATATTGTTATAAAAAATAGCATTGGCTAACAACACTTTTTTATTTAACTCTCGCATAATGCATACTCAAAACTTAAAATATATTTATAAAAAAAAAATTCGTTTTGTTGATTATCAAAAAAAAAAGGATATTGAAAAAATTCCGTTTCGGTAGCCAACAAAAATAATCAAAAAAAAAGAATAACGTTAATAAAAAAAGAAGAAAATTCAAAAAGAAATGCATGGTGTAATAACAAGGTGACGTAAGTAGGCAGCTATTTCATTCTGTTTTCCTCTTCCTCCTGTCATTCGGCTCTTTGAAAATGAAATTCCAATGTTGCCCCCAGTTGATCCCAAAAAAGTGTTGTTTTTATGTGTATTTTAGGTGTATGAAGGAGCGACTTTTGGAAAAAATTTAAAACAATAGTTGTTTTGTAACATTTTTATTTCCTTTGACAATTTTATTATTTATGAAGAAAAAAATCGTTAAAATTTAAATTTTCGCGCCATCATTTCAAAAATGCCAAAAACAAGCTACTACGCCCGTTGTAGAAAACCTTGGACGGCGGCGAGTTTCAGAATGTTTGGCCCTCCCACAAACTCAGAGACCCAGATATAATGCTGCTAGGGAAAGCAGCGGTGTGATGCCTACACTAAGTTCAAAAGTGTGCGTGCTGCATTTTGCCGAAGGCACATAATCCAGCAAAACGACGCTTGCTGACAAAGGAAACAGTGTCGATGCCTGTGGTGTCCCTTATCTTGGGATTTCGAAAACCATGGTATTTGTGAAAAGCGAGACCATGCAACACAAACATTAAATATTACTCTCCATATGTATTATTATTTAAAAACTTTTTTGGAAACGGTTTTCGCTCTAAAAAGGAATATGTTTCCAAGGATCCAATGCTTCTTCAAATAGCAAGATTAAAGTTGCAAATAAAACTTCTAGAAAGCGAAAATAACAATCTAAAAGCCGAAAGGGCACGAGACGAAAAAATATTGAAAGGTGTCAAAAATATTTTTACAGAGGAACAACTCCGAAAATTGTAATACCCGGATCACCATATCCGTTGAGATTGGATAGATATATCGAATGCCCAAACAATACACGCTGATACTAACGATTATAAATTTTACCAGATATTGAGTTCAATATATCCAGTTGAGTATGAATTATATCTTCGCCTTATGTTTGCCTTTTTCATACGAAACTCGCTGGGTTTTATATTTTTTCAGTAAGTTGTACCGAATTCCGAAAAACGAAACCTGATACTAATGAATATAACTTTTACCAGATATTGAACTCAATACATATATTTGGTTAAATGTGAAATATATCGTCGTTTGAAGGCGTTTCGTTTTAATTTTTATATTCATATTGGTGCAGTTCACCAATTTTTTTGTTTCTCAAGAATGAATAAAAGCTTCTTAAGAATTGTAAATAATATATATAACATAAAATATAGTATTTTACCTTTAACAATAAGACAAATATATAAATAATTTACTCCTCTTTTTGGACCGGATCCGGCCAATTTAGCCCTACATTTTTCCCCCTTTTCCCTCTGGAAATGCAACCCTACCGTTTCAAAGAGCTTACTATTTGAGAATAGTGTCGCACTCTTCTATTTACGTCACCTGTTTATTCCACCATGAAGAAATGAAGCCGTAAACCCGAAACCTTTTTTTTTTGATATTTTGTTTTTGATTAACGAAACGAAATAATTTTCATAATTTTTTTTTTGATAATCAACGAAACAAAATTTTTTTGTTGATATCGCTGTGCAGCCTTGGTGGAATGTGCTAGTTTCCCTATGGTACGACGATATGTAATATGCGTGAAATGGAGGTTTGTAAGGTCCCGGTCCCAGGATTAATCGCATTTTTTTGCAGGCTCTGTTTAAATCTATGCATGTATGGAAGTCAATTGTGAATGCTCTCTTTTAATAATAATGTCTTTTTAAGCTTACAATTAGGAAATATCTTATGCGGGTGATACATATCTGTGCCCGCAAATTAAAGTAGCCTAACTCAAAATATGGTGAACGGAGAATACTCAATTTTTTGTCAAAATTCAAACCATTGGACCATTTCGGATTTTTAAAAGGGGAAATAATGGATTTGTAGTGTTAGAAAAGGAATAGTTGTGAACCAGAAATCTTAATGCAAGGTTAATTCCAAAAAATTGTCTTTTATAACTTAAGTGCTTTTATTGGATGCAATTTTTACGAAAAGCAGAATTAACTCTAGTTAAGTTCTTTTATTGTGTCGAATTCTTCCCAATAAGGTTTTTATTTCCATTTAACTCGAGTTAAGTGTTTTTAGGCGTAGACCTACGTTCGAGTCGAAAACGACCCGAAACGACCATTTAAGTGGATATAACTAACTAAGTAGTGGAATTAGGAGTCTTAGAGTTTTTGACTTTTAATTTTTGTTTGAAATGAATGAAATAAAATAAAAATCGTTTCGCTAATCATTGTTGTTTGGGCCTGAAAAAAATAATCCATAATCCTACGCCGCGGATCGTATTCAACCCGAACTGAATTTGCGTTTTATTTTACCGAATACTGAAAATGGCATGGTACTAGGGAAATCACCACAAGAAGCTTGGTTTATCCGGAAATGATTAATGAAGACTCCCAAGCGAGAGGTTCAAAGCTATAACAGCTGGAACCCCCGAAAAAAGGGGCGCGGTGATGGAATCGACATATAGAGTCATGTGCAAAATACATATGTTTATAAACCCAGTGATGAATCTTTATATTCGTTTGTTTTTTTTTTTTCGTTCAATTAAGGCATGTCTACAGCACACTCCATATGCGTATGACCAGGAACCAAAAACTTGTGATAAATTTTCTCAATGTTAGTATCACCTTGCATGAAGATTTAAAACATAGTACTAATAAAAGAGTTTTAGTTTTGGCCAGGACACCAATCTCTATAAAAAACGACATGTTTAATATTGAATGGTAAACTATTTAAGTATTTGAATAAGCACGATGTTATTCCATTGCCACCACGATTTGCAAGGGTCTCATGCCACATATAACACGTAGGTTGTCCGGAAACACAGTCATGTACAGTTAAATAAAAATTTATAAAAATATTCAGAAGATCGCAAAAAGGTGTAGGGATGCATAGGCTAATCTGCATTATCTGACCCCGTGTCCGACTGACTATCCTTAAAAAATGAGTCCTTAATTGAGTCGTCGCTACTATATTCTATATTTCGAAAGTCTTCTTCCTCCATGTTACCAGGATCCATACCTTGTAAAAGGCTACACGATTAAAGTTTAATATCAATAATAACTAGCCGAAGGCCTGAGTTGCCAGTGTTATATAAAAAAATTATCTGTTAGTTTCTAGCTTTTAAGCTTAACTATCAATATTAATAAATAAATAAAAAAAATAACAATAATAATGCACTGGCGATATTAAAACTCTAACGAGTTTTATTGCCGAGCTTCCCTCCCAATTCGAGGTGTGCTTCTTAACTATTGTTTTTCCTACAATTTGTGTGGACCTACAGTTTTATGCGAGCTCCGAACTAGGCATGGGTAACACTGCGCTGCGCGGCGCAATTGCGCTGACACCAACCCTGGTGTTATTGCGCTAGCTCCGATTTGGGAAATGCGCCAACTCAATATAGCGTCAACTCAATATAACGCCAACTCAGTATAGCGCCAACTCAATGTAGCGCCAACTCAATGTAGCGCCAACTCAATTATGCGCTATTGCAATATAACACTGACTCAATTTCGTGCGCTAACACCAGCTCCAATATAGCGCTAGTGTAAAATGGCGCAACCACAACGCCAATAACAGCATCATAGTATATGTATACGTATGACAACGTCACAATTATGTGTGCTTGATAGTGATCTAAGTGACTCTAATTTCCAGCATATTTTCACATATATACGGAATATTTTTCCAAATGATTATGAAAATTAAAATTAATTGTGCCCTCGTATATGTAAGCAGAATTGCGCCAAAAGAAATAAAACGGGGATGGTAAACAGTAACAAGCGAAAAAATGTTATTTATCGATTATTCGATGACAATTGCGCTAAAGGTGTTATTGCGCCAGTACCGTGAGTTGGCGCCACGGTTGGCGCTGGCGTTATTGTATCAGCGCCAAAAAAATTGCGCCATTACCCATGGCTACTCCGAACGGCGAATGCTTTTTTGTGAGGCCTTTTCATGGCAGAAATACACTCGGAGGGTATGCCGCCCACTACAGAGAGGTGACCACTATTTATAAAAACCCAATAATTGGGTTTTAATCAATTAGAAAAATTTTTTGTGGTGTTTGTCCGGACTGGGTTAGAACCCAAGACCTCTGGTATAACAGGCGAGCACTCTACGCACTGCACCTCAGCGGCCACATTAAAGTTTAATTGATGAAAAAAGGTGTTTTATGTATACAGTATATAATAATTAATTGAATTTCTATAATATATATCCTTGAAAAATCTCTTATCTCAGTTTATCATATCCACTTGCTTCCAACAAAAAAACCTAACTGAAGATAATAACGCATGAAATGAGAAAAGTGTTCTAACAAAACAACCTAACTCGAGATAAATTGCGTAAAAATAAAAAAAAAAATCACTTAAAATAACCTATTTCCACTTAGGCTATGAAAACAAAATTGACAAAAAAAATTATAATTCCTAACTCAAGTTAGGTTTTTTTAATAAACTTAAAACGCAAATAAATACGTCCATGAAGTACCCACATCACTCTAGTTAGGATGTTTTAATAAAACGATTTTTCATACAATACTAGACTTAAGAGATTTGCTAGAAGATAAGTTGTTTTAATTGGTGCAAAATGTTTCTATCTGAGTTAGGATAATTTTTATATCTTAATAACTTTTTAAATATTACTCCAATTTAAATGGGGATAAGACAGATCGATGGGTTTTCCTCCAAAGACTAACACTATAACAATAACCCAATTTCGCATTATCTCGAGTTAGGCTACTTTAATTTGCGGGCACAGATATGTACATATGTAGGTACACAGCACAAATGCTTGACCAAGTATTACCGATGTATATATGTATGTATGTACATATGTATACATGCATACATACATATGTACATACATATGTATGTAGAAACGTTAGTGTATTAATGAGACATTTTCGCACGGACTTGTGGACGGTCTGATTCAAGGCAGATTTACCTCGAAATTATTGTAAGTACTGTGGATCTGCCTTGGATATGTACCTAAATATACGCAATTCATCAAGCAGGCCAACAGATTTGCGTGGCCGTGGTATTGTAGTGCTGGATCAAGCATTTGATAGCTTGTTTGTCTTTATTTTCCTAAAACGATGGCTTGCTGCTGCCGATTCCGCGTGCTGGCAAACTATTCGTCTTCGCTGTGGGAATGTCGCGTGCCTGCGAGTGCGCTACTACAATACTAAGGCATTGCACCCATTCTTCGGCGTTTTTGCCATCCTTCGGCTTGAGTATTAATGTCTGGTCGGCGGTGAATATTTCGAATGCTTTGGGTATATTACGAGCGCCGCGCGACACTTTAACGGATCGTATTTGATTGATGTCGATGCTTTCGCCGCCACTCTACGGTGATGACGTTTCGTTGAAATTAGAAATAGAAGAAAAATATGTATGTACATATGTATACGTAATAATGAAATGGTAATAAACAAGTAATGAAAGGAAAGTTGTGCCTAGCAATCATACGTCCGTCCACTGTAGTGCTTTCAACCCTAATTTAAATGAACCAAACTTACCGATCCTTTACAAGACAAATGCGCTCCGGACAATGTAAAATATCTTGTACGCCAACGTCGAAACAATCGCCATTTACCCTTCTTCTCTTTCAATTGGCCCTCAATCATTGGCTGGTTGCTGCCATTTAGGAAGCCCACGGCCTTGTCGGGATGATTGCACAGCAGACAACCCCACTGATATTCCAGCTCATTGCAGTTTGGATTTGAAGTATCAGTTTTTGATACCTCAAAGACGTCAAGGAAACCAGAATGTCTTAATTCGTTGACGAGAATTTCACGATCCTTGTAAAGAGTGCAAAGGAAATATATATGTACATATGTATGTATGTATGTACATTTGTATATGCATGGACATATTTGTAATAATTTCTTTACCTTCGAATTGGGAAATTGACTGGTGACCAATTCAGTGAAACTGCGATGCTCGCACTTGAGTATTTGCCATATATTTTTTAAATTACTTATACCAGGTTCGCGTGTGCTTAAAAACGGATTTCTCTTTGACCTAAAGTAAGGAACAATAGAAGGAACAGATGTACAAATATACATACATACATACATACATATGTACACGTTCTACATATTAAAATGTGGTCTTAATGGTACATACATAATGCCGCACTTGAAAATCCAAAAACATTAAATGTATCCAAGTTTTGGGGTTACGCGTACGCATCGTGAAGCAGGTCTTCGAGTACATACAATGAGGTCCACGTATTTGGCAGGCGAAATGTAGCTTTGCTACCTTTTTGGTGCGACGTTCTGCAAATTCATTGGAAACTTTTTGATGCACATACATACATACATATATGTATACATATGTATATGATTACCAGATGATGATAAGAGAAAGCGAGATAAATATAGAGAGAATGATAATAGGTGTTTTTGTTGTTGTTGTTTTCGATACAAGATGAAGGGCGTTAGACAAAACCCCGCAGGAGACAGCAAACAGCAGACAAAAGGCAAGAATTAAAATAAAAGTTAGAATAAAATGTAATAAATTGAGATAAATCAAAAAATTAAAAAAAGCACAGATCGAATCAAGGTTTATCCAACTAGGTTATATTACTTTCGTTTTCATGTGTTTCTTGCTTTGTTGTTTTCTTCAAATCTATCTATCTATCTATATTATTAATACTCTAACATAAATTTTGTTCCATCTTCTCCGTCGAAACTACTGAACAGGTTTTAAAACTAAGAACACCATTAGAAAGGCATTGCTCTCAAATAGAACTGCGCCAATTTTCATTAAAATTGGTTGGAAAGTGCGTCCACAATCGTCGTTGGAAAATTTACATGTGGTTGTTGTTGCATGCTTTTGAACACAACAGAGTCAATGCGCATGTATAAGTGAGTTTGTGCGTGCTTACTAAACTTACCATGCAATTGTGAACCTGTTTGGCTGGAAGTGGTGTGTAGTTTCAAAGAGTAGAAACATAAAATAGTAGCAAAAAACACAAAGTCAAGTAATAAGAAGGATCAGAAAGAATAAGTAGAAAAGAAATAGAAAGAAAGAAGTAGGTAGGAGAATAGTGAATACGAGTATGACGCCAACACCAATGACAACAACGACAAAATAGTACCAGGGACAGTAGCAACAAAATTAGCAGCATCAACAAAATACTAACAGTGAAAATAACAACAAACAATTATACAAAAACTATAGTTGTACCTTAATCATAAGTAAACATCTAGAAAAACTGTTGAGTTTCGACAGTAGGCAGCACTCTAGTATGTCATTAATCACTTAGAATTATAACAAAACATTTTTTTTCAATTCCTCCTGTTTGACATTCTTATTCTTGGTCATGATTGGCGGAATACAAGTTTAGTATACATACATACACAATTCCAATCAGCTGTTCTACTGAATTAACCTTTAGTTGGATAAACCTTGGTTCGAATGAATGATACAATTTAATCAAGAATTAGCTAAAGAAGGATATCGCAGTAGATAAGCTGATTGGAATTGTGTATGTATACTAAAAAGTGCAAATGTCCGACAAAACCAATTGGGAAAAATTTTACCTTGAAATTCATTTCTCTCCTCTTTCACATTGACATTTTTAAAGAAAACACATATGTACATGAAAACGCAAGTAACATAACCTTCTTTGTATAAACCTTAAATTTAATGAATTATACGCATAGGTACCTACATACATATGTAAATATGTACTTCAAGGAATGTAATACATTCATAGATACTGTAGATATGTACATATCTGTGCCTGTAAATTAAAGTAGCCTAACTCGAGATAATGCGAAATTGAGTTATAGTTATAGTGTTAATTTCTAGATGAAAACTCATCGATCCGTCTTATCTGCATTTAAATTGGAGTAATATTTAAAAAGTTATTAAGGTATAAAGATTATCCTAACTCAAATAGAAACATTTTGCATCAGTTAGCAACTTATCTTCACATACATAAGTCTATTATTGTATGAAAACTCATTTTATTAAATAGAATTATGTGGGCATATTTATTTGCGAAAAACACTTAGCTCGCGTTAAATGGAGATAAAACCATTATTGGAAAGAATTCAGTTTAATAAAAAAACTTAACTAGAGTTGGGTATGTTAGTGTCTAGCACGAAATTATTATTTTTAATTTTAATTTTTATACTTTGGAATAAGCGGAAAAATCCAATTAGCTCATACAGCGATGGTAGATGTGATAGCTATTTCGAAGAAAAACCACTTTCTTCATCATCAGACATCTTCTCGGGAGCACATCAGGCTTTGAACCTACGCTCCAACCATCAGTAGTCGAATATTAGCGAAACGCTAAGCACTGCGGCTACCAATGGTCCTGCTAGAGTTAATTCTGCTTCTCGTAAAAATTGTATTCAATAAAAGCACACAAGTTATGAAAGTTGATTTTTTCGCCATTAACTTTACTTTAAGATTTCTGGTTCACAACTATTCCTTCTCTAACACTACAAATCCAATTTTCCCCTTTTAAAAATCCGAATTGGTCCAATGGTTTAAATTTTAACCAAACATTTATTTTTCTCCGTTCACCATATTTTGAGTTAAGCTACTTTAATTTAATGGCACAGATATGCATGTATGTGTACACAAAGTTAACATTTGGCAAACTTTGACTTGACTCTGAAGAAAAACATACTACAAACATATGTACATATGCGACGAGGTTTGTACATAGATAAGGAAGGAAACGGGAAAATAACATCAAATTTTAAAATTCGTCTCATTCCCACCTTCAATGCTGCAGCGTGTGGGTGGCGGCAGTGATTGTGAGACCTCATCCATATACGTTTTAATAGAACCGAAATGCTTTTCACAAAACTGTTGCACCGGATCGCGCATTATTTGATAGGGTTCGAACGTGCTCATGCGTTGATCTAAAATGCAACTATTGTTTGCGTTGAGCAAAGTACGGCTGGTGTTGTTATTGTTACGACGTGTTGTCATATTTGTTGTTGGGCCGGAGACGATCACTTCATGTGTACCCTGTTGAGAAATAGCAGTACATACATATTTATACACACATACATACATATTTCATTAGAAACGAAAATCATATTATAACTCATACGCCATGTCGAGCACAGCCTTTTAGGAGGTACATAAATAACAACAAATACTACTTACATTTCCATTCACGGGCAGTTTCATTACAGACTTTTGATTAGCGCTATTTTGTTGTGGCATCGCTGGCGATGCATGATGCACTGATACTGGATTTTGCGGTATGGAAATTGAACCTGGAAAATGAAGAGGTACCTACATATCTTTCCATAAAATATGTATGTACCTAAATCACGTGTGATGAGGCGCTTTAACTCACCAATCGATTGATTCAATGCGTCGGTGCTGTATTTGAGTAAGGCCGTACTTGAATTCAACAAGGTAGTAGGGCCCTGTGAGTGTGGTCTCACTTTCGTTGGCGATGTGGTTACCGTCACCCCACCCGATGTGACCTGCGTTGCTGGTATGCCCCATTTGTTGTGGCCTGTGATAATGACATTATTACTCAGCGGCGGAACAGGTGTCACATAGCCGGGACAGCTGGGACTTGTTGGAGTTTTGGGTGTTTGGGTTCCACCTCCCCCAGCCACCGTGGTTGTGCTAGCGCCTGAGCCGGTTTGAACTACCACATTACCGCTGAATTGAGAATTATTACTTGCATTTGCATTGTTTGAACTGGAACCACCGCCATTTTGATTGATATGCTGCGACGAGCTAAGACGTGTCATGCTCTTATGTAGGCCACCTACAGACCCGCCAGCCACATTCAGCCGCGTCATGCTACGATGCGTATTACCAGTTGGATGCAAACGGCCGGTGCTACGCGAGTCGCCAAGCTTAACGCGACGTGTATAACCTGCATGCGGTGGCGTTGGTGGGATGGGGGTTGCAGGGCCCACAGCGCCGGTTAACGGTGTAGTATTGTTCTGGTTTACTAGGGTTGCATTGATAGACGCCGGCTGTGCAGTGGCTAAAGCGATGATGTTTAGATTAAATACTTTGTAGGAGCAATATGTCATATCGCACCCTAAATCATAAAGCGACACAACTCAAACTTCAAAATTTTTTTCTTTACAAGGAATCGTATGGCAAAGGGCCAGGTATAATGGTTATTTTGCGGCCAAAAGAGACAGTTAATCAAAGGTTTTTTTTGGCAATCGCTGGAGATATTTTCTGTGTACACGTTTATGAAGAAAACTCGATTTCAAAAAACTTTGAGTTGTGTCACTTTATAATTTGGGATGCGATATATACATGCTTACCCTGCAGGGAACTCAATAACTAGTGAGCAAAATTTCTAGTTCCGAACTATCGAAAAGGTGTCAAAAGGGAACTAGATCAATTGTAGTTAGACCCTCACCAGTTCAGAAGGAGTGAATTGAGTGACCATTATAAGACACACTTTGATTTGTATGCAATTTCGAAGTGACAAAAATTCCCGTCGGCTTTCTATATTTCTGCAATTCTCAGATGTTTAGTGAAGCATTTTATATAAAGAGTTTTCTATTTCCATCTTGTATGAAATGAAATGTTCCCCTAATTATGCTTTTCCAATCCCTCAGGCTTATTTTTAATTTTTTTTTTATTTTATTACTTTTTAAATATTATTGTAAATTTTTTTTAAATAAATAAATAAAAAAATATTAGTTAAAAAAAAATTATAAAAAAAATTACATCCACCTTGACACCGACAGGATTCGAACCCGCGCCCCTCAGATTGAAAGGCACATGCGTTAGCCAGTCGGCCATCGCGCCACTTGCATGAAGTATGTCAAAGGCTGCACTTAAGCGACAGATGTA
Organism: Urophora cardui; assembly: GCA_960531455.1. Classification (NCBI taxonomy): domain Eukaryota; kingdom Metazoa; phylum Arthropoda; class Insecta; order Diptera; family Tephritidae; genus Urophora; species Urophora cardui. The sequence goes on from OY482673.1 coordinate 7,231,866, forward strand.
AAACTGTAGAATTTGTAGGTACTTGTAGCTAGTTCAAAACTATCGAAATGGTGCCAATAAACGAACTAGTGTAAACTGTAGAATTTAGTAATAGTTCGGAACTATCGAAAATGTAGTGCAGAGAGTGACAATTGACCCCGCCTAGGACATCGCCGTGTTAAATTCGCCAGTTGATAACATGCAAAAGAGATTTAGCTCGCACTAGTAGTGTGGAAAAATGCACTAGAAGCGACCTAGTTTGGAACTAGAGATTTTCCCTACAGGGTATATACATATGTGTGTATATACATATGTATGTAGGTAGATCTGTATTTTAGCTAGAGTGCTTACAAATTTTGAAATTTCCGCCAAGCACTGTCTTGCGACTTCCATCCTTAGGGCTGCTCGGACTGCTACGACTCCTATTTTTGCTTTTGTGCATACGTCCAGTGGTGGCGGCTGCAGTTGCCACCGAAACGGTTGTCGTGCTGGCAGCTGGTTCGGCAGACATCGGCGTCGATGTGGCTGAGGTGACGTTGGATGCGTTCGAACCTGCGGCAATGGTATTGAGTACTGTAGCTACAACGGCGGCTGCAGCTGTGGCCGTCGGCGGGGGCGGATCAGTCGGACTATTTAAATTAACGATTGTTACGCCACCGGAAGTCTTATTGCTGATATCCATGGTTAGGTCGGAGGTGGAGAGTTTCTGCTGACTGCAAAGAAAACAAAGTAATATTTTTTTTAAATCTATTTTAAAGTTATTCTGTTTTGTGATCTTACCTTAGTGCGTTCTTTTGGCGAACGCAGGCGAGCACCTTATCAGTAAAGAGAATGGGAAACGATGAGCATAACTTGGTAGCTGCTTGCAGTAAATTTGTTTGTGATGTGCGATCGGCGTGTGGCAAGTGCTCTAAAACAAAATCAAGGGCATATTGCGCATACGCCTTTTGGTATTGCGAGAAAGAATATGTATGTAAAAACGAACAGAATTAGTTTATTTACCTTCTTCCCCCTCAATAGCATTTCATACTCACCTTATTCGTATGCCCAGCGGTGGCGAGTATTTGTGCTGCCAATGAAATCGTATTCGGATTAGATCTGGTCGCCGATTTGATTTTGTCGCAATGTTCCACGATCAAAAGCGGACGCTGCTCAGAGATTTTTAGTAAAATCTGCATTGTTATTGCGGCAGTTTCATTGTCTGGCAATAATTCGCTCAGGTGTGGCACGCAGCTTTCTAAAACCTAGAACGAATTCATTAAATATCT